>CM024806.1:18702697-20107697 GCA_014281875.1 Nibea albiflora
TCGAGGGCTACGACTCCATCGACAGCCCCAGAGCCATCACAGCACTCAAATACATGCTCCTGTGCAAAATTGTTCTCAACTTGTGAGTAGAAGCTCGATGTTACGTCAGCGTCGCAGCATCAGGATGGTGGGAACATTATTGAGTTTATATATGTTGATCTGTTTCAGACCAGAGGAGGTTCAGTCTCTGATCAGTGGTAAACTGGCTCTGCGATACGCCGGCCGACAGGCAAGTACCAAACATACAACACTCTGCTTCAGTGACTCTGAACATTTATCTGTAAGGTTTAAAAGAAAACGATCTTCACTGAAGTGTTTTATTGTGTTAAAATAAACTCCATTTCTGGTGTTGTGTGTTTCTGTAGGAAGACATTTAGATTTTCTTTGTTGTTGTTTTCCATCCAGACAGACGCACTGAAATGTGTCGCCCAGGCCAGCAAGAACAGATCATTAGCAGACTTTGAAAAGGTAAGACTCTTTGTCTTTATCTACAGCCTCTTTGCCTGCTGTGTATTGTGTAACACACAGAAATGTCAGGTTGATTATACCTGCTGATAATAAAATGACTGAAGCCTCGTTGGTCAAGTTTTTGTCGTACGCCGCCGCACGTGTTCCCTCGTGTATTTTAAGCCAAAGTTGTGCTTCCTCCAGGCCCTAACAGAGTACAGAGCAGAGCTGAGGGACGACCCCATCATCAACACTCACCTGGCCAAGTTGTACGACAACCTGCTGGAACAAAACCTCATCCGAGTCATCGAACCTTTTTCCAGAGTACAGGTAAGCACTGCGTTTGTCTTAAACCTCAGCGTTTCTTTGTTCCACGACGTCGCACAAAGAGTCCATGTCAGTATTTTTTTCTTTCCTACGAGTCATCTCTTACCTGCTGTTTAATCAGTGCTAACACTGAGCCGTCATCTCCATAATCTGTGCTGACACGAGGGTGTATGTACAGAAAGAACATGATGATTGTTTCATTTGCCTCTCTCTGTTTTCAGATAGAACACATATCAGGTCTAATCAAGCTGTCAAAGGTAAGCACCTCTGCACACCATGTTTTTCATGCATGACTCTCAAAATGTGGCTTGTATTATTCACTTCTTTGTCTTCTACAGGGAGACGTTGAGAGGAAATTATCACAGATGATTCTGGACAAAAAGTTTCACGGTAATTGGACTCGCCTGTTCCTATAAAACATTCACAGTCGGAGTCTGTCAGTGTGCTGTAATCTGTTTTTATGACACCGCTGCAGGAATCCTTGACCAAGGTGAAGGCGTCTTGATCATATTTGAAGAGCCCCCGGTGGACAAAACGTACGAAGCAGCCTTGGAAACAATTCAGAACATGAGCAAAGTCGTGGATTCACTTTACAACAAAGCCAAGAAGCTGACATAGGTAAATAAATGAATGTTTCAGCACAAAAAAACTAAACTAAAGTAATTCTTCATGCTGGGGAACCTTTTCATTTTTATTAAAACCAGATCACATCGCTGCACGGCGTCAAAAGAACCTTTTAGTGTATTCAGTATTCCAAAGAACCTTTTTATAAGAAACAAAAGATTATTAAACAACAAAGAGTGTCAGAGCAGCAGCGTGGCGTTCATGCTCTTAACACTAAATGTTTGTTGTCTCTCCCTCAGAGCAGATTGCCACGGCAGTGCGATGGAGGAACTGTGTGTGTTTTGACCAGCGTGTGTAACATTTTAAGACGGGGACAAGGGAGAGCAACGAAAAGTCCCACAAACTGCAACAAACAGGATTCCCCCATCAAACTCCTCCTCCTCCTCCTCCTCATCCTCCTCTCCCTCAACGGACAATTTCATCACTTCTCTTGTTTCTGTTTTGTTTTTTTGTTCTGTTTTTTTTTTCCTCTTAATTTTGATATCTCTTCAGGATTCTGTATAACACTCAGCGGCCAAATCAGGCCATCAGGGAATATTGTACAACCACAATAAAAAGATTAAAAGGTTTAAGAATACATATATGTTTATATCTGCTTATAGGGTTGGGCTTTCCAGGCCTTGAGCTGACTCCACTGCAACCTCAAAGGTGCAACATTGACCTCTGCGGCCTCCGACTCTGCTGCCGACAGCGCACGCAGACGCGAGGCTCTCTCCTCCTTCTTGTCCATATCTTTCAGAAGCACACTGTTCAGTTTTTGGAAGGTTGGGATACTCCTTGGGATTCTGAGAGCTCCCTCTATTTTTATTTTTTTTCCCTCACCATATCAATGCCAACAGTTAAGTACCCGCTGTATTTCAGATATGTATTAAACTCACTTTATTTGTTTTTGGTTTTGTGTTTTTGTTTTTTAAAAAAAAAAGAAGAGAAATTGAAGGTTGCCACGTCTGCCCGCCCTGCTTCATACAGACAGGATGCCATTTCACCACTAGTGCCACTTTTTCGGCGCTTTCTGTTTGCCTCCAGTGTTTGGGTGCAATACGAAAAGGGCGGAGGTGGAGATGTATTCATCGCCTCTGAGCGTCTGTGAGTTATCCCTGAGTGAGCAATTCTCCATTGTTAGTTCCTAGCACTAGCCTGGTATGCTAGTAACCAAACAATTTGTATGGTTTTGATTTGGTTTTAATTTTTTTTGTTTTGTTTTTTTCTCTGATAAAGACATTTTCAAAATAAATATTTTGTATTTTAAGGATTTTGTCTTGTCTCTGATCGGCCGCTCAGCTCTGATGTTTGTTTTTCAGTACGAGGGTGAGAAGTGTCTCTGAAATGCACTTAAGACTGAGAACGTGACCCAGAAAATGTATTCAAGGCATCTGAACAGAAACAAAATGACTCCACGGAGAAACATGTTGACACGATAAAATACTGAATCCACCCGAGTGTCCTCCTGCTGCTATCTGTCACACCTCACATCAAAGGGCATTAAATCAGTTCAACGGACAGCTTTGGATTGTCTTATTTTGATTTTTTGTTGAACACAAACTGATCAAACATGGTACAGACGTGTTTTTTTAATGTTCACCTCAAGATATTAACTTGTTGGGCATCGACAGGCTTCAAGCTACGACCCTCTTAAGTTATCAGACAAGTGCCACAAACGTTTCCTCTCAAAAGAAGCACAATCATGTCTTCATGTTAACTGTCATGCCCGTGCAGACATGCAGACCTCAAATGTTTTTTAGATCTGATGTCCGTCAGTCTGTTTACGAAGGTGCAGCCTCTCACTGTGACCGTTTTAGCATCCAAAATAAAGATTTTACTTTGCCTCTCTAATTCAAACTACTTTTTTCTGTTACATTCACATATAATCACATGATGTCAGTACAGACTGATGACAGATGCACACGGTTTCTAATTTGAAGATGAGATGAATGAGTTTTTAATCACAGTGTTCTATCTGGGTTTGTCAAAGGAAACAGGAATCTGTCTGTCGGTCCACTTTTAGTTTTAAATGAACTTTCTTAGTATTACATTAGATGAAGACAACATGTTTGCTTTTTGTTGTTTGAGGATTTAGGGTTTAACAAACATGCCAAAAAGGAATCATTATCTCATTTAACCTCTTTCTCTCTCTTTAATATCTGAAACAGGAGACAAGAGACTCAATGAATTTTCATTTTGTTTTATGGATGTTAAATTGAACAAATGTAGCCAGACAGCAGCACAAAATAAGAACCAGTCAAACCAAAACAGATACAAGACACACAGACAATAATACAACACACAGCAGTCTAAAAATGATTTTAAAAACATCTTCGCTGTCCTTCCTCTTTCTTTAACCTCAGGAAAATAATTATTTCTTTTTGTATTTCTTCATGAACTGAATATTTGTGCTTTATTGAAACAATTTAACCCCACATAGTAAAAGACACATACCAAATAAAACAAAGAAGAAAACAAAGAAAATATACTCCAAATATAAAACTTCAACTTCACATTAACTTCAGGATGTTTAACTTTAAATATCTGATGAGTGTTATAATCCATCGGACTGTTTTTAATGTAGAAATAATCATAAATGAAACATTTTATTGTTGTTATTATCCACGTCTCTTTCTCTCTCGCCTCCTTCTCGTGTGCGTCGTGTGCGTGATGACATCACGGTACGTCAGGAGCTCCCGCCTCTCGTCGCCGCCGTCGTCACGTCACGTCACGTCACTCTCATTTGTGCAGTTGGTCTGTCAGCGGCTCGTTTACGCTGAATTTGCACTTGAACCGGGAGTTCAACAATAAAAGAACACAAAGATGTCGGCTCGGGTAAGTTGATTTCAGCACAGTACACACAGTACACACCGAGTACTACACCTAACGTGTACTTTAAAGGGGGTAGACGCGTATTGTTACACGTAGCACGGCACGAGCCTGTGTGGCAGAGCGGGGTGTCATTCAAAACTTCGTACGCAGCCCGGAAGAGAAGCGGAGTATCTCATGACCGGACTGTGGTTAGCATGTAGTCTGTCATGTATGTGACTTTATGTGTGTCACAGCTCGCAGGTTCGAGCCCCGGAGCCGCTGGGCTGTGACTGAGTGCGACGTGAAAGGCTGTGAAGTCAGCTACGACTTTAAAAAAGGCTGGAGGAAGTGTGTGTGTGTGTGTGTGTGTGTGTTAAATGGCTGAAGAGGAACCGCCTGATGAGCTGGACTGATGTTAAAGGATCAGTCAAGTCTTCATGAGTCATCTGTGCGGCCTGCTGCTGTGTGTGTGTGTGTGTGTGTGTGTGTGTGTGTGTGTGTGTCACTTCTTTAGGCTCACCTGTAGGTGAATCACACCTTCATGGAGGTAACGATTATTACTTTGACAGGACAGTTAATGAACACTGCGGTTCCTCTTCCGCAGAGTCCGTCCTGCCAAAAACTGCAGTTCCTCAAACGTCCACCTGAGGCTGGCTGCAGAAGTGAGTCAGTCTCCATAAGTCCCCATGTTAGACAGCAGAAATAAACATGTTTACAGCCTGGTACAAAAAACAGTTTTGGTCTCTGTAGCTAATTTCCCCGTTCATGACAACTGTACTGAGGGTGAATTTATATACAACTCACCTGTTCACATTATATTAAGGCTTAAAGTTATGCAGGATTCAGAGCGTGGACGCTTTGATTGACCGGTGGGATGTGATGTGTTAGAGGCATCAGTCTTCTGTTGACGTGTGTTGCACCATTCTGAGAGCTGTTCCTCATATTTTGTCCACCCTATAACTGATTCAAGTTCCCGTCAAAGCTTCACTTTAAACATCCGTGTTACACTTCAGTGAAACAGCTGTAACAAAGGTAGGATTTGTTGCAGGGCACCGATTATAATTCATACATTCGTACGTGTTTGGTTTCATTTGTCTGTTTTCTTTCCAGCAGACTGTAATAAGAGCGTTCGGCCTCGTCATACTGAGACTTTTCTGTAGCTCGTTAACACTTCATCTGAGCTGATTACTGGAAAACAATGTAAGGAATGTCCCAGTCTGTGAAGACTTGAGCTGTAAGTCACGGCTCATATTTTCAAGTTAATGTTTATTTGACTGTCGTTCAAATTGTAAAAAGGAAAAATACAAACTCACGATGCAATAAAAGATTACAGGGAACATTTTTAAGTATCTTTTTTACCCCGTTTGTCAGCATGTGCAAACTTCAGCACTGCAACCATCAGTCTGCGAGGCGGCGGTTAGTCTGATGATGAAACCGTTGGATTGGTTGAATGTTTTTGAGATGTGGGTCATGAAGTTAAATAGGTTACCAGAATGAGAGCAGCGGCTTTCTTAGAAAGGCTTAGAAAGATGTAGTTTGATGATGTCGTAAAGAAGTAGAGGATCATGGGAGTTGTTGTCCATCTGACGTGACATTTTCATGGACGATATTAAAGTTTGGTCACGATCACGCACCTTTACCTTTAATAAACATGCACATTTCTCTGGGTTGGATCATTGAATTAGAAACCAGATTGAGTGAATAGATTATTACATATCTTCTTATTCTCTCATACAGATCATAAATATTGCATCCGCCTCGAGAAGATACTTTTGTTTCGTCTACAGCTCAACCTTTAGTTGATATTTCCTCACCATCAGTGCGTGATGAAGTTGCTTGCTTCATGCTGAATCACCCGGCCTGTAGCTGGCTCAGTGTGAGGCTGCTTCGCTCTGAGCAGAGGTGAAATGATGATTTAAAGCTCTTAAAATCCAGTTTCCCTCTTTAATCTCCCCTTAAGTAGCTCCGAGGTTGTTAAAGCCGTCTTCCTGCACACATCATATATTCTGTGGGTGACCGTCCAGCCTCCACTTGCTGTGTCATTCCATCAAAAGGAAATATTATGGTGCGTTTGAGCAGCGCTTGGCTTCACATCATGATGCGTGTCTTCATCAGCAGCGGTGACTTTCAACAGGAGGTCACAAAATAAGCAAATAATATACAGACTAAACAGCTGTTGGCTTAATAATCCTCCTTGGACTTTATCGTGAGTTATTTTAATGAACTAACTTTGTAAAAATGTTGAATGATCCATCACATTGTTTAGATGTGCCGCTCTGTGTACCTTTGGTGTTCATCTCCTGTTCAGGCTCAGCCATGCGCTCTGCCTTGAAGGTTAACTGTTTTGACAGTGCTAATGAAAGCCCAGAGGAAAGTTAAGGACCGCTCCACTTGACATACGGCCACTGGCATTCAGTATTCACCCCGAGCAGCAAGTTTCATACGGAGCCTCGCTTGAAAGTCCAGGGAGGCTTCATCAGTGTTACGGGATCACCATGGCAACATGCGTGTAATGGTGGGGGATCTGTGCTGCAGCGGAGCTGACCTGCTCAGCTGTGTTCAGATCCACACGCACAGACTGTGAAGCATTCGCTGATTAATATGATTCAACAACCAGGATGTGACAGTTACTGTGAATTATCTTGATGTTTTGGTGAATAACAAACACATTAAAGGCACAAGGTGCAACATTTAGCGGCATCTAGTGGTGAGATCACAGATTGGCATCAGTTCCTCTCACGTTTAGAGTGTGCAGGTGAAGCTGCATTGAGTATTTAGATAATTGCAAAAAGTAAAAGTTGATGTCAGTTTTCAAAGGTTGTGATGAGTCAGAATAAATAAATAAAGAGTCTCGGTTCACGTTACTCTCTGCTCTCTTCTCAGATTATGCAAGCGGGTCGATGCCCGACTGACGAGCTGTCATTGACCAACTGTGCCGTCATCAATGAGAAGGACCCGCAGTTTGAACAGTGAGTGCTTTCCTCTCCTGCTCGTAGCTCTGCATCATGCTACAGTAATCGTAGTTTGTGTGTGTGTGTGTGTGTGTGTGCGTGATGACCCTTCTGTTTGCTCACCTCACTGCAGACACGTGACCGTGCGCAACTTAGCCCACAAGTATGTGTTCACCTTGAAGACTCATCCCAGTGTGAACTCTGGGACCATCGCCTTCAGCCTGCCTCAGGTAGGGTTCAGTCAAACAGGCCGCCCCGCTGCCACGCGTCGCCTGATTGTAGCTCTGCATCGCTGTTAGACTGTTTTCTGACTGACGAAATGAATTTCTACGTCTCTACGTTTCTAAATAACACCGCTGTGCTTCTGTTTCCTGTCAAAGTAACACACTTATTTAACAGGTGATGTCCTCAGAGCGCCAGAGAACACTTCGTGTTTTGTTTCTAGCAGTATGTGAAGCTGAAGTCAGAGTTATCCGTTAGCCTCTGTGGTTGTCTGTGCGCTCTTTGCATGGACCTCTTTGTTTGTCTCAATCTGTCTGTTACTGCTTTTCTTCCTTTCCCGCCTTGCCTGTCTCTGCCTGCTCTTCCTCCGTCTATAAACTCGGCAGCCTCAGCAGCACACAGGTACTACTGTAACCTCCTCAAGACGGTCTTATTTTACCACAAGAGTTCATTAAACGTTACCCGTCCACTGATCGACTCTTTGACATGGTAAACATTAACGATAGATCTGAATTCTGCATGTTAGTGCGTAGAAGTGTTGTGAAATAAGACCATGCTGCAGAGGAACGTTGCACTGATGTCTCTGTGAACACGTAGTGTTGTTCATTTGAACTATAGCTGTCCTTTTTGTTCTTCTGGAAGATGTAATTACCGTACTGTTAGCTAAATGCTTCCATTGCAATAAGTGTCCTAATATATAACAAAGAAACGACGAGGCACGGAGCTAAATCAATCACTCGCTTTTATTTTCTTTGCAGAGGAAATGGGCCGGCCTCTCGATTGGACAAGAGGTTGAAGGTAAGTATTTTTGAGCCAGTTTGAATCGTCCATGTTCTCAGCAGGCACCAGTGTGCTCGGAGCTCGGTGCCAAAGATAGAGAGAGACTGACCAACTCGTTTAGATGAACAAATCCCTGAAAAGCTTCTCAGTCTTTATCTGTGACACCTGAAGGCATCTCAGTCCAACAACTTTCTCCAATATAATAAAGCACTTCTAGTTATACTGTAGCATTCTGTGTAAGGTCATAATAATAATAATAATAATAACTTTATTCAGTTTAAGTGCTTTACAGAGCAGCCGACCCAAGAGAAGGCCACGCAGGTTCAGATAAGAGTAAAACAAAACAGATTCAGGGTCACAGAAACAGACAGAACAATAAAAACTATTCATTGATGGTGTAGAAGAAGCAGACATATATTCTATTGACTAACACTTGACAGTCTCTCTTTTGAGTCACAGACACCTGCATCAGGAGAAACATAATAACCTTCAACATCAAATCCAGCGTCAGACTTTGAAGGATTTGTGCAGCTCCCGTGTGACTGACTTTAAAGGCTGCAGCCTCGATTCTGACGCTCGCATCGCGCCGATCACGAGTTACACGAGGGGTTAGCGAGTTTAGCTATTATTCCGATGTCACGACAGGGTGGAGGGAACATGATTTAACCAGCACACGGAGAGACAGTGTAACAATATGTGTGGGTGGTGTCACCGCACATCTGTCTCAGAGGCTGGCCGGCGTCCAGAGAAAGAGGAGGCCTGTGCTTTGATGAAATATTTTGCCCAGCTGCCCTCAGGCCAAGCGATGCCCAAAATGATGGGCGCTATTATGATACTGTCTGCATATCAGAAGTGAAAAGGAGGAATGAAAATATAATCCACCGATGTGAAAGAATGAATAACCCTCATGATACTTTAATCTCTCTTGACGCGGCTCTTTCTAATATTTGATCAAAGGAATCTTCTGTGTGTGCGTTTCTCTTCAAACCAGCCGGATCAGAACATTTGAACCTTGAGTTAATCTCCATAATGGATAGAATATTTTCTCCTGGTTACTGTGATATGAATAATGTAGCAGCATCGTGGGTGTAATTATCCTAATTACCTGGTGGCGGCCTGATCTACAGGAGGAGTGTATCATTTCCATAACGAGGAGACAATCTGAGTCACATTCAGGGACTGTTTGATTATAACTGTCTGCTAACAAGGCGTCAGTTGATCTGGTAACCGCCACGTGTACTAATGAGCTTAGACCCTGCTGTTTTGATCAGTGTCTAATGAGCATAATCAGAATAAAAATATCTGTGACATACTGCAGGATCGCCGCGCAGAGCGATCGTGCTGGAAACGATTCACTAGTTTTGAAGCGTTTGAGTCATAAATGGTGACATCTGCTGGCCAAACCGTCAGTATGACGTCTGAATGGTTGGATTACTGCTATAAAACAGAATACACACAGTTTAAGTGCTTTTATTGGCGTTATTTTGATCAATGAATCAGTTTACAGCTCCGATTACAAAACCGCCATCCTTCTTCTCTCCTGCCGCGAAGTTGATCGCGGAGACAAACCTGCAAATAATTCTCCAGCTCGACGGTGTTTAGCCTGTTTTGGCTTTTTGTGTGGCTGAACAGTCACCGTCAGTCTGTGCCCAGCACAGAACAACAGACAGAGTTAGCCACAAGCTGGTAAAGAAAGCTACTTCCACCTTGTTACGCGTTTACGCAGCACAGCAAAGAGGAAACTTATTCTCATGTGTTGTTTCCCCTCCTTTATAGTAACGAGCTACAAGTTTGAGAAGTCCAAACAGTGTATAAGCAGCATGACCGTGGAAATCGACTTCCTGCAGAAGAAGAATGCGGACAGCAGCCCTTACGACTCGGACAACATGGCCAGAGAGTTCATCCAGCACTTCAACAACCAGGCCTTCAGCGTCGGCCAGCAGGTAACTCAAAGGGAAGCACATGGCACTGTTCATACTTAGATCTTCATGTTCCCTTCACCTCCTCCCTGTGTGTCCGCAGCTCGTGTTTAGTTTCTGTGATAAGCTGTTTGGCCTGGTGATAAAGAGCATGGAGGCCATGGACCCGAGCATCCTGAAGGGAGAACAGCCCACCAGCAAAGCGAGACCAAAGGTATCTGAAGAACAGTCTGTTCACGCTGGGTAATACTAGTTAAAGCGCTGCAGAGTAAACAGCTGTTTGCTCGGTTTCCTTCCTCAGATTGAGATCGGTTTGTTGCTGGGAAACAGTCAGGTGATCTTTGAGAAGTCCGAGAGCTCGTCTATGACTCTGGTTGGTGAGTGTCGTCAACAGTTTACTAGTTTTCACCTGTTGGAAGACGAGCGCTTCATCTCTCAGGTTTGATCTGCTGCTATCAGCCGGTCCAGACGCCAAAACTGATGTGATGATGAGATTCAGCAAACTTCACATTTATAAAGAACAAAAAGTGTTTCCACTTTCACTGTCTGTTGATTCTCTATAAAACCACAAGGGGGCACACTTCACATACAGTTGGCAGCAGCAGGCTGTCAGAGGCCACCTGAGAGAGAGTTTACCTTCAGAGCAATGTTTGAATGTAACAAACTCTGATTATATTAATTTCACGACAAACAATCATTTGAGGATCCAGGATAACTCCTGCTGAGTTTGTAAAAATGCTTTTTCAAGCAACATATTTACAGTTTTTTGTCCGACCCTCCTCCAGGGAAAGCAAAGACCAGAGAGTCTCGCCAGTCCATCATCAGCCCAGACTGGAACTTTGAGAAGATGGGTATCGGCGGCCTTGACAAGGAGTTCTCTGACATCTTCCGTCGAGCCTTCGCCTCCAGAGTCTTTCCTCCAGACATAGTGGAACAGATGGGTGAGTTTCCCTCTTTCTTTTTATCCCTCTCATCACTTATTCATCTGTTTACTGTTTGTCAGATGATGATTTCACAACATTTTCAAGTTCGGCACAGCAGTGAAGCGCACAGACGCTCCAGCAGTCATTTTAACCTTTCGCTAGCTGCATCCAGTCCAGGTGGACGTCTGTATTTATCTACAGGTGCAGCCAGCGGCGTCCGTCAGTAAGACAGAAGTCATCAGAGCTCCATCAGACAAAACAAAAACACACGGGAGTCTTTCCTTTTCAATTAAAACTGAAGCTCGGAGCTTCCTCAACACGCTGAAACGTTAGCAGCCGCCGCCAGCAGAACGAGAAACACAATAATCTCGTTGTCTTTCTCAGAACTGGTGAAGTAATTTTTCAGCGTTCATCAGTTTGAACAGAATAATAATACCTGCCAAATATAATCACTGTTTTCAGTTATTATATTTGGTTTGCGTTTAATTCTTGAATCAACATTACGGCAAACAAAACTTTGAATAATTCCTTTGAGGCCTGTTTCATTGTCTGAATCACTCAAAGCCACAATCAGCAATTAGCGAGGCCGCGTCGTCCCGCGGTGCCTCGGCCGTGACTCAAAGCCCCTGACAGTGATCCCTGCGCACACTCATTAATAGATCTTTGACAGCTGTCAGATTACGATGATGATTCACATTGCAGAAGACAGCGGCCCATTGTAATGAAAGCCATCAGGTATACTTCTTTGTGACTCATAGAAAAGCCCCTCTCTTCCCACACACATGTGCGTACAATCACATCAGTCCTAATCCTCGCTCCCAGACCAGAAGTCTTGTGAAAACCTGTCGTAAAGACTCTGAGCCTGGCAAACACGCACATTACTTTAAACGCTCCGCACCCAGCAGCTCTCCGGGCCTGTGGCGGCGTCCGGCATCGCATGTGAGCTGACCTTTAGCTGGGTGGTTGTGTGCCGGAGTCGGCCTTTGGCTGTGGCCAGCTGGCTGCTGTAATGAGATGGCATGCCCTGATAGAGCATCCAGCTAAAAGGTGAAGCTGTAATTGGCAGGCGTCGGGCAGGGCGGGGGGGGGGGCAGGTGCTGACAGAGCGGGGGGCGCCGTGCACGTTAACACGTTTTACATTTCGCGTGTGCGCTGGAGCAAAAGTCTGAAAGTTTCACCTTGTCTCCCCTTTGCACCCTGAGAGGTGAAGCAGACAGACAGAAGCTTCAGTGCTCTCTCCGCCAAACACAGCCACATAACTTCTTCACCCTCCGTCGCCCCCACCCACCCCTCGACCGACTCGGCCTGTCATCCCGGCTGCTTTTCCTTCAGCGGGCCCAAATGGCAGCTCAGATGGTTATCAGGGGCCTCTCAATTAGTCTGGGATAAATGTCATTAAGCAGGTGCAAAAGGCCGTTAAAGAGCCGTACTGTAAACTGGAGTGGAGCGGAGGAGCTCGCAGTATCCACGCTCAAAAGAAATCAGCCTGAGCCTGCCGCCACAGTTTGTTTCATCCGTGATAAAGTCACAATCAGGACACTGAGAGCTCTTTAATATCACCACAAACAACAGAGTGACACCTCCGACAAGCTGCACACGCGAGGTGAACTTCATTCACGCAGCAGAATCCCGAGTCGAGCCAGTTATCGATCGCACAGAACAAATCCTTCAATAATTTCATCCAGCGGCGTAAAAAATGACCCGAGAAGTCTCTGAACTCTGCCGTGAATAACTTTGTGTGGTATGGATTTTTCTTTACGTCTTACTAATACAGTATCTGAAGGCTTCAGGCCTTATTACAGATATCGTGGATTGTGAACCAATTAAGGGGGGAAAGGCACGTCAAGGCACATCATCGCTGCTGCTCAGTTAACCTGTTTGGATGGAAAGTCTAAGATACGAGCATCATAGCGAGTAGAAACCGTCTATGTTCACCTTCCGTTCCTCGTGTCTGTCTCCAGGCTGTAAGCACGTGAAGGGCATCCTGCTGTACGGACCCCCGGGCTGCGGTAAAACCCTGATGGCACGACAGATTGGCAAGATGCTCAAAGCCCGGGAGCCAAAGATCGTCAACGGGCCCGAGGTTCTCAACAAGTACGTCGGAGAGTCTGAGGCCAACATCAGGAAGCTGTTTGCAGACGCAGAGGAGGAACAGAAGAGGGTGAGAGGGCGCGACACACACACACACACACATGTGTGTACTTATTATAAGAGCTTATTATCTACACAGGAGATTCTCCATGAAACACAGATCAACGTTTGATCTGTCTAAACAGAAAAAAGTAATTTCTAAAGGAGTGGAGAGATCTGCCCTTCAGCCAGACATAGCTCTAATAACTCCGGTAAAGTTCTCTAAAGTGTGTGTGTGTGTGTGTGTGTGTGTGTGTGTGTGTGTGTGTGTGGAGGTGGGGGGCAGTTATGCATTGAAACCCAGCAGTGATGTTTGACGGTGGGTTTGGATGGTGACACATTACCGTCGAGCCTCACTCTTCACCACCTAATGAGGGGCTGGGCTCTCTTTGACCTCCTATTAGACCTCCCTACACACACTCTCACACACACACTCTCACACACACACACACACCATCCAGTGTGTAATAAGGACAGCTCCACACCTGCTTTAAATGCTACGGCTGAGACTGACAGGTTTGTAGATGGAGGGATAACCCCCCACCCTGCTGCTCTCTCACTCCTTCCATCTGTCTCTCCGTTGAGGGTCAGTACTGACAGAAAGGTTTCGGCAGCGTCTTTGTCGTTTTTAATTTAAAAATATATCTGACGATATTTTCTGTGTGCAGACGACAATTCACGACCCGGCGTGCAGATCAAACCACTGTCAGAGGAAACACAAACCAGCCTTCTCTGTGCTGCATGACTTGAAACTTGAGATAAAATATTAAATTCAGTATAATTAAATAACGTCACAAGGCCGTAAGTTACGTCTGAGGAGCTAATTATTTAAGTTTCAGGATGCAAAACATAAAATAAATCCTCAGAGACTCTTAGTCCTTCCTCACCCTTAAACAGACCAACTATGATACATTAAGACCTTGAAAAGCATAAAATAAATAATAAAATACTATTTTGATTCCCATGTAGAGACATTTTGTTTGTTTTTAAGTAACTAGGATTAATTAAATTACTTAAATAATTAGCTCCTCAGACAAACTCTCCCAACAGAGGCTGGTTTGTGTTTTTTGAATGATTTGATTTGGTCCAGTGAGAGCAGATGATGCAGATGATTACACAGTTCTCACGTTATTCTACTTTTTCTTTCCGTCTTCGTCTCCCTCGTCTTCGTCTCTCAGCTCGGTGCAAACAGCGGCCTTCACATCATCATCTTCGATGAGATCGACGCGATCTGCAAACAGCGTGGCAGCATGGCGGGCAGCACGGGAGTCCACGACACCGTGGTCAACCAGCTGCTGTCCAAGATAGACGGCGTGGAGCAGCTCAACAACATCCTGGTCATAGGTGCTCACACACACACACACACACACTCCTCTCCTCTCCTTCTGAACATCTGCGCTCACTGATTCATCACTCTCATTCATCCTTTTTCCTCTGCTGTCTCACCTTTCCGCTATCTGTCCATCTGTCCCTGCCTCAGGTATGACCAACAGGCCTGACCTGATAGACGAGGCCTTGTTGAGGCCGGGAAGGTTGGAGGTGAAGATGGAGATTGGTAAGCAGTGAAGAATGTTAACTCTTTACAGCTTGAAAAGTGCGCGACAATAAAGACAATAAACTTCTGTATTTATTTTAAGACGTGAGTTTGACTTAAAGTCGACCTCGTTTCTTCTTCCAGGGTTGCCGGATGAAAAGGGACGAGTTCAGATCCTCCACATTCACATGGCAAAGATGCGTCAGTACGAACTGCTGTCCACTGACGTGGACATCAAGGAGCTGGCCGTGGAGACTAAGAACTACAGCGGTGCCGAGCTGGAGGGCCTGGTCAGGGCTGCACAGTCCACTGCCATGAACAGACACATCAAGGTCAGAGCGCTCGAGAAGCTGATGAAGCTGCTGTCAGCTTCTAACGACACAAACCTGTTCAGTCATAGAAGATATCAAATCAAGCTGGTATCATGTCTTGTGTTGCTAAGTTAAAGGTACAGGCCACACAGCCACCCAGGTGTGGGTGTGTGTGTGCACGCCCTCACTTAAGTGTTTTATCAGGTGCGTAGGCTCAAATCTGCAGCTTGGTGGGACACACAGATAAAGTTCTCATCTGTTAAGTGTTCTGCCACCACACACACACACACACGGAGCAGCAGCAGATATTGGATAGTGATGATACATGACAGACAAGGTGCCTTACACATGTCTGACGGCTGTGACGTTTTTTTTTTCTCTTCCCTCTCACACTTACTCCTTCCTCCCTCCTCCTCCTCCTCCTCCTCCTCCTCCTCCTCTCGGCCTGACCTTTCTGCTCTGAGGGAGCACACTGTCTCCTGACACATGGTGCAACCTCAACGTAATGCAAAGTAATGGGTTTCATTAGCAGGAGGCATGGAACTCAAGATAGTAACTCTCAATTAATTATTTGCTGTCACTTAACTTGCATTATACGTGTGTGTGTGTGTGTGTGTGTGTGTGTGTTTATGTTTGTAGGCCACTAACACGGTGGAGGTGAACATTGAGACGGCGGAGAGGCTGCAGGTCAGCAGACTCGACTTCATGGCGTCACTGAACAACGACATCAAACCTGTAAGTCGCTTCAGCGTCACTCGTCACTCTCCTGAAATCCTGAACACGTCTGTAATTTATAAATCACAATGACCCGAACATGGAAACTTCCAGTTGCTTCCAGTTTTCCGCAGTAATGATCGTTCTTGTGCTTCCTTACGTCAGTGATATTTTCACTCCTTTGTTTCTCATCCCCGCTTTTGTTGTCCTTGTTTGTTTCGTCATGCCGGTCTTATTTCGTGAGGATTTTCTATAAGCCGTCGACTTCCTTTCTCACCGGCACATATCATATTATTTTAATTATCGTCTGCCTTTTACCATGACACTTTAATCTAAATGTAAACCACATAAAACTGTTTAAATGTGGCCTCGACCTCTCAGAGATGTCGAGTACTTCAAGCAGAGACATGGAGGAAATTTATTGCCATGTTGTCCCAGACTTAAGCTGAATGTGTTCAGGCGGGTTTATGCATTTAACCTCTGCATATAACCAGCGATCAGTGAAACAGGATCCGATCCACACAGCAGCCTCACTGCGTCTCCGTCTCTCTCTTCCTGTCCAGGCGTTTGGTACCAACGCAGAGGACTACGCCAGCTACATCATGAACGGGATCATCCGATGGGGCGACCCGGTGTCGGCGGTCCTGGAGGACGGCGAGCTGCTGGTGCAGCAGACGAAGAACAGCGACCGAACGCCGCTGGTCTCTGTGCTGCTGGAGGGTAAGACTCGCAGCTCCTGAACATGAAAATAAAATCACAAACAGCTGATCAGTGATGGATCCTCTCCTCAGGCCCGCCCAACAGCGGGAAAACAGCGCTGGCTGCTAAGATCTCCGAAGACTCGCAGTTCCCCTTCATCAAGATCTGCTCCCCCGACAAGATGATCGGACACTCGGAGATCGCCAAATGCCAAGCCATCAAAAAGGTAACGCTCAGGGCGGCGGTTAGCTGCGGCACACGTACGAAGGCTCGGGCCACCAAAATATCAAACGTGACAATTTTAAAGATCTTTATACACTTTGTAGAAAGTCTTGAAATATAGAAACCAGACTGACTCGTCTCGATCGTGATTCTTACACAAAGTGTTTAATTTAACAGGCTTTTAATCAGGTTGTGCCTTTTTTATTTAGATATTTGAAGACGCCTACAAGTCCCAGCTGAGCTGTGTGGTTGTTGATGACATTGAACGTCTGTTAGGTAAGAAACACTTCAAATAAAAAGCTCTTCGCCTTCTTGATGGATGTAAAACCGCTTCATCTGTCTCGTCAGACTACGTCCCGATCGGGCCTCGTTTCTCCAACCTGGTGTTACAAGCTCTGCTGGTGCTGCTGAAGAAACCTCCTCCGAAGGTAACACACACTTTGTCGTCGTCGCCGTGGTGTTTTTTGTGTGTAGCGTGCTCACTGTAGGGCTGCGAGTCTTCAGGTGGCAGAAAGAGGGCAGCAGATCTTCCGGATGCCAGCGCAAAGTCTTGTGAGGAATTGTTGGAGGTCTTTGGCTGCGAGCGGCATGTGTGAGCGCCTGTGTGTGAGTGTATGGCTATTAGAGAGTGTTTTGGTCCAGGCCTGTTGTGCTCACCGTGAATGGTGGAGGTAGAGACCCATTTCTCATAGTTCCTTTGGTTGTAGTGTGTGTGTGTGTGTGTGTGTGTGTGTCGTTGATGGGTTTGTGAATGAGAGTATAGCCCCACTATATGGCTGCATGTGCATGAGAAGTGGCGCGGGGCCTGGTGTTGAATGCCTGGCTGCAGTGCTCCTCTGGGGTTGTAAAGCGCTGAGCCCAGCGGGGTGCCTGGGGCCGGGGGAGACCGGGGGAGGCCGGGGGGACAGGGAGGAGAATGGGCTCTGTGAGAGAGCCAGGACCTGGCAGCACCGCCGCCTGTGTGGCACCTCATCTGCATGCAGCATCACAACCCCCCACGCCATGGGGGGGCAGCCGGCAGCCATAATCCCCCTGTCTGCTCGCCACTCCTCTGCCTCTCCTCTCCTTCGTCTTCTCCTCCTGGTCCTCCTCCAACTTGTCGGCTTAGCGCAGAGCTACATTTTCTCTTTGCTTCTTTGCTCGTCTGTTCTCTTCTGTTCTCTTGTCCTCTCTTGTTATTTTCAATCCTCTCGCTCTTGTTGTGACTTACGGCCCGCATGCACGCCGTCAAACCTTCACCGGGGACGTCCACCATGAAGTCTCACAGTGTGACTCAGCGAAAAAAAGAGCTTCACGGCGACTAATTTAAGAGCGACAGAAACTGAATCAAAATGGTCGATCGCAGCGTCGACGACGCCCCGTGACCAGAGCAGGCGCTCGGGCTCCGGTCTGTCTTCAACCGTCTTTCAAATAAGGCAGAAAACTCCCTAAAACTAAATAAATACTGCTGCACAGTCTAACACTGCCATCCAGGAAGAGTTCATGAGCTCCATCTCACACAGTGAACCTGCAAGATGGCCGTCTGCCTTCAAACGAACATCCATGACGCCACCGTCTCCTCTGTCCTTCCTCGTTACTTTCATAATAATCAGAATGTTTAAATCTCACTGTCGCTCTCTTTGCTTCCCCCGTGAGTGTTCAGAACAAAGCACAGATGAGCGGTCGACTGAAGCGAGAGTCTGAAGTCGCGTCTGCTTCTCTTTCAGGGTCGGAAGTTACTGATCATCGGCACCACGAGTCGTAAAGACGTCCTCCAGGAAATGGAGATGCTGGACGCTTTCAGCACCACCATCCACATTCCCAACATCTCGAGGGGAGAGCAGCTGGTCGAGGCCCTGGAGGTAACACACACACACACACACACACACACTGTGCTGCTTTCAGGACTGACTGAATTTACTCTCTTGTTACTCCCACATTGATCGCTCTCTCCTCTCTCTGGTTCTCTCCACAGCTGCTGGGCAGTTTTGAGGAGGTCGAGCGGGCCAGCATAGCTAAAGCTGTGAAGGGCTGCGGTCTGTGGATCGGCATAAAGAAGCTGCTCATGCTGATTGAAATGTCCATCCAGGTGAGGGAGTCTTAAATATCTGAAATATCTGCTGGACGGATTTTCATGAAACGTTGTACAAACATTCACAGTTTCAGGAAGGATCCACGCTCGTGATTTCATCCTGACTTTTCCGGATCGTTGATGTGGCAGAATAAAAGTCGTAATCTTGGTGTGCTGGTTAGCTCCAGATGATTCAGATGAAGCTTGAAAAGACAAAAAATATCTTCGTTTAAACGGGTTCAGGGTCGGTATGAGCTCATTCTTCGCAGCAGTCAGGTGTGGACGAACCTTTTTACTCAGAAATTAGGCGTCACCACCTCGGCACATTCCTCAGATCACCGATCGGCTAAGAGGCAACTTCCTAAGCAACAGCCAAGAAACATTATTGAGCCTCCTCACAGGCCAGGCTGAGTAACTCTTCTTCCAGCTTGTTTCCCCGTTTCAAACACTTTCCTGGATCGAGTAGACGTTTAAAGGTGAGCTGCAGAGACAGACGCAGTCTCGTCTTTCAGTAACTCCGTCGTCACTTTTTTATTATTATTCTCAAACACACACTTCAGGCTGGCTCAGCTGGTGTATTATTGTTTTTCTAATCGCGCGGTCGGAGCTCGAGCAGCGTCTTCCTCGACATCTGGCCGGCATTCTCAACAGAATCTGCCTCCGTCACAAAAAACTGTCATCTATTAATGCTGGAATGAAAAACTGTGCGGCTTTGCCGATGATTTGTTGAGCAGACGGATCCAGTGCGTTTTCTAGTTCACAAACCGGTCTCCAGTTGTTTTTTTTTGGAGACCCGATAGTTATGAAACCATGTTCTGCACGACGCGGTCCAACTTACATTCACGTGTTCTGAACCAGAGGGAAGCGGCTCGTACGAGCAATCACACACACACGCACACACACACTCTGTGGTTTTGGTGTATCTACGATTTAGAGCTGATTCAATTAATATCAGTCATCACATATGGACGGTTATAAAAGCATGTATGTGTACGTTAAAGCCGTGGAAATGAAAACGTAGATCATCATCACGGAGCAGATTCTTGGCTTCCTTTCAATAATCCAGTTGCATGTATGTGTACAGATAAGTGCAGCGGGTATAGAGCCGCTCACCTTCGTACAGACGCCTTCAGGAGGTTTGTGGTTTGGCCCTGGAGTTATGTTTTTTTACATTTTTCTGAGAGTCCCTCTTTAAATTGTTGTAACTCAAATGATTTACTTGCAAACTGTTGTAAAGGCCCTGACCCTGTCAAAACACCCCAGTGATCCATTTGGACTGGCTCAGCAGAGAGTCGGCGTGAGTCATACATCACGCTGCCTGAGATGCAGCGTTGGAGGCTTTAATTTTATCAGTTTCTTCACGAGCTTTCACGTGTTTTCTTTCATTATTCACACACACACACGTTCTCACCTGTTAAATAATGAGACGATGCAGTGCAGGGTTAGTTAGGATCACCTCATCGCTCCAGAGGAGGTGGCAACTTAACTGCGACGCTGTGTCTGGGCATGCTCGGTGAGTGAACAGATCTCTGCAGTGAAGTCTGCTTCACTTAGAAAGATTCGCTTGGTTTGACGTTTGCGTACGTCGATGTCTGAACTCCACTCCTGTAAAGTTTGGTGATGTCGCGTTGATGAAATCTGTCCACAGACAAACGGACACCTTGTGCTCGTCCCTGAGTGTCTCCAGGACCAGGACAGTTAGTCAACAGAAAACACGTGTTTGCTCCCCGTGTGTAAGATTCAAGTGGCTCTATTTAAAGAATATCACAGGCACAACTTCTGTTTTTGTTACCGTAGAATGAGCCCACCTGGTCACAAACTGCAGTTCCTCAAACGTCCACCTGAGGCTGGTTGCTGAAGTGAGTCAGTCTCCATAAGTCCCCATGTTAGACAGCAGGAATAAACATGTTTACAGCCTGGTACAAAAAACAGTTTTGGTCTCTGTAGCTAATTTCCCCGTTCATGACAACTGTACTGAGGGTGACGCTTTGATTCGGCCCGCCTCAGGTCCACTGATGATCAGGATATCTATATCTTTAATCGATTAATAAATCTAAAACTGCGTCGCGGACGACGTTTCTTCAGGTGGGTCGAGCCGGTTACAGTACGTTCCAGCTGTACTGTTGGAAGCGTGCGATACAAAGATGCTTTGTTTCACGGCGGCTTCTCGATGAGATAAAGATTCCCCATCTGCAGTTTGTTTACTGACGCAGGCAGCAGCAGCAGAAACTGACCTAAATCTGACTGTTGACTGGCTGCTGTTCATTTCTCCTGCCTGCCTGCCTGCCTGCGTGTCTGTGGTATGTTGACGATGTGTACTGCCTGTTTATTGAGGCTGGATGCTGTGTAATTGCTGTGGTATGCACAAATGCAGCCATGTTCTGCTACCCTACAACACAACACACACACACACACTCTGAGCCTGAAGAAGTATGAACCTGTGTTTGCTGAGACATGCTGCAAACAGCTACACACACACACACACACACATGCACACACACTCTTCATCTTTTTTCCTCTCATTCCAGCGTTTCTGACTCTCACGTCTTAACTTTAGTAGCTACAGGCGATTCCAGACATACTGTAAGTTATTGCATAGGTTGCCATTAATTTTACTTCCTCTCTCCCCCCTCCTCCCCCTCCTCCTCCTCCTCCCCTTCTCCACAGTCCTGTTTGTACAAACTCGAGCGTGAACTCCAGGACCCGCCGCTCTGATGTTTCAACACCTTGTTTCCGAAATTTCAAATGAAACAGATGCTCGTTCACACGGGAAAGTCACACCTATTATTGCGTATTAAGTGGCTGTGTTTGTCTCTTTTTAGATGGATCCCGGCTACAGAGTTAGCAAGTTCCTGAGTCTGCTGAAGGACGAAGGAGCGTAAGTATTCTTTTCCTGTTTTTAACCCGGCTCCTTCTGAGCAAAGCGGGGATCATCGGTGACACTGAACACTCACACATCTGTCACTGCATTTACAAGTGAAGCACACAGTGTTTACATTCAGATCAGAGCATCAAGTGTGATTAATAATAGACACGTTGTCCCCCTGCAGACTGGGTTCTGATAAGTTTGTGGCAATCTAGACTCGGCGGAGCCACGCGGTGAAAAAGAGGCATCCTTCACCGGTAAGACTGCAGCGCCTGCATCGGGCTGCATGGTCACACACTGCTGTGTGTGTGTGTGTGTGTGTGTGTCATGACGGGTGGGGGTTGTTTTTACTCTCTGATTCCTACATGAGTCAAACACGTCAGGCTAGCTGCTTCCACCTGTTCCTAGTCTTTATGCTAAGCTAAGCTCAGACAGTAAATGTTTACCAAAATGTTGAACTACTCCTTTAATTCTGTTAATATTTCTGATATCTTTGGCTCTCCACCGTCTGCAGTGAGGATGTTTCCAGGCTGTGAAGCAGTTATGAGGATTTGCATGTGATAAACTGAGACTCAGATCAGATGTCTCGTCCTGTATCCCCGCCGTTCTGATCCGAGTCTGTGAAACGATTAAAACTAGCGTTAACGCGGCTCATCGTCGCATGTTTTTAAAGTTTTTAAAGTTATCTGGCCAACTTCCTCCTAATCCTGCTCCGTGAAACACACCCCGTGAGAGGAGAGGCTGCCCAGGGTGATGAACAACAAACGCTCCGACAACTTTTCAACTCGCAGCCAGAGCTTTGCTTCACATCACCGCCTCAGAGACTTATGGTATATAGTCGGCGCACGGCGTGCCTAAAAATAGGTCGACTAGACAGGTGCTCTCTTGTGGTAGCACGTCTCCTTCCCCCTGCCTGTCTCCTCTCACTTTTATTTGTCTCTCTTCACTCAGTTGCTGAGGAACGGAAGCCTGAAAGAGGCTGGCAGGAGGAAGCAAGCGAGAGATAAGTTTCCATCTCTCTCCCTCCGCATCCTTCCCCTTCCTGTCCCATCCCTGAAGAAGCTCTCTCTGCTCTGCAGCAGCAGCAACCAGCCAGGCGACCTCCTCCTCCTCCTCAGCACTATGTGAAGATGTAACATAAGAGAAATAAGCGGTGTGTGCGTGCGCGTGTGTGTGTTTATCTGTGTATATTGCATTTCTTGAAGACTAGTGCTGTAATCTCTGACGTGACGCCCCCTCCACGAGCACTCCAATGAGATTTTCTATCTTAAAAAGTTTGGCAGGTAGACGTGCATGCACAGACACTAATCGTAACACTGCTTATTTGTGTATCTCACACATTTGTAATTTGATCATTCCAGGACGTGGCGGCTCCGTGACTTAAAGATCTCACTTTGTTCTTAACATGTTATGTACTTGCCTGTGTCTCGTTTGTTTATTTTATGAATAAATTAATTATATTACCCAGAAACTCTGGAATTAATGATAAAATTCTGAGAAACACATGAATGTGGAGGTGAACCTCAATTTAGCAGCGATCTGCCACCGGTTCTTCTCATTATCAGGTGTTCTTCTCATAATTACGGCATGTTGAAATCACAAGGAACCGTCTTATAATTATGACCTGGCGTAATTATCTCATAATTATGAGAAATGTGGCACCCCGCGATGAGAAGAGCCCGCTCAGACGGTTTGCGGTTAACCTCCACACAGCGTCTACGTTGCACAATCTCCGTTCAGCTCGACAAGAAAACACAGTCAGCCGTTTACCAAGTAGCTACTGCAGCATGCGTGTGGCCTCACAGTAAATCAGAACGCATCAAAATATTGTTTCACTTATCAGTAACTCGTCGCTCATGACCATGCTGCACATGGGAATAGTGTTGCTACAACATGTGGTCTTCTCTCTCTCTCTCTCTTTTTTTATATACAAGTGAAATTAATTACGAATGAACCAAAGCTTATTAACTGTAACCATTTCTTTCCTTTCTGTTTGTAATTATGAAGAATCGTGGATGTCATTGCAATAAATGTGGTCATATGAAAAACGTTATGTTCAATATGTTTTGTATGAGTTTGAATAATCATGATGCACGTTGACTGGCGTGTCTTACAAAACGGCGTTAAGGTCTCGATCCCGTGAAAAGAGTAAAACCAACACTGCGCCGGTCCGTCTCTCCGCAGAAATGTGAAGTTTCATTTTGTAGAAAAGCTCCTCAGACAGCTGGGCATTGTAGTTTTCAGCAAACTCTGGCAGCAAGGTCGGACGGCTGAAAGAAATTACAGTGTTTGTGGTGCAGCAGTGCGGCGCGGCGATGTGTTTTTAATGGTTTCGGGCAACAATGGACAGAAAAATGAGAAATATTCCTGCTGGTTTTGGTGTTTTGGTGGGATTTGTTGACAATACGAAAAATGTTCTTTAAATGACTCAAATTAAAATGATCTATGTCCAACACATGAAACAACCATAAAGATGATTCATGTGCGAGGGGACAGGATATCTAATCAAATGCTAACGGTAAATAACGGTAAATTCTTGACCTTTAAAAACACTTTAACATATAATACATAAACACAGTCTTAATATTTGTTACATTAGTGATATTTTAAATATTGAAGCCAGTATCTGACGACGTTGTTGTGTTTAGTTGCTGCTTTTTAATCCGAAACAAAGAATTTTTAGTAACAAAGTTACCGTAATAACATTTTATGTCTCCTTACGCCTCTGTGCTCTGATACCGTTTATCATACAAGGAAGACTTTTAAGGGGATCTACTGGTGGAAAATGGATTATGACAACCATAACTATGTTTTCATGTGTGTGTATTAACCTCAAAATAAGTTTTATTACCAAAGAATGAGACTTTTATATCTACAGAGCGAGCGGGTCCTCTTCCATCCTGAAACGGCGTGTGCAGCACGGACAGACGGACTCCTGATGCGACCTTCTCTGTGTTTGTGTGAGTATTCAGTTGGTCGCAGTCTGCAGCTTCACCACTAGGTGCCGCTAAATCTAAATACACATCTTCACGTGCGGTTTAAATAAAAAAAAATCAAAATCAAAAAGCACGAGACAGTTTTGTTCTTCAAATATATAATCTTAGTTCAGTCATACAGATATATACATTGTATAATAAATAATATTTATAAAAACATAACATTTACGATTATAAAATAAAAAGGAAATTATTCACTTTAAAACATTTGTACAAAACTTTGGATATAGCGGGGGAGAGGGGGGACGTAGGGGGAAGGTTGTCGGGGGAGTTTGGAGGGAACTGAACACAGAAAGGAAGGCCCAGGTAGAAGGGCTGCGTAGAAGATGACACGAATGCTAAGCTATGTCACAAAGAGAGGACAGCCTATACACTACTGGGTAACTTGTATTTTTGTTGTTGGATATAATTAATAGGAAGCAGGTGGGACTGTCAGAACATCCATCCATCCATCCATCCATCCATCCATCCATTCACCTCGGTTTGTCACTGGCAGCCGTCATGCACACACTTCCACACATCTTGCACACATAAATCATCGAGCTCCTGACAAGATTTCCCAACCTTCTTCTTCTTCTGCTGCTGCTGCTGCTTAAATGTTCTCCGAATCTTTCCCCGTCTGCCCAGAAAATCACTTCTTCTTCCTCTTAAAAACTTCCTTTTCTCAAAAAAAAAAAAAAACCAGAAGTCAGCATCACCCGGGCAGACGTCCACGTCTCCTGACAACAATATTTTGTCTAAATTACAGTATTTTGTTCTTCCCAATATCTCCAAAACAGAGAGCCAGTTTTGGGGTGTACTGACAAGAGTACAAGTTCATAAATCAAGCTTCTTAAAAACCTCAACTGTCCAACTGAGTTGGAGAGAAGTAAAGGAAGGACGTGAAGCCAATCAGAGCCTACTCTGGTCTCCACATGTTGTCACATGTTTCTCTTTTTTTGTGTACAGTGATAAAAGAAAGCTTCAGTCTCTACGATGGACGCGATGAAGTGTTAGAAAAAGAAAAGGTCTGCCTCTTTTGTTCGTAAGACCAGAATTAATATTAAGCATGCTAAAGCTTGACTCGTGTTTGATGCATAAATTTATAAACCAAACAGCCGTAAATTATCTTCTACTCGTATAATCTGAGCGCCGTTTTTCTCCCGGTTGTTTTTCAACCGCAACGGTGCGACCGCGGCGATCGCGCCGGGGCGGGGAGGGGGGAGACCAAGTCGTCATTCACAAGAACTGCTACCTGCAGCGAAGAAGAACAACGCTCAAATGTTTACCACCTGGAGTTACTGAATAGTGCATACATATACATGTGTAGGGTTCTTAGTTAGTGGAATGAGCATGCTTGTTCACACACATGCTGCATACCTCCAGTCCCAGCCCAATGGTAATATTTCAGAAATGCAGGGCAATAAAAATCAGGGCTGTAGCATATATCTTCCAGGCTTTTCCCGGGGTTGACTGGTGCAGTCGAGTCAGTCAGCAGGGAGTAGCAACACTGAGGATTTCATCAGCTCAGTAGTTAACAAAAGACAGGACTGTGGCACTTCCAACACCTGCCTGTGCTGTTTCAGTTCAGTTCAGTAGTTACAAAGTGATGGTTTCCTGGGGCTGCCGACGTGTTCAGTATCACTTTACGACCGAGTGACGGTGTCGAGGTTGGTTTAGTTTCAAACAAACAAACAAACAAAAAGTAAACCGACCAGACGCGGCCAGAGAAGTGAGGTGTTAGTTAGAAGATGCTTTTTATTCAAAAGCAAAGAGAGTCTGAAAGTTTCTTTTTTTTTTCTTTTTTTTACTGCATTAATCTCACAGGTAAAAAGTGTTACTGTACATGCCGCAGACATCGTGTTGGCATGGAGGGGGGAAATAAATAAAGACGAGGAGGGGAGGGTGGAGAAGGGGAAGGTGGAAGGGGGTCGTGGCCCAATGCTGCAGGGGCGGGGGGAGGAGGAGGAGGAGGAGGAGGAGGAGGAGAGTGGCACAACTCGAGCTTCTTCCCATGAGAGCCGACTGGATCAGCCGGGTCGACACAGGACACGCTCTGGTCAGATATTATGGAAATGGGTGTAGTGGTTTGGAAGACGGATTCTAGAGGTGGAGGTTTCTATAGAAGTATCCATTACTGATGTGCCATTACCCATTAGGGCCTGAGTGTGTGTGCTGATGAATATGTTTGTTTGTGTCTTGAAGGGGGGAGGCAGGGAGGTCGTGCAGGAGTTGTGGGTGTTGAAGGGCGGGCGGGCAGCACTTGTAGTCCAGCAGTCAGTTTGTCTGAACGCGCTCTCACTTGCACGTGTGAACGTCGTAGACGCGCACGCACTCCTGACAGCTGACGTAGCAGCACCAGTGGAAGATGCAGTGGCACTTCTCCTTGCGCTTCTCAGTCCGGGTGTTGTGGCCGCGCCCGCAGCACAGCAGGTCGCAGCCCTCGATGCCGTGCGACGACACGTTGCAGGCCCGGTCGCGAGTCCCGAAGGAGCCGGTCTCCGGGTTGGGCTCGCAGAAGTTGGGCGAGCCCTCGTAGTAGACCAGGTCGCGCTCGGTCGGGTGCTTGAAGAAGTTGTACTTGACTCGTAGCGTCTCCACCCAGCCTCGTGACTCGCGGTGCTTCTCCACCACCATCTCCGAGGCGCTGTCGTACTTGTCCTTCAGGTAGTCGCCCAGCATGCGGAAATCCGGCTGGGCCCACCAGCACGTCTTCACCTCGCAGCTTCCCGACAGGCCGTGACATTTGCAGCGTAGGTGCATGTGGTCGAGGATGGTCTGCGAAACAGAAGACATTTTCATGTTGTAGGAATGTTTCAGGCAAATACTTGTCGTAAACTTATCAGCCTGGAAACCTCACTTCATTTTTCCTGATGCCTCAAAGCAATAAATTCACTAGAAATCTATATTTTTGAGTGCAAAGACGTTGTAGGCTTTGAAAGGAAGCTTAGATTCACAACATGCTCCAATGGAAATCCAGAGTCATGGCAAAAAAGTGTCAAAATATCTATAGAAACGTCTTAAACGCTCCCTAAATCCTCATAGCTTTTGGAGCTATGAGGAGGCGAGTCGACAGTTCTGACTACACCCGTCGTCCTCCTGGGGAAGAGTCGAGCTACAAACTTCTCAGAGCCGACAGGTGGTGAGAATTCATAGCCCCGAAAAAGGGAAGATTTCAGGGTGGGAGTGTTCCTTTAAAGCGTAATTAACTTAAAATGTCTTAATTTGATGACTCAGTGCTCGTGGGGCAGTCAAGTCAGTCACCGCCGTGAAAGATCTATTGGAATTTTATGGTCCGAAATTTACAGGAAATTCAGTAATGCAGACTAACAAAACCACTAAAGACTCGCAGGGCAGGCCAAGAAAAACAATGTGCCACTGGCTGCAGTTTATTGAAGTGTCATGCAGCTGTGAAGTACAGAGGCTCTGCGCTGCTGCTAATTCTCTCTGAAGTCGCTGGCTCACATGGTGAGTGTGCAGCCCTCGGGGCATATTTCACCTTTGTGTTTTGATTTTTGTTGTGCTTTAATTCGACGGCTATATTTAGCTGCAGAATTCCCCCAGCTGGGGCGGAAGGCAGGTGGCTGGGGCACCTCTGGGGTGAGGAAGGAGAGAGAGAGGGAGAGAGAGAGAGCGTATAAGGGATGGGGCAGAAGTGTAAAAGGGGGTTGGATGGACTATAGTGACATCACGCTGTGAGCTTGTCATGCCAACATCAAGTCCCAGAGGCCCTCGGGGCTAAATAATGGAGCGTGAGAGGGCCAGGTGGAGAGAGGAGAGCAGAGTCCTGACAGTGCTGCTGTTCAGTTAGCTCCTGTGGTCTCCCCCGGCTGCTCCTGTGTGCTCAGATCAAAGGCCTGTCTTGTTGCCGTGTGGTCCCTCCATTTGCCCCTCAGCAAGCAGCCGGGGAGCCTATTTTCTCCAAGCGGTGACAGCAGCCAGTGATGTTTTAAGTCGGAGCTGATTTCCTTCTGCCCCCACTCCCTCCACCTCAACTCGCTCGGGTTATTTGACTGGCAGGGAATTTTTACATTGGGATGCAAGGCATGAAAGGCAAGGTGTGTGTGTGTGTGTGTAGGGGGGTGAGGAGAGAGGGGGAGGGTGTTGCTTACTCGAGTAATTAACCAGTCATTCAAAGTCAAGTGCTCGTTTTCAAGTGGAAACTCCGAAACGCCAAATCCCTCGCCGTCACACGAACAATTAGTAATGCTTAACTGTAATGTTTGCTGGATAAATCCATTCATCCACACAGTCGGATCATTGTCCATTGTTTGGTGGCTGTCGGTTTCAGTTTTCCCCCCTTTTGCTGCAATTTATAGTACAAAGTGCGCTGAGGTTGTCTAATTAATGTGATGTATTGCAGAGCAGCGCTTTCATCCCGACGTACAAGAATGTGCTCGACAATGGAAGCTGCTTTTATCTCGCACAGATGTTCACCACAACTTGTAACCAAGCGGTAACCTCCGTCGCAGGTCTCCATAAGTCCCCATGTTCAAACGTCCAACTTCACAGCAGAAATAAACGTGTTTACAGCCTGGTACAAAAAGCAGCGATCCACGTCCCGTTTTTAGATTAGCTGGGAGGCGGAAGAGGCAGTCCACTCATGTGGTGTCCATTCTTTATACTGTCATTGGTTCTAACCAGTAAACTACTGATGTCTGATCAGTATACTGTCCTAAAAGTACGTGGACTCACCTGTTCACCTTTTGTTTTCCATGCAACTAACCCTGAGTCTGGTTCATAAAGGTTTGGAGGAACTTAGACTTTGACGCCAACACACGGTACATGGTCTGCGAGCCAGGCCTCATTAAAGGCATCAGGTTCACTCTTGCGTCTGAATGGGAGCAGCCGGGTTTTCTCAGAATCTTGTGGGAAACCTTCCCCAGAAGAATGGGCGTGACATGTGGGTGTAATGTTCAGGTGTGCACATTTTTGTGTCTTGAACTTACCGTCCGTCCCGCCTCGTTGTTGTGCCGGTTCATTGCCGAGCGAGCGTCTGGCCGATTCTCCCTGGCGTCGGCGAACTCCCTGGACACCAGCACCCCGAACTCTGCGTCCTCGCTGCAGCCGCCCCACTTCCAGCCTTCCCCGGGGGGCCCCTTGTGGTGGGAATCGCAGCCGCACATGGTGGACGTGCCCTCGGCGCAGGAGCGCGTCACTGCGAACGCAACGCCCGCGGAAGCTATGGCGTGGACGAACGCAGACTCTCTGGTTGCTGTGGAGAGAGACGGATGAAGACAGACAGACAGAGACGAGGCAGAGTGTGTCAATCTTGTGTTGAACACGGACAAGGCAATCTTTACAACTGCCAACATCCAGACAGAGGCATTGAAAGGGATCCCTCGAGGCGATAACCTCAATAACACATTTCATCTTTGAGAAGGCACATTTATGTACCGGTATGTGCCACTGTGAAAAACAAGACGCCTATAGAAAAAGAACCTCTAATCCTCTCTTATTACAGTGTGTAAACATGTTTCACACTGTTTACCGTGTGGTCTTCATCAGTGATGATGAAGCACGGAGGAGCCTTAAAAAAATAAGAGTCCCTGCAGTGACATCAGGGGCCATTGTGGTTGTGTCAGGACGGCCTAACGCTCAGCGGGATCTCAGTGACCTCCTGTCATCCCTGAGGTGTGCTGCTTTGCATCTGGATAGTGTTTCAGGAATGTTGTCACCCCCCCTCCAACACCACCACCACCACCCCTCCGCCTTTACCCTCCTCCCCGTCCCTGTTTAGAGCCCAAGGCCTTCTGGTGAAACCTAGCAGTGTGTCGGGCCTGTTTCTTTTTCACACTGAGGGATGGAGTTACGCCTCCTTTGAAGGCAACAGCTTATTATGTAACCAGACACCATTGTTTCACAATCACAGCACACTTACCGTGGCTCACACTAGCTCTGTAACACACACACACATACACACACGAGAGGAGACGAGTTGCCCTTCAGCTGCGGCGTCTTGACTTTCTCGAGTTCTCGTCTGAGTTCACGGTGCGCACGGTTGCGTGATGTTTTTTTGAAATTTGTACGAACACGACCGGAGAATAAAATCCATATTTCTGCAGACCACAGTAGTGGCCACTAAAGCCAGAAATTCCTCCAGTGAATTCATCTGCCAGCGAGGCTTTCAGGGCCCAATAAGACGACTTTACAAGCCACAGACAAAACGTACTGATGTGTTGGCATCAGTGTGTCTGCGTGAAAGATACTTTTGGTGTTCTCTGTCAGTGTTTTTGCTGTTTTCTGACATTTCTGAGTGTCTGCAAAGGGTTAAAGGTCACGTTGATCCTTGAAACACTGTAAATCAACGAAAAATAGCAACGCAAGCTGTTATTTTTAGACGTATCTCAGCCTAGACATACCGTATTTTCACCGTTTAGTCCTTTTTGGTCCTTGACACACAGTCCTCAGGTTCGCCATCTCCTTGCTCACCCTGGCAAGTCTAGCTGGGCCCTCCACAACAGGGGCCTGTGAGCCCTGGGCCCCTGGAGCTCTGGCTGTTAGCCAAGGCTAGCGCTGCTCCTGCTACCTGCTGGGCCCATCAATCCGCCTTTGTTTCCCTTGTGTCACACTGTATTATCCGCACAAAGGGCCCAGCGACTCGCGCCCCCACAGCCCCGCTCTGCCCGGAGCTGGCATTCCCTAAACTCCCTAACCCCCCACCTCTCTCTCTCTCTCTCTCTCTCTCTTTCCCTCGCTCTCTCTACAGCCACCCCTCTGCCAACACCCTGAGCTGAAATCCCATACACCACCACCCACCGCAGGACCTCAACCCCCCACTTCCTCCAGGCATCCACCAACAGCACCACCACCATGGCCAACACGCAGCTTAAGGTGGCTGGAGCTGGTGGGGTTGGTAGCGCTAACTGGAACTTTTTCTTTTCCATTCATCACTCCCAAAGTGAGACGCTCTTCTTCCTTCCCTCCTTCCCTCCTTCCCTATCCCAAAAGTGCACACCCGGACTAGGTTGCGAGAGATCCCCTTTCAGCCTGTTTTCATGACAGAGTCAAAAGGGCGTGTGAATGGGGCGTCCGTGGGAGCTGGACTGTGTGAGGCGCGCACTGGTCTTCATGCACAGTAGGGGTTGAGCGGAGCCCCCCGGCCCTTTTCTATTGCCTGTAATCTCATTTGGCCTCCCCTCTCCCTTTTATTTGACTGAGGAGCTTGGACTGCTCACACTGCCCATTTCTGCCCAGATTCCTTCCCCTCTGACATACGGGGCTAATTCATTTCCAATCAGCAGCCTCACTCGCAACAACTTCTACCTTTATAATTAACCGAACACCTGCGCCTATTGTTAGCTGGTAGATATCCTCCAATTCTTCTCGTGAAGCGCGTGATGGATGTCTCCAGCATATCAGCTGTACTTGTCAAGGTTCCCGCTGATAGATTTGCCACGCTGACCCTCTTTCATGTACGAGAGTGTAAACACAGTCGGGAAAACCAAAAAAGAAGAAGTCACCGACTCCGAAGACAAATGTGAATATTGGAAGTAAAGACGGATTGGAAGTTGGATAATGTGTCAGTGCTTGTACCTGCGCTCATTTCTCACAGCAGCCGGGAAAGGTGTATATTATTGTAATTGCCCTAGTTAGTCGTTTGTCGGCAGAAGCCCAGAGAACAGGCAGCGCTAAGCCTTAGGGTGGAAACTGTTAAACGCTGTGTTCTGTAACAGCTTGCAGTCGCCTCGGCTATATAACCTACTTTTTACAGTTGGGTGTTGTTTTGCAGAGATCGTTCATTTCATACCGCAGGTCTCAGATACGTACGTACAGCTGTAAAGCTTCATGGGAGACACTTGTGAATAGTACCTTTATCTAGCACGGGGCCAAAGATGGCCAGGTTGTCCTTGATGGTGGTGCAGTTCCATCTGCGGCCCCTGAACTGGTGCTGGCACTCCTGGATCCCGAGCTTGACGCCCTCAGCGACACTGGGCATGATCTCGATGTAGTTGCGACAGAAGCGCAGCTGCTTGGGCACCAGGCCGGGGATGGAGCCGCACAGGATGGGTTGGGAGCCCAGAGACGAGTACTGCTGCCCGAGGGCCAGGGACCTGTGACACATCACACACACACACAGGGGGGTGGAGGGTGAGCATCATTAAAAGACACCTGCTGGACTTTGAAACATCTGTGTTAGGCACCGTCAGCGATTGGGTAATAAAAACAAGTTCATGACCACAAACAAACCTCGACTGCTAACAGGCCGAGTGTCCGCAGCACAAAACGTCACGTGTTGACCCGGAAAGTTCCTAATTTATGTCAAAGTCTTGCAAATTTTGGACAGTTTTATTGAGGGTGAAGTCTTTCTGCTGCTTGTGTTTGAAGGTTGAAGGTGCACTCAACCCTGCAACAGCAGCGACCTGCCCTACAAGAGGAGGCCGCTCCTGCTCGGATATAAACGTGATTCATCCTCGGGTGTTTTATTGACTTGCCTGTTTAATGTAGTTTATATTAAGAGCTCTTGTTTATTTTGTCTCTTTCTTCTTCTACCAGGATGACGGGGTTAGGCTAATAGGCCCACTTCAGGGCAGGGATACAAGCTATTAGCACTGACTTTTCAAAGTGTTCCCACTTGTTAGCGTACACAGATCTGCTGATCTCAGAGATAACATAGACGAGAACCTGTCGGCTCAGTTTGGGAAAAGCCCCCTCACACAAATTCAAATCTGTGAAAACACCTGCCTCTGCAGCTCCATCATTCATTTGCGGTTTTCCTCTGTAGCTGATCTTGAAGAATGACAGCAAATACAGCTGAGCTTTGGCGGTGACGGATGAAAAACAGTATATCTGAAGCTATGTGCCTCACCAGAAAGGCCCCCGTGTGCAGATGTGCCTAAGCAAAGGGGATTAATCACCACAACGAGACAGCCAAGATCAGCCCGTGATGCCAGAAACCATTATAGTTTCATTCAGGTAATTAATTTTAATTGCTTTCTATTTCTCTTGAAATAAAAGAGACAGAGAAAACATGTTTTCCACTCCCGTGTTTTAACATGCTTTTTGTGGCGACAAGCTCCAACAAAGCTGCACGGTTTCATCCAGAAAGGCCACGCATTGACTGTCGGACTTTCTGAAAGAACCCGAAGAACAAACATGTTCCCGTTGCAAGGTCTGCATTCTTAACAGATGAACGCTTCACTGTAGACAGTGTGCGACTTCGCGGGGTTGGGATGTGAACGCCAGCTCACAGTCGAGCAGACTCTCTCCGGCTCGAGGAGAGTCTAGGGCGGACAACGTGGCGCTGGAGGCCATGAGAGGATCATGGGGGCGAACAATTGACGCTGATCAGATCAGAGCGCCACTCAGGATGACCTCAGGACCCCCGCAGGGCGCAACCCAATCACAGCAGCCAGTGACTCTGACAGATGAGCGCAGAGCGGTGCCCCACCCCAACACAAAAGTCAAGCTATTGAAGTCAGAGGGAAAAAATCCCCCCTTAGATAGGTTCGCAGCTCATGTGCGCTTTTTTTGCTCTCTACGTACGGCTCAACCCCCCCTCCCAAACGCCCTCCTCCCCCTCCTCTGTTTTTGATCTCAGGTGAGCATTGTTACAGCAGGTATCGAGGCTTACGCACCGAGACACGAGAGGGGGGGTGGCTTGTTTTGGTTTTACAGCTGGTCCAACGGGGTATATACACACGACGATCACGTAATCATCCACTTGTGTTGTTGGCATGAGCTTCCCGACTGACAACGATACACAACAAACAATTCTTAAGTTTCAGTATGATCCGATCGCAGCTGCTCGAGGACGGCGTGGTTACATAAACTGCTTCAAACGCCGCTTCTCTTTCATTTCTGACTTAAACTCCGTTTTGCACAATTTGATGCGGAGTTTGTAACTCATCAGTCTCCGTCCATGTTCTTGTCTCTGGGTGTTCCCATGCGAAGGCAGCCACATTAGCTCATCCTGGTTCCCAACATCACTGAAGTGTTGCTGACTTCACTCCGTCTGGTGAACTGAGTGACTAAGGGCCTTAATTACACTGTCTGCTAGCTCGGTTACTGCCCATTAATCTCATCCCAGTCATGGGATGGACCAGGGTGGATGATGCCCCGCGTGGAGGTTTGGATTTCTCTGGTGTGACACGCTCCCTCAACAACATCAGTCAGTTAACTCAAAGTCTATCCAAGTGAGATATCTGTGTTTGGATAGCCGTGCCAGCCTCTCTGCTACATTTCAGTTAAACTATCTGCCCGCCGCTATGACACACTGGATTTGGGATTTCTGATGGAATCAATTAGCTAACCACACGGGACTTTGTGGTGGACATAGCATGTTTAGACTACAGGCCGTGGATCTGCCAGCCCATTTGTCTTTGTTTGCAGAGGATGTGCCTCACTTGATCCGTACGGACATGAGATGAAAGGGATATCATTTTGGCTAGGTGCTAATGAGAGTCTTAACCCTGAGGGGGTTATGAGGCGTATCGTGCAAACAGACGCACACGCAGACTCATGCATGCAGACCACATATGCGCCGCGCTGATCCTGCCTGCTTTGCCTCACTTCTCGGAAGCCACGAGCGACGTGTCTCAACCGAGCGAGGGAGCAGGAGAAGCAGCAGCAGGCGCACAGAGACCTCCACAGAGGCAGAATGCCGGGGGAATCTGCTGCAGGGGACGAGACAGGCAGCAGAGCAGCAGCAGCGAGCGGAGCAGGGCTTGGCAGGTGCGTGCCCGGGCAGGTCCGCATGGGGCCTCTGCTGGCCTGGGGGGTTTACGGCTTGGTTGGGGGTTTTCTCAGTATCCAAACCGCGCTGATGTGAAAGTATGACGGGCTGCTGGAAACCACAGAAATGAAGGCAGAGGAAACAAAGGGATTCCACCACACACCTTGCTTAAGAGTGGAAATTCACGCAATCAAGACTGTAACACTGTCAACAAAAACTTTTGACTCAACCACTCCCAGTGTAATAAAATCACTACTACAGCTCAGCCGCTCGGTTACTCTGATGTTATTCTGTCTCTGAGCGAGCTCGGCTCGAGCCGAGGTGAGTCGAGGACTCTTGTACTGTCAGAAATGTGCTGCTGCAGCTGCTGTTGTGGGAGGTCTGCATTACAGGGGTCAGCGTGTAGCACAGGTCTGTGCACAGATGAGCTTTTCTTTGTGTGACAGCCTCCCACATGGCCACAGGCACAAAAAGTACCAGGTGACCCTCTGAACAGGTTGAGCACAACATGACATCTGACCTCCGCCGCCTTTAGCCTCATGGCCTACAGAAACAGATTGAAGTTCACGACCAGGATCCAGGTTTCAAAGATCAGGTGCCTGCTCGTGCTCTTCTTCTGCAGCGGTGTGATCAAACACGGCTTCAGTAGATCTCATCAGAGTTGCAGCTTACGCTCAAGCGAGGAGTCAAATATGTAAATGTATTCAGGGCACGAAACACGCTGGTTTGAGTCCACTTCTTGAAAAAGTAGTTTCAGTTGTGCATGTATGATGTTCCTGCAACAAATAACACTCATTTCCACCATTGATCATTCCCTTTAAATAATATAAATAATATAATATAATCATGCAACTTTAGGTTTAGATTCAGCCTCTCATGTGCTGCTTTAAATCTGTGCCTTCGATGTAACGTTAGCATCAGCAGCCGTCCAGGCTGTGCACGCAACACGCAATGTATCCGCGTCCCGTGGCCGTCATCTGAGCGTAAGTACTGCTTAATAGTGTTTCAGATCAATGATTCAGCTTCATTGCTTTAAGTACAAGTAGCACAAGTAGAAGTACTATAAAGTAGGAATATCTCATACAAGTACTGCATTAAAATTGTATGTAAGTACTTTTTATTAATTCATGTATATGTGTGCATTATTTTAGTGTTTTCTGGGCTGAGTGTGTGAGATTTAGCGGCATCTGGTGGTGAAGTTGCATGTTGCAACCAACTGAATACTGCTCGCCTCACCCTCGCCGTCTTTTCCAAGCATGTAGAAGCTACAGCGGCAGCAAATACTCGTAGAAGTCTCATTCTCAGGTAACAAAACACAAATTTTAAAGTTATTAAGCATGAATGAAAACAGACTTATGAATATTATATTTCTGCAGTAGTTTGCAGATAAATCCCCTGAAATCTGACACAAATTGATGAAAATAAATCAAAAACAAATACCTTAAAACTGGACCTGAGTATAAAGTTTATATTCTGATAAATTCTTCTGTTTTCATCTGAAATTATCGACCCTCGTCACAAGTGATAAGTTTCGTGTTCAGGTTGTTTCGACTGACTGAGCTAAGTCAAATTTTTTTAGTGCCTGGACAAATTGGAATATTTAAGTGGCAACCGAAGTCTGCGAGTGAAGCAGAGAGGAAAAGAGAGGGATTAGAGCGCCTGTCACAATCCATCCCTCCATGCATTATTCCTTAGGCACCGTTCAAAGACTCATGGAAACCTGCGTGCATGTGTGAAGGCAGACTCAGCTGCACGGCTGTGTTGCCACTTGTAAGCTCAGTCTTCCAGAAAGGTTATCAGGTGGGATGCCTTTAATCGTATCGCCCTATTCTGTGCAAACAGAGTAACAGCTTTAATTGGCTTGCGCCCTTGTTGTAGGACATGCTGAAAACTGCTGACGCATGATGATTCAATTTTCCATTCACTTTCATGAATGGAGCCGGGACACTCTCCAGAAATATTGCTTTCAGGTCATGGAGACTTAGAGCTGATGATGTGTTTAAGCACACCTCCACCTTCAATGCTCTAATGAACCTCTCATCAAATCTGCGAAACATTTAATTATGACCTTTATTATATTTTCAGCTCAACGTTCGGCTCTGATTTTCCGACGTATAGTGTCTGAACAAGTTAACTTGTTTCATTAAGATTAACGTGCCTGAAGCGCCGAGCCTCGAGTGTGTTCTGTCACTTCCTCAGCGATAACCGGGCTCCTGAAAAACAGGCCTCTGCTGCAGTAACATACTGTGAGAATATTGTTTGCATTAAACTCAGATCTACCTCTAATTTACCTCTATATGTTGACGCCGCAGCTCAACTTGTCAGATTTTGCCCGCAGGACATCGTGTTGCTAAAATGAGGCCCTGGCAGAGCGGAGCGGCAGAACGCTGCCATCAGAATTTCATTTATAAATCCCACAACAGAGTCTGCCGAGACATACAGACACTCGAAAGAGAGTAAGTGGGCCAAGGAAAGTTGCCGGCTTTGCCCGAGGATGGGACTTTTCCTGGTGGAGGCTGGAATGCAAAGTCTCCTGTCTGCTCAGCTCTGCTCGGCTCTGCTCGGCTCTGTTTTGTTGTCTTCTCTTTTTCTTTGGCACACTTTTGATTTGTAGTCCAACAGCTCCTGGCTGATCAGATAAAAAATGACAGGACCCCTGAAAAATGTTCCAACCTGCTCTTTTCTTTTCTACCTCCTTTCCCGCTTCTCTGCACACAGTTGCAGGGAGCATGTGGAGCCCCTGCAGTCACATGTATGCAGACTTGAAGCAGGGGAAGCTGAACAGGGTGTAAACTTGTGAACCTGCCTGTCAGGAAGTAGCAGTAGCTCTGCACAGGAGAGCACGAGGCACTGCGAGGCTCGGCCTGTCTCGTAGGTGGACGCGACGGAGTCTGAGCTGTTGTCTTGAAGAAAGGACGGAGCTTGTTTGAATGAGACTCTTGAGGCAGTGTGTGAATGAGCCGCAGCTCAAACAGTGCATTGTTCCCGGCCTCTCTGCTCATTAGCGGCAGCTTGTTGGCACCGCCGCTCGAATTGTCAGCAGTAATGCATCCTATGCAAATCATAACTCGTAAACGGATTGCCTGGAATCTTCCATTGTATGTCTGGAATTTCTTTGTGGAAATTTCGAGCACCACACGGTGTCTTTAAAAGTAATTAAAACCTAATTGCTGTTGACTTTCTCATGCTTGGTTGATTTTTAAAAAACTGGAATGTGAAGCTACATTGTGGGGGGATAAACCTGGTTAACAAAGCTTGCCAGTCCACAGATATTTCGGTGCCTTTAGCCCACACTGGTTTAGAGCCCTGACTGCCTTTTCCATCGATCTGCAGGTCCCCAAAAACCAACTGCCACGCATGTCTTTAACTCTCCTCTCAGACTTTTGTGTCCCTCGGTAAGGCCGATTATTTTTTCATCTCATCTGGGCAGATTTGCAATATTTAACTCAGTGTTTGAGATGATTTAGAGTCAGATGTGGGTGTTTTTGTAAATTATAAACTATAAAACGTGTCGATATTTCGACACCGGTGCAGAAATTCAGCCCTCAAACAAAGAGGATGATGAGATCGTCGCTCATTTTTGATTGGTGCTCCTCTCTTCCTGTCCACACTCTTCACCTGAGGCGCTATGACTGCATCCAGGCTGTACAGGTGTGATGAGCACATCTCTGACGCTGACCCTGTGTGTACGTGTGTGTCAGAGAAATTGCTCACTGCTAATAATTAACCTCTGTAACAAGCCATACAGGTGAGATCAGCCAGGTAATGAAGACTTTAAATATGGTGTGTGTTTGTGCCTCCGCACGTGTCCCCTAATGATCGCCTTCGCCCTCTGGGCCGCTGCAGTTTTCCCTTTGAGGAACCGTCCCGGCCTGTGTTTTTTAGTGCCGCTAATAGCTGAGCACTGGGGGACTTTGTCATTTCCTACAAGAGAGCACACACACTGCGTGTCCTTTGATGGTGGGTGAAGATTAGGACTCGCCACCGACTCACCTTAGCGTGGCTTTGACTGGATAATGTCATCCCACATGCCTCTGCAATGAAAACAGTGTTTGGAGGTGAAGAGGTGTCGGACCAGAACACGGAGGTTACTCCTTACACGGACGGCCCTCAAGATTAAAAATTCATCCAAGAATTCATCCGAGTCTTACACCGTCACACGCGTGTTTGTATCTCTGTGGACGTCTCTCTCGTTTCTCTCTGGGCTTTAGCCCAATATTGCCTTTGACCCTGGCCCTATGGCGGCCCTCATCCATTCATAATGGAACCCCAACGTTTCTTTATGAATGACATTCTTCTGGACTTTCCTGCTCTTTCTTTTCTCTACCTTCCACCGCACCGCCGAGAACAATGCCCGCGACATCCTTGATCTTTTCACACGAGGCGGCAGACGGCGGATTTTCCCGCAGTAAGAATCATTTAAGTGATCCCTTTGCAAGAAGTGGTCGGGGTTTTTTTCGGGGTTGAAGATTGGATTGAAGATTGGAGGTTTGGGGGATTGAGGGGGGGTTCACAGTCAGATAATGACATTCCTGAGACCCAGAGATGGACTCTAGAGCCCCGTGTAAGCCGCTCAGGTTGAACTAGGAAGGACTGGGCAATTTTGGTAGATAGCTTCGCGTGCGATCGTTCCCGAAACTTCCACAAGTAGTGCTTCAAACGGGAAACGCAGTTTTAGTCAGGAAGACTCGTTTAGGCCTTTACGTGATCCAAATTTTACATTCATCACTGAGAGCTGTAAAAATGCACACGGCCTCATTTTAAAGGTGAAATACCTTCAACTAATTCATGCTTTTTTTTGCTTTATCTCCATTTTTGTTGGATTATTTCTCATCAGGTGCACAAATTCAAATAAATACTGATTTGATCAGGATGTTTTAGCGTCTCGCAAAACTATTCAGACATTCTCAGCAGCAGTTAACGCTCCCACGGTCTGTTTATCTGTCTCAGTTTCCTCTCTCTACCTGTTTGGTTTCATAACCGCAGCGATGTAAACGTTAACTAATAATGTTCACGGGGAAGCAGAATCCACGCGAGGCGGCGCTGCTTCTTTGGAGAAATTGTAACAATCGTGGTGACAACAGGAGGATTAAGAGAATAACAGTTATTGGATTTAAAACATCTCGCGGGCCGAGCGCCGTGATATGACAGCTGAACCGATAATCACCGCCGGTGCTCGACGGCTGGTGTTGGCAGTACGTTCATCTGAGGTAATTCCTCGTTGAAAGTGACTGTCATCATTCACTTACAAACCGCCGCTGTTTATGCAAGAAACACAAACACACCTTCTGGCTGACAGAGCGCCTTAAGCTGAAGATTGTTGATGAGTTAAGCCACGCGGGCTTAATATAAAACTAGCCGTGACTCTTCAGCGAGAGCAGAATGTTGTGTCATAGTTTGATATTAAAGACACACAGAAGTATCTTTTTGTTTTCGAACCACAGCGAGAGGACGGCGTTGTCGGATAATTGGACGGAGACCTGTGGAGGACGTGTGGTCACAGAATAACTTCAAGCTGTCGTGAATTCACTCAAATCAAACATTCTTGCATTTCAAGAAGCCGATTTACTGCTCCGGTCTCGCCTTCTTCCAAACCCACCTCATTAGTTTGCTATGCCTCTTTTTCTCTTCCTACACCTCATCTTCATCCACGCATATGTGCATATCACTGGAGTTATTTATGCTCTGTTTTGTTTTCAACACCCCGTCTTGTAAAAGCAAAGGCTGCCAGGCATAAAGCAGTCAAGACTCCTCTTCCCTCCAACCCGTCCCACCTTGGCTGGAGAATTTATGGCCAAGTCCTCGCCCCTGAGACAGAAGCTGAGAGGAGCCTTTCCACGGGCCCTCGCTTGAAACTCGGCACCCTCTTGTTTGACGCACCACCTCATTTTGTCTCCTTTTGGACACGTTCGACACCGCGGGGCGATGCCACTGACAGCGGCTGTTTGACACCCATTCCTCAGCACCTGCCCAGTCACCTGGAGCTACGGCACGGCTTTTCATCTTTGCACCCCAGCCAGTAACCCCTCACCCTGCCTACACTTCAAAATTTGTTACCCAAATCAAAGCTGGTGCGCATTGTTAAGGTTTCGAACATTATACCGGTGTCATGTAAGCTCCTTGAACAGAACAGCTGCAGGTAATTCACAGCGAGAGAATCCCAGGCTCTTTGTCACTGTTGTCTGACGGTTCTTGCCGAAGCCAGGAGTGGGTGTAAAGTCCTCTTTGCCATTAACACTTCAGCCCTGTGGCCTGTGTGCTTGGCAGCTGCCTGCTCTGTAAATGAAACCAGAAGATGCTCGCGGTTTGGACAGCGCTATGGTGGGACCACATGCTAGTTGGGCTACTAAAAAGTGCAGTAGCTCTGACAAGTATTGTGTTGTGAGCCAAAAGAGCTTTGTCATACGCCTACGCAAATATCTCCAAAATAGAAGCTTTATGTTACAAAAGAGGACCAGGAGCCATGAGGTCAGCTGCATGTAGCTGAATTTGTAATGAGATAAACCTCTAAATTTCAGTTGCTGGTGCCAAAAGCGATCTGGGATAATTTAACAAAGAATAAAACCCCGCGGCACCTAAACATATTGTCTCCTGACAAATCCGTAGTGGAGGGGGTGAATTGTGGTGCAATTGAAAAGCAAAATGATATGCTTAACTGTTTCCCCCCCCCTCAAAAAAAAAAGAAGAAGAAAAAAGAATCATTTAATTACAGCTGATGCCCCGTGGCACGCCGCAAAATTTGTAATATTTGAAAAAATTGCGTGCAACTTTGTCAGTGGGCAACGATTTACTGCACAATGCGTGTCACACGTCTACCACAACAAAATAAAAAAAGAATTCAGATTCACGGCATGTTTTTTTTTTTTTTTTTTTTTTGAGCCGGCGGCCTGAATGTTAGACAGAGGCACACAATGGCAAAAACAAAAACAAAATGACGCCTTAAAAATGCTTCGAGAAAGAAATCGATTATGGTCGAAGACCGAGAGGCTTTGTTGAGTTTTCACGAGCAACATCGGTGTTGTCATCGTCCTCGAGCGTTATCCACAATTTATGTAATAATACATGACTTACACTGCTGCCTCACGAGTCCTCTCACAGTTGCTGTTGACGTTTCATATCAACATGGCAACGCTTCTCGCTATAAACTCCACATTAAAAAAAAAAACTAAATTCACCCTCTTAGCATCACAACATACTCCAACGTGATAAATGGACCTGAGTGTAGAGGGGGAAAGAACGGCGAGCCTTTTCCGTTACACTAGTATTTGAGGTTAAGATTCTTTGGACTGGGCCGGAGAACATTTTTCCACGCAGTCAACTGAAAGTGCACATTCTGCCCTCTCAGAAATGATCATTTGACCAAAAAGTCTCTCTCTCCCTCTCCCTCTCCCTCTCTCTCTCTCTCTATAGGGTCTGATGCTGAAACTGTGGATTTGTACTCACCACCAGATGGGATAGCCTCCAAGCACCCGTGAGCTGGACAACCACACACACATCAAATATCCAATCAGATACAAATCCATGAGGTAAGCCTTGTAAAGTGTGTGAGAGGGTAAATGGATCAATACATAGAACAACTTCCAGCAGGCAATGAAGAAGAGTTTCCAGGAAAGAGAAGGGAAGCTTTAGGGCAGCTTGATTGTTGAACGAGGGGGGAAGATTAAAATGATATTGAGCAAAAAAAAAAAAAAAAAAAAAAGATCTTCCTCCTGTTTTCCCCCCTTCTTTGAGTCGGGCCAGGAAAGTGTGTCTGTCTCCTAGTAGTTAAGAGAATAAGTGTCTCTCACACACATGCACACACGCTCCTACCCGTCCTCTCCTTCCCTCCCTCTCTCTGAGGTTCTTCCCTAAGGTAGATATCTTTTTCTCTCTCTCTCTCTACTTTTTTCTCCCTCAGGATGCCTCATCCACAGGCCCAATATTAAAGGGGGGGGAGGCAGGGCGGAGGAGGAGGAGGAGGAGGAGGAGGAGGAGGAGGAGGGGGGGGGGTGAGGTTTGGAGATGTCAGCTGGCAAGCCAATCACAGAAGATGGCCTTAGGTTACGAAAAAAAAATTATTATTCGTTCCCATCTGTCAATCACACGCCACCCCCTGGTAATGTGGAAAAGAAAGGGAAGGAGTGAAAAAAGAGGGAGGGAGGGAAATGAGAGAGGGAGGTAAAGGGAGGGACACGTGAAAAAAAAAAAAAAAAGGTAGAGTAGAGTTGTTACTCAACTTGTTTCATCCGCGATCACACACACCAAAAAAAAAAGAGTCTGGAGGTCGGTGGACGGATGTAGGCCAGCTTCTCCACACGCCGATGTTGTCACGTTGATTTTTTAGGGGTTGTGCCCTGACTAATTGATCCGGATATACAGTTCACACACTCACACACACACACACTCACACACACACGTCAACACATGCATAATCTCACTCACGGGGACATATACAGTGAATTTTCTAAATTGTTGTCCGCCCACCCCAACAGGGGAGGACATAAAAGGGCGACACAATAAAGCCATAAAGTGTGGTGGAGGTGGTGGAGGTGGTGGTGGAGGTGGTGGTGCTGGCTGGGCCAGGCATGCAGGGGTTATATGCTTCAGCGGCCCAAAGGCGACACATTTTACATCAATACTATTGTCATTCTGATGGGGCTGTGGGGCGAGCAGCCGTGGGACAGGAGGGAGGAGGGAGAGGAGAGATAGATAGAGAGCGAAGGAGGAAGGAGGAGGTGGAGGAGGAGGAGGTGGAGGAGGAGGGTGGGACACTTGTGACGGACTTAGCCTGAAGTAACCACGCATTTGATTTGGGAGGAAAGTGATCGGGACGCGACGCAGGACGAGAGATCAAACACGAACGCCGTTGATGTCGTGATGACAATCTAGTTAGAGGTTGTTGGTTCTTTTTGGTCTCGGAGGATTATCAGTCGGAAAGAATGACCACCAAAGACGTGACCGCTGCTCTGAGACATTTTGAAGGCAGTAATGAAGGGGTTGATCTGTTTAAATTTCATGTTTGACTTCGCAGAACATAAGTTTTTATTAAAAAACGAGGCTCTTCTTCAACGTCACGATTATTCTGCTCGATATCGCCCTTTAAAGTTGGAGGTCGCGTTTCGCTCATTTACACGATCATCATAACGTTGATGAGCCGCAGACTCGATTTAAAGTCCTCTTTGAACCATTTAAAAATGTGACTTACCACTTATTAAAAATACATTTATAAGTCATTAGAGCAGATGGATTACATGATAGATTTCACAACAGATTGAGTGTGTGCAGCCATATGGAAACCAGCCTCTCGGAGATCTGTTTCCAAGTAAGAAAAGGTCATAATAGGTTCAGTGACATAGTAAAAGATGTTTTATTGATTTCATCCTGATTTAATATCGTGGCAGCAGAATGAAAGCTTCATTCTTGTGGACGCAGTTTGGTGTTTTAGTCTCAGATTAGGCCGCTGAAATGACTCACACCAAGTTTGTCGCTCCAACACAAACACTGTCGCTCTTAAATAGTCCATACTCCCTCTGATGTGCCTGCTGCCTGGAGGGGGGGCCCGTGGTCTTTCTGCTGAGGACCTCCAGGGCATGAGCGAGCTCCGTGGACCGAGGGGGCTTGGAAGAGGTCGCTCAGCAGGGGCTGGGAGCGTGCACTCTGCAGAGAGGAAGGCCGAGTGCCCACCGCAGAGCCACAGAGAGGGAGCGAGCCCGGTGACCACAGTCTGGAGGTCAGCAGTGGAGTGGCCCCCTTCACCCGCCCCTTCTGTTTTATTCCTCCATAACAAAGAAGATAGGGAAACAGGCAGTGACTGAGCAGCACTCGACCTACCGCCCTGTTTGAGAGGAGAGAGGAGAGGGGAGGGGGTTCCTCCGACTCTCTAAATGTGACAATAATTGATAGATATCTTTGTGAGACTTGTATGAAGCCTGCTCTCCAGCCAGTCGTGGTGGGGAGTCTTCGACATTCTACCAATAAAAACGACTTTTCAATACCTCGAGTCAAGATGCGGTATGTCATGGCGGTGCTGACAATGAGGCAGGTCTGTTTTCGATCACCAACATTGTTGTGTGTTACGGCATCGTCAGAAATGTGCCTAGCTCAGCTCTGGGATTTGGATGACAGTTGCTCTGTAGGAGCCCGGTGTGTAGGGCCAGGGATGGATGAGGGGGAATGTGACAGTGGTCCAATTTATGAGTGCAGGCAAAGGAATCAGTCTGCGGTCTGCATCTGAACAACATTGAAACCACGTTTCCCAGGTTGAGGCCACAAGTGCAATGCAAACTGTCTGGAAAGGCGGCAGCGATTAAGGTCAAGAACGTCGGAGCCCGATCTCAAAGTGAGCTGTGACTCGACAACGCTCGTGGTGGTGTTTTGTGCAAAGTTTTTGCTAAAGGAAGGCTCCGGGTTTGTTGCATGTCTGCATCAGTAGGTGCACAGGAGGGGGGGGCGCACACAGAGGTCCCCTACCGGGCCGGTTTCTACGGTGACCTGAGAAAGGCCGTAACCAGGTCCGGCTCTTTCTCAGGGCCTAATCAGCGTATTACCACAAAGAAGGACATGTGTTCGGGCCCCCCCACCTCTCTACCCTCCCTACTCAATCCGACCAGCATGGCTGGACACAGGCAGCCAATAAAACCAGGATTAGGAGGGTATCTACACACACTGGGCTGTAGCGAAAAAGTTTCTGAACACGCCCCAATCCCGCCCTGCTCCCTTCACAAACTTCTTTTCATCATTCTTCTCTGTCTCTCATTCCTTCCATCGTTCACTTTATTTCACTTGCTCCCATGTTTATATCCTTCCTTTGCCTCTTCCTTTCACGGCCCTCACCCTGTAAGCTCTTCACACAATGGGGCATGCAGAAATTACTCATTTTGCCGGAGCAGTTCGACCAAATTCCCAATGCCTCTTGCCCACCTCCCCTCCTTTATACTCCGGATCTTGTGCTGTTATGATAATGAAATGTGTTCCATCACAATGACAATGCGGTGCATGTGTTTGGCAGCGTGCGTGGATGAATTTATGTGAATTCACGCTCCTCTACATAGTGTGCGAAATTTCAAGACCACGAATCATCTTTTGCCTCCATATGTTCAGTAACCGCCTAATTAATTAAAACCAGATACTCGTAATAAAAAGTCCAAGTGTGCAGCGTGTTCTGTCTGTGCAGGAAGTACATCGTGTTTACTGTCACCGCTTGTCTGGTGAACTTTGGAAGTCATGCGCCTCGCGCTGCTCGGAGGCTTCACCTCAGAGTCCTCGCTAATGTGTCCTGGAAATGGGAGAGTGTCAAGGATAATATCAACGCCTTTGTCGGGACTTTTTAAGACGGGGGACAAAGACGGCAAGATCTCGCCCCCCCCTCCCAAATAAACCTTTTTCATTAGAGCAGCAAACACTTCGTTCATCGGCCGTGTGAGGGAAGCTGTGTTTGGTGTGTGTGCGAGGTCCCACAGGGAAGAGCCTAAACCCTCAGCGGTCTTCAGCCGGACACTGAGGCGGCCTAATTAAAGGGCACTTAAGCCCCCACAATGTGCTGCGGTGCAGGTTGGAGTTGGTGGGGGTCCCCGCCGAGAGGGACAGAATTCATGGCACTCGTAAACAAGGGAGTCCAGGACAGAGGGACAGAAGAGGGCTATGTGCCAGAGACTTTGTTCACACAAGATGAAGAGTCAACAGCCTCCCTATCCCTCACCCCTCCTTAGCCATCCCCCCTAATAACCACCTTCTTCAGAGGAGCTGCGAACACAATGCCGTCCCACTCCCCTCCTCTTGCTCTCAATCACTGTTGGGACAATGAGGGGAACCCCCCCAACACACACACACCACCACCACCACCACCACCATCCTTCTGCCCCTCCCCGACCCCCAAACAGACACTTCTTTTATTGAAATTCTTTGGTGTTCTAATCCTCAGCTTCCTCCAGGGGCAATAATGGACTCCCTGCGTCAGCCTTTTCCAGCGAGGCTATCATCCAAGCCTGCCTGGGTCACAAGTCCACCTTCCCCTGTTGGAGAAAACTGCCCCGGCAGTGTCATTCCTGTCACATCCAGCTCATTTACAGGCCGTACGAGCCTCGGTGCCATCGACCTGAAGAGCACATTCGTGTTAATAGATTCTCGACAGTGAAAATCAGGTAAAAATATGACATGGCTAACCTTTTAGAGTCGCAGAAGAAGTTGGGGGTGTTTTCTATTTCCCTGTTTTTAATCATATTTATCAGCTTTAATGAATTCAAACAGTTTCTTCCTGTTTTGTCTCCACCACATGTCAGATCGTCTCAGATTCAGGACGAGGCATATTCGGTGGGAAGTGTGGAACGTGCTGCAAATACAAAAAAACTGCTCGAAATAAATTTCTCAGCAACTTTCTCACAAATAAAAATGACAAGAAGAAGCCGAGTGAATGCTGAATCACCGCACACTGTGTTAGCGAGACTGGAGTCAGATATTGCCTTCGTCTAATCCTTTAATATAGAGGATGTAACCCTCGTCGACATGAGTTGGGCTGACACAATATTAGAAATACCTCTCAGTACAAAACACCACCACAAACTGCAGCCTGCAAAACGGTCGTAAAGTTGAATCGAAACATCCTGAAGACAAAAACTGCACATGAATCGAAGAGTTAGTGAATAAATGTTGGATTAAACTGCACAGAATGAAGCCAGGTGTGCCTAATGATCACCATGTGCTGTATATGAGGACAGAAGCATGAAGCAACGGTAAATATTTTATTTTAGTAGCTGAATCATGCTGAATTATGATTATTCTGTAAAAAAAGACACACTGTCACGTCACAAACATTAGCTTTAACAGGACAGCTGTGCAGATACGTGCACGTATCCACTTAAAGTGAGTATTTCTTCGCTGGTAACAGATATGTAATTATTCTATACATTTAATCTGTCCTGCACCGCTGTGCTCGTGTTAAAGTTGCACGACTGAAGGTGCATTACAGTACACGCACTCAGGACGGCAGTTCAAAGTGTGTTGATGCTGACATCTGCTGGTCGAACACAGCCAGAAGCTCTTTGTTTACATGTGTGGATATGAAGTATCTCGCAAGCATGAAGCCTGCGACGTGACATGACACGACTAATAATTAATGTTCTGATTAATCGGTCAGGAAAATGTCAACGACGGTGACAAACAGGCATCAGAATTTACCAGAATCCAAAGTGAAGTCTCAAGAATTTCTCAACAGTCAAACAAGAAAACAAAGTTTTTACATCTTCAGCTTCTAAACAGTGAATTTTGTGCATGATACATTGCGACTGTGATTTGTTTAATTGAGGCAAACTAATTAAACAAGCCGACAGCTTTTCCCTCGATGGGTTTGGCTGATGGTTAGAATTAAATTACCACACTGACAGAAGTGCAACATCACTGCCGTGGGATGTGACACCAAAATCTTTAGCCAAGAATGTTATTGCAATATTGAGTTTTCCCACAACGAAATAATAAAAAGTCTGCGCAAGTTTCAGACACCAGTAAACATTTAGAATGCAAAGTATAATGTCAGCTCTGCAGTAAAGTCAGATTAAGAAGGATTTGCATCATAAAAAAACTTTTTCTAACTGTGCAGGAAGGTCCTGGGTTCAAATCTCAGTCCCAGCCGTTCCTATAAATAAATAAATGCACGTTAGTTCCAGTATTATGGTTGTAAAATGCTACTTTATAATTAGATATGAGTTATGAGTTGCCTTTGGAGAAAAGAAATATACTTTACTAAATGATATATTAAGAATTTACCTCAAGCTCCAAGATGAAGGCAGCTGCTGCTGCCAGAACAAAATACAACATGAAATGTATCTCATCATTAAAAGCTTTTATTACTGGCAAGAGTCCTATTAAAGGCATCACATTACGTCTACGGGGGGGCTCAGCCAGAAGACCTGTGGGCATCAGCCAAAGTGTAGAGAAATGTAGTCTACAGAGGAGCGTATCTAAACATCTATTAAATACGTGGTTGTGAAGAAATGGATACGACTGCAGCCCTTTGAAGCTTTGATTTTATCATCGGCAGCAGCAGCCAAAGTTTTGTTACGTCTAAGATCAGATTGCCGCTGCTGCTCGGCTGAGACGGGTGCTTGTACAATAAAACATGAAGGGTAAACATATAAACAGCTGGGTGTGCTGCTTAAACTTAACATATTTATAGAAGTCAGTCAGCAGTGATACAGTCAGCGTAGCATCTTCATTTTGACTGGAGGTAGTCTCAACACCGTCACCGTCTCGTTGATGTGACATTGCATCATTTCCCCCCTCCTGAGCTCTATTTTATCACTGTCATGTATTTGTCCATTGTTCCAGTGCCAGCGATGATCTCACACTGCTGTCATCCATAGTTCGCATTTGAACAGAGCTCTAGGTTTACATACAGCTAACACAGCTATAGCACCCAAGGCCATGAGCACATGAGAGAGTCCACTGTCGGTCGGCCAAACCTGTTTCTTGCCGCTCATCACAGGGGTACCCTTACAAACAGTGGGTGTCACGTAACATTGCATGCCAGTAGAACACAGTTGACCCCTTTGGCCTCGAGCTACTGCGGGCCTAAATTAGTATTAAGGCTTATCTTGGGACCCAGAACATGACACTGTTGATCTTTGATTTTGGGACCAGAGTATCAGCCCTGTCAGTCATTTTTCGTCTAGCCTCTAGCAAGGTCTCCTCTCACCTTGGGTACATAAGTAGTAAAGGCCTCCTTTTGTACTCAGGTATCAAGTGCCAACCAGAGAGGCGTCAGAGCCACGGGCTGTTTTAATTAAACAGAAAGTGAATTTAAATGATATCTGAAGGACTTTAAGACACACAACTAGTCTTATCCCAAGTGTCTTTCTCCCTTGTTTCATGTCTGTTTTAGTTATTTTAGATAACTATGTCACCCTGCCCATATTTATTTATTTGACATATTTCAGCAGTTATTGGATGGATTGCTCTGGAGTTAAAATCATGGTCCCCGTAGGATAAATCCTGCTGATCTAGAGCCACTATGAGGTTAATGTTTATTAAGATTCATGCCCACCTCAGGCTGAAGTGTAAAAACTCTACTAATACTTTGGTTTGAAGCTGAAGGAATTCCCATCAGCCTTAGTTGTAGTTTGTGTTTAGCGCTAAAGCATCGTGTTAGCATTGTTTCTGTGACCATGTGAACATGTTGATGTTAGCATTTAGCTCAAGGCATTGAGCTGCTAGCTGTAGAGCGTGTGTATGATGCTATTCTGTCACAGATTAGGAAGTACTCACATCCAAATCGCTCTGTGTTTTTAGACACTTTACCCCAGCAGAACCAACACAGCACCTCAGACTGTTTATTGCAATGCATGCCTTTTTTTGCACGTTGCGTATTGCAAATAATGATTTTATATATAGATAGATAACATAACATAACATAGACTTTAATGGCGTACATATATCAGTAAATACTGTATGCTTTATACTTTATTTATAAAATTTCAACTGCTTGTGTTGCAAAATATAAAGACGATAAGAATATCAGATAGATAGATAGATAGATAGATAGATAGATAGATAGATAGATAGATAGATAGATAGATAGATAAAACATATTTATTGTTAGGAGTCAATCATGCTCCGGGTCCCTCCTCAGCTGTGACGTCAGAAGGGGGGCGTACGCCACGTTCTTTCAACGCACTGAGCCGCAATTGGCCAGTCTGGGCCACGTGACCGACGGCAACCAATCAGGGTGAGAGTGCGCGGAGGGTGCGGGTGGGGAGGGGGGCTGCCCCCGTGAAAACGAATAGCGGTGACGTTACATCATGAACTGTGCTGTGTTGTCACCAGCTGTTGTCTAGAAGACGAAGGTGGAAAAGTGGATGTGTGTGTCTCGCGTTTGATTGTGTGTCCGCGCGAGCACGCACCGGAGCACAGCGGAGCGCGGAGCCCCGGAGAGATGGTTACCGGATGACTGATCCAAAACACCGGAGCCTCGCCGGTCTCACAGTGACAGTATCAATTACATAACTGGAGGCATCGATAAGACAAAAACTGTGATAACGGACTAGTGCCCGCACAGGTCGGAGTTGAAGCCATTTTTCTCTGCAGTGAGTGTAATGATTTGTCTTCTCTGTGTACTTTTACCTCCTGTACTCAGAGCTACTTCACTTGTAGATCTTTGTTGCTACGTTACGGATAATTATGTGGCCGGTTACATCTGAGGCTCTGACAACTTAAATAGAAAACAGCATGCTGGAATGACCAAGCGCTACTCGTGTCTGTTCACCACTGTTGACCGAGCACATACTAACTTGCTCAGTAGTTTTTCATTAGTAGTCTACTTATGTCTTCACTTAGCCCGAGCACCACAGAGAATACTGGTTTCTGATTGGCCCGGCAGATGTCACATGAAATCATCACTTATCGTGCTTTATTGCACGATATACCACAGTGAGCTCAGGCGGAGTGATTTGATTGGACGAGAGGCGTTCCATGGGTGCCGATATAGAGTGTAACTGCACTGGGACTTTCGCAGGTGTTCCAATATTAACGATATATTAACGGTTGTGATCTATCTTCTGTTTTATCTGCCAAAATAAACTTTGTGCGATTAGCTGATAGTCAGCCATGACGATAAGGCTTAAAGTTACGCAGAATTAAGCTCATGGACGTTTTGATTGACATTACAGATCGATTATTAGAGCTCCCAGGTGTCATTTGACCCACCATAGGTTCACCATCCATCTGTCTTTCCGATATTTAGATTAGCCAGGAGGCGGATGAAGCAGTACATCCAACATTGCGGTGACCTGTGCGTCCATCCTTAGTACTGGACTGGAACTTTTAATGACACGTATCACTCCGCTTCATGGGTGTTCAAATATTAACAATATACTAATGTTTGTGGTCTATTTTACATCTTTTGCAAACATATTTCTACAAGTGGTTTAAAGACACACACGCAAGGTGCAACCATTTATATTATATGGTCAGCTGCTAATTAGCCTGATCAGCCATCACAGCCGTGCCGATATTCAGTATAACAGCACTCCCTCTTGCAGCTGAGTAAACAGAAGTTAGAGAGTTAAAGCACATAAAACACGTAGGACTGGGTCACATGGTTAAAATCAATATCACTATTGCACTGATTGTTTTCTTTTTGAAACATCGTGACACACAGACTCCTAGATGACTCCTAGATTATTGTAATTATACCATTCGATTATAAATGTGTCAGGATATACTGCTCAGGCACAGGTCGGGTAACTGCCATAACTCTTAATAACCCTGTAGATTACGATGTGTCTGATAACCTTTTGCTCAGGCGCACACTTCTTTCTGTTTGTCTTACAGCAGACAGATAATCACAGCACAGTTCAGAGTAGGATCACTTACTGTCTGTACTTGGAGTGCTTTTGAAGTGGCACTGCCGCCGGCGCCGCCATCATGAATGTGGGCACGGCGCACAGCGAGGTGAACCCCAACACTCGAGTGATGAACAGCAGAGGAATGTGGCTGTCTTACATCTTGGGCATCGGCCTCCTGCACGTCATCCTACTCAGCATTCCCTTCGCCAGTGTACCCGTGGTCTGGACGCTCACCAACCTCATTCACAATCTGGTCAGTGAGCCATACCAGTTAACATTAACAGTTAACATTTGTCGAACACGTACAGCGTCATGCAGCCTTGTAAACAGGTCTAAGATGTAGTGAATGAAAGTAACTAAAAGAGCCAGAGAGTGACAAATCTCTGCACTAAGATCTGCTTGCTCTTAGTCATGTTCTGTATTAATGAATCGGTGCCAGTAATGATTCAACCAGCCTTTAATTTGAAGAGCTGCAGTCACGCATCATGAACTTGACTACCTCATACTGTCTGTCTGGCCTTCAGCTTCCAAGAAAAGCACAATATTAGCTATAATTTGATTACAGGGGTTTATTTAATAGTTTAACAGCACTCTGGGGAATCCTCAGCACACACACCCACTTGTTGCTTCAGGTTTTGGGGTCTGTAATGTCTTATTACATTTGTTTCGAGACAAAATCTGTCACCCATTAGTGCTGTTTCTTTTCTTTCTCACATTTCATGTTTCTTGTCTGTTGCAGTGCATGTATCTCCTGCTTCACACAGTCAAGGGGACTCCCTTTGAGACCCCGGATCAGGGCAAGGCTCGCCTCCTCACACACTGGGAGCAGATGGACTACGGTGTGCAGTTTACTGCTTCACGCAAGTTCCTCACCATCACGCCTATTGTCCTGTAAGTGTGGGGGTAGACTAAGAAACACGTAAAGTATCTAATAGAGTTGCTTGACATTGGTAGGACGGGGTATTGATACTTGATACCTTCAAGGTATCAACAGAAATAACCCTGTATCAAGTAGTATTGAAACTTCTCTAGTTAAGTGATACCGGCATTTGATCCTTTTGTACCCAGATAAAAAAAGGTATCTTTTCTTTTTCTATTCTTTCTCACTGCTCAAACATTCTTTTACGTGACTTGCGATTTGCCCACTACCACAGCTACAACCAGCTGCTGCATACAGACTGGTATTAGTACTGGTATCATAATTTTTTAAACAATGCTCTAGACAGCAGTGATGTCTGGATATGATCCCTCACTGGCTTTCCACCCGTCAGCATCAATTGTGTTTGTGGCAATCTATGGAAGTTTTCTTCCTCTGCTACCTCAACTGATTTTTATTCTACTGTGATTGATATCCGTTATGGTTCTTTTCAAACTATACTCTTCTTGCTTGCTTGTTTTCGGAGTTTCTTCGTGTCCCTGCTGCTCCCTTATTAGCCGAGCTCACACATTGTTAGGGTGTAGTATTTGCAGCGGTATTCTTTGCTTCTTTCATGCCTCTTTCTGTCCTTATTAACCAGCGGAGTTCAGTTTACAGGAAGCACTCTGTTTCCCTGGGGTTGATTTGCCAGCTCAGCCCGAACATTGTAGCGATAGCAGTTTTTTGCAGGTGTGCGCTTTTACACACCGGCTTCAGAGGCCTCTTAGTCATTTTGTTTTTTTGTTTTTTTTTGACCGGTGCCAGCAGGAAGAGACCAGCGGTCAGTCATCAGGCTCCAGATGGAAAAGCTACACATCTGCGAAAGTCTCTTGAGAGCCTTTTATTACATGTCCTCACTTGTTCAGCAGAGAACAGGATGTGCAATTCCTGAGTCTAAGCTCACAAAAATCCCTTACTGGTGTGTGTGCAGCTACATCTGAGAACGCTGTTTATATCGAACCAGCATAGTTTCATATTGTTACTCATCTGTGCATCATCTCAGCGTGAAGCCAGGACACAGTCAGGCTTCATGTGGCAGTGATTGCTGCTCAGTCACCCTCTCTGCTGTTAAGTAAGACGTGTAGATTGATCATGTGTGAATGCTTTGGTACAATTAATAATCACTGATCTTGCAATCCTGTTGTCTGGCGTGTTGAAACAGATTCAAGTGTTGGCACTGTGCACGAGTTAGGAAACGTCTTGCAGTGACTATCAGGAGAAAAATAAGTAAAAGGTTATTCCAACCTAAGGTCATGTTTTGACACTCAATCCAAGTTTGTCTTCACTGTCTTCTCCTCTCATTCACCTCTGATTCAGGTACATACTCACCAGCTTCTACACCAAATACGACCGGGTCCATTTTGTGGTCAACACTGTTTCCTTGCTCACTGTACTCATCCCCAAGCTGCCCCAACTGCATGGCGTGAGGATCTTTGGGATTAATAAGTACTGACAAGGCGGAAGAGGACACCTCCTTCCCTAAGTCCCCACGGACTGCTGAGAGCACAAAGAGTATCAGGCCTCTGATTTGGCTGCAGATCCACGAGGATCCGTGGCTCTCGACTCTGCTGAGCAGCACTCTAAATGAAGCCTGCTGGGGATACTGCCATGGCACCAAACCCCAGGAAAGAGACACAGTACACTTTATAGAGAAGACAAAGGGAAAGTGTATCGTAGTGACTATTTGTGTCACAGGTTTTTCAGAGACGTTTGTAAAAAGGGATTGTTATGTCCATTTCTGTAGAAATGACCGTTTTCTGATGTGACAGGTGTCGGAGGGGGATAGAGGACGATGTAGTTGCACAAATATCACGTGCCATTTTACACCCGTTGGCACACTTAGGCCGTAGTCAAAAGTTAATTTTGTTTGTAATGATACATTGCTGTATTTATTCAGCTTCACTCCTCACGAGGAGCTTCCTCTTTCTTGAGGTTTGTGGGGGAGAGTAACGAGGAGAGTAACAGCACAGTGAAACGGTGAAGGACCGGTGAACTGCAGCAGAGGCGAGACATGAGAAACCACAAAGGTTTTATATTTAGCCCTCGCTGTTCCTGCTCAGGGCCAAGATTGGAAAGTTAAGCAATCCTTTTATTTTTATCTGACCATTTCCATATTTGGACTTCTCTTGTCCTGGTTTGTGTCACACAAAAAAAAAGCCTCCTGTCGGAAAAATTGTCTGGCCTGTGTGCTGAAAGTATGCGCAAGAGCGCCCTGCTGATGCAACAACAATTCTGCAATATGAGTGAAGAGATAAGTATTTCTGTGCTTACTTATTTCATAGTTCCACCACACATGCTTGTTACTCTGTAAACAGACTCAGGACCCCATCACAATAGCATGAACCTGTTATTTCTGCTGGAGGCAAATCACACACCGAGTTACGGGGTTGTTAGGTACGCCTGTGCTGTAGCCTTACATTAAATCCTGAAATACTCACAGGTTTCACCCCGTTTACACATTTGAACAGGCAGAATGTAACATGCATCTCTAAACAGATAATAAACAAATCATTTAAAGCTTTTTTGCCATTAGGGGACACCAAACAACCTTAAACTACTAAACAACTTGGATGTCTTTGTAGCGAGTATGTTCCCCAAAAGTGCTTAACTATTGATTAGCGTTCAGTTATGTTTAGAGCTCTTTAGCTGCTAAAGGCTTAGCCACAATTTGTCAGATGCTTCTTTTTGCTGAAAACAGCTTCTTTCCAGAAAGCCAAGGTTGATAAGAGCAGAGTTTGTGAACTGGAACACCAAAACAGTGAGCTGAAAGACACTAAAAACACTCTGTGCTCTCTTTTCTGTGGGTTTGTAACTGAGCAAACCTTCGCGCGCTGCACAGTGATCCGGCCCGTCGTTAATTTCTAAAAAATTGACTCCAGTGCAGCTTTGAGATCGATTCTGTTCCCAAACAAACAAATTGTGTCGAGATATTTGGTTTACACACTGACACGATTTGTAAGTCCAAAGTCCGAAGATCCAAATCGTTCACAGACATTTTCACCCTGTTAGAGTATTTTCAGGATCCAAGGAAGTTAAAAAAGTGTTGAGTATTGTTACAAAGCTGCTTCGTATCAGAGTAAAAATGTCTAAAAGGTAAAATTTTTGTTTTAATGTTTTACATATTGCTAGCCTAATGCTCTTGTATTGTCTTTTTAACTTGCCAGTGGAAGGCGGAAGTGTCCATGAACCATTTCACCATAACATAATTTTTAATGTGAAGTAATATTATTAAATTGTAGGGTGCAAATAGCTACTTTAACAGTGATTTAGTCTTATTCTTCGACATGCTGGTTTTGGTTCTTGATTCAACTTTATAAACTCACAGTTTGAGTTAGAACGATGAGCCAAAACTGTGCGTAAATCTCCTACAATGTGACATACAGACAGCAGATTTATCTTAGCATAAACATTATGATGCAATAAAGATCAAAAAATAATGTTTCTGCTCTTTCACTGAGTTTTACGACACCAAACACTGTTTCTAAAAAAAGTGTTGTCTAACTAGAAGACTGCTTTTAACGCAGCGATCTTGAAAATCTTTTAGTTTACAGATGTTTGCTCCAACAGTGTTGTGGCACCACATTTCACCTTCAGCAGTAGTGATAGCAGTAGCCATAGTAGCATAAATATGAAAATCACTGACGGTGGAAGAAGTAGTAATAGTTTTGATCAGATTCAGTTATTGTGATTCATGTTTTTTATGAACTTTTTGCCTTTCACAGATTGACGTGATGAATTGGCCTGATTTAAAGTTGATTCATTGATCCAAACAATGACAAACATCGACCAAAGAACCCAAACACACACACACGGATTTGTAAATATGAGTTGATCTGCTGCAGCTTTCATTTCTTCATCACGATGTTTCTGTCACCATAAAGGGCTTCTCTTCAAGGACATGCTGTACGTCGTAGCACAAAGTGATAATGCATCTGTTGCTGTTTTTGAAAGAAGGTTGAATTTTGAATGTTGATTACGTGTCAGACAGTTTGCTCATGGCGTCTGTTTGTTGATCAGTGTACTTCCCTTTTTGAAGGAAATGTTAATGTGATCTTCTGTAAGAGTGCTTGACTCAAAATACAGTATTTTTCAAGTATCCTCTCAAAACTCTACTGTTGTTCTTGTATTGCAGCTCAATATAATTGTCTTATTTTCAGTTATATGTGTGGTGACATGTCCGTATACTGAACACAAGTATATAACTTCTAAATATGCCAACAGATAAGATTAATGAGAATACATTTTATTGTACTTGGATGCACAGAGGTCCAAGTATTTTGAACATAAACAAATTTGGGTTTCTCCACATTAATGTTTGAATGTAAACAGCATACCATGTATGGACATCAGTGGAACGGAGTCCAAGTTTTCCAATTCCACAGGTCGAATTCTGGAGTTCTGCTCATGTTATTTGGTTCGGTTCAGCTCTACACGATCACTTGCAAGTCTCACTCAGACAAGACAGATCATCAGATCTACATCGACCTTAACTGAGTTCACTCGTGAGTACAAATTCGAGAAGACAATGCTGAACGTACCTGATTATCTGTTGAAGGAGGAAGAGACCGTCTGCATGGCAAACGAGGTAAGACAGTGTTTGTGCATTTGGACCATGAGCTCTCTGAATGCATGCAGCCTGCAGGTTTTTGGTGTTTTGTTGATGTGTAAGCTAAATGTTGATGTGTTGTTTCTTCTCCTGCTGTCAGGTCTCAGATGATGAAGAGGGAGAGCTGTGGTGCAGCGACTTTGAGCTGCCTCTGTTCACCTCGGAGACATTCATCGACATGATTTTGTTTCATCTCAAGAAATTAACCCAAGAGTAAGTCTGAGTTCAATTTTATCAAGAAAACCTGCTGTAGAAGTAATATATAAATACATACATACATGTAGGGCTGCAACTAACGATTAATCTATCGAATACCAATTATTACTGATTATTACTGTTTTTTTTTATAGATTAAATATCTTCCAAATTACAGATTATCACTGACATGAAGTGGAGGTTTTGTTTTATTGTTTTGTTCAACCAACCATCATCTTTTCTTCCAGGCAGTGGGATTTCTTGGCTTTTGGCAAAATCGACACCGCCACAGTTTTCATCCTGACCGAACTGTGCAACGACATCATTGAGGATGTCACTATGGAGGTCTTTGAGGAGGTTGAGCCACAATACAAGCCAGCCAACACTCCTGCCACATTGTAAGTCAAAAGCTTTCACAGTCAAGAACTGTATGGTTGGTTTACATCGTCTTAAACATCCTCACATTTTGTAACCTAGTTATTGGTGTTGAGTTTAGTTCTGCAAGTTCTGAAAACAGTTCAGAGGGCGATACCAGCAGGAAATGTTTGAATGCCACTGCCTGGTGCAGATCAGCTGACTAAAGTATGATTCTGTTTTCAAGGAACAACTCTGAACCGCCACAGAGGGAACCTAACCTTTCTTCCGTGACAGGAAAGGACATCGAAGCATGTCTGGGAGATTCCCTAAATCAGTGTTTTGCTGAAATGATGGGTGTTTCAGAGAAGAAATCAGACTACTCTGAACTACTGCGAGAGCTGGTTGCAAATGAGGTGGCCAGAAAGATCAACTGCAGACTCACTGCGCAATCAACCTCTTTTGAACAAACGGAGGAATTCATGGAGATTGAAACACCTGTGACAATCGAAATGGTTAGAAACATGTCCAAGATCTTTACTCAAAACCTGCTCAGGAAGAGCTCTTCTGAGACCTCTGAGGAGGAGTACCTGGATAGTGTTTTTTCTTGTCCATCCTATCAAAATGAGATTTCTGATATAACTACCTTAAGCTCTGAGTATTCAGACCTTCCCAGCTCTCTGATCCCAATGCCTCCAACAAGCATCCAAGAGAAGTTTTCAAAAGGAGAGAAGACCTTCCTTGCTGTGCTCCTTGCTAAGGTTGTGGACCACATCGCTGAGACCACAAAGACTTCAATTTTGGCTTTGGACTTTGATGGAATTTTGAATAAGCTAATTGTGACCGTTGAGGAAACAAATTTTCCACCAACTTGTGGAAACCTCGACCTTTCTATGTTTGACAATCTTTGTAAGGAATTTGGGTCTGCCAAACTGTTGCAGGCTGCGATCATGTCTGAGGATCTGGCATTTGCAGAAGCTTTCAGCAGAGAGCTGAAGACACAGCTGGAGAAGCCTTCCAAAAAAAACCCAAGCTTTTTCAGCAAAGTGAAGAATTTTTTCAGAAGAAAAACCAACAAAGTTGCTCCAGTCGTGAGGACCATATAGTGGAGCACCGCTGAAGGAGGAGGGCAGCAGGGAAATTTGATTGCAGGTGCTATGGGTGTGCTCCAGCATTGACTTGGGTTGCTCCTAGAAATACACACCCAACCCCACCCTCCCCATCTCACCCACACACATATATAAATTGGTCTCTTTCATAATAACAAACGGAGGAATTTGTGGAGATTGAAACACCTCTGACAATTGAAATGGTTAGAAACATCTCCAAGATCTTTACTACTCTGGTCCCAATGCCTCCAACAAGCATCCAAGAGAGGTTTTCAAAAGGAGGGAAGACCTTCCTTGCGGTGCTTATTGCTAAGGTTGTGGACCACACTGCTGAGACCACAAAGACTTTGATTTTGGCTTTGGACATTAATGGAATTTTGAATCACCTAATTGTGACTGTTGAGGAAACAAGTTTTTCACCAGCTTGTGGAAACCTTGACCTTTCTATGTTTGACGTTCTTCGTAAGCAATTCGGGTCTGCAAAACTGTTGCAGGCTGCGATCATGTCTGAGGATCTGGCATTTGCAGAAGCTTTAGACAGAGAGCTGAAGACACAGCTGGAGAAGGCTTCCAGAAAATCCCCAAGCTTTTTAAGTACCTAAGCAGTACTTAAGGGGTACCTGGATAGTGTTTTTTCTCATTCATACTATCAAGATGAGATAACTACTTGAAGCTCTGAGTATTCAGACCTTCCCAGCTCTCTGGTCCCAATGCCTCCAACAAGCATCCAAGAGAGGTTTTCAAAAGGAGGGAAGACCTTCCTTGCGGTGCTTATTGCTAAGGTTGTGGACCACATCGCTGAGACCACAAAGACTTCAATTTTGGCTTTGGACATTAATGGAATTTTGAATCACCTAATTGAGACTGTTGAGGAAACAAGTTTTTCACCAGCTTGTGGAAACCTCGACCTTTCTATGTTTGACGTTCTTCGTAAGCAATTTGGGTCTGCAAAACTGTTGCAGGCTGCGATCATGTCGGAGGATCTGGCATTTGCTGAAGCTTTCGACAGAGAGCTGAAGACACAGCTGGAGAAGCCTTCCAGAAAATCCCCAAGCTTTTTAAGAACCTAAGGAGTACTTAAGGGGTACCTGGATAGTGTTTTTTCTCATTCATACTATCAAATATGAGATAACTATCTTAAGCTCTGAGTATTCAGACCTTCCCAGCTCTCTGGTCCCAATGCCTCCAACAAGCATCCAAGAGAGGTTTTCAAAAGGAGGGAAGACCTTCCTTGCGGTGCTTATTGCTAAGGTTGTGGACCACATCGCTGAGACCACAAAGACTTTAATTTTGGCTTTGGACATTAACAGAATTTTGAATGACCTAATTGTGACTGTTGAGGAAACAAGTTTTTATGTACAGTACAGTCACTCTGGCAGTGCCTTTTTAATTGAATTATTGAATGTTTGTTGTTATCTGTTAAGATAAAAGTTTAGAGTTTATGAAAGTTTCTTTTTTAGTCAGATTAATGTTGTTTTCTTGTCATATGCATCATTTCACTGCAATGATCTTGTATTATTGTATGTGAGAAATAAATTGTCTTGAACTCATAAAAACATTTATTCCATTCTATGACTGTCAGATCAATCAGACTCAAAGGGTTTTAGGTTTTATGAAATTATCCTAAGGCATTTGACATGCACATGAAAAAAATAAATTGTATTTTTTAATAATGTAACATTACCTCATAAAAGTACGAGCCTCTAACAGTGTGTGAGATACAACGTCTGTCTGTTTCCTTATCAGGGTTCTTAATAATTTTGTGAACAAAGCATGCTGTAAGCATACTATGATACTAATACAACATAAAACACTGCTGTCAGTGTAAACCGTCCTGTTTTGGACTCTATGTCAGATCCACCTGGTAACAAACGGCTGCTTCAAATCCAGAGTTTAATCCACGGTCTTTATTTCGACATGGCGAGCTGATACTGATACTGTACAGTAACTCACTGTGTTACACAACACCGGAGCCTTGTTAAACATTGATTAAGTGCAAGTGATGATGAGGCATTATAGAGGGAATATAAAGGGGTATCACGTTTGATTAATTACTGTGAAACACAAAGATCTGGCAAAACCCCAACGATGGTAGAGAAGTCCTTTTGTATTTTGTGCAAAGCACAACAATGTGGGAACATTTCCATTGTTCTACGTAGTGTTTGGTCACGTGTGACTTGATATTAACATGATATAAAAAAAAGGCTGATAAGGCAGTAAAATATGGTGAAAGCAGTTCATTAATATGCAGGCTAAGGAAGGAAACACTGCAGCTCTTTGTTCTTTAAAGCTCACATTAGACAACCTTGTTTATCCAAAAATAACCATGAATAATGCATCACTGTATTAAACTTACATGTATGTACCGAGGCTTTACATTTCAGTGTTGCCACTTGACGCAAAATATCTCCTCAGGGCTTGAATCAGCACCTTATAAGTACCCTTTTCAATCTCCATGATGAGGTAAGTGCTGGATAGACAAGCGGCAATTACCTTAAAGGTCAACTTTTTCAGGGAGGAGAAATAGAGCTATACCTGAGATAGAAGCCTTTAGGACGTACATGCAGATACAGACAGGAATGAGCTTTTTCAGGAGACATTTCAGCCACTTTTTTACCATCAGATCATAATGTGGACGCTAAATGTCATATCTGCCTTTTTTTCTGATAATTAAACGTCACTGCTGTTGGACAACTGGTTATAATTTTAACTTTACTTCATTAAATTGATTACATTTTAATTAACCTTCTCCTCGAGTTGCCTGTGCACGAGTCAAGTCAATTTTTATTTTTGTAGCCCAGCATCACAGAAATCATAAACCCGCCTCCAGGTGTCTTCACGATCTGCACAGCATCTATCCTCGATAGACTCGACTTCATTACGACTCACGAGCTTTAAGAGGCTGAGGCTTCGGGCGAATGAGGGATGTGATTTGTGAACTCATGGTCCAATTAATTGAATTACATCCAGTGCCATGTGGCTGAGCTTTGAGACATACAGTGCTCTTCATTTTAATGATGACCTGCTGATGTTCTTGATAAAAGTTCAATATCAAAGATTTGTAGCTGGTATGCAGATTACTGTAGTTTTTATAAATACTATCACAACAACTACAAACTGTCTGAGTCCAGCAGAGGGCAGCAAATGGCTGCCGTTGACCTTAATCTGAAGCGACAGTCTGCTCCTATAAATAGGCACGCCGAGAGGGAGGGATTATTGGTCTTTCTCTCTCGTCTCCTCGTCCAGAGGTTTGCTCATTCACTCGTTCACGGTACATGCAGCTGTACAGTGTCATGAAAATATGATGATTTCTTTTCCTTTGCCCTATTCCCACCCCCTCCCCACTCGCTTTCACTGACATAAATCTATCTGACAGTGAACGCATGACCCACAAAATCAAAGATTCATGAGCAGAATATGCCTCCATGTGTAAATCTAAACTATGGTTTAGCACCTGTAGCTCATAAAATAAAAATAAGAAGAGGAAGAAGACTTATTGGTCATACTTGTGCAGACTGTGTCCTGATGCAGTGCGTGTGCAGAGTTCAGTGCAGAGGTGTAATGATCAGATAAATATAAAATAAACATCCTTTGTTCTTACTGATTATGATTATTTATGATTTCCAGATCCAGTTTATTTACTGCACAGTCTGTCAGGTCCACCGTAAACCGTCCATCCACACTCTTTGAACCCGCTCTTTGGCGATGCATAAATCATGCACTGTAGTTCAGCTCATAATTAAATCAGGATTAAACACACACACAAAGAGGCTTATATGTTAATTCATCCAATAATAATCCAATGACCCTTTAATAATCTGTCTTCTCACAGAGAGTAGAGTAGAGTAACACATGCACTTGAAAAATGAACTTCATCTCAAGATTAATCTGGTGACCCGTTGGAGGGGGCCTGACCTCAGGTTGGGAACCGCTGGATACAACATAACAGCATATAAACAGTATAATATAATACAGTTATAATACAGTATAACTAAACATGTACAGTATTTTTGTAGCATTTTAATTTAATGGCACTTCCTCACTGCATTCATCTGAGTGTTATAGTTACGTTACAAGTGGCGTATTTTACAGTGTACTATTAGTACTTTTACTGTATGTAAGGAAAGAAACTAAATAGTTCCTCCACCACTAACAGGAGCTGTGTTTCCTGCAGAGTACATATATTTTTCTGGTTATACTTTTGTACTTCTACTTGTAATGGAGTAGTTTTGCATTGTGTTGGTACTTTGAGTTAAGCACATGATCTTATTACGTCTGGAGTAATAATCTAATAATCATATCGCCGTCTCGTCCCTCTGCTGAGGAGAAATAATGAGAAAAATCATAAAAACCAAAGAACCCTCATTTATATTCCATATTTTATTTCCTTTCATCGTGGCTGATGAAAAGTTTGAGCCGAAACTGGGTGGGCAGCATGTCTGCTTTTCTTCTTGGAAGAAAATAAAGTCACATGGCCACCGCACAAACCGAAAACATCATTCAATATGGATGACAACCCCGCCAGAGAGGCAGCGCCCCCCATCAAGCCCTTAGCAACCGAGAGCACGTGGCGATGCCATCTACTCAGAGCGAGCACTTGAAATATGCATGCCCCATGTCGTTCAGGCTCCCACAGCGTGTGCTCTGTTTTTTTTTTTTTTTTTGGTGGATGTGACAGCAACAGCGATGAGATAAAACACACAACAAACCACGCATTCATCTCTCAGTCACCCTGCTGTGACGCCGACACAGCTCGACCTGATAATAATGTGACTGATCTCTGCTGTTGTGCGTTTCATGTAGGAGGAAGAGTTCCTGTACTGTACGGGAGAGGTTAACTATAAATAGAACCAAACAAGAATTGGATCAATTAATTATGAGCTCTGGATACCCCACAGGGTCTTTGAACCAAGTGAGAAAGCCAAGGGCAGGACTGTCGACAGGAGACGGCGTGCCCGTTGAAGCTGTTGTGCTGTCACTGAAATGCACCGTGGGGCTCTTGGAGAGCGGTAGTAGACTTTCTTAAGGTCAGTCTACTGTTTCATGACCGCTCTGCCAAACACAGTAAAATTATATATGCTGTTTAAAGCCATAAACCCAGCAGGTGGTGACAAGTAGAAATAGATGTAGTATGAAGCAGAACAGTTTATTATACTCTTGTTCTTTTCCATTATTATGTAAAACAGAGGCAAATAAAACCTCATGAATAAAATGTCCGCGTCATGGAGTTCAATGCTGGTCAACTTTGACTCCCATAGTTGCAGCCTCAATGGATACTAAACGTGTGTGATTGACCCCTATAATGGACGCCAAACCAAGCGTCAACCACCCTGCCAATACAGGAAGTGCAGTTCCTCTTCTTGTCCACTTGAGGCTGGCTCCAGAAGTGAGTCAGTCTCCATAAGTCCCCATGTTAAAATCCAATTGTTCTGGCTTCCCCGTTGTTCATTAATTCCTGACAAAGGACACTTCATCAGGCATTACCCTTCACATGTCAATCCTTTCTTTGCACTATACTAAATTAAAATTGGAGCACTAAAATTAGCATTTAAATATGTTTTTTTTTTTTTTCTGCTGCTGCTTTATCTCCGTGCGGCACATTCTCTACTTTTTCTAGTCACAAAAACTAATTTGTGTCAGAACTAAATCGTGCCTTTATTCTACATAAAAATACACTTTTTAGTGATTAGGTTATGTGGTAGAAAGGATGTGCATGAAGATTTGATTTTCATTTTAGGGCCTTTAAAGCAGCTCCAGTGCTCCCGAGACAGTCTGCGGGCCACAGTGTCTATCTAAAAGTCAGAAATTCACTTACTGCTGATTGTTGGCTGAAGTTAATTTCTCCCCGACTGCACGTCTGTGGCCTTACTGGAGTACTCCTTTAATATGACATATCATAAAAATGTATAAAACTGTGATAATGGTGTCAGATGCAGAGTCTCACAGAACCCGAGCTGTTTGACTCGATACTGAAAGCCACTTTAGTACTTTTACAGATGAGACCATGCACGGTGACGCCTTCAAATGATGAATAGCATATAAGAATGAGCTGTCTGCCCAGGGTGGAGCCATAAGCCAACTGATAACGACTTACCCAGATCTATCATATAACTATGAATATTCATAAACTGTTCTTGTTTTACATTATTAACAGACTCATTCCACCCAATAATAAGATTTATGGATGCTCCGTGACATCCAGACTTTAAATCCGGCGGTGTAAAATTTGCCGGTCACCATGGTAGTGCCGCATAAATTGAGAAAACGTTCCAGAAATGCAGTCATAAATAAAACACATCACGACTTAAGAGACAGGCCTAATTAGCTTTCACTTCGCTGCAATTTAGCACTGCACTGCTGGGTATTAAGCCATGACTAAATCTGAACATTCTTAATTAATTACCCAGGGCATACTGAGCATTTTGCGCCGGCTTTGTGTTATTTTTTGTTTTATTTCCCCCCTTTTCAAGGACAGCGAGGCTTATTGTTTTCCAACGGTGTGTGTGTGTGTGTGTGTGTGTGTGTGTGTGTGTGTGTGTTAGCTTCTGCTGCTTCTTACTTTGTGTGAGTGCAGGGAAGAAGGGAAGGAAGGAGGGGGAAGCAGATCGAGATCTGATCAGAGAGTCCAAATAAGCTCAAATGTTGCATTATTTTATATGAAATAATGATATAAACAAAATATTCTTGGACAATACTCTGTGCATGTTTAAAAAAAGAGGAAGTCTGGTTGTTAAAAGGCAGACACACTATAGAAAATAAACCCTGGGAACACAAAGATGATGTCCTTTTCCTTTTGGGGGGAATTTTAATGACCGGAAGAACAATTTGGTTTGATCTCCCCAAAACCGACAGTGATTGTCCAATTATAGCTTTGCTACTGCAACATCACACAGCAGACCTGTCAGGCTCCACATGTTGAGTCGTGCACGAGGCTGAAGAGCGGTAAGAGCAGCACTTTAATGGGCGAAGAGTCTGAAGGACGACGGTGTGTAAGGAATGAATTAAAGAGCGCTTTTATCACAATGACAGCATATATATGGTGGACAGAGTTTCCAGGGCGGCACTAGCTCAGTTCGTAGGGACCTGGTTCAAGTCCAGCATGGACCACAGTATGGACGTTAGTATTTCTTACGACATGCCTGGAATGTGTGCATCAAACTCTTGAGGATTCTCTTGCCAACTCTGTGCACTCTCATCACGAGCACCTTCTGGAGGATGTGATAATTTCATCAAGTGTGCCACAATTACATTACTCACCGACCACTCTGTGTCATCTCAAGGATGAAAGCTCCTAATAAAAGCCTCCCCTCTTTGCCACAAAGACATTTCAGAGGTGTTAGTGAGACGTACGACACACAGGTATTACACATGTCTCTCTCTGACTGACAGGCCTCTATCTTCCTGACCGTAGTTCCTTTTTAATCTCCTTAAGTGGTCCAGGTCGAGCTTCTGGGAAGGGAACAAAACATCTGACAATCACCGTCAGCTGGATACGACTCACTGTCAATGCACATCTTAAAATAGAGCCGAAGCCTTCCTGATCACATCGATTCCTCATTTTTCATGTCAGCATGCGTCTGCACCTGTGTAAATGTGGATTCCTGCTTCGTACAAAGAAGGTGTACAAAGATTAGAGAGATGTTTTTAAACTGACCCGAAGCTACTATGATGATTAACAGTAATTAATGATTAGCATTTTTATGATATATATAACTGTGCGTGTCTGCCTTTGATCAACATACTGCACTGGATCTTGTGCTTGAAAGGCTTCACTTCAGCTTCGCCTGCAGAGTTTCACAATATCTTATCACAGATTTTCAGTGCACCATCTCATGTGTAGGATATATCCTCCAAAGAATAGACGAGTCTGTGGTCTTGAATGTAAATTATTTAACTTAAATCATTCTTAATAATATGCTATAAACTGGACCAATTACTATTGGTATGAAAAGTTAATCTCCTTTTTTGTATTCAGCGACAAAAGTTCAAAGCTTCTCCGGTAGAGGAAACCTCTCCAGTGGTTAATTGTGTTGAATATTAATAATTAAATATCATATAGTCATATAAGATACTTTAAAAATCCTAACCCACTCAGGCTTTCTATCCATTCATCATCAAATTTAATGCTTCTTCCCTCCGTGTTATTACCAAGTCTCATTGACAGCTGCTGCCTGAAGGCATGTTGGTTATAAAAATAATTAAATGGGATGATTCTACTTTGAACTTTGGACAGTTGTTGCAGAAAAACTTTTTTGGAAAAGTTTTGCTTTAAAAAATATATATTTATATTTATTTTGGTGAGTTCATGAGAACAAGTGATCTATCTTCCTCTGAGTAAGATAATATAAGAATTATATAGATTGTTTTGTGCTCTAGAGTAGCACGCAGTTTAGCCAAGAAAGTTTGTTGTTATTGTATGTATAGAAGGACGGTGTTTTGCTGAAGGAATCTTGGAAATGTTGTGCAGCAAGGAAACAAATATTGAGAAAGTGTTTGTGAAGTAAAAGCGAGCTTCTTCTCTGCTTTAAGTGCTGCCAGGGACGTTCACAGTGTGGTAAACATTACTTTTAATAAACTAGTCTGTCCGTGAAGTGGAAGCCCATCAATCGGGGACTGTTAACTTGATTATAGACTTTATTTCAAGTCAGACATTTCAACATAACAGCCGGAAAGGTAATTAAATAACATCGACAACGGCCGCAGTCCATGCAGGAGATCGACTCCACAGACAGTGAAACTGAGCGCTCGTTAATATTTGTAGTGCGTTGTTTTGTCAAGTCAACATGTCCGCTGTGAAAACAGCAACATGAGGTTTCCATATAAGATAACAGCATGAAGAAAGGTACTTACTAATCTTCACAATATCTGAAGCAAGCTTTAAGAAATATTTAAAAACATTTAAAAATAAGAATAATAGTTAAGTTAAAAAAGAAATAGAATAAAACATATATATGCGTATATACATATTTCTATATACAAGAAACATTATTTTTATGAAATAATTATAGAAATATATATTACTACATTTTGTTTTGTGGAATCTGAGAAAAAAGTAAACAAAAAAACATTTATTATTTCGAGAAAACAAATGACATTAAGTCGTTATCACAAGTGAAGGAGATAAAATGATGTTTGACCGCTCAAGGCTTCCATATATTTGTAGGTGTAGTGTACCAAACACACCCATGGACTAAGACAGTCCCCGCCCACCAATCAGCCCCAGGTGTGTTTATGTCAGGTGTGTCCTGTCTGCTGCTTCAGGACGCATGTGTGGAGAAAATAACGTCTTTAGGTAACTCTGCCTCTAAGATGGAGTCTTTTCATCAGCTCTCTGCTTAAAGCGCGACGGCTTCGTCCCCAAAATGGCGCGCGAGGAGGAAAAATTGGCGGTTAAGGTAAGCTAACGTTAGCTCAGACGATGCTAAAGCTAAGCTAGTTTAGCTTCTAGTTTTCTGCCATAAATAGTAAAAAAAACACTGAAGCCAACACTTATTCAATAATTATCTGTAAGAGTTGACTTTATTTTGATATTTAAACAAACTTATATGAGGCTAACAAGCCTTTTATTGAGAAATATTATTAATTTATCCAACCCTGTATATTAGCGTATATAAGCTTAATTAGTACTGCAGATAGCTGAGACATACATATTTCTTAAAAATGACCGTGGGACAGTTTATTATTTGAATATTTTTGACCTAAAAATGATCATTTATCAATTATTATGATATATTGTTTGTCCAGCGCTGTACCTTGAATTGTTTTCACAACATATGTTAGCCCCCCTTTCTATTTATTTGAGGGTTTTTCCATCCACCTTGTACGTTGTGAGCTGCTATAACAGGTAAATTTTCCCAGTGATTGATTATTAAGAATAATAAATGTTAATTATGCAGATGTATTCTTAATCTGTAGTTTTCTAGTCCAAGAAAGTGTATTAGCTACATTTAAAATACTGCAAAAATACTGCAAAAAACAGCTGACATTTACACACTTTAGTACTAAGTACTATAACTTATAATTTGCCATTTTCTCTTGTCTTCACTTTTCTGCATTGATAAACAGTATTAATATTAAGATGTGCCTCATTAGTTTCCTAAAACAGTATCAAATATTGTCTAAACCTTTAAGAGAATATCTCATTGTTCTAATAAGTTGTCTGGTTTTCAGGTGAATTTGTGATATAATAGTTTAATCCTGTGTTTAAGGGTGATTAAAAACAATTTCTTCAGTCGCAGGACGATGTTTTGCCAAAGTGACGATGGAATGACGACTTCGAGCTGAGAGATTCTGCCTCAACATGATGTGAGTGCTATATTCCAGTCCTGTGTCACTAAACACACATCTACTAAAAAAAAATCCCAGAGATGTTTTTGTGTTGATCTGAGCGAACACAGCGTTCACACTTGAACTCAGCACAGTACATATTTTACATTTTATATTACATTAATCAGATGCAGCCAGATGACTGAAGAGAGATGGAACACATGGCCAGAATATTATAGTTCATATAATATAGGCCGCCTCTGCCAAAGCTCCAGGCTTTAGCAGCCTCTAATGTTTCACACCTGGATCTATTTTATAATAACGGCCTCCTCTATAACTATATCTTAATGAAATGTGCTACATATGGTCCACAGTTTGACTTATCACTGCACGGCCGCAGTAAATATAGAACAATGCTAACAATATTTCATGTGTACTCTTTGTACTCCAGTGGTGCAGTGGGATGATCTGGATGTAAACCGACTCAGTGCTGGTTATTTTGATTTAGTCCTGAAATCATGAGCATGTGCAGCAGAAACCTCCTGTGTCTCTGAAAACAAGAAATAAGCTCAATCTTTTATCCTAAAGTTTAATTTATAATGCCTGACAGGGCTGGAACAATCTCTCCTTATAAGATTATCTCTCCAAACTCATGTGTCGTGTTTGACTTTGTTGAAGCTACAATACGATATTCTAGATGATATTGTTGCGGATACCATATTTAGGCCTCGAGGCTTTGCTGCTGACATGTTGGTGTTTATTAAATCTTATCTAATGATGTTTTTCTGTTACACACAGATTAATGGAAGCTGCTGTGGGCCAAACAACAACAACAATGTGGTGGACGCCATTAGCAACAATATGACACCGGCATCACGGTAAGAGCTACTACACCTGTTCATTATGTCACGGCTGCAGCAGAGAACATTTGAACAGGAATACACACATTCTGTGGTCAGTTACAACACAAACACTCATTTTTCTAATGAGGGAAAGATGTTGCAAACATCCATGTTCATGAAACTGGACAGTGCTGATGTTTATTTAGCTTTAATTTATTTTTTATTTGTTGTTTATTTTCTTGTGTATGTGCCATGTGTACGATAAGAATCCCAGTGCGACCGCTAACAGGCTAAGCAGGCTCTTTACTTGTGTTCAAACCAATGACGGTATAAAGAATGGACAGAGCATGAGTGACGTCACCCTGGTAGGTTTCTGAAGCGCCACTTTGAAGCTTAAAATATTTGACTCTGGCAGACGCAGGCCGAATGACACCTGGGGACTCAAACAAGCTGTCTGCAGCGACATCCACCTGTCAATCAAAGCGCTAATTCTGCATAAGTTTAAGCCCATGCTGTTTGGTGATTGCTGAATTCATCAGCAGGGCAAAGCCCTTTTTCCTGCTGTGTCGCCATTGATTTATGTCCCATTAAAAGCCAGACTCATCACTACTTTGACTGTAAGAAACACTCGGCGTAGCTGAGCCTTTCTGGTTACAGATCTGTGGTTAATAGTGAAATTGGTTACTCGCTCTCATCTCTCTCACTCGCAGAGTTTTTCCTACATGTTTGGAGGGGAGGATTCAGTTGTGCCGCTAAATCCTACACACAGAACCTTTCACTTAAATCCTGCACGTGTTGGGTTCTAGTTAACGGTTGAAGTCGTGATCCCTCTGGCCAAAAGCTGCCTTATTGTTGTGACATTTTAGCTGTTTTTCGGATCAGTGATGAAGGATTATTGTCTCATTAACCAACACCGAGCTCAAACAGGTATCAACACAGAAGAAATGAGGCCGGATCTGGAGCCCACGTTCTCTACCTTATTGCTGCTCTTGATACCCAACCTTGTCCTCCTGATCGTTCTTTTCCTTCTCATCAAGCCTTCATCTCTTCAGATCTCAGAAAGATCAAAGATCATGTCAATGATGTTTTTGGACATTTTGCCCACTGCTGCAGCTTTGCTGTAATGAGCCATCAATAGAGAGTCAGATACCAAGTGAGGGTTTGAATACTTTATTATTGTGCATTCAGTCCGTGTGTGTTTTCTCTGAACTAACGAGGTGGTCGACGGCGTCACTTTGTTGGCAGAGAGTTATTCCGTTCTCTTTGAATCGTGAAAAAGCCGCATGGATTTATTTCTTTTTTTTTGTATCTGTCCTCCCTTGAATCAATAAACCAAACACGACTCAGCTGTATTGATACTGTGATTGATTACCCCACCTCGACCACGCACAGACGCTGTGCCACATTACCTTTCCACTTCCTCCTGAGGATTGAATGACTGAATGATAAAGATGCTCTGTGAATGTGACTCCCGTGCACCGCCATGTTTATTCACGGTCCAGCTTCTCGTGGCTGACCTCTAAGTCCGTCTTTCTCTTCAGGGAGTTTGCCCCTATACTTTATGGATCATCAGAGCCACAACTCATTATTTTAATAATTCATAGGTGATGGCATGTAAATGATGAGCGATGTAAGTCACCCTGGATGGATCTGCGATGAATAATGGAGACTGCAGCAGGATCCCAGGACACCGGACACAGCACTCCCTCCATCCCTTCATGTTCAGCCCTTCTTTCATCCATCCCTCCTTTTTTACTCGACTTTATGTATCCTCACGCTCCTCTTCCTCTTCTTTGTCTTATTTGTTCTCTGTTCCACTATCATCCATTTCAACTTTTCACTACATCTCTGTCTAGCTGTCTTTATTCCCCACCCTTCTCTCTCCCTGACCCTTTTCTTTCACCCTCCCTCTTTGTTTCTCCGTGAAAGCATTAAGGAATTATTCACAGTGATTTTTTCTTTTTTTTTTTTCTCCTTCCCTTGCCTCGGCTTGAGCTGAGTGCTCGGCTGATTCGCGAGGAGCACCAAGGTCAGCCGCAGTGGCTGCTGCTGTGAGCACATCTCCCCCATTACCTCCCACATACATACATCCGTGTAGGAAAAATTGCCCTCCTCCACAGCCTGGAGAAGCACATCAAACTTTGAAACTAGTGTGGCTGTTAAACCCATTTAGTAGTTTGCTTGTTGTCATTGTCACTCAGCGTTGTGCGAAGTGGCACTCGGGCCGGTTGGAGGTACAAATTCTCTAGTTGGGTTCCATTAAACCAGCAGAAGAAGAGTCAAAACAAGATGGGTTTTTTATTGTCTGTGAAGGTCAAATGTGGGTGAACTAGACTTGTTTTCAGATCCGAAAGGCTTTTCCAGTTTTCATGTATTAATTATCACAGATGTGATTCCAACGGGTGAAATATGTCCCTCATTACCGCCACTGAGCTGCCCTTGAGCAAGGCCCTGAACTGCCAGCCACTGAGTAGCTCCACTGGAGCAGTTGGGGTTAAGACTGTGGTTGTACTGGGCAGCTTCCAGGTGTGAGTGTGTAACTGTGTAAATGTGATCAGGGCGTTCCTGCAAAAGAGAGCCTCACTCTCAGTGAACCTACCCTGAATAAATAAAGTTTTCCACAGCTGGTCTACTTTTTTTTTTGCCCTACTATGTTGAAATGAGTCAAATCCATGTATATCCATGATCCTGTAGTTAGAATGATTTATATGATATAGACTACAGATCGATAGAGTTATATTTATTGTAGGACTGAGGTCTGGTAGTTTCCCGTACATGCAAAAATCATTTGAAAATAACTAAGAAATCAGGCAACCGAGGCAACGTGATGAGAGGTTAGTTGGTTACCGAGCCATAGCATAGCGAGTTACCATAGCAGTGATACAAGAAGCCATGAGAACGGATAATTGGACCCAGAGAGGTGGTGTAAATAGTGAAGAGAAGGGGCACCAGCACCAAGCTCTGGGGCAAAAGTGTTGAGGTTCAACACGCCGGCCTTATAATAATTAGTGGACTGCAAGATGGCTTATAGGTTGTTGTTTTTTTTTCCAGTGAGTCAAAGCTCACTTTATTATGTAGGTGTACTTTAATAACTTGACTTTTAATATAGCTTCTCTGATTTGATCTCCAATTTAACTGACTTACATTTGTGCTCTGCGGGAAAAAAAGTATTAACCTTCGAAATGATTGATTTGAGCTGATCGTATCAGCTACGTTTCAATATTGTGGAGCGATATCATCAGCAGACTGTCTGAGACGGTCTTTTCTCTTTGGTTGCTTTAATATAATTACTTGAACTAAATCAAATATTACCTTGACTATTAAAGTTAATAAATTCTACAAGCCTGCGAGAATGGCGATAATCTATAGTTGTGGGCGGCGCGTGCCTGAATATGAATCATGACACAGGAGACCCAGGATGCCTTTTAACGGGGTCATGTGCTTGATTATAAATGTATGTGCATCACCACAACTGCAACACTTAGCCGTAACCGCACAGCACTCACCCTGTCCCCTATGGGAAGGTGGATGGAGTGGGACAGAGCCGAGAGCGGTGGAAATGTATGTATGTATGTATACGTATGTATGACATTGATCTGAGGCAGGTTGGGGGCTGGGTGTGGAGTGGAAGACATGGCCTGTGTAGCTATTAGCCATGGACCGACCTAGACACGAGACGATTAGCTGACAATGAGAAGATGAGTGTCCCGTCCATCTGCCTGGCATACATCATGTGGACAGACCGCGGCCTTACTGCGTGCATTTGTGGTCCCATTAGGGAATCAACCCTCAGTCATATTTCTTAGATCTGGACCGAGCAGATCAATGAAACGAGATGGACTCGCTGCCAGCAGGCCACTTGTGTCTGAGTGGGGCCATCACCATCTCTCCTTGTTGGTTGTGGAGCGGTCGCCGGGAGAACGTTGCCTCAGCACTTTGCTTCGGGGTGAGGAGGGTGAGCGCGTCAGTGATGAGTCACTTCCACAAGTTGTTTATTGATTGGCTGCGGGGGCCTTATATCTCAGTGCTCGTTAAGTGTGTTGTCTACCCGTCTGCTCCGTTTTATTTGTATGGAAATAATTACAGCGTTCCTGCTGTTCCATCAGTTATCACGGTGTCAAAAGAAAGAAATGAAGCGTACAACAAGGGATCAGAGGCTTTATCGTCTGCAAATTGGGCAGGTACATCATTTATTCTATTCCAAATTGGTTTTGCTTCGCTGGAGATAACATTTTCCTCTGCCTGTCGTGGCAAAGTGAATTCATTTCAGACAGAGCACAGAGAGATTTCAAGAAATATGTGTGTGCATACAGAGATGCATGCCGCTTATTAAAATTCAACATGAGGAGACACGAACTATCACAATCTGCTCGGGCTCCCTCTGTGCCATTTGTACGTTTCCTCAGAGATTAGCCATTTGTTTAAGAAAGCAAATCTCTGGAGGGGAAAAAGCTCTCATAAGAAACCAAACAACCGCAAAGAAAATGAGAAGAAGAGCTGACGTGAGAGGGGCTGGGTATCATCTAAAAGAATTCAGTACTAAAGCTGATATGAAACAGATATTTCAGTTATTGTTGTTGTGCACAGAGTCAGTCTCAGATTCACTCTTGACTGGCAGCCTCTTGTTCGGTCACTCCCATTTTTCTTGGCTTCCATTGTCAGCGTCCTTTTCTGTCCACTTCACAGGTTTGGCGCGATGGTAGCTCGTAGTATATCTCCAACCACATTGATCTTGCTAACACTGTTAGCGTTGGCAAATGAAGTGAAGAGAGGCTGCCTGTTTTCCATCATTAAACTGGTCGTTCTGTGACACACGTCATGTGTAACTGAAAGCATCTCTCACATCCCGAGAAGGCTCTTCATCTTCATTCTGCGTTTGACTCCCGAAGCAGACGTAGTTTAGGTCATGGTGAGGCTCGCAGGCGGCGTGTAATGTTCAGTCATGTGCATTAGAGTACAGCGTCTCAACATGTGCCCTCTTTTTACCGCTTTGCTGCCCGCTGATCTCCGCCTTCAGTCATTTCTCTGGGCTTGTGTGCCTAATGTGCGATTTATTTATTTCTTTTTCCCCTGAGGAACGCAGCTACATGGTGTGACTGAGGTGACAGGTGAGCGTGACTGTGGTTTGAGAGTGCATGTGTCCTGCAGCTTAACAACACCGGCGGTGGAATGAAGGCATAACTCACAGGATGCCTGATTTCCTATCTTAATACAACAAAGGCTAACACAGGTTAGTTACAGTATAAATAAACTGTATGTTTAATGAAAGCCAAAATGTCTGCCCGCACTGTAAACATCTTTATCACTCTTAGGTTTGACTCTGAGCCAGTTACTGTGTTATTTAAGGCCATCTGAGGAGAAATGGAGTGATAAGAGCTGAATAGACTGATGTATTACAGTGTAGGCTGGCAGAAAGCTGCTGTCCTGCCAAGTGTTATTATCTTTACCACAGTATTAAATGTTTTATCGCTCTATAAGTTGAGACAGTGTTCTTAGGAAGGAAGGGCTGAAATCTTTCTTTGAAATTCAGTGTTTTCTGCTTCCAATCGAGGCGGACGCATGCACGCATCGTACTGATGCAGTTAGCAAAGCACTCCAGAGGATTCGTGTCAGTTTAATTACGCATTGATACAAGTTCTGAACTAGACTTCTGGCTGAATTCAAATATCAACACCAAGAAACATCAAAAGAGGAAGAATTTAAAAAGAGAGAGGCGAGTGTGGAGGTGCAGAGAAACGAGAGCTCGCAGTGATACAAACAAGAGCTGGTGACACCGTCGCCCTCTCCTCGCTGTCAGTCGATAGAAAATGGATCAAAAACTGTTTCAGCAAACAAACAAACAAAAATGTCAAATATTCTCTGGTTTGAGCTCCTTTTTAAAATATGAAGACTTGCTGCATTTTTCTGTTTTTATATCATCAAAACAAGCATCACAAAACTTTATTTATTTTTATTTCTTTGTGCCAGGTTCCTGCTGGTACTTAAATCTATCTCTATCTCAACACAACAACAAAACGCAGTATAACACACCTCCTTACATGACATCGTGTAAGGTGTGTAGTCTGCAGAACACACCTGCATGAAGATATTTTACCTTCTTTAGAGGTGACGGTGATTATCATAGAGGCTGCTCACAGTCTGTCGACACTACTGAGCCACACTGAAGTCTAATATCTGCCATGAACGCTGAATCTCCTCAGGAACTATTAAAATGTTTTTTCATGCATGTACAGAGTGAAGCCGTGTCAGAGGTCAGTCCACACACAAACACGTTACATGGACCGCTTCATGAATCACAAACCATAGCGACGTGTGTGTGTGTGTGTGTGTTCAGTGTGCTTGCATCATCTATTCAGTATTCACAGCACGTTTCTGTGTGTTATGTTGTGGTATGTGTGTATTTGTTGTGTGTTTCTGTGATGTTATGTGTTCTGTTTTGTTTGTTTCCTCTGTGTGTGTGTGTGTGTGTGTTTGTCGCACATTTCTCAAATGTGTTTTTACAGCGTGTTTATGTGATGTTATGTGTTATGTTTTGTGTGTGTGTGTGTGTGTGTGTGTGTGTGTGTGTGTGTGTGTGTGTGTAGCTGTTTTTTTTCTGTTCAGTATATTTACGGCACATTTCTGTAATGTGTTCTGTTGTATGTGTGTGTGTGTGTGTGTGTATTTACAGTGTGTTTCTGCAGTGTACTATATTTCGCAGATTCATAGCACGTTGTAATGTGTTATGTTTTGTGTGTGTGTGTGTGTGACATGTTTATGTAATGTGTTCTGTTGTATTAGGTGTGTGTGTATAGCATGTTTCTATAATGTGTTTTTACTGTTGTGTTTGTGTCTCTGTAAATTCAGCTTATACTAAAGGTGAGGATGAGGTCAGTCTCTCATAAAATCATGGAAGGGTTGTGCAGAGTAACCCTTTAATCAGAAGATGATGATAATAATAATAATAATAATTAATAATAATAATCAGCTGATGAATCTATAATAAAACAATAAATAGTTGCAGCCTGACTAGATAGATAGCTCGTACTGGAGGACATTTTTTCTCCCCCCCTTCCTCTCCTCTTGCTCCCTTGTAGGTAGGACACAAATTAGCAACACCCACCAGCCAAACAAATTGCTGGTCGACATTCGGTAGCCATTTGGCCGGCGGACAGAAACGATAAGTTTGCACGCCACTTCCAAGCTTTCTCCATCCCGCGTCGTTCTGTCCTCTCAGACCTATTATGTTGTTCTTTCATATGCCACTGTAGTCACCATCTTTCATATTAAAGGCTTTTAACCCGGAGTGCCGACACTAAGGGAGAAGGAGCCTGACAGCTCGGTGGATCCAAGCCCACGCACCTTTTAACCATGCTCCAAGCTCTGTCTGTGCATACATGTGCATGCGTGTTCTGAACGTCTGACCTTGTGTTAATGAAAGTGTGATTTAATGCGCGGTTCAGCATTTGATTTTCTGTGTGTGTGTGTGAGAGGGGGTTATCTGTGAATGCATGAGTCTGAGGCCCTGTAAAGGAAAATGTACAGTATGATCGACTGTAACACTCCACTAAGATCAGGCTGAATAAATAAATAATGTTTGTGTCCTGCACGGCGTGGAAAAGATGTCGCTGTTCATGAAATATCAATGAGCGTGACCTTGATGGTTTGTCCACGCTTTGAGCAGAACTGGTCGGCTCTGAAACGTTTGTATATCTACGTCATACTCCAAACGGGGACGGGTCACATTAAATAAGATTACTGTGAGATTGTAGCGCCCTGCTTCACTGAAGGATCGAAGACGGAAACGGCAAAGTCAAACTGTCCTTGAAAGAGAGAGACAATATTCAACATGAGACATAATATGAGGTTTGTAGGAGGCCGGCGGCTCTGGAGTTTATTGCTTCTGTTGCCTTTTGGCTTCATCTGTTTGTTTCACTCTCACCTTGTGTCGCACCTTAAGGTGTCCGGGCGGCAGCAAGGTGCGCCACCTTCCATCTCTGCCTGTCAGTCTGTAACTGTTCATGTTCTATCCATCAGTCTTCAGCTCGACATGACGTGAGCTATTAGACTCAGAATATTACATGAAGTTGCATCAATTCATGTAATTCTGACGAGGAATCATGTGCCTCTATTTAAGATATGGCAGCTCCATCCATGCCTGTGTCTGCATGACGCTGTCACACTGCTGTTTGAAGCCCCCACTGCCTACATCCTTCCTATTAATTAACACACAGTACAGTACCTGTGATGATTTCTCGTGGCGCCTTACTTGAAGGTCTGTATATTTTACGTGGGTTTCTGTTCCCTGCAGAATTTTCCGGTATAATGCTCATACGGCTCACGGCACCACGGAGAGCCGAGCAGCACCTGTGCCACCAAGTTTGAGTCAAACTGTTGGGATAATAATGGCTTTAGCTTCACAGCGAGTGTCCCTGACTGAAGTTAGACTCAAGCTAGGCTAGAGAAGCCCCATGGCCTGGCAGCTAATTAGTTCCATCGACTCACAGCTCCTTCTCTACAGCACAAAAAGCTGTTTTTATTTCAGATATAAACCTTAAAGGTTTCCTGACTTAAGTTTTTGGCGTGTAAACGTAGATGCAGCCAGCTAGCTCCTGCTTGGTGGAACATCCTACTACATCAGGGGCGTCGCTCTCTACCTTCACAAACCTCCTGAAGACCTCCAGCTCTTCAGAGAGGACCTCCTCCACACGATAACGTCCTTGTCACACTGTACCTCACTGTTTTTGTACGTCGCTTTGGATTAAAGCATCAGTTAAATGACTAAACGTAAATGTTATGGACGTCTGAGTTGGCGGTAACGTAAACAGCGTTCTTCTTGGCCTTCATCGTGCCGCAGTTTGATATTCTTCAGGTGGTTTAACAAGTTAGCCGTGTTGCTTTGCAGCACAGACAGTCTCTTAGCATTCTTACTTTACCTCACTTGCCCTTAATCTCAAATATACCCTTCCAAACAACGGGTGATGATCTGTTACGTTGAACTGCAGCTCTTCCCTTTCTGAAATCCTCAGACGTTTTAATTTTTCACGTCTGCTCTCTGTTGTTTATTACTCTTTTTCTTCTGCAAATTGCCGCCGCGGCATCCAGTAAGAGAGCAAAGCTAATCGATTACCCGGCTGTTAGTTTAGGAAGCATCTGATTTCATTTTGTGCGCGGCACACACTTTAAAATCACAGCGGATAGTGCCAAAATTAATATTGGATTAATTGTGCAGCCTTGCATAATATCACTGATGTATTAACTGTAAAACACATGATGTATCTTTAAAATACAGCGCTGTCTTCTGTTGCAGTTTCAGCATGAACTCTATTAGTTTAGGGCAGATCATTTTCCACAGGAAATTAATTTAGCCACAGACACACAGCTGAGATAATGTATCACACAATGTACAGCGGTGAGAACAATAAACAGATGATGGAGCAAAACATAAACATACAAACACTGTCAGAGAAAAACATGTTTGAGGAAACGGTGAAGGCAAAATTTTTTCTCTAAGAATAGGAAGTGCTTTTAATAATCGAGACCCAGAGGGTTTACATCAAGGCCGAAGAAGAAAGTAGCTGTTGAGAAAAGCCTCAGCGAGAGCCAACTGCATCTTCAGAGTGGAGCTCTTTGATGGGGTTTGCATTTTTTAAGATGTTCTCAATCAGAGGGCTTCGAAATCCAACCCAAGGTTTTTAGTTTGCTGCTGTATAAAATATCAGCCCAGAAGAGTTAGCCGACTTTCACAGGAAAATTTCCTTTAAAGTTAAAGAGGCGGGTGGCGAGCTGCGTATGAATATATACACGTAAACACACACACACACACACACACGATGTCGCTGGCGCGCCCCTCCTCTGTTACGTAGATTGCATTTCTCATTCTCTTTCCCAACGTCTGTCCTCGTGCGTCTCTCGGCCTTTTCCTCCAGCTGTCCTGCTTTGATATTAGCTTCATGAAATCTGTGTGAACACCACGGACGTCAGTAATCTGCCCCCACTGCAAAAGGGGGGGGCTTGTTCAGATAGTCTCTCTCATTCTCTTCTCATCTTCTCGCAGTCTTTAATCCTCCCACCCTCAACAGAATACAAGAACTGTCAGTCTTTTTTTTTTTTCTTCTAACTCGGAGCACGTCGGGTGAAAGGATGTAATGTTTTTCATCATTTTCTGTGGACATCTGGCTGTGTAGCTTTGATAAGGTTTCCTCCAGGTGTCCCGATAGCCGGGTTCAATGTTTTTGTCCTCTGCTCACCCGTTTTGTACCTGAGGCAAGCTGCTGGGGACAAAAATCGCATCTTGCGCCATAATAAGCCAGCGATGGAGACGGATCGCGGACTGACCTTGAGCGAATCCCGATTAGATCAAAATATTATAAATAATTTTAAAGCAAATCAGCCTACGGGCATCTGTTCCCCACTCAAATTTCATCTAGTTTACTGGCTGGTTTCTTGTAATTTTCCATAGTTTGATTTCTCATCAATTAATAATTAGGTGTGCTCTGGAAATTAATGTCCAGCCTCAGTTGTGAATGTCACCGCTTTAATGTTACGGATAGAAATGTGCCTGTAGCCTTAAATGTACTTCCTCTATGATCAGATATTTTTTTGATTAATTATATATTGCTTTTCTATTCTTTTCTTTCTTGTTCGGTATAAACTCACCATGATGTCACCCATTGCTTTGTCTGTTTTGAAGCCTGCAGTTTGGCGTTATGGATGCAGAAGTGACCTTGTTTGGCTTAGACTGTTGATCTGGTGGGTGATGTACCGCGTTTCTTCCTCTTTTTCTTCATTTTCTAAGCAATCAATAAAAAAAAGATCCATTGTGGTTCTTTAAGTGAAGTAAAGGTCAGCACAGAGTCTTGTTTGTTTGCTTGCCCTGACATAAATCACTTGCTTCTCTCTGTATTTTTCTCCTGGTCATGTGAGATCCATCACCAAACTTTAAGGTTCGTCCTCTGGGGGCTATGAATCCCCATGGAGCCATGATGCTAAAGTAGCTGCTAACAGTAAAGAGTGAGATGATGTGTTCGATGTTTGAGTGATTTATTTATATCTTAATGGTTGTTGTTGATCTGATGTTCGGGCACCAACAGCTCGTGTTGGAGCAGGCGGTCTAATTTAAATGGTCACGACGCTCCTAAGAGGTGTCAGAATTGAAATATTGATGCTCTCTATTGACGGCTCCGTGCGACTACTTTCAATTTCAGCATTTAAACGTGATAATGAATTGGACGCTTCAGACCTCATTATGTTATCGAACATGGGTTAGGAGACTGTTCTGCTCTGCTGAAGGAGAGACGATGAAGCTAAGCCCATGCAGTCTTCACTCGATAAGCTGAGGCAAATAGAGCATCTTAATGGAGTCTTTAGGGACTATGAATCATTGTCATTGATTTGGTTTGGGTCTGCCTATAGAGTCTAATTAATTTTAATTCATTGAGCTTGAGATATGCATACAAACTAGTGTTGATATAATAATAGAAGCCTCGTGTTTGTTGATTAGATGAGCTCGACTGCATGTCTGCACAAAACCTCTCCAGGTTTTTCTCTCAGAAGTGCTGATGTTACGGAGACGAGCTGACGGAAAGTCCTCCGAGACGCGCTCTGACTAGACGCATTTCATTTAAGACGAGGCCTTAACAGACACGTACACAATTCACATGCACGCCAAAATCTGAGTAAAGTTGAGAAGACTGCGTTGCAGTGACATCCGCTGTAGAGATAAAATGTACAGTAGATGCCCAAACATTTTCACGTTAAAAAAAATATTCTGTGCTCAGCATTTAGAGGCAATATTTCCAAAATATCATTAATCCAAGCGGGTGACTTCCATTGTTCCGGTGAATATACTGAATAAATTTGCAGCGAGAGCAGCAAAAATGAACATCTCTCTGTCGAGGGTGATTACTGGCTATCATCAATATTATCATAATTGATGCAACAGTCATTAACATCAGTATGAAAATTAGATTTTCGGGTTTAGAAGATTCCTTCCAGTGAAATAATAAAGATATATCTGATTTTCTCCTGCAAAAACTTCTGAAAACATTTATTTCTCCAGCAGTTACAACGGAAGAAAACATAAATCTCAAACCGATGGAGTCTAAAAACACTTTTTCAGACCTGTTTCACTTTTACTGCTTTAAATAATGTTTTAAACCAGGACACATGCTCAGATTAACCCCTCTGATTGGACACTAAAATCCACACACACAGGCCACGTTTGTTGACGCATCAACAGAAGAAACAAAGCGTCCAACAAACATCCACTCCACAACCAGCACAGTGGGTGATGGTGATGATTTCACAGCTGTAAGGTTTGAGGAAAAACAGACACAATTCAGGCTTTTATTCATAAAAACATTACATCAGACTCAAACTTTAACAGGCCACAGCTCTTTGCTCCTGTGGTCCAAAGCGTGGGCGCTACCCTGGAAATGTTGAGAGCTTTAGATTTAGAAAAGGTCGAAGGTCGGCGAATGTTTGCCGCACGCTCTCGATGTTCCTCTTTTGTAATTTTATGAGCAATATTTTGGGAATAGCTCAAAAACAACAGTATATTTAAGAATCAGGCTCAGCTCAGCGGGGAGCAAACAGTGCATGACTGTGTTGCAGTGAGAGGAATATGTCACATTAACGTAGCAGACTAGCTCACAGGTTCTGCTTCATTCTGGCCTGGAAGACTTGCAGTATTATATCTTTGCTGCGTTTATGGATAAATCTGTTTTGTGCTCTCAAGCACGAATGCCATTACTGCGATGACAGCGTGTAACTGAACACATTTCCACTGACAGTGGGAGCAGAGATGTTTGGGTTTTTCCACAGTCGGCGGTCGCCGCCCCCCCCCTTCGTGGGGTCTGCGTGAATGTGGAAGTTATTCAAGGCACAAAGCTCACCTGATACTGGTTATGATGGCTTTCTGTCCGACCTCCGCTTTAATATGAAGGTTCTGCGTGGAGCTGATTAAATCCAGCAGAAATGACTTGCTAACTTAACTGAAATCAGAAGAAGAGGGTTCAACGCCAGTCAGAAACACGTGAGATTATAAAAGTGGAGTTTCTGCAGCGATCAGAGCAGGTTGGGGGCTCACCTTTAAATTAACTATGTGAGTTTCAGTTGCTCAGTCGGTTCCTGGTCGGCACGCCGTCATAATGTGACAGGAACTGGACGATTTAATGGAGATTTATGAAACTTAAAGTGATTTCATGGAGCCGAGGCTTGTGACTTCATTTTTTTCCCCTCAAAGTCTCAGTTTATTGAAAAAGCTGACTGTCAATCAAAAATGGATACATTTCATTCAAAAGAAGTTTTGTTTTAATGGCATTTGACGGCTAAGATTACAGGCTAAGATTAGGAAGCTTCCTCACTGAGTGAAATGACCCAGAAGTATTAATGTAGCAGCAAGAGCGGATTCAATTTACCATCCGCAGCAGAGGGAGCGTGAACACGGACAGACGGGATGATGTGATATATAAGCTTTCGTCATGAAGTCTGTTCTGTGTTGTTGTCTTTCTCTAACTGTGACGTCCAGTAGATACGTCAGTACCATCTACTGTCGTATCATGACGTAGTCTAGTGTAAGCAGTAACTCTTTATGAAGTCTCCTTCACCACATCTTTCTTTGACCTCATGACGTTCTCCATCAAGGCTGAGGAAAGGTCATTTTTTTGACTGTTCGACCGTATCAGCGCGGTTAAAAAGACATTTGAATGTAAACTGGCCGCAGATGAGTTCATGTGACAGCGTTGAAGTTCTCCAGTTGTCACTTTGATTCGCTGCTGACAGCACGAGCAATAAAAAGTCGTTCAAGTTCCCTTCAAACGAATGTGATGCTTGCTTAATTAGTCCTGATGCATGGAGGGCCGTAAAGGAAGATGCAGTTTTGAATAATACATGTCTGAACGTTAAAAGCATTTTGATTATTTTGATGCTTCTTTGAGTGTAAACATCGTCTCCATTTAAACTTTGCTTTTAATTTTAATTGGAGGAGAATACTGATGAGCGGCATAATTAGCTCTTACATAAGACCATTACCTCGTCCATATGTATGTCTCTGCTGAGTGACAACGGTGTCAGAATCACTGGTGTTCCTCTTTGAAGCTGCTCCAGCTTTCCTCTCCATGCTTTCATCTCTTTGTATTCACGCGCTCTCCTCGCTGTACGTTGCACCAACAGACATTTGACATTTGATGTTACAGTTTCCTGTGATATATGAAGACTCGAGGAGAAGTGCAGCTCTGATTTAAAGCGTACATAAGCCCCGAAGACCACGGCGTTCTGCTGAAGTAGATCTGAGTCACACAGGCAACTCTGTATGGAAATAACTTCCAGGAAATTAAACTCAAATAGAAGACAAAGTGGTAAATATCACACCACGACCAAACACTCCATGACATTCATGTAATTTAATTTCAGCACGTCAACCTGAACTGGCGAAAAATGTACCGGATAAATATCATATCATAGCAAATAAACCCGTATCACATTAACTCAGAGACGGTTCTGTCACGTGACATCTCTGTCACGTTGCAGCGTTTCAGAAGAGTGTTTTGTCTGCCAGACTTTATTAACTCTGTTCAGACCACAGGACTGATTAATCTGTTTAATTTTAATTAGATTAATACGTTTTTAAAACTGACACAGTGTAGAATGAAATTCAAAGCAAACTTGAATCATTACGGCGGACTCTGCATGTCGTTTGTGGCCGGCTCGATCTGCTCTGTGCGTGGAGAACACCGTGGTGCTTCGGGTGGGGTGCAAACAATGTCTAGAACAGCCACGATCGGTGGCGACTCAGTTACAATACTTTGTTAGATATATTTTCTCATGCTAACTGATAAATGTCCTGATCAGTCCATCGACCCTATATCATTAGTTATTGGCATCACCTTAAAAAATCCAATGTTAGTCGAGATGTAATGTGTAAAAATGGTAAAACAAAGGCTCTGTTTCAGTTCTTACATCGAATCGACCTCATTGACCGAGCGTGTTGGCGCATACGAGGTCTGTGTTGTTCTGTCGCTCAACATACAGTGCAGAGAATAGATTTACAGGCTGGCACAGACGTGCAGCTGAGCAAAGATAACAAGCTAAACAAAGTGAAAAAGCTGCACGATAAATCCATACACAGGTCCCGCAGTGTGAGCCGGATGGTGGGAGGAGGAGCTCAGGAGTGCAGGTTAATGCAAAGAGTCTGCTTAGACTTGCAGATGATGAAAGGAAGTCATTTACATGTCATTGCACAGTGTTTACACTGATACTCATTTACACCTGGAATACATGTAATTAGATTGTAGATCAGGTTGGTTCAGTCTGAGTCACGGGTTAATTGGATGCAGGTAAACGCTGTTGACCTCTGCTGATACGCTCTGGTCCTGCTGCCACCTCCCATAAGTGCACGTCCTCGCGTGGACTGTATATAGTTGCACCTTAACGGAAACAGAGCTGACCTCCCGCTGTGGTTTGATGCCCTGCGGCACAGTGCCAAGTTCACAAAGATGCTTCTACACTGTAAAGGACAAACTGTAGGCCGCACATATAGCATATAGCCCAGACACACTGCTCGTCTGTTCTCTACCTCAGAAAGAATCAACATCACAGATTGACGTGAGACTAATTAGCTCAACAAAGATGACTAACCCTCCTGTTAACCAGCTAATGTAATCAAGCTGATTTGAGGCTTGTTTTAATATGATTGCCCCTCGAAACAGATGCAAATATAGAAGTATGCTAATGAAGGGCAGAAAAACAATTCACAGGCTTAAAGAACGTGAAACTGAGACATATGGAGGCTGACTAATCCCTGCTGATACATATAAAAACCTACAAACAACTTGTTTTTTTATGGATACAAAAGAACAGGAGAAAAACACTTTTCTCCAAGGTAGAACACTCAGAAAAGAAACTCAACAGAAAAAATGTTTCTGGGAATATGTTGGCCGTTTCAGGTATCTTAGAGAGGTCATCAAAATAGAGGAGCTGTACCTGAGAGCTTCGGGCAAAACCAGAATGTATGAGCAAATGTGGCAGGTCAGTACGAATGATCCATTGACGGATACATCTTTTGAGATTCAGACTTTAGAAGGATGAAGTGTGCATGATGTAGCGCCTTAAATTGAATCAAGCCATGCCTGGTACATACTGAAGAGGAATGCGTTCTTATAGAGAATATATCTGACCACTCAACATCTGTAGATTGTACATTCAGGTCAGTCTCTCACACCTCTGTCAGTGCCTCGAGATGCAGTCTGCATAGATGAAAGCTTCATATGTATGACAGATATTCTGCCTCTGGGAGATGAAACTTATAGAATATGTAGATACAGGCTGCTGTTCAAGGAGTGAACTTAGCTTTGTGCTGATCAGATGAGAAAAAGCAATTACAAATCTTTAAACGAGACAAAAACAGACAAACACAGAGTGAACCAGCCTGAAAGTGGATGCACGATCCATATTTTCACTTCCGATCCGATTGAAATAAAATAAAAGTGCAACAAGTGCAAACAGTCACACTATCAATAACATCTGATCAGCATAAATTAAATTCTTGCTTGCAGCAGAAACAAATAGATTCTTAAATGTCAAATATTTGAAAAAGCACCACGAGACTCATGAAAATTATTTGTTCAACGATTCAGAGAGAGAAAAGTTTCCTCACAGACGACTTCACTAATTTCCTTTCCTCTCTACTTGTTGCTTGGTAACCCCATGGCGAGAACAAGACTCCAGGAAGCTGCTGCACTCAGCCACAAATTGTCATTTTAACACCTCAGGCTTCGTCCGGGTTAAACAATCGAGCTCCAGCGCGTTAATTAGTGAACTTTAGAGGTGATTTTCCAGTGTTCACCTCACATGTACAGGCACAATAGTGTCATGTAACTCTCAGCAAGAACGACTATGAGCACGAAGCTTCGACAAAAACTGGAAACAGTTTATTTAATTCAATGCAAAACATGTAAATATTGACGAGGTTGCTGAACATAGATCATACTGACCATGATGGTGTGTGTCCTTCAGGTTATATTCCTGCATTTCTTTTCCCGGCAGATTGTAAAGTCTAAAGTGGTTTGCATCACGCTTCTACTTTGCATTTTTCCATCTATCTATCGCTCCATCTCTGATAAATCAATTCGAACCGAGCAGCTTGGTCTTTTCTCTCTCGTATTGGAGGAGTAGCTTTGTCATGTGTGCTATTTTCATTATCATCGTATGTAAATAGAAATCTCAGGCTGTTGATGGAGATAGAAAGGAAGAAAACCGCAATGCCGTGTCCAGAAAAATCAGCGACAGCTGAGATGGTAATAAGCGGCTGTCTGTCAAGTTAATCTGCGAGTCAGTTTCAGGACAGAAATGATGGCTCAGACCATTACACAACATGAGAATATGAGGGAAGGAGACATTTCTCAGACTTCACATTAAACTACGGAGTGTCACCATCAACAAGGCACTAATATCTAGCCATTAAATACCAAATCATACAGTTGGCAGCTTTAAGAGGAGATGGACATTCTGTTTTTTTATCTAGAGGGCGTGTGGACAGTCATATGTTCCCCGACTCTCTTGAATTTAAATCTCTCCTCTCTGTTTGGTTTCCCAAGAGAACGAGACCGATGAAACATGGATGGGGAGAACGCCAAGCTCATCTTTGGAATTTAAAAAAAAATGAGCCAGCAGCTCGACAGCGCTTTATGTAATTATCACGTTTTTTACTCATGTCAGCTTTTAAGCCATTTCATGTCTAATTAAAACATGGATGCATATGTTCATTTCTCCTTTATCTGTGCTTTTTGTCTGCCAGTAGAATGCCGTGCACATTGCAGTCTGTGCCTCTAAATAATTAATATTAAACCTCAACCCCCCCCCCCCCCCCCCTTTTTTTTTTTACACCTTTCATTAACGAGCATGCCGGGTTTATTAGATTTTAATTAGTGCAAAGCCACATTAAATTGCAATGTCAAGATCCTATCCTTCACACCACCTCCACAGGTGGTCACAGAGTCGGCTTATTAGCATCCAAGTGTTAATGCGACACTGAGAGTGCAGGCCCAGACCCAAGACAAAATCATTTAAGAAGTCAAAGCAGAAGTCTTGATCCAGCCTTTTAGTATATTTATCTCCAACTTGGGTCGCATCTTTGTGGCCACCATCCAGTTTGTGTGCAAACATGGAAACTGTGGCGATCAGTGATTTCTGTTGTACATCATGATAAATCAGGTGACCTGTTTATACTCGAACAGCCGTTGATGCTAGGCAGCGATATTATTCTGTCCATAGATTCTTGCTGAAGTGAGAAGGAATCAGAAGTCATCTGTCCAAATTGTATTTAGGCTTAAAGTTATGAAGAATTAACTGTGCGGATGCTTTGATTGACATCACAGGTGGCTTTGAGCACTCAAGCTTCATTCAGCCTGCCGCAGCTCCACGTCTTTGACCGTTCTTGGATTAACTGGGAGCCGGTGGCGGCAGGACTGCTGTCTTGGGAATAAAGTACTGGGCTTAGTAACCCGCCCAGTGCTGAGAAAATGGAGACAATGTTTTAGAAACTGTTCATCTCACTGGTTGTCAGTGGTTCACCAACAAGCCCTCAGAGTGTAGTCACAACATTTGAGGAAGAATTTTCATTGTATGAATTTCTGGTGTGACCAATATAATATACAAAAGGCAGTATGGCAGGAATGTTTTATTGAGACTTATGATGTGCTAAAATTATTTTGGTTACCATGAAATGCCACCATGATCGTCCTCGTGTTGTCACAGTATGTCTATTCTTGTTTGTAGTATCAGTTTTGCATCCTTATTGTGCACATGTATCGTTTACACGCGACTCCAGAGCATTGTGAGAAGTTACCCAGTGGCACAAACGTAGCGTAATGATAGCCTGACTGAAATAAGAAGAGCGTTGTAATGAATCCTAACAGACACACCCAACACACACACCTAAATGCTGCCTTGTAACCCAGCCGATCTCAGAAAGGGGGGGCCTCATAGATCGCAGCCAAACCATGAGTCAAAGCTGTGAGTCATCGAGCCAGGGATCAGAGCATGAAAGCTCTTCCTTCCTATTAGGTAATCATTTGGCCATTTGTTTAGTCATTAACAGGGTAACAATGATCTGAACTAGGTCCTCAATTTTGGGACATTCATTTTATTGTATTGGTTGATCCTGTTGCCCCTGGAGACGTGACTCCACTGGCTTTAGAGTCATTGTTGTACTGTAGTGTGCTGGACTAGAGTATGAGCTAAACCAAAGCAACCCATGTAGAATTCATTATTTCCAACAGTTTTTTGGGATGTGGTTCGTCTGTTTGCAGAGGAGTAGGAGGAAAAGGCGTGTGCGAGTTAGAGATATTCTTGGTGCTGCCTTTACGGGAAGTTGACAGACTGAAATGTCAACCAAAATATAATATTGCTTCAAACTAACCTTGTATTATTATCATAGCATAGGTCTATGATGATTTTTATGTTGAGTTGAATGTATGAATAAAAAAATAGATGCAAGAAACTTTGTAGATGTAGTCAATGCCATGAAAATGATCTCTAATATAAAATACTTTATTCTGTGTAGATTCCCTTTAAATGGCATATAAATGAAGGTTCTGAAGTATGACTGTTTCACTGTATACAGGAAAACACAGTCATGCTCCACTGCGTATTTTACGGTCTTTTACTGTCACAGTTTGGCAGATTTTCACCGTAAAATCGGTTCTATCAAAACTGGGGAGTATTTCTTCATTGAAAGAAGAGACATTGAAGGCTTTTCTCGATGGAAAAGATGTTTCTGCTCTTCTCCTGACTGACTCCAGTCAGAGTTTGACTACATTGTTTGGTTCATTGATCTAATTGGTTGAAGTTTGCCCCTGATAGACGGACGGTTCCTCCAATCACCTGCCAAGTACTTTTTGAAAGTCCAAACTCAACATTTCCAACGATGACTAATGCCAAACTGCAGATATACCCACCTTTCATCTCCATCCCGATTACAAAGAATATATTACTGATAGTGAGCAGACCAGCAGCAAAAAGAAGACCCCGTATACCTCCCGCCCACCCCATCCTCATTACTGCCTGATGAAAGCTGAAACATCCCTTCAGGGCTCTGGCAATGCATTAATAGCTGCTGTCTGGTGACTTACAGGTCTGGTGAAGAGTGCAGTCACCCATGGCATACCAAGCTCTAACCACTCATTCATTCAGCCAGAGTAAATTGACCCTACTTGCAGCAGCACCTCTTTTCTGCACAAGTGTTTGTAACGCAGGAAGCACAAAATGTATAAATAATCATATATACTTTAGCATAACAAGGCATAAGTGGTGCAGCGCAGAGATTAGCTGGCTTGTTTGCAGCCTACATATTCCCCCTGTGGAATAAAAGGCATGTTCAGAATGTGTAGCGTGCTGAATAAGTACGGTATATAGTTACTTTAACCTTAGAATCAAAAGTTGTCACGCTCTAACAACAATAATGTAAAAATACTCAAAGTCCGACCTTCATATTTTCACTGAAGTATGTATCAGAACTACAAATACATTCTATACATTATGAAGTGTTATGAATCATTGTTTTGTCCAGTTCCCAACCTGAAACTTCCAGCTATCCCCTCAAATACTGAGGAATTTCTACTCGAATATTGAAATATTGAAGTATTGAAATGTAATGCTGCATTATGTCTTCACGGATCTACAACCAAGTCCAGCCCTTCTTTAAAAAAGATTACCTGGATGACTGAGAACCTCCACAGACTTCACTGGTAACATTTCATCTTCCAGAGATCCCGTCGTCTTTATCCGCTTCGGTCTTCTTTGTCTGTCTGAACAAAGAAAGAACTGTATAAAACCAGAAGTTTGTATTTTTCTCAGTCAACTGTTTCTTCAATCTCACTCATTGTAGCTACTTAATATAAGTTTGTCTAAATTTTAAGTTTTGTACATGAAACATGGTGAAATGACGTCCATGCATTCGGCCTCTCTGCTCACTGCTCTGTCGATCTGTAAAACTGATGTTGTTTTCTGCTTCACCGTTGTTCCTGTGAAGTTGATCTGCTTTGATGGCACGCTTGAATTCTTTGATCACCGGTGAGTCTCTCTTAGTGTCTCTCATGTTCTGGAGGAGTTCTGGAATACTCTCCTGATATTAGTGTAGCTGTATGTTGCCGTTTTAAAACCTCTCCATCATGTCATACAGCGTTCCACCTGATGCAGACGATGCTTTTCAGTTGAAATGTAGAAGAGTAAAAGTAGAAAACAAATATGTCAGAACTGCACTTACTGTGAGTCCATCTTTGTGAATCAGTGCTTAACTAAACTAGGATTAATTATGGGGTTTATATTGGATTATATTAGATTGTTCAGGTGAAGAAGGGTTATGAATGTTTTCTCTCTCATTGCTACTATTTATTATCATGTTTATTCAGCCATACAGCGCGCTGATACAAAAGAGAACGGTTGCCAAGTTCCCACAATGCAGTGCACTGTCTGCGCTATATGTTTCCTTGCTTTTGTTGACATGGCAAATAAATGCCTCTTATTTCCAAGAAATGATTTCCTGATATTTACTTTGCCTCTGTGAAAGCAGCAGACAGCATTAGATTTAAAGAGGCTCTTTGTTGCTTCATGTAATGGGAACACTGAGTCGTCGTTGTTAGTGTTGGACGTAAACAGAGGATTGTCTGGCTAGTTTTGTCTCAGCAGCTTTCAGGAGACGAAGCTCATTTTTTACTTATTTGCCTCTTTTTATTTTCATCCTGCTCGTCTGTTCACATGCAAGGACAAAATAAGACAATACGCATCGATTAGGTGTGTCACTTAACGGAGGCTCGATGTGCGGATAGGCAGCTAAGAAGCTCTCTAGATGTGACAAATAAATAGAATTGAACTTGAATAACATGTTTAAGCTGGTGTTATTTAGCAGTATGACCCACATAAAAATAAATATCCACGAGATACAAGTTGGTGAGGCCAAAAATGTAACAATTCACCATCCTGCAGTGGATTATGGGATGCTGAGGGCTGCAGCGGATATAGTTTTGTCTGCTCACGCTGCATTCAGAGGGGCTGTTAAAATGAGACTGGCCTTGTAGGCTGGTTATAATGTATTCAGTCTTGAAACGCAGACCTTGAGGCGCTGAACTGGGATGAGCTGTGCTGTCCCGAGGTTGGAGAATATTTCATGACCCTGATGAGAAGATTCAAACCTTCTAATGCTTTTCTCTAAAATAATGTCACAGGAATTAAAAATCTGCTCCGTCAGTTGCTGTTAATTGGGATATACATTTACTTACTCCGTGTTCATTGTCTCTTAATAAATACACCCACACACAGGTGTAACCGCAGGCACAGATGAACACACGTGGCTGAGCACAAATCTCTTGATACACAGCCCATTTTTTTACAGAGAAACACAAACACTGCAGAGCTCATTTATTATTACTGCAGCCTCGTTTCACTTTTTTTTCTCCAATTCATTTCATCTGCAGCGACTTTCAGATAAAAGTGTAAAAATCTCCTGTAGAAGAATATCACAGTTTATGTTACAGCTTATTACAATTCAGCCCTTATTTTCTTCATCGTTTCCATCCTAACGTGAAATTGTGAGCAGAGGTTGTTTTATTTCTCGTTTTTCAATGATAATTAGACAGGCTATTTAATAGCATATATTCTCAGTCACAACAACATTTCATATATTGAATTTATGCAGGCAAAATATGAGCAGACCTTTTCATGTCAGCGCCACACAAATCAGATGAATGACCTCCCTGCTTCCACTTACTAGCTGCTGCTGACCTGAACGTCATCAGCATCACTTCCTTGTCCTTCATCCTCCACCGCATAAATCTCCTTTTTTTTTTACTTCACAACCAGATCGCAATTTTTGTGTTTTTAAGTCAGCTGCCTTACCGTAGTACGCAGTGATAGAGCTTTTCATTGCTTATGAATTCTCCTTCACGTCTTTCCTTGACCTCATGATGTTTTCCGTTGAAAACATCATGAGGTCAAGAAAAAGTGTTTAGGAAAGGACAAATGCCGACCAAACTCAATGAGTCATGCATGTGCGATATCGGACCGTGACCTTCAGCGCTCTCTGGAGCAGGGTGAGAGTCAGCACCTTCAAGTCTGAGTTCATGGTTCTCTGCCGGAAAACGTGTAATGCTCCCTTCAGGTTGGGAACGAGTTCCTACCCCAAGCGAAGGAGTTCAAGAATCTCAGGGTCTGGTTCACGAGATCCGCAGTACTGCAGACGTTGTATCGTACTGTTGTGGTTCATGGGGAGCTCTTGATTTTCCAGTTCTTCCAACCCTCACCTATGGTCATGAGCTTTGGGATCTGGGATACAAGCAGCTGAAACCAGCTTGCTTTGGTGAGGAGCTTGGACATCTGGAGGGATGCCCCATGGGTGCCTTCTTCTGGAGGTGTGCCTGCTTCCATCCAACTGGGATGAGATGCCGGAGCAGACCCAGAACCCGCTGGAGAGACGACATCTAGCCTGGGAACACTTTGGGATCCTTCAGGAGGAGCTGGAATGAGCGATGCTTAATCTGCTGCCACCACGACCCAACCCTTGATAAGCCGAAGAAGATGGATGGATGGAATAACTTGAACACAGTTAGTTTAACTTTTTTTAAACTTTCCATAAATCCATGAACCTTCCCTGCGTCTGTCTGCAACGTGTTCATCTTCATATAGATTTTACCATTTTAATAATTCTGTTGTGTGCAGTTTTTAAAAGCTTCTTCTTCTTCGTGCAGCAGCCTGTTAGATGAGGCCCTGCATTACTCAGCACAGGTTAATTGAAATGGGCTGCCCAGTTAGAATCAATACACCTGGGCCAGACAGATATTTTGATTAGTGTAATTACACACTGGGACGATTACCTCCAAGTTGTGCTCTGGCTTCATCAAAGCTCACTTGTTTAATTTAGAAAACCTATTGTGGAAATAAATAGGCTTGAATAAAACTTGGCATTCAGTCGATGCGCCTTTTTTTTTTATCAGACTAGAAGCTGTGTTATAGTTAATTAAAGAATCATTGGGTCTATATATCAGACGTAATTGTAAAGGTGCGATCAGATTCTTTATCGCTGTATAAAACAATGCAAAATGTGTTTTTTTTATCGTGTAAATTAGGTCCCGGTGAATATTTCAATATGTAAATTAGCTGACAGTTAGGAGGAGCAGCCTTCCACGCCGCTGATCGCTCAAAATTTATGTCAGTTTTTGTGTTCTGCATCAACATACCACTAAATCTAGGCCCATTTGTATGCATTACTGTTGTAGCGATTCACAAATTATTGATGTGAGGAAAGCTTGTGTGGCATCTTAATCAGCTGCTGTAGAAATTCTTACTTCTGTTGGTTTTTTTTGTGCTCTTCAGGGTTAAATGTTTGTTGAATGTGGAATCTGAACCATTATCCGTGACCTTTTTTTAAGATGCTGATTTCCAGGCTAACTAGGCGGCCATAAATGATGCATCACATAAGTATACATCCGCCGTCTAATCGATGCTCACTCAGAATTCTGCACGCGGCGTTTGTTCGGAAAACTGTTGAGGGATTTCCCTCGCTTTAAGGCGATATTAGATATTCATGAGGAGCAGATGTGTCTAATGTCTCATTTAAATGGACATCTACAAACAGGAAACTATAGGGAGCAGAAATTATAGCCGTTCCTGGAGATTCCCACATGAATACGCCCGCTGCCTGACAGGTAATTCAACATACCTGATAAACAAGCGTTGTGTTGTTTGTGTAATAATTCCTGTGGCATTAAAGATGTCATGAATTCTCTTTTTTAAGGCGAGCGTTGACAAAATAACTTTAGAAATGATGGATTATATTGATCTGACATCAGCTGCTTGATCTATCGTCCATTCCTTTAATTTGTCCACATTTTTGTCCTCAGTTGACAATAATGTGGATTGATGTTTAATATTTAATATGCAGGAGGGAGGTAATGCAGCTACTGACCCCCCCGGAGCCAAACCTCTTTCCTCTTCCTGTGTGCTGCTGCTGACTTGGCAGGATGTCCTCAGCCACTTAGCCACTCAATTACCACTAAACAGCTATCGAGGTCCATTTCTCTCCAAAGACGCACACACACACACACACACAGCGGTCAAGTTCACATACGTACATTTAAAATTGGACAGATGGTAAGAAACACATTGGCACACTTACTTAATTTATCCAACGCGGTCCTGCTCGACTCTCCCCAGATGTTGGCTGCAAAGCAACAAATTTCCTCTGATTTATTTTTCTTCACGGAAACGGCTTTTGGTGATGAACTGTCTTTGGTGAGATGTTTTTCAACCCCACAACCTTTTCTTTGGCAAAAGACGGCGAAGTGTGAAGAGTGATTTCAGGCGCCTGGAGTTTATTTTCTGCATAGACGACGTTAAATGACACACTTGGATGCACAAAAAAAGCTTCATGTTATTTAATAGCCAAAACATACTGGACGCGTCATGCCGACTAAATGCTGCTTTTCTGCAGAGCCGACATCCATTCATGCTGGAAAATAGGAAAACGGTGTTTATCAGATGAGCTGTCAACCCACGATGGCAGTCTCTAAGATCCACCCGACTTCTCCTACAAAGCATCGATGGCTGAGACTCATGGGTATCATGACAGACTGAAGGAAAACTTCCCAGAAAACTGATGTAACCTGTGGTTAATTTATTCATGTGTCCAATCTTTATAGCTTAGGAAGCTTCCTCACTGCGTGAGATCAAGTAGAAGTATTTACCTGGCTGCCATGAAATCAGACGTGTCAAACTCAAGGCCCGGTTTCATCCGGCTCCATACGTCTATTATTAATGGCCTGCTGGTAAATCACACTCCCACCAGCCATACTACAAATCCCACAATGCACCACAACAGCTGCCACACAGGTCACCACACTATTAACACACTAATCGGCCCCTGTGATGTGAATTTGACACCCCCTCTCTGGATGTTAAGAACACACCGTTGCATCATGACGTAGCCGCCTAAGTGCAGTCGTATTCTCTGAACACTGGTCGCCGTTTCCTTCCGTTTCCTTCACATCCTTGACCTCATGACGGGTGTTGAGGAAAGGACACAGGAGGTAATTATTTTGACTATTCGATCGTACACGTGTTTCTATAAAGAACATCCGTCCATCCATAAATTATCTGTAATCAGGGTCATGGGAGACGGCCTATCCCGGCTGACTCAGGGCGAGAGACAAGGTACACCGTGGACAAGCCAGCATTCACATTCACGCCTATTTAGAGACACTAATTAACCTGTTAAGTGCATGTCTTTGGACTGTGGGAGAACTCTACGACGTTAGATTTTCTGTGTGGTTTTATTTATTTCTACATTTCCAAACTCATTGCAAATAAAGACTTTTTTCTTTTTAATACTTTCTGTTGCTCTGTTCCTTTTAGTTCTTTCCTCTCAGCCTTCGCACACACCGAGAATACCTGTAGACAAAAGCTGACCCTGATATCTGAAAAAGGGTCACTGTGATATTAGACAATAAGAAGAAAAAAAAACAAGGCTTGTGTGTGGACCTGCAGATCAGTGAGGTTTTGATTTTCTCACGTTGCCCTCTCCGGTATCATCCGCAGAGCCCCGAAGTGCCAACAAAACCAATAAAAGGCAGCTGGAAATATCAGCGATGGCTTTGCTCAGGAAAGAAGAGATATTGAAGACGGAGGACGAGGAGAATAACACCGCTTTTAATGAATTGTCAGATTCTGTCTTCTGCTGCAGCAGCCTCGGAGCTTAGGAGTAAAATATCTTTGATTCTGGACCAGCTGGCATTTTCTGTGTCTGCTTTGGGGGCTGCTGGTATTTGTTGTGTGAGGGGCTTTATTTTCCAGGGTAGTAGCAGCAGTGAGCATGCATACAAATTTTCTTAACAACACACAAAAACACACGCACAGCCTGTCTTTCATTTTTGAGCACACTGTTTGCCAGGAAGCCACTGCAGAAATTAGGAGGGTATTTACTCTGGATTAGTGGCCTGAAGTTTAGCATTTTAAGCAGGATAACATTTAACACTTACCAGACAGAAGAGGCTGATGAAAGCTGAAATTTTGACGTAGTTAAAGGATCACCAAACTTATTAAATACATCCTGAGGGTGAGTCTGGACCAGATTAATACAAATAACCGCTGATTCATCACAGATCGGGAAGCAGTCTGAAATGTACCAGATGAAAAGCTTGTTTTGTTGACCCGCAGTGTTTTCTCAGCGGTGCAGTGACGTACGAGCGTACTCCAGGTGTGTCAGTACACTGTGACATCACTGATGGGTGTGGTTACAGGTGCAAAGTCATCTGGGATAAGTTTCCAGCCCCATCGTGACCCTGATGAGGACGTTTTTGTTGCCCTTTGAATGAGACTGTTGTATTGAACCAACATTTCTCTAGTAGCCAAGAATGGACAAACTAAACACGGGTTCTTGATGGTTCTTTTGTGCCTTGTTCGGCAATAAAAGCAGCAGCTTCCGGCGGAGAAGTTGAGCCAGAGCAAACTTTTAGAAAAACAGACGCTCAGATCAGTCAAACCTCCTGAAACGTCTCTGAAACTGAGACCATACTCTACCTGTGTTTGTTTAATCCATGTACCAGCTTCTGAAGCTCCACGCTGCACATTGTCTGTGGGGATACATTAGCCTTCCTCTTGCAGGAATAATTCCCAGTTCCCCGGCAGTCTTCTCTTTGAACCAGATTCCGATATTTCACATTGAGCAGCAGAGAATACATCAACAACGCTCGCCTTTAACTGCTAATCAGGTCTTATTTCGCTGCACTTTATGCAAATGAGATAAACTGCTGCAGGGCTCGTTTACACGTGTTGTCTTAGTACATAGCCGGCTTAATTGAAAAAAGCAGTGAGGCTAAAATTTGCTTCTTTGATGGTAATCTAATCTGCAGTAAATATCGACCATAGTGTCTTCTTATTCTCTCCATGCGCCCTCATCTGCTCCTTCTTTTGTTTGACCTTCTCTCTCCGTCTTTCTTTCTCTTCAGGATGATTTACACTTGGACATTAGTCAGCCACGGGGATGCTCTCAGTCCCTCCTCTAATCACTTACTGGACCCGCTCCAGAGCGATGGACCTGCATGCTACCGGCCTTTTTAAAACGTCTGCATTGCAGGAAGGACGGGGAGCCGGTGAAAGAGAAAAATCGGAGCGATGTGAGGGAGGTGCATTCACAGTAGAGCAGGGAGGGAAAATGACTTTTCTTCTTCTCCTTTGGCAGACTGACATTTCGTCGGCGTGATTGCAGAGAGGCTCAGCAGCCAGGGGTTAGGATCCACGCCAAGAATGGAAGCCGTAGACAGTGTGTGATGGACGCTCACGCTGTGCCAAGTGTCTGCAGCGTTGCCGGTAAAGACACACATCCGCAGCATACTGTACATATATACACTCCTCTGTAATGGAAACAGAGCGGAAAAACACTTACCTGAGGTTCATTTGACTTTTTCAAGTGTTGGCAATCCCTTTAAATATCTCAGCTCTGTCTCTGGTGGCTTTACAGGCGTTTAATTTACTGGATTAGAAACACAATTAAAGGTTCAGTGTGCGAGATTTAGTGGCAACTAGTGGTGGAGTTGCAGATTGCAACCAAATGGATACTCTCCAACGCCTCGCCCTCTTCTTCCAAGTAGGAAAAACTCAGAAGTTGCCTCACTGTAGATATGAATGGCTTATTATAAGACAATAAAACCAACCTACTAATAACACACTGTACCTTTTTTAAATCCTAAATGTGTTTTATTTTGAAAGGACTCAAAGGAAGAGGTAAGTGAGCCGTCATTTTTGGGTTCAGTGGCTAAAAAAAAGACGAAACGAGTGAAACGCTCGAGTGAGCAAAAAGGGGGAAGAGGGTTAGAGCACAACATGTCCCGACTGTGCCACACTGTGCACAGGCACAACCTGTTAACACAGTGGGCGCTCTATCTGCTCCGAGTCACTGATCCTTTACTTCACATGGTAGCACACACCAGGAGCGAGTCCTCAGAGGACAATTCAATGTCACCAAACCCTGAAGAAGAAAAAAGAAGTGAAGACTCTGAACCGTCTGGAAACATGCGTAACACACAAAACAACAATTCCCAACATTTTGATGTCTAGTTTACTCCCTGTGGTTTCTTTAACAGCCGATCTGCCAAGTAAGAATCATGTACAAACACAACAACAATCAATTTTCAATATAAGAAGTGTCGTCCTCGAGCTTTGTGCATTCTGGCTGGCATAAAAACAAAATAAGTCATCCCAGTGAGTATTGCATGCCTCTGCGGTAGTGTAGAGTTCCTGTGTTTGGCATTCACCCTACTATATGTTTATTTTTACCCAAAGTGTTCATTACATGCTATAGTTGATGATAATAAATGAAATCTCAGTTGGAATCGCTGAGAGCTAAACAAGGGAACGCTTCCCAACAACAAAGACATTTGGTTTGGCAGCAGCACGCATGAGAAATTAGAGCTCGCGCTCTTCCTGCTCGCATACCTCTACAGCTTTCCCTCCTCTGCTTTCAGCGTCTTGTTTTCTCAGGCTTGTGTGGAATAAGAGACATCTGGGGAGAAAATGGGCGCACAACAAAAACCCAGCGACGGAGCGGGAACAGAGCGTGTTTACCTTGGATTCAGGTCGTAGATGAGGTTTATGACAGATGTGCTTCCAGGCATGTGACATGATAAGGTGTCTTGTGAGCTTTTAGGCAGGCGAGTTCAAGGAGATGAGATGGGCAAAGTTTGCTCGCATTTGTCTTAGATGTGTCGTGGGTTTGAAGCCATTCACCCCCTCAAGGATCATCTTTAAAGGCATGATTTGTAATGAAGGTTTCCTGCTATCCAGGGACGTCGTAGCTGCAGCATAGCGTGGTCTGTCTTTTTTTAGTCACCCTCTAACTTCCCAGAAGTGACGTTAAGATGGTACGAGCTTCATTTGGTGTCAAATACGTCGTGTTTTCTTCCCAGAAAATGTGGAAATTCATCTTTGAATCTCTGGAAACTTGGAGTGTTAGTGGCTTCTTGTGGGGTTGGAGAGCCACTGTGTAGCTGGCAAACTAATACATGCTAGCTGACTGTAACTATACCCAGGCGTTAAGTGGGATTTGGCAGGTGCCTAAGACCCCTAAGATCCGGTGTAACCCTGTGGGCCGTGGTGTCCCACATCTGTTTCCTGCTCCATTAAATGTAAGAATTTCCTTTTCTAAATCTCTATATATTCTTTAATTTAATATTTTGGTCAGACAAATACATGAAATGTTTTTATTTACTCTTGTTCACACGTGTTTTACTCACCTGAAGATAATTTGTGGCCCTGACGTAGCAGGGCGGCAGTACACAGGTATTTCAGTCTCTGATTGTGTTAAGGTCTCACCTTTCTGCGTGCACACCCACCTGTGTAAGCTGTGGTGTAATTGCTTCACCGCCTGGTCAACTGTCAACATTTATAGATGCATTACACCTTGTACCGAGACGAAGAATAATGCTTTCAGCTGCAGAGAACACTTTTCAATCAAGGCCACTCCAGTATAAAGTAACCCATCTCTCCTAGGACTCTTTTATGTCTAACTCACAGGCCCTCAGCAATCACCAAGCCAGCAGATCTTCCATTATACTGCACACAATGGTTCGTTGAGGTCTCTGTGAGTGAGAGACAGCCATCAGAGTAACAACAGCGGCTTCATCAATTTGTTGAGAGCTCTGGCTTTCTCTGAGAAATAAGGTGATTATGTCGTAGCCTTCTTGGTGTGGCGTTTACGTGTGTGTGTGTGTGTGAGAGAGGCCTGAATTCTTTGCTTCTCTCTCTTTTTGGTCCATCTGTGACCACCGAATAAAGCAGAAAATACCTCAGAAATATCCTCAAAAAGAAGCCGTGATATTCAAACCTCACAGCAAAATGTCTCGGCTTCTCTGGCGTTAGATAAACTGAGGTGAAAGGTGATAACGGAGTACCACTTAAAACAGCTGTGGATCAATTTGTAGAGCAGGGCGACCGAGTATTGCAAGGCTGCTTGATTGATCTTCTTGTTTGACGTGTCCTTGAGAAAAACACCCAATCGCTCCCGAAGGCCTGTTTATGTGCAGAGAGTCAGACACTTGTACACAAGTACGGAAAATTGTTTTTTAAATCACCGTGTGACGCAGAAACAGGAAATCTATTTGTATTCATGTCTGCTTGTGATGTACCCTCATACTACATACTACATAGAGATATAGTATATAATATATATATATATATATATTTGTTTATTATGTTTTTACAGTGTGCAATCTGTATTAGCTGAAAATCACTCTGAGTTAATCCTGAAGCAAATAATTATTACCACAAATTACAAAACCCGTCCTGACGCAGGAGCGGATGTTTTAATGTGAATTTAAATGAAAACATTGTCAGCGTCAATAACTGTGTTTCCTTTTTAAATGGAAATTCATACAGTCTGTTGTAATGGATTTTCTCCCCCCGCGGCAGCTGTTTAAAAAGCACTTATTTGGTCAATAGAAATGATTTTGGCAACACGTCGGGCGAAACATCTGGCTCCACTTTGTACGTCCTTTAAGTTCTTCCACGTGATTCTGATTTCTACAGTCAATCATTCGTACTTCATGAGTTTCCTGCTACTGCAGGGGAAGACAATCCTCTCCCATACATGTACTCGTTACCGTCCTGCAGTTCAGCTTTCACATACTTGTACTCCCGTTTTATGTAACTTTATACTTTTGGGAAATGTTGTACTGAACGACTCCAAGTATTTTTTACATCGATATTATGATATGTACATACGCTACCTCCTGCTAACCTGGTGAAAATCTGACAGAATGTAACAAAAACATTTTATTTCCTCTGTTTCCTGATCATCATTTGTTTTCTTAAGATCTCAATATTTTTAGATCATTATCTCAAATATGAATATGAAGGGCTGTTCTCAAAAAAGTGACTAATTAACTTAAAACCTCCCAGCATTGGCTCTAATGCTCCATTGTACCTCTCGGTTCAGCTAGCAGAAGTTGTAACTTGTCATCCTCAAAAGTCTTCCACAACTTTGGGTAATGAGATTTTTGAAACATGTCATCAAGACAGACATCTTGAGGATTTCCTACCGGAGCGAGCCCGTTGGCCTGTAGTGTATAAACACGAGCGCCGGGGTGGCTTAGGACTGAAATGGGAGGATTTTTCTGACTCATTTCCCGGCTGCTGCGAACAAGGAGGCAGGAAGTCTCTTTTGGAGGACATGTGCTCATTTTGTTCTCCTTTCACCATGAATATTGAGCAGGACTTATCAGCCTCCGTGCTGTGGTAAATCCTCTGCACCTGCAGCGCCAGGCTCCGAGAGACTCCGGTGGAGCGGCGCTTTGATCCTCTGCCGTCAAATCAATGCAGCTAGTGACCTTGTTTTTAAGTGTTAAATGTGACTGATTTACATTTACTGCACAGAGACATCTCTGTCTGTGTGTACCGTCTGCTTTGAATATGTAAACAATAAACACTCGCCACAGAGAGCTGTAGGCTTTAACGTGTATTACCGTGCCAACTGTTTCAACAGACTTTATCCACGGTGTTTGGATGTACACACCGTTTGTGTGGTTACTGGAGAAACCATGAGGAGGAGTATTGTGATGTTTAGAGTCATGAAATTCACATTTTCCAAGAAACAATGTGAGACGTCCAAAATCTGAGTCAAGACCTTTAATCACAATCACCTACAGCAGCGTAAAACATCAGATTGTCATATTTGAGGAGAAAATATTTTCATTTCATTACATTTTCTACCAATAAATGAGTGAAATGATTAATCCAGTGGATCTGAAATTGTTTAGCAAACAAGCCATGCCTTTTAAGATATCAGTTATTTATCCAACATGACAGCAACACAACCAAACTCTCATCTCCTGGTAAAGGTACTTTTATATCCAGGTAACCATATACCCTTTTTTTTTTTTTAATTCAATGAATGCCAAACTTTATATTACCACATCAAAAGGCTGGAATCTCATGAAATTTGACAAACGTTCATGGTTCTCAGAGGATGAACCCTAACTGCACCTCGTTCCCCGTTCTAGAAGGTAGATGTTGGTAGAGTATGCACACCTCATTTCACTTCCTTTCACTCTTCTGTGTCTGTCAAAGCCAGCATGGCTCTAGACACTTCACAACAGAACCACTGGATCAATTATCAGAATCGATTTTCTGACTTTGGAGCCTGAGAACGTCGCCATGTGTTTTTAGGTTGCATGTATGTGGATATATGTTTTTCCCCTTTTGGGCTCGGCACAACTACAGAGTGAAATGATCTCCCTGCAGCACACCACTAACCAGCCAACACTGCTTCACTCTATCACACTCTCTCTCACACACACACACACACACTCGCATTGAGCAGAAATATTCAGAATTTTCTTCAGATCCGCACCAGCTCCCAGGCAGAATGGCTGGCATGTGTTTGAGGCACGTTTCTGCACAACATACAAGCCTTGCCAGGAGCTGCGTTAGCATGTGGAATCCTGATGCATTGCAGAGAGAAACCAGTCCTGGACGTGCCTCTGTGCACACACACACACACACACACACACAAATTACACAGACACGCATTCTCATGATTATCTGTTATCATGCTCTCTCCCCAGTTGTCAGTCAAACACTCATGCACTCAGCCTCTCATATTAGACGGCGCCCTGCTTGGCAGAGGAAGAAAGGTGATAGCAGAGGGAATCTGGAGGCTGTACCTTCTATCAAACAGCAGCATTAGTATGCAGAGGAGCCCAGGAGCCAAAACACAGGCGATCAAGCTCTTTCTATAGCTGCTTGAAAAGAGATGAGGACCACTTAAAGGTGTGATGGGATACCACCACAAGTGTCCTTTTGGGCTTAAAAGGCTATTGAGCACATTTACATGTAATATTTTACTCATTGGAGACATTTCTAGTGGTGATGGTGATGTAGCCGTGGAGACACGTTTGGTTTTTGTCTAGTCACACAAGGTTAAATAAGTACACGTATAGTACGTCCTCTTGGACTTGAGTTAACTATTCTTTCATTGGAACGGTGTTGTGATTACACACATCGACTCGTTTTACAAAATTAAGTCGTTTTTTTGCTTTGGTTGTATGAAACGTTGCCTCATCTGTTGCATAACAGAAACACAGTAGGGTTGGGAGACGTGTGAGTTGTCAAGAAAGGAAGTGTTCTTGCACATATTCATTTAGACCTCAAGGCTTAATTGGCTCATTAACTGTGTGAAACACACACACACGATTCAGACGACAGAAACAAAATAAAACTCTGTCCTGATCTTTTCTCAGTTCCAGCAATTAGCAGCTCTGGTCTGATCAAAATGAACTCTTAATCCACGGAGTCTGATGTGAAATTATTCCTTCTGTATGCATCTGTATTTTGTCCATTCCCATTTTTAATTTTGCGATTTTTGGTCTAATCTGTGGTCAGTGCAGCTCAGTGAAGTTGTGTGTATAGATCTGTAGATGAGCTCTGTTTAAGTGACATCACTCTGCCTGCGTTGCTGCAGCTCTTCAGATATTGTTTTTCAATTACCTGCCACTGAATTGGGGTTGCAGCACGGGTCTCGTCTTAATTTACAGACACCACAAGCGATGATTAGTTTTTTGAAATTTTCTGTCGAGTGCCAACATTACTGACAGCCGAGGTCGAGCAGCAGTAAATAAACAGCAGATTCATGGTGGTGCAGAGAATCACGGTGAACAGGCTGCAAAATGTCGATGGACAAACAATGCCCTGATTTTAATTCAGCTTCACTCTTATTTTCTGTCCTCTGACCGTCCGTCTGCACCGTTTGTGATCGTCTCTCGCTCTGTTTGCCATGACCTCTGTCGCCATGGACACACGGGCACACGTACACCGGCGAACGCTATGGATGCGCCCTCACAGTGCGTAGCTCTCAGTCTCCTACAGAGTGTGTGATTGCACGGTGCAGGGCAGGACATCGCACAGCATATGGTGCTGTGCATTGTGCTGTGCATTGTTGGGGTCACTTGATCTGATGATTGGAAGTTCTGCTTCAAAAAGGTGTTTGAATGGACTTCAAATATCAAACACAGCATTGTTGTAAAGAAGATCCTTTATCCTCTTTACTGTGATTGGATGGAAAAACTTCCTGCCTCAAATGAAGCCAATAACTTGACGTCTAATTTGAATTTTTTGTTTCTGTTAAGGGCCGACACCTCCTCCTCCTCCTCGCTCCAACAAAGTGAAAGCAGGAGTCAGGAGGAGAAGCAGCTGTGACTGTCAGCCGACTCTTCTCTCATAAAATCTGACTACCTAAACAACAAAGAGTTCATTTGCAACTCGGCGTCCAGTATTTAAATTCTGCAATGAGTCAGGACCACCCACCATCTGTGGGATTAGCTGGTAGAGCTACGTGTTAGCTCCCAGGTATTGGTCTTAACCATGACAGTGTAAAGAATGGACAGAACCCGAGTGATGTCAGCCACAGATTCCTCTACAGGTTGTCTCTACAGTCCTCCTTGTAGGCAAATAAATCACAAAGCACCCCCAGAATATATTCTTCAAATATATTTCCACATGAGCTGCCATGCTGGAGTGACAATATATCAAAGTAACTCTGCTGTCGCCGTCTGTGCAAACTCATTCATCAACCTTAAAAAAAAAGAGACGTAACGATAACTGCTCTACTCTCTGTGTCTGTTGATGTTGGGCTTATTGTCAAAGTTTATTGTATCTACTGTCGTGCAGAGAGAGACAAACTTAAAAAACTCTATTATTCTGAAGTGTTTACTGTAACTCTTGCAGTGGCTGCAGAGCGTGTCCCCGATGAACGGTCAACACGTGTACACGCTGCAGAGGTATTATCAAGTGATTGATTCTCCGGGGGAATTATGCACGCTAAAACGGTGTCTGTGTGTTTGTGACTTGCTCTCCTCAGTAGGGCGATGATAAATGATGGACGAGCTATTACAATTGTTATTTGTATGCATAGCTTCGCATGACTGCATCACTAAATGGTGGGAGCGAGCGATGCAGCGTACAGCACAGAAGTCGCACACAAACGGTCCTGCTGCATTCCCCATTGTCGGGCTTTGAAATCTTTGTGCCGTTCGATGAAGGTGTCAGACTGTCTCATCTTGATTATAGACACATGCTCACTGCAATATTATCTTCACGGCTGCAATTATTTGGACTCGACGAGGCCGAAGAACCACTTTCTCTCTTCTTTCAACCCAAATATGATACGTGTCCTCTCTCGCAGTCGAGTTGTTGTGCTCTCTGCAAACAGAGTAATCACACTTCTATTTAAAAATCTGTTACCGCAGTATCATATCATCTTATGTGTGAGATGCCAATTAAAACATGAACCAGGGTGGAGTATTATGTTCTTCAAACAGGTGAGAGTCAAAACATCACCTCAGTGTTTAACACGTACAGAAAGATTGTAGGAAGATCACAGATCTGCTAACTTCAGCTTACAGGCTAATGTATTCAGCCCCTTCGTATTATTATTATTATTATGATCTGTTCAGCGAGCCAGTTTCCTTTCTCTTCTGAGGAAAGTAAAAATGCTCCTAATCATCACCGTTCACAGCAGCTATTTTTTCTTCAGTTGATATGTGAGAAAACACTTCCCACACAGGAAGTCTTACAGGAGCTGTAGATACAGTCCACACACAGAAACGTTGCATTGCTTATTTCCAGAGGGAGAACTGCAGAAAAACACTCAGTGCGCCATCAAGTCCAGAACAATGTGTTTATTTCTGGGCTCTTAACAATGATGAGTCAGTCAGTGAAGGTCGTTTTGTCCTCTCTAATAATTAAACTCAAATATCAGAACTGTGCTTCGTTACTGAGTGACTCTTTCTTTATTGGTTCTATGAATCAGGACTGACATCGTCTGTTTTGTTATTAGCAAAAAAAGATATTTATTGATCTCAATACAATTATTAATCAATAGTTATTAGGGTTAATAATGGGACACAACCCTGAAATGAGAGACCACTGATCAGCAATAATTAACTGCTCAAATAAATGGCTCAATAAACTTGAGGTGGGGAGTATGTTTTACACGTCCAACTACAAGACAGACACGAGTCTCTTACTTGGGATCACGGAGAACAGCAGTAATGGAAAGAAGAAATCGGTGGTCCGTATCTTCCTACTTCAGGTAAAAAGGGGATGATTGCAGTCAGCAGTCAGCTGCTCGTCCAGCGAGTTGGAAATTTCCTTAAGTTAGCGAGCACAAACGTTTGCAGATCACCTCCTTCGTCACAGCGGGAAAGCGATGATTAAAAGTGCTGCTCCACAGGAAGTTGCTGTGCTCGGAGGATGAAATGTTATGTAGCCAGCCTCAAGTGGCTGCTCGAGGAATTACAGTTTTTGGGGATATCCCAGCCAACCAGGAGGTTGCCGCTTACTTCGCACCTGGGTGTGAAGTTGCAAAGCCTGATGGGGTTTTTAGCACGGCTTCTTTGTTCAGGATTTTATGATTATATATATCGGCCTTTCTTTGTTCAGAAACGTGGTGAGATTACATACTTAGATCTTCCACCCAGAGGCTGTCTGTATCGTACATAAAACGCTAAAGCTCTTTACCGTTTAGAAGTATTAACCAAACAGCTGTTCAGTATGCCAACAGCACCTGGAAATAAAGTATTCCTTTTAAAACGAAGGCCTTGTGTGTCCTTTCTCTCATTTGTTAGCGATGATTTACCCTTAAACCTCCTCCAGTCTGTCTGTTTTCATTCAGTCGCCTCTCGCTTCTCATCTTCTTTATTCCCTCAGTTACAGATTCATTCTTTGAAGGACAGATTTGTGTGTGTGTTGTCACATGGCACACGTAAGTGCATGGCCTTGTGATCGCCTGAAAGCACCACAGATCCTCTGTTCAAATCACTGCGTTGGTCCACACCGGGGTTGTAGGGAAAGCGTGTAAGAAGCGCGTCATTTTGTGTCCATTAAAGCTTGGCCGCACATTTTTGAGACGAGCAGGCCAGTCCCGTCAGCCCTGACTCGTATTGCGTCCTCGCCATTAAAACGGCGGCTCTGAATAAATATTTGTTCTCCTTGCTGTAAATTTCTGGAATAGCTCAGCCCGGAGAAGCAGCTGGACCGCATCTACAAATCCCTCAATCTCAGTCTCTTTGCGTATACGTATCCATATGTGACCTGTTTTATAAAAAACGCTTCACGCTTGGCGGACGTTCCTGACGCGGTCGAACAGCGGTGTGCAAACACAAATAGATTCACCTGCCATAGTCAGATCACGCATTGGGACTAGAATATATCTCTACAGTCATTTCTCTCATGCTGCATGACTATCGCTACCGGCTGATGAGTACGAATTGAGGATAATATCTAATGTGTGTATCTATAATTTTACTGCCAACCATCATCATGAAGTCCACTCTACATTCCTTCATTGATGTTCCGGCTGATGCAGACCTGCTGCAGAGCGTCTATCGCAGCCGTAATGATTTTATTTGGTAAAACGTCACACCTCAGTATCTTTTTTTCTATTATGTATCGAGTCCTATCATGAATTGTAAGGATTTGCACACGGCCGGGATATGTAAGACCAAAGCTCTTTATACATATACGAACATAAAAAGCCAAGAGTTGAACTTTACATGATGCTGTGAATGGATCTTTCTTCACTGATGAGTAGATTTTTACATATACCATGAATGTTATCCAGCCACAGCCATGAAATGTGTTCCATTTCTTAATTTTCTTACGGTAGCTTGTTGAACAAAGTCAAGTCTGAAGAGACCTTTTGATTAATAATTCAGAGAAATGTCTTTCAATGGAGTTCATCTCAAACTATGGCTCCTTATTCACTCCTCTGCTATCGAAATAAACTCTCAAATGTTCGTAGATGTTCATTAGTGTTCTTTTTCAATAGTAATGCTGTGAGCCTCAGTACTAGTAGCGTATGTGTCACCTTTTTTAACATACGCTCAAGCTTCATTGGTCCAATAAAAGCTTTAGCGCATGTTAAAATTTTCCATTTATCTCTAATTAGAATGTCTGATTCTCTAGCTGCTAATTGCTCAACCATGTTCACCAACAAAGTCCTAACTTTATATTAAACATTAGCCCCTTTCACACTACACACATTCATTTGATCCGTCGTCAGTTTGGGAGATTATCCTTCTTGTCGCGTCCGTCTGAGTTTACACGTGTCGTGTAGCTGATTCTAACTTCGACATCTCCCTGTCACACTGAGTCTTGCTAATCACAGCTAAACAAGTTACGCCTCCATGATGGAATGAGGCTCTTGGTGCTGTGCATTTCAAAGGGTTCCCCTCGTGACCGGCCATATCCATTTGGATTTTGCTCCACAGGGATTTTGCCTCCCTCATTTCCTCCCTGCCACTGCAAAACCAAAGGAAATCAGTCTTTGCCGGTGCTGAGCCCCAGCCATAATGAGATTTGAGGGACATCAAAGTGCCTCTCCTTTGAGAGGGAAAAATAGATCGGATGAAAAATAGGCCTGCGATGCAAATGTCCCACTGTGATGATGAACATGAGTCAGCGTCCTCAGGAGTGTTGCACAAAGGGATGAAACAAGTTTGGACAGCTGAGAAGTTTGGAAAATGAGTTAGTGGATGTGTTTCAAAGATAAGCTGTTTGTCTCTATATCCAGATATAAATCATGTTGTGATGAAAAGGCCACGGGGGGCTCCAGTCGAAGAAGAAGAAGTGACACTCGCAGGTGAAACTGTCGCAGAGCAAGAATCAGACACGCTTTAAAAACGAATACATTAAACCAACGAGTCAACAAGGGAAGGACAATGTTATCACAAGCAGAGGCTTTTATGCTTTTTTAAGAGCACAAATAGTTTCTAATTTCATTTCTGATCACTGACCTCACTTTCTCGTCACGCAGGATTAGAAGGTTCATCCACAAACTTCGAGGTGAATCCTGGAGTTAAACTTGACCTGTGTTGCCGCCATGATGACACTGAGCATCATTGCTGTGTTGACAGCTACTTTGGTGGCACGTGTGATTCAGATGAGATAACAACTTGATCAGTGAGTACATCGTTCAAGGTTGTTCAGTAAACTTATTGGATTGTTGGACTGTGTGTTCTGGTTGGGATGATTTGGCCTCAATCAGGCAGCTTCAATTAGCACTGTTCCACTAATCTAATGGTGGCGGTAACATGCCAAGATATCCAGCAAGGTGCCAGCAGAGGCACCAGTGACTGAATAAAAAATCTTTTCAGGTTTCTAAACATGTCAAGGTGAGGTCGACTGCAAACACCGTTCTTTACCGATGACTCACCTACATATTTTTGTATTCATGATTTACCTGCAGCATTCCTCTCCTTCAGAAATGGGCGATTTTCTGAATGTGTGCATTGATCAGGAAACGCTGCACAAAGACAGACATAAACATACATGGATGGATGGATGGCTGCACAGATAGACACTTAATTGATCCTGAGGGAAATTCAAGCATCTAATAGCAGAGAGACACAAAACCTACGTTAAAATTAGATCTATGAAGGTAAATCCGAATTTAAATTAAACGTAAATTAAAAAAATAAACCTAAAACCTATAAGCAAAGATTTTTACAGAATTGATTTTTTGTAATAGAAATAAAAAACTACAAGATTTATATAAAATAAAACTATACTGTAGAAATAAATTAGGCTGTAGACAATGAATGAAGTTACATCATTGTTTTTCCAAAACTGTGCCACGTCGATGAGCAGCTGTCATTACGCATTCATGTCAATGCACACAGCTGTGGCTATACATAGTATCATTAATCCATCAGATGTAGCCTACCTGTCAACAACAATATCATCACCATCATCATTAAACACCAGAAAGATAATTTCACGTATTTCAGTGAATCGATACGTGTTTGATTGACGCATTACAAATAGTTCTGACGTGAAACAACCTGAACAAACAATGTTTTATTTTTAGGCGTCTCTACCGTTATTTTTCATCACCCACATGTAGTTCTTTAAAGCTGAGCACACACTGGTCTGAACACATTGTCATCACACGTTCTGCTTTTATCAACACCACTTTATGTGAGAGAAATGGTGCATGCATGCTTTTTGTGTGAACGCGTGTCTTATACATCTGACCCCGGGCCCTGCTGTTTCTACCACTGATCCCTCAGCGCTCCTCCTATCGATTAATAAGCCGATGACGCACTGCGGCATCTTTAAATAGGAAGAAAAACACTTACATGTTCCCTCATAATTAAGAAAAACACAAGTGTAACGACACAATGCTCCCACTGATTGGACTTTGCTTCATCTCATTGTTATAGTAGTTTATTAAATCGCTTTAGGAAATCAGTCCGTTCTGCCACACAGCACATTCGCCTGCACACACACACTTATGTTTTAATAACCTGAATAAAAGATTGTCAGATTGACCGTGTGAGTAATGGAGTTTGAATGAAGCTTGACTGCTCTCACTGTTATTACAAGCAGAGCTTTTATGGGAACATTACGAGAGCATTTGTGCTATAAAAGCTGCTGGAAAATGGACAGTGTAAATGCAGCGTATCATAAATGGCCTCTTATCCAAAAGTTAGTTTTGGACAGACAAGCTGATAAATCAAATTGATGCTGCTTATGAGCAATATTATAGCATGGCTTTTTACACAAGCTGAATGTTTGTCAGTGCTAATTAGTATAAAATTAGATCGTTTAAAGGTCCAGTGATGCTAGAGGTGATGCTACAGGTTGCAACCAGATGAATACTACTTTTAATACAGGAAAAACAGAACTATTCTTATTATCAGGTGATTATACACTAATGAAAACACACTAATGAATATTGTATTTAGTTCCTGCAAAGAAATACTCACCAGACCTTCACCTGAAACAAACGATTCGCCTGGAGCGATATGGTAGGCAAAACTGATAAGAGTGTGAGAGCATCATACAGAATGAGGAAACACTGCCCAGAGCCTCCAGGTGAATCTGGAGAATTGGTTGGGGTTAAATCATTTGGCCTGTAACACTACTGGTCTCAGCAAACTCGTATTTTTTTGTCCCCCAGGAAGCTCTTGGGTTTGTTTTCTTTTTACTCCAGCAAACTGAGTAGAAAGAGTGTTCAGATTTTTTTTTTTGTATCTCCCTCAAACCACAAAAATAAAACAATAACACAGGAAGGGCACAGAAATAATAACTGATTTTATCAGAGGGATGAAAATCCCAACGGGCTGGTAACAAAACAACACAAAGGAGACGACAAATACAATAATACAGCTACATGGTGTCAAAGATACTCAATGAAAATCAGGTCATCCCCCAAAAGGGGCCATAGAGACATAGAAATGTATATAGATTTGACTACATCAGGCACTTTAAATGCTTTTGTATCCATGTGAAACACACTTGGCTCCCACGTCTTGATTAATTTACATTTTGTTCCCGTGCTTTGATTAATTTCTGTGTACGAGATAAGTGTATTTCCAACACAACACAACAAACCTGCCTTTCACCCCCAAAGCATGAAGTGCACGGCACACGTTCAAGTATTATCCGAGGCATGTTTTGCACACCCACATATTGTATCATAATTGTATCTTGTGGCCACGAATTAATCAAAACGTAAAAGGAATGAATTGTATCCTGCGCACACGTAATAGCATTTAGCTCTACAGCCACTGCGGGGCTCTCCTTGCAAATGACCACGGAGCAGCTTGGTGTTGTGAAAGCACATCAATACATGTAATGTCATGTTAGGTTAGATATTATTGCACAAGAAGGATAAAGACAAACATGACATACTTGACGATTAATAGAAAAATAACTCCCTTTGGAGGAGGCTAACTTGAAAAAACAAACAGCTGTCATATATTTAGGTTGACGTCCTTCAAGCTAGCTGAAGAATAAAGGCTGTTTCAGCCCGGATAATTTGTTTTTCTATGTTGAGTGTTAACAGTAATTCTCTTGTCAGACGGGTTTTTACTTTGAGAACACAAAAACAGGTGTCTACCCTGCAGTATGTGTGCTTTAACATCTGAAAACACGGCCACAGTAAAAATAAATGGAACCTTAAATGAAATCAATGGACACATCTCCCAGTTTTTTATGAGCCCAATGTGTTGTCTCATTAGAAACACTCACAGTTTAGTGTGTTGTTGTTGTGGTGGTGGTTGAATATTGCGTGTAGGCAGTGAAATGATATACAGAGTGCTGCTTGTGAAATCTCATGAATATCATGTGTGGGCAAAGTGTTAACCTCACTCTGAAGCTGACAAATTGACAAACATAATTTCCTTTTTTTTTTTTTTGGTCTGTTGTGAATTAACAGTGGTAATTAAGACGTTGACTTGGTTGACACCCAGCCAAACACCCAATGAGCTCGTACACTGCAAAACATCTGCAAAAATAAACTCAAGTTTTAATGAAGAAGTCAGTCCAGATTTCATGTTTCAACACACCAGCGGGGCATGCTAAACTTCCCTTCCTGAGGAGTTGAAGATGTGGGTCTTCATCTAACGGCTCTTTGTCTTGCAATATTTAAAACAGAGTAAACAGTGAGATAAAATTAAAAACAGAGACACTGGATTATACTCTGCGTTGTTTCCTGTGAATCCCTTGAGCATGTGGAAACAATTTGAATTGTAGCGTGGGAATGGCAGACTCTGCCACAAATTGTGGAATCTACTATATATAGAGAGGTATTAGACTGTAAATACGAGGCAAGCACATGCCAATCATCTAAGACTGTGGTGCTTAACGTCAGGTAATTCATCCAGACTCTGGGGGATGATCTGGTTGATTGTAGGTTACGTTGTTCACTGATGTTGCCATATACATGTAGCATTGCTGGGTTGCAGCTGGCTGGTTACCCTTGCTTGCTAATGTTATTACTAGCAAAACACTCAGTGGACATGTTATATCTTGTCAAACTACTTCACCAGCTAGTGTGACTCACAATACTAACTTATGTATTAAGACGAAGGTGTTGATTTTATCATACGAAGTGTTCCTACTTCCCAAGAGTGATGCAAGACCAGGGGTCAACCAGATAACTGTAATTGAAGCTAGGGTGGGGTTTGCCAGATGGTAGCATGTGGCTTGGCAGAGTGGCGTAGCAGGTCTGGTCTGGGTGTTAGCTGATGGGGTGATTGGCAAACGGTGAGCTAGTTGGTCTTGTGGACGACGATGGTCCGGATAAAATATAGGAACAACAGTCTTGGGCACGTTGGTTGACACCCTGGATGACGCTCGCTCGCGTCTACGTGTGGGTGCAACAGGATGCTGAGTTCAATTAACTTAATGCCTAAAGGTGTCATTATTAACAAGATAGAGAGGCTTTAAAGAATGCTTTACCTAGAAAAGATTACTAAAAGCCTCGCCTGGCAACTTGAAGAAAAGAACAATTTCCTAAGTCGCAGTTAATTCTGCAGTTGATTAATAATGAATCACCACATAACCTTTAACACAGTCTTGTCTGTATAAACCAGAGAACAACATGTTAACTTCAATCAACAGAGAACTTTGTCATGCGCTGGTGCCATTAAGGCAGAGGACAAGCTGCAGATGGAGTGATCCATTATTCAGAGCAAAGCCTCTCCAGTATCAGGCTTTGACAGCCATTTGTTAGATTAACTCTCACTTGTTTGCATTTGGACAAACTAGGCATTGTGCTGAAAAACGTATGGGCTACTTGAAGTGTCACATATCAACATACACACACAAAGCTCTTCAGGAGATTTAGTTAAAATGGTGGATGCAGCTGCAGTTCCATGTTCATATTCAAAAAGGCTTAGACTACTTATTTGTAGTTAGTTTTTCATTGGGAGGACCTGCTGGCAAATGTCACGTGTGCAGCCAGCCATTAAAGTCGGATTCTCCTTTTGTTGTTTTAACACATAGTCAGTGGAAGGGTTAAGAATATGTGTGAAAATCGAGGGCAGACAATTTCTAGCCCGAACAAGGTACTGAACTACCTCTGAGTTATTGGTTTTCAGGCGTGTCTTTTATGGATTTATTTATTTATTTCTAGCTGAATTTTTGATTTGGAAGTTTTAATAAAAATGATAATGAATCAACACACTCAGGTCCACAAGCACACACACACTCCAATTCTTATTTAATTCAAAAACATATTGGAAGAATGCCCCTTCCTTTGTGTGAGTGTGAAAACTAGCAAATACTACTTCTCTCTGCATTGGAGCAAACACTCTATATCAATCTACAGAGATTTTAAAAGATTTCTGCTGACAAAATTGTGAATTTTATATTTATCTTTACTCATAATACTGATCAGAACTCTAATAACGTCCTTTAAATGATGAAGAACAATTGTCTTGCACGTTGCTTTGCTCCATCAGTGCCATTTACATGCTGCTATATGTGCATATGTGCATCTAAGCTTGCAGGCTGCCAGTGGAAATTAACCAGTCCAAGAAATCATAATATCATAACACTGGTCACAGATTTGACTGTGTTAAAATTCCCTTTTGACCAAATTTGAATTTTGAGGTTTGAGTAATGGAGGACAATGGTAAACCCAAATCACGTCCCAGATGTTCGTCCATATTTTTCTGCAGTCTGTTTTGGGAATACATTCATGTAGAAGGGCTATTATCCATCTGTCCATCCATGCACTCATTCCCATCCTTTCATTCTTGAGGCCAGATGTCCTTTCCATGGCAACGTCCTCCAGCTCCCTCTCAGGCCAATCTTTCTAGGAATAACGTTCACTTGGACGAATCGGCAGTTTATGACTTGGCGTCCAGCGCCAAAGGCTCAGTGCCAATGTGGGAATTAGAGTGACATTTATAAAACGCAGCCAAAACTAAGGTTTGGGTGGTGGATGGGTGAATAATTAATATGCTTGGTGAGACTCTTGGAGCCATGGGGTTTGTGGCATTAAGTTTCTTAATATGTAACCATGAAGATAATCTTCTCCATGTTTAGTAACTTTAAAGGATATGTTAGGATTTTTAGTCACACAGTGTGGCTTTAGGGATGGCAGTGCCAGCCAGTCGGTTCACCACTTTGGGTCTAGAATAAATTACCACAACGAACCAAAACTGGATGGATTGCCGGGAAAATCACTGCTCCCATCCTGATGACGGTGGTGATCACTTGACCTTTCTTCTTGCGTCACCATTAGGTTGACATTTTTACTTAAGAATGACCTTTTGTATACAACTATTTCATGCATTTTTTCAAAACAAGACATCTGAGGACATCACCTTGGCCTTTTATGGACCAAACAACTCATTGATTAATCAAAAAAACTCAACAGATTAAGAAATGAAAATAATCCAATGCATCCAAGATGTCAAAGATCCCGTGAGATTTTCATATCGTGCCGTCAACAGATTAAGGACTAAATAGGAACCAAAATATGAACTTTATGCCATTCCCATCAGCCCCAGCTGCAAATCTTAGCATGATAACATAGTAAACTAGGGTGGTCACTATTCTAAACCACTGTTATACCGGTGTGAACATGTTAGCATGCTGAGGTTAGCATTCAGCTCGAGCATTGCTGTAGTCTGCTGTCTTTAACAGCTGTGGGGTGATTCTTTCTTTGAGTGTGACTGCAGTGTTAGAGGTGGGTTTGCCAAGTCAACGAGGGTATCATGCGTTTGATTTTCTACTACGTGTGTCAATTGTAGAGGACGCGTACGTCCAACAAAACTCTATGTGGACACAAAAATATGGAAATCTGTTCTAAGAAGACTAACTTTGGAAGACGCCCAGTCCATTTGGCTTCCGATTCTGTTTTCACAGAACGAGGACTGTAGATTTTGGTCGTAATCGATGGTTTCGTGGCCAGTATGGACAGAAGGAATGATTACTGCGATCAACAACTCTCTCAATCAACATATGTCATGTGAGTGCTGAAGAAAAGAAATCGAAGCATGCTTGTCGCTTAACCTTTATAGTTTAAAAAAAAAGTAAATCTACCCTTGAACATACTGCAGTTTTCATGTGTTTAGGAAAAAGACACATTTAAACACTGAACAGTGTTTTTGCAGAGACGCTCAGTATCATTGCACAGCTGAGCCTCGCCTGCCTTGAATCTAACCTGAAATCTCCCCTGAATGACTGCAATCTGACAAGCTGTGGGGAACCTGGTCACTTGAGTCCTCAGATAATTGGTTGTCACAACAACTCAAACACATCGCGTCTGTGACTCTTTAACTAGATGCAACACATGCAAAGGCCACTTTAAAGAGAGACTGAAACCAAATGATTTGCCCGACAGTCAATGAAACTTGTTTGGTTGATCTGCTTTGTTTTATCAACAAAACACTGACTCGCAATCTTCTCATGTCATGATATTTTATGCAATGTTCGAGCCTAGTGCAAGACATCGATAGTGGTTTCAGAGAAAGTGCTGCAGCCGCATTTGCACTTTAAAATAAAACTCTTCGTCTTTGTCTGTTCGGTTAGTGACAGAAATATCTAACTTGGAGGCTTCAGTCGTCATACGTTTGCTCAGCACATAATGTCTTCCGAGACTGAGGACAGCTGAATCCATCCTGTTGAACATTATTCCATAAGGCCGTGTCTGCACTATGTTAGGCTTCATTTTGAAAACGACGCTCTCTCTCTCTTCCATATGTTGACAGATCATTGGCTACATTGACGTCAGGATCCTGGATGCTTTCAGGATGCTGCGCGAGTCAGCGCGCGGCCCATTTGTAGCAATTATGGTAATTTTGTAGCGAGGAAGAAGCTTCTATTTTTCTGCTGTTATTTTGATCAGAGTAAGTGGAGAGTATTATCTCTGAAGTTTAAAATCACACTGATACGATGACGAGGACAGATATGATTCACTTCTCTCTGTCCGTCCATCTGTCTGTCTGTAGCTCTGTTGGTGGCCATCAGACAAGTGAATCAAGCACAGCAAGCCCATCCCTGATCCATTCTGTGTTTATTCAGAGATAAAGACCGCCGTGTTGCAAAGTATGGCTTACAAATTCAGAATCGGTGCTATATGCTAACTGTCAGAAATTTCAGTTTTGCTGTCAGGATATAAACTGTGATTCAAATAGTTCAGTTCATACTTAGCTCCAGGCGACTAGGACACGCTGCTTGTGTCCATAAACTGAAAAAGTGAGGACGGTAAACAACTTGAAGGATGATTTATTGAGCATTAACAACATATATCATCATTAATCCAAAATGATCCCCACATAAATATTAGCAGAACATGGCTAACATGTCATAACAACATTTTTTATAATACAAATATTTGCATTTGTAGCTTGCAGAACCTACTGACAAACCTGTGACTGTGTGACTGGACTTGAACTGGGTCAGTTTCCTTGTACAAGCTATCTACGATGCCCTGCCAAGCCCATTGAACCTCCATGTGGGGGAAGAGCGAGACCCCTTCCTGCCTTCTTTGCTCTAGAAGAGGCTCCCTAGAACATCTCCTCAGCTGCTGCCCAAAGGCTCTGGCTGATGGTTGCTATCGTTGGCGCCATGACCAGATGCTTAAGGCAGTTGTTGAGAGCTTAGCCTCAGCCATCAGCACCAGCGAACACCATCATGCTCCAGAGAAGGCTGTCCCCTTCATCAGAGCTGGAGAGAAGCCCCGGGCATGCTCACAACTAGCAACAGGCCTCCTCCACACTGCCTCTGACTGGCAGCTGCAGGTCGACATGGGGAAGCAGCTGAGGGTCCCTCAGGTTGCAACAAGTCTCCGCCCAGACATGATCATTACCTCTGAGGCTTCAAGACACCTGATCATCAACTTACGGTGCCCTGGGAAGAGCGTATTGAGGAAGCTAATGCTTGAGAACCTTCTATGAGCCTATAGAAGTCGGTTATAGAGGCTCTGCAGGGCGTTCATTTCGCAAAGTCCTTGGCCGTTTGGGCATTATTCGATCCGTAGGCAAAGCTGCAGAGAAGGCCACAAGGCTGATCCGTGGACTGCTACTGGGACGCAAGTCGGGACTTGATCAACCCCGGCCGGGTCATCTGGGCGAGGGTGTGTGATGTTGCAAGACCCAAAACACGTAATGGTCCCAGGACACATCACCCAGTCCATGAGATGTTTCTTGCACAGATGTATAGTAGTCATTTCAGTTTGTTTCAGGTGTGAAGCTTTTCTTCATCCTCATTGATGGTAAACTGAATAGTTTTGACCTTGTGCGTTAATGAATCTAAAGTACGAACATTTTTACAAAACATTTAAAACATTAATTAATGAAAATCGTCCAATTTACTCCGTCTGTCCTTGAAAATGTTGCAGAATGCAGAAAATATTCACATTAGAGAGACTAAAACCAGGAAATGTTGAGTATTGTTATTCAGCCGACCTCAGAATTGTAATTGGTTTATCATTCAGGCACTAATTAATGTTAGCATTCAAAGAAAGGCTTGAGAGCAGACTGAATCCCATCATGAGAAAATAAAGGAGAGAACTGGGTGCTCACCTTAAACCTTAAATCAAATGAAGGACAGACACGATACACAAAAAACTGTGAGGAGAACTTCATAATAATGACAATAAATAAAGAAACTGTGGAGAAAGCTTCACAGTGAAGTTAGTTTTTAATTCTAAGGAAGTATAGTTCATTATATTATAATGTTTATTACACATCTGTGTTCTCTTCCCTGTTTAACACCAGGTGGACTGAGCTCACCTTCCAAACAGGAGGAAGGAGGAGGAAGGAGGAGTGATGCGCAGTGATGATGAAGTCAATAAATAAGGAAAGCAGAGGCGGCTGAACGCAGGGGAAGTACCGCAGCGTCCCGACATGTGTCTGTATGTATGTGTTGTACAGTGTGTGCTTTACAGTGGTGGTCCTGTAGAGAGCGGTAGATAGTTTTAATAAGTGGTCCCAGCACAGCACAGCACAGCCGAGCGGAGCCGAGCCGAGCCGTGCGCTCGCTTTACTGTACTGTACATAAACGGAGGGAGGAGCGAGCCGTGTAGTATTTCTTTTTTGGTTCTTTACCTCCCTGTCGCTGCAGCCCGTCCAAACGCTCCTGGGAGGCGAGACAAAAAGCGGGGGAGACAAACATTTCCACCGCCGGAGCTCTGCGTAGTCGCGGAGGTCGAGAGGAGGGAGATTATTTGACAGTACGAGGCGGAGCGGCTTGAGCTGAGCGGAGGACCCGGGGCTCGGAGTGAGGCAGGCGGGGGGACGTGTAGCCACTCAGCGCTGCTGCTGCTGCTGCTGCTTGCTGGCTGGTTGGTTGGTTGCTGGCTGGCTGCTACACTTGTGCAGAGACCCGCTGACTTTCTCCCGCTTCATTTTCCACCTTAATGCCCTAAAAGAAAAAAGAAAAACACCCCCAACAACAACACGAGCTGGTGTCCGGACCGCGCTGGAGAGGAGGGAGGGTAGCCGACGGTAAGTGTCGTTATCGGGCTTTATAACCGACAGCGTGGTGGTGGTAGTGGTGGTGGTGGTGGTGGTGGTTTCATGCAGTTGTTTGGCGGTGCTAGCTTCAGTAGCCCGGGCTGCTTTGACAGATCAGATCAGCAGCCAAGGTACACACACACACACGGTGTTAGTGTACAGTAGACGGGGTCTAACCTTGTTGGTATGGAGCCATTTCCCTTTTTTGGGTTAGGTGCTTGTTGACAAATGCACGGTAACACTGCTGCTGCTGCGGATATAACTGCACTGCATAGCGGTCATGGTGCATTTTTTTAATGTGTGTGTGTGTGTATCATGCTTGTACTATGTGCTGCACACACACACACACACACTCATAGGCCCCAACTTGGATTTATGCCTGCTGCACTCCTGTCGCGCGCATTGCACACGTGCACACAAACAGAGACACATAGGGCTTGATCGATACAGCTCCAGTAGGAGGGAGCCTCTCAGCTCAGCTCAGTCACCTGACCCTCATGTGTGTTCTTGAGGTGCAGGAGTGAGTTTCTGGATGCAAGAAGTTTGTGATGGAAAAAACATCCAATTCAGCGTCATTATGCATGCATGCATTTCTCTAAGATATAGTTTATCGTTGTGTTTAATGGCCCATGTGATGCCCACAGGCTGCTATTAAGAGCTAATTACTTCATTTTTGTGTGTGTGTGTGATCACTGATGTCTGATTTCGTCAGTTGACGCTCTGCATCAGAACAGACGTGAGGCAAAATGTGCGTTTCATTAAACCCCGTCAGGGGTCGGGTGTTACATTACCGTAGACGCTGTGACTCAGTTGTGCGTTAAAAAGAAAAGAAAGGTGTGTTTTAGATAAAAAGCCTGCTACAATAAGGGTGTACTTTTTACTCAGAGACAACATTGCTCAGGAAGTTGCCTTGAAATGAACGCACTGATTATAAAGGCACTAAAATGTTGCCAAGAAACACTTGAGATGACACAGCCTGATGTTCCGGACTCAACTGGACTACTGACTGGCAGCACAGACACTTAATCGTTGTGAAAATCCCCAGTGAAAATAATCGCAGTGCACGATTGAGCACAGGCGATCATTAATACACAACGGTGACAGTTTGTGTGGCGACATTGCAGCTGTTTGTGTGTGAGGGCCTTCATCACCACATTACAGCGCCGTTATAATTAAATCACTCAGTGAAACCGCTCTGCTCAGAGCTCTCTTCGGGGTCTCGGCTCCTGAGTCGCATTTGTTTTCACAGTAGTGTCTTTGCGCTGCGCTGATAGGAAGTGACAGTCTAAAAGCTGCATGCTTTCATAGTCGAATCCATCAAGCCTTTCCTCTGGCACACTGAATTTTAAAAGCAGTTTACGGATCAACAGTGCGCATTTTAAGTAATTGTGATGCGCAGACGTCTAAATTATTAGACTCAGATGTCTCTGCGAACCTTTCAGAGGATGAATGCAGTGAATAAAACCTCTTTCTTAGAAGAAATCAAACTGGAACCAACAGATGAGCATAAGGATGTACGCTTGATTAATCCTCCAAAGGGACTCAAGTTCAAAGGTGTCTGCATGTCTGCAAACACCATTATTAATAAGTAACGCCTCTGTTGTTTTTATGTAAACATGTGGTGTTAAACCACTGCAGAGTCGTGGGATTTGACACAAACCGGCTAAAGCAAAGCTAATTTATGTCACATCAGCTGGTACGGCCCCAGATGCCCACCGTTCATTAATCATTAAATCACAGTGCTCTGACCCGGGTTGATTATTAGCTCTGGACGAATCCACTGTTAGAGTATGAAGATTTACTCCGTGCATCAGGTCCACTCTTTAGCTGATGTCCTCTCTCACACGCCGCAGCTTTGTTGTAAATAGTTTTGGAAGCAGAGCAAATAGGAAATACTGGCGTTGCTCCCACCGAGTGATGTAACTGTGTTGTGCATGAGCGAGCAAACACAAGGTGGATGGGTGTAGCCCCATGTGACCTGGTCTATATCTTCTCTTCTTCTTCTCTTCCTGTCGGCTGGGGCTCCTTCAGGGGGCCCAGAGGTGACCTCCTTCAGTCTCTCCCAGCAGCAAGCACCCAAGTTGGGCCTCCCTTTTTCTGTCTGTCTTTCTTCTCCTTTGCTCCTTTTTCCTTCTGCTCACACTCCCCCCCGTCTCTCTCTCTCTCCTCGTCTGCTTCCATCCCCTCCTATTCCCCATGGTGGGGCAGCAGTGTTTAATGCTTAGAAACATAGAGTGAGCGTTCACTTATATAACCTTGGCTGTGCAGCTGATGTCCTGGTCTGTATCTGCTGTATAGTGATGTCAGAGCTGTCTAGAGAGGCAGAGGGCATGCTGGGTAGGCCAGTATGTCAAGAGCTATTCCTGAACCGAGCGCGGGTTAGTCGGGCGATCCTCGGATTTGCCTCCAATTTTCGGAGGAGTGATGGAGACACGGTTGATGAGATGTTTGTTTTGTTTTGTCAGTTTTAATGGAACGAGCTCAAACGACGCTCCTCGCTGTAATGAACGTCCTCGATCGTGGCAGTAATTGTCCTGCGGGGAGCAGCTAACACTGTTTGCTCATATGTCAAGCTGATTACCTCCAAGACATCGCAGCCCTGATTTCGATTTTTCTGGCGTTTTCAAACATACTTACCGAACCTTGAAGGATGTGATGACTACCGCCGAGCGACACTCGCATTTGTTAGCAGTTTAGCGTCACGTGTGACTCGTGTTTTCCTGTGAGGTGTCGAAACACGAATCCAACATGTCACGTAGGCAGGATTTTTTTTACCTGATAGACTCTGTGTTTGCGGCTCCAGGGGATTGGAGCACGCTCTGCGGTGCACTTTAAAGTATTTAGCATAAAAACAGTTTCATATTTTGTTGTTTATGTTGTTTAAAAGTCACCAGACTGCAGGGATCTATCCTCCTCATGACCTCCCTGCTTTGGGTTCCTATTTTTAAGGTCACAAGGTCTTTCTTCTTCTTCTTCGCCTCCTTAAACGCTCATCTCGGACTACAATAGATGGACATGCCTGTTATTTTCTTGCCTTGCCTTGTATTGTTTGACCTCAGTTGACTGTGGAGGAGCTGTGCCCCAAGGCGCTTTACCACATTGTCCGTGTTTTTCTCTGACTAATTAGATTATAGCACCCATATGCTATAGACTTGTAGGCTGCTTCACTGGATCTATTCAGTCGTGGCAAACGCAGGCAACCACAAAATGTCATCTGACGATCATGGGTATCCGCACAGGAACTGGGCTCATAGATTGTCGTGACGGCGTACAGTATAGCTTGTGTTTACCAACATCACTTTATTTAGAGGCTGTTTTTTTGTTTTTTTATTAAAGCGCACTTGTGTAGAAATATTTGATGATGTTTATTTTCATTTGAGCGAATAAATCGGCCTCTTTATGCATGCATGCATGCGTCTTTGTCTGCATTTACATCATTATGCGTTTTTATTTATAGAGTCCAAGCATGAATGAAATGAGACTGATTTGGGTGAGCCAGACACTGCCATCTTGTTCTCACAAACTTCCTCTTGTTCCACCAAATCCAGGTCAGAGTATCGAGAAAAAGACGGCCAAGATGGTGGCAGCTCTAAAACCTGTGGGTGCGCTGTATTTACGCTACTGATCAGTTCATATTTGGCCTATAAGAGAAGAATGGTGTGAGGTGACACCTTCATTTGCCTTCTAGTGTGCATCCGAACAGAGACGCTCAGTGTGGATTAGATAAGACAGACTTTAATGATCTTACAGCTCGTGTACACAGCGTGGATGAGGAATGAAATATATACAGAAAAATCAAGCTGGAGAACTTTGGAATGAAGGAACATCAAATGTTTGGCTTGAATCTCTGAAAAATATAGCTGGATTACATAAATCAAGGCAGGACGTGACCATATGTGCAGCCACATGACGTCTATCGATGTAAAGTTATTAGTCTCTTCACAAAGTAGGCCCAGTCAGCTGATGTATCCTCCGTCCTCTGTCATAAAGGAATTTCCTGGCTGCTTCCTGCTGTAATATCTGGCACACAGAGTAATGACTGTGTCCTCGCTGGCAATCCAAACCTCATTATCTGAGAAGAATGAGGCTAACCTTTCAGTGCGCTGTCCTCGTTGGTTTGTGTTGCATGGAGAGGCCCCGTAAAGCTCCGCTACTGGTGCCACCGCTGCTGCTGATAAGCACGCTGTCACTGCAGAGACGACAAGAGATTATCAGCGTGTGTCTGCGTCGCACACCACTGGGGGGTCCTGCTGTCTTCAAGATACTGCAACATCTCAACCCCTTCGCCCTGTCCTGACACACAAACACAGCGGCGTGACGTCAGATGTCAGAGCACGCTCCCACTCTGTGGCTTTCTCACTCTCACTGTTGTGTTTTTGTCGCCCCTCCCGCGCGTCTCCTTTGAGTGCGTGCAGTTTCGTTTCATCCTCATCGTCTTTTTCGGTTGTTTCTGTTGAGCAGGGGTTTCCGTGCAGATGTCAACTCTCTTTTTTTTATGTCTCTGTACCATCGAAGCATTGTTACTCTCTGCTGTGCTCTCTCTGTTTTTGCTTCAGCAGCCTGCAAATCACCAGAGAGTATAATAATTTGTAAAATGGCCTTTTATTGGCCAAAGACAGAAAGCGAGGCTATTTCACACAGCCTCGCTTCTCACTTATTAACACCAGTCAGTTTGGCTCTGGCCGGGTCCAACTGGGGCCACTCACAACTGGCTTTTCATCAACGGGAATACTTGGCTCCGAAGCCCGTGAGGTTTATTTTTGCCAGGGTGTAGCAGAGCATTTTACGAGGAGGAGTCCATCCCACATTTAGCAAGCGCTGAACTGCTTTTACTCGCTCTCTCTCTCCTCGGTGTGTGTGTGTGTGTGTGTGTGTGTGTGTGTGAGCGCTGCCTCAATTTATGCAGTGGGATAGAAATTAAGTCACTCGCTACACATTTGCAGACATATTAAACAACCAGTTCCCAAGACAATAAAGTGGCTACTTTTTTTTCCCCCAACTGTGTCATAAACACGTACAGAGGGATTCCCTTCATGTGGATTTGAGATTAAACTGGCAGTAACCAGTTTTACTATCTGTGCCTCCGGGGTATAAGATAATCAGTTTATAATCAGAGATCCCGAGAGGAATTATTGGGCGTGGATATGAGTCAGTTTGTGCTGACGAGAAGTCAAAATAAAAGCAGTAAAACATGATTAAAGAGTTACTCTAGATTGATAACTGCTGTATATACCTGCACATGTAACACACGGACACATGTACTCGTGATTATCTTCAGAATCTGCAGATTTATCGCTTATTTATCGACTAATCAAACTTTTACGCTGTGTAACACCTCAGAAAATATTCAGCTCTCCCAAGCACCGTCGTCATGACAGGCGTTAAAATACAGTCGACCCTGTTCAGCTTCAAACATTGCACACGGGAGGCCGGATTGTCACGGTAAAAAGATTCAATAAATGAGATTTTATGGTGAAAAACTGCCAAACCATGACAGTAAAAGACTGTAAAATGTGTGTTTTCCTGTATATAGTAAGTTTATATTTAAAAAAAACATTACTTTTATGCCAGTAAATGAATTTATACAGAATAAAGTATTTTATATTAGAGACGGTTACTTATACGGTAAATAAACAGACTAATATCTTTTGCTGACATTTTAAAATATGGAATAAAACACCAATCTTAAACGTGACCAAGATCAACAGTACTAATTTCCTTTTACTGTAATATTAGAAGAGGTTACACCTTATTTATTTAACCAGAGGTGGTTCTCCTCATCTGCACTTCTCTTTTTAATATTTCCTGCTTGGAGCCGCGATTACGGAAGCTTACATTTTAGCTCATAACTAACTAACTAAGTTACATTCCAGCGTAGTTCCTCGTCTACGAGGCTTTCATGATGAAGACGACGGTGTTGAAATTCACGCGATGAGAGGCGAAGAAACAACAACAAATCCGTTACACTGCCTCCACTTGGAAATTTTCCATGCTCCAACACATTATCTGCTGAGGTAATGAATAACTCTGAGCAAAGAGATGCTTATAAAACCGGCACAATTAAGAGTTTTGGCTGAGACCCAAGTCTCATGATGGCTACTCTGCTCTTCCAACATGGGCTGTATATAGGTCAGCCACGAGCGCTGAACCTTTTTTAAATATCCTGTCTCTTTTTCTTTGACTCTGAGATGATCTTGGACATCTCTCGTCTTCCTCTGGTCTGCCCCTGAATTAGGAGCCGGATAACTGGTTGGCTATGCTAGACGAAAGTTTTATTGCTCCCTGTTTTGTAATCTGTCATGCTTGAGGAAATTTGAATGGACTTGTTCCAACGCCTGATGGTTTGGCAAGCTTCGACAGAACTCCACCTCTTCATCATTGTGTTTGTTTTTATTTGGATCGGGGTTAAAGCCACCGCACACTGCACACACCTACAGTAGCTTTGCTGTGAAATAGCTCCGTAATTACAGGACGGAAGTGAAGTTGTGCAGTTGGCTTTCAGAATAGAAACATGAAGGTTTTCATTAGGGCCGCGACTTTTCGCTGCAGACAGTGTGGAATTACACGCGTCAGGACTAAATGAGGCTATCACACTTGTTTTACAGCAGCAACCTTTTCTGTCAGACGTTCCCCTACAGCTCTGTTAGCCGCCGCGTTGGAAATGTCTTCATTTAAATTGAGTTTAAATAGGACGTCGTTGGACTATTACTCAGATTTGAATGAATACATCAGTTTCTTTGTCAGAGTTGGACTCATTTCACTTCTCTTTACTTTCAGGTATTTTAACTCCCCATACATTTATTTTAGTTAGCTGTGTCAGTTATCCAATACTTTTATCTATTACAGCTGACAGTGACTTACTCTCCGCCGGGTCGCTCCGTTACTGCTCGCTGAGCACTTTTCCGTTTGAGGAAACTTTCCTCTGACATCGCTTCAGATTATTTTAAAGTGCGTCGCTGCTGGGAGAACGTTAAGTCACTTGTTGAGTCACGTCAGTGCATTCGCTGCAGTCGCTGTGTGAATAATAATAATCGAATAATGACAATGGCGGATGTTGTTGTTGTTATACTTTGGTTTGATGGTAACAGGAAGTACAAGTGAGTCACCTTTTCACCAGCTTGTTTGGCACTGCTTCTTGTGATTAATCATATTTACTCATCTCCTTTTTGATGATTATCTCCAGTTTGCTGCACACCGCTACCTTCCCTTTTTATGACGCTGATTAAAGGATGTTTTATGATCGTTGTTATTAGCATAAATTGGAGCTTCCAGCGTGTGATTTTGAGTCTTTTAACTCATTTTGAGCTCGGCTTTGTGGTCGCAGACACAGGAGGAGCACAGCGGATGCAGCAAAATCATTTTAAAATCAATAATCTGACGCACAGTGTCGATTTCTCCGGTAGTAGCTCCGTATTAAGTGTGGTAATATACTGCTTTTGCGATATAAACCCAGACATGCTGATGCAGCACAGGATGCTCCTGTTGTGATCCAAAGCGGCTCTGCAGGCTGCACGTGGATTTAACTTTCTCAAACCTAACTCAAACTCATATTACACAGCCGATGTCTTTCCTTTAACATGTTGGACAGTAACAGTGAATATTTTTAGGGTTTGAACCAGAAAAGACGAGCACGATACTATCTTGAAATTATGAGCAGCATTTCACAGAAATTATTAAAACATATAAAAGAAATGAATCCAGGAAATAAAGAGCACATGACTCCATGATGAAAATACTCCGCTCTCATGATGTGATGCCGTCTGACGGCGTAAAGCTGCTGTAAAGTGTGACTGTTTGTTTGTTTATCGTATAAATCTTTGCGTTGGAGTGACACATTAATGCACCCGGGGTACGATTCATGGGAAGGATGTGTGCTGCGTTGTTGAAAGTGAAACTCGTTGAGCTGTAGGTGTGAAAGTAAATCATGAAAACAAAAAAACAGACACAGTGACTCCGTGTGTGCTTAATAAACACAATTAAACATAATTCAGTCCTTCAGGCCGACGCTGCACCGGAGCGCTGTTTCTTCACACTGAAGTAGCTTCAGAGCAGCGTGCGGCGTGTAAACATCATTAACACACACACACACACACACACACGAATGTTATTAATCTGTGGGATTGTTCTACCTCGGCCTTGGAGTGTGTTTCATCTCTACCTGTAAGTGTTATTAGCCCAGTGTAAGGATGAACAGCAGCGCAGTGGGAGGTCCAGAATGCCAACTTAATGCCAAGCGCCCTCAGGCTGTGTGTGTGTGTGTGTGTGTGTGTGATTGCTGATCTGGCAGCCGTGCACATTCCTTATCTGAGATGTTTCAACTGCAGCCAATCATCAGAATCTGGCATGCACGAGACAAGCGCCCCGAGTCGAGTTGAAAGTAACACGTCTTCTTCTTCTTTGACACGCATGCGAGAGCCGCAGCTACGCACACGTATGTGCGCATACACACGCGAGGCCGTATTCCCGCAGCGTCTCCGTGTGTCTGGCGTCGTGTTTCCTCATCGACATGGCAGGAAACTCAATAGGCGAGGTGTGATTAGTGCGGCAGCTTCGGCCCGTCGACGCGGCCGGACCGCGCGCTCGTGCGTACGATTCGTGTGTGTGCACGCACATCACACACACATGCAGGCAGCTATTCTTAGTTAAAATGTCATCACTGGAGCTCTAACAGACCTCCACCCTCTGAAGAACACATGTCGCCTCAGATCCTCAGTGTTTGCTCAATGCTGTACATAGTGATAATGACACAAAGGCACTTACACGTCATATTTCACTTCTGTTTGTGTCTCTCCAGCACCGTGCCCGCTAACAACGCTTTGACATCGAGCTGCTTCACAACTTCCTGTTTGTTTTTCTTTAACGATGTCTTTCCATTCTCTCGTTGATCTTCATCTTCTAGCTTTCCCCCCATTTCCATGTTTGGAGCCTAAATTTTAAAACTTGTTTTAATCTCTGAGTTCGGAACTTTGTGAGCTGACCTCATCACTTCCTGTTTGTTAATTAATTAATTAATTAGACTAAATGTAAACAGTCATGTCAATAATCACGCCTCGGGGCGGTTTATAGATTCGGCTGGACGGGGGCCCGGAGGTGACTGATGAGGGTGACGAGCTGGCCATGCCCACAGAAGAGGCTCCAAATGCTGCTGGTGTTCTCTCAGTTGTGTCCCTGACCCTTGTCCAGGTTGGACGGGCTCCAGCTGGTTCCCCAGAGCGAGCTCTCCCTACTTTCACATCTGTAGTCGTCCTCTGTGCCAAGGCAGGCAGCTCTCACCCCGCCGGCTTGTTTGTGTACGACAGAGAGAGAGAGAGAGAGAGAGCTATAAGCAGATAACATTAGAGCGAGCAGCTAGCTTTAAGGAGAGAGAGAGTCGCAGCACGGATCATGTGTTGGACTTTGACTTAATGTATTCTGCGTGTGCCTATTTCTGTGGGTATCATGTGAAAGTACATTGTTTACAGCCCGTTGCCCGCCCTTGTTTTTCCTGTGTGTGTGTGTGTGTGTGTGTGTGTCTGCTGAGCACGAGTGTGTCGGCCTACTCTTATCTGACACACACAGGGATTAGCTGACCGAAGGCGACCCCCTCGTCTCCTCGACCCTCGTCCTGTCAGAGCCGACCCGACTGCTTGTTTTTCCCACAGATTGAACAGGAGCTAACGTACGCTAACGAGAGGAGCAGCAGGATTAATTAACGGAGCGTACACAGAGCTTTACTTCGTTAAATAAGGTCAGGTCGACTTTATTGATGCTGCGTCGGGGGTATTCAGTTGTTACAGCAGCGCACAGAACACAAGGTGGATCCGAATACTCTGAGGGGGCTGAGTCTTTCCTGCAGCGACCCGGTTCTGACTCCGTCCTGTGGTCCACGGTCCCTCTGTCAGCCCGGTTAGCGCCGTTAGCTCCTCCATCTTATTGCGTAGAGATCTTACGTTCCCCCGTGATAACAGACGGTGCTCATGGTTTGTACCAGCTCTGCATCCCCGTCTCCTGCTCCTCTTCACTTCAACAGAGACCTCCAGTCTTCACACAGGGAGCATGCTAACGCTGCTGAGCGCTAACAGCTGTTCTTCAGTGTAAACAAAAGAGCCGTGCCTTTTTTTTTTGTTCTATGAAGTCATCTGTATGACAGAAAAAAGACAAATCTGTAATCTCTGTAGTTAAAGTACGTGTTTGGACACAGAGCTGCTGTAATTGGCTGCCATCCACGTGGCGCCATGGCAACAGACGTATGGATTCTTGACATTTCCTGTTAATCGTTTCCTTGATGATTCATTTTCAAGCTTGTTTGTGTCTATTCATTTATTGATACTGTTAAAATCTCAGTTATTCCTGATTCTAATTACAGCTAATTGCCTCAAATAGCATCTTCCACTGTCGGTGGCGGAGTCCGCCTCTCCTGCGCGTGATTCGTATTTCCGCCTCATGCTCGACGGCGTTAACTGTAATCTGACCTCAGTGATATCAGCCCCGCTGTTTACTGTTCACTCTGCTGCAGCTGTATCACCGCCGTGTCAAGTTACCGCTAACGCAAACCTCAACGTCTCCTCCTGATGCCGCTTCACATTAAAAGAGCTCAGCCGGTGAAACCACGAGGACGCTTTTATTGTGAAGCCTTCAGGAGTCTAGGAGTCTTTCTGCACTCGCGTTACCACGGTAACCACGCCAAATAGGCCAAATACACCCAGGACTGAAATCTCCACATGTAATAACTCAAAACTAAATGAAATAATGTAAATTTAAGATTGTTTCTGTTGAAAAATGACATAACAGTGTAAAAGGCAACATTTCTTCCTTGAAAAATGTCCTTGTAATCCTGGAAAACATCTTATATGGGTGCTTTTCTTTAATGAACTGCCTCTTTGAGCCCTAAACGTCGTCATATGACAGCGAGGATGTAGTTAAAACATTCTGTGGAGCGCATTCGCTCAAATATAGAAAGCCATCAGTTACTTTATGTGAAAATGGGAATATGCATCGACACTAACGATCACCGTCCATCATTGCGACTTGACTGACTGAATCAGATCATTCGTAAACTCAACAAACACATTCTATTATTAGAAAGCAGTGAACAATTGATTATTGAAGCACGTGCCTCTCATTACACGTACAGTGGAACACAGATTGTCAGTGCAAGCGCAGCCTCGTCTGTTAGGTAGGGAGTCAGACGGCGTCTTTACTGTGGATTTTAGAGGAAGGAAGGAAATGAGGAGAGGAGTGAGCGAGCGAGCGAGTGAGCGAGCAGAAAATGGGTCAGACATCTGAGAGCCAGGCATTCCTTTTTCTGCGATGGGTGTCAAGACATTATCCAATTGCACCTCTTTTTCCTGCTTTCTCTTTCTCCCATGCACCATGCATGTTTTCTTTCTTTCTTTCCCTCCACTTTCTCCGGCCAAGGAAAAGTACAAAGAGAGGAGAGAGTTATTATGCTTGGCATGTCTGCAGAGGACAGGCTTTAATTTGGACACAGCCCAGCTGATCAATCTCCACATTGGCTCGGTTACAGCGCTGTGTGTGTGTGTGTGTGTGTGTTTGACCACATGTAAGAGCTGAGTTTTTAAAGTATGCAAACCAGCAAAGCTCAGTGAATGGGTGGATTAATCCTGCGTGGAAATGACTTGTACACTCGGGAACAAAGAGTCGGATTAGAGCTCGTCTGTATCGAGGTAGAAATAAAGTTTATTCTGAGGAAGACGAGCGTCAGCTGACCGCCCCCCCCCCCCACACACACACAGAGATACTCATGAGCCGCGGTGGATCGTAAGCTGATATGGGAAGCAGCAGATCAACACACATTTACTCTGATTTGCACTTAAGTAACTCGGGGTGATTTGCATAATATGCAAACAGATGGATGCGATTCAGCGGGTGGTTTTGGCAAAGTGTCAGCGAGCCTGCAACACTTCCTGTTTGAGGCCTTCTATGGAGAGCACTTAGCCCCACTTCCATTAGGAAAGTCCTGATCGCGGCCAAAAGGCGGCGGCGACAGTGATGGTAGCGGCGGCTCTGGGAAACAAACTGCGGGTGGCATCCCTGCAGAGTTCACTCAGCTGGAACCCCCACAGCGTGCGCGTGCTGCATTAAAACAATCTGATTTATTCAAACGCTGGCTGTAAAGAGACGGGGGCGGGTCATTTTTCTCAATTAATAGTTACTAATTAATAGTGTGCAGAACGCCTGTGAGCATTTCCCACAGCCCGAGGTGACGTCTGCACGCGTCTCAGTTTGTCCAAAACCAAAAGAGAGATTCAGTTTGTGGCATCGTTGCCAAAGACAAAAAAGACAAACGATTGTTCAGTCAGCACAATAGTTTCAGACTCACTTTTAGTCAGTTCAGTAACGCCGCATTCAGACAGGATGCAGAGTGGGGGGTCGTCCGATTTGGTAGATGCTATTTTGGTTCGTCCTCCACGTGACTTCAACCCCACCTGGAGCTTTTACCTACCAGACTTTTGCTCAGATTTGGTCATTTTCCTGGTTTAGGCGCTTCTGAATATGTAAATATGCTACGTTGATGCTACTTTGCTGCATTACAGTTACATTTTTTCGCTTTTGGCTGTCTGCGGCAGTTTGCACGGGGTGTTTTATTTTGAAAATCAACTGGCTCAAACACACACTGTAGCTCTACCTGTTGTGTTCTGGCTTTGTGAGTCTGACTCACAACTCACGCTGCAAAATAAGATACAGGAAGAAGTTTAATTAGATTTTTGTCTGACAGTTTGAGAGGGAGGAAGCGACGGCATCAATAAACCTCAGTGAGGTAAAAAGTTGTTTTGTTTTCCGAATCGGTCGTGAACGCATCTTTCACAGCACAAAGCACACATCTCACCTCTCCACAGCTGTGCGGCGATTAGCAGCTTGAATCGACTTGTTGTTGCAGCTTTAAAAGACAAAAACATACTAAGAGTGTAACCGGGCTGAAGGTGTGAGTGTCTTCTTCGATATATTTTGTCCAGTTTCATTTTAAAAATGAAAAAGGAAATGGAAAATATAATCTGACGCCTGTGACACACAGCTCCGTCCCAGACGTCAGATTTGTTTAAAAAGATTAACAATGGCTGCGGCCGAGTTTGGGGAGATGCCTGTCATCTTACAAGAGGGGATTTTTTTCATTGTGAAGATTAAGCATCACAGTCTGCCTGCAAAAATGTTTGTCTGCAGGACGGGCATACCAATGCGTTCGACATACTCTGTCAAAGTCGCAGGCAAAGAAAGTGACAGTCCTCCGTTAAATATGAAGCAGCTCTGCATGAGAATGTGAAGTTTTCTTCTTCTGCTTCGCATCAACAATCCTCCTCCACCTCTCACTATTAAGTGGATGATTACAGAGCAGATGAGCAGCCTTGTATAAATGGAGCGTAAGACAACCTAGACGGATTTAGACTCATTGAAAATAAGAGCTCCATTCATGAAACTTGAATGCTCTTTCTCAGTTCGAGCCTTTCAAAAGAAAATCAGCATCGTCTGTGGATTCATCTGTTCACCCTCATCCTTGAAGCCTTTCCTCCAGAAATGAATCACGGCGTTACTTCCAGTACGACATAAATCTCACCTCTTTATGCAGTTTGTCCAAGAACGAAGCGAGTAATGCTTGAGTTATTCCTTCATTCTGTTTTTCAGCCGCACATCCGCCGTCCTGTCGTCCAAGTGGTTCGCAGGCTCTTTGAAACTTCCTCTTAAGCGCTCGCTATCTTTTAACGCGGCGCTCTGCGGCGTTGTCACTTCTTGGTCGCTTGTCAGTCGAGTCTGTTGACTGTCGCCTTCAGCAGTGGATGATTCACACTCACGGTTAAAGATACTGTCAGCGATGGCAGGAGAGGGAAGGTGCAAAAATCAGTTCAACCTTTTTAAAAATGAGCTTTCTCTTAACACGAGGCCTGAGAAACAACAAAAATATGCACCTCTACAGCGTCAGTATATCTCATTGGTTTAATCTGTACACACACAAACTCATACAAATAATTACAGCTGTACCTCCCCCTCAAGCCAAACTTTGCTTCTACATTTCTGTTTTGTGTTTCCGAGTGTTTGTGTCTGTCTGCCCGGCAACTGCACATGGAAAGTGGCCAGTAACTAAAATCTGGTGCAAAGAATCTCTTTTTGTCCTTGAGTATGAGTTGGATTTGTTTTGTTTTTTTGGTTAAATAAAGGTGCCACATGAAGAAGATCACTTTTTAATGCTAATTGGTGAACATGTTGTAACGACCTAAAAGATGAGCCCCTCTATGACTTTCTCGGTCGCCTATAGCAGCCTGTAAACTGATATGTAGAAGTTATACGTAAAGGATTTGGACGTTACTTTTATGGGGGAAATTTCAAACAAACAGACAAACATACGGACGCTATCTCACTCAGAATAAAGCATATACTATTATAGTACCTGCGTTTTAGTGCAAGTAACCTCACACACACACACTAATCTGCATCCTGGGATTAAACGGGTTGATGCCCCCCCCCCCCCCCCCCCGTACGTACAGATCGTGATCAGTGGTCACAGTTCAGTTCAAGGAACGACTAATATTCTTTAATGCTTTTAAAACCCTGCTCCAGGGCCCATACCATAATCTGTCATGGCCATCTGCTGAACCCTGAAATCATGCCTCGACCTATTGGTGTGGCTGTGTGTGTGTGTGTGTGTGTGTGGTGTTGTTGTTGTGCAATAAAGCATGTCATAAGACTACAGCTCGTGTAGGCGTGTTACGTCTTGTGGCACATAATTCAATCCCTTCCTCCTCCTAGTCGCCAGAGTGCAAAGTTAAAGAAACAATATTTAATATAGATTTTATATAGATGAGTGCGCGTCTGTTCTTCTTCTGTATTTCGGGGCTGTTGGTGTTCACACATCATCAACACACACAGGCAGGAATATTAATTTGAATGGCTCACATGTTGCAGCTTATCAAATATTTGCTCAAACGAGCAACTGAAATAATAATGTTTACTCATGGTAATAACATTTTACGACAGTCGCACTCACACTCCCATTAGTGTTACTGTGAAAAATGTAATGCAATAAGGGCAGGGTGCAGAACAGAGCTGGATAACATTCACAGTTACCGTACCTGGAGCGGTGCCTGCAGAAGGTGGTATACTTAATTTATCGCCCCAAGAGGTCCGTAGAGCAACGGATCAACAGCCTGTGTATTAAAATTGATATGCAAGAATACTTTTACATATATAGCTCACTCAGAAATGGGTAGTATTTACTCTTTGTCTCTTAACGTTTGCTTCTTGACCACAGTGAGCTAGAATCACCATGAAGTCAACGGGATATATATACTTCTGTAGTTTAAGTATTCCTTGCTCCAACCACTCGCCATTCCTCCACCTTTTCATTCAACTAACTAGAGGATTTAGAAGTGGATGTGCCCAGTGCTGACTAATAAATAATAAGGTATCATCGGCGTAACGGTGTATACTGTTTAACTTTGCCTGAATAAAATGAACATGTTTTTAAATTCAGATCAGGATCTCTCCAATTAAAGAATAATATAAGATTCTGAATCTGTCCAGACATCAAATAGCATCCTTTGGTCTTAGCCTGGCTTGTTAAATGTTGAAATGTTGCTTCTGAACAGTTTCCCATGAGCAACACTAACCTGTCTGGTTAAAATAAAACCGAGCCTATAGTCTAGATGTGCTCGGAGTGCCGTCAGGTTTCAACCCTGGCTCTTAGCAGCGGGCTTTCTTATCTGTCCCGTTTGTGCCGATGCATATTTATCCCTCACCGAGTGGCTGAGAGCTGGCTTAGCATATGGATTAGCCGGAGACAATCAGATGCACGGCCATAGCCGCTAACCGGCGGTGGGTGCTGCTTTGGAGAGACGTTCACCTGAGCACGTTGGATTTTAGACTTCTGCGATGGAGTCTGGGCTCAGACTTTTACTCTAGTCTATCATAGATCCCACTAAGGGAGTGGACTCAAACTTAAAAATCATTGTAGAAGAGGCTGAAGCCCTTTGACCTCTCCTGTGTGCTCCGTTAAACCCTTGATAAGCTCCTCCTTATGTATGTTTCTGTAACTGGGAGTTAATCGAAGCATGCCATAAGCTAATCCAGTGTACTGTAAATAATCTAATTCTGCTGACCAGGAATTGCATTTAGCAGTGAATGCATTCTTTGTTCACAACATTTAACAACATTACAGATGATATTAGACGCTTTAAGTAAAAATCCTTTTGAATGTGCTGAAATGTTCTGAAAAAGCATCAAGCGCGTCACAGCGTCTGTCGACCGACTGTCATGTTTCGTTTGATGATGCCGCCAACCAGCGGTCATGTCAAACGACGCAGACGACATGTCATGTCATGTCATGATGTGTGTGTCAGTGCTTAAGCTAAACTTGTTGATTGACATGAAATAATGAAATGAATGAACGTTGACATCTGAAGGCGTGAGTGTCCAGGCAAAGACACGCAAACTTTTATTCAGGATTTCTTACAAAACTTTGAGTTTCTGAGTGATTGGTTAAATTAAATGAGTTGGTCATTAGAGGCAGAAGTAGAATTTGTCAGTTGCTCTGTGTAAACAGGCTACAGTCACAAACATCAGCACAACCTCTAAGTATTTTTATGTCCTTAGAGTGAGACGGTCTTTTTCCACACTGAACCGCCATGCTTCTACGGTAGACACGTTTCACAACCACTGTTATATTTGCTGTGTGAGCGCGTGACTCTGTGGACTAGCTGGAAGTAACATTAGTTGTTAATGTTAGCATAATTCACTGTGTGTTGACCGCTGCTGTCAGTTACGTTACCGTCAGCTGACGCGCCGCCGCTAATTGATGAGTGAGCACGCGGGAGGGCTGCGAGTCACACATCAACACACACGGAAATATTGTTTTCTTGACAGCTGTATCGATTTGTTTCCTCACGTCATGAAAAATGTAGCTGAAGCTCGGATATTTTTTTACTTTATTGTGAATAAAAAACAAACACTGCAGGTCATTTTAATGTGAGGCTCTAATGTGTGTTTTTCTGTTTACTGATACATATGTTTTCATGTAAACAGGCTGTCTGACTGTGTACATGTGTTCATGGTGTGTGTGTGTGTGTGAGAAGCCACAGATGGGAAACATTATTCAATTTGCCACTTTATTTGATGCGATGCAAAGAGACAGATTTGGGTTCTGCTCAGCGTCAGATGATTGCACGTGATGTACGATGTAATATCATCAGCTTCAGTCGCAGCACAGAGACGGGGTTATTACGGTCACGGCGTTTAAAAACAAAGCTTTCTGCACAGGTATGCCAAGTATGGACGCGTTTTCCCAGCAATCATTTTGTTTACAGTTATGCAGCTTCGCACAGTCGTATGTGCATTTCTCGTCTTCACCTCGACGGTATTTGTCGAGGTGCGACTGCTAATTATTCTCTTTCGTTGCCAGGATTGTCGAGTTGTGCCTGATAGCCAAGCTGCCAGTTTAACGTAGCCCGAAGCATTTATTTTATTGTTCATTTACTCTAGCAGCTCAGGTGTGAATAACAGGCTTTGGCTGATGTGTGAAGTTTCAGCCAGTGCAGGTAAAACTGAATTTTACCACTAGGCGCTGCACGTGTAATAACAAAACGAGGATGATAAATGAGACTGCAGTTTAGTGAGTTTGGTGATTATGCATGCATGAAAACATAGTTATGAATGTTATACTCCAAGCCTCCCCCAATCTCACACACTGGACCTTTACACAGGTTTAATCATTAGTCACGTGGCTGTTTTTTTTTGTTTTGTTTTGACTTCCTGCCGCCGGTGTTGAACGTCAATAAACGGGTGACGTGGCTCAGAGTCGCCTCTCGTCTCTCTTTGATTTTCAGTTTCCGGTTCAGTCGGTTCACATCAATCAAATTAAACAGGTTTAAGCTGAAAACTAGAAACTAACCCAGCTCTACAGTACAAGTGAGTCATGTTGCATTAAGCAGCTGAAGAGATGATTAAGGAATACTGATAGTGAGCAGTTATGGCTTCCCGTTAATACATGCAACAGATACTGTGTACTCGCCTTTAGAAAGCCTAGAGCGCTCCATAGTATGGACTCCCTTTGATTCCTCTGGCCGGCCTAAGCCTTAAGTTAGACACTTCATTTGGCTAAAGGATTAGACTGCTAAGCCTTTTAGTGGTAAGCTGGTCACATGAAAATCTAACATCGATTTGCATAGACAAGAAAACCTTGCACCTCCTCCTGGGATTTTCCTCTCTTGAACTCTTGAGACTCCTCCCATGGCATCCCTGACTTGGCAGCAGTTGCATGCATCGGTGGCCATGTGGATTTCCTCGTGCAGAGCTGCAGCTATCTGTAGGATTTGGCTAACTCTTGTCTCGCAGGATCCCCTGTGTAAGCCTTTGGACTCTCCGGAGTGTTTGGCCCGCTCGATGTTTTTCTTTTGTTGGCAAAGACATGAAGGAATCACAGACTGTCTGTTCTGATTACAGGGTTCCATGAGACCTGTGTTGGGATAAAAGGCTGGGATCAAATGTAAAGACACAACACTGGAGTGAAGACAGGCGACCACCAAGGTGAGAAACACATCCGCTGCTTGACATTTTTGCACACAGCACACTGAATATCATTTCTGCACATATTTAATTAAGTGTGAAGCGACATCAGAGAGATCTGCGAGTGTATAGTTACCTGAAGAGTGTCACCCAGTCAAAGAGTGGTCTGCACGACGGCTCAGTGTTATTTTTCTATGCTGGAACGCAGTGTCTCATTTCCACAGGTGCAGATATCAAATTTGGTTTCGCCTCTGGTTACTGTATGTACAGTACATCTGAGCCACAGAGCATGTGTACAGCTCACTGCCATGTTTGTCAGCTTCCCACGCTTTTGTACCTGTCGAAAAACTGACGAGCAAACCAGGAAAATGATCAGAGAGGCAACGCGGATTCATGAAATATACACAGAGTCTGCAGCTTCTCTTTCAGGAGAGCTGAACACAGCGAACAGCACCGGGGTTGCACCTGTAGGCAACCAGTTTGTGAGTTGCATTCTGAAATGTGCCCATGACGGAGGGATGAACGTGTCCACACGCTTTTGTGCAGAGGACTGAGCTGAGTCAACATTAAACTGGAATCAGCCCGGTGACAGGTGGCGCTCTTCCAGACGAGCGTCGTCTTGCACTTTTCTTCCCCCCTGCCTTGTTTGTCATCGAGATTTCTCCCAGAATCACACGCCTTACTGGCAGGTCACACCTTCACCTCACAGCGGGGTTCATATCGAGTTTTCACGCTTCATACCGTATCGAATCGAGTTTATCGTCACACACAATCCTACCCAGTGCAAAGCAGAGTGATCCTGAAATCTTAAATATTAGGAGCCTGGTTCCGGATGATCTGTGCAGGCTGGAAGGCCCGTCAGGAGGACGTTACAGCCTGTATCAGGAGGTCTGATTCTTCTTGTGTTGTGAAGTGGCACGATCAGGCAACCGAGGCGACGTCATCGATCATGGCTCCTAAGTTTCTCGCTAACGCAGACATCAGGAGTCAACTTTGACCTTTTATCGGCCGAAGAGACGGAAGCAGTTTTGAGTGGCAGCCTGATTAATTCCCCCAACCTGAACATGAGGTGAACGGCACATAAAATGTTGATGGTGTCGTGTATGTATCTGATGCAGTAACAGCAGCTGTAGACGCGTTAGAGTAACAAGTATCGCCTGCCGGCTCCTGATTGCGAACCTTAAGTTAATAATTGATTGATACGAGTTGAATAAAAGTTTAAGTGGGAGAGTTCAACAAAAGCAAAATGACGTTCCAACATCAGGGAGACGTGTTGCACGGCAGAAAGAGCGTGCAGGGTTGTCATTCGAACCTACAGCAACTTCTGCACGATTCTGTGAGGTGGAAGTCTGCAGCCTCACAGCATGAAGTGTGTCAGTCTGTTTGTAGCACCAGCCAGTCAGAGAGACCGTCAGAGTTTTGCATGTCGGTCTTTGCTGAATCAAAACAAAGTGGGATGAGAGGTTAGCGTGGATGCTGCACACAGCCGGCCCTCGTGCTTCTCAGGTGGCACAGACAACAAGCTGAGCCACTCCCTGCACAGCTGTCATGCCCATCAGGGGAATCACTTTCCCGCTCTGGCACACACACACAGATGATTTCACACACACACACACACACCCTCCTCCTCCTCCTCCTCCTTCCACCTGGGCACACATTCACTGACACAAATATAAACACACACGTAATCACATAGACAAATATGTACAAACACACATTTAAATTCACACACTGATCGTCTCTAAGCTGCCAGGGGGGGGGGCGGGTCCGTTAAAAAGCCGGATGGGCAAACTGTGATTGGGCTCGGAGCCAGCGGCTGAATTACTTTTATTCTCTGACAGTTTGACTCGCCACCTGGCCCGGGTAATCCCAGCGCACGCCTTTGGACAGCTCCAGTACTAAACCTCAATTTCAGTCTGAGCGAATTGAATTTCTCCGATGGGCCGAGCAGTAACCGGAAGACGTGAGCTTTTATGACCGTTAATGCCGCAGAAGAGAGACGCGCTGACATTTAAAATGAAACCATTACAGTCAGACGGATGTACGCGCAAGCTGTCGCTGTATTAGTGCTGTCTCCTTTTTCTGTTTGTGACATTTGAGTAAGCATTTCTCTTCTTGGGAATCAATAAACTAACCTAATAACCAGCCTTCAGCCTCTCGGGCGTCTAGACATAATAGAGTACTGACTGTTTAGTTTTACTCTGCGAGGAAGCCAGGGATTAATTAGCATGTTGCTGAATGATGTTTCCAGGAATCAAGGAAACAATAACTCGGTGATGACGCTGGCTAACACCAGGTTGAATTAGTCTGTCCTCGCGTGGTTGACTTTACCTGCGCAGTGCAGCGTCGGAGGCGTGACGCTCTTCTCTCCACCATGCGGCTGTATTGCATCGCAGCGTAGACGCGGTGCAGCTGTAACGTCAGCGTTGCAGCGAGATAGAGTGGGTGGTATTTCATGAAACCGTGCGGTTTCTTGGACAGCTCTCTCATTCACTGAAAGGAAGTGGTTTTTGCCTCCTCTCAGCAAAACACCAAAATGTTCCTCTTTTTTTGCCGCTCGCTGCTGATACTCTGTTATTTCATTCATTCTCAGAGCGATCGGATCAACACGCGTATTAAAGACCGGCTCTGTTTGGGGTCAGGAGGAAGGCTCAAGCGGAAAGCGAAAACCACCAGAGAGTCGAAAGTGTTTGTGCGGTGTAATGTTGGGTTGTATTGTTCTGGGTTATGATTGCACACTCAGAGCTGTTTTTTATTCTAACCGGAGTTGATTGGCGTGCAAAGGTAAGGCTGAAGTCAAAGTTTATGCTGGATGTGTTTTGCCTCCAGGACGTGTTTAGGTTGGCACGAAGCTGCATTCTTTTAAATCACATTTGTACACTCGTTTGTTTGTACTGTGAGTAATCCACAAGCCAAAGTGATTTCAGGCTACTGCAACAATCGAAGCAGGAGGCAGCAAAATATTTAACGCTTTAAAGAATTTAATCATCGTTTTCATTAAAGCATGTGCAACTGCTAAATACAAATGAAGCTGAGGCTCAATATGTGAGAGATAAATCAGCTGATGTGCAGGATTTAGCTGCACGTCTCGATCATATGATAAGTTTGATTTTATTTCATGAATGGCTGTTCTGGCATCTGACTGTTTTCCTGACAGACGCAGAGTCAGCAGATTGTTTCCTACGTGCACGGTACGTCCGGTTACAGTTACAGTTACATCACAACTGTATCATAGTCCTAGCAGCTCATTTAAATGAGTATTTTATGTTTTGATACTTTCTGGAAGCTTTAATAAAATATTAATAATTAGTTTAACTTCAGGTGTTGACGAGCATACAGCAACGCACACGCCTAACTAACAGTACATTCTATAGGACAATCCACTGCTTCGCCACACAAAGGAAGGCAACACTACGTCTAACAATAATATAACTGGCATCTGCTCAAAGTTCTTGTTTCTTATCAGCCGCGTCCATGTTTGCTGTCCAGCTCCAGAAAAAAAAAGATTGATGTGTTCAACCTTCAAACAAGCGATCAGATATTCAGCGTCTGAGTCTCGGCAAAAGCAAGGCGATGTGTTTCCTTTCAACTCTTGACATTCATTTTAAATGTTCGGCAGCTGCCTGCGTCGCTTGTCTTTCCCTCTTTCAAAGTAAATCTCTCGCGCTTTGTTTCATCACACGGATGTAACTGTGGATTTTAGGCCGTGACAGGAGGCGAGACAAGATTGACACGTTGATTACAGAGTTTGGCCTGACGGAGGGAAAAAAGGGGCAATTTGTTCTCGGAGTGGCGCGACCCTTTGACCTCTGTACGGTAAGCTGTGATCACAGTTATATTCAGCACGCATATATCGCCGAGTTCCTCGCCGGGCTCTCCTGAAAAGCTCCTGCCAACTAGATATCATGGTGTGAAACGGATATGATTGTATCAAGAGTGATCCAGTTTCAAACTAACAATGAATGACTTCTTTTTTAGCTAACTAGACTGGGCGCATTGTTCTGAGTTCACAGGTTTCACTGGGAGCTCTGGTTTCACCACCACAGCTTGTCCAGAAGACATTTTAGCACATTTACATACTGAAATGAAATGAACTTCTTCTTCAGCCCTCGAGCTCTGCAGCTCTGCATATAGACAGAATCTAACGTATTCTGAGCCGATCCAGGACGGCAGGATATTTACACAGTCGACATTATTGTGCATTAAAACCGCAGAGACGTTAAACCGCTACCTGCTCCTGGAGTTTAGCAATTACCTGTCGGCTGCTGCGGCGCCCTGAACCCTCCATGGCAGTTACATGTTGGTGAGGTCTAAGGGGGATTGTGTAACCCACCAATTTGTAATTACAGAGCCTGATAGGACGTCTGATATACTGTAGATGGTAATGAAACATGGTCGAGGGGAGTATGAATTGAAGCGACCTCTGTGGTAATCACATTAGGACTGTGTGATGTGACCAAAATCTCATATCCTGATAAAGGTAATTAAATATCCAGAAAACAATTCAGAGCACGACATGACGTGTTTTCTGTTAATTAAACGAGGGACTCTGGTTTTGTGGCTTTCGTTATCGTGGCTCTGGACTAGCTGATATAGTATGATGTTACATTTTACACATTTCAGACCAAAGTTGCCGCGGCAGCCGATGATTTCCGGGTTTGTTTTGTCTCGATCGTACCGTCTGTACTGTTAGACGTGATTCTCGTGGATGCCATGAAAGAGGTTGCAAAGCGATGTTGCGCTCACGTGACCGAAGCGGCGTGTCTTTTCGGTACGAGTTTCTGTGCGAGAGTCCTTCAGATGTTCAGAGTCACCCCGTCCTGTGTTGAGGTTCACTGTCCTCTATGTTTGTTTGTGTATGCAAATCTCCCGCCTGCAGCCTGCTCGCATGCTACGCTACACAAAGTTTTGTCCAAATGACTTTGAATTTTGTTGCTAAATAGCAACTAAACTATCAATCAGCTGACTAAACTTATACAAACAGAAATACTGATAAAACATGCAGTACAGTCTGAAGACTTTGCATTATTTCTGCCACATCCTCAAACTTCCTTCGCAGATGAAAAGAATCAGTCGTCACGTGACCGGTCATGTGATGAATCTCTTTTTTTCTCTGCGATATTTAACGCTTAAATCCGGACGCACTGATCTGCTGTTAACGAGAACAAAGCCCGTGTTTACGCTCAACATGTTTAAGTTTTAATAGTCATACAGGCCACATGCGTTCCTCCCCCCCTCTGCCTCCCCTTCTCAATGCTTCATCTTTCCCCCAAGGCGGTGTCAGTTGAGGCGCAGAACAGGTGCAGCTGAGAGTGATACGAACACGAGTTCCTGCTCAAACAGTTGGTCCCCCTCCTCCTCCTCCTCCTCCTCCTCCTCCTCCTCCTCCTCCTCTTTCCTCCATTACACATTATATATGTAATATACAGTCCGGCCTTTCTGTCGCTCACACGGGAGGAGAAAAGTTCAAAGTACTCGACCACGCCAGGTGCCTTTTCTGCTCCGAGACCGGCCGAGTTTGCTTCACTCTCGCCCTATCAGGGTTCAGCTGTGGGGGATTATAGATAAAGACAAGCATGTATGGAGCAGATTAAGACCTCATAGTATCTCTTACCTCTGGCTGAGGACGGGTTTAATGAGTAACACGTCAGTGCAGATAAGTCGAGGTGTACATCATGTCTCAGTCGGAGGGGAAAGTGGGTCATTTGCTTGCACAGGCTCATATAGTTGTATACTGGGTGTTTATGGCTGTGCAGAGTCATGTGTGTATCTACGTTGAATAGGATCTGATAGGGTGTACTCTTGCAAGTGATAATCTCTACCCAGAGGTGCGGGTGTAAAGAGTTGGTGTTAATTTCAAAGGCTCTCTTTGTGGCACCTCTCTGAGGCTGAAAACAAAAGCCAGTATATCTGCAGTCAGCATGTTTATTATGTCCAAATTGCTATAAACATGGTTAGAAAGCTCTGGATATGGTGAACATTTCCATAATCAAGACCAGACCTGTATTCCTAGAGGGGGCAGAGGCAGAAAAGACTCTCACAAAGAGCAGAAACATTTGAGAGACTCGCAGCGTTAACCGGTTTAGAAGAAGGACATTCCAGCTCTTTTGTTGTCGGGCCACAAATATTCCAGTCTTCCCTGCTCACTCCTACTCCTTCGCCACACGAATGAAGTGAACTTTGGAGGACTCCAATAAAAGGCGGAGACGAGGGAAGAGCATTTAACGGGGCCGGGGTTTGGAACGCCGGCTCGCGGCATACAGTGGACGCTCTTGTAGCGTTCCACGTGGGTCTGCTGCGACAGTTAGTAACGTCTGCTTTGAGTTTTCACGCCGGCACGTGGAGGTGCGGAGGAGTTTTATTATTACGGTGGAAACTCACATACAGTATAGCGGCTCGCATGCACAAACATGTACAGTGTGAATGTTTTGCAGCAGGTTGCAGAGAGGGGTGGGGACAGGAATGCTTCACTCTACTGTATTTGGATGACTTCCAGATCAGTCAACTGTGTTCTGCACCTCTTAATTAAAGACGCAATCCTATAAGCTTTCGAGCCCGTTCCGATGTGCCGTGGCTTGTTTGGACTGTGGCGTTTCCCCCCTCCTCCACGTCCTCCTCCACGTCCTCCTCCACCCTCACCACCTCCTTCCTCCTCCAGCACCGTGAGCCGATGTCGACTTTTTTCGGAGCCCGGTGTCCTAAAGTTTGATCAAGTTCACATCTTTTTTTTATTTATTTAACCGAGCGCTCTGAGTGAGTGATATCATTAATAACATCAGAGCGACACAGAAGCTTTTCTTTTCATGACTCATGTCATGCTTATGGCTCCCTAATGACTGAGGAACGTGTCACTCTGTTTATTATCTGTCATGTTTTTCTGCTGTTATTGTTGCCTCGCTCCGTCGCGTCTTTTCCTTTTTCTCGTCACCGTTTGTTTGATCTCGCTCTGCGCTGCCAGCCGAGCGTTATCTCAATTACATAAATTGCCCACATGCCTTTTGGCAAAAGCAACCCCTGTGTGTGTGTGTGTGTGTGTGTGTGTGTGTGTGTGTGTGTGTGTGTGTGTGTGGAACCTCAGCCAAGTCTGTCAAGGTTAGTTTAGCTGATATCGTGCCAGCGTGGTTTGACACACCTGTGTGTGTGTGTTCATGTGTGTGAAGGTGTTTCTGGACGTTTCTGGATCGATTTTTGTTTCTAATCTTCGAATGCTTTGTTTTGTCTCGTTAACTCGACACGTTACGGTTAAATTACTGGATTTAGATGTGTTGAAACGACACTGACAAAGCGCTTTAGTGTTCTCAGAAAACATGCAGCCAGCCTTGACCTTCGACCTCTCCGTCCAAGCGCGGCTGCCGTGCCCGTATCAATCAAACGCCGTCTTTTTTTAACGTTCCCGTGACCTCTGCCTGACAGCCCGTCGTCCGCTTGGCTCCGGCAGACACATTCTGAGATGTCGCTGCTCGGTTTTAATTCAGAAACGGCGGAGACGAGTTTTGATGTCATCTAGAGACAAATCCCGCCGCCGCTTCATGATCAGTGAAGTGAGCTCCTTAATTTGACAGCACCCACGGTGCTTTCACCGCAGCAGCACGGAGACGGTCTCTGTTTAACTGCTGCGAGGAGGCCAGCATTGAAATGAAGCTCGTTTATAATATTTCGAATAAATTGTACGAGCCCGCAGAGTCGGTGGCTCAGGTGGTGGAGTCAATTGTCCTGTAATTGGTAGTTTGATCCGTGGCTCCCCGAGGCAGAAAAAGGAAGCTGTGGACAGACGTATGGACTGCGACTGCCTATTATATTCAATATTGGAAAACCTGCTCCTTATCTGTCCAATTAAAGGGATAGTTCGGGTTATTCGAAGTGAGCTTGTATGAGGTGTTTATCTGTATTACCACTGTTAGACAGTGTGGACCTTAAAAAGTCATCAACGTGTACGTGCTTTACCTCGCTGTCATACAGCGAACTGAAACAGTTATATCGATCTCCAGACTTCACTGACAAACATCAGAGTTTTGCTGGAGTTGCTGGTTCACCGCCGCCCTTAATCCACGTGGATTAATATGAGTTTGGGTCAGGAATAACGTTTAAACAAGATAAGATAAGAAGGTAACACAAACCTTGAATGGCAGCCAACGCCAAGAGAGGCGCTGTGTAAGTTATTATTCGACAAATTGTAGTATTTTAATAGAATATCTTTATTTATCTTTAAATATACGACTTGAGGGAGTTTGGCGTGTTCTTACTACGACCTGATGTTGATCTTTGTTATTGTCAGATGGCTGAAATCTATTTTGTTGTCGCCCTCATCCTCAGCAGTGCTTTGCTTATCATCCGTGCTCCTCCTCCTCCTCCTCCTCCTCCTGCTCCTCCTCCTGTTGTCTGCTGCTCTAAACTGGGAGCGAGCCGACCGCCCTCGACTGGAGATAATTCGCTGACTATAGATAAAGCACCTCACACGACCCCGTTCAAACAAGCAAACTATCCCTCTAAGACGTTAGTCTATAGGATGTCCAAAAGAACCCGAGGCGTCTTGTTTTGGTCCAGTAATCAAAGATGTTCAGTTCACTGTCACAGAGAACAAAGAGGCTGGAATCAGAAGTGTTTTGTAGTTTCAGATTTTGACTCTAAACCGAGAAAATGTCTCAGCATCACATAAAGATCGACGTAAACTACCCAACATCTTTGGAATACTGCAAGTTTAATGTAACACACACAGTTTTTGGGTGTCTGTGCGTGTGTGTGTGTGTCCATGTGTGTTTATCACCTGCTAAATTTAACTCTGTGTGTGTCCTTGTCTGCCTGCATCCCTAAATGTGCTTGTGTGTCCTTGTGTGTCGTCTCTGAATGTGTCCTCATGTGTTTATCACTGTCTGTGTGTCCCTGTACCTTTGTGTGTGTGTGTGTGTCATTGTGTCTGTCCCCTCCTGTCTCGATAATGCCAACACTCAGCATACGCTCATGCATATATCAGTGGGAGACGTCTGCAGAGCCGTGCCTGGGGATGTGGTCAGGAGAGGCCTGTGTTTTATGGAACATACTGTACTAAGCTGTGCTGCTGCAGTAAAGGTGCTATAAATAGAAGGTGCTGATAAAGAAGAAAAAAAAAGAGGGGCTCAGTTTGAAAGAGACTCATCAAGCCGGTTCCTGTTTGAAAACTCGGATCAGTGCTGAGCTAAAACCAGCACGGAGCTACCAGGAACCAGCAGCGCGATTAAAAGGATCTGTATTCTCAGTTCTGCTGTAAATTTCTGTGTTTATATTTAGGGTTCGGGTTCGGGTTTCAAGCTTTGACATATTTACGATTTTCATTTGGGAATTGACACGGTCATATACATTAAGCGTTCCACAGTGCAGCCACATCTGACACCGTCACGGAGGTCTAACCCGAGCGAGTCTGTCCACAAATATAACCAGTGTTTGTCAGTGTCGCTAAAACTCGTTAAACATCGGACACGATGAGGCTGGTTTCTGTGCAACTGTGAAGGATCAGTATATAATGATAATATCGGCGGAGCTGAGGTGAGCCGAGTGACACCTCAAACTACCAACCAGGAGCCGGATGATGGACGTCACTGCTGCGCTGTCATTGGTTGATATCAAAGCCGTGCTCGGCCAAAGCGACCAGTCGTTGGGACATAACCTAAAAATCGATTGACTTCCTCACCGACGCTGTTAAAACTGGACGAGGTGAACTTTGCAGAAGTTTTCTGGTGGCTGAGCGCGAGCAATGAGAAATGACAAATGAGAGGAGTTTCTAACCCCGTGCTGGGGGGCTCATTCCCAGGAAGAGGAGGTTTGTAGGTTCTCAAACAAATAGTTTGCCCTCTGATCCAGCACGCTGTAATGGGACGGGGGGGGTTACATGGATGGATGAAAGCCGGGAACAGCGTTTGCTTAGGCTGAGATGAAGGTGAAATCATACGGACGGGAGCGGAGGCGTGTAGCTCGCTCGCTACACGCCTCCTCTTGTTATTACAGCGAGGAAAAAAACGATACTTTAGCGTGTCACAAAGAAAACTCAGCGATGGTGCCTCTAATTTGTCTCTCTAACGTGTTAATAAGAGATTCATCCTCGAGGTTGCGCCGCATTCATTTGTAAAAGATGAATGAAGAGTCGGCGTCACGGTGGTTTATCTTCAACAGCCACAATTCAGCCAGCCTCAGTGATTCGTTTCATTTCATCTCGAGTGCAGTGGCACCGTGTGCGCGCGTGTCGTTTCCACGCAGCTGCACATTCAGGTCTCAGGTTAAATCTTCACCTCCTAAACGGCACCGTGACCCGTTTTATGGCCGCGGCGTTCTACTTTTTTTGGTCTCTTCAGCGTTTTCAGTCTCACTTTGCCCCGCTTCGCTCTCGGCTCGTCCTTGACCTTGATTTCCCCTGTTACCCCCTCCACCTTCATTTCATCTTCCCTCCATAACACTCCTTTAAATATCTTTTTGGCTAACACACACTGACACACACACACACACGCTCACATGCACATGCATTGGATATGTACAGTATTTGGCTCCATGCACTCACTGCACCCCCAACGTTCCCATTTGGAATTTTCCCCCCATTCCCAGAATCCTGTTTCACCATAGCAACACCAGCATGTCTGCACTGACACACACACACATGCACACACACACACACACACACACACACACACACACACACACAGCTATTCCATATTCACCACATTCTCCTTTTTCCCTCTTTTTTTTTCATAGCCCAGTTCTAGGCTGGTTTTTATGGCTGCACCCCTCCTCCTCCTCCTCCTCCTCCTCCTCCACCTCCTCCTCCTCCACCTCCTCGTCCACCCTCCACCCTCCCTCCATGCTTACTGTGTTCCTTCAGGAATTTTGGCCCATGTTCAAAAATCCTAAATTAACTACAGGCTGCTACAGCACCCTGGGCCCCTTCGCTCCGCGTCTGTCACCCCACATGTTGACCCCAGGGAGTGTTTGTGGCTTCGGGCGGGGGGGGGTGGGTGGGGGGGTGTTGGCCTCACAGTCAAACTGTCCCAGGAAGGTAGAGTCGCCCTCCTTCATCTTCATCATCGTCATCTTCTCACTCTTTTTACTTCCGGGGTCTTCTCGTCACTACCTGATAAACAGTCCGACAGCGTTTAACTGCCCTCCGTGTCCCTGCATCACTCTCGATCTCCAGCTGCCTGGATTCGAAGCTCTCACTGCATCTGTATCATGTTAAATCATGCAAAACAAGTTCCTGGACGTTATATGTAAAATTGAAGGTATTATGTATCAATAAATGACAGAAAATGATCATAAGTTTCAAGAAAAGCATAAACTACTCATCTGTTCCCTTACATAGCACGACTAAAGCATCCTTCAGTCACGTCTGCAGCCTGAATATTGTAAATAAAGTGCTTTGTCATGCAGAAAGTGTGCCAAATGGTCCAAAACAAATCAAGTTTCTGTGGTGCAAAGTACTTTATCTCTTCTAAATCAGGCTCAGGTGGAGCATGTATCAAATATTTTGATCATTTTAAGGTCGAGAAGTCGTCAGAAAGAAGTTTAAGTTTAGTGTTTATGTGTCAGTCGAGCTTTGTCTCTCCAGAGATCATCCCTGCTCTGCCTTTTCCTCTCTACGAGGAAAGAGAAGAAAAAAAAAAGTACAGCGTACAGCGGAAAGAAATTTGTTCTACAGATGTTGTCTATCCCGGAGCCCAGAGCGTCGAGGAGCAGGAGGATTTCTTTCTCTCCCTCCACGTCCTCTCTTCATCCCGGTCCCCCCGTGACTCCTCTGCCTTCCCCTCTACCTCTGCGTGACCCTCTTGTCTCATTCCCATCTACCCCGTCTCCGATTTTACCCCCCTGCAATACATCACGCCTGTCTGTCTGCTGCGCGCAGATTAACACGCTGCTTTTAATTGATTCAGTGCACTGGCGTGGTGTAAAAGTTAAGATGTGCTAAGCTCTGTCAACACAGGGGTCCCTCTGCTCTGCTTTTTATGTGGCTTCATAGACAAGAAGACTTAGCGTGCACGGAGCTGCTCCGGACAGCTTTCAAGTGTTTTCTGCTCATGTGCGAGATGCTCGGATGACAAGCCTGCTGCGCATTATTCCAGTGATTTAGTGAGTTCGGCTGCGGCGCCAACCTCGGGCCCCTCCTGCCTCCCAAACTCCCTCGCTCCCTCGCTCGTTCTGGTTGTCCATTGTGCTGTGTATCTGGTCTGGTTCAGATTCCCGGGTTTTGGTGGCTCCTCTGAAGGAGAGGGGGGGGTGAACACATGTGCAGAGCCGATGTGTTGCATCGGACGCTCCCTCCCAGCTTGCCAGCTCTCACTGTGGCGCGTTAAACTAGATTTTTCATGCCTTTTTTGTGTGTTATGTCACCGCCCTGCGCCGATACCTGTAAACACTTAGAGTACAGTCTGGTGATTACTGTCCTCATCCACATTTTTGAAAATAATCCCCAGGCATCCGAGTGAAGACAAAAAGCACAGAGCTTATGATTACCATATTTTAAATGGCTGTGCATTAATGCAGCGTCTCACAAAGGCATCAAAGATATTTAAGCTGCAGGGGATTGAAAAGAGAATACGTGGCTCGAAGGGATTTGGACATCATAAGTTTTGTTGTAAAGGCACATCCTCTGTGACGGAGAAGTGACCCCGGGTTTCTGTTTTCAACTGGTGAAGCTGTCCTCATTCATCCATCAGCCTCTCTCCGCTCTGTTTATCCACGCTGAGCCTGTTGTGGTCGATGTTGAAAAGCCAAACTCTGGCTAACAGACTTTTCCTAACTTGTTTAGGAATCACATTTTGTTTCTCTCCCCATCATTATTACATTAGAGGTTGTCCCGTTTGATCTGCTGTCTCCATCTCGGTCCGGCCTACGGAGCTGCCGCTCGCAGCGGTGTGTTTGTTTTCTGGGCACAAAGCTAGTCTGTTTCCAGACCTTTGAACCGCTGCCTGCATCTCCAAGTTATTCTCCTCAAATAGGGTCTGGTGTTTGTGTTCACTGATGTTAGAGAAACAGTTCACAAGCAGGATTAAGAGCGGCGACGTCATCCTCCCTACAGAACCGCTTCAGGGTGGCGGCCCGGGCCGCAGAGGGGTTCACCGATAGCCAGCATCACCTGGAAACATTCAACGCTTGACTAGACTTCCTTACCAGTAACTACACAGAAACATAGCCGAGGATGAGCTAAGAGAGAAGGAAGCAGAAACCTGGAATTTCAAAATAAAATGGGCTACGTCACACAAAACAGTATCTACGGCACTCAGGTAAACACATCTTCTCTCTGTGGATAGTTTATCTAGTTGCTATGACTACAGCCAACGTATCTAGTTGTGCTCCCGTTCGTTGACGAAGGACTCCGAGCCGAGCTGGTACCCACACCGGCTCCTCGGCAGTTTGTTCCTGGTGAAAAGTCGTGCATGAAGTCGGTCACACAGAGGCTGCCTGCGGGATTAGCTGTCAAACTGCAGGCTGCCTGAAAAACAGTGACCAGGAAATGTAATTTATGTTACCTGCTCTTACAAAACAAACATAACCGTCCTCTCAGACAGCACATGACAGAGCAGAGAGGCTCTTTACACTGCAGTGGAAGCTGTTGCATCAGACAGTTAGAAGTCTTTTAGCTGTTAACTCCGATCTTCAGCGTATTTGTGCCGACTACCACAGAATGTCCTCCTGGGCTGCTGCGGCTGTTGACTTCTGTCTGTGTTCTAACATCCTAAATCCTCTGGAAGACGTTACAAGGCTGGCTGAGCGTGTTCGACTATGTAATTATTTAATATTCCCAGTGCATCGGCTGTTTATTCCGACCTGTAGAGGAACTTTTGTTGCAGATGTCGGGCTGTGTTACCATTTTTATCACGGATCATATCGTAGCCGTCACATCTCCAGTTCTCTGGGCACAAAAGAAACGCGTACAGTTACTCCACAAGGAGTGCCATCCTGTCGGAGACACCCGATCCAACCAAAACATACTAGCTCATATGTTGAGCCATCAATTATGCACCACGTTAATGGCATCACGTTTATCTGTAAAGAGGAAGGTACAGCGCTGGTTGAGCTTTTTTATTGCTGTTTTGACTCTGTGGTTGATCCTGTGCAGCGGAATAGTGGCTAAAGTTAAACTTCATGCACTTTTTCATGTGATCCGTATAAAATATCGAGTTATTTACTGCACAGAATCAAAGATGGATGTCCCATAACGTTAAAAAGCTTCTCCTGAGATGACCAGATGACAGCACTGATCCATACGCTTGTGGGAAAATGAGTTTCCTCTGCAGGCTCAGCGCTTAAATAATGCAGGTGTACAGTTGCATCTCCACAGGAAGCTGTTGGTCAGCCGCTGCTCCACCTTTTCCCCATGCATGATGACACAGTACAGTATTTGTGCTGCAGTCCACAGCGCCGTTGTTAACTCTCAGCAGCAGCAGCAGCAGCAGCGGCACATGCACACAATCAAAAAACTTTTTTTTTTGGCAGGCCGATCGATCACAGGGCGAGGCTGCCAGCGCCGATGCTTTTTCACGCCGCCTGTCGAGATCCTCGTCTGTTCCCTCGCCAGAGCTCCGCTCTGCTGTTGTTGTGCTTATCTGGCGGTGGGGAAAGGAGAGGAGGATGATGGGGAATTGGCATGAAGTTGCGACAGTGCGGATAGTTAGTTCGGATCAGCTGGGAAAATGTGGCTGCCGTGTATTCATCAAGCTGCAGTTAAGCCTCTAAACATCTTCCTGCTAAAACAAACAGCGCTGTGTGCTTACTACAGAGTGTATTTACTCCACTTGAAGTCGATGCTGCACAATCTGATCTCACTGATTGTTTCTTGTGCGTCTTTAACTTCATTCTGCGGAGTTCTGGCTTGAAATCGATCACAAGAACACGCCGCGATAATACCTGAGCCTGAGCTTTCTCTGAGGAATAAAAATATGTTTTTATTCTTCTTGTTGTTCTTGTGTAAGTTCTCAGATGTAGCAGCCAAGAAGGAACTTTGGTAGAAACATAATATAAGTCAGGAATTAAGAAGATTACAAATCTGCACATTTGATATCAGCGGATTACGTCCCAGATCACTTATATCAAAATATATATAGAAGAAAGGATTTTTCTTTGCAGCCTGAAACAAACCAGCAGTGTTGTTATCCTTAGCGTAGCTTAGCATGAAGGAGATTGAAAGGCGTTTCTGAAGCGTTCGGCTAAAAATGAGCTGATCTAAATATCAGCAAAGACGTGAAGTTGCTGTGAAGTTGGACATTTGAACATGGGGACTTATGGAGTCACTTCTGGAGCCAGCCTCAAGTGGACGTTTGAGGAACTGCAGTTTTTGGCTTCACAGACACAGACCGAGTCTGACTGCTGCAGAGATTCAAATATTTCCATACTAATACCGTAAAAAGTGTTTATATGTTAAACAGTGTCACCGTGTTTAATCCTCGTTATCGTCCAGCGTGCAGTACATGGTGATAGAGCTGTGATGTAGGATCTAGTTCCTCGGATGAACTTCTCCGGCTCCAGCTCTTCATAACATAATAAATGTATTTAATATAAAATGTTCTTCTTCCTGTTGTCGTCTCCGTGGACTGTTCTTACTCTCTGCTCTTACCCCCCCCTGCCGCCACCTTCAGAATATTGTCCGGCATCCTAAGCGGCCACAGCGGGCTGTAACACATCTGATACGCAGTCAGCTGTAACACAGACCCATGCTTGTGGCCTCACTCGATGAAGATCTCTCTGTGTTCATGGTATAGAGCCGCCGGTGTCGCCTCTCCGCTCGGGACAATGCACTCTCACATCAGCGTTCACAGACGAATAGGCAGCGAGGTAGACACCTTTCTTATCTATGTCCAAAGTCTGCGAGAAAGAAGAGAGGATTACTGAGCCTGGGACTGCAACGCCGTGGTTAAGCACATAATGTACTGTACATCACACACACACACACACACACGCTGCACTGTGCATAGCAGAGCAGCATTAAAAGCTGGAGCCAAGCTAAGACAAATAAGGGTGTGTCTGCACTAAGTCCTGCTACAGAATACAGCTTTTATGACTGTGAAATGAAAGGCTTTATCGTGAAGCAAGGCACTTTCTGTTATTCTAACATACAGCAGGGCTGTACGAGATGCTATCTGCAGGGCCGAGGCCGGGTTTCACAGGGTTTCCCCTCCATCTTTGAGACAAAGGTGGCAAAGGATGGAGAAGGTGCACAGCAGGGTTTGTGCGTTCGCCTTCAGAGCAGAGACGCTCAGGTCGAAAAACGGACGCGGAGAATAAAAAAATAATAACAAGAGCTCGAAAACGCGAATTAAAGCTGAAATCAAGTGAGCCGTCCTCTCTGTCGGTAAAGTAACACTCCTCCTGTGTGTGTGTGTGTTATTTTACAGACACCAACCTGATTAATCTGGAGTCGGGGTCACTTCTCTGAGAGGTTAAGAGTCGCTGCTATTAGAGTGCTGCAGGCGTATGTAGGAGGGGAAATAAATCCATGTTTTGACCTCGAGGGTCGACAGAAAAAGGACAGACGGGACAAAAGGGCTGATGGGAAAAAGTGAAAAAAAGAAGAAGCGATGGTGATACCAACAACATTGATCTGGAGTCAGTGGGTCACATGACATGGAAGCTATCGAAGACAAGAACAAGATTTTATCCATAAATATTCATATAAAATAGAAGAACTAAAATCCAATGACTCCTGCAGGTATTGATTGGGAGTCACCGGGTCACATGACACGGAAAAACCTGCAAATTTATCAAATAATTTAATAAACATTAAAAAATCAAAACAGATTTGCAACATGAAATCGTCTTTTCTTGTTTTAATCTGAACTTCGACCAACACGTTGAATTCAGCATGAAGTTTTTGACGTTCAGACGGTAATTTACTGATGATCCCCGAGTGAAACCCCTGTGGTCAGGAGCGAGGGTCCTCTTACTGTCAACACCAACTGAGTAAGAAGACGCCGCTGGATCCTGAGTGAACGCCTGACGATATTTGCCGACCCGTCTTTGGGTTGGAAAAAGCCATTTTTATCTGGATTAACTAGTTCTTTGGTTAATTAAGTCAAAAATGACGTTACACAAGAACAGAGAACAAAAAATTTCCCGTTTGAGAACCTGGAACCAGCAAATATTTGCTGATTGAATGAAATTTACTGATAACTAGTTAAATTTCTGATGATTGACTGATCGTTTGACATGGAGGACACAAAAAGACGTTTTTCATAAGTCATGAAGGATGCTGCTTTCTCTCGAGGCGGATTTTCTGGGAGTTCCCTGAGAAACGCGACCAGTCGAGGCAGATTGCAGCAAACTTCTGAAGCAACATTTATTTGAGTTGGCAGCGGGTTGAAATAATCTCACCCCATTGGCAGAACTTCCTCTCTGAAGGCGACGCACAAAGGCCAATCAGGCTGCGCAGACACCACAACGGCTGCGATCGGTTCACTTAGGTCACTTTGTGTTTCCTGGCACTGAGTTTTTATTACAGACCTTCTCTGTGCCGCTGATGTCACTGCTCTGTATCTGTTTGACAGCGAGTTGGCGCCCACGGCGAAGGCAGCCCAGAAGTATAATGCAGCTTCTCTTTGTGCCGACTGTAGCTCAGTTCCCAAACTGTGGAGCTGCAGCGACAAAGAAATTAGAAGTGTGAGTGGATGTCATGGATTAAAAATAAACAGCTGATGAATAATAAGCAGTCCTGATAATTTGGATAACTCGCTCTCACACTCTCTCCTGCCTCTGTATCTGTATCTGCGGCGCACATGCACGAGCTGAGAGGCAGAGAAACCTCACAGGGATTACATTATGTGCCACCGCTGTGCACTTTGATGCAGCGAGAATGGAAAATCTACAGAGCAAAGCCGTGAATCAAGAAGAGCCCCGGAAAGCACACATAAAGATACACAGACGTACGAGTAATGGGAGGCTTGAAAGGGCTTTACAAGGTGTGTGTGGGTGTGTGTGTGCGGCCGCGTGATGTCTTCATCAACCTGCTGCTAACACACTGATTCTCTGCGAAATTAAGTCAACAAACTGTGTGTTGAAAGTTTTCTGTGGTTTGATTTGCCTGTGTTCAGTGAGCGTTGCGGTTCAGGTGTGCAGACAAGCCTCACCTCAGCTCGGCTCTTCTTCTTCTTCTTCTTGTGACCGCTGAGATTTAAAAACGTGTTTGCTCGTCTGCGGGTGTCACGCATCATTAGCGGCGCGCTCTCGACGCTAAAAGCTCGCCTCGTTCTGACGCTTTTGTTGCAGATGTTTGAACTCCTCACTGTTGTTTTTGTGACAGATAACATTCAGTGATTTAATATTTGCCTGGCATTTGCATTTTGGCACAGAAGAAGAACCACTGTGTTTGTTTTAAGGCTCACTCTTTGAGTGTTTCGGTACGTGTTGGTGCAGCCGTACAGAGTTATCATGTCCAGTTGTTGGTAGTGTTGCAGAGGAGGTCCGCTCTGAAGAGCTGGAGGTCTTTGTTCCACTAACGGGCAGCATGTTGAGTCCGGTCTGGCAACCAAGACAGCGTGATCAGAGAAGGTTAGCTGGCTAAGTTTCTCGTTGCCCTGTCAGGGGCGAGACACAGGGAGTCAGTTTCACCACGTTAAGGTGTGTTTTTCCTCAGAACATCACGCTGTCGCGGTGAGACACACTTTTTGATCCCACACTGGGAAAATCTGCGTGTTACATCAGCTCTGCTGGAGCTGTGTCGTGACGCAATGCTGAACAAAAACTCATATTGTATTCTGAGCCAACAGTTTGTATCTGCGTTTACTCTTTGAACCCAGACGCACACACACACACACACACACACTTCTGATGTTATAGCTCTGGGTGTCAGCTCCCTCTGCGTGTGTGTGCGTGCACTTCCTTGTTGTTTATTTGTGCAGCAGAAAAAGAGGAAATATTCTGTTTAAAACAACAACAAAAAGTAGAAAGTGGACAGCGAAAGCGGTTGCAGATGGTCCGGAGACAGATACAGAGCCATAGATAACATACCCGCAGCCACATGTGACATCATGTGGTGAGTCACATGGTCTCTAAGTGTTTTTGTGTGGGATGATCTCAACCACAAACTCCTAAATGTCTCTCATTGTGTCATAAACCACCGCAGCTTTAATGGGGAGTTGATAAATAGACAGTGGCAGCGTGTGTGTGTGTGTGTGTGTGTGTGTGTGTTTATATGCATGAGTTGCACCAAATTATTTATGGACATGCATGTGATCGCTGCGATGAGCTTTTCCTCGCCCGGGATAATGCATCACCTGAAAGAATCGACGTGCAGCTACATTTCAGAGGTTAATTAGACGCATGAAATTACAGTCGTTAAAGTTTTGAATGTTAAACTCATCAGGCGCTGGAATCTGCAGCGTCAGAGACGGCTCCCGTGTCTCATGGCCTCTCATCACGTATGTTCTGAAGGCGCTAACTAAAGAACTCAATGCACCCGCGGCCCTCGCACTGTGCCGGGTTATGTTAATGACATGGCTGCACAAAGGAACTGTCTGCTTTAATTATGGAAGAGTGTTGGGCTCATGGCTCCTGCTCCCTTTTCCGTTTCTTTGATATTTCCTCCTCTTCTTCCCCCCCCCTTTTTTTTACACCGCTCCCCTAATGTGGACTCTTTGATTTCCTCCTCCCCTGCACCGCGAGGAGAGGTGGACTAATCCTCTGAATCTAATGTGTCACCTACTCTAAGCAGGAATGAATAGGCCCTAGATTACCGCCGGACACTAATCCCATTTAGCCTCCACGATGATAGCTTCTGTTCTGGGCCGGGCCGTGGCTGTGCCGTGGCCAGGCTGATTTGGTGGGGCCCAGCTGTTGTCATGCACCTGTTGAGCCTCTTCCTTAGTTTTCCTTCCTGACTCCTGCGGAAACGGAGCTCATCGCTGGATCATTGACAAATTTCTGGATCGGGAAGATGGCGAGAAGTAAAGCCAAGTCACCCCTAAAGATTGATAACGAACCGTCCACAACGAGCCGGTCCCATCGAGAAACAACGACGCCTGAAGTGTGTTTCATATGTCCGGTTACGTGACCGACATGAGCGTCTTGATGTATCTTGTCAAGAGGCACAGATTCAAAATAAAACTTCTTTCAAACTCTGATAATCAGTAAAAATATTTTGTATTCGTTCTCTCTGTGCGGCCCGGCAGTAAATGATCCATGGAGCAGTACTGCTTCGTGGTTGTAGACTGCTAGTACGTCACAGAAAAACAACTGCTCTAATACTAAACATACAAGGTGCTACAGCGCTAATTTAAAACACAACTGCACTGACTTCTTCATCAAAAAGATCGGGGGAAGACCCATCTGGGGGGGAAAAAAACCCACAACAAAGAAAAGTTCTGTTCTGGTACAAACCCGATGCAGTGCTGCTAATATTAACAGCATGTCTGACATGGCAGCCTAAAAAAAATCACTCGAGCCGGTACGCGATGAGGATAAACAGAGTCTGCAGAGCGGCAGGGAGAGTGTATTTGTATAGCAAATTTTTATAAACAATGGCAATTCAGAGTGCTTTCCATAACGCTCCGTGAGGGCTGAGCAACATCGTATGCATCCTGGACGTACATAGTAATGTCCTGAGTAACTGTGGGAACCGCTGGGACGACTGCATGCTCCTCTCAAAGCTCTGCACTGTTTAGTTTAAAGAAATCTGCGCGAGTCGAGCAGCTCAGCTCTAATTAGGACTTCTGAATTAGTTTGCTCGTTACGCACGTGACATCCGCTCTGATGAACCCAGAAAAACTAGAATCGCTCTGATACAGATTTCTCGAGCCGCCTCCCTCTTCGCTCACCCTCCGTGCCCCCCTCTCTCTCTCTCTCCACCAACACAAACGTCATGCAAATCCAGCGTCGAGGGCACAGAGCAAAGCTATTTGCAGCTTGACCGACAGTAAATTTTCCCTCTTGACAAGCCCTGTTGCATTGTCTTCTCCCTGTTAGCCGTGGCCTCTCTGTCCCCCCGCCACCCACCGACCCTCTTTCTGTCTCCTTGAACCATCCAGCTGTGCCAGCCCCTCATCAACGAGGCTTTGTGTCCCTCCGTCTTCCTCTCCGTGTCTGTCTATCTTCGTCATCTCTCTCCTGATTGCTATCCTCCTCCTCATCTGTCTTTGGTGTGCGCTTTACGACTGCCCGTGCTGTGAATCCAGCCTTTCACCGGCCGCCTCGGAGTGACATTATGAACATGCTGTCACCCCCCCGACACACAGATGGCCTGAAGGACATTTCCTGTACTGTGTGTGTGTGTGTGTGTGTGTGCCATGCACATACATGTTGTGTGTGAGTAAATACTTTTTATCCACAGTTACATCAGAATTGATTCCTGATGTCATCGGCTGCATCTCGAGCTTTACAGGCCGAGTGAAAGAATGCGTTCAAAACCCAGAACATGTTTTTGTTTTTCAACAACATGAAACGGCTAAAATAGCATGAAGGAACTTTTTTTTTTATACATCAGTTCCAGATGATTCCCAAAAAAATGTGTTTACGTGTGTTTACCGCTGTCATGCAATGCCCCCCTCACAATGATGCCTTTACTGACTCGCATCGCGGACCACAGACACGTGACATGGCGGGCTGTCGCTGAAGTCAGCAGCTATATTTCATGCCGTGAAGTTCGTGCCTGAACATAGATGTCTCTCAGTTCTCAGGAAGCTTGGCAACAACATGAAATGTTTATGCTGATATACAGAAGGAAATCAGATCACCACTTTATTTTGAATCAGTGAGAGAAGTATCCAAAGTTTAATTCTTCTGGTGGTTAAATAGAAGATCAGTCCTCATTTCTTTGAAATTTGATGGTAGCATCTCAAATGTATTATTTCTGATATATGTTGATGTGAATAATACATCATTCCCCCTTTAAATTCCAGTAAAGCTCCGTCTAATTCATATAATTCATCAGTGATTAGAGCTTAAAGGTCCAATGTGTCGGATTTAGGGGCAACTCGTGGTGACATTAGGAAACATTAGGAAACACTCTGCTTAGCAAATTCACATGAAAAACAAAAATCTACATCAGAGTTTGGTTTGTCCGTTCTGGGCTACTGTAGAAAAATGGCGGTTCAACATGGCGGACTCCATAAAACAGGACCCGCTCCCACTCTAGATACTTTTAACGGTGGAAGAAACCCTCAGGAAGAGCCACAGAGGAGGGCTCCCTCTCCCAGGACGGACAGACGTGCAACAGATGTCACGTGTACAGAACAAATCAACACAGACATGTTGTACAATTACAACGAATGATTAAATGATTACAGTAGCAGTGGAACCTCTGATAGAGACGCAGATGTACAGCAGCAGCAAATCATTAACTAACTATAAACTGTGAAGCAGATATGGTAGCAGAGAGAGAGAGAGAGAGTTTTCTGTGAAGTATTTTTAATAAGCATCTTTAAAAAGTTTTGCCTAATTGCCTGAAGCAAGCGAAATGCCTCGTCGTTGCGTCCTTGCTATCTTCTCTTATCTGTTCAGAGTTGCACATGTTGCAGTACGGGTCGGGCAACCGTGAGAAACAAAACCCAAAAGTTTACGAGATAAGATGCAAGCAGGATGTGGGCGAAACCGCAAATGTTTGCCGCAAGGACGCTCTCGAAGTTTCTGAAAAGTGTCACCGGGTAACGAGAGCTGGAAGAATTTTGTTTGCACGTCAGCTAAGATAATGAATAAAACAATTTTCATCAGGGGAAGGAAAAGTTGCGTTCGGTCAAGCAGATTTTTGCTCGACAAGCTGTGATCTTAAAGTTTTACTTCCATTCATTAGTTTTTGATATTAAACTGTGTTGTCGTTGTGTTTCTCTTCGTTTCGTCCATCCTGCCCTCTCGGCAAAAGCAGCTTGCCAGCAGTCAACTGTCTACATTTACAGTGTTCAGCCGCCGCAGTACCGCTGTGGGCTTGTATGTATTTTTGGCAGCGCTCACAGCCAAACAAAGACTAAATGTAGGAAAAAAACATACATTACACCCTCGTACACGTGCACATACTGACACAGATTGCACACTGCGCTCTCCAAAGACAGACGAGCGTGTGTGATACAGTAGAGTCCGACTACTTTTCTCTATTCTTGTCTTGCTTGCCAGAGAAGTTTGCGTTCCCTCGGGGCTGCTGGCACTGATGCCGACGGATGGCTGCAGTAGTTTTCTCATCGTGTCGTCGGTTCATGCCGTTTCCTCCGAAGAAGTTTAAAAGGTGCTTTGGACGTTGGATCAAATTTACTACTTATTTTGACTAAGTGAGGTGGGTCAAGGTTAAGTGCAGGAGGTAGTGTGCAGGTGGCCGTGAGCTGGATTAGGAAGCAAAGTGCCCTGTTTTCATGTGAACTTGGCAAAGCGAGTGACGGGAGGTCTGCTTTATACTAAGTCACTGATTTTGGGCCCTTTCCCACAGACGGGCCGCGTATCCATCAAGCAGAGTGAATTCTTGGCTGGCATTTTTGCAGAAATGAAATGAGTTCCCTCCACCCACCCGAGATAACCAAGCTGATCAAAACCATCGCGGCGTATGCTTTACTTATAATCATTTTCTGCTTTGACTTCACAAGGCCGTCCGTCTTTAAAGCATTCTATTGTTCTGGAAAGTTGGCTTGAAATAATAAAACAATACGTAAATGATATCAACGTTATGGATCTCATGAAGCAGCCACGGAGACGGTGTTGTCATCTTCCTCAGGCGAAGCAATGTACTGCACAGAATGTAGTTTAAAGTCTCTTCAAAGCCACCAGACGAGACTCCTTTGGCAAAAACGGGCATTTTAATGTGAAGAAGTTTGTTGGCGTTATTTGGAGACTTGCTTGTTACTTGCTGCAGTAGACCGTCAACGCTCGCGACAAAGGGCGTCTGGTGGCGACGTAGGCTAACGGCTTCAGTTCTCCGTTGGAGAATTTGGCTCCGACTCAAAAGATTGAGGCGGAGTTGAAAGGTTTTACCTGTTGGGTGACTTTTTTTATGATTTGTTTGTACTTCAATATTTGTTATATAAATATATCTGAGCGAATTTAGATTGAAGCTGATATCTAATACTTATTATCATCTACGTAGGACCTAAATTACATAGAAGGTCACTGTGGATTTGGGTTTCCAGTGGCACCTCAAAGTATTTCTGGAGGCAATCTTGGCGTCTAAAATTGCCCGCCAATCCTTTGGTTGATTATAATCGTTTTTTTGCTCAAATTGCTGCTGTAATTGGGGCCTTTGTACGTTAAGATGACACTTTGCAACCCCAGAGCTATCGCTCTTTATGACTGGCCTTGTTTAGCCTCGTACGGCTCGGTCTGCGTCACCGTCAGAAGACCCGTCTCCCTGAAGCCAGAGCAGCGAGGCAGGATCTGTTTTTTTTTTTTTTTTTTTCCCGTCCACCATCATTCACAGTCTTGACAGGCCAGTGAATTCCCCACACCCCTCCCAGCCTTTAGTTCAAAGCCTCACATTTGCCACCAGAGGGGGGGGAGTAGTGGTGAACTTGGGGCCCACTGACAGATTTTACCCTCAAGATGTTTTCAGTTGAACGTCCTCTGAAGTGGGAAGACTTTTTCTGCTTCTGTTTTAGACTTCCTCGAGTCCACTGTGGGTATTTTATGTGGTGAGATCACATCGGCGGTGCTTTCACTTTGCCATTTTTTTTCAAGACACTTGGAGGAAACAGCGGAAAGCTCATATCCTCCCAAACAACTCTCCCTCTCTCTCTCTCTCGCAGTGAGCATCAAAGCTGTTGAACTTTAAAGTCGCCACGAGGGTTATCACAGAGGGCCTTGGCTGCAGTGTCGAGTAACAGCGCTGCCTTTTGATTCGTACCAGCTAATGATCGTCTTCATTGTTGGCTTCAAAACTAGTAAAGGGAAATACCGAAGTTCCATAACTCTCTGAAATACTTCCCCATTACTCGCTTAAACAAGAGCTTGCGGTCAGATTGTTAAAACGTCATAAACTGTATTTACAAGGCAGGTTTAACAGTCTCTTTGAAAATGTAACGACGTGGCCGTGATGTTGGGACTCGGGCTCGGTCCGATAGGCATCAAACAATCAGTCATGGTGCTCGGCCTTTGATGGATCTTATCAAAGTCTTCCAGATCCAGGCCGGTCAGGATAATTAGATGCTGCTTTTCTTCTAAATCAGCATTAACAAAGACTAGCAACACATTATCTTCCTTAATGAAACCATGAAGCATCTTTTCACCTCTGTAGTCCTTCGTCTAGGCGTCATCCACAGATTCAACCTCGCACCTTGCTGTGCAGCATTAATAATCATTTGCAACCTCACAGCCGCGTTCTGTTTACTCGGAGCACCTGTGGTCGCTTTGTTGACAGGAAACAGGAAGTTGCCTGTTTACATCTAGCTCTGCCGTGACTTTATTGTTGCATCTGATGTAGCTGCACACACACACACACACACACGTCGGTTTCAGGTGATTTCGACGATGGTGGATGGTGAGTTTGTCCGTAGCTCGGATATTTATAGGTTTGACTCCAGCTCGTGTTTGTGGGTTCATTAAGGTCGTGCCTATGCCTTCTATACCGTCCCACATTACTTGACATTGGACCTGGATCAACACTATATAAGACAGCTATCCAGTCAGTGCAAATATAGCATGAGCATGTGGTCACATGTCACAGTAACGCTACTGAAACACAGCAGCATGCAGAGTCGATAGCTTTAATGTGTAAAACTGGCGGAGCTCCCCGACTTTTTTATCCAATCGTCGTCCGTTGACAGGCAGAATAGTTGCTGTACTTTTGTAGGTCAGCCACGCCTCAGCAGTTCAGCGTAGATACTGCAGGATTCACATTGGTTTTTGACAACCCAGTGCTGGTTAACCACCTGTCAGAGAAAACCCGACGCAGCGTGAGGACTGAGAAACTCTCCCACACACATTATCGTTCTCCTCTCTCTTCAGAACAGTCTCATTATATCATTAGCTTGTTTTTAGCTCCGGCAGGAGAGCATCATATGACTGCTGCTCCGTTCAGGCTTTTTATTGTTTGCCCAGCGAGCTACCTCTCCTCTCCTTGTGCCCCGTCTTTTTTTTTTTTGCCATGCACGTCTGCAAGGGGAAGAGCCCTCCAGCTAATTAGAGACTTGCCAGTGGAATTTCACTGCGACAAAGGAAGCTATTCATGTCGGCAGGATGGTGAAAAGGCCGCTTCTGGCAGCAGTGATAGCGTTGCTCGGAGAGAGGTTAGCAAAATGAAGAGACTTGACTTTGAAGGCTTCCAAAGACACCCAAGCTCTCAGCTCGATGCAGCCCCCCTCCAAGCTGGCCTCCCTGTCACACACTGTCAGCACAGCGGCTAAATACTTGACCTCCCATCTGAGCGTGTTGTCTTTGGTGACTTGTTCTGCTGTTTGCGCCATATGTGACCCAAAGCCCTTCAGTGACAGCGCACAGACGCAATCCATTTCACTTCACACCGTCGCGACTGCATCTACAAGCCCGGAGATCTCTTGTGTAAACTCGGGCTGCGACCTTCGGCCCTCGCGCGTCGTGCAAAATTAGTCATCTTTTGCACGACCATCCATCAAACCGCGCGTCCATGCAGCCGTATGTCTCATCGTCCTCTCCTCTATAGGAAAACAGATTCTTTATGTTGAGACGGGGGAATTCCCCTCATGTGGCATGCAACGCACAGTTGTCTTTTTTCATCACATTTTCCACGCATGCCTTCAAATGTACACTGTGTACAATGCGGATGAAACACTCAGGGCTCCTGCGCTCGATGCACAAATATGGATTTGAGTCATTTTCCAGGCTCTGGTCTGTTTTCTAAAATATGAAATGAGGCTCATCTTCAGCCAAAATGTTTACCGATGTGTGAGCGAGCTCGATGTCACCAAAAACAAGCCAAAGAAGGTGAGCAGTTACAGATAACAGTTATCTTCCTCTTTGGACTGAGCTACAATCCTCTGTCAGTTATGATCACGGAGGATCTAATTATTGAGTTAAATTAACCGTTTATTGATTAAAAAATAAAACAGACGAGCAGACGGAGGTTACTCAGTTAAAATCTGGATGAATCGAAGCGAGTCGTGAGTTTAACATTCAAACTGAGAGGCTAATAAAACCAGCTAACACCGTGAGAAACATGAATTTATCTCCCACAACACACAGACGCGTAAATAAAAATAGATCACACAAATTATTACAGCACGAGACAGAAGTTTACAACATATTCAAGTCAGACACGACTTCAGGCGCTTCCTGTCCGGTCGCACTGTAAATACATTAACAGCTTCCTCTTCTCCTCGTCCTGTCAAAGCACTTTTCTGTTCAGGCTTTTCTCTCACCGTCATCGTTGTCGATTTTCTCACATTCGGTCTCGGCATCTGCTTCTTTTTCTCTCTCTTCCTTTCTTTGATGTCGTCTGTTGTGGTCAGCCGGCCCGCTGATGCTCGCGGGCATCATCGCTCATGTGGAGGCGCAAACCACGGTGAGCTATAGAGCCGAGGATTTTCCAGGAGACCTCAGCAGATATGAGACATGTTGTGAGATACAGCTCCACGTTTTTGTTGATTGATATGAACTGACATAAAAAAAAGCCGTAGAGGAGCCAAACAGCGTCGTGTCGGGCCCTCGGTTGACTGTCGTCGGGCTGAATCACTGCTGTTTTGCATAAAAGCTGAACTCTGCTGAATTTTCTTCTGCTGCCAAGTCACTGAAGTTTCGCAGTCGCCACCCCGCTCTGTCAGTTCATGTTTTCACGCTTCAGACTGAAATTAATGACTACCGTGTGTTTTGTCTCTCGCCGGGCCGCACTCGTGTGAGTGACACTAAATATTGGCAGTGAAATTATTCTGTCTTTGTTGTGAATGATGTGGAAGAAAAGAGAAAAGAAAAGAATTGTTGATGTTTAAAGAAATCGGGGAAACCAGGAGTCCGATGAGAAGAAGCTGTCTGATAAATATGAAGCTGGAGCCAGCAGACGGTTAGCGTAGCTTAGCATAAAGGCTGTGAAAAAAGGGGGGAAAACCCTGGCTCCGGCCACAGATAACGGACAGAATGTGAATTATTAAGGACATCAAGCAAAAATCAACTCACAGTGTGGAAACCTGACTGTATCAGACGCTACGTGGAAGGTTCAGTTCATTCAGAAGTCATTCAAACGTCTGCGTCTGTATCTGCATATGAATGCAGATACAGACGCAGACGAAAGCCTCTTTTGCTCTTCACAGAACTGCTGCAACCAAAGCGCCCTCAAACCTGATTGGTCGACGCTACTTAGACTAGAGATTAATAGAGATTAGAGCCAAGGTTCGAGTCTTATGGACGACTGGGAGTCCTTAAACATCAGATTAATAATTTATTCATGCAGCAGTGTTTTCATGGTTGGACCAGGATTAAATTATATAAATAATACAGTAATAACAAAGTAATTAATATTATTGACGTGATAAATACTAATACTAATAAAACCGATAAGACGTTGGCAGTAAATCGGCGTGCTAGAAACAATAAAAGGCGTCACTGTGTCAGCAGATCTCATCCGTGAAGAGAGGCCAAAACAAACAGCTGATATGACTCCTAATATTTGTTAAACGACAGCCGGAGAGTTACAAAAATCTAATTTGTGTCTCAAACGAGAGCTCAGTGTCAAAAATCACACGCAGGGTTTCATATTTGAGCACAGGATAAGATATTTCAGATGTCAGATGGAAGTCTCACCCTAAAGGTAGCCGACGACGGCCGAGATCCAGTGCTGACATTAAAGCCAGTAAGGCTAAAGCTGTACGAGCGTGTTTCTGCACTCTTTATAGCGTGACTGTGACGCAGGCCCGCAGATAAATGTTTGGCTTTCATGTCTGTCTGTGAGGTAAACAGGCCGAGTCTTCTGAGGCCAGAGTTACATTTCCAGGGTGGAGAGCGAAGCGAGGGGAGACGTGGATAGAGAGAAAGAGGCAGACGAAAAGATGAAGCAGGTTGAAGTAAGCTGGAGGACGGAGGGGATTTCACGGGCAGGCGGAGGAGGGGTGGTGTCCTCGCTGGCCTTTGTACTGTACAGCCTTGTTTGTTTTCTATATGCTTTATCCCCTCCCTTCCTCCTGCCTGTCGCCCTGCGCCGTCTTTCTCAGCTGCTCACCCACCCTAACAATCCTCTTTTTATTTCTTCCAGGGCGGAGACGAGGCGGACCACACAGCGCAGGAGGCCTGGGGAAATCATTAACCGCACACAAACACACACAATATGACCGGTAGGTTCTACCTATCTCCACATGCGCTCATGCCTGTTTACACTCCGCAGACTCAGCTGTTTGCATAATGATTCATTATCTCCGTCTACTGGTGCTCATTGTCTTAATTGTCAGCGGTGACTTGCTTTGAACCGCGACGCTTCGGTGACGTCCTCTTGACGAGCTCCTGCAGGCGCCGCGAGGTCGTCGTTTCCGCTCTCGCTTCCCAAAGTTCCAGTTTAGAAACTTTTCGACTCGCGCTTTGATTCGCTCGTGTAAAAAATGTGTCGTCCGCAGCACAGCTGTCACAGTTTAGATGAAAGAAGTTCATAAATATGTTGATGCGCTCATCTGGGTCACCTTGAGTCATTACGGTGTGCTCACAGCGGTGTTGAGCTTCTTGAGCAGCGTTTTATGTCTTTATTGCAGAGTTATCAACAGAGAGATTACAGGAACATGCAGAGGACAGACGTCCCTGACTGCACTCGGACCAGGGGCGGTGCATTTCATGGTCATCACCTTACAGAGGGTGTAGCTGGTGATGTTTTTATGATGATGATGCCTCTAATGACAGTGACACGTCTTCAGTACCTGAGCGCTTCAGTCGGAGCCGAGCAGCTCTGGACTCGCTTTGTTGTTTCTGCCGTGTCTCGTGTTCTTGAGACAAACATGAACTGTGTTCTTCTTCACATGCTTCTCTGTTTATTTCATATATTTTGTGGTCAGAGAGTCTCAGCCTGCGACTGCAGTTTTAATCTGAGTAAGCAGCAGACGTTCATTTCTGTTTACTCTGCAGAAATCTGTAAGAAAGAATGAATGAACCGTGAATGAGGCCTCCTCTCTTCTTCTCTCCTCTGCTGCCAAGAACTGGACTAAGGTCTGGATTAAGACTCAGACTAACGGCTGGACTAAGGACTTGATTAAAGGCTGGACTAATGAGTGGTCTCCCCTCCTCTCCTTTCACTGCACAGCTGGAGAGGAAGGGAAAGCACATAATTGTGGTTTAATCCCGCTCTAAGTCCCGGCAGCATTAGGGAGGCAGCAGAGGGAGATAATGTAGAGCAGCTCGGGCAGAGTTGTTTGGACAGATGCTCGCAGAGAGAGAGGTTTTAATGGTGGAGCTCACGCTGGACCGAGGGGGCCTGGTGTCAGTCACAGGTTCAAGTGCTGCACGTGGGAACTGAACACAGCCCATACTGAATTAATTGCCACTGTGGCCACGCGTGAAAATCCCAGAACAGCAGCGCGGCTTTGAGCGAGTCTCACGCTGGATCTGACCGCTGCATCTCGCTGTCAATCAGACGTCTTCTGACTGAAATGAGCCGCCGTCCTCGTCGCCGCCCCTCGTGGCGTTCAGCTGCATCACTCCAGCCTCTATCTCACAGGCTGTAAAGAAGTCACTGTTAGCGCTGTAAATATTTGCCTCGTGTCATAATTGTTATGATGCTGTCGTAAATAATTGGCATGCAGGGCGCCGACCCCTGACCGCTGTGAAGTAAGACTGATGTAAGACTGTGAAGTAAGACCGGTGGAGTTGAGTGAAGGTTTGCCGTTACGCCACATAAAAAGTCTCACAATTAACTGGTTTGCTGAAAGAGTTGCTCAGCTGAAGTTCGAGATCTTTGCGTCGCCCTTTTCTTCTTCTAGTTTCCTGGTTTGGAGAATCGGTGCCACCAGCTGCTCATCTCATGCGACAGGCATGAACCTAACATCCGCGGAACAGTAGCGGATGGACAGTCACTCCCAAAAGTGGGTTAATATTTGCAGCACATCTGGATGGAAGCACAGCAGGCTGTGCAGTGTAAACATCTCGCTCCATCCAGCAGTGAGAATGACAGTATGGAAATCTGCTGTCATGTTGATTGACACCAGCAGCGCTCTGAGCTCCAGCGGTGAGAAGCTTCTCATTCCTCATATTCTCAGAGTACAGTGTAGAAAATATTTAAGGTGCGTTACCTGAGAAGTTGAGCAGCGTCTCGATTTTACGACTAAAATGTCAGACGCTGCCAGCAGCTGTCGCTAATTAACATTATTTCCACGGGTAACCTGATGGCGGGATAAAATTAAACTTGGCTGTGATCAGGTTTGGGCGTGCCGCAGCAGCTATTACGTCAGCTTAAGGACTCCCCCCCCCCCCTGATCAGGACATCCCCCGCTCAGCGTCCAATATATACAGCACGCGTGTGTTTACTCGCTCGCTTTAGCCGTAGAATATTTAGCCGCTGCTCGAGAAAATGCAACTCTATACTTTGTGTCAGGAAAGAGAGTGTGTCAGCCATTAAAGTGAGAAGCCTCCGTGATTCATGATGCTTGTAAAAGCTGTGAAGCGTGCTCCCTTCTCGCCGGCTGGCAGCGGCGACCTTTGGAGACACACTCAAGCCGAGCTTTTCTATCAGAGCGGTCCCCGCTGGACAGTATCTTCACGCTCTTTGATTAAAGGGAAGGCCGGCGTGTGTACGTGATTTCTCCACCGAAGGAAGGAGAGATTTCACTAATGGGGAGAGAAAATGGTTGGAGCCGGGTGCAGGGGATATTTTAGAAGGTGTGTTTAGCTCCAGGAAGCGAGTCTTTCAGAGCGGGGACGGAGGCGGGGTGCAGATATTAGACACTTTTGGTTCAGGGGTTGATGTGCACACGTGTGTGTGTGTGTGTGTGTGTGTGTGTGTGCATGGAAGGGTGTACTAAAGCAGCAGTGTGTTCATGTGAGTGTGTGTCTTTAAGTAGGAGCCAGGCGGGGTGTTAGGCTGGGGCACAGGCAGGCGAAGAGGTGGGATCAGTCTCCCATCACTGGGCTGGAGGCAAGCTTTCCTAACACCTCATAAATCTCACCTGGTGCTACAGGACTGCTGCTGACATAGCTGCTGCAGTGCACACACACACACACACATGTGCAAACTGTGTAGCATGCACATTTTTTTTAGTGGGTGCATGTTTTTATGCAGCCGTGTGTGTGTGTGTGTGTGTATATATAGTATGTTTTATGGCACACACACGGTAAAGCCAGAGCCTGAGAGTCAGTCATGTCAACAGCAGCAGCCAAATGAGAAAAATAAAGTGGATGTATAACGTGTCGGAGTAATCTATCACATTTCATCCGTCTCTTCTGACGTACACGAGAACAGAGCAGAGTTAATCTTGGCAGCCTTGCAGATTTCCCCCCAAATCCAACACGTTTGAAATAATTCTGCAGCACAAGCACCTCGAGTGCGACTGATCCTTCTTCATCACAATCCACCGCTTCGGTTCTGTCTTTGACATCAGTGTCAGTCTCAGTCTTAACATAGTCTCTACGCAAAATTGCAGCCCTGTTGTCAGACCGTTTCTGAATTTAATGTCATGTTTGCCGAGACGGTCGGTCGTGACTCTCGGCCAGCTGAGAGAGAGTCTGTAGTTATACTGCCATTGTGGCTCGACGGATACGCGTCCTCTTCAGCTGTATTGTGTTTCGTTCTCAATAATTACGACGTTTTGTTTTGTTTTTTTGAACCAATAATTCACGTGAATTTATCCTCAATGACCGTGTGAAGAATGGAGCATGAGTGATAATCCTGCATCACTTTAAGCCTTAATATAACCTGAACAGGTGAGTTGTATATAAATTCACCCTCAGTACAGGAAATTAGCTACAGAGACCTTAACATGAAACCTGGGATGTTAAACTGAACATCTTTGTGTGTCTTTGTGTCGTTGACGTTGTTTTTCCGCCATCAGATGAAGAGACGGCGAACACGTCTGTCAGCTGCAGCTCTGATGTGCACACAAAGGCTGCACACTGTTACCTCTTATGTTTGTCTAACTTCTCTATGAACACAGCCTTGGGGGCTCTTCTGCACTAAAGCACTAAAACAGCACATTTTACGCTTGATTAAAGAAATAATCTGCCTCTCTGCGCTCGTGGGAAAATACACCTAATCACTATTGTGCTCTCTTATTTTCTTTTCCAGTAAAAAAGCGCAGCGTACTGCTGCTGACATCGAAGCGAATAACACCTACGAACGTACAGTATATACAGCCTCCCGGCAGTGTTACCGCTGTGTGACTTCTTGTTGACACTGTGTGTGCGCACGGGGAAGTTCTTCATCCCCTGAACTCAGGTAGCTCTCTATCTGTCGGCGGCTCCACAGGTGGCTGAGGCGTCTCCTCCTCTGACCTCGTGTGTGTCTCCTCACTGATGTCCTTAAAAGACAGCGGAGGAGCCGTGGTGAACAAATCTGGTGAACAAAACAGTTAAAAAGTAGTAAAAAATAAGCACGCACACCTGACTTTCATGACCATGGTGGAAAAATCTGACAGGTATTCTCGTTTATGGTGGAACCGTGTGCCTGAAGAATCACCGACAGAATCTGTGTGAGCACTAACTCGTGATCGGAGGTCAAACGTCGACCACACTTCGTTTTCCTCGAGCTAAAAAAGCTCGAAGTCAAACAGAAATTATGGAAACTCCTCGTATGATTTAAAATGCTGTCTAAAAATAAACCGTCAGTAAACACCATGCAGAGGTGGGTGGAGGGTGGAGGGTGGTTGTTGCCACAGCGCTGTGTGTGTGTGTGTGTGTTTGATGCGTCACTCCTCCAGCCTTTAACAACCACAGACACACACGGGGGAGCTCGGTTTCATCAGCCTCAAAGTGTCTCTGCTCTCTGTCAGAGCATTATCAGCTGAGCTAACTAGCTGTGCGCTGCCGCCCTGTCCACAGCTCATTGATCACCGGCTCCCCCGCTGCTCGGGGGCTGTTTGCTAGCAGCTCAGAGGGAATGGTTTCCTGGCAAACAGCGGGCCGCGGGCGCGGGGAGAAAGAGTGTGTTCTGTGTGACCCGGGTCTGGACTCTGACAGGCGTTAGCTTAATGAGAGATCGAATACATTAGCACAGAAAGTACACAGTGCCGACCCCGCAGCCGACCACCTCACTTCACCGCCGCTGCTGATGTTTGTGAGTGACTGTGGTTATTCGCAGCTGTCATACACAAGTGAGTCCTGTGGCAGCTCGAGACCAGACTCATTCATTTTCCTGCGGCGTTTCGACTTGTGTTTGGGGATGTCAGCTCCCTCCAGTGCCGCCTCGACTTTCAGATGCTTTTTGTGGCTCTTTTTTGTGCCTTCTATTTCAAGAGCGGGGCAGCATTAATGAGCTGTTATGTTAGCCACTAACAGTGGTGCCTTGGCCGCATCGCTCCTCTCTCTGGCATCATGTCAACATGCGTACGGTAAATGTAACCAGGCTCAAGGTCCCACAGCTTTTATGTGCTCGCTGCACCGCTGCTACGTCCTGCACCGTGTCACATGAGTGTAAAATATACTGCCGGACGTCTGGACGGTGACCGGCAGCGATGTTCGACTATTTCATCCAGAGTTAAAGGAGCCAACTTTTTTATTGTCAACACATCCGGACCAAAACCAAAAAAATTCAGCAGAAACGCTCCAGCTCGTCTACCCCGTCTGTGGCACTCAGCCCTTCAGCACATCGCTTCCTACTGCAGACACAAATCCAGACTTGCCAAACCTCCCAATTTTCCCAGGAGACTCTCTTGTTTTTTTTCATTTCCCTCTTCCCGGAGTCACAAATCTCCTGAATTTCTCCGGATTTGTGACAAATTTTCACACCGTTTCACTGTCACGACCTGATTCTGCTGAAATACGCCGTGTGGGTGTGTTTTTACCTGCTGCCGTGTCACACAGCGTCACCAGAGGGCCAAATTATCATTCTGCATCCCTCCCCGACAATTAAAAGTATTAAACACACAAACCTGGTTGCAATTGCAAACAACTTAATTTGTTGTTTTTATTCTTAAGAACTCTCCAGACGTCTCAAAATCCTCCTTAACTTTGAGGTCACGATGTTAGCAACGCGTATAAATCAAAGTTTATGTACAGAAACTAATAAATGTATATTTAGTTGAAGACTTATCCTAAAATAACGGGCCCGTGTAGTTAGTTGTAAAAGTTCACAGTGCATAGCTGTTGGCGAACTATTTTCTGCCATGGATTAGTCCACATGTGGTGCCCCAGTGAGTATTTACAGCAGTAGGACGGTGTGTGTGTGGGATTAACTCAAAATAAACTGCAGAGTGTGTGTGTGTGTGTGTGTGTGTTCTTGGTCACCCGGTTCAACAGTGTGTCTCACTGGAAGATGTATCAGGATTTGGATGAACACACACTCGTTCGTTGATCGGTTAATTGTTGGTTTTGGTTTCCGCGCGCTGATCGCCGCGTGCCTGAATCCTCACTAATAATTTACGCTGCAGTAATTATTGTTTGATTTGTTTCCAAACAGAATCCCTTGAGGCCAGAGGCTCAGGCAGTCATCACAGATTTCACTCTGCGAGTGCGATCACGTCAGATAATGAACTGGAACAAATAAGCCTCCCTCCTCTCCTCCCTCCTCTCCTCTCTCCTCTCTCCTCTCTCGGCCTCCCGCTGTGGCAGCGTCGAGTGTAATGGCTCGTCCACATCCACTCCCGGCCTTGAGTGTCGGCTCCTCTTGCCTCCTTCCTCACGCACTCGACATCACCTCGCCTCGCGAGCAGAAACACACTGACGCCGTTGAAGCAGGAGCGCCGCGCTTATTACAGACACCAGACTTGGAGTGGACCCAAAAAAGTGACTGCTGGCATTGTGCGCCTGTTAAATGTGCTTATGTGCGAGTGTTTTTAGCATGTGTGTGTGTGTTTCTTCTAAAACGTACAATCCCCGAGGACTCTAAGTATGACAGAATGTAAATATTCACACACTGTATTTTATCCCGAAACGGCATCGTCAGGAACAAATATTGCGTGTTTAAAGACTCACATCCAGGCATAAAGAAATCCTTGTTTCGCTGCCAAATCATGTTGCAGGTCTTTCTCCTTCCATTAGATTTTTTCAGACATGTCAGCATGTATGCCCCCCCCCCGTGTATACAGTATTTCACCCGGCCTTGGCCACCACCGTAGATGTCGAGCACGTGCAGGCCGATCAAACGCCCACGCGTGAACGGCAAACAGCAGCCTGGCCATTGTCCCATCAATCAGCTCGTAAATGTCATTAGAAGGATGTGGGACATGGCAGCTACGGGACGGATGAAACATGTCGACTTTTTATCCCGCACAGTGGGATTCAGTGGGAGGTAGAAGTTGACTCCTGGCCTGTGTCGGTTATATAAGCCCGAGCCTGGTTTCTTTAACTGGCAGTTGGGGCCTAATTTCGGTTTGCAGGCCTGCGTCTGGTCAGTCAGCCACACGACGAGCGGATTCAAGTGTTTAACGTGAAGTCCAAGCTCGGAAATATGATAATACCTGCTGCACTGTACGGCTCCGACACCGCAAGAGGTTGAGGACTCAGTTATTCTGAACTTTGGTACACGACATTTATAGAAAAGAACAGTCCATTCTGCAGCTAAGTCAACCCTAAAACGATGTCAGTTGTTATGTTTCCATAACAGTGTGTATTTCTGGCAGCGGGGCAGTTTAAGTGAGGTTACGGCTAAATTCCTGACGTTTTGGGAAAACAGAATATGAATCCAACAGGACACGACGTCGATATGATGCACAGATAAAAACACAGACGATCGAGCGCCAATAACACTGATGCATCCTGACGTTTCACAAGTCAAAGATGATTGAATCGGTCGTTGCAAACTTTGTCGAGATCCAAAGAAATCTTTAACAAATACATATCGCTGCGATGTGTGTAAAACGAGGGAACTTCCCATCAGAGGTTGCCACGTGGTTTGAATATTTCTTCAGAAACCTGTCGGGAGGCGTCGTGGAGTTTAAGAAGAACAACTTCTGCCTGGACTCGAACCAGCGACATCGAGGCCGCGTTCCCCTCGAGTGCCGTGCTGGATTTATCCTGTATTCTTTCACAGCGCGAGGCAGCGGGACATAAATACTTTGTTTACAGTAGAAACAGAAGGTGTGTTTGAAAAATGTGTTTCCATCTGTCTTCGTCACATCGTAAAAAAAACCTCCTTCGCATTCCACGTTTCCACCGTCGACTGCCGCAGAAACAGTTCTGACATTTTTGCAGTCAGAGGCCTGATTAGTGGAGTATCCAGCAGTGCTGCTGGAGCTTAACGGCAGATTTCACAGACTAACTCTGCACATACTCAGACACATTCATACATGCCACATATAAACCACATGTACTCATACCTAATGATCTGGATTATTAGAGCCCACCCACAGCATGAGTCTGGTCCACTGTCTATGTGTTTGATCAGCTAATTACCACCATTTTGGGCACACACACACACACACACACACTCCACCATTAGGCTGGTTTTCTGCAGGAGGCCGCTGGGCTTCAGCTCCCCTCCTCCCGTTCCCTCCCTCTTTTCTCCTCCTCACCCGCCCTCTTATTTCTCCTCTTTTCTTTATTGCTGTCCTCGGAGCAGCCTTGGCAGCTTGTGAGTTATTGAAATAAAACAAGGTCTCTGAAAGATTGCCGGGCATCAGCGCTGAACTGCAGGGTACATTTCAGGCTGAGGGTGAAATATGAAGTCGGAGGGTTTAAACGGCCGGCGATTGTGCACTTACAGGCGCTTATTTTAAATGCTGCTGCTAAAACTTTGCTAAATCCCGCAGTATGTAGGCTCTGACCTTGATCCTGTTTCACTGCTCTCTGAGTTTTAACGACGAGGTATGAGTCAGCAGTTACCAGTTATGTGATATTATTGTGTTTATAGGGAAGGCGGCCAAACTGAGGTGCAGACATTCATGCTCCCCAGAAGATGGACCAAAAATACAGACAGAAAATCAGAGCGAGAGATAGAAGACGACTGAATTAGCTACAGGCTGTTTATTTCTGCTGTCTAACATGGGGACTTATGGAGACTGACTCACTTCTGCAGCCAGCCTCAAGTGGACGTTTGAGGAACTGCAGCACTTTGTGTAGATTTCTCTTAAACCTCCGTCAGGATTCATCGTAGTAGCTTTATATTTTTATCACCACCATCATCCGCCTGAGCTGAACTAGCACAGGCGCGTCGGCATTGTGAGCATAGTAGCACGCTGATGTTAGCGTTCAGGCAGCAGGTCACAAAGATGTCTGAGCGTGACGAATCTCATCTTCTCTTTATGTTTTCCCGTCACATCGCCCCCCCGCCGCCTCCCGCCACCTTCCTCTCTTTCCTTTCCGGGCTTCCTCTCTCCTTCATTTCTCCTCTGCGTCGCCGCTGCTGCAGGAAAAAAAAAAAAAAAAAACGAGGCACATTTCCTCTCTGCTGATTACCGTAATCGATGATTGCCCCCGCCACTGTGTTATCCATACCGCTCCTCTCTGCTGTGCTGCCACCCAAATGCTCCCCCTGACTCGGCGTCGGGGAGGAGGGGGGCCCATTACCACCTTGGGAGCAGTTCCTGCTCGGGAAAGATTAGCATGATTACCTGGCAGCTGAGCCCGCAGAGACGCTTTGTGCATTATAGCCTTAAACTTTAACCTGAATGAGCAAAGCAAACAAACTGTTAGCAGCCTCTCTGGCTATTGTGTTCCTCACCACGGGGAGTCAGGACTCCTTTTTTTAATCTTTCCTGACAGATTTTCCTCATTTTATACGCTTCATTCATTCCTCCTGGATTTAATAGCTGGTTTTAATGTCGTTTGGTGTGTAAAAGTAAACGTCCAGAAGGGCAGAGCTGGAGTTCCCCCCCGTTCCTGAGGTGCTGTGCGCTGCTGCTGCTGCAGCCTCGTGTTTACTCATCATATAAAAGTGCAGTTTAACATTTCCTTAATTTAATCTCAGCCCGTATAAAAGACAGCTAAGCGGAACGAAACTAGATCGTGTGTCCAAACCGCACTGTTAGGTTTCTAATCTTAGCACATCATTAGGACTTTTCTTCACTATCTCGCCTTCTTTCCGCGTTCAGATCATCATCCATGAGCGGCTGAGTGGTATGCAGATGGAAAGCTCTCATAGGTGGCCCGTGATGAAGTTCCCACTATAGGCTAAGTGTGTGGTTTCTTCAAAAAGCCGCAGAAAGTCCTGAAAGCACTGCACAGAGGGAAAAAAACGTCTCTGACCCGTAAGAAAAAGCTCTCCCTTTTTTTAGACGCACGGTACATCATCGCGTCGCGCCGCCGTCCCATCTCCGCGTTTATCGCCTCACCTCATGAACGCCTATCAATGAAATAGCAGTGGAGTAAAAACACTGAGTAGGTGTGAGCGATGTGTTTTGACACAGCCAGTCACTCTTGGCAGCTGTCCTCTGCAGCACAGCCCAGGTCTGACGCTCGCTAATATGCTGACTCCAGCACTAGTGTGAGTGCATGTGTGTGTTTTTCTTACTGTCTGTTGGAGGAGGTGGGGTGTGTTTGTATGTGTGTGTGTGTGTGCGTGTGTGTGTGTGTGTGCGTGTGTGGGTGGGTGCACAGACGCATAACAGATGCAAACCTCTAATTGCCCAGGCAGAAAGGCCAGAAACGGGTGCCAGGAACCTCAGTAAGCATTTCAGAGTGGGTGTGTCGGGGGTATGTGCCGCTTTCAGCCAATCGTCTCGCAGCTCCACCAGGAAGTTGTGGTTTGGAACACGTGTTGTTGCGGCAACAAGGGAACTGAAAGGATAACGAACAGAGAGGAGGAGGAGGCGTTTGAGCAGCTCAGCCCCCCCGAGAGCCTCCGTCCTCTTGCAGATGCAATGACATAATGCGAGGCGGATACTTTTACACAAGTTTGTAATAAAGGAAGGAGGTGTGAGATGATGTTGGAGTCTCCCCCGGGGCTGTGGGAATACTTGCACGGATGCACAGACGGAGAGATGAAAAGAAAAAGGAAAGATAGAAACTTATCTGCGTGGGCGTGCGGTGAGAGATTTAGTCTCACCTTTCACAGCAGCACATTGTCACACACCGAACAAATGTCTCTCTGGTAATGTTCTCCCCACACTCCTCTATTGTCAGCTAATGGACCTGCACAGGATAAAGCCGTATCCCCTAAAGACACACACACACACACATATGCAAACACACAAAAGGCATCACAAGCCATCTAGCGTACTCGGTTATCCTGAGAGAAGATTGAATGACACAAACCATTATCATCCCGCTCAAATGGCGTCTTGCTTCTCCTGCAGGTGATGGCGCGCCTCATGCATTTGCATGGCGAAGTGGCGACGTGACAAAAGCATCGCAGAGCCGGGTCAGCGTTGTCGGAAGAGGGTGCGTGACGTACGGGGTCATGAGAGAGAGATTGCGGAAATAAAACAAAATAAAATAATTTTAAAAAGACGTCCCCTCAGGGGAGAAACGGACACCGTGACTGTGACATTAACACCAGCTTCCAGGTTGGATTTATTAATAAAGATCGCCTTTCACATTGTGACAAAAGGTTCTAATACATTAATTATACAGCGTGTTTCTCCTTTTCGTCGTGTCAGCCACTTAAATCGGATCAAAACAAAGGCTCGGTATCAAACGGGCGCCTGATTTGCTGCCTAAACAAAACGACGGCGTCTAAACTTAGCAGGAAACTCTCGACTCTCTCACATCTCAGGCTGCTTCTTCATCAAACGTAACATTGCTCCCTTGTGGCAAACATTAAATTGAAGCTCTGCATCTGCGCCTCACGTAAAAGAAATAAATTCCTTTGCAGGCGCATCGACTTTTACTCACATTAAAACACAAACGCTGCTCACATCAGCATAATATATGTTGCAGTAGTCATGCTGCCGACCTGTCAGACGTGTCGATGTTGTGTAAAATTGGTTGCTGTATTAATCGGGTGCGCCGTATTCTTGGTAATGAGGTGTGTGATTCGCTGTGGAGTCATGTACTGAGAAGTGTGGGTGAGGAAAAAAGAAGCGATTGATAGAATTAGCCAACAAAAGCCTGAAAGAGGAGCTCAGGCACCTTCCCCCGGCAGAGAAAAGAGGCATTTTATTAAATCAGATCTTCAGTTTATGCTCCGTGTGCAGGCACAATAGCTGCTCTCCCTCCCCTCGAGAAGCTTACTGGCTGGCATTTCCTGCTCTGGGATAGCCCTGTCCAGATTAGAGGAAATTGATTTAATGGCTCTGCTTTAATGGCTCAAAAGGCTGCATCCAATGAGGATACTTTCCTTGTACCTTCTCTTTTATGCCCGTTTCTTTTTCTTTCTATCTCAGCCTGTTTGTGTTTGCGCCTAATGTCCTTTATTTTCTCCGCAGCACGCGTCGTAAAGGAGTCGGCGTCCGTGCATTTATGCTCGTCTTTGTAGGTATGTGTGTAGGAGACACGACAGCCGGCAGGTCTTCGGTTTAATAAAGAACAGACCTGTGATCGATACGAGCGGTAAACTAACACACACAGCCTCGGGGGGCCCAACAGGACGTTCAATTAACTGGACATAAACACGACCGCTGTGTCTGCTCGGCATCAGTGTAAAGTCCAAACTTCCAAGTATTTCGGTGTAACGTAGCGGAAAAGTCGGCAGCGCTTGACTAGTTTTTGGACATAAACATTAACACTGAACGCTGCTTTGATTTCCAGTAGTCCACAGAGCGCAGCGTTGTTCACGTTAGTCGATACGACTCTTCAACATCCTGCATTACCTCGACGCCTCGTTGATGAAATCCTTGAAGAAAAGATATTGGCACTGATATTTGATCTTAAGGTTATGTTTAGCCACATTTGAGTAAAACAACATTTGAAGTTCAGTCTGAGGAGAGTGTTTAGTCAGAATTATTACTGTGTGCTTTCCTCCGGCTCTCAAACAACATAAAACGCAGTAGGTTTTATGTTGTTTGCCATCTGTGCACGTCTGATGGTCTGTGGCTCGTTTGTGCTCGTGGGTAGCGATCACTCCACGTTCTGTGAGCAGCGCACGCCTCTAAGCTGTAGGCCTCGCTGGTTTCTTTAACAAGCTGTGTTTGGAGCTGATTGTCTGGTCTCAGTGCAACTTATACACAAGGTGGGACTAGAGCCGCACCTATAGAATAGTTACGTAACACGCATTCATGCCTATTAATTTTGAAACAGTCGGCGGGGAAACTCCAACACTCGTCTGACTTATATTGAAACTTCAGCGAGTCGGGGACTTTAAGGTTCTCTCCCATTTTGTGTCAGACCGGCCAAGAAAAGGGTGGACTCCCCACCGAGCAGTTTAAAGGTCCTCAAAACAAATTTTCTGAATAGCTTCTGATTATGAGCACTTGGGTCCGATGTGGAAACATTTCAGTCAAACAGTTTCGGTTGCTTCATCATCTGGGATTTCTGTGTTTGGTCTGTGCTCACCTCACTCGTTTAAAGTTCTGTGCACACATCTCAGGATGAATCAACACGATAGCTGTGATGTTATTTGCATTAATCAGAACTACACCCACACATACTGATGAAGTAGATTAGCTTTGTTTTCCTCTGTTAATTCCTCAATTAATGCATGAGGATGTTTTTTTTTTCTGAAGTCAAACTTTGGTTGTTTGTTGTGAATCTGAATATTTAAGAGATTTGAAACCAAGGGGGCTTTAAAGTAACAGCAAAATGAGATATGAGAGTATCTCATAAAGATGAGTATAATAAAGAAGAAGGATTACTTTATTGATCCCTCTGTGTGGCATATATCAGCCTGAAATACAAACACACAAAGTAAAATGCATTTGGAGTGATGGGCAGCCACGTAGCCGAGCTCTCGGAGCAGTTTGCCGACCTTGCTCAAGGTCGCCTCTGCAATGCCCAGGAGGCGAACTGGCACCTCTCCAGCTACCAGTCCACCCTCCATACTTTACTTAATGCTGGACTTGAACCGGTTCCCAAGCCAAGTCCCTATAGACCGAGCTCCTGCCGCCCCCTCACCATGAAATCAACAAACTGTGTAGTTTGAGTGAAATATTTCCTTACTCCATCCACTCCTGAACGCCGGTCCTCCACCTTCCCAGACAGAAGAATAAGCTTGCATAACCCCACCAATGGATTTAGAAGCGGGTGTGGTCAATGCAATAATAAGCCGGTATCGTCTGCATAAGAGTGTATACTACAATTAAACTGCACCATTCGCTATAACTTGATTTAGAGAGTTTAATCTCTGAGTCAGTTAATTATAAATTCTACAGCATGACTTAAACTTTGACTGAACAAGATAAGATTCAGATCAGGATGTGTCCGATTAAAGAATAATAAGATTATGGATCCGTCCAAACATCCGATATCGTCCTTTTGAGACGCTTTAAAAAACAAAACACAAACAAAACATTAAATAATCAAACCGATGACAGAATATCATCTTAAATGTCACGCGTACTGTGTTTTATGTACATAGCTGCAGACAAACCTGCCATTTCATGTTTTACCTGTAGACCTATTATATTCCAGAAGAAGGAAATGCACGAGCTTGTTGTGAAAGTAAAGTGGAGCGCTCGGTTTGGTATATTCTATATCATCGATCAATATTATGACTGTTGAAACTCTGTTTGCCACCACAGCACAGATACAAAGATCACATTCACAAAAATATAATAAAAATATCCAAGTTAACGATAAGAAAGATAAACAAAGAAGCGCGGTAACCACTTTTTTATCTGGACACACCCAACGCGTGTTCAAGCTTGTGGCACTTGTGGCCGTACACGACGGGGGCTATACACAGGGTGTATACTGTATCTACAGCATGTGAGGAATGCCTATGTCAGCGTTCAGTTTTATGAGAGCCTCTTTCACCACCGTTACAGCTCTACATAGATACATGACAGGTGGGAGTCGCACTGTGTGCCTTCAGGTCAGGGGCCTTGCAAGGACAAAAGCACGCCTCAAAATATAACACACCGGAGAGCAGACGCCCCCGTGTGTGCGGATAACAATGGAAATCTGTCCAGCTGCAACATTAGGTGGCTTTTTTTTAAATATAGATGAATTGTTTGATTTATTATCTGTCCTATCATGAAAAATCAATGCCAGCTCTAAAAAATATTTCCCTGGTCACTTTATTTACATTTCCTGATCCATAATTCTCATAAAAATTCACAATACGACCTCACAAATGTGTCTAGTGTACACAGAAACATGCACTAATCGACTGAACACGTGATCTAATATCCTGTGTGTGTCGGAGGTCACGTAAACATGCAAACAGAGAGCAGTTAATGCATCACCCCGCTGTAATAAACAACATTTTAAATCCTGACGTTTTTATAATATAACAAAGAATCGGACACCCGTAAACGACCTCATATTAATTATCCTACGCGGCTATTAGGTGACAGACTACGATATTCACGAGCTTTGGACGTTGTCCATTCAGGTACAATTAATTAAACATAAACACAACAGCGACGTGTGCCTGTTCTCCAAAACACCCTGAATGGCAGTTAATAAGGATGACCCGGGGGTTTTGACTAATGGGCAAGGTAATTACATGACCATATACAATGTGATTAGCTGAGCGTATAGAGGTCGCCGAGGGGACACACACACACACACACACAGTGCTGAGGTGCCGTTAGCGAAGGGAAGCAGGATGGCTCCAATCCTCTCCGTCCCGGTCCCCTAAGGTCCCGTGTTATTTTAATGTTTCCCATCTGACATCGGCCACGCATGTCTGCCTGTGTTAGCGAACGGGCGCAGACAAAGCCAGTCTGTCTCCTACCTCGCGTGATGGTGTAGGTGGTGTGTGTGTGTTTGTGTGTGTTTGAGCATGACAGATGAAAGAGTGCAGCGTGCTATCTAGGTTATCTGTCTTAGGCTGCTTGTTTAGTCACAGAGAAGCCTTCGGGGTCTGCGTTTATGAGTCAAGACGCTCGGGTCTGAAGGTCTTGCCTTCTGGTCTGTTTGGTGCTGCTGCACACAGAGCTGGAGGTCTTCAGGAGGTTTGTGAAGGTAGCGAGGGACGCCCCTGATCGGCGCAGCTCGTCGGTCGGATAAAGTTGCAGTTTACTGACTTCTCCTTTAAATCTCTGGATTAGCGCTGGTAATGGGTCAGGGTTCATTGCTTCGCCAATCGAAGCACCGAGAGGCTGGATGCTGCCATCATTATATCAGCTTCACAAATAATGTATGGATGTTCAAACGCTCGGCATATAACGTCCCCGTAGGGGTGCTGCATTCAAAGAGCTGGCTGAAACTTCACTGAGATCAAAGAGCACATGTTTGCTTTATAGCCCAATTACACAGCAAAGATAGAAACTTTCCACAGAAAGAAACATTCCTACAACGAGCAGAGAGACTATTACATTATTACATACTGTGTTGATTTATAATTGGAGTTATTTTCACGACATCCACCCAGTCAGAAGGATTCTGCACCGGCTGCCAGAGCAGGTACTGCATTTTAATATAAGCTAAATATGTCATGTTGCTGCTGGCAGCTCATTTCTAATTATTCAACACACTCTATCATTTATTCACTGTACTGCTGCACATCCACGGAGACTTTAATATTTGACTCTTTACTCACAAGAAGTCTTGAGATGCAAACTAAGAGTTGTGCCAACATAAAAGAGAATGTAAGAGAGAAAAAAAAAGGTGGAGCCCCCCAATTACTTACTCAAACAACCTACAGTTATAGATATTTGCTTTAGGCCATGTAGAGGCTAACTCCGCCTAAAACTTTGCTAATCTGGAGCTCCGTCTTTATGTTTTATTGAGCCTCAGTTTTCTGTATGATTCCCGTGCTGGTTTTTGCAGCACAGTCAGCGATGTCAGGACTTGTTGTCTGATCTTTTATAGGAGCCAGTTTGATGTCGGTCAGCATCCACAGACGCACAAGCAGGGACCAAAACTGTTGACGTTTGACTTATGGAGACTTTTTTTGCACTTTGTCATTGGCTTCATTTGCCTGACACGGAGGTTGCTGCCTGCTTTGCATATTTTGAGCTTCAAAACGACGCTTCAGAAACCTGTTAGGGGGGCGTCACTCATGCTCTGTCCGTGCTGCATCTGTGGTTGTACCTTTTAGTTTGAGTTTAAGGAGATGAATGGAACAATGACTCCTGTCTGGACTCAAACCTGAGGCGTATAAATGCAAATCGAATAGACGGATTCATCCAAAACTTGCAGGAATAAATGAAAGATTTTTATTTTAGAGCGTTTTAACACTGAGTTTATAATTTTAAAGCTTTAAGATCACAGTTCATCTATACATGCATCTCTATAAGTCTATAAATGACAGCAGGTTGTTTCGGTCTGGGAACACGGCAGTGTTGAGGCTCGGATCTGGTCTGATACTCATTAATATTCCTGCTGTCTTGAATAAACCAGGAGAAGTTTATTTCTAATGGAAAGGAAGGAAATGATTAAACAGTGCTCGCTGCCATGTTTTCAGTGACATCCAGTTTAGGTTGGCACCGACCGCACAACCCAAATTTAACAAATCAAACAAGCTTCATTTCATGTGAGTCTCGTAGACTAAATGTTGACTTGACCCCCGTTTTAAAATAACTCCTGTAATACAGCTGTTTTTACACAAATGTCCCATGATTCAGTGCTTTGTCGTGAGAATGTACTCGGCGCTCAGCGTGCGCTTCACTGAAAGTCAAAACCGCTGCAGCTTGAGCAAAAAGGTGTCATCCTTCAAACTGGCTATCAGATGTCTTGACAGCATCAGTCAGAATCACACCTCATGCTTTCCCCAAGCGTCTTCAGGCTGCTTGAAGATAAAAGCAGCGCTCCCGTGCGGCTTGCCACCTCGCTGTGGTAAACTAGATTTTGTCTGAAGTGTTCCTGTAACTGAAATTAAATCTCGAGGCTCGCGCTCCACCTGTGTGAGCGAACCTGAAGTGGTTGTTCATCTCTGACTGTCACATTTTCACCCTCAGTCCTTAAACCTGGATTATGCAACCAAATGGACGACTGCGCACGCGTTGTCGTTCAGCGTGAGACAACTTTGGAGAATATGTAGCAAAATTTACGCGGACGTGGAAAGTGCAGGACTCCCTCTTCCAAGACGGCGAGCATGGGCCATCAGGATGATCAGATTGCAAACATACATGCAGAATATGATCAGGGGGGACGTACGGCAACTTCCAGGCTGACCTGAGCGCCACACGACCTCCTCTTCACCATGGAGGACAGACTTTAAGCTTCTGTGCACCATTTCATCAAATACCTTCGCTCGTTGACATCAAAAGGTGAGCTGTGTCTCGTAACACCACCACATCCACCTCCACCTTCTACGTCCAGCGCGAAGCATTCAATCGGCGTATAGCTGCCATATTTTATTCAGCAGAAAGTGTGTGGTTTGGATCCACAGCAGGTTAAAGCCGTGACAGAGAAACAAACAGAGGACAGGGAAGACCGTGTCCACGTGTTCGATGGAAGTTTAATCATTTACATGAACGCAGTGTGAGGTCGACATCGGTGATGTACCAGATGCAGAAGATCAGGATAACATCACAGCTCCAAGCGGCTGTCAGAACCGCCGCTCCGTAGCGCTGAAAGGAGCTCGACGAGGCGGCTTGTGCAACCTGATCAGGACACTTCCTGGACACCTCGGGCGATGCCAACTGGGACAGACCCAGAACACTTTGGAGGGATTATACAGTACATCCTATCTGGCCTGTTAGCCCGTTAGCTATTTGCTAAGTAAGTACAGCTGAGGCTTGTGCCACACACTTTAAGTGAAACAGCAACATTAATCCTACATGCATGATTTATCCAATAAACTCTCAGGAACATATTTGAGGCCAATTTGTTCTACACGGCGCTGTGACATGATCAGATTATGTGGACTAAACAGAGGGCGTGTTCAGACTGATGTTTTTTTCTGTAGATCTTGTTTCTGTCTCCAAGAATCGGAGTTTATATAGCAACGTGAAACAAAACAGAAATTTAAGATGCTGCGTAAAAGACGGGAGGAGAAGATGCTCGTAGCCACCCTGGATTGTCTCACTCTGTCCATGAAGTGTAATCACAGAGGCTCATGACTCATGACAAAGGAAGACGGATCGCTCTGTAATCAAGGAAAGATCACAAATGAAATGTAGAAGGCCGCCCGCAGAGAAAAAAAAGGTACGCCGCTCAATTATATTATTGATGGCTCTGCACCGACCTGTAGATCTCACCGATACGAGCTCTGCTGGCATGTTAACATTAATCGACAGCCCATTAGTCTAATGATGGGTCACATGAGCTCTGGGCAGCTGGTATAGGCCTGCTGTTTGTGATAAGGCTGCTGAAGCGGCCTGTTTGTCTTCGGGTGCAGCTGTTAGAGGAGGGCTGCGGCTGCAGCATAATGGGCTCTTTTAGCTGCTCACATCTGAACAGATGCGGGGGCAGCATGGTCCCAAACAACAGACATGACACCACTCGTGTTTGTGTTTATTTTGGCTTTGATTGGGCTTCAGATCCTGATACAGCTTCCGATGATTTAAAGATTAAAGATGCTGCAGTGACAGAAAACCATCAGATTGTCAGTAAAGTTTTATTTTATAGAACCATTTAAACATAAAGGCCTAAAGAGCTTCACACAAGGCAAATGAATGTGTTACAGCAGCAAATAGAACATTTAACATGAAACAAGGACTGGCATTAGGAATTAGCTACAGAGACCAAACCAGGCTGTAAACATTGTTTATTTCTGCTGTCTAACATGGGGACTTATGGAGACTGACTCACTTCTGCAGCCAGCCTCAAGTGGACGTTAGAGGAACTGCAGTTTTTGGCACTTTTTCATTGGCTTCTGACTGTGAAAACTGCCAAAATGAAATTTGTCTACGTTGTTTATTTACATATTTAGAAGCACATGAACCAAATCTGGGCAAGTAAACAAAGTTTGTCTCTTCTGGTGGGTTTAAAGTCGGACCAAAACATCGTCACGGCCTGAAAATCCTGCTCAGCATTTAAAAATAAAAAATGAATTGATTTGAAATAAGCCTGTACTTGATATCTGACAGCAGAAACAAAGAGAACGTGACGTTGCATACTTGATATCTGCCTCAGACCACTGGGCTGCAGGGGGCCTCTGAAAAGCCTGTCCTCAGGTAACAGCTCCGTCCATCAGACTCCACCGTCCACTGACGGCGCTCAAGCGATTCAATAGAGAGACTGTAAGCCTATCCCTCCTCACACATACTATACCTGCTCAGAACACACATCAGGTGTGTTACAGACCGGAAGACCCAGATCGACCCGCTTTACATGATTCTCCGCGTACGTAAAGACGTTAATTTATCTTTGAGATGACGTCCGTGTGCTCTTTCCTTTTAAATGTCACAATCTCTCTGCTAATCACCGTTTCCCAGCTTCCCTTCTCTCGCGTTTATCTCTGTCACTCGATTGGATGCTGAACCAGCAGCTCCAAAGTCGATTTCTGGAGAGATACCGCCTGTCAAATCAGTATTTAGTAAATTACAAAGCATGAATTATTCATGTGCGTGCAGGACAAGTTAATACTGGCTCGCTGTATCAATATTTCTTCAATATTCTATTATTAGGACAAAGTTTAACATCCTGTTCAGCATGTTAAATGTTGGATTTGGCCTCGGGCACAGTGTAAACACTTTGCAGCGACGCTCCCGTTGCAGTCGGTCACATCTTGGCATCTCGCAGAAATGCCACAATCGGGCCAAAATAGAAAACGCATGCCTCTTCCGTGCAGGCGTGCGGCGTAATGATACATGCACGCACGCTTCTCAGGAAGTAACACAGTCACATCGAGCTCCCCGCTGCCGCCGCCGCTCCCGCTGCTCTCCTTTCTGCACCGACAATAAGCTTTATTTGAGATCATCGCGGGGAAATCTCTGATCCAACACGACCCTTTGCTGAGCTTAAGCACAATAAATCCTACATGTGATGCAGTAGCTCAGTGTCCCATGGCAACGTATCATCATCCCCCCTGCTTTATATCTCCATCTATGATGCAGTGCTAATGCCACGCTCGAATCTAGACTGCAGATCCCAGTAGCCCTGCGCTCCACCGCTGGGCTTAATGGGGCTAGGCAGAGCTTATTCACTATTTATGTCACTGGGGTTCTCCTGTAACACAGTAAAGAATAATAGCCCCCTCCTGGACTTTATTCCCACAGATATGAGCCAAGCGTTTCAGTGAAGCAAAGGCCACTTTTGATCTCAGGTTTTTAAGTCTTTATGTTGTGTTGGCTGCGTCCCACTTGACTAATGAGAGCTGTGGGAGCGGGTGCTGGCTGTGCATTAGATACTGGATATGCCATTACACACTGTGTGGCCTCGAGTAGCCAGTTACAGTAGTTAATTGATTGTCTTTTGAGTCGCAACAGCTTGTTTGCCTTTGATGTCTCGCTCGGGTCAAAATTGATAAATGGGGGAATTATTCCGACGGTAGCAGGCGTGTATATAATGGCAGAACTCCACTGAAGCCAACATGCTCTGCATTTCTGCACGGCTATCTTTGGGTAAAACACGCTTGGGAATCTGCGTTCGGTATGTTTGCAATGCGCGGCATGTTCTTAAGTTCTTAATGTGTGTAAATGTTTGTCCTCCTTTTGTGAATGATCGCTCTGTGTTGGTTTGTGGAACTGGCATTTTTTGGGCTTTCAGCAGCCCGTCCTGGTTAAATATAGATCAGCTCAGACGCACAGTGAAACATTAGAAAAAGGTTTAGCTCGCTGTAATCTTTCCTCCTGTTTGTACTGGCCGATAAATGCAGCGTCTGTGTTTCTCTACCAGATTTTCCATGTTTTTGTGTCAAAGTGACGAAGCAGGACGAAGTGTTGAGCGAAGGCGCTTCAGCTGGAGGCCCACGAACATTTCCTTTGCTGTGTGTCGTTCCCCGTCTGTCTTCAGCTGTCTCCAAAGCGGCTCAGGAGGTAGAGCGGGCCGTCCACTAATCGGATGATCGGTGGTTCGATCCCCGGCTCCTCGGGTGAGATACTGAACCCCAAATTGGTCCTGATGTTGGTGTGACTGTGATGTAAAAGCGCCTTGGGCAGTCAGAAGACTAGAAACAACGGACGGAGACTGATAAAAACACAGTGTGCCACCCACGCTGCTCCGTTAAAAGAGCTCGATTTGTCATCACGGAAGGAACTCTACAGAATAATTAAACGTGTTCTGTACCTTTCCCATGATCCTGTCTGCGAGAACTCCTCTGAGGATGTAGCAGCACAGAATAAGGTCGCAGCACCCAAAGGAGCAGCGCCGGTCTCCCGAGCTTCGCCGACTCGCAGCAGCTGGTTCACCTCCTCCGCCTGTCGCTCATCTCTGTCCTCGCCTGGCCTTCAGTTTGTAGCCATTTTTCCCGCAGACTCCTGCTCAGACATTTGAGTGGTAAGTTCTCGTCTGCTGAACTGTCAGCCTCTTATACGAGCTCAGCTCTGCACTCCAGCATTCCCGCAACAACTGTCCACAAGTGTAACGCTGCAGCCTAATTCGTGGCCCTCGGCCACAGTTCTCTCGCTCAGTACTGGACCAGATTCAGAACTTCTTGTCCACATTTGTCACCTTGACCCATGAAAGTGAAATTAAAAGAATCCCTCTCCTAACAGGCCTCCAATCAATTCGCATCTTTGTTTGCAGCTCTTGATTTGTGTAACTCAGACTGCTGAAGCTTCATTTTAACTGCAGACAAACATAAAAACACGATGGAGGATGATTTTAATAACTGCTGAGCTGTCGCAACACAGGATTCACAGAACTCGTCCCCTCTAAAGAAGTTAGAGAGTGTTACTGCTTCAGCAGCGCCTAACTGCACCTAATGATTTTCTCCTTGGGCTCTAATGATTTGAGTCGAAGGAGACGCCTTCAGATTACTTGATAAATTACTTTTAACGATGATTAATTGATTATTAAAACAGCCCTCTAATCGATAAATCGCCTAATTGGAGTATTTGTCCTCGTCTGTCGCGTAAATGTTTTTAAATTGACTTCACAAAAGTGGAAAAAGTATTTTTGCAACACGTTCGGGGCCGACTTGAGCCTCATGTAGAAGAGATCCACGTACGAGCTTGTTATGTTGATGGATTTTCTTTTTCCTCGTCGCCATCGCCTTCACGAGTACCCGCACTCCTTTATAACCTTTAAAAGAGCTTCTCCTTTGAGGTGCAGTAAAAATAGCTGCAGCTTCACATCAAAAGCTCGTTTGTTTAACAAAAGCTGCAGGAAGAAATCAAAATGCATCACAGAGAAAAGGTGATGTACTATAATAAGCACCTGTTCATCCAGACAGGTGTGTCTCTGGAAGGTTGTGATAGGCAGCATTCCTTCCCCTATTGTGCGTGCGGTGCGTCGACGCCTGCATGCGCCCGTACTGTAAATGAAACGCACAGTGTGAAGTCAGGCGTGCGGCGTCTGTCTTCTTTGTTCGTCTCCTTTCGCAGGGGTCAGCGGGCCAGATTAACACGCCGCTCAGAAGTCACGTTCTATGAGGCAGAAAGACGAAGTGTGTGTGTGTGTGTGTGTGTGTGTGGCCTGCAGTGGAGCGGTGAACTGACCTGTTTCTGTACGCGTGTTTGTCTGTGCTTAATGCATGTTCGCCATGCATAAGATGAACTTTAGCTGGAATGTTTTGTGTGTGTTGTTCTATTTTGAACACAGATTCTGCAGCCATAACGGCCGTCCCGTACCTGGTCGAACAGGACCGTCCCGATGCGGTCCATCCTCATTCTTGCCCCACGTGGAGCCGAAGCATATATGAAGTGCCGGCTTCCCCTCGAGGGCTGAAAACTGCTCAGACGAGAACTAAGAACTAAGAGCACGCAATGTTCTGTTTGCCAAGAGGCCTTAGATCCTCCGTACGTTTTAATTAGAGCAGACCGAAGTCTGACGTGTTTGTCGTACCAGCACTTTCTCTGACACGCGTACACTCATACAGCCGTTAAATACAGAAAAACAACTCTTTTGTATAAATTCTCTTTTTTCCTCCTCTGACTATCTTACCATCACGTTTATCTCATCTCTCATGCCTGTATGACCTGATTTTAAAATGAGATATTGCAGGAAGTGCAAAACTTATTTCCTGTGATCTCATAGTGGAACTATTTTCAGTCACGGTGTTAAGGTAATAGTAAATGTTACTAGATTTGTTTATTGAGGATGGAACACAGCGTAAAACAGTTTGAGAACCAGAGGTCTCTGATTGTTGTAATACTTTTATTACTGCTTGTATGTATTTTCAAACGTTGCATCAAAAGAAAGAAAAAGTAGAAAAAGTCCTCGATAAATGTTGTTAGAAGCTGAACGGACACGTGTTTGCCTCAAGGACTGTCATGAACACACACGTGTGTTTGTTACTGTGTTTTGCTTCTCGTTGTTCGACCTTCGCCGTCAACACCTGAATCCTGTTTTCACCTCCGTCTGCTGAAGGAGGAGAAAAAGAATTCTGCGTTGACCTTTTAAATCTCGATTTAACACGATGTGGAAACTTTTGTGCGCGTTCACAGAGAACGGACTTTATGGGGAAGACGGAGACGCTTTGTGTTTCGCAGTTAAACTTCTCACATGAACAATATTTGGACTTTAAACTCCTGAAGCCTGTAAAAAGTATTTTTATGTCCTAAATGTTTAATATGTATAATGCATGTATTTTCCGCTGCTACATACAAATTAGCGTGGGATCTTGGGGGTTGTTGTTTGTCCCAGGAAGTGAGGAAACTCAGCTCCTGCAGTAAAACTGTTTTAACGTCACTGGAAACATTTTACATGCAAACAAGAACATGCTCGATAACATATATAATATACGCGGATCATTTTAATGTAGAAATGTTTCATATTTCACCTTTAAAACATGTTGAGTCCTTAACAAAAGCAGCACGGTTCATTTTGTGCCCTACATATCTACAGTTCGTTCACGTGGATTCTATATATCCTGACGTGGACGATCACACGATCACACATACTTCAGCAACCGCGGATACCCTGCCGTACAGCCCCAACACTTATTTTATAGAGCCTACCGGATCATTACGCGGATTCTGACCCACCGAGGCAGAAACACAATGCGGAGGTGGCGGTGACGGGCTGCTGACAGCTCGTCCAAACCCCCTTTTTGTTGCCCCACCTCCCTCCTCCCGCGTCGGGGATGCAGGACGCGGCTCGGTTTCTCTAACCTTTGCCAGATTACTGTGGCCGCACGCTTGATTAGAAAAATAAAACGTGCGAGAATTAATGCGGCGTTGAGATTTCCTACCGCGACGTGCTTCTTTGACTCTTTGAATCTGAACATTCGGGCTGAAGAAATATGCAGTTGGTGTGCACGGGAATAAGCACCGTGATGACAGATGATAAATGATCCGCACACATGCAGCAGAATCGCATGTAGACGCACACCCCGAGGCGTTCGTAGGACAGGTGGAGCCTGTCTGAACATACATGCTGTTCCCTTCAGGATAGGCTAGAATATAAGATTTAGAGACGACACGTTCAGGCAGAAGGAAATTCCTCCTGACGTCCGGCTCCAAACACATTTCTACAAACACGTTTTGTATGTACGGACCGCCACATGGACACTATTTCCCTCAACTTCTTTCAGGCAAACACACACTGGCGGCAAACTCCGGATGAACTCGCACACACTGCAGAAAAAACAACCCTCTCATGGACGTACAGCGCTGTGTATGTGGCCTTAGGACTGATTGTGTGTGTGTGTGTGTGTAACATCCATTAAAAGAAAACAAGGAGAAAGCATGGAAAAGATGAGATGATTGAGTAACTGTTTCATTTTTTATTCCTCTGGGATGTTTGCAGAGAAAACTCTAAACTCTGCGCTCTGACAGTCTTGGCTCCCGCCGCGTTCTTCCACTGCTTCTTTGCTCTTTCTCCAGCTCTCGCCGTCGTGTTCTGTTTCTTATCACCGTCCCGCGTTTACGAGGTTTAAAAAAAAAAGTTCGTCCTCTTGATCTGTTCTGACATTGTTCAGATAACAAGTGAATCTCCGAGCTGCTTTTGGACGCGCTGCATGTGTACAGCACCTGATTGCATGCGTGTGTTTGTGAATGCTAGCCCGTGTTAGCGCTCATGTGGGCAGCTGTACCTTATGTAAGTCTGCTGTATATGACTCGGGCTCGGCGCTAATCAGATCCAGGACCACACAGGCGCTTGGGTTGAAGCCGGCGGGAATCGGAGGGCCCCAGGCCCCTCGGTACCCCGACCAGACTCTCTGCCAAGAAAATTACCTTCCAGCATGTTGGCTTCACAGTTTGGGCCCCTCCTTCTTCACCACCTTCTCCTCTTTCATACGTTCTGTTGCATCCAGTCAGGGGAAAAGATTGAGATTGTATTGTGCTGGGTGGGTGTTATGGGGGTGTAGTTATGGCCCAGGGGCCTCGTCAGGCCCTCGTAGGCTTCATTACACCCTTGGGTGGGAGGGGTTGGATGTAAGAAATGACCATGTTGGTCCTCTGTGAATGTGTGTGTCTGTGGTCTCTTTACAGTACGTGTTTTATTGCTCATTACGGAGGTGACAGAGATGTGGAGATGAATGGAAAGGCTTGAGGGGGCGGAGGGAGGTGACACAGAGCCCGGAGTGTACGTACGTACAGGTTTGTGCACGTGTGTCTTAAAAACATCTGTACGTTACAGTTAAAGGAACAGCTCCGGCTCTGCGTGTACATCTGAATGAATTTGATCCGGTTTTCTGTCTCCTCGCGCCTCGTTGACAGAAGAAATAGCTGCTCGAATCCGAGGTGAATTAACGAAATCCTCGGGGCGCGGTTCAGATTTCATGATTTCAGTTTGCTTTAAATAATCCGGATCTCAGACAACGTGCAAACCTTCCTGCTTGGAGCTTGAGGAGGAGCTTGGAGCTTGAGGCGCCTTGCTGGGTCATCTTCAGGCCCTGATGTGCCCTCTTTAGCTGGCCTGAATAACTGACTGACACTCGCTCACTCCTCCTTAAATCAGGTCCGAGCGTCCTCACTCTGGTCGCCGGGTGTCATCTTATACATGCCAAACAGGAGGCCGGGAAGCGCCATGTGTGCATGGCCACAAAGTTCTGCCACTTGGACGCATACGGTGTCACGCAGAGCCTCGGCCTGATGTATCTAGGCCAGACGACTGACGATGTCGCCCCACGCTGAGCGCGAGCACCAAATAGAAAGGTCAAGTTAAAGTTCAAAGAACAACTTGCTGTTTTTTCTCTTGCCAGTGGCTAAATCTGTGCCTGTACAGGAATCAGTGCATGCTTACTGGGCTAATAACCAGGCTGCTCAGCCTCATAGGACCCCCCACCAACCCCCACCCGTGAATCCTGGACCTCCACCTACAGCCCGGACCCCTGCACTTCGAGAGACACTCAGCCGTGCTTCAGTAAAAGAAACCAGGCGAGCTCTGGGCCTCCATCTTTCTCTCTCTCTCCCCTGATGGAGCTCACACACCGGCTCCACCTCAAACACAAACCCGTCCCAATTTGTTGAGGCTTTTGCTGTTTTGCTTGATAAATTTGCACATATTTATTTATATCATTTTATTTGTGCCCTTGTTTATTCGCCTGACGCGAGTCTGGTTTGTTTTATTTGAGCTGAGGCTGGTGCCTGGATCCCAGCCCTGTTTGTAAACTCACACACACACACACACACACACACACACACACTGAAACACACACTCTCTGCAACGCTGCGTGCACGTGCGCACACATGCAAACAATTTCTGTTGTTTCACAAGCACTTTAGGGGATGTGAGTCTGTGTTCTTTTATGTAAAACAAACAACGTTCAACTCATTTAAAAATCAATGCTCGTGGGTACTAATACATCATAACAGCGAGCGAGTGTCAGTGTTTCTGCAGCGTGTGTGTGAACGTTTAAAGAAGATATGAAACTCTTGCACTTGTATAACTGAAGTTAATACTTTCCACCTTGAAATCCTTGAAAGTTTGCCTCCAAATCAGGCGCTGTCCGTCATCGGTCGCCGCGGTGATTCATCTCGATCTGCTCGCCGTGCTTGGTCCTTGAATTTGAGGAAATCTGGGAAAGTTTTGCCTTGAATTTGGTGTTGAAGAAGATGTGGGGTTTTTTTGTTGGTTGAAACCTCCGTCAGGTTGTTTTGACTTCAATCAGCAGAGTTGTAGTTTGCAGATTTTTTCCAGAGCGCGGCGAGCGAGCGTGTTGTGGTAGCAAAAACAAACATCTTCTTCCTCGCTCGGTAGGAAACGCGCAGCCTGTTGACAGTGTGTCATAAACTCGTCCTTGCTGTGGCCTTGTTTTGTTTTGGTGATGGGGGGGTTTCCCCGTCGCTCCATCTCTAATCTGGGAAAAGGAGATCTCTCCTCCACCCCCGGGGGGCCGTTGGCGTGGCGACAGCACCTGTACGGGCGCAGCCGAGAGAGATGAAGTGAGGAAACACGAGGGAGGCCGAGCCCAGAGACTGCCCAGATTGCTGGCACAGTTGGACAAAGTTACCCATGCCGTCACACTCACATGGTGTGTGTGTGTGTGTGTGTGTGCACATTGATGGTGCAGGTTAGGCTCAGGGCCCAGACACACACACACACACACACACACACTGAATGGAATTCCCTCCACTGCGAGCCCAGCTAATTATACCGCTCACACATGCTGACTCACACCACACACTCACACCTTTTCTCTCTTTCTCAGATTGAAATGTGGCGTGACTGCTGCCTCCAAACATTTGGACCTGCTCGGGAATCGAGAACGTGTGTGTGCCAGTTCAGCCTCTGTTGAAACTGTACACACACCACCTCATTAAAGAGCCTGCGAGTTTAATTCCAAAGTAATCTGCGATTAATAACAGTGAAATCTCTCTTTGTCGCCGTGTTGTTACAGCACAGTTACACACTTCCATTAGCTGTGAGGAAATGAACAAGTGTCGGGGAAGTGGACATCTCCAGGAAAACAATCGGGAAAGCACACAGCCTGCAACACTTTCACACAGAGTGCGCTTTTTTCTCTCTCTTAAGGTGGGCTGAGGAGCAGACGCGAGCTCGTGTGTGTGTGTGTGTGTTCTGTGGACACGTCACGGGGTGAGCAGAGGTTCAGGAAAAGCACATTTAGCTGAACAAAAAGCCGAGCGATCTGCAGATTGTTTGATCTGTCAAACTAAAAAACTCCCGGCGTTCGGAGCGGCGTTCGCGAGCCCACCTTAAGGAGGAGACGGAGAGAGAGAGAAAAAACTGCCAGTGGAGGAAAAAAAAAAGAAAAAGAGAAGTGAGCTGGATTTGTTTTCCAAATGCAGTCACATTCTTGGCAGCACCTTCACTCGTCCTTGCCAAAAGAGGGTGGGAAGAGGAGGGATGAGAGAGGTAGAGAGAAAGAGCAGATTGTTTTTCTTTTCCCTTTTTTTCCCCTCTTCTGCCGTACAGATTAAAAGTTATATGTTAACATTATAGACGCACTTTAATCCCTTGGCCTCGGCTCGCCGTATAAGCAGACACATGTGAGTGTGTTATCTTTTTCCGTGTACGTTGGTCTTGTTAAAGTATACATTGCCTCATTTCGCCCCTGCTGAGAATTACACAAACTAGTCACAGAGCGTCCGGGGGTGTTACTCCTGCTGCCTTCAGCCCAGTTTGACTGTCTGTGCAGCTTTTTACAAATAAATCCAGCAGACTGTGATTCCTCTATCACCCACTGTCTGGATTAACGGCCTTTAAAATACATAAATAACAACACAAGTATTAAATTATGTTATATTCTCCCGACCTCAGACCTTTCAAACATTCATGATGAATACATGTCACTGCGCTATTTAATTATCCAGCAGCGAAAGTCTGTTGAAGATTTTCAGCTTTTCTCTGTTTAATATCAAAACAAACTGAATATATTTGAGTTTTTGGACGATCAGTTGCAACTTAAAGATCATTTTTCAGCCGCTTCTGACATTTTAAAGGCTGAGCGAGTCTAATCTGACTAGAAGGTGTTTCTTTCTGCGTTTGTGATGAACTCATGAAGCCAGATTCACATCAGCTCCAAAAATCAGGCCAGCACAGCAACAAGAAACATGCAGCAACCTCTTAATTACTGAAATAATAATCAGCACATTCATTAACAATGAATATAAGCCTCAGTTGCAACCTTTTATATCGTCTCTCTGCAGCATTATAAGATAAATGACACAGAGTGGGTGTAAAACTCAAACTTTATTTATTTATGTCACCTTTCATGCAGCCCAGAGCAAAATAAAAGCAGAAATAGTTATTTCTGTTATAAAATGTTGTAATAAATAAAAGTCTGTAAGAAAAACTGAAAAGAAGTTTAAGAACGATTGCGTGAAATGAAGCAAACATAAAAGAAACAATAAGAAGTCGTTTCTGATGTGACGATCAGCTGTGAATCGGCGCGTCGTGATGTGACTCGTTAACATTTATTTTGTTGTTGGCCGTAAATGAGCGGCTCTGTAGTGCTGGGAGCCGCGCGCTGTCGTGCTCGTATGCACGTGTCATGTGTAAATTTATGTCTTCCACTGATCGGTCCCCGTCGGTGCCAGGCGCCGTCCGTCCCGCCCTGCCTTAGCGGTGCCACGTCGGGCCTCCCCCCCTTAAATAACTCCTGGATAGCCAGGCGACTCGAAACTCTGCCGTCCTGCTCAGGAAACTGTGCTGTCACTGGGTAACTACTGGGTGTGAATGTCTCTTCTGGGTAAACAAAAGATTTCAAAAGAAGAACCGGTGTGTGTGTGTGTGTGTGTGTGTGTGTGTGTGTGTGTGTGTGTGTGTGTGTGTGTGTGTGTGTGTGTGTGTTTGTGAACCAGCTCGTCGTTACATATTTAACTGGCTTTCTTAAGACTCTTCTGTGCTTGTTTTACCTCTTTCAACATCTTTGTCTCTGTCTGCCTCTGAGGCTTTGTTGCAATCATGGATGGACTATAAGACAATGGGCACCCTGGGCACAGACATGTTAAAGGCCGCCCGGCCTCCTACGTAGGATGAGACACCCACACTGACAGAGACACAAAAGTGTTTTTGTAGCCGCTGTGTGTCTCTGTGATGAACTTTGTGGTCGTTCTGTCTCTGTAGTTGTTTTCCATCTCTGTGGTTTGTTTGTAACTCTCTGCTGTCATTCTTCATCTCTCTGTGGTCATTTTACGTCTCTTTGTGTCGTCTCCCAACAATAGCGGTCCCTTCAGCGTGTCTTCACCTGGACAACTAAATCACTAAATCATCCGTAGCTGCAGCGTCGAGAAAATTTTGGCGTGACGTTAATCAGGGAACAAAAGCAGTCGACATGACGCAGAGGGTTCGGCTTTCCCAGGGGTTTTGTTTTACGAGCGCTATCGTCGTCATTATCATTATTAGTTTTGAAAGTGACACACGTGAAGACGGACGCAGTCGGACTTGAAACGCATAAAAAAAGAAGAAGTAGTCGGTGAAAGGGGCCGATAAGGTCGAGTGACTGTTGGCAAAGAGAGAACGAGTCACAGAAACAGCAACGGCGACAAAAACATGGAAAATGATAGTTTGGTGCCACGTGGCCTCGTGTAACCAGTGTGTCCTATTTGCACTTGGCCAGTGTAGACATATCTGTATACACACACCCAACCTGCATACTGTATGTGTCATGCAAACAGTAAAAGAAACATAGTGTTACCAGCAGAGTCAGGGTTAGGACACCGTGTTCCCATTTTCACCGAGAAACACTGTGCACTACGTGAAGGCTTATACTGTAGATACACGCTGGAATGTCGTGACAAACATTCCAATTTCCAAACTGTTGTTTTGTTTGTTTGACGTTTGAATTCAGGATAGATGACACGGACTGCATGTGCACATACATGACACGAGCGCTGCCGGTCTCGAAAAAAGCTCAGCGTCAAAGTAGGTCAAAGTTCAAAACGTTTGAAACCAGAGATCCGTGTCACGGCATTTTTTCTCTCCTCTCTCCTCTCTCCTCTCTCTCTCTCTCTGGAGCGGCGTCTCGTGTCAGGCGCAGAGCGCTGCTGACTCAGGCGTTAATGCTCCCACCGTAATAAATAAACAGAGCCGGTTAGTTTTTGAGTCTTTCACCTCGGCGAAAGTGAAACCTCAAATCACAACTCGTGTCCGAGCACGTGCACGAGTTGAACGTTAACATTTTTGTTTGTGCGTACTCAAGGTCACGTTTAGAAAAATGGGCATACAGATAGCATTTAGTCACTTTGCTGTGACCTATTAGCACCTATTAATAATCCCCTGACAGTAATTATCCCAGCGAGGGAGCAGGCAGACACACAGCATGAAACATGATCTCTTTGCCTTTGACTGCTAGCGACCCTAGGGTACTAACACTTGCCTCACCCCCCCTACATCCACCTCCATTTCCTCAATGATCAGGCCGCGTGCACCACATCAACAACTTGGCCCGGCCCTGTTCATTACTTAACCACTAATTGCCCGGGCCACCCTTGGGAGTTGGGAGCGCTGACCCCACGTCTGCTGTCATGGTGTGAATTCTAACAAGGCTTCTCCTCAGGAGCTGAAGGACTGAACTTGGCTCGCTGCAGCCGAGCATGCGTGCACTTCCATCTTGTGCTGCATTCAATATCGGCTTGTAAAGAAGATTAAAAGAAATGAAACATTTTTAACTTTAAAGTTTCATTGTAAGAAGAAATCAGCAGATTTGAGCTGACGTGATCTGCCGCATGCCAGGACAAGCCGGCAGCTGCAAGAAGCACGTCGTCGAGGTGTCTCGTGGACTGGGGTGCCCCCCCTTTAAGGTGGAGGACTCAGATCAGACAGCACATCTAAACTGACTGAAATCTGAAGGAAGACGTGCAGACGGAGGGGAAGGAGATCAAGTCAAGCGGCGAGAATCTGCTGCAATTAACAAAGAAAGTTAGTCTTAAACAAGTTTTCTGCATCTTGCGGCGACGTTAATGGTGTGTGTGCACATGTACGTCGGCCTATAGGTTACTGTGCACACACGCCGTGCTAACTAGCAGCGTGAGCGAAGCTCCCAAAGATCACGACACTGCTAACTGTAGGCGGGAAAGTGTGATGCGCCATCATGTGCTGCCAATTAGCGCGGTTAGTTAGGAGAGAGTTGAAGTCTTTGTGCGCTGTCGGTTTGCTAAAGGGCGCCTCAGCGGCGGTAATGACGGAGGGCAGTGTTGTTTCCACGCTCTGGGGATTGCACCATCTCTCTGCTTTTTGTTGGATGTGTTATTTATACGTGGCTCACAAACTTAAGTCCAGAACCGAGTTTTGATTCTCAAAGTCGTTATTTCAAACACAACAGTTGCTTCCAGACTTGGAAGGATGAATTATGTAGCACGTCCAGGGCTACAAATATGAAATTCTGCCTTCCTCCCGCCGCACACGTCCTGCTAATGGTATCAGGATTACAGCTCGCAAGCTATCAAAGCATCTCCGCTCTCGTGATACTGAGCTCAGCTGCTAAATATTGTTTCAGCGCTCCCTGAATTGATTTCTTTCCATGAAAAAAGACTCAAACATCCTTGAACTTAATGTTTTCTTGCAGGTCGTAGAACTACGTTTCACATCCTCATACTATATACTAAAGAATTCATCCTCTCTTTTCTCCTCACTTTCTGAAGAACAGAGGGACATCGATCTCTTTGCCCTGGAACAGCGGAGAACGAGAGCGGGTCATGTTTAATTAATTCTGAGCTTCTCCAGGCATCAACATGCATCCAGCAGTTATTCTTTTGATGCATTTTAAAGACTGTATTTCAGAGCGCGCAATTAAAGGTGAACCCCGCTCGAGGGGGAAATGCCAGTTTTCTCAGGCCCAATTAAAACTTGGAAGCTGTCTTGGAAGAATCGAGGTGCATGCGGCTGAGCCATGTGAGCTGCAGTGTGTGTGTGCGTGTGTGTGTGTGTGTGTGTGTGTGATGATATTGTGTGACTACTTTTCAGGCATCTGATTGCAAAACATTCGTTTGATTCAGTCCGACTTCTTGAATGTGTCACTGCAACTTTAGTCAAGACGTCGTGTCGTGCATCACAACGACTGAATGTGTGCTCGATTATTAATGACTGAACGTTCATGTTTTAAGTATGGCCTTTAATTTGACTCTATACCTGTGCACATGCAGACGGCGTACCGTTCATTTAATGATGATCTCCAGTCGATGTTTCTGTACTTTTGAGAGAATAGTCGAGACAGCATCCGTTAAAAGTCGCTGCCTGGTTCCAAAACGTGGACGCTGGGCGACACTTTAACCCCTGAGCCGACATTGCGTCGTCATCCAGAAAAACTGAAACAATCTGACGTTCGCTCGTTCGCATTAGGAAGCGGCGTAAGGTCGATACCACGTGACCGGATGCCAGGATGTCTCTGCGTTGACTCGTTACAGTCAAGTGGCGACCTAAAAACTGCGGTTTAGATCGGATAGATCTTTGTAGTGTCACTGGTTGAAGCCAGAGTAACCCAGGTGTAAATATTAACATTAACGATGGTCCGGTTCCATTCCATACCCAAGAAGCGGCTCACCTAAATGGAATGCAGCTGTCATTAATGCTCTTAATCGCAGCCGTGTTCTTCCTGCTTTGACAAGCCAGCATGTCTGAAGAGGGTTTAGTGAATCCACCCGGGGGAACTCTCTCACATTACCTGTCTGCTCCTCTGCTTCCTCCTCCGTCACAATAAAAGCTGCCATTAGAAGGTTTGTTTTGTTTTCTTCAAATTAAGACTCCACATGATTTGCTCCTTTGATACGATCTCAGCATCAGCTGTATGTTCTCATTTTATTGCTCGTTGTAATGCAGAGGCCGTAGATGGTCGTGTAATAAATCTGCATGCAGACGTTTATCTATATATGTACATATAGCGCTCCAAAGCAGCTGAACGCTCTAAATCTGAATCCCGTCCTCTTCCTGTTATTCATCTTCTGCACCTGATAAGTGGCTTTGTTTTGTCTTTGTTCCAGCAGAGCTTTAAATCAAGTCCTTTCATCAACTGTACCTCAGAGTGCCGCTCCATAAAGCGCTGTAAATTATTCTCTCAGTCTCACTTTCTTTCTCACTTTCCCTCCTTATCTCGTCTCGTTCTCGGCGTCTCTTCCTCGGCTCGACTGTGCCGTGCGCTCAGATTCCCCAGACCACTTGACAAACTGTATTTTCATGCCCTGACCTTGAGTGGATATTAATATGAGCATAACATCCTGGGTGGGAGCAAGGGCGAGCGAGTACATACAAGGACACAGTAATTGAGAAGGTGTCTATACGGCCTGCAGAGCGGGAGAGACTTTCCTCAGACTGTCTTTGTTCTTCTTCTGTGTTACGTGCTTAATGAGCGAGTTTATTCTTCATCAACACAACTTGAACTTGATCCAAATGAATGTTGTAAACAACAACCAACACACTACGTGAGGGAAACGTCTTCAAAGTTCATTTTCCAGGCCCTCAGTCAGCCGGCAGCGTCTCCTCGGGGGTCAGCTTACTGCCCCCATGGGAAAAAACTCACCAAGAGGCTCGAAGCTTGGAAAAATATGCATGACAGCTGCAGCGTGGTTGTAGTTTATGTTTCATTTAGAAATGAGCAGGAGAGATCGAGGCCTCGTTCAGCCTGTCGTGACCCCGCAGCCCGTTTGGAAGGACGTCCTCACTGATAGGAACACGTGTCTTCAAACGAGGCGGGTCATCGCTTCATTTATCCGCTGCTACTTAGAATTAATTTCACTTGCTGCTGAAACAATGGCCTCCCTCTCCGCGCTCATCTGTCCTCTCGGCCTCGCCGTGATAAACAACTCCGTGTTTGTGCTACAAAAACAAACAGCAGCCTCGTGCCGCTCCGCAGCAGCAGTCGATGTGATAGAGAGAAGAGCGTTGATAAAGCACACTCCATTAGTGGTAGAGCTCTGCGTTTGTGTCGTCTCCGTCCTCCCCGGCGTCACGCTGAAGCCGGTCCTGCTCGGGTCAACCATGCCACAGCTCCGACTATGAATGGAAGCGCGTCTGTGGTTCCCTGCAGCAGCTTGTTGTGCGTCTGCGTTTGTCTTTGTTTGAGGTGCTAATTAGACGATGTTCACGTACGGCACAACAACGTCCCCGTGTCACGTCATGACGAGTTGTGAATAAAAACATTCAGCCTTTTATAAACTCATTAAAGTCTGTGTTTCATGAACAGTGTGAAGACTGCAGCGTGAGCGTGGCACCGAGCGTTAAAGTCAACGCTCTTATGAACTGATGAATGCATCAAAACAAAAGTCTGCACTGGTTATTAAAGTGTGTTTTATTGTCGGGCTGCAGGTGACTCATTATTTTATCTGTTCTAAATTATTTTTTAATCATTTTTTTAGTCAGAAAATATTTTAAAAACTAAATAAATTCTCGTCACGCCTCCAGAGATCAGCCTTTAATTAGCTTCTTAAAAACAATAAATGTATTAATGTCTACAAATAATATGAAAGGCAGAGAAACGGTAAATCCTCGTAATAAACCGGCTCAAGTTTTCAGATATTTGCAGATGTAAAATTTGATTTAAATGATGATTACTTTGTGAGATCGCTGCTTTAATCCGACTCCTGCTGTAATCTGAAGAAACGGCTGTTTTCCTGTCGAGGAGTGTTGTTTTGAATACGGCCTGTAATCGCTCTATTAGCAGTAAAAGCAGTAATAATATCAGTCATGTCTAAGGACGTTCTCATGCCCTGTATCCCACTGTTCCGGATTAGAAAGGCATTGAGCCCGGGATTAGCAGAGGAAAGAATGAAAGCCTTCCTCGGACAACCGAGCAGCGCAGAGGCAAAGGCTAATGGATCAAGACCTTCTGAGCACTCACACATGCACGCAGCCTTTCACACACACTCAGCTGCTCATCTTAATGCTCTTAACCCGGCGTCAGAGCGAGGTGACGTTCCATCAACAGTTTTCTAGAGAGTGCCCAGCAGCAGCAGCAGCAGCAGCAGCAGCAGCAGTCAGAGGTTAAAGTTTCCTCCCTGACCCCGCAGGTCACCACATCCAGTCTTAACTTGGTGTGTGACACGGAGGAATTTCTCTTGTTGTGGCTGCTGTGTGTGTATCCATGCACGTCATGTGTTGTAAGGAGATAAGTGTGTGTGTGCGTGCGTATCCAATGACTTGAATTAACCCGTTAAGCTCATGGTCATTTAAGGATGAAAGAAAGCGACCGGTTCACGTCGTTCACTCGATTGAAGACTCAGTTCAACAGTTCAATCTTCGAAATTCACATTTTTTAGATCTCTCTAAGACAGATGCTTCACTACGGAAGATTATCCTCCTTTTCTTAAAAATCTCTCACGCCCTCCAGACTCGAAGCAGCTAGTATTAAAGTTTGTGAACTGCTGGAGTTTCACTTCAGGGATTCCAGGAGCAGCGAGCTGAATTCAGAGAGTTCATTGTTGTTCTGTTTATTCAGTACACGGTGATACAGACTGGAAACTAAACTGCATCCTCCCGTCAGTGTCTCCTGTGTGTGACAAGTGTTGCTCAGCTTATTCTGGTTCTGACCTACATCGAACAGCTGTTGGACTCCGGTCTGTGCTCTTGTCAGCCACGACCCGGCCGTCTTTGGACGCTCTGCAGAGACTTTTGAGCTACCACACAACACGCAGAGCGCTTTGCAGCTAGGAACGGTGCTTGCTTTGCACTTTGGCTCAGGGAAACGTTGTCGTAATGTCTATCATGCAGATGAATAACTGCATCAAACTCAGTGCAGGGAAAAGATCTGAGAGAGCAACAGTTTGTTAATAAACGATAGAAAAGAATCGCGGTGTTTGTGGAGGGACGTCACAGACAGTTTAACGATTCATCTGCACAATTACTGATGAAAATTTCTCATCACAGCTGCACAGACTTTCACTTTTTTGTCAGTTTCACTTGAAAAGAAACAGAATTAATCTGCGAGTTGGCTCCTGATTAGTTTTCTGCAGATGATGGACTGCTTTCAGCTGGAGAGACGGTGTAACCTGACTGTGTCCTTTCTTCTCTTCCAGGCTGGATCTCACTCCACCCTCCGTACCCCTGAGACTGACATCCAGCCCCGGCCCCCGTGCCTGCCGATTCGCCCCCCCGATCGAGCACCTCTGACATCTCGCAGTCTCACGCCGAGCCGTTACCGCATCAACCTCACGAGGGGGTCGACTTCCCCCCTCCCCTTTCCCTCCCCCCCTCTCCCCGCTTCCTCAACAAACAAACAACAAAAAAAAGCCACCAGGGACGGGACCCTGTCGTGTCTCGGTGACTGACCCCTCCCGACCGGCGAATGACAAGTGTGCATCCGAGGGTGGGGCTTGCCTCAGTCTCTCATGATTGGCTGCTGGATGGAATTAAGGTGAATGGAACACGTTCCCAAGGAGCAGGACCCTAACCCATCAGAGGGAGAAGAGAAACGGTGAGTGAGTGATGTAACGTGCATGTTGGAGGTTTTCTGAGGAAATCTTTATTTTCAGCGTCTCCTTTATCGTCTCGATCTTTCTCATGCTGCTCGGTGCTGAACATGTCTGGGACTTTATTTTCCTGACAAGCTAAACAACATAGCTGCCCCCTTTTTGCTCCGCCGCCGCTTTCTTCCTCTCGTCTGAATTGTTTTCAGAGAACGACGAGGCCTTCAGCTACAGCTGACCCCGACGCTCCTCCTCCTTCTCCTTCTCCTTCTCCTCCTTCATCTCTCGAGGAGCAGAGCCAGTCAGACCGGCCTGAACACAAACAAACACAGCACTGTTTAAGCCCCTTCTCATTAATGAAAACATAATATTAGTGGACTGGTGCCTCTCTCCATCGCTAGAGTTCAGTCGATGTTCAAACTTCCTTTACACTGAAAGGTTAAATTCTAAAGTTAATGTGGAATAACTAAAGAAGGTTCATGAGACGATGAACACGAGTTCACAGGTGATCGCTGAAGCTTCTGTTCATCATGTTTTCACTTCAACACGTCGCCATCGTGCCGATAGAGTCGCGGGAGCCGAGTTTATGTGCATGACTGTAACAAATATCTTTGAAACTTTCCATCAGATTCGTCGTCCTGTTTCTTTCCTGTTTACCACTTTCAGACGAGGAATTAAGAGGATAAGAGGAGCACGTGAAGGCAACACGAGACGCCTGCTGTTAATATCGTAGGCTTGAATTCGACACCCGCAGCCGCTCGCACCCGCCGTGTGTGTAAGTTCAAACATGGCCGAGGTAAAAACATAAATTACGGCTGCGTTGTGATTTATGCATCGCTAAAAATAAAACCACCAACTCCGAGAAACGGACAGAAAGCCACACGCGGGCTCGGGTATCGTAAAATGTCGTTTTTATTTATTAATTGCAGCCGTTTTCCACAGTAATGATCTAATTGGGTGACGTGACGACGGTGCCGAGGCTACACAGCGAGCATCAAGCTCCCAGTATGTGATCACAACAAAAGAGTTGGTGTTATTATTACCACGCAGAGGGTGCGAGCTGGCTTCCTAGAATGCAGCATCAGATTCCCCTCCACCGTGTCTCCATGCGCCCTATTACAAGCTCGTGTTAAGAAATCCAGTCCAGCGGAGCATGGATGGATTCCTCAGCTAACATGGACACCTGTCAGGAGATTAACAGCTCTGCCTGCTGGGGGTTGGTGGGCGGGCGTGTGGGGGACAGTGACAGTTGTTGCGGTCATGGATGTTGGAGCCCGCCACACCGGCTTTTCTCTTTCATTTGACATGTTCGGTTGTAAGTATTCTGTGTGATCTCTGCCTGTGTCACGACACCTGTACAGCGATCTGACGCCGACGCCTTGCACCTCCCGGATAATTAAGCGCAGAGAATAAAGCTCTTTGTGGTTTCAGGTTGGAGTGGTTGGTGCTGGCGGACATCAGCAGCGTGTTTAGTGTGACAGTGGCTTCTTAAATCTCGGCCCCTCCCGTCTGCATGTTGTCAGCCTGTTGTTTTGAACCGGTCGGCCTCTTTGAAGCGCCGCCATGGTAACCAGCATGCAGAGAATGGAGCACCTGTACTTCTGGATGAAGACGGTTTGATAAGAGCTCAGCACTACATCAATCAACGTTAGAGCAAACTTTTTACAGCACCTCAGAAAAAATGACCCAAACAGCCACGACACGACAGACGTCATCAGTCACAGGACGGAACGGATTGATCGTAATTGAAAAGTCACCGTGAATAAGTTTCCACGCGCTCGGCAGAAAGTTTGATGCAGTTTTCTGAGAGTTTGCCTCGTTAAAATGCGTAAATTGTTTCACTTCGCCTCACGCTGGATTCACTTCAGCCGTTTACATGTAGCCGCAGCTTGCGTCACTTCGGCTAACATGTCAGATGATGCAAGGAGTCTTGCACTGTGTTGCGTTAAGTCACAAAGCCTTGTGCCATAGTGGTGTTTGCATGTGTGTGTGTGTGTGTGTGTGATGTTTGCTGTTGATGAGCTTCAGAGGCCGATCTGCCTGCCTCCAGTCAAACACGTTCGAGGCCAGATCTCAGTCTTTCTCTGTGGCTGTGATTCTGATGATTTAATTACTCGTTGCATTTGTACATCATGTCGTCCCCGCTTTCCCACGACCTTCTTTTAACATGTTAGACGGGATATCATCAGAATTTCACATCCAGCGCAGGCAGCATGATCTGTTTCGATCAGCCGTAAATAGCCTGAGACGAGCGGGAATAGCTCCCAGTATGTGTGTCAGGGAGCAGACTCAAACCTGTCTGTCTGTAGTTCATATATGTTCTTTACGGGTGTGTCCACACACCTTTGTCAACACTCTAAGCGTTGTGTCGATTGTCGGTGAGTGTGCGACGCTTTACGAGGTGAAAGTGACAAAAATCTTTTTACCCCGTAACCGTCTTCACCTCCCTGAGCTTCAGCCTCAGTTGCTCGAATTGAAAATGTGTCGCAAGGTTAAAAGCGTGTCGCAATTGCCCACAAATTAGAGCGAGAACCAGCAATTTACTGACAGCATTCTGTGTGTGTGTGTGTCTGTGTGTGTGTGTGTGTGTGTCTGCCTGCGTCAGTCAGCCAATCAGAGTAATTGACCAAAACGCTGTCAGCGTTGTCGTGCAGGAATCTCGGCAGCGGCCTTACCGGCCGTGACAGCATTTTTTCCCCATTATTATTTAACCTTTCAGGACGTGTCACGGAGAGAACGCCGCTCGTTTGCGGGTTAAGGGCCGAGCAGCAGAAGCTTTAGGCCGCCGCTTACCTCAAACTATAAAGGTAAAGAACGAGAGGCCGCTGAAAAATGCTGCATTTCAGGCGGATAAAAACTGTAAATGGATGATACTGACAGCCGCTCATCGCTGCATTGACTCGCTGAGTCAATCACTCAGAAACTGTATAAGCTTAAGTTACCAGGAGTCTTGTTACAGACTATGAAATGCCATCATGCAGACCTAGAGAGCATCGTGGCTGTGATTTGACTGCAGCGCCTAGCGAACATGCTGCTGTAGATCCAGATGGACCTGGACTTTCTGGGAAACTTTTGTATTTTTCAACCTGGACTCTTTATTTTCCCACGTTTTTGTGACCAGTGGGGACGACACTTTTTAAAATCGGTCCAGTATTGAGCAAGAGATCCTGCAGCCGACAGCTGCAGAACAGGCTGCGGTGTAATCCTTCTGGGCAGTCGTGCACTGACAAAACACGTCCACTAGAAATGGTTTTATTTATTGTAAGTGTATGACAATATGATGGAAGGGAGAGTTTTCAGTTAAAGAAAACTGATCGCTCAGTCAGACTCCACTGACAGAAACATCATTTTATTGCACAAAACACAGATACTGCAGCCAGTTTGTCTTATTTCATGACTGAACGAACGCGTTAAAACGCTGTAATTAAAGTCAAGTCACAAACAAACTGATCGAGGCAGCAACAAGTGGATTCTAAATTGAATTTAATCTTTTAGAAAGTCCTTTTTTATTACTTTTTTGTGCGTTTTTGTACAGTAATTTACAAAATAATTGAATGTTCCTTCAGTTGTACACACACTAAGCGTGTGGTTGCCTAGAAAAAGTATAGAATGTCATTTATAGATGCAGCAGGAAGTGAAAGAACTGCAGGCTAAATGGACTAATTCAGTCTGAAGAGTCTTTTTTTAATTGTATAGTACAGGACGTACCGAGCTGTATGTATTTGAGGACCTAGCTCTGTGTTTAGTGTTGGTTATGTGTGGGCTGCTGTACACTGGTGTATTTGAACAGTGGGAGTTGTCTTGCTTTCACTCGGTGGCATGCTATATCCTACCGTCCTAGCGCAGCCTGTAATTTAGACAGTCGCGGGACACACGAGGGAACAAAGTGTCCATTAGTACTGGATGCATAGGACGGGCGCAGCCATGAGCCTTTAGCATGTAGCTGACAACAATAAGCTACTGTAGCCCACCAAACATGGACAGGGGGCCTCATTCAGACTGTACTGGATATAGATCTCTGGCATCTATGTCTTTGTATTGTTGTATTGTTTGTTTAAGGGGCTTCAAAGCAGGTGCTGCACAGTCCTCCAGTGTTGAACTAAAGAGTCAGCTCAGACAGATAACACAAGCATGTTTTCCTCAAGTGGTCGCGTGAGCACTCTGTTAGAAGTGATGTTCGTTAATATCAACAGATCCCACGAAAAGATGGCCGACAAGAACTGTTGATCGATCCATCGACTTAATCCAATGAACGCTGTCCTGCTGCTGTAAATACTCACCGCAGCAACAAATGTGTATTAATGCACGTCTAAAAATAGTCCCAACAACTCCTGTTTGCTTTAAACTACAGTGTGCAGCGTTTGTACGAGGTAACGGAGCCCTTTTCTGACACTCTGTTACAGCTTTACTCTGCTTCGTTTTGCACTGTAGATAAATAGCAACCCTTCAACGTTGGTGGAGCTGCTCGCCAGAGCGAGACGGTTGGGGAAGCAGCACACGGGAGCTTCACTTTGATGTCGAGAAGCTGCATCCTTTATTCACCAGCAAACTGGAACCTACACTGTACATTTGGCAGCAGATTGACAGCTTCACTGCTCTGTTTTTCCTCCCGTTCACCGCTCCTGTCTGTCTTTGGCTCATCCGCACACAAACAGCCTGCTGCTCCTGTAATAGAGGGATTGAAGGGATGGTATTCTTGATACCTCTGCACTTCATCAGTTGACCACGCTGTGGTTTGCGGTTTTTGCCGTTTTTGAAGGAATAAAAATGTTTAAAAAAAAGAAGAAGATGGCTTGGCTATTTAAAAAACATGTTTTCATGTTACTTCAGTATCAGAAACTCGCCTCCACCTCTTCAATTCTTTATCCATTCATTCATTTTCTCTCTGTTCTTTCTTTCTTTTATATATTTAATCTGTTTTTTATCTTTAATTCATATTCAGTCATAGCCAGCCTTTTTGCAGTTTGTGTGTACTAATGCCTTTTCATTCCATTCCATTTCACACCAATCTTATCAAACCACCAAAGGACCACGCTGAGTCTGTTTTGCATCATCTTAACTGGTTAAAAAAACATTGTTGTTGGTTGGTTTTTATGTTTCATATAAAAGGTTTTGTGTCACTCGGTCCATACGTGTCTGAAACAGCTGCTCTGTCCCGTGGTGTGCCTCAGGGTTCTGTTTTGGGTCCTTTACTATTTGCCTTAGATTTAACTGTAGCTTCTGTCACTTTTATGCTGATGATACTCAACTGTGTGTGTCGTTTAGAGTGTCTGCCGTTAAGGACTGGATGGCAAAAAAAACTGTTTACAGTTAAACACTGAGGAAAAAAGTCCAAAGGTCACACGTGACCACACAAAGTCTTCTCATTCTCCGACATGCTTCATTCTTACATTGCAAATAACTTAGATCTTCTCTTTGTGATTTCTCTGTGTAAAGTTTTACACTAAATAAACTCATTATTATGATAAAAGACAATAGAATAACCGCTGATAATTTCCCGATAAGTGTGTCAGTTCCACTGTAATTATCTGGGCTTGAGGGCGGCTGTTGATCGCTGTGCTCTTTAGTATCTTTTTGTCAGCCATGCATGCTGCTTCAGCTTTCCTGAAACCCGCAGTGTTCGGTTACCTGACAGCACAACAATTACCTGTTCGACACACCCCACCGTCACTGTCAGAGTCACAGGTGGAGATGTTTGCTGTCCTCCAATCAGGAGAGACTGGGTGGTGCTACCAGGAGAGCAAGAAAGTCCCACAGATAGGAGAAGGGAGGGAGGGGGAGGCAGAATGCATTTGAGTGGGTCAGGAGGCTAAAGATAGCACAACTGGTAGAGGCATCAGGGTGTAAGAGACAGACTAACGCAGATAGACTAAGCCCATGTATGAAGGGCTGTGTAGCAGCTAGTGTGGCAACTTCAGCTGGAAGTACGAGTCAGCCATGCATATTTTACAATCCCACTGCGTCATCAGGTCAGCGCTGTAAGTCTTTTTCATGTCATATTTTTGGCTCGCGTTTTTCAACCTCCTCTCCTCGTGTTTGCGTTAGCCTGTGTGTGCAGATTGTTGTGCAACATATACAAGTTGTGTACAGCCACGGGGCAACATGGATCAAACTGTTGCTCTTACATGTCAGCTTAAGTTTCGTCCTCTATACGTGAGCGTGAGCGTGTGTGCTGGAGAGAAAGTACAGTGTGCATGTTTCTGTGGGGTTGGCTCATGTTGCTGAGAGGCACAGTGTGAGGGACCATGCATATTTAGAGGTGTGTTGCAATCCCCGTCAGAGTTGGAATATGAAATGCGTTGGTATGCCAGTGCAGCGCGTGGCGGCGACGTGCCCCAACCTGCAAAAAAAAAAAATCATGATCCAGCGAAAAATACTCGCCAAATCTGATCAGACTGCTTTTGTTTTTCTGCGTAAACACTTGTCAATCATTTTATTTGTTCGTAGTCGTGCATCCAACCACCCGACAGACGAGAATCTATCATTGTTGAAGTTGCTGCCTCATCACAATCAGACGTGGGAACACGTTTTCCTGCATATTGTGTTTTTCTGAGCCGATGCTGTTGTTGTGTTTTCTCTTCGCCTCTCAGGGCCACTTGACACCATTTCTCTCAAAAGCTTTCCCACTCAAGCACTTCTGAGGCTCCGCAGAGAGCGCTAAGCTCTTTTTTATTTTAGCTGCTGATATTTTCATTCATGCTATTTTGGGATTGATCAGACATTCGTCGAGGGTTAGAGCTGGAGCTTCTTCAGAGAGTTGCAATGTATATTCTCGCTCCTTGATTGTGTCATCGCCCAGGACTTAACGTGTGGCGTCTTCGTCCACGAGCGACCTGTTGTTATCGTATATGAGACACGGAGCGGGCGTAGCTGTGGTGACCTGAATAAAGAGGATCTGTTTTTATCCACTTCATCTCAGTTTCCATCTTTAAACAATAAACTGTCACATGGGAGGAGTGAACTGTCACATAGCTGACAATTTGATGGCTGTAGCCTCCAGCAGTTGTATGGAGTGATGTGCAAGCCAACTGGCAGACATTTACATTTGAGTGGCAGCGGAGGCTCCTCCTTGTCTTTCTGCTGCGAGACAGCTTAAATTATTTTACTTTTTTCTCAGCCTGCGAACAGTTTGCACTGCTCGCAACCTCTGCTGTTGTTGTTGTTGTTGTTGTTGTTGTATGACGAGAGGAGCATCCTCACCGCTCCGGCCCTCCGTCCTCCTCCCACCATGACAGGAACATTATGTCCTTGAGTTTCTAATAAGATGCAACAACAACAATCGGGATGAATCGAGCTTTGACTCAGGAGGCTGTTTAAGAGCTTACTTTATTTCCACATTAAGCCGTGTGATGTGTTCTGAAAAGGGCAAAGGAGAACCATAACGGAGATCAAGACGAGGGAAAATAAAATGCGGAGGCCGGTTTGAGTTGGCATTTAAGCACAATTACAGCAACTCACGAGCTTAACAGGCAATTATCCTGTTATGTCTCTGATGGGGGGAAACGTCGTCTGCTGGGGTGAGAGAGTGTGCGCCGTCGACTGCAAAACTTTTTGATCGTTTCATGGAGAAACTAAATGTGTGTTCATGTAGTGAGCGTCGCAGTGTGTCTTTGTTAGATCGAGGTTTCCTCATATTTTAATTCAGGAAAAAGAACAGCGTGTACAAACATCCGACGCTCGGCGAGCTTAGAGAGGGCGAGTCTCAAAAGATAAAATGAAATACATAACTCTGTTCTGACTGTGAAAATAAGAGCTTTAATATCTAAAAGACGCTGCAGGTCCACCATGTTTAGACACAGCAGCTTCACACCTTTCATGGCCTTCACGCTAGAAGGGAGAGGGTGAGGTGACACCGTAAGATGCCACTGAATTATACATATTTGTCGAAGCTTTGGGTGAATGTTAGCTGCAAAGGCAATTTAATTTGTTGTGAATATTCCCAGGAAGTTGTTCAGGTTCACGTCGGCGACATTAAAGGCAGATTGTAGTCTGGACAGTCTTACTGCGGTGTAACGAGCTCGATAAAGAACCTTAAAGTGAATGAAGCCAAAAACACGAGGTCGTCTTTCATCACATGTATCCATCACAACCAGATCTAATCCAGGTTTCCTCATATATGAAAGTAATAAAGAAAGTGGAGGTAGAGAACGCCTCGTAATAATCGACCCATCAGCCGCCCCCCTCGACATTCAACAGGAATGAAGAATTTCAAACTGAATTCAACTTTTTAGACCCAAATTTGAGAAGTCAGAAATCAAAGACAACAATCAACCGCTAAAACTAATTCTTCTGTCCAGGAATGTGAGGAAATAACTCTAAATTAACATCTCAATCAATAAATAATAATGTGCTTTAATATTTCTTCACTTTCTTTGTAAAACAGTAAATTTAATCATTATAATTTCACATTAAAAATATCATTTTGGAGCTTCTACATACAGCTGTATGACCCGTTACAGAAACATAAAAATGTAAACAGTGGGTGGTGGTCTAATACATATGATAGACCATCTTTAAAGTTACACACTGCACCTTTAATGTCCTAATAAAGCAGCAGAGCGAATAATAAGAACATAATGTAATGCTTCACCCAGCTAATGTAACCTATAATCCGGTGTGCTGCGTCGTGTGTGAGTGTGTGACGTGGTTTTTATTGGTGGTGCTAATGGAGTCCTGCTCCCTCTCCTGGAGCTGCTGTGGGAGGAGAGCTGGAGGCTGTCACGAGTGTCTGAGAGCAGAGAGCTCAACTCCTGGGACTCCGCACACATCGAGCACTGACAAGAAGCACTCACCGACTCTCTCTCATACTTTCAGTTTTCCTCCACCCTCTTCTTCTTCTCTCTCTCTCTCCACCGTCGTCTTCACGCTTTCATAATTCCCCTCAGAGCAGCCAGTTCCCATCTGTGCTGTACATGCCTTTCACATGTGTCAGTGTGGATGCAGGTGTGTTCATGAGTGCACATGCTCACTGAGAGCCTTTCTTTGCTTGATGCATGTTGGAGTTGTTTGCATACCTGCCAACGTTTAGATGTTAAAATACGGGAGGTTTTTATCTGTGGTGGTAAATAAATACGTTAGCTGCCCTGGAGCAGCTGCGCACACACACACACGCACACACACGCCCTTGAATCCGGTTTGACGGTTACCAGGTTGTGATGGCAGACGGGTTGATTGATTCTGTGCAAAACTTCTGGACCTTTCCACGACAATCATTCGTGCTGAAGTTGGAGAGCAAACAAAACAGAAGAGCGCTGCGAGATCTTTGTGCTTCCGTCTGTTATTGTGGGCTTGTCCTTGTGTATTCTAACAATTAGACTTGTTTTGGGTGGCGGTGGTTTTAATTGTACCCCCACTGTTTGGACTCAGTTAGGAAACACCCTCGAGAACAGATTTTCTGCTGCTAAATACAACCATTTGTAGCCGCGAGTGCTCCCTCCTCGTTTGATATGATGCTCATGAATAAACCTTTACTTGTGGCTGCAGCAGAGCTCCATTACTCCTCTGCAGCGAACGGCGAACCATTTTCCTGTTCTAGCTTCGATTCGATACGAAGACACGGAGACGCTTATATGATTATATGTTAGTTATATGTTCTAACACTTTTTACTCCTGGACGAAAGGTTTCTAAACCTTTCGTCAGCGAACATGCCGTGTCCCGTCGTCTCCAGCTTCTGTTGTCTGTTCGCTGACTCCTGCTTTCACACCTGGCTGAGATCCGATCACATTGCAACCCCAGAACAGTTCCAGATGTGATCCAGATACAGAAAGTATTAATCCAATAAACACTCTGACTTTTACTCACTCCGTTTTCTCTCTGTGTCGCTCTCGTTCTCTCTCAGGTGGCTCAATGGCCCGAAAAGGAAGAGGAAGAACAGCCAATGTTCGGTGAAGAGTATGACTGGTGAGTAACTGGCGGGTGGTGCTATGATGGGGCGGGGGGAGTCTCTCAAGTGGCAGCTTGGAACCAAACCCACCTCCACCTGAATTTTTAAGCCTGTTCAGAGAACACAGCCCCTTCCTTCAGAGAATCAAAGCTTTCCGCAGCATTCTGCTCGAGCTACGTTTGATACATCTTTGGATTATTTTTTTTTGAGAAGCAAAATTGGAGCTGTCAGTCTCGCCACAGTGAATGCATCCAGCCGGGAGACTGCACAGAAGCTCGTGGTACGTGATTCATTGCTGGCTTGTGCACATTACGCTTTCGATTTGTCACCTCCAAAGAGGAAAAATAAAACATCTTGGCAACTGTCATCAATAAACGAAAGCCTTCTGCTCCGTCTGCTTTCTTGTCGGACGCAGAGCGTTGTCTGAGTGACAGCTCCAAATCCCCCGAGCTTAAAGACGCGAGTAAAGAAAGGGAAGAGAGGGATATTGAATGAGATAAGGTGGGAGGAACACCAACATAAAAATCTGAGTCTGCAGGGTGCTTGATTTGGCGTTTATGAAAAATCTATCCCTCACACCGGCCCTCCACATGTTCGCCTCTCCCAGCAGGTTTGTAGCCTGCCGCTCTGCATCACTGCTGGAACCTCGTAGCTTATTCCACCTGCCATGGCCCATTTCAACTGGGAAAGTATGACAATATGTCTGCCCGAGGAGGAGGGGGGCACGGGATCGAGTTGCAGACAGTGTAATGATGTCAGAAAGCGGACCCCTCGACCAGACTTTGGATGCTTCAACAGGCTTTCAAGGACACGAAGGAGTATTTGTCTAACATGCACTGATATTGATTAGCAGCTGAGAAGCTAGATACCAAAACCCAGAGCTGCGAACTTGACTTCAAATTCACGTTGGGCCCAAAAACTCAGCAGTTTTGTGATGATTTATCTGTTTTTATAGTAACAGGAGGACAAAGAGAGAGAGAGAGCGTACAGTGTGTAGCTTCTCGTGTCCTGATGTTCTCAATGTTTACAGTGTCAGATGTCGCCTCACTGTGCTGTTGTCATGTCAGGACGTCGGCAGAAACAATCCTGAGACTCCTTCAGGGACTCGATCAGTCCCGTACCGAGCCTGATCTGATCCACACACACACACTTTTTGATTTAAAAAAAAAATCCCAGATGTTATGTTGGAGGAAAGTTGTGAAGACAAAATATTTATCTTGACTCAAGCCACAGCAGAAAAAAACCTCTCTTCCCTTTCCTGGGGTTTTTTTGTTGTTGGTTGAAGTATTGTAGGGCCCCGTCATGGGAGGGGCGGGTAAGGAGCCAGAGCCAGAGCGCTGCAGCAGTATTGATTTTGGGCTTGGCTTCCAAACGCAGCCACAACAGGCTGGCTCAGAGATCCGGCTGCTGCTGCTGCTGTTCGCCCTGCCAGCACACCGGAGCTGACATTTTTCCTATATGATCGTTCTCTGATGCCCTTGTTATCTTTCCAGGCCTGTTTCTTCTCTCCCCCCTCTTACCTCCCCTCTTTCCTTCTCCCCCATTTAGTGTGTATTCTTTTCTCCTTTTCTGTTGCAGGATAGAGTTTCATTCTTCTTCTCCTCTCCTCTTCATTATCAAATGCACTCAAGTGCAATTTGGTCTCCAGTTTTCTTGTCAACAGAAAGAGCCTGAGCTCTTTAACAGTATATAAAAAACAAAGTATCACTCGTGCCCCTTTGGCACTCTCTACCGTCCCTCCTCCTCCTCCTCCTCCTCCTCCTCCTCCTCCTCCCCCTCCTCCTTTTTTTCTCTCTCTTTCCCACCATCCTCCTCTCGCCCTCCCCCCTACTTCTATAAAATCTGTAACAAAGCCAAAAGGCAGAGCCCAACTGACACTGCCAGTCACAGCTCTCACCACGCCTTGGTATACACACACACACACACACACGAGAACGTCACACACATGTACGTACAGAGCGTGACGGTCTGTCAGTGTGGCTCTTGCAGGCCGTATGGAAAAAGAACAAAGTGTACTGTTCCCAAGTTTAACTCAAGAAGAAGAAGAAGAAGAAGGGCTGCAGAGGGAGGAAGAAGAGTCCAAACACTGGACCGCATGTGGACACATTCATGAAAAATAGACATAATTGAAAATAGATGCATATTTGAAACATTCAGGACTTCATTTTAGGTGTTCAGACAATCAATTAAAAAGGGATTGAAAGGGCGGCTGCTCCTCAGTCAGCGCCGACATTTGGTGCCCAGATTCTGCTTTTAGAAGAAGGTGCAGTAAAGGCAGCGAGCGAGGCGGTCGCGGTGGTCGCTGACCAGAGTCATCGCGTGGGTGGGTGTGGCAGAAATTTGCTAAATGTATCTGGAATATATCTGAGATGTGTGTTTGTTGTGTACGTTGGAGCGAGTTCAGAGCGGTTAAAGGTGCCCTGTAAACAAACGAAAACTTCTGTTTACATTCAGCAAAAAAACCTCGAGGCCACGACAAATACGCTGAGTCCATTTTCCTCCTCTGGTTTTTAAAAGTGTCTTTTGCATTCGGTGTAGTTTAGCTCAGCTGGTCCGCCTCACGTACGAAGGCTCAGTCCTTGCTGCGGCGGTCCAGGGTTCGAATCCGACCTGTGGCTCTTTTCCACGTCATTCCCGTCTCTCTCTCTCTCTCCCGACATTCCTGTCAGTCTTCAAGCTGTCGCTATCAAGTAAAGCTAAAAAAAAATCTTAAAAAATATCTTGTTTGCGTCCGAGGTGGCTCGCAGTCTTCTTCAGTTACTTTGCTGCTGTTCTTGTCACGTTGCCACCAGCGGCTTGTCAGTCATCGGAACTGAGCGTGATTAATGTCCTCGTGCAGCCGCAAGACACAAACAAATTCTTCTGCAGGATCCTTGTTGGAGCACATCGATCTTCACGTGTTATTCAGGTCGTATCTTTAATGCCGAGCTTCAAGTTCTGCACAACAAACGTAGAATAAACAATGAATCTGCATCAAACAGCAAGAACCGGTGTGATGAGTAGATCTGTTCTGGAAAGCAGTAATCCTCTATCTGAATACACAAATTTAAAAAAGCGTAACGTATAATCATTGTAAGTTTGTGTCTTTGTGGTTACACTCTCTAACTGTGCACATGAGATGTTTGTGCAGGACCAGCTCCAACGGTCGTATGTAAATGTGACGACTGTGTTCAGGCACGTTGGGAAACATCACCTGAAAGCTTCTTCTCGGCCCGAGGAGATAAATGCAATCACAAAGAGAGCGGAGAAGCTCGTAATGTTTGTGGTGCAGTGTGAGGAGTGTGCAGATTATTCTGTCTAACGCTGTCTTTTCCTCTGCGTCTCTCTCAGGGTACATCCCCAGCTACCTCGAAAAGGATGAGCCATGTGTGGTGTGTGGTGACAAGGCCACAGGTTACCACTACCGCTGCATTACCTGCGAGGGCTGCAAGGTACACACACACACACACACACACACTCTCATCCAAGACACAGCAGGTTCACATCCCACATAATATCTGCCAGAAAAGCTGATCTGAGACCTCTGAGGTCACTGCGTCTGCACACACACACACATCTGCACAGACACACACCAAGGTCGCAGACGGACACATTGTGTGCAGCCACAGAAAGATGACACGTCGACATGTTTGTATAGGCGCTGTCAGTCCGTCACGTCAGCTCTCCTCGCGGAGACGTGAGCCGAGTGGCTCGTGTGATCGGTCGGCGTCTCTTCCTCCTCTTCGCGTTTGCCCGTCAATGACACGCGATATCCGCGGCGCCGCTGAAGGGATTGTGATTAAGCTTTGCGAGAGGCGATGCGTGTTTGACGCGCGATTGATCGAGCTGCCTGTTAAAGACGTCAGAGTCCTGCTGATGATTCATCACTCTGAGGAATGCAGAGATTTAACACTTTTAATCTAATAATACATTTTAATTTAATCCCACAGAGATGGAGCAGCGGTGATGCTTAAAATGTCTTTTCTCTTTAACTCCTGTCTCCTCACCGCCCTCCTCCTCCTCCTCCTCCTCCTCCTCCTCCTCCTCCTCCTCCTCCTCCTCCTCCTCCTCCTCCTCCTCCCCCAGGGTTTCTTCCGTAGGACCATTCAAAAGAACCTCCACCCCTCCTACTCCTGTAAGTACGATGGCTGCTGCATCATCGACAAGATTACCCGCAACCAGTGTCAGCTCTGCCGCTTCAAGAAGTGCATCGCAGTGGGCATGGCCATGGACTGTGAGTGTTGGACCTGTGCATTTATACACACACAGACTTAAATGTAAAAGGACGTCGATGCACCTTCAGATGTAGCTGTGTAGTCTCACTTATAATGTTAAAGTCACATTTTATCTTGTAAAACGAGGAGGAAGTGCAGAAACAAACTTTTTCTAGTCGGTTTGTATAACTGTAACTATGCTAAGCAGCATGCAGGCTAATTATGTTCCTCCTCCTCCTCCATCTGCTCCCAGTGGTGCTGGATGACTCAAAGCGGGTGGCTAAACGGCGCCTGATCGAGGAGAACAGGGAGCGACGCAAGAAGGAGGAAATGGTGAAAACTCTCCAGAACCGTCCAGAGCCAACGGGGGACGAGTGGGAGCTGATCCACCTGGTGACGGAGGCCCACCGACACACCAACGCTCAGGGCGCGCAGTGGAAACAGAAGCGCAAATTCCTGGTAAGAAGAAAAACAATCACTCGCAAGTTCTGACACAGACGTCGGATTATAAGAGATAATTCCAGGTCATATTTTTATAGCTCAGGGTTATTTAAAGGCTGCTTAAACCAAGCCACAAGTTTGGCAGGTATTTGTTCACCATCTTCTCTTTCAAATACCTGGAAGGTTACCTGGAGGTTTGTTTATCTCCTCAGAACTTGTTTTTCCTGCCACATCAACATCGACGCTGCCAGATTTCAGATTAATCTGCACAATGTTATCACACCTGACGGATAAAACCTTCAATGAACGAAAACAGATCAGACAATAAATTCTGTTTATATCAGGTGTTTCCTGTCAGAGGACTCGGGACGTGTCGACCCTGCACTAACTGCAGCGACCGCAGGTTGATTCACGCTGTGAACTGAGCTTTAAGTGTTTGCGCTTCAGTTTTCCTGCTTCGAATCAAACAACAGAACAAAAGGGAGCATACGTGCGTGCAGAGTTCGTCTTTATCTCGCGGTCTGTTTCTGTGTTTCTGTGTCCTTATTCCACCATTTGTTGGGTTATTCATCGTAATCCTTCTGGGCTTCTAACCAGGCCTGATTCCCTTCATACTTTTCATTCACACCTCGACTATCTCTCTCGTCTTAATCTCCTCCCCGTCTTCATTTCTTCGTTTCCTCTCTCTCTCTCTCTCTCACTGTCCCTCGGAGACTTCCCTTCTACCCTTCCTTTCCCCTCCCGTCTGTTCTCTGTGAGCTTTCTCCTTATCTCAGCGAGCGCAAATCCTCAGTCATGAGTGCTCATCTATGAGTTTGGCAGCGATGCTGAAAGTCAAGAGTTTCTCCCTCTCAGACTGTCTTCCCGTAGCGCTCAGGTTCATCCCGGACGGGCGTTCCTGTCTTGTATCTTCTCCTGTCTTGCACAAACAGGCCAGAAGCTGAGCTCATGTTTTGGCTCGGGATTATCTGAGGTGCTCAGTTTTTTTGGACCAGAGCTCGCGGCCAAATCAAGGGGCTTTATTTAAAAAGAAGAAGCACGGACCTGCGAAGTGTAGGTGGGTGTTAAGATGTGAGAAATGCGGGGGGTTCATCCGGAGAGGGGTTGAAAGCACTCGTAGTGGTGTAGCGGCAAGTATTGTGGAGGGAGTTGCTAGGCAACAAGGAGGACGTTGGCCAGGTGTGATGGGGAAGTGGGCCATGTGGGGATAGCGTAGGTGAGGAGGTGTGAAGAGGAGAGGAAGAAGTGCAAGAATTTCCTGCCAGAGAAGAAATTAGAACCTGTTTTTTAGCTCGTCGTGGTTTATCGACGTGACACGTCTGCCCTCACCTCATGAATCATAACTTAGACGCAGGATTAAAACTACAGTGAGGAAGTAAAAGTTAGTATTAAGAAACATATTGCATTATTGTATTAAGCCTGTCTCTAGAGCATAACCAGGATTTAATAGACTGATTAGCGCAGTAACCCGTGCAGCTGTGAAATACTGTATGAAAGCCCTGAGCTCGGCTCATCTAAAAGGATAAACACTTCTATTTCACACAGGCTTCACCCACTAACGGGGCTCTGGAGGCTGCAGCCGCTGAACCCTGAATATCTGAATTTACATGCTAAGCCGACCAAGATGAGCCTTTTCGGTCCTGTGGGCACGGCAGCAGTGACACCGCTCCTCACACGTCGTACTTTAGCTGCCAAGTGGCTGCTCACTCGAGGGTGACTCTGCTCAGCGATGCACCGATTGCAGTAAGCTCCGCGTCAAGTCGAGCAAAGGACGAGATAGAGTTTGTGGTAAAGGGGAGGAAGAACGAGATGACCTACATTTGTAAAGTCCGATACGTCGATCAGCCTGCGTGCTGCTCTGCGTGTGTGTGTGTGTGTGTGTGTGTGTCAGGCCAAAACATAGATACAGAGATACAAATCAATACGACGCTGCAGGAAGGATGCAACCTCACGTCAGGGAGCGGTTAGCACGTTCACGTTACTCGTGGATGTAGGTGTGACCCTGATGAGGAGCAACAGAAAATGGATGATGGATCATTTTTTTCTTGGACAAGTCAAGTTGAGACGAGAAAAAGAAGATTTAATTCAGCCGTTTGAGATGATTAGTGATGTCAGTCGTTTTCCAACATCAGTCCTCGTCGAGCAGGTCTTACATTCGTCAGTTGTCCCTTGTTTCCTTCACGTGAAGCTCTTGAATCTCAAAGCGATGACTGAGGATGATGATGATGATCTGATCTGATAAACAGTCACGAGGAGCTCCAATGACCAGTGTGCACTCGCATGACGGCTAACGTTACACACACACACACTGGTAATGTCAACACTGCTGACATTTTTAATATTTAATATATGTCTTCAAATTTAAAGATGGACACAGGTGAGTCTGTTCAGTACACACACACACACACACGCTCAGCGTGCTCCGCTCCGACGCCGCATCGAAGCCGCTCCACTCGTGCATCTCGCCCATTGTGTTATTTGGCCAGATGCAGCCGAGCCTTCATCTTCACGCTCACGCTGGTCTGAGCTACACTTAACAGTGTTTCTGTTTCAGGCATCAGCTCGTACAGCTGTGTGCGTGTGTGCATGTCTACACATCTGTCTAGACGTAGTCCTAATTTGTATGAAATAATTGTATTGAGTTTTTCATGATTAGCGCGTCAACTTTCTCATTATGCCGTACGTGACTTTTATAGAAGTAAACAACAACAGCATTCCAGAACATGGGCAATAAATGATTAATTATGAATGCAAATGAGTTCATTTAATCATATTTACTGATGTGCAGGATGCTATCCATGCTAGTTCCTGCAGCTACACGTCATGCTCCAGGCTTTTATTTAATTTTCCAGCCCAAGTGGAGCATAAACTCTGCTGGCAGCCTTTCAAATCACACAAATCTCTTACTTTCAATAGAATGTGAACCTGTTAACTTTATCTACAGTCGTTCGCTGTTTGTCTCAAGCAACATGAGGCAACTGGGGCAGCTCAGCCGGCTGGTTTAGAATATCGTGCTCAGCCATGTGCGTGGAGGACATATGGCTTCGCTCGAATGCAGACGTTCAGAAAACATCAGCGCGTTTGAAGCACATACCTGCAGCGCTGCAGCGATCTTATCGGCCCGTCATGCAGTGCACTCTTCTGTGCAGTATATTTGAACATATTATCACCAGACCGTTTATATCGATATAAAAAACAACCCGGGGTTCACGTGTCTATATTTCATCGTCATGAAAGTGTGCTGGGAGTTTCTGCACTAAAGGTGAGTTTGGAAAGAGGTATCGATGAACAACTCAATCGACCCCCCTCATATCATTTTACACTATATAATATGATATGTTACTGGACCGTAAAGGCCAAATTCCACCGGCCGCCGGAGCTAATCGCAGCCGCTCCAGTCAATGTTTCAAACCCCAGCGGTCCCGTTACAGAAGCGGCTCTCTGCTCGACTCCGCAGATGTGTGTAGCAGCCACTATCTATTAAAACGGCCACTAAGAGGCGAAGTAGGCTCCTACTGACGCGTTCAAACCCACGTTGAGTAAATTTCATGATGTTTATTGACTGAAGAGTAGCAACAAACTTAAAATGGCATAACGAGACAAAGCTGAACTGTCCGATATGATGCGACATGAGACGTAATCAACCTGCATCGATCTGCACGGTGCAGCTCGAGCCGACGGGAAGTCAGACAGAGAATCCGGTGGGTTTTCAGAATAAAGCACCCTGTGCAAACTTCCCGTTCCCGCTCGTGAAAACAGACAAAAGACAAAGTTTAACTACGCAGCATGTTTACGTATTTAGAATCATGTAAACCAGAAAAATGACCAAATCTGAAGTTAACAAAGTCTGGCGCTTCAGCTCTGAAGTGGTTTGAAGGCGCGTGGAGAACAGACCAAACCGAAGCGTTGTGGTCGTGACCTGACGGTGACATGCCCGATGGGGTTTCAGTGTTTCCTCTCGTCTTCCTATGAAGCAGTCTGACTGCTCACTGATATTTTCTGCCAACGTTGCTCATCACAGTTAACGTTATGAATTAAAAAATGGATTTTTAATCACATAAAGCGTGAACATGAAGTGTACGGTTCATCACACATCTGTCAGCCAGAGTAAAACATATTGGACTTCATTCTCTGCTCTGCTGGAACAAACTGCAGCACTACTCCATCTGATAAAAGGTCAAGAGTTGAAGCTCGCCACATAACTGATGAGACTGCAGTAAAAACGTTTTCCACCCTCGTCTCCTCTCTCGGGAGTTCGTGTCAAAGTCCAAATATCTTGTGCCTCTTTTGGGATTCATCGCGAGCCGTTTCTTCCTTCTATAAGTTCCAGGAAAGAGTTTCTCGAGGAGATCCGTGCTATCTCTCGATGTTTCATCTCTCTGACCGACCAGCCTGCACAGCAGCAAAGGCACGATCCCCCTCCAGCTCCGCGGATGTACTGCAGCCAAATGTTTCTCTCTCTACACCACCCAGATGGCCGTGCAGTTAATAAACAAACATTAACAGTTGCAGGAAAATCGCATTAGTCCATATGAAAGCACATATGAAGCCCCACAGGCGTGAGACATGGAGGACATTTACAAAAGCAAACACGCACTCCATAATCACACGTTTGTGTGACTGCTTGTGTACTGACGGGTCTGTGGAGGTAACAGAACTCCAGCAGCACTTACTGAGATTGAAGTTCTCATGAAAAGGCGTACAAGCTGCAGTTGAAGGACGGCCTCAGTCATCCGAAGACTTCATTTAAAGACTCTTTATGAAAACCTGCTGACAACGAAGTCTGTGGCTCATTGAGAGTTTCCTCTTTTGTGTGAGGGTTAATGCAAAAATCTCAAATATCTCAAACCTGGACGAATCAAACTATTTAAAATTTAATGCCACTGGAGGTGGAAGTGGAAAAATGTTTCTACAAAATCATTTAAAACAAAGCGTCAAACAGATTTGAGTCATTAAAGGTTATTTATAAGAAACCGGAGCTCAAACGATCGACGCTCACCAGACTCCAATCATTTTACCTCACAGGTAATCGTAAAAAAGACACTTCAAACTGCACAAAACAAAATAAAACTCACCAGAAACCGTCTTTGTTAGACTTTTTAGCTTTTGTCAAATGAATCTTTGAGTCACGGAGCGCCTGAGGTGACAACAGCGTAGCTAATCCTCGTGGACGGACGCGCATATCGAAGAAAAGTGAATATTTTTGTCAGTGACAGGCCCAAAATGTGTCTGACCACATTATGGAGACAAAGCTTCAGTTTAACCAGAAACAGACGTTCTATTGTTATCGCAGACAGACCAGACACATCGACCAAAAAAAGAAGGATTTTATCTTGCGGATCGTCATAACATCATAACTTAATTCAAACTGGACAGAAGCAAAATATAACCCAGCAGAACGGTCACAGTCTAGTGAGTCTTTACAACAATAACTGAACTGGTGCAAATAAATCCATAATTTGCTGACGTAGATGAGCCGTTTCAGTCACGCAGACAGAGGAAGCGTGACGTCATTCTCTGCTCAGGACGCCGTATATAAAATATATTCGTTAGCTGCTGCGTTCACATTTTAAGCTCATTGTCTGTGTCGTGTTTGTGACCGGTGACACGCCGCTGAACCTTTGTCTTGTGGTTTGTTTTCATGCTTCTCTGTGGCATGCGTTCAGCGAGTCTGAACCTCAGCCGCTCTCTGCAGAGAGATATTTACTCAGCACTGAAGTAAAAAATGCCACTGACCTCCGCCAGTGAAACCAATGCTTTGTTTTGGCTCTGACATGACAAGAGATGCAGTCCATCAAAGTTATTATTACGATTATTTAAATTTTTCCGTAATTGCTCGGCATTCGGCTGCACAGCAGAGGATTGGCTGAGTTCTCGCTGATTTATGCAGTTTCTCTCCCCGTGGATTGTGATTGATGTTTCTTGCACGAGGTGATTATTTCCACACTTTTATCTCATCCCATTTATTGTTGAAGCCCAGCCTGAATAAATGACTTCAGCCTTGACACTCGCTTTATTCAGAGGAGCATGAAACAACATTTTTCATAGTCACAGCCACGATTCACACAACTTTGTAAACATATGTATTACTGATCTGCAGTTTCCTCGCTGCAGCCCTCCTCTAAGTAACCACTATCTGTCTGCTGATACGTCCCATTCCTTTCACAGAGCACAATCTGCTGTCCTTATCTGATGAATTGGTTTTAATTTGTCTCCCAAGGCAAGTGAGCGCTTTGTAGAGAGCAGCAAAGAGCCTCTAAAACTGTTTAAAACTGAGTTTCTTCTGTTATATTTTACTCAAAGTCATACGCCGCAGCTCTTATCGATTCTCCTGTAATCTTATTTTATTCTTTTTAAGCGCATCAGTTCGAAGAACACACCCAGAACAACTTTTAACTGTTCCAGTTGTACTTTACTGTCGTATCGCAGTACACTCACTTTCATGTCCCATGTAGATGATTCTGTGTACACCAGAATTATCTATTTGTGCTGAAGGTAACCGCCGTGAAACGATCAGGAAATAACTTTTTACTCTCTCTCAAACCAAAAACAGAATCGTGTCAACGTTTAGCAGCGTAAATTTCAGACAGACTCCGATTTAGAAGCTGGTTCACGAAATAAAGAAATCCAGAACACAGATCAGAGTTTAGATGAGACATTTCAGGCTGCCTGTGGAGGTTTACCCGATCCTGATTGGCAGCCACTGCGTTTGGAAACACCTGAGTTTTCTGTCTCAGTGCGGCCTTGATCCGTGTCTGAATGCTTCCCTATCAGCCCGTTGGCTTCGTGGCTATAGATTCATTTCAGTAAACAGTTAAACAGTTGTTGGCACTGTAGTTATTCACAAACAGGAGGGAATGGTTCATTTCTTGGAGCCGTGCAGGTGCTCTTGTGAGCAGCAGTACGGATGTGAGATTGAGTGTTCATTGTGATGAAGCAGCCGGTGCAACATTGTGGCTACTTGATGTGATTTTAATAGTTTTTGGACAACAACTGAGCTCCAGGCACAGAGGAAGGAGATGTATCCGGCTACGCAGACGATATTTATTAGAAAGATCAGTTCATTGTTGTTTTTGGTCTCTTCCTGGGATTTCTTGGCGCAAATAAAAACTTAACTCATGTCTCTAATCAACCACCCACGTTTGTCCCCCCCCATGCAGCCAGACAAAATCGGCCAGTCCCCGGTCGCGCCCACGTCGGACGGAGACAAGGTGGACCTGGAAGCCTTCAGCGAGTTCACCAAGATCATCACTCCTGCCATCACCCGTGTCGTCGACTTTGCCAAAAAACTGCCCATGTTCTCCGAGGTGAGTGCCGGCTAATTGTCTCGGGGTTCAGAGAGCGAGTGTGAGAGCCTGACAGCCAGGCTCATAACGTGTGTGTGCTTCAGTTGAGGAAACGTGTGATTTAGGAGGTGAATTCGTAGAATTAGCAGCTCCAACAACGTGTTACAAGAGTTATGATCCATATTTACAGCTCACTCTGGAAGAAGACGCCTCTAAAATATAGTATGAAGCCACAGGTTAATATGCAGATTGTTTCCACTCACGGTGCATGTCTCGACTGGGAAATAAACCCTGAAGAAGCTTTTGTTGCCAGTGACAATCAGAGAAGCACTCTGGCTCCCGTCTGCCCCGCCTTAATTAGTTAGCAGCATGTAATCATGTTCCTTGTCGCCGCTGCTTGTAATGAGACCTTCTGTGATTGGATAATTATCGGGGTGGCCGAGTTACTGTCTAGTGGGACAGCTGCAGTGTGTGTGTGTGTGAGAGAGAGAGAGAGGGGGGGAGAGACAGAGAGAGAGAGAGAGAGAGAGAGACAGAGAGAGAGAGAGAGAGAGAGAGAGAGAGAGAGAGAGAGAGAGAGAGAGAGAGAGAGGGAGTCCGGTGTCTAATGAACTCACAGAAGAGGAAAAGTTGTAACTGTAATCCATTACTGTAATACTAACATAAATCACAGAAACTTTTGAAAGTAGAATTTATCCATTCAGGTTGTTTCATTGTGAAGGATACTATTATTCAAATGAGCGTTTAAACCAGATTATACAACAAGTATAATATAATAAATATAGAACACTCGTTAATACAGGTGTGTAGCTCGTTAATACAGGTGTGTAGCTCGTTAATACAGGTGTGTACCTCGTTGATACAGGTGTGTACCTCGTTAATACAGGTGTGTACCTCGTTGATACAGGTGTGTACCTCGTTAATACAGGTGTGTACCTCGTTGATACAGGTGTGTAGCTCGTTAATACAGGTGTGTAGCTCGTTAATACAGGTGTGTACCTCGTTGATACAGGTGTGTACCTCGTTAATACAGGTGTGTACCTCGTTGATACAGGTGTGTACCTCGTTAATACAGGTGTGTACCTCGTTGATACAGGTGTGTACCTCGTTAGTACAGGTGTGTACCTCGTTAATACAGGTGTGTACCTCGTTGATACAGGTGTGTACCTCGTTGATACAGGTGTGTACCTCGTTAATACAGGTGTGTACCTCGTTAATACAGGTGTGTACCTCGTTAATACAGGTGTGTACCTCGTTGATACAGGTGTGTACCTCGTTGATACAGGTGTGTACCTCGTTGATACAGGTGTGTACCTCGTTAGTACAGGTGTGTACCTCGTTGATAAAGGTGTGTACCTCGTTGATACAGGTGTGTACCTCGTTGATACAGGTGTGTACCTCGTTGATACAGGTGTGTACTTGTAGTAAATGTGTATATTACCTTCGAGGCTGAGCTCTGACTTATTATTGACACTCCAGTGACGCTCACAGGCCTTAAATAAATTCCTCCTCCTGCTGCTGGATAATCATTTTAGAGATAACGACACAGAGCTTTAGATAATCAGATATGTTTAATGTTTTTATCACAACATTATATTGTGAAAGGAGCTGTTTCAATCAGATGAGCGAGGTCGGGGAGAGTTTTAGCCTGCATGAGATCCGCTCACGGTGAATTACTGATAAGAATGCAAAGAAAGAAAACCGGCGCTCGCAGAGCCTCTAAAAAATGAAGCATGCCTTCCAGGTACAAATTTACAAGACAAATCAAGCCAATGAATGCTAATTAATCTACTCAGCAGTCAAGAGCAGTGAAATAAGAAACAAGCGAACATTAAGGTGGGATTTAATTCAGCACATCAGAGTCTGTAGATTTAATCAAACGGGCTGCAGCCCAGAGAGTCTAATATCCATGTAAATCAGGCTGTATTAGTCCTAATCTTTGTTCATGAGTGGAAGAACGTCTTCATGTTTCTCTCCTCTCTGCTTCTGCATTTCATCCCAACTCTTCTCATTTTATACTGTTGTTGTTATTGTTTTACTGTTTGCAGGATTGTTTCTGAGTAACTGATTACTTTCCTGCTTTCAGTACACAAAGTGAGGCACCATAAATTACATTTATACAACCATAATAACAAAAGTCCGATTCTATTACTGCAAAATGATGATTATTTTTTCATGCCCTGTGTGAACGGTGAATGTGACGTGTGTGAAACCTTGAGAATGATCAGAATCATCGCTCATGTTCGTCTCTCTGACTCGTGCGAGCGCTGTTTGTTTGTTTTGAGGTCTCGCTTTGGCTTTTGGAAAATAATTACGTCTGTTGCTGATTTAATAAATGTATCGACTCTAAACTCTGAACATCAACCTGCGAACGGCAAGACAGAGGAAGAAATATAAATCTTCTCTGTTTACCAAAACGTGCCTCATTATTTTTACAGATTAGTTTTTAATATATTTTTGTATCTATTTATCACCAAGCATGTTTTTTTATGTTTACGTTGTATCATCAATAACTCCCCTCATTGTTCACAGCTGCTCTCTGACATCTTTACTTTACCTTCACAATCTTCTCCACAGCTACCTTGTGAAGACCAGATCATCCTGTTGAAGGGCTGCTGCATGGAGATCATGTCGCTGCGAGCCGCCATGCGCTACGACCCGGAGAGCGAGACCCTGACGCTGAGCGGCGAGATGGCCGTGAAGTGCGAGCAGCTGAAGAACGGCGGGCTCGGCGTGGTGTCGGACGCCATCTTCGATCTGGGCAAGAGCCTGGCGCAGTTCAACCTGGACGACACGGAGGTGGCGCTGCTGCAGGCCGTGCTGCTGATGAGCTCAGGTTATTGTTGACTTCTACATCTTAAAGCTGCTGCACGGCCGTGCTGCTCGTAACTCTGGCAGCGTGGGAGCTTCATGTAATGTGGATTTCCTTTGTGACCCTGCACGCACAGTTCCACAGTCCGTATTCCCACTCATTACCCGCCTCTTTGCACAGTATATATTGAAGCCTGTCGTGAGTCAGAATGTAATTATGGTCTGCAGATAGAAGTCACATATGTATTCAGTGCTGAAAGGAGGACAGGAAGCTCGTCTCTAATGTGATTCAGAAGGTTTCTTCATTGGAGAAACTCTTTTAGACACACGTCACATAAAACGCTCGGGGCTTTGAAATGATGGGATGTAAATAAAGAGAAGATGTGTAAGTAATAATAATAACTGAACTATGTTTCTTCTTCTTTTGTTTAGAAAGGTCCAGTGTGTGACATTTAAGGACAGGCAGAAACAGGATAAACTGATGTCTAATTACATTGTTGGTAGTTGCTCATTCACTCATGCTCTTCCTCCTTCCTCCTCTGTTTCCCCTCCTCTCCTCCTCTTCGTTAACCTTTCCTGTCTGCAGACCGTTCGGGCCTGACCAGCATGGACAAGATCGAGAAGTGCCAGGAGACCTACCTGCTGGCGTTAGAGCACTACATCAACTACCGCAAGCACAACATTCCCCACTTCTGGCCGAAGCTCCTGATGAAGGTGACGGACCTGCGGATGATCGGGGCGTGCCACGCCAGCCGCTTCCTTCACATGAAGGTGGAGTGCCCCAACGAACTCTTCCCGCCGCTCTTCCTGGAGGTCTTCGAGGACCAGGAAGTGTGAAGTTGCCACCACGCAAAAAAAAATAAATAAAAGGGAAGAGGAAGTTGGGGCAAAACTGGGAGAGATGGGAACGGCCATCGTTTTTCTAGGGGAAGGATGGAGGGAAAGTCCTCTCGGCAGGAAATCTGCATTTCTCCAACATCACATTTACAGTATGTGGTTAAAAACTGGAACCAACGATAACAGGAACAACACACCAGCAACAGGAGAGTCGAGCAAACAGAGGATCTTGTTTTTTGAACACCCTCTCCTCCACCTCTTTCTCCTCCTTTTACTTACCCCTGTTTTAAAAATCCGTGTGGGGGCCCTTCTGTCTGAGCATGATGTCTTATCTAGTAAGAGTTGTAGCCATTTGCCAAGACACGTACACGATACACACACACACACACACACACACACACACACACACACAGCCACAGCCTGTTCCACCTCAGTTCTTCAGAGCAGCGCTCTTTGCAGGGGTCCATACACCCCCTCCCAATGTTTCCAGCACCTCTCAGTATTATTTCTGAGTAACTGTTAAGGCAGTAAATCAGAGAACAGGGACATTAATATCACACACACACAATCAGTGAACACTGCACATTTTTGAAATTTCAGCAGGCGCTTTAAGCGTCACTCTGGTGTGTGCGGGCTGCAGTAAAGCAGAGCAGCCACACCGTTATCAATTCCTCAACTTCAAGCTGAGCCGTCACAGCTGTTTTTTGGAGCTTCTTCTTCTTCTTCTTAGATCCCAGTGAAAACCGGTGCTATATTTATATAAAGCTACTCCAGTTTTATGAAATTGTGTTGTCTACCTTTGGGAAAAACAGACCATGGCTTCATATCTACCTTTATTTGTGTCATTGGACCGGCTCCTGTGACATACAATGCACACACACATAGAGGGAGACACACATGCGAGCAGACTTGCCTTGTCATTGCCCGTGCTGCTTGTGCCAGCAGCCCTAGCGTCTTATGCATGACAATTAAGCCCTTCTCTCTCCGAGGAGTTACTGCGTTGAAAGGAAAGAAAGGAGAAGGGAGGAGTAGGGGAGAGAGAGAGGGGAGAGGAGAAGGGAGGAGCAGCGATAGAGAAGATTTAATAGGTGGACTGTAGATTCAGAGCCAGGGGTCAGACGTAAATCTCCCAAGGAGGTTTTGAATAGCAGCAACCACCAGCAAACTCCTCCAACACACACACACTTTCTCTCCAGACATACATACATATATATATATATATATATAAAGATACATGTGTGTGTGTCTCTCTCACACACACACAAACACAAACATGAATACACACATCACCTCAAAGTAACGTGAATGCCTCATTTTACTGTATGCACTGCGCGGCAGTGCTGGAAAAAATCTATACAGCCCTAACCTGCAGGGTTTGTGCAGAGTCCTCTCCTCACGGACTCCAGCTCAGTGTGGCCCCTCCAGGCTTCCATACACATTTGCCTTTTTCTTTTCTTTTGTTTTTTTATTGTACCATGGGCGTCACTGAGAGCAGGCAAATGCCAAGAAGGCTACCATTTACCTCAAAAGTGGACACACACACCCACCAGGCTGGGGGGCAGCAATAAACTGCCCTCGTGGTGTCAGGCACTACCTCACCTCTACGGACACGGGGCAGCTGCCCACAGCCTACACACAGACATACACCATTCAAGTTGGCGCATGTGTAGATTAACACACAAATGTGCATAATGTTGTTGTTTTGTTTTGTTTTTTTTGCACACTTGTAGTCATGGAAAAGACAAAAAAAACACTCACGGCATACACACACACACCCTCAGTGCTATCACTTGGTTGAAATGAAATACCACTGAAGACAGGAGGGCCGACCATCACCCACTCCGGGGAATGGTACCCATTACATTCGGGTTATCTCTTTTTGTTATATGGGACCAAGTGTCATCTTTTTGAAAATTTGGATTTACCTGTTTTTGTCAACAACGAACGGAAAAAATCGACTCACAGAAGTGACGAAGGACAGCGTGGACGCGTGGACGCCCATTGAAGCGTCGCGGCGGGAGGATGGATACCGGAGAGTAACTGAAACCCCGTGGTGGCCACGTCCGTTGAATTAGCATGCACAGAAACGGCAGTTTCCCCTCCGCGTCATGGCGATCTTCCACGATACACTTAACGACGACTGCCACTGGATCTCGATAGAGTGCATTAGACGGGAAGAGGTGGAATGTTCTCAACCGGGACGAAGCCTCTCCAGAGGCTCTTTTAGGTGTCGTGCACTTTACCAATGCTCACCACTATAACAGTAAACATCCGTGGCAGGAGTCGTAGCGTACGAGCCAAAATGACCATTCGAGAATGTTTCGATTCGATTATTAAAAGCCCGCTCTGTTCATTCCAATTCTGGGGCCAAGCCAAGTCGAACTGAAAAGAGAGAGACTAAGAAATCTATTTTATACTCAGCGCCGAGCAGTAGTTCATGCTGGGCGCCTGGACAGGATGGCTTCACCTGCAGAGGGCGGATGGCTTCGCCTGCAGCGGGCGGATGGCTTCGCCTGCAGCGGGCGGATGGCTTCGCCTGCAGCGGGCGGATGGCTTCGCCTGCAGCGGGCGGATGGCTTCACTCCTTCGTCTTCTAAAGCGGGAGGAGTTAGGAGAGAGCAGCTGGAACGCGCCCCCGCCCTTCCATGAGCATCATCACCATCACCTGTCCTACTCCAGTCCACGACGACGCCCCTTTCTGGAGCCTAGCTCTGACTGAACTGCACCCCATCAACGTTATATCATCAACCCCCACCCCACCACCACCACCACCACCCAGCCTGGCTGGTATCGGAGTGGAGTTTTTGCACTACTGCAGCAGTCCTCCCTTCAGCCCCCCCCCCGCCCTCCCTACCTTCACTCATCAAAGTTTAACCAACACCACCCCTCGATGGGGGGTTTAGTCTCCCCTCTGCTCTGTGTAGAACGGAGCCGTTTGGACTTTTGGCTGCTCTGTGTAACAGAGATTTGCAGTCGCAGTGGGCTCAGTCCCAAACCTGTCCTGTTGTCAGTATTAGACCAACAGCACACGACCCCCACAGCTCAACCGACCCGACCCAGGGTGGAGATCCCTGCGTCGTCGTCGTCGCAGTAGCACTTATTCATTCTCCTTGTAGTACTCATTGTCCCATGATCCTTTAGTGAAATGACATCCTCCCTTCTATCATCACCCTCTCTCCCCCCGTAGACACCCGAGCCCTGAGTTTGGCCCAGAATCATTGACAAATCAAGCGGGATACCGGCCGCTCCCTTGTCAGACAAGGCTGGCCATAACTGCCCTTTAGAGCGGCAACCACCGGATGAATGTGAACGGCGAAGCAGCAGCGACGGGAACGAGAGACTTGCAAAGACGAAAGAAAGAAAGGAAAAGCTGAGGGCCTCGACCCCTCACTGCCATCGATGGCATGAGCGAGGGAGGGCGATATGGCCGGTTGTAGAGACGACGTTCTAATAACAAACACTCGGAGGAAGGGAAGGGAGACGGCGATGTCTCCCCTTCGGTTCCCAACAACAACCCCATATGAGCCCTCGCTCCCATGACAACCCCAAATGTTCCCCTCCTCGCCCCCTCAGCTCCCTCCAAAAAAAAAAAAAAAAGGATAACCAACTCCAGCTTTTCATCTTGGTGAGGATCAGATCGAGATCCCACATTCCAGAGATGCAGGTTTGGGATTCGAACACATCTTTGTAAAAGAACTGAGAAACAAAAAAACAAAACAAACACCTCTCGATGTCCTTTGTTTTTCGTGAGCTGACTGGGTATGTGTGTGTGACAGAAGGGGTAATAATGCTGCTCAAACCTTCTGAGTCTGATTTAGATAAAGAAAAAAGATATATGAAATGATTATAAATCCATAAAACAAAATGAAAAGAGATGACTTTTAAAAAAAAAAGACTCCTGAACAAAAATGATTGGAGATTTTTTTTTGTTTTGTTTTTTTCATTTTATCATTGTTTTCTTATTTTCTGTTTGTTTTTGACGCTTAAATCTGCTCTGTGTAAAAAAACCAACAAAAAAAAAGGTTAAAAAAGGTAAAAACAACAAAAAAAACAAACAGCTGTAGTCACTTTTTGACCATGCGTGCAGTGTAACATAGAAAATATTTCACTTCTTTTTCACATCTATAGTTTGTGTTGATAAGCCAACTGGTCTGTTTGTCTGTGTGTCTGTCCAGCTGTCCGTCCCCTTTTATCAGGAGGAATTTACAACCAACAAAAAAAAAACAGGAATTTCTTTTTTATTATTATTATATTTTGTTTCTTTTTTTAATGAAAAAAAAAAACTTTGGAGATAAAAAAAAAAAACTTAAACAGGAAAATAAAATAATGCAACAGAAACTGAAAAAAAAACAAAAAAAGAATTTAAAAAATGAAACAATCTCGTCATACCTCACACAACACAAAACTCAAAGGAACTTGGGAGGAGTCATATTTTGCAGGCACATGTGAAAGTTCAGAGATGCATATATAGATTTAAAAAACAAAAAAAAAACAATGTATATGTTAAAGATAATATGTGCTTGTGTGTACGCATCAGTAGAAGTTACAAAAGGACTCTTCCCTCAAGCTTTTGTGCTCTCTATCTTTATCGATTTGGGTTCTCGGAAGACGGTGAGATGCGGCGCAGACGCTCGCGTTGAGACGTTAAAGATCATCTGCTAATGTGAGCGCTTCTCCGACTTTAAAGGCACACAACAACAAAACAAAAAATGTGAATGGCCCAGAGACTGAGGGAGTATGACTTTTGTAATGGCTGAGTGTTTTATGGTATTGAATGTAGCTGACAAGAGGGGGCTGGACCTGAGCCCGGCACCCACAACCTAACTTCCACACACCAGCAGAAAGGATTAGCGGTGTCACATAAATAGATGTTACAAAAACAACCAACAAAACTGAGAATATATATATTGCCCATCTGCAAGGTGCAATACTATGTTATGTATTTTTGTATGTTTTCTGTTTTTTTGATTTTATTTTCATTAAGTTTTATTTTTTGGCCATAACCAAGGATGTAAATACAAAAAACATACAACACTCAAGAGTTATTGCAACATAAATTTAACCGCTCCATCCCACGGTCATGTACGGAGGGGAGAAAAAAAAGAAAACAACGTGTAATGCTTCATACGTTTGTTCGTGTGCACTCTCTCACATGTGCATGCTTATCCATATTCAGAAGTGCCCCGTGACATTAATCATAAACCCTGTGCCTCTTCTTGTTTGCAAAGAGATCGATTCGTACCCTTCATATTCTCACACGCTACACATGAATGCCTATAGTTGTGTATGTGTGAGTGTGTGTGTGTGTTCATCTATGGAATCAGATTCAGGTAACTATCGATGTGTGTGTCGCCCGGCAGCCACGTCGGCTTCAACTTTAGGAGATCTGATGAAGCGGGAGGTTTGGAGATGTGAACAGAACATAAGCGAGTTATTACTCGGCATTGATTGCCAGCTAACTTGGCTGCGAGACGCGCACACACGTCATAGTTCAAAATGGATTTGTCCGCCACGACATCGCCTCCGAGAAGCCAGCCGAGAAACCTGATACGAAATCGAGAAAACGACCCATTTACACTTGTATCCAGATGAGACGACACTTTAATTCACACTAAGCCACGTCACAGGCCAGATGACGAATCTGAACACTGTCCGCGAACTGACAGACGAGAACAGTAACTTTACTGGATCGATGATGGTTACTGACATAGTTACACTTACCTATGCATTTACACCTTCATAACGAGTTCCCGTAGCTGTCCGATCTACCCAACAGAGACACTGAAATGACGTGTAAATGGAGTCTTAAGACGACGATGACAGTTTGAACTGAGCACCATATTTGTTTTCGGCTCTGACTGGTTAAAGCTGAAAGTAATTTCGGTCTGTAATGACACCCCCCCTAACCAGACCACATCAAGCAGAGCGAGGGTTCTGAGGCTGGCTTCGCGGGGGCTTCCAAGCCTGTCCCTCCTATTTTATGATCCTGGGTTTATTCTCACATGTTGACACATTGGACAAGGGTGGAGATTGTCTGTGATGTTTTTTGGTTTTTATGGTTGTGTTTGGTCCCTCCCCACCCCCTCCCCACCACCCACCCCCCCTATGCCAAATGTAGAGTTTGTGAAGACATGCAAGTAGCAAGATGTCTATGCAATTTCCCTCCAGCTCCCTTCAAACAGACGAGCTCAGTGTAATAACGAGCCGGTCTTCTCGCTTCTGAAATCAAATTCGGCTTTGAATTCAAGAGTTTCTTTACATGACCTGAAGACCCTTGCTACTTTCGTGTGGACAAGGGTCAGGGACTGCCCGCTGGACGAGCCGGCCTTCAGCCGGTCCTCGTCACGGCAGTCCAGGTCTCAGAGAACAAGTAGGAGGGGTACTGGGGATGTTATGGAGAATAAGGATTCTACAAGATGTGCTGTTTTTTGTAAACTACCCAGAAAGCGATGTGTCTGTGTATGTGTGTGTTTTTGTGTGTGTGTATGTGTGTGTGTGTGTTGTTTGGAAGTTCGGGTACTACTCATGTCGACTTGATGTGACGCTCTCATCGTTTGGTGGGTTGAGCCTTGAATTTTCTGAGATTAAGACGAGCCCCTAAAGTCAATCCTTCTGTGTGAAGCTTTAATTTTTCTACCCTGCGACCAAGTTAATGTAAATTTTAAAGAGTACTCTGGATGTCTGTCAGTGGGACGTACGTAGCACAAGCAAGTTTACTTAACCCGTTACTTCTGCTGTCGAGACGCGAGGAAAGGATTTGAGAAATCTACTCTCCCCACTGAGTGGACCATCAGTTGTACTTAAGCACTTGACTAAAATGCACTTTGAACTCCCCAGAACGGCCGAACCGACCCGCGATACGCGGGGGAAAAAATGTCCCCAAGCCAATTGCCTTTTCCACCATTTAACGATTTTACTTCAACCACAAAATAAACAGAATCGCAGCCTTCAGGCAACGGCGTTAAATTACTAATTATAAAGTTTACAATTGTTTTTTAATGAAGTGCAATAATTGAGCGAGTGAACCTTTTGGCGTATTTTCTCTTCTCATCAGATCTTATTTATACATTTGTGCTGAAATGTAATGATTGATTTTAAAAATGCGCCCACCCGTGAGAGCATCAGCTAGACCCACTCCAGACACACACAAACACACACACGTGTACACACAAACACACACTACTTTTTGTGACTGGGTAAAGGAAGCTATTGAAGGATTCTCTCAGGTAAAAGAACATTTTCTAATAAATGATGATGAACCTTAGATGAAAAACCATTGTTAGCTCATCTTTTGTTTTCGTCTTCTCAATTTTTACAGCAATGTACCTTTTTTATGTTGTGTGTTTGGTCCTGAACGAGTGTTACATTGGAGCAAAAAAAGACATCCAGGTTTCAAGGATCTCGAGTCACAAAGAATCATGTCCCCCATTGCTTTCTTAACCCTGAATGAAAACATATTTCTTCACGTGTGGAGGTGGGAGAGTGTTACGTCCGTCTGTTGGTGATGTTTGTGAGTTGTCTTTTGTTCTTTGGGTTTGGTGCTGCACTATATGGAAGCCCATTCCTGCCAGGAAAAGTCAGTTTTATTTATAAAGCCCTTTATCACACAAACAAATTGCCTTTGGTTTTGAAATCTATACAATCTATTAGATTCCATTAAACAGGCACTCCACCACCTCCTCAAGTACACAACTCGCACAGGTATGAGGAAAGGGAACTCTTTGGTGTTAGCCTTATTAGATTTTTTGTGACTGGGTTACCAACACTGCAGTTTTATCAGAATTTAAGAGCTGGAAACTATCCGACATCCAGTTTTCCAAAGTAGACTAGAGTATCGTCGGCGTATCAGTTGATATTAAGTCCATGACTGGTCAAGAAATTTAAGAAAGAAGAAATATGAAGAGAGAAAAGCTGATGACCCAGAACAGAGCCCTGTGGTACTCCATATTTCACATCAGAAAATTGTAGTATTAGTATAAGAAACACACACAGTGTTGTTACAGATAAGTAAGACTTTAAACGTGTGAAAGCCAGACTGGAGATGCCAAATTAATCTAAGAAGATACAGTGACGTACGGTGACAAAATCTCCATAGAGATCCAGTAAACAAAGGTAACGTTAGCAACCATCGTAAACACGTGGTAGGACGGTTGGGGCTCAGGTGTCACTCCAACATTTTAACTTTGTTTCCTGGTGGATGTGGGCTTCCATAGAAAATAGAAACGCACAAGATTTTCTTTTTTTTTTCATCCTATCTATATTTCAAGAGTCCAGTCTTGATCCTGATCCTAAATAAATCTCATTTTAACTTTTCTCTGTACAAAAGAAAACTCTGCTCTTACTGTCAGTAATAATCTTATAGTCTTTGCACTTTTTCCCTTTACGGTCAAAGTGCCAGCAGCAATATCCAGCCCTCCCTCATCCAGTTGGCTAATGGTGTACATACAGCAGTACATGGCTCCCATCCAAGCCGGGCTCCATCCATCCTTGTGGGGGTGGCGGGGAGGGGGGCACACAGAGGAACTGGCTTTGTTCCTCCGTCCGCGGGCCTGTTCTATTTCAGTGTGCTTACTATTTAACTTTGTGATGTACTGAAAGACTGGCATGGCTAAAAAAAACACAAGGCTGTGCATGTATATAGGTGTGTGTGTATGTGTGAATGTCAGCATCCGTGTTCAGTGTGTGAACGCTTTGCTATGAAGGTCTGTAATGCTGATATCCGATTGGACCTGCTTCGCTTCCCCCCCAGAACCCTAAAACAAACAAACAAAGCACCTTTTTAGGCCGCGGTACGTGACAGAAGTCTGTAAAACAGAGTCCTGTCGTAGATTTGTATTATTCCCTTTGAAGAATGTAACTAATATTGTGTTCAGGAGGCTAACGGAGAGTAAAAACGCAGGGGGGCCGTTTATATGTGCGAGCTGTGAGCTTTGTAGGAATGGGTAATATTTCAAAAGAAACGATTCCCACAAACAAAAGCCAGACTGTTACTCGCAGAATAGAGCGGATTACTGCTGCTGCTGCAGTTCAGGGCTTTGCAATTTAGTCTCCCTTTGGAAATGATGGCCTTATTGATTGCTTTTGTATCCCTCCTCCTCTGTGCTGTTGTTCTACAGCGTGTTTTCATAGGGCGCCAGAGGATTTACCGTGGAGGCTTGCACTTAGAAATACATGCAGTAGCGTTGGATCTCCGGTGAATTATTAGCGGTAGCAGTTGAGGACTAAATCTGAGCCCGTCAAATAGAGAATATCGAAGCCCTCGAGCTGAACAATGTCATCAAAGTGTCAAATCTGCTTATTGGGAGCACTCTCATCGATCGTCATCAGATTTTTGTTCAGACTGATTTTTAAATTGTGACTGTTATAGCTTGCGTGTTATTGGCTGAGTAAATGAGACAACACCACCACCGCCTCACCCCCATCCTTTTATCCAATGGCAAATTGAGCCGCTCCGAACTACAATCTGGCCACTAGACGCTGATGAATATAGCTTTGAGTGGACACCGTCTTTGACTGTTGCCTAGTACACCAAAATCCCAAGACGTAACTAAGAGCACTTACAGGCACTTCTAGTTTTTTGTGGCGTCGACTTGCGAGTTGATTTTCGTGCTGCTCGGACTATCTGCAAGGATATTTATAAGTCGTGGGGATATTTTTGTAAACGGGTGGGAAATCTCATGCCTAGACAGCTAAGAATGTACACAAATGAGCTCATCTATTAATATTTTATCAATCAGAGATATAGATCAGAGATTAGATGAATTATGCGAATCGTGTGGTCGTTTGAGAAAAATATGCAATGTTTGTCAGGTTGTAGAAGAAGAAAAAAAAGGTTTTGAATTGGTTCAGAACTGCTCAGGTTTGATGACCCGGCCTCAAAGGGTGCTTTGGTCCTCTGTCTCTGTTCCCCGTGCTCTCAGCCCGACACGTCTCCCTCGTCCTTCGTCCTGTCAAACATACATCCAGCTCTCTCAGCACATACAGTACACGAGCCCGCTGTTGTATGCAAAACCAGAGGAAACGCTCTCTGAAACCTAAAGAAAGGGTCAACTAATGAACCATTTTCCCACTCTGTAGCAGGTCCAAGCCACTTTACAGCACCAGCAAACCAACAACAACAACAGCAACCTCTTTCAGGCTTCATGTCCACACGGAACATCCTCTTTACCGTGCCACCTTTGTTGTTTGATTTCTGATTCTTTATTGTTTACAACGGGAAGGACTCAGTGTTGCATGTACAGAAAGCTTAGCATGCTTGTAGTATGTTCTTAAAAACTCACACTATGCTTCAAAGCAGGGCCGACACTAACAAAAAGAAACCTGGTGACAAATTATACAGTTATGTCTCGTATGCAGCGGTTGGTGCTGGTCGATGTTTCCGTGCCAGACTTCTCTAGATGGGGCTATGTTGTTCAAAATGTCTAAGAACTGTCTGTGTGTGTGTTCGCTATTTTACAATGCACGGTCCTGTTGAGGCTCAAAATTATACAAAAAAAAAGCAGCCGTGTCCCAGAACACGCGATAAATCAAGAAAAAGAGCTCAAGCGCTGGAAGGAGTTAACCTTGTCTTGATTTTCGAGGTCTGGGCGGTGCATTTAAACACATGATCAGATATTTCAGCAAATTCGACCTCAGAATCTGTGTGCGGGTTTATGTTTTGATTTCTTGATTCTTTTGGAACTTTTATTGTCATTTCTCTTGTTGGATTTTCTCAAGGAACCCTGTTCAGCCTGCTCAGTACACGTTTGTGACTATGGAAACATCCTGTAACTTCATATTATGACTCAAACCAGCAGTAGATGTTTTACAAAAAAGGAATAAATGAAACATGCAAACGAGCTATAAGAGAAAACCACAAACGACAAACAGCTAATACAACAACTTTTCTTACTTTTGTATCACTCCTTCAAGAGTTCCTTGCTTCACTGTGACTGCAGAGGCTGCTGGGAAAACTACGACGTGTTCTGCAGACACTCAGGGGTCACGGCCTGTCCGCTCAGGATCAGGGTTTAGTCGGAAGGTGCCAAAGACAGGATGTGAGGCGTTTTTTTGTCAAGTTGTGTTGAAAGCGCGTCAACCAGCTCTCCATGCAAAGTTTAATCCAGGCAATGAATCCCGTAATCTCTGGAGAGATCAGCGAAGTGTACGAGATCGAAGCGAGGCTCGTCACTCGTCCTGATCCGGGCCAGCGTCCCCGTAAACCTGGACGTCTCAGCAACTCCGTGGCTCATAAAATTAATCAACTAAAATGTTTAAAAGAAGTTTGTTAAAGTAACAGAAATCAAGAATTTGGTTTGACGGATAAAGTTTCTTCCTCACTTACCATCTCAAGTGTCGCTCAGCGGCAGTCTGCTCAGTGCTGCCTCTGGTGGCCACATGGATGTATTGAATAAAATGTCACTGTGGCATTTTTGAGATACCTCGAACTGCAATTAGTGCCCTCGTATTATTAATGTTTAATCCGTGAGCGGGGACAGAGCGGTGCCCTCTTCCAGTATCAGTTCTTTGTATTTAGAGGTCAGGAGTGAAAATATGTTGCACTCGCCACACTCCCCTTTTTACAATCTCATGAGTCACTAAGAAAATTGCTTTCCCTCCGGAGAGTTTGTATATTCGACATTCTTTCTGTACTCAGCTTTGTGAGTCACCGAGTGGCTGAAGAGTCCAGTCTGTACGTACGAAGGTCTCAGATCAGGACACGCCAAAGGGAGATTTCTAGAGAGCGTCCGAAGCCAAAGGGAATACAAATCCAATGCCGTGAATCTGTAGTGAAATAAATCATTTTGTTGGCAGCGTGTGTTGAAACAGTAACAGAGGACACAGTATGCAGGGAAACTGGACTAAAGGTGGAGCGCTGCCTCTGTCCGGAGGTGCCACATCAGTTGTATATTTTCAGGGTAACACAAAAAGTTGATTCAGTTTACTTTTCCGTGACGGGATGCTCGGTAAATTTCGCCCTGATGCTACAAACTCTTGGCATCTGAAGCAGACAATGAGTAACAATAAGGACCTGGAAATCTTATTTTTCTTATATTCTGGTAACTCTTGATGTTTTTGAATTCTCAGACGACGTCACTGTCGCAGGCGTGCGAAGCAAAACGAACAATATTTAGGATTCATTTCCCCACGAAGCACGGGGGCAAACAAACATGCAACGGTCAAGCTTTAGGCAACGCTCTGGGCTAAATGAATACACACTGTCTTGTCTTTCGATAAACACACACACACACACACATGCGCAGGAAACCTCCGAATATCTACTGTGATCTCCTCTCACACCACCCACACCTACATCACGCAGAACCTCCCGCCCTCTTTTTCTCACCTGGACCTGTCCTTCCTCCCCCGCGGTTACCCAATCCCCCTGCTGTTCCTGAGCACCCACCACCTCCTTTATACCTCCTCCTCCTCCTCCTCCCAACACGAGTCCAAGTGGGTGGTGTGATGTCAGGTTTTTGTGGTGGGCTGCTTACGACAGGTCCAGACAATCAGCGTGTTTGTAAATGTCGATGTGTGATTTTCAAATCTTTGTTTATGGTCAGGGTTTTAAAGGAAGATATTTTTATGGTAATTGTCGCTGGTCTATTTTACTATATATTTATGTAATAAATATGTGACTAAATTTACATCTCACTGGCTCTTTTTGGCTCTCAGTTCTCCGGCCAGCTACGTCATGTGCTGGAGGGGTTTTCATTAATGGACTAATAAATTAAACCCACAAAAACCTTCTCTTGTCATCACCTCATTGTCTCTGTTCTGTGCTGGTTTATGTGGAGTCAGGACATGGAGTAAATGTGACTGCATGAGTCTTCTTCATATATAATCCAGATGATAATGCATCAGAGATGTTTATCCTGACGTGTGTGACTCTGAATTGATTATTTGTCGACTGTAAATCGTCCCTGCGTCCACACGTCGCTCCCTCTAGATGATAATGTAAATGTCCTCATGCTCCATAATCCAAGTCGAGCACTTAATCCTGCTTCTATCGAGGACGTCTATGTTTGTCACAGTATGCAGGCACCTTCCTTTGGTGAAAATGATTTGCAGGATGAACTCAGCGGGCTGCAATAATGACCAAATGAGGAGCAAACAAGGTTTGTCTGGTCAGATCAGTGTCGGGGTGGAAAGACGGGAGCTGGCAGCTGCTCAGTTCATCAGCATGTCACCGTGTAGCCCGGCTGACTTATTGACAGATCAAATCAGAAGTCTCGCAGAGCGCTGTGAGCTTTCCTGGAGAGAGGCAGCTGGTCAGAAGGCTGTGACTGCTAATTCTTCAATCTGGTCGTGATTTGTCGTCACAGATGGGAAGATTTCCGAGCACCTCTGCTGGGAAAAAAATGAACATTATTGCACCTACTTTTAAAAATCCTCGTGTCATGGGTTTACGATCCGAGCTTTTGCTGCAAGTCGGTGCGATTTGGATTAAAGTCAGAAGCCCGGCAGCTCAGCAAGTTGTGAAAAAGGCTGTGATCAGCTTCCCTGTGACACCTCAAACTCATACAGTACAAATAGAGAGTAATGTGACTTTGTAAAAAGCCTTGTGAGGCAAAAAGCAACAACGCAGAACCAAAAATGGGATTTATGGTTGAAGAGTTTTCACTTATTGTTTCTTTGTACAAACAAAGATTCAGTTTTCGAGTCCGTCCGGCGGCAGATGAAAACATGAATGATGATGTGGAGTAAAGGTCTGCGGTGATCCAGGTTTGAAAAGGGTCACTTGAGGGTGACACGTCCAGCCTGGCAGGCTATCGCCATCTGGTGGTCAAATGATGGAGGGAATGTAGAAAAACATCTTTAAAACGTTAAAACAGCATAAACACATGAGCACACAGAACATAGGTAAACAAACAGATGATGCATTTATGAATCAAATGAAACATTTTGTTTAGTTTTGTATTAAACAAAATAAAATATCCAACACATTTAAATCAAATTTGCCTTTTTAAAGCAGCATTAATCGATTTTTTGGCCACTTGGGGGCAGCATCACACAGCACTGACATAACAACACCTTATAAAGTTGTTATGGCAACCTTAGCATCAATTTGGACTCAGGCAAGCAGTTGCTGGGAAGTGAAGCAAGAGTGCCACAAACTGCAGTTCCTCAAACGTCCACCTGAGGCTGGCTGCAGGAGTGAGTCAGTCTCCATAAGTCCCCATGTTAGACAGCAGAAATAAACATGTTTACAGCCTGGTACAAAAAACAGTTTTGGTCTCTGTAGCTAATTTCCCCGTTCATGACAACTGTACTGAGGGTGAATTTATATACAACTCACCTGTTCACGTTATATTAAGGCTTAAAGTTATGCAGGATTCAGAGCGTGGACGCTTTGATTGACAGGTGGGTGTGGTTACAGGTGGCTCGTCAGGCTTTGTTCAGGTCCGCCGATGATCCAGGTGCAGATATTTAAATTAGGGGGCTCTTACTCAGTCTACTCACTCACTCTACTAGCTAAAAGAAGCCAAAACTCTGACCTACAAATCCAGGAGACGTGTCACTGCACTGTCTTCACTTTCACTACGAGCATCATGGACGGCTGATTCATGCAGGATAGCTGCGAGGAGCTGTGTTCTGACTCAGTGTGTGAATGTGGAGCAGGTGATGGTGAATGACCTGAAGGTTGCACTTCCTCAACAACACTTTGTTTTTAATGAATTAGTCGTAGGCGGGGTGGATCTCTTCACATGAAGTCCGTCATGTGGGTGGAAGCTGTTGTGGGGGCTGTGATCTCACAAAGGCAGCTTTTCCGCCAACCAATCCCCTCGCTGGGTGTTTGGACGCTGGCCCAACCCCCTCGGATCGCCCTCCTCTCTCTCTTTCTCTCATGTGTGTGTCATGCACACACCCTCTCTCTCTCTCTCTCACACACACACACACACACACACTTCATGCTTCGTCATAGTAGGAATTTTCCACTCAGCAGCAGGAGAACATTGCAGCCAGCTGCGCTGTCAGTTGCAGTATATGGTTGAATCTCAAAGACTGCTTTGCAGACGACCCTGATTTTTCTTCTCCTGGCTGTTTAAAGCCACACACACACACACACACACACACACAGAGTACATGTTGTACCGCACATGTGTGCACATCTCCGTGTGCAAGAAAGAACTTCAGGCAAACACGAACACGTGTGTGTTTACCAGGATAGTGGAGCAGAAGAATGCAGATCCAAGCACTGGGACCCCGAGGGAGACAGGACGGCCTACTAATACCTCTCCCCCTCGCCTCCCCCTCGTCTCCCCCTCGCCTCCCCCTCCGTCTCCTCCTCCGTCTCCTCCACTCTTGTACACACAATCTCTCCTTCTAAAGAATCTTACGTGGCTCGCCTCCAACGGCGGCCTCGTCTTTATTTCTCAGTCTGTCTGATCCGCACAGTCTCCCTCTCTTTTGTGCCACTCACCGCAGATCAAGGACAGCTGTGTGCATGTAGCATGTGCAGCGTATACATTAGAGGCCTGTTATATAAGTGCGAGACCACCCAGCCCCCTCCTCCTCCTCCTCCTCCTCCTCCAGCCCCTCCACTTCCTGTTGCCCATACATTTCCTCTCAAATGAGGTCAGGTGAGGACGGCACAGAGAGAGCGAGCTATCGTGGTCAGGTGAGGACGGCGTGGAAGCGTCGTGGAGGCCCACGCCGCGCACAGAGGGGGGGTGGAGCTCATATTATTTATAAACATTAGCCGGAGCTGGAGCCGGAGCATGCGAGTGTGCCGAGGAGAGAATGAAAAGATTCTGTATGAATGTGAAGTAACAGCACGGTGCCAAATGTTTCAACACCGTGTTTCTGCTGCTGCCGATTACCCAACGGCATTTTAAAGGTCCAGTGTGTCACTCAGAGGGGCCGCCGCGTTCACAGAGGACGACAGACGAGGAATATAACACACAGAAGTGTGTTTTTATCACCTGAAAATAAGAAGTTTGTGTGTTTATTACCTTAAAGTGAGACTTTCAGGTCGTGTGTGTAGTTTCTCCTTCACCAGCAGAGGGTGAGACACTCTGACACCTGCTGAAACTTTTGTTTTTACGGTAAAAAACTGGAAGCTGTGGTTGCCAGAATTTTACCGTAAATTCCCTTAAAATGTCGTATAACTAAAAGACTGTGTTACTGTATTCTGGAGACACCGGCATGGCCTCGGTTTTTTTGGCCTGACTGACAGGAATGTGGAGAGAGCGAGGTGCGGAATGACACGCGGGTAAGAGCCACAGGTCGGAATCGAACGCTGGGCCGCGGCGGCGAGGACCGAGCCTTTGTACGCGGGGCGGACGCTCTGCCGACTGAGCTAAACTAAACACTCCCTGCTTCGTATTTTACGGTCTTTGACTGTGGTGGTTTGTTTTTCACTGTAAAATCTACAGATAGTTTTTACAGTACGGCCGAGCATGCGATCCCTCCTTTCCATTTTTGGCCTGTGGTTGTGTTTTATGATTTGGGCCCGGGCTCCGTTTGAAAATGACATATAGTGCTCGTGTTATGGATAAACATAAAGCCTGAACCTGTTAGCCCGGTTCTCTGCTGCGGCCTCCATGGCTGGATTTATCGTCAATGCAAGACGTGAGCGGCAGTCCTGCCAAAGATACCTATCAGGCTGCACACACGTCCAGATAACTTAACACTGACCTCAGCCTCATCCAGCACCTTTGGAACATCGAGCATCAGTGTGCGACCTCAGTGATGCAGCCAGGCTACAAAAACACACTCAGTCACACACTACACACTACATACCTGCCATCTAGTGCATGTGCTCCACCTTTATCTGAGCCGCAGAAGAAGTATGGCATTAATTTGGGAGTTAGCTCATGAATTATAGTATAGGGATACTCGAGACATGAAAAATGCATCGACTTGGAAAAGATCGCGTGGAAAGTCTGAGGAAAGCGACCTCCTGGGATGGGAGCTTTTCCGAGAGAATCCATTACCGCCTGAGTCAACATGGGAAGACATAAAACTGTAAAACGTAAAATGCTTTTAAAGGAGGGAGAGCGGGAATGTGAGAAACGACAAGCGAAGCAAAAATAATTACCAAAGATTACCGAGGTAATGCTCGGCCGGTGAAACGTGCTGCGGCGCGACACGTGCACGCATAATCTCACAGGTTAAATCCTTCTGCTCAGCGTGAAGGCCCGGGTGAAGAACTTACAAACACTCCATCAGGAATTAAGTAGTAGTCTGTTAGATAGGTGGCATGTTCGTGGACGGGTAATGAGGATTAAATTGAATAAGGAGATTAGAGGTCGGAGTGTGAGAGGCTCCAACAGCAGAGAAATACATAAACGCAGCGAGGACAGCGTGTTTGCAGGCGTCCATTAGATTAGCTGGAGTTGAGGACGGGTCATCTCAGGATGAGGGGAGGAAGGTGCGCTGCCTCGCACTCCCAACATAAATACCTTACACTTCATACAATACATTATGATGACCCCGACAGCACATACAGAGTTATATAATATGCAGGCCTGATTTACCGCTCCGCACTTCTCCTCAATAAAACACTTCAAAGTCCACATGAGTCAAAAACCTGTTAGCGAGTACAAAGCCATGAATCATGTCCTGCATGCAGTGACACTTTGTGTACAGGCCAAGATAAAAACGTAGATAAAGTCGGAGTGGAAGCCTGAAGATTGCACGCAGTGATTGAAGACTGGAAGCCAGAGTTCATACAGTGTGTCTTGTGTAATCTTTTATATAATTCTGTTTTTACTTGATGCACTCTATACGGACCAAAGTGTGTTTGTGGAACATTTCATCCCAAAACGATCGACATTATTATGGAGCCTCAACACCTCTGGGAACATTTGGGGAGTTTGGAACAGACACACTATTGTCTAAAACATCGGCTCCTCACGCAGTGAACCTCAGCCAGGGGCTGCCAAAGCTTCACGGGGGGGCTGAGAGGCCTTCTTGACTTCTTTTAAAAGACAGTTGACTGATTTCAACATTTCATTCATTCCTGTGAGGAAAAATAAACACAAGCTGTGTTAAAGTCGACTGGTGAGGAGAGGAATCTCTTTATTTTAAATTAAACATTTAGCTGATACTACTACACTAAATACTACAATACTTAAACTATGAGGACTTGTACTTTTATTTAAATTGTCTGTGAAGGTCATCTATCTTCAAAAAGCGGTTGAGTCTGGGCCGGTTTGTAGATCTGTGGAGATGTTTCGCCTCTCATCCAAGACGCTTTCCGGTCTTCATCAAAGTTCTCCACAGTGAAGTTCACTTCTGAGCAAAAACTTCTAAAATATCTTCAACCCATCAGAGTAAATCAATTCTTCATTGCACTGAAACAAATTATTTAGGCAACACGGCTACGTTAGCAATAATGCAGCTCTCTGCGGCTCCCTAAAGGGCCGTAGTTAGATCTACATGGACCGACATGAAAGATGTTTTTGGACACACTCGTGTCTCTGCCAACATGTGCACAGCACATTCACAAAGCCGTGTACGGTTCTTAAAACAGGGAGCAGGAGGTTAATGAGGAGGAAAATATGTCTGCTAACATGTGCACAACACAGGCCATACGAGGAGGATAATGAGGAGGAAAATATGTCGGCTGAAGTTTGATTTCACTTCGTGTTACACCGTCGTACCTCAGAGATGCGTTTGATTTGATGGTTCACTTAGAAAATACTGATTTTTTTAGCGTGCTGCCAAAACCCAAACGTCAAATTGATATTTCACAGTAAGCGCCGCACATGTGGAGGCGTCACCAGAGACGATGACGTGAGGTTAATGGCAGGAATTTTAGCGCCATCGTGAGGCAAAGAGGGACAAGACCTTTTTTTTGTTATTGAATTCATATTTTTGGAACATATCTTTATTATTAATCATGTGACATGTCTTATTCACATATACACAGATTTCTGCTACACAGATTTGACATTGTGAAGATGCCCAGGGGCCATAACTAATATTTTACGAATGAAAAAATACCAATAAAAGTAACAAATGTAACGAAGTTGATACAAATCTGAACCTCCTGTTCATTTTAAACATGATTTATTAATACAAAGTCTGTTAACATCTGTTAAAGTTTAAAACGTGTCACATCTACAGATAACAGCAGCAGTTACGTCCTTAAAGATTCAAGCTTCATTATGTCAACCATAAAAAAGCCAGATCTTCTGGTCATGCAGTGTCCGACAATCCTGGCGGGCTATAAATAATAAAATTATAAAAATGAAGCTTCGGGCCGCATGAAATCTGACCGCGGGCCGTGATTGGCCCCCGAGCCGGACTTTGGACACGCTACAGCAGTTGCTCAGTTGGTGGCATTTCGAACAAATATTTTAATTCATTAAATTTTTTTTAATCAATTATGGACAGTCGCGCGAGTAAATAAAGGAACAATAAATAATAAAAAATAATAATATAAAAAAAAACTACGCGTTGTCAGTTGGTGACGTGTTTTAGGGTCAACCAATAGCGAAGCACGTTCGGGAGCGACGCACGTACGTGACATAAGCGGACGTTGCTCGTGTCTGTTGCTGTTAGCGTTTAGCTCGCGTTAGCTTCGTCGTGTTGGAGGATGGCGGACGCTGGAGGAGTCGACGAGCTCTCGCAGCTTGAATATCTGTCTCTGGTGTCCAAAGTCTGCACGGAGCTCGACAACCATCTTGGAATAAGTGACAAAGATTTAGGTGAGTTGTTTTTTTTCCCGCGTTGGACGAGAAAAAAACAAAAGCTAACTGGCTAGCTTATGCTAACTAGCATGTGTTTCCAGCTCTTCCTCTGCAGACTGTCAACAAACATTCTGCAACTTCCAGCCGGTTCAGCTCGTGTTTGTGTTATTTTATGAAGCTTTTAGAAGTTTCCGGAGCTTATTGTCGATGTTTGAGCTGGTTTCGATCCACGTTAGTCGGCTAACTTCCGCGTTTTCACCTCTGCCTGTTTGTTTTGTTGTGTTAACGTCTCACAGCTGAGTTTGTCATCGACCTCGCTGAGAAACAGCCGACCTTCGACGGATTCAAAGCTCTCCTGCTACAGAATGGAGCCGAATTCACAGTGAGTCCAAAAAGCTAAATGCTACATCAGCTGTTGTAGAGTAACGTGAGCTAACGCCGTTACATCACGGCCCATCTGTTTTGTTTGTGCTCGTTTCAGGACTCTCTCATCGGTAACTTGCTCAGGCTCATCCAGACTATGCGACCTCCATCCAAGGCCTCCACGAGCAAAGGTAAAAGTTAATGCAGCAGTTAAACAGACATCACAGGAAGTCATCAAGTGTTAGTTCATCTTTAGTTTTCTTCAGTCACATTTCACCCGCATGAATCCTCATTAAATTAACGAGCACTGTCCGTTTCAGCCTCAGAGGTTTTGGTCAAGCCGAAGTCGGAGAAGGAGAAGCTGAAGGAGCTTTTTCCTGCCCTGTGCAGACCGAACGATCCAGCACCGAAGGTACGTCTGTGGTGTGAGTCCTATCATGTGTAACAACATCTGTACGTGTGGACTGCAGTCACACATGCAGCTCAGAACTTAACCTGAAAAGGAGAAAGTAGATCACACCTGCCCGTGACGAGCTCAACAGATAAGCTCTGTCCCTGAATCGCATGAAGACAAATAATGTTCTGTACAGTATCTAATAATCTCCAATGACTTTGATGGGAAATGAAACAAGTTGAATGTTTCTGTGCTTCAAATGTATTTTGTCTGACTCTCTCAGAAACTGCTGGATGAAGACGATGTGAAAGTAGCAGCCGATGCCATGAAAGAGCTGGAGATGTTCATGCCCAGTGTCAGCGGCTCAGACTCCAAAAGCAGCAAGAGCAGGTGAGACGTCTGACAGAAGCTTCACGTGTCCGTGATCTTTGTCAAGCAGAGGACACAAAAGTAACACAACAAGCAAACTGTTCAACTGTTTTGACTCCGTGTCTGATTTTTGATGTTTACCGTGTCGCAGGTCAGAGAAGAGACGCCACAGCCGAAGTCGCAGCAGAAGCAGAGAAAAAGACAGACACAGAGATAGAGACAGAGATCGGGACAGGAAGAGGCGGCATCGCTCTCGTTCCCGCTCCAAGTCCAGATCTCGCTCCAGAGACCGCGACCGCCACAGAGACAGAGACAGAGATCGCGGCAAGAGAAGAGACAAATCTTCCCGCTGGAGTGAGCGCTCACCGAGCCCCAGAAAAGACCAAGACAGAGACTCTGACCGCTGGAAAGACAAACACGTGGACCGTCCTCCACCGGAGGAGCCGTCTGTTGGTGACATCTACAACGGCAAGGTCACCAGCATCATGCAGTTTGGATGCTTCGTCCAGTTGGAGGGATTAAGGTCAGTAAAAAACGTCGAGCTAACTTCAGGACGGCGGCTCAGTACGCTGCTCACCAATGAAACATTCTTGGTTGGTGAAGTCAGTCACGTTGTTCTGTGTGTGCAGGAAACGATGGGAAGGTTTGGTCCACATTTCTGAGCTGCGCCGAGAGGGCCGCGTGGCCAACGTGGCTGATGTTGTCAGCAAAGGCCAGAGAGTCAAAGTCAAGGTGCTCTCGTTCACCGGCTCCAAGACCAGCCTGAGTATGAAGGTAAGAAGAACAAACAGCAACCTGAGAGGCTGGAAGAAATCTGTGACGAGATCCAGGCTGGAAAATCGAGTTTGATGCTTCATTATTCATAATAAAGTGTGTGTGTGTGTGTGTGTGTGTGTTTAATTGAATCTGATAATAACATCAGCTGATGATGGTTTGAGACACTGAGTCATCAACTTAAATGAATTAGTGATTAAGCCGCTCATCCTGGGATCTCCTCTCGGGGCAGACTGTCATCCTCTGAGTTGTCAGCATGTAATTCTTTCCTCCTTTCTTCGTCAGGATGTGGACCAGGAGACGGGAGAAGACCTGAATCCCAACAGGAGGAGAAACGTAGGCCCGGACGGAGGGGAGGAGATCTCCATGAGGAACCCCGACCGACCGAGCAACCTGAACCTGGGCCACGCCCCGGAGCTCGAGCAGGACGACACCCTGGAGCGCAAGAGGCTCACCAAGATTTCAGACCCAGAGAAGTGGGAGATCAAACAGGTGCAGTATGCAGTGTGCACACAGAAGCTGCTCCAGTCTGTGAGGAAAACATTCATTTGAAGGCTCATCTCTGTGTCTGCCTCAGATGATCGCTGCCAACGTCTTGTCCAAAGAAGAGTTCCCTGATTTCGACGATGAGACGGGAATCCTTCCTAAAGTTGACGATGAAGAGGGTGAACAGATATTTTATTTCTCCCCCATCGAGCCGTTCTGTGCAGACTCTCAGACTTTCTGATGAATCTGACTCGGAGTGGACTTCTTAAATGTTCTTTTACTGTCCATCAGATGAAGACTTGGAGATCGAGCTGGTTGAAGAGGAGCCACCGTTCCTGAGGGGACACACCAAACAGAGCATGGACATGAGCCCTGTGAAGATTGTCAAGGTGCAGTACATGTCTCAACTTCACGTCTTACTAAATACAGACTGCTTAAAGAAAAGTTACATTTAGACTCAATTTAGTGTCAAAATTTGAGTTATCGATCATTTATTCTCATCTGGGTCAAACGATTAGTTTAAACACGTTTTCAGTGAGTGGAAATAAAGTTGGCATCCACAGTTTAATGAAACGTTCACTTCACGTCGCGTCTCCTCTGTCCACAGAATCCAGATGGCTCTCTGTCCCAGGCGGCCATGATGCAGAGCGCTCTGGCTAAGGAGAGGCGAGAGCTGAAGCAGGCTGCACGAGAGGCAGAGATGGACTCCATCCCCATGGGGCTGAACAAACACTGGGTCGACCCGCTGCCAGACGGTTAGAAATGACTTAATGTGCGCGCCTAATGGATTCCTGAGTCACAGATGTCGACGCTGAAGGTTCATCCAATCGGCACGCAGCCATAAAGACATCTGCCAGCTGGAAATCAGAATATTGATCATCGTAACCTGCGTTCAGATCGAGGAGAATATATATTTGATCTTTATTTTTGCTTTTGGAGCTTCAGTGTTGATCATCAGAACTCGTTTAGGAGTTCAGTCTGTGTGTGTGCCCCCTTTTTATCAAAACCACAGACCGGTCTGAGTCAGACTTGTTCCATGATGGCAGACAGCGCCCCTCAGGCATGCCAGTGCTGGAGATGATAATCTGGCTTCCTGCAGCCTCGTATCTGGCCGGATGGAAAAGTCTTGCCACGGTTCAGTGTGTTTGTACGCCCTCCACGGCCTCAGGTGGTCCACACAGTTTCCAGCGGTTTGGCGCTGTAGCCTGCTGTATCATGCAGATGTGGCGACGGTGGTGTAGATGTGAGGCGTGCGAACATTTTCCTGCAACATGAAGTTTAATTTTATGCAGATCAGGAGTTATTTATGTTATTTAAAGAGGCTCAGACACTCTCCAGATATGGATGGATGATTTAACCTCTTCATATAGTTAAAGGTGTCTTTGTCTTCAGGGCGGGCCGAGACGGACGAGATTTAGGGAGAGGCACGTCATCCGTAAACTAACTTTGTAGCATGTTTCACCAAAACTGCTACAGCAACTGAAAGGCCGTCAGTCAGATAATGACATAAATAACGTGTGTCAGGTTCTCACGGGAAAACGGATGAAATCTTTGAGTCTGAGCATTTAAGGCTTCTGTACAGAGTTATATAAAGCCTTTTTCATCATTACTAAGTACACTTCTGCTCCTCTTTTACAGCTGATGGTAGGCAGATTGCAGCCAACATGAGAGGCATTGGCATGATGCCCAATGACATCCCAGAGTGGAAGAAGCACGCTTTTGGAGGCAACAAGGCCTCTTACGGAAAGAAGACCCAGCTCTCCATCCTGGAGCAGAGGGAGAGTCTGCCAATCTACAAGCTGAAGGAGCAGCTCATCCAGGTCCGTCACAGTTTGGAAAAACTAAACCCAAGGGGAGACTTTCCCGCTCAAGCGGGAATTTCTAATTGGTTCTGATTAGGTTTTATAGAAAATGTGATTATCCCGGGCAGATGTTCGTGCTTAAGTAGAGGACTGAATGGAAACAGCTGCTGAATGTAAATGATTTCATTTGCTTCTCTGTGGTGCTGACGGAGTGTTGCATCAGGTAGCACCAACACAAAGCTTCATCATTTCTGTCTTAATCCGCCACAGGCCGTTCACGACAACCAGATCCTGATTGTGATTGGAGAGACGGGGTCCGGTAAGACCACGCAGATCACTCAGTACCTGGCGGAGGCGGGTTACACCACCAGGGGGAAGATCGGCTGCACGCAGCCCCGTCGTGTGGCCGCCATGTCTGTGGCCAAGAGAGTCTCTGAGGAGTACGGATGCTGTCTGGGACAAGAGGTGAGCGACGAGTCTTTGCCGTGTTCAGACCACAGCTTTGATATTTTTAAACCTGCACAGAGATGATGTAAATGTTTCTGCTCCAGGTGGGTTACACCATCCGATTTGAGGACTGCACCAGCCCTGAGACGGTGATCAAGTACATGACAGACGGTATGCTGCTGAGAGAGTGTCTGATCGACTCCGAGCTGGGCCAGTACGCCATCATCATGTTGGACGAAGCTCACGAGAGGACGATCCACACTGACGTTCTGTTTGGTTTGCTCAAGAAGGTAAGCGACCTGAGCGGAGGCCGTTCAGAGGGGAAGACGTTACCTGTGACAGGAAGCTGAGTGTTCTTTGGTTCATTTCAGACGGTGCAGAAACGCACAGACATGAAGCTCATCGTGACGTCAGCCACTCTGGACGCCGTGAAGTTCTCTCAGTATTTCTACGAAGCTCCCATCTTCACCATCCCAGGAAGAACTTATCCAGTCGAGGTTCTCTACACCAAAGAACCTGAGACGGACTACCTGGACGCCAGCCTCATCACAGTCATGCAGATTCATCTGACCGAGCCTCCAGGTATGATTTTTAAAATCCAGAGTTGTTCTTCTCACCGGTAGACCTCAAAGTCAGATCTAAACTTCAAATCTGTCTCCTCGTCTGTCCAGGCGACATCCTGGTGTTTCTGACTGGACAGGAAGAGATCGACACCGCCTGTGAGATCCTGTACGAGAGGATGAAGTCGCTCGGTCCTGATGTTCCTGAACTCATCATCCTCCCGGTTTATTCTGCCCTGCCCAGTGAGATGCAGACCAGGATCTTTGACCCTGCACCTCCAGGCAGCAGAAAGGTGTCTACACTTCACAGCAATGTTTCAAACACATGGCATAACACTATAACACATAACACTCATAATATAGATCACACATTTACGCTCTTTGTTTCCTTTTAGGTCGTCATCGCCACAAACATCGCAGAGACGTCTCTGACCATCGATGGAATCTACTACGTGGTGGATCCTGGCTTCGTCAAACAGAAAGTGTACAACTCTAAGACGGGCATCGACCAGCTGGTGGTGACTCCAATCTCACAGGTACGTGATGATGCTGCAGGAGGAGAAGATGCTTCCTGGAGCGAAATAATTGGCCAGCTCACCAATTGGTATTAAATTGTGTGTTTTCAGGCTCAGGCCAAGCAGAGGGCAGGACGAGCCGGCAGAACCGGGCCGGGGAAGTGTTACAGACTGTACACAGAGAGAGCTTACAGAGACGAGATGCTGACCACCAACGTGCCTGAGATCCAGAGAACCAACCTGGCCAGCACCGTGCTGTCTCTGAAGGTAACAGAATAGTTAATTACTTACTTCATCAGTTTAAGGTAATTCACTCGTCTCATCTTTCTCATGTTCCTTTCTTCCAGGCGATGGGCATCAACGACCTGCTGTCGTTCGACTTCATGGACGCTCCTCCCATGGAGACTCTGATCACAGCCATGGAGCAGCTCTACACGCTGGGAGCTCTGGATGATGAAGGCTTGCTCACACGGCTGGGTCGCAGGGTGAGGAGTCACTTCTCTGTACTTTGTCAGCGTGTGGTCGATGTGCGTTCTGCTGTCCACACTCCTTCAGTGACCTTTACTGTCTCCTCTCTCTCTCTCTCTCGTAGATGGCTGAGTTTCCTCTGGAGCCCATGCTGTGTAAGATGCTGATCATGTCCGTCCACCTGGGCTGCAGTGAAGAGATGCTCACCATCGTGTCCATGCTGTCAGTGCAGAACGTCTTCTACAGGCCTAAAGTATGCAACCGCTTAATTTTAAAGCATCTTCTGATCATCTCCTGTTTTGTTTTCTAATCATCACAGCGCTTTAATTTTCTCCTTTGTGTTCCAGGACAAGCAGGCCCTCGCTGACCAGAAGAAGGCCAAGTTTCACCAGCCTGAGGGCGATCACCTGACCCTGCTGGCCGTCTACAACTCCTGGAAGAACAACAAGTTCTCCAACCCGTGGTGCTACGAGAACTTCATCCAGGCTCGCTCCCTGCGCAGAGCCCAGGACATCCGCAAGCAGATGCTGGGAATCATGGACAGGTGTGACAGTCTGACGATGACACAGCACAGCCACAGTCACATGCTAGCAGCTGAATCTGAAATTACATGAACCTCCAACACGCTCTCCTCTCCGCAGACACAAACTGGACGTGGTATCTTGTGGTAAAGCCACCGTGCGGGTCCAGAAAGCCATCTGCAGTGGCTTCTTCAGGAATGCAGCCAAGAAGGATCCTCAGGAGGGTTACCGCACGCTTATAGACCAGCAGGTGGTGTACATCCACCCCTCCAGCGCTCTGTTCAACCGCCAGCCTGAGTGGTACGACAGCATCAACATTTTAATAAGAAATCTCTTTTATGTTGTTGATTTTCAAGCCGTGTGACGTCCTGCCTCTCTGTCCTCAGGGTCGTTTACCACGAGCTGGTGCTGACCACCAAGGAGTACATGCGGGAGGTGACCACCATCGACCCGCGCTGGCTGGTGGAGTTTTCCCCCGCCTTCTTCAAAGTGTCCGACCCGACGCGCCTCAGCAAGCAGAAGAAACAGCAGCGCCTCGAGCCTCTGTACAACCGCTACGAGGAGCCCAACGCCTGGAGAATCTCTCGCGCCTTCAGACGCCGTTGATGAAAATGTTTTCAGACTCGTCCTGTACCGGCTCCGGACACGTGATGACACGCTCTCATCTTTCAGGCTGTGTTCACTGCTCCTTTTTTAAATTTGTACATTTGTTTGTTTTGAACATTTGTTGTGTAATTTTAGAAATATTTTTCATGGCACTAACAGGAACAAAAAAATCTTCCACGTGTTTGAAACGATCTTCTGTGAGGAGACTGAGCTGAACTGTGGACGATTTCTTTGACTGTAAAAACTGATACAGACTGTATGAATGCAACAGCAGAAATGTTTTTGTACTCTGACCTTCACTCACTCGTATCTGACTTTGCTATACTTGTCTATGGAACGTTGGAAATGTCATTAAATGCTACGTTTTCTTAAGCCTGAGTGATTTTCTTGAACTTTATTGAGATGATTATGATTTAATTATACATTTTAAACTTGTGATTCTCTCTGTGGATGTAGTTTTAGTATTAAAGCTCCGTCGCTGACCACATCAGTCAAATACTACAAATGCTCCACTGTGTCCTGTTACTTTAACACATTTGAAGTACTTTACTCGAGTATTCCTGTGTTACTTCCACTCCATGACCTCTTGAAGCCAAACATAATTTTTACTCCACTACATTTATCTGACAGCTTTAGTCACTGTTTACTCAGTTTACTGATGAATTAGGGTGTAGAGTTCCTGCAGGGGTTGACAGATTTTTATTACTTCTTAAAAAATGCAATGATCCTGTAGACCAGGCGTGTCCAAACAAAGGGCCGCTGTGGCTGCAGGTTTTCCCTCCAACCAAGCAGCAGCACACCAGATTTGACTCATTTAATCAGCTGATCTCAGCCTTCAGACAGCTGATTGGTCAAACTGTGTGCTCTTGGTTGGTTGGAACAAAAACCTGCCAACAGTTTGACACCTGTGCTATAGACCATGATGCATTGCTGTAGATTAAACATGATATAAAGTATTTAAAATGAGCTGATTGATCCGTCTATACACTTTGAATGTAAAACTCCTAATTTGCAAAGCAGCTGCTAACTGAACGAAGTAAAGTATTATCCTCTGAAATGCAGCAGACTTGCAGGATTTAACAGAAAGACACTCAGGTGTCTCCAGGTGTGGCGCTGTGATGCGCCTGTCGGCCTGCAGGGGGCAGCAGCGCAGAGACCAGCTCACACTAAAGGAAGCACTTCCTGCGTCGCTCCGAGTAAACAGTAACAAACATGGCTGCTGCAGACGAGCTCAGGCGTCTGGAGTATTTATCTCTGGTGTCCAAAGTGTGCACGGAGCTGGACAACCACCTGGGCATCTGCGAGAAGGACTTAGGTAACGATACGTTACACCTGTGCGCATGCTCAGTGCGATGAGAAACAGGCCTGACGGTGTGTGTTTACCTGTGTTTGTTGTGTCACAGCTGAGTTCATCATCAGTCTGGCAGAAACACATCCAACATTTGAAGAGTTCAAGTCAGTGCTGAGGGAGAATGGAGCAGACTTCACGGTGAGTGTCCACACATCCTGTCTGTCTGTCTGTCTGTCTGTCTGTCGGTCCTCCTGTCTGTCTGTCTGTCCTCCTACCTGTCTGTCTGCCTGTCCTCCTACCTGTCTGTCTGCCTGCCTGTCTGTCTGTCCTCCTGTCTGTCTGTCTGCCTGTCTGTCTGTCCTCCTGTCTGTCTGTCTGCCTGTCTGTCTGTCTGTCCTCCTGTCTGTCTGTCTGTCTGCCTGCCTGCCTGCCTGTCTGCCTGCCTGCCTGTCTGCCTGTCTGTCTGAACATGTGTCTCTCTCTCCAGGACACTCTGGTTGGTAACCTGCTCAGACTCATCCAAACGATGCGACCCTCGCCGTCTACAAGCAAAGGTACAGAGACCTTTAATGTTCTTCATGTAGCTCCACCAGCTTCCTCCACCCTCCTCTGACCGCGTCGCCTCCGTCGTCCCCTTCACGGCGCTTTGCCACTCACCTCCTGACCCGAGCTGTGATCACCTCCAGACTAGATTACTGTCCGCCTCCTCCAGATGATCCAGAACGAGGCGGCTGGTCTTCAAACATGACATCTCCTCTGTCCACCTGCAGCCTCTGCTGCTGGCTACAAAGCAGTCTGCGGTTCCTGAGCGTCCTCATACAGACACATGAGCGACGCCGTCTCTCGTCTGTTGTTCCCCGTTGGTGGAACGTCCTACCAGTTCCTACCGGATCAGGGCGTCCCTCTCTACCTTCACAGACCTCCTGAAGACCTCCAGCTCTTCAGAGAGACACACAGCACTTCTAACACTTTCTGATCACACTGTACCTTCATTCTTCCCTTCTCTGAAAGTCCTTTTGGATGAATGACTAAATCTAAATGTAATACTTGTGTTTTATAGCAGTGCTGTTGTTATGTAACCTCCTCTGTGTCTGACAGCTCCTCCAGAGGCTCCAAAGAGTGAGAAGGACAAGCTGAAGGAGAAATATCCTGCTTTATGTAAACCAGACGCTCCGGAGTGGACGGTAAGACCTTCGTGTCCTCTCATAAAGCTCCAAAGTAAAATAAATCCACCCAAAGCTGCAGTTTGTGCGTCTCTCATCAGATTCCACCACGACGCGCAGATAAAGAAGACGAGCAGGTTGCTGCGGCAGCCATGAAGGAGCTGGAGATGCTCATGCCAAACTTCTGTGGACCGAGCGCTCAACACGGGTAAATTCATTTGCTTCTGTCAACCTGCTGCACGCTCAGATATCTGGAGTGAAAACTTCTCCTCTGCTCCTCAGGTCTGACAGGAATTTGCCCCGAGGTCGAGACACAGACGGAGGAAGTGGACGTAAACGAAGTCGCTCTCGCTCCAGATCGAAAGATCGCGACGGAGAAACGAACCCGAAGCACCGAAGGAAACGAGCGTCTCGCTGGAGCGACCGTCCGCCGAGCCCTCGCAGAGACGACGACGCCTGCCGTGATAAATTTGTGGACCGGCCTCCGCCTGAGCAGCCCGCGGTGGGCGACATCTACGACGGCAAAGTCAGCAGCATCATGCAGTTTGGCTGCTTTGTGCAGCTGGAGGGCCTCAGGTCGGTGAGATGCTGTGATCAGATCTGCCTGTAATGTTCTCCATCCTTAACGTGTGACTGTCATGGTCTGCAGGAAGCGCTGGGAGGGCCTGGTGCACATCTCAGAGCTGCGCAAAGAAGGACGTATCGCTAACGTGTCCGACGTGGTCACCAAAGGCAAAAAGGTGAAGGTCAAGGTGCTGACCTTCACTGGAACCAGAGCCAGCCTCAGCATGAAGGTGAGTCAGGCCTGAATGTTGGAAGAGAGACGCCGCAGAAAGCATTATTTTTGTTAAAATAATGCTTTCTCAAATGATCCGTGTAGGACGTCGACCAGGAGACGGGGGAGGACCTGAACCCCAACCGGAAGCGAAACCTGGACCCTGGAGGTGGAGCTGGAGGTGGAGGTGGAGCTGGAGACGAAGCCATGAGGAACCCCGACCGCCCCATCGAAGCGAGCATGCTGGAGTTGGCGGAAAACCCGGCAGAACGCAAGCGGCTCGCCAAGATCACAGACCTGGAAAAATGGGAGATTAAACAAGTATTTATGAAACACGTTCACACAGAGTGTGTGTAATGTAAAACTTTTACTGCTCAGCGGTTTATGTTAAAAAATGTTTCTCATGTTCAGATGATTGCAGCAAACGTACTTCCTAAAGAAGAGTTTCCAGAATTTGACAAGGAGACGGGAATCCTTCCCAAAATAGACGACGATGAAGGTAAAACTCTTTTTTTATTCTGCAAAATAAAAGTTTTGCTGCGTCATCACGTCTCTGCATCCACAGATGAAGACGTGGAGATCGATCTGGTCGAGGAGGAAGCCCCGTTCCTGAGGGGGCAGACGAAATGGAGCATGAACCTGAGCCCAGTCAAAATAGTGAAGGTAAATATCAGACATATATGTTAATGAAAAGTCTGGAGCTGACTGTAACTCCCTCAGACGCTCATAAACTGTTTGTCTTCTGTTTCGAAGTTTCAAATCTAAAATCATAAAATCACACAAACAGAACCAGCAGCAACAAAAACAAACCTGGAAGTATCAGAACTGCTGCGGTTACTTTTCTTGCCTGTAGGTGGCGTCAGTTTGGTTGTGTTAACTCTTCTGAATCTATTTCAAATAAAGCACAAACGTCCTGTTGCTTCCTCCGTCTTCAGAATCCAGATGGCTCGCTCTCCCAGGCGGCCATGATGCAGAGCGCTCTTTCTAAAGAGAGGAGGGAGCTGAAGCAGGCGGCTCGTGCGGCAGAGATGGACTCCATCCCGACCGGCCTCAACAAGCACTGGATTGACCCGATGCCTGACTGTGAGGACCCGATCGACACAGATTCACAGCCCTGACGTTGTGATTTCTCAAAGTCGCAGATTTCAGATTTAGAAATGTAACGTCTGTCTCGTGCCGGGCCTCTTTCACTGTCACGCTGTTATCATGGCAGCAGATGGTTATCTAGCTTCCCGATGAGTTTACACTGAGGCACAGAGTCGTAATGCGCTCTGACTTCCGTCGCCTGGGGGCTTCAGAAGCTCCTTTCAGCCCTCGTTACTACCGCTGACTCATCGTTTAATACAAAAAGCGCTTTTTGGGATCATTGCAGTTAAAACCGATTATAGGAGGCTGTGGTGGATCTTGACAGAACCTCACAGCGCTCTGTTCCTCTCCTGTTCCAGATCAAGGAAGGCAGATTGCTGCCAACATGCGAGGCATCGGTGCCATGCCCATTGATCTTCCAGAGTGGAAGAGGTACGCCTTCGGAGGGAACCAGGTGTCGTACGGCAAGAAGACAGAACTTTCCATCCTGCAGCAGAGAGAGAGTCTGCCTATCTTCAAGCTGAAGGAGCAGCTCGTCCAGGTACGAGCCGCCGTGACAAAACTTTGAGCACGTTACCATCAAACACGTTTTAATGTGTTCGTTCTTTCCCTCGGCAGGCTGTCCACGATAACCAGATCTTGATTGTAGTTGGAGAGACGGGGTCCGGTAAGACCACGCAGATCACTCAGTACCTGGCGGAGGCGGGCTACACCGCCAGGGGGAAGATCGGCTGCACGCAGCCCCGACGTGTGGCCGCCATGTCTGTGGCCAAGAGAGTCTCAGAGGAGTACGGCTGCCGTCTCGGCCAAGAGGTGAGTGACAGGTCCTTCCTGTCTTGTGTCTATTTCATGAGTTGAAGGTCTCCTTCAGCTGTTGTGTCTTATTTTATCTTCAGGTGGGCTACACCATTCGCTTTGAGGACTGCACCAGTACAGAGACAGTAATCAAGTACATGACGCACGGCATGCTGCAGAGGGAGTGTCTCATAGACTCAGACATGAGTCTGTATTCCCTCATTATGCTCGACGAGGCCCACGAGAGAACGATCCACACCGATGTGCTGTTTGGCCTCCTCAAGAAGGTATTTCACATTCTGCAGACCGTGTTTTTAAATCCAGACCTCACGTTCACGTTACACACCCGCTCTGCCTCTTCCAGACGATACAGAAACGCAAAGACATGAAGCTGATCGTGTCCTCCGCCACGCTGGACGCTGTCAAGTTCTCCCAGTATTTCTTTGAAGCTCCCATCTTCACCATCCCAGGGAGAACCTTCCCGGTGGAGGTTCTCTACACCAAAGAACCTGAGACGGACTACCTGGACGCCAGCCTCATCACCGTTATGCAGATCCATCTGACCGAGCCGCCAGGTACGGATGTGTTTCCGTAAACCGTCCTGAATTTAATTAAAACAAGATTCATGTTCTCGCTGTCTTGTCGTCCAGGCGACATCCTGGTGTTTCTGACTGGACAGGAAGAGATCGACACCGCCTGTGAGATCCTGTACGAGAGGATGAAGTCGCTCGGTCCTGATGTTCCTGAACTCATCATCCTCCCGGTTTATTCTGCCCTGCCCAGTGAGATGCAGACCAGGATCTTTGACCCTGCACCTCCAGGCAGCAGAAAGGTCATGAGATGTCCTTCTCTGCATTTTTCAGAACAGACTAAATCAAGGAAACATTAAAGATTAATTCTGATTCTCTCTTTTTTCCCTTCAGGTCATCATCGCCACAAACATCGCAGAGACGTCTCTGACCATCGATGGAATCTACTACGTGGTGGATCCTGGCTTCGTCAAACAGATTGTTTACAACTCCAAGACGGGCATCGACCAGCTGGTGGTGACTCCAATCTCACAGGTCGTTTTAACACATTCACCTTCTTGTTAACCTCACTGTCCGTCGGAAAAACTGAAGAGTCATCCATTGGTCTGTTTTCAGGCTCAGGCCAAGCAGAGGTCAGGTCGAGCCGGCAGAACCGGGCCGGGGAAGTGTTACAGACTGTACACAGAGAGAGCGTACAGAGACGAGATGCTGACCACCAACGTGCCTGAGATCCAGAGAACCAACCTGGCCAGCACCGTGCTGTCTCTGAAGGTAAAGTACTGACACGTGTTTCCATCTCATCATCTCCTGCTTAAGGACGTTGATTTTTTTCTGGCACTGTCGTCAGGCCTGATCTCCGTGCTTTCTTTGATTCCTCAGTTTGTCCTGATGCTCAAATCAGAGAGCACACGGTTTGTGTTTTTATGTAAATTAGCTCAACGTCAGACAGTTGATTCGCTCTTTGATCACTTTGACCATCTCTGGCGGCGTGGAGAAACGCCTCAGCTGTCACACGCCGAGCGCGGATGGAGAAAAGATTCAGACTCACTACGACGTCTTTTAAAGAGAAATTCAAACAACAAATAAGGCTGGTGGGAATATCTGCCACGGCCCTGAACTCCTTCAGACTTTATCTCGAAGACAGGGCCAATGATGTAGACATCTGTGCGGCTCATCGTGAAATGCGGAGTCCCCCAGGGTTCGATCTTTGGGCCGCAATTATTCAATCCGTACACGACAGTAACGATGTTTATCGCAGACAACACTCAGATTTACGCTCTTTCACAAAATGACTGCGGCTCCAGAGACTCGCTCTGTCGGTGCTGCCAGCGAGGAAACAGCTGGCTGCAATTCAGTTTCCTTCAATTAAATAAAGACAAGATGGGAGTTGTTGTATTTGGCAAAAAGAAGGAGAGAATGGAAGTTATTGCTCAGCTCGATTCCAGAGCTTTAAAGACTCCACTTAGAAAATCTCTGTTTTAATTCAGATCTGAAGCAGCTACGTAAACACAATAACTACATCAGCTTTAATTAGAGATCTCATGTCCAGACAAGCTGTAGACGCTCTCAGGCAGGGTGGGCTGATGTCTTCTCTCGTCCGTTCAGACAAAACAAGAGAAAAATGTTGGCAAGAAGATCCAATCAGGACGAATCTCTTTTCATCATGACACTGTGATCCGCTGCGTGACTTTCTTCCAGGCGATGGGCATCAACGACCTGCTGGCGTTCGACTTCATGGACGCTCCTCCCATGGAGACTCTGATCACAGCCATGGAGCAGCTCTACACGCTGGGAGCTCTGGACGATGAAGGCTTGCTCACACGGCTGGGTCGCAGGGTGAGGAGACGTTTCTTTATCTTGAGGATGATGATGAGGCGGGTTTAGACTTTCCAGCGGCCTCACGTGTGTCTCTGCGCTTCAGATGGCTGAGTTTCCTCTGGAGCCCATGCTGTGTAAGATGCTGATCATGTCCGTCCACCTGGGCTGCAGTGAAGAGATGCTCACCATCGTGTCCATGCTGTCGGTGCAGAATATCTTTTACAGACCGAAGGTTTGTGTCGTTCTGACCAGGTCAGGTCTCCTGCAGCCTTCAGTGAGACTAACAAGCCGTTAATAGTTAAAACATTTCCTCGTTTTCAGGACAAGCAGGCCCTCGCTGACCAGAAGAAGACAAAATTCTTCCAGCTTGAGGGAGACCACCTCACGCTGCTGGCCGTCTACAACTCCTGGAAGAACAACAAGTTCTCCAACCCGTGGTGTTTCGAGAACTTCATCCAAGCCCGCTCCTTGAAGAGAGCTCAGGACATCCGCAAGCAGATGCTGAGCATCATGGACAGGTATGAGAATCAACGGTTTGTTTAATTAATGAAGAAATTGCTGTATACATAACCATGGTAATTAATATATACAAATATCTAAACGCATGCCAGACACGTAGAAGAAGAGTCGCAGAGTATTTAACCTCAATCAGACGTAATTGTTACAGGATGTGTTGTGAATTTAAAAACAGATAAACCAGTTTAAAGCGCGCGCTCTCTTCCTCAGGCACAAGCTGGACGTGGTGTCCTGCGGCGCGGCGGCCATGCGGGTCCAGAAAGCCATCTGCAGCGGTTTCTTCAGGAACGCTGCCAGGAAGCACCCACACGACGGGTACCGTACCCTGATCGACCAGCAGGTGGTGTACCTCCACCCCTCCAGCACTCTGTTCAACCGCCAGCCAGAGTGGTGAGTCAGAGCCCACAAACATGACACTGTGAGAGCTGTATGGATTCAATTAGTTTAAGTTGACTGACAGAACATTTATCAAGTAAAACTGTCTGATGACAGCTCTCTGGTTTATATCGCTGACATTTCTTTTGTTTTAATGATTCATTAGTTTCTAGAAGAACAATTTGTGACTAGGGCTGCAATTAATTATCATAAGTTTGAAAGAAAAATGGAAGAATGCCTGTAACGGTTTCCTGAAGCTCCAACATTTCAAAACAGATTGAGATTAATTAGCAGTATTAGTGATTAACTGTTAATCAGATCAGCCCCAATCATCATTAACCCTCCTTTGCCCTCTTGCAGGCTCGTGTATCACGAGCTGGTGCTGACCACCAAGGAGTACATGCGGGAGGTGACCACCATCGACCCTCGCTGGCTCGTGGAGTTTGCGCCGGCGTTCTACCGCGTCGCCGACCCGACGCGGCTCAGCCGGCAGAAGAAGCAGCAGAAACTGGAGCCGCTCTACAACCGTTACGAGGAACCCAACGCTTGGAGGATCTCCCGCGCCTTCAGACGACGCTGATGAAGATCTCCTGTGCCTTATACCTCACCTGGACAAACTGGAGGTCAGACTACCTGAGACACTCATTTAACTGTGGACCAGTCACCATATTTAAGCTTTTTTTTACGTTAGTATTGCTTGACTTCATCTCGTTACCATGATCAGATGGTATGTGTGTATTTTCTATGAAATATTCAAAAGTTAAATCATTTGAAGCACTGGATGCACTTTCCTCTTAATTATCTGCTGAGTGCGAGGTGTCAAACTGTTGAATCACATTTAGAAAGTTAAACAACAACCACACAGGAAAGAATAGTCTGGACTTCAGTTTGGGTATTATTATGAGTATTTATTAAGCAATCTCTTCAACCACAGTCGTGTTTATGGATTGAATAGGCCTCAGATGTGAGAGGAATGCAGCTCTTAAAAACAAAACAAAAAAAATCCCTAATGAGATTAATTTAAAACAAAAACACCGTAGCCTTATATACAAGTGGATGGGGTGGGCATGTGCAAGAGGTGCATGGGGAGTTTCAGGGTGTGTATGATGATGGGTTGGTACAACAGGAAGATTTCTGAAGGTGGAGGGGGAAGAAAAGAGGTAAGGAAGGAGGAGGGGGGCTAGCTTTAGTACATGTAGCCTTTGGAGTAGGGCTGGGGGCCCATGTTTTGGGGGGCTTGTTCCGCGGTGTAGGGCACTCCCTCATCCAGATGGGACAGGGGCACCGTGTCCTCCTCGTTGACGTAGCGCTCGAACTCGGCCTTCAGGCTGGGCCGCTGATTGTCGGGGAAGGCCAGGGAGATGAGAGCCTCCGGCTCACAGACAAACTTGTAAACATAGCGCTCACCTGCCACCTGGAGAGAGAGACAGAGAGAGAGGGAACGTCTTGAGTCACATATGAAAAAACACTTTTTCCCCTCAGGTGTTTAGACGTTTTATCTGCGCTCTTTGAGTCTTACAGGTGCGTACAGGTAGCTTAACTAGCCCAAGTCTAAGGGGGGTAGAATAGACGATTAATGGTAGGATAACGAGAACAAAACCACTTTTATATCTTGTAACTTTTTGGTTTTATAATCTGTTCACATGACCGAAGAAACAGTCAGACGATGCACAGCACGACTTCTCTACTGAAACAGCTGACCACTTAATTTCTGGAAAAGATCTGCAGACCATCTGGACCAAAATCTGTTTATTTAATAATATAAACAGTATCAATAACTGCAGTCTTGGTGGATTGTTGTGAAAATGTATTGTACCGTAGTAAGAGGAAGATCAACTCCAGACGGAGGGATTATTTACAACCTGGCAACCCAAAAGTCGTTCTTAAGAACGGCTATTATTAACTCCTTTATGAATGGTTTGTTTTCTGGAAATGGTTCCATAGATTGATAGAAGTGAACCTGCTACTAGTTACAACATGAGCTGTGTTTTTTGTACCTTCTGCATGATTCCCTTCTCGTAGTAATAGCGAAGAGAGCGACTGAGCTTGTCGTAGTTCATGGCTGGACGGTTCTTCTGCATGCCCCACAGCCTGGCAACCTGAGGAGGAGGAGAACGAGGAGTTAGAGGGGAAAAGGAAATGGCTCTGTTACACTTCTGGCACGGTTCAGCTTTGGTGAGGTTCATTTTAAAGGTGACCGGATATTTGCAAGCGTTTGAAGGGCTTAAGAATACGGCCTTCCTCAAATGACACGTCAACAGAGGAGAATCGCTTGTGTCAGCGTTTTTTTTTTTTTTCATATTCCAAAAAATTCATAATTAGACCCAGTTGTTTGTAGCGCCACACGTTGGCCACTAGGGGTCCTCGATGGCAAGTCAAAGCCTCCTCTGATCTTTTAACTGAACAACGTCAACATGCCGAGACCAGGGCGAGTCCCCACATGTGGATTCACTTCCTTTTTATGTAACCCATTACCACTTGAATGCAACCAGAGTCCCACAGTGTTCGCAGTGAAATAGGAGTCATGGCTGGTTGTCAGAGGCCGGCCCAATGAAATACACTCACTCCCCAACCCAAAATTGAACCCTTCAGCTGATGAGGGACCACGAACTCTGATAGAAAATTAGTGTCTCACAACAACCTCACGCAGGCGAAGGGAGGGAGTCAATCTAATTATTTCGCAACAGCTTGTTGACAAACATGAGAGACGGTAGAAGAAACTGGAAAGCGTTGGAGGGGGAGGAGGGACGCCGAGATTCATGACTCAGGAAGAGACAGGTTGTATCCCACAGTGGCCATCAAGCCAGCAGCCCTGTTTGATCTCTGAGTGTGCTCTCAGCCCTAATTGCTCTTGTAAAACTCTTACCCCATTCATTTTTAATGTACAGTAAAAAGATAATGGAAAACAGCACAGTATAGACCTGCCCCGTATTAGGACCCACCTAAATGGACGCTGTCTGATACGTCCAATCAAATTGCAGACTTAAACATCGCAGAAATGTCTCGACTAAAGAAATGTGAGGAGGTGAGAGAGGAGCGGAGAGGGGGGGGGTGTTGGATGATTCTGCGATAGCGCTCGTCCTTCATTTATCAATCCAGTGTTTCATGTGTTGAATAATGAATGGGGGGACTAATGGAAGATGGTTCAGAGAATAGAGCTGTGAGGAAAGTGGCCAAATCTCACTTGTGATCACTCTAATCTACGGTAGCGCCTTCAAACCCTGCTAACATAAATTCATTCCGAGAATAACTCCTCTGTGCCGTCCTTATCAGATTTATATTAACGTCATGATCCCTATCAACACTTCTCCACTATCTGTGGATAAGGCCGTACAGTAACACCAGCTAAAAATAGAGCTTTAAAATGGCATCTCTTTAATTTCAAACATTTCAGGAGATAATATTACTACAGCTGTAATAGGAAGAGGCTACGTCCCAGAGAACCTACAGATGCCTTTAGAAAATCATTGATATCCAATAGGTTTTGTCGGGTTCAGTCACCAAAATTCGACCTACAGGCATAAAGATCTTTAGATGTTTGCTTGTACTGTATCGAATCCAGTTCAAAGAGTACAACCTCTCTCTCAAAATTTTAATAAATTGTGTTTTTCCCTTGCAAATCTAATGGAATCAATATCTTCAACCTATTTACATGCTGGGTTATTAGCCTATGTGTTTATGACTGATACAAAAAGTTCAAAAGTTGAAGAAAAAAAAATCTGAAAAAAGTAAAAAAAATATTGATTTTGGAACCCAACTTTTTGAAAATTTTGAAAAAATCTCGTTTTCATGTCTGAGGAAAAAAACTTTTTTGTGAGTTTAACAATTTTTTATAACATTTTGTACAATGTTTTTTTCTGACTTTCTGATTTTTTTTTTCTGAACTTTTTTCCGACATTTTGTTTGAATTTTTTTTCCCCATTGGGAAAAAAATCTGAAAAAAAAATGTTGGAAAAAAAAGGACTTTGACTTTTTTGTTCAACATTTTTTCCTACTTTTTTGGTCATTTTTTCAGATTTTTTTTCCTGATGGAAAAAAAAAATTGAAAAACTGTCAAAAAAAGGAATTTTTCAGGACATTTCTGCCCGACATTTTTGGGTCATTTTTTCAAAAAAAAAAAAAAAAAAAAGTTATTTTTTTTTTTGTCCTGACTTTTTTTCTTTATTTTTTTAACTTTTCTTTTCGACATTTTCAGATTTTTTTTTTCCTGATGGGGAAAAAAATTTGGAAAAAAATGTCGAACAAAAAGTCAGGAAAAAATCACGGGAAAAAAAGTTGGGAAAAAGTCATGAATGTTGGGGAAAAAATTTTTTCCCCGATGAAAAAAAAGGAAAAATGTCGTGAAAAAAGTCATGAATGTTGGGGAAAAATGTTGAAAACACCCCCGAAAAATACAGTACAAGAAGTCATGAAAAAACACCGTATAAAGAAGAAGACTAATCTAACTGATCTAACATAACTTTCAAGATGATTAAAGTAAAGTTAGGAGAAGGGAGGTATGATGGTGATCATATTTGTTGGCTTGAATAGTATCAGCCTATCACACTGGATTTACTGGCTCCGGTAAGTGTGTGTGCCTTTCAGAGATCTACAGATGATGACTGTTACTCATGAATCATAATACAGTGAAGGATCTGCTTTAAACAGGCAGAAGACTGCAACCTGTTCACCCAGAAGAATTGACAAATACTGATATTAATAAAGGTGTTCTGTAAGACTGCCTCTTCTGCTGCTGTGTGGACACAAAGTTTCCCTGTTCTTAACACTTCTGGTGTAAAATGAAAGATGTGGTTCAGGCGTACCTCTTCGGGTTCAATGAGTTTGAACTCCATGCCGCGTCCGGTCCACGCGATGAAGTGGGCATTGCCCGGGTCGTCCAGCAGGGCCACCAGGAACTGCCAGAGCTGCAAAGAGCCGCGGCGCTGGTAAGGCGTGCCCTCGCGAAAAACGCCACCCCCTTCTTGCTTCACCTCACCTGGACGGAGGAGGAAACACACCGTAGGTCAGCCGTGAGACTGATGTAACATCTAAAAGCTTTTCTTTGTCTCAAAAACGAAACCAGGAGTTCTGTTCTTCAGAATCTGACCAACTTACGATGCAATCTGAACGTCTCTGTGGCTTCGGTTGCATTGCGGTTTACCCAAAGTTCATTTGATATTTGATACATTTTCTGCACATTAATCTGCATCAGACCACTGAGATCCAATCATTAAATTAGGGTCTAAAATGCTTCTTACATTACGTGTACAAACAAGGAAATTTTGACAAACTACAGCTGGGAAGTATCTGAATTCTAGCGGGGCCAGTACAATCTAATCTTGATGTTTGATGTTTGCATACTGACGTAAACTGAATCAAATTCTCATTAACAACGGCTTATCAAATTGAGCAGCAGTGTGTTTAATCGAGGCAGAAACATTTTAAGAATGTTTTTGGGGCACTGAGAGAAAAGCTGAAGGTCAGAGAACAAGATGCAGAAATAAAAACTGAATGATTACTAATCGGGGTTGAAGCAATGCGTAGGTAAACGGACACTGATTCGTGTTTGGTTCTTTGGTTGTTTACTGGTAACTAGATCCGTTGTACACAAGTGTGGGAACACGAGAAGCTCAGCTAAGTTACTGCTGTTGTCTCTCAGAGAACTTGCACACTTCGCTGGTTCAACCAGTGCTGACACCCTCAGGCTCTCCACTCAATCTCCTTTAGCGTCAATCACCAACACCGCTAACACCATGGGAAACTGCTCATCTCTGTTCTCACCGTGACAGAAGAGCCCTACATCGTGTGTATGCAGGGAAACCAAACCCACTAACTAAGCTTCTGAGTACACAAAGACTCATGTACCTCTTACACAAGGATTCCTGACGTCGATATAAGATGATCAGGTCAGGTATAGAGATTGGAGTGGGTGACTGTCTGGCTAGTGTTTCTCTCCTAAACATGCTCTCATCCAGGTAACACCTCGCCAAGTGGATTGCGGCGTGCAAATGAAATTGTGTGTGAATGCAGGGGTGGATTGCAGGTACGGCGTGCTCACCTTCGAACTTCTCTGGAACCACGCGGGAGTCATTTTCAAACAGGTAGCCTGAGAGACAAAGGGAGGGCTGTGTTACAGTTTGAAGGGGCCTTGATCTTAGCACAACCGGGGTTGTTCGTTTGGGATCCGTGCCAAGCTTTGAATACCATCCCAACAAAATACAAGGATCCATTCACGCTCTGAAAAACGTTAAGCCAATAAGTGTGTACTCTACTTCGACAAAAGTAGCACTTCAAGGAGCAGAGAGAGGATTTCATATTGGAAACATTTGAAAGACACTTGGATCTTTGCTCCCAGTTTCAGGGCCAGTGAACTTATTGTAACATCTTTTTCACTCTAAAGCTCTTATGTGCTGAATAAGAATTTGGATTACCCAAAATGGGGTAACAAACAATGAGCGTGAAGGGAAGGATTGTTTTCCTTTTTTTTTTTTTGCAGTGGAGATGGAGTGCTTTTTCCAGGAGTTATGTTTATTCAGGGATTCTTGAGGCAGGGGTGAGGCGAGAGGCGAGAACCTCTGCCAATGGAAACATAGACACACCACTGGTTAGCCAATGGAAACACGGACACTCTACGCCGGTTAGCCAATGACCGCAGAGCTCTAACCAGTGAAGGCTCGATGTAGATAAAGCAGTGCAGAGCAGGAGATCGGATACGTCACTAATAACAGCTAAAATTTGGCGGAGGCCTCTAAAAAAAAAAGTCTCAAGGTCAGCACAATAAAAGTCAAAATGTTTTTACCTTCATTGCTGTGCTGGGGGTTTGGGTAGCCCTCATTGTGGTGGTACATCGAGGGACATCCAGGCACATCTGTAAGATGAACACAATGAGCTATACGTGAGAATTTTCACAGTATCTTTGTGGCCAAAACTCATTTTATCAACCATCAAAGAAGGTGGCCGAATGGAAACATCTTTCAAGGACTTAATTGCTGAAGAACAATCACTTAACAGCGAATCTGATCTTAAGTTTGCATGAATAAAAACCCAAATGTACTGCTTACTCAGCCAATATCAGATTGAGAAAGCGCGTGTATATTATATGGGATATTTTGTGTGATCGGCCCGAGCATTGCAAGGACAAACGCTGCATTTATCATATCACTTCTCTTGTCTCGGGCGGTATTTTTAGGCCATGAGCAAGCACCTTCACCAGACCAGAGAAGTGGTACAGTATACAGTGTCTGCACTTTATCTGGGCACATCATTGACTGACTCAAATAGATGCATTCACCGAAATAGATTTTTATATTCCGCCTCATAAAAAAAAACCCTCAGGCAAAAAATCCTCGGCAAGTCCGAACACTTGTACGGCAGCATTTCTGCAATCTGAGGAGTGTTGCTGAGAGTTTTTGTTCTGCGTATCCTGTGACCGCTCTGCTCACCTTTGTGTTTTTCTTTGTCTGTCTGTGCATTAAACAAAAAAAAACAGGCGTGTCTCTGATTATTTGTTTTGGTCTGTTTTTATACCGTCTGTCAATGAACGAGACAAGCGAGCGCACAAAAACTGAAAAGGTGCAGCTCTTCGCCTCTGGCTCTGGACGTGACTCACTCCTGGGGAATGCAAGCTGCAGCACTGCGACTGTGATAAGATGCCATTGGGGAAAATCAAACCCTCCATTCTGGGGCAGCAGCGCTCGATCATACTGTAAATAATATGTCTGCCAGCAATGGCAGGCTCCCACCGCGGGGAGTGATGGGTAGATTGGGTGTGAGAGCACCAGGGTTAATTGTGCGCCGAGTGGCACGACCATTTTGTGTCTTTCATGCGACACAATAGCAGTGATTAAGAGCTGGAATGCCAATTTGTATGTGAAACTAGAAGTCTCATTCTCAAGCCTGCTTTTAAAATCAGACTGCAGACTTGTGGCATTTGGCCTCTTTTGTTCACATTGAAAGAAAACGCAGGTGTTGTTGTCTTTACACGCCATTTACGTACATACACATCCTTTGTACGCTCCATTAGCTTCTTCCCATTACATGTCTATGACCTTACAGTCTGGGCCAAGTTTTCTTTCAATTAAAAAACCCATAAATTAATGTCATTATTCATCGGCAGCCAGCTGAGCGGTGTTGTCTTAATAAACCATTTTAACGTGTTTTGTTTGCGGGATGCGTTCATTCAAAAGCTCTTCAACACAAATTATCCAATTAGCTGTCTGAAAGAAACATTATGTAGCCTGTGTGTGCAAATTAAACAGACATGAACACATTTAAATGCTGCTGGATCAAGCGTTTCCCATTTATCTAGAACTACCTAGAACCTCGTGACTAATCCCTTTTAATATATTTTTATTCACGCCGTCTGCTTACGTACACACTTCACTGCTCATTAAAAGGCCATCCTCAAGATTCATTAAAAGGTGTGCAGGATAGAGTGAAGGTAAGAAAAAGCAAAAGGTCATATCTAAGATCAGAGTTTGGTTTGTCTGCTCTGGGCCTCTGTAGAAAAATGGTGGACCCTCTCTCTCTGTACGTTCATCGTCACGTCACGCTGTAAAATCTCACGAGAAGCTCAGCATCTACAAAACAACGATAAACTCTGATCTTTTATGTGTGATCTGCCTCCGCCGATGGTCAAACTAAATATCAGTGCTGAGGAAACCCCACCAAATTCAACTTTCTCCTCTCCTCCTCCTTCTTCTCCTCCTCCCGGCAGAAAAAACATCCTTTTGTACTTTCCCCTCTCTCTTCTCGTCAGTGCCATCCGGCCTTTTTATCAAAAGGTGCGTGTATAAAAACATAAAGAGTGAAAAGAATTAGGTTGCTTTTCCTCTGTGTGTTTTTATCATGCATAAAGTATGCTGGTTTCAGGGCTGGAAGGCATGCTTTGTAGCCCTCCACTGCTGTGAATGTGGGACCTGTGGGAGTATCAACAATAGCTTTACCGCTCTGCGTCCTATAGCAGCTTTAATACAGGTGAACGAGGACACAATGTATGCAGAGTGTTAAATTTCTCGCTCCTTGTTTTAAAGCTCAGAGAGGCAGAGGAGCTGGGGTTTTTTTTGTGCTCTCCAGTGGTAGAACTTGTTGTTAAAGTGCCTGAGCTGGCTACTCCACCCCGTACCCCCCCGTTACCCTCCACCCCTACCACCACTCCCTCCCCTCACCCTCTCCCAAAGCCCAGCCAGTGAGAGATTCGGGTTACTGCGGCCACGCTCATTTTTCCATTATGAGTTCATCTGCCTGCAGAAAAAGGAAGCCGCTGGTGCAACCTGAAACCCTGGAGCACTCCACCAGGGACTCTAGTCTTTCCAGTGCCCTCCATTTTCTCAATGAAATTCCTCTGCCTCTCACAGAGAGCGCCGGAGGGAGGGAGGGAGGGTGAGGAAGGAGGGAGGGTGAGGAAGGAGGGAGGGTGAGGAAGGAGGAGTGTAGCTGCAGCAGAAAAAAAAAAAAAACGACTTTTTTTTTTCTTTTCTTTGCAAAGTGTCAGAGAGTTGAAAGGAGGAGTTTAGGAGGCGGGGAGGGAGTCTAGATACAGTGAAGAAGTTTGTTTGCCTTTTGGACATTTTGTTCTTGAGTTAGCTTCGCACACCGGGGGAGGGTTTGTCTTCAAAGTCACTCTTTTGAAGCAGATTACAATGACAAATAACCCTTAAATAAATAATCTGAACCATTGTTAAGATTACGCTTTCAGTCCACAGGTACAACTCTATTTACCTCACTCAATAAAATCCGAAAATTTGATTTGTGTTTGCAGAAATGATGCTCGAATCACCCGTATTTCAAATTCCTCTGTTTCTTTCGATTACAAATCTAAAATATATAAAGTGAGGTTTACTTTTTCATCATCTTCAGTAAGTTTAACAAAAGATTTGCTGGTTTTAGCCACTAAAAATGTGAAAACAGACTTAATATAATTATTTTTACTGTTTCTTTTAATCATCATTTATTGTCCATTTTGTTTTTGGATGGATCTGAACCTGAAGAACTGATTTCTGCTTCATTATTTTCACATACACTGTCGGCTTCACTCACCAGGTTCGTAGGTGTAGTCTGTGGGCTCCTGCTTGACCATCATGTGGGCTGGTGGGAACCTGTGTGGAAGCGCCGGGTGCGAGTGTGGGTGGGGATGGGGGTGAGGGTGAGGGTGAGGGTGAGGTCCGTGCCCGTGTCCGTGTGCCGGTCCGCTCCCGTGCCCAGACCCGGCCATGTGAGCCGCCCGCTCGTACAGCGGGTCCATGTATTCTTGCTTAAAGCTCTGCTGCAGGTAGGGCATGCAGGGGTCAGAGTGCTGCCGATGATAACCTTCACCTCCACCGCCGCCGCCGCCACCTCCGCCCCCTGGCCCTCCACCTCCACCACCTCCAGCTCCACTGCTGCCATGTCCTGCTGGGGCAGATGGCATGCGCTGAAAGGCCTGCCCCGGTGGTGGTGGGAACTGGGGGCACATGGGGTCACCTGAAGGGCCCTGATACCTGGAACTGAGACATGAGGCACGGCAGCTCAGGTCAGGATCAGATTCATCGATCAATACTTATTTAAAAGTAGCAAACTGTCAGTCACAGCTGCTGCCGTGCGGCGCATCACCTGGTGTTGATGGGGTAACTGTTGCTGGGCAGCGGCTGAGAGGCGGCAGCGGGGTTCATGTAGCCAGCATCGGGCCGTCCGGCCGTGGCAGGTTTCGGGGAGTAATGCTGCTGCATGGGAGACATGGGGGTCCCTGGGCAGGAGCTCTTGGCTCCTCCTGCAGCCCTTTTCTGCTCATAGGCACTGGAAAACACACACACACACACACACACTCATGAGGACGTGCCTAATGTTACAACAGGGCTGTATTTAGGGAGGGGGGGGCTGGCTTCGTTTTCAGTCAATACAACAAACAGAACTAATGTGGGGAGGTTTGGTGGTCAGCAGCGTGTGGTCAGTGTGTTTTAGCTGCACTGACTAATGCATGACCAGTGCTGGGTCACTGCAGGATAACTGTCGCTATTAAAGTCTTTATTGTTTCATTTATTCTGCCCTTGGTAACAAAGGATGTCAGTAAATATGCAGAGAGACGATAAATCAACTTAAGCGTAATAAAATTTAAGAAAAGCTCCAAATAAAGGAAGTCTGGTGGAAATGACGAGCTGCTCTTATCTCAAAACTGAGAAAAAGAAAAATATGATTTCCTATCACTGTAAAGCTTCCTTCAACACACTGGTCTGATTCTGGCCTTTAACGGCATCTAAACATGCAGTTTTATTTGTCTTGAGGCGTCTGTCTGCCACGACTTCAGTTTGTGGTGCTTTGTTTTGAAATGACTTTGATATGAACAGGAAGTAGTCTGTCTGAAAACTGTTATCAGCGTGTAGATTATCCAAACAGTGACGCTGTTTCGACTGGAATCCACCACAGGGGGGTAAAAAAAGTGTTTTTTTGTGTGTCTTATAAATGTTTTAGGGTGAACAACAAATGTCTGTATGAGGTAGAACCTGGAGGTACCTGGCATAAAGGCACTGCTCTCCATTGGGGTAGCTGAAGCTCTGCTTGTGGCTACAGGACTGGCTGGGGTCGGAGCCCGGGCTCTGCGGTTCCTTCTTGATAGTGACTGGAGGGCTGTGAAATGCCACCGCTACAAGAGACAGTAAACACAAAACAGAGATGAGGAGCTGGCACACACACACACACAGCGGGCTTTGTATATTCTTTTCTCATTCGGCCCTGCCCCGATACTACTGTTGTTAAGCTCGAAGGCAAAAGCAAATACTTCTGTCGGCGCAGGAATCTCTTTTACGTGCCAGCCAAAATGCTTAAGTGACTGTCAACTGCACAACACAGGGCAGCAGACAGACATGTATAAACACACACCGAGGCACACACACACGACTGCATTCCAGCAGTCATTTGGAAGCCCAAAGTGTCCTCGCCCACTTTTCTTCACTCTTCCAGACACAACAGCAGCCAAAACTTCCTCTGTCAAAGTCAAGCGTAAAGCTAAACAACTCTACGGGCCAGAGAGATGTCTGCGGACTGATGAAAGCAAATGTCACACCTCTATTAGAGCAGCATATACACTGATGCGGCATTCTTTCCTATTGGTATCCAGATGTTGGCCAACTTTGCTTCATGCAACATAAAAAGAGACGACGGGGAAAAAGTCTGAAACATTCTCTGACATTTCTCGTCTCTCCAATGAAGTCCGCTCAATCTTCTACGCACCAAACTGTCGATCAAGCAGCACCGCTGGAGGGAACCTTTTTGCCTTGATGGCCACAGAAACCACCCAAAGTGGAGCTTCAAACTGTGCCGAGGGCTTGTGTTTATTATGTGAGGGGAGGTTTTCACCCGGAGAACTGTACAGGATGTTTTTCTGGTCCCGACAGGGTAAACAGCAGCAGCTGTGCACTTCCAGCTGGGGGGAGGCCTGTATTTATGTGTGTGAGTGCGCATTTGTGTGTGTGTGTATTAGCAATCTTGGCTAGTCTGTATCTAAGTGTGCGTCTTTGTGTGTGTGTGTGTGTGTGTGCAGTGGGTGTGGAGCTGACGGAGCAGGCCACACTGAAAGCTCAGCCCAGGTAATTACATACTGTCGTCCATTCACAAAAAAAACGGAGGAGAAAGAAGAAGAAGAAGAAGAAGAAGAAGAAAAGTCTGGCTGACTGAATAAGGTCAGCGATGGCTGCTCGACTGAGACGAGAGATAGAAAGTGAAGCAGGAAAAAAAACAAGAGGAAGAATAGAGTGAACAAAAAGTGAGAAAAGATTACAGAGACATAAACCGCAGACGCCCTCAAGGACCTGGACTGAAAGACTTTTAAAAGACAGTTTTTGGAATAAAAAGATTTGTGCATCGATGAGAAGAAGTGAAACGTGATGATAAATGTGTGACACAGCAGACAGAAAATATCAGAGCCTGGCACCCTCTTAAAATAAGGTGCAACCACACCCTGCGTGCCAATGTGACCTCCAAACGTAAATCTGTGTGCACACATTTTGGCTGTAATTATTTATTGTTATTATTTCTCACATTCTTTAGTATTTTGGTGAAAACTGACCCCTGTTTTATTCCATTAATAGAGGCCAAACATTCACTTAATTTCTCCTAATAAAAAAATCAACGTTAAACCATGTTCAAATTCAAAAATAAGTAGTGATGACAGCGAGATCAAGCAGCTTTGCTTCATAATCTCGCGTGCTGGGAGAAGAACTCAAATTCAAAAAAACATCTCCTCTTCCTGTTGCCGTTGCTCAGATGTTTACATCACTTAAAAATGACAAAAACCCGACGCCAACAATCAAACGGCGCTGCTCATCATCACAACCGTCCTATTTTTAGTCTGTACTCACTCTCCCATGGCAGGCAGGCAGGTGAGGAAGTGTTGGCTTTAGCAGAGGATCAACAGGATTAGAGAGCATTTACCCAGATTTCCCAGACAGACGCGACGGGATTCCAGCCTCCTCTAAGTCTCCGACAGATCGTCTGCTAGTACACAGAGGGTGGCACATGACCGCCGCTCTAATAATACGAGTGTGTTTGTCTATTGACATTCCCTCCTTTCTCTGCCATGGTCATGAACTGCAAACAATCCTCAGAGAGTGTACACAAGTCCACTCACAGCGCAGCCAAGCACAGCCACTAATGCAATTGGCAGGAATATTGCCCTTGATGTGGCTCTCGGTTTATGAGGATGTTCCATTTCAAACAGTCTGGCCTGGGAACGGCGTCAGCTGTGCACGGAGGGGTGTGTGTGTGTGTGTGTGTGTGTGTTTGAGCTATTTGTGTGTGACCTTTCTGGAATATTAATTAATTTAGTAAATGAGCATCGGAGAGCTTTTTGTTGTTTGTGTGCTCTCCTGTGATTGTGATTGCTTTCTGTTGCGTCGCACGCGTTTGCAATTAGACAGAGATGTTCCGATTAAAGATACACCAGTTTATAAGAGCTGAGGATCAAAGAGCTGAAGAGAAAATCAGAAAACACACGGTGATCCTGAGCTGTGAGCTGCCGGATGATGATTTTAATTCAGAAACAAGTTTGAACAAGATTCTACGCAGCTTTTCAAGAGTAAAATTCAAGCACTTTCAAGGCATCTTTACAGAATTCCTTCATACCTGCTGTAAGTATAATCTGTTTATTTAACGAGCTGTGGTGCTGTATGAAAAAGAGATCGCTCGTTAGGATTCATCCGAATATCTACACAACCCATAACACGATGGACCAACAAGCTGCTAGCGTGGATAAAAACGTAATTTGTGGATAAATCTTAACATCCAGTTCCGAGAATAGTTCTCAGATTAAAACAAACTCTGCTCTCCACCAACTATTACAAACTCTCTGTCCAAATGATGTCAAATCTGCTTCTAAAGTTTATAAAGGTGGTGGCAGTCTTGTAAACGGATCCAGGGAGAGTTATGTTCTTCAGGTTCCTTTTCTCTTCCTGCTTTTATTTGGGGGCAATATGACCTCCTCTTAACTGCTTTGTTAAATGTTACATCACCCGTTCACAGAGATCCTCATATTTCATTGTTTCTTCTCTACGCCGAGGGAGGGAGGGAGGAGAAGGGTCGGTTCATGAACTCAAGCGCAGAGCGAGAAGAACCTGAAGGTGTTTAGAAGTGAAAAGACAGATACAGTACACAATAGCTGTTGCCATTTTGAGATAGCGCAGAAGCGTGGATAGTAAAGTATATATGGAAGGACGCCTCTTCTTCACTGGCAGATTTCCAACACACCCTCAACTCAGAGGTCAAAGGTTGCTTCCTCACTCCAAAACCTGTCCTCTCTCCTCCTTCCTTATTCTCTAACATCTCCCATTCAGTCTCTGCTCTGAGCGCGGAGGTATGGGGATGACCCCCAGCTGAAGGCAGGGTGGAGATGGACTTTTACATATGTAAATGTCGCTCTTAGAGGGGGAGGATGCAGGGTGAAAGGTGATGGTCATGGTTGAGTGCTTTAGGAAGTAGAGGGATCATTACATGGAGGGGGGGGGGGGGGGGGGTCCATTCAACAGACACCCACCACAAACAAATCGTAGGAGCGGCACACACACACACACACACACACAATGGCCCCTCAGCTGAGCTGTATGGAGGTGTGAACATGTCAGGAAATAGATTCCTACGGGAACAGATCTGACAGAAACACACAGATATTTCATTTAGTTTGCACATAAATAAAGAAAGTGGCGATATATTAAGATTATTACACATTCGATTAGTCGACTTTCAAAATTCAACATTTTTGGCGCTGAAAGGGGGATTAAACTCTCGTGTATGGCAATCAAAACATTTGAATATCACTTATGAATGAGCTGTTTGACGAGACCTCGCCATGAACTCCCCCGCATCTTATTTTAGACAGAGTATTTCCTACCATTAAAGGCCCTAGTGTAGGGAAATCCAATCTGAAGACAGCAGTGGATCTGGAGAGTCTTACACTGGATGTTTATGTGCGACTTGGCCAAGTCTTAAGCCTCTGGAAGTCTGCAACGCATGACAGCCTCGCTCACAATAACTCACTGGACATCAGCCCCGGTGTCAAACAGGGTGACTGGATCTTGCTAAACTGAAGAACATGCGAGCGTTAACGTAAACACGCACTTAATGGGTCCGATCATACAAATACAACTCTTAGCGGGACCATCTCGGGGAGATCTGGAGATCTGGTTCTTATCTCACATGGTACATTCTGTAGATGTGGCGGTAAGGAGCACGCGGACTCCGCGTGCCACACAGACGCACTAAAAGCGAGCCGGAGACGCACGATACGCTACACCTGGTTCTTTCCCTTCATGTGGTGACGGATCAATAAAAACAAGGATGCCGATTATGCCACGACGGCTTTAAAGGTTAAAAAGGAAGCTATTGATTCACATGGCTTGCAAATGACATTAGCTGCTCAGCTGAATACACGGCTCCATTGTGGTGAGAGGGAGGCATAATAGGGAAAAGCTGCAGTGTAATTTTAAAGTATCTGACTGTCAACACAAGCATTATAAAGTTATAACCTATACTTTAATGGTAATTTTAAAGTTCTGCACGCAGTGGTATGTTTTGCTTTCTCAGACCGAGTTTGGATGCTATTTCTAAGATTGTTTTTTTAAAACGGGCACGAAATATTTCGATGGAAATAAAAAGCGGACGTCTGACTGCACGACCAAGACGAATAAATACTTCAACTATCTCCTGTTCATGTTCCTTTATACTACATTTATTTTGACCGCTGCTACTAGAGGCAGATTATTACCAGTGTGCATTTGTGTATGTATTGAAGTACTATAAGTACATTTCATGTATCTATTTCTTTAACATGGAAGTACTTCTTCCACACTGGCTCATTTGCGTGCATCTGTAAGCTGACTCCTAACACTATTATGTGTTTCCATGTTTCGCATAACAAATGTCAAACCTGGTCGTCTGTTCTTCACTCAGTTTTGATTTCGCTGCGTTTCTTTTGGTTTTTGTTTTTAGTTCAGTGGAAAAATTCTGAGTAAGCGAGAGCGAGAAAGAGAAACAGAGCGACGAGAGAGAGAGAGAGGGAAGGGGAGTGAGGCGATACAATATGATCCAGACCGTTTGGAGTGCAGATTGTATCCAGTCATTCCACTGGTGCATGGAAACATGTGCTGAACATGTGTGTGTGTGCCTCTCAGGTCACTGCACAATCAGGAAGATACACAGAGAGAGAGAGAGAGACGGGGGAAGGCAGCTCGACCAGCACTGACAAACTCATCCTCATCTAAAAAAAAAAAAAGGCAGAGAGTGGCTTCAGTATCTGTCTGCTCAGGGAGCCCAGGAGTGTTGGATCCATTAGTGTCTGCTCTATCTGATTTACAGATCGTCCTCTCTCATCTGATAATGGTTCAGGCTCCTTGAATATTTAAAGAATGGTTGTCAGATACCTGCCAAACAAGCCTAACGAGATTGATGGAAAGTACAATGGTATCAGCGAGACAGATGATTGGCCGGGACAGCCATGTGTGACATTTCTCATAAATTGGATTGATTTCATTTTTGTGTGTGTGTGTGTGTTGCCCGTTACTGTCGCATTGGCTAACAGGAAGTTTATCTGAATGACACCCTTCATGAGAAAGGCTGCATGACAGTGAGTTTTTTTGCCAACTTCAAAGTTTCGCTTCCCTTTTCTCCGATTGAAATAAGTTGCATTATTTGTCTGGGGTGATGGGATCATCCGCGTCTGAACACTTACAAGAACACTCAGCCTTCCTTCTCAGAATGAGCGCTGAACTTTCATCTTGTCAGTGACCTCGATGTCGGTCAGCACTGCGGTGAGGTATCAGCCAATGAGGAAAGAAAACCTGATTCACGCTTGTTTTCATGAGATATTTCGCCGGTTGGTGGTTCGTTAACTGTAAACTGTAAAATATATCAATTATACAGCAAAACGCCGTAATATTTAATACAAAAATACCACTTTACTCTGTTTAATTGGCGTATAAATAAAGCTTCCGTCATACTTCATGGCGTATTTTACAGTTTTTCACCGTGAAGTCTACGCCGTGTTTCTACAGTGAAGGACGGAGTTGACACAAGCCTGACACTGTAAGAGAAACTCAGAGATCTCCTCTGTCTTGGTGATCACACGCTTCTTCTGACATCTCACGTTTTCCCTATTGTCCACTTCATTTTCAATTGTGCCGCGTTGGCTTTTTACAAATGGCCATTGACCAGTCATAAATCTCACCGCTCCGTTGCTGTTTAGTGGAGCCGATACAATACATCCCTGTCCCGGGACATGTGCAGCGAGAGGGACAGCCCGTCACAGGCGAGGGGTGGATGTAATTAATCTGGCACAATATTGACTCTTCACTCTCAATCCCTCAGCCCCCAATATAGCTGTCCCCTCTTAATGTTTAATGTAGCGATCGATCTACCCCCACACTGTTACTGAAATGATATAATGAGCTCCCACTGCCCACCAGGGTATCACGGATGTGAGCAGCGTACGTGCACCGTTTCATTTCTTTGTGGTAAAGCATGCCTGTACGTGTGTTTCCAGCCGAGGCCTCGAGGCGTAATCTGCCTTATCGGGAGGAGATAACACGCAGAACGGGACTGGACACCTTGCTTGGAATTATCAGCGCACATGCCACATCCACAGTTCTTCCTGGGTCTTCTCACGAGCTGCCCCTCCTCCACTTTCACCCTCTCTCAGGTCCTCGATCAGGAAGATCTGGACCGTAATGCTCCGCGGCATGTTTGACCCCCCTCTTACCCCTTTCCTTCCCCTATCTGCCTCCATGCTGATTTATCTGTGCTTTATCTTTATCAAGTCATCTATCAAGCCTCTCCATCTCCTCCTACTCCTCTCCTGGATCAGCGAGGAATCGATACGGCCGTACGCTGGCTCTCAGCTCGCTCTACACACCTACTGGCCTGTGTCAGCAGGTTACTGTAGGTCCACCATCTGCAGCCACCTCCTCCACCCGTGTGTGGCGTGTGTCGATATGTGTGTGTGTGTGCTGGACTGTCAGGAAGAGGAAGATTGTTCTCACTAAAATCTGACAACGAACGGGAGCGTTCAGGCGATCAGGAGGTTTGTTTCCACACCTGAAGGCAAAGATGTTCTGAATGGGTTGAAAAGCTCGCCTTGTTGGGATGCGCACTTTCAAATGGTCTTTGCTCGAAGGCATTCACGGCGTTGCGTGTGTGAATTGTGTACGACGTGAACAAAAGTTCAAATCCCTCCCACTTAAACACCTCGGCACACCTGCCTGCAGTGGGCATTGTTGTCGGGAATCGCCCGTTTTGGAACGCAACCCGCTCAGGTCCAACATCGTAGAGCTGACAAATGTTTGATTTAGAAGTAACCAGATCATCTAAACCAAACTACACGTGCACCTACGGTTCAGTGAGTCAAAATTAAAGTTGTCTCGTTAACAGACAGCTTGGATAATCACCTTTTTTTAGCATTTTCCTCTCAGCTTGGCTAACATGAGTGTGTACTAACACATATTTTACTTTTCTCATCCAGTCTGACTTATTTTTAGCCAGCAACAGAACGATGGGCAAAACTAGTCGTCATAAACTGAGAGGCAAGACGTCCAAACTGGAGTTCATCACTGTCCTGCATGCACGGTTGACACACTCTCAGTATCTTCTTCTTGTTAGCGATCGCTTCCAGCTCAACTGCTGCTGTTATTTTTACGGCCTCACCCCGACTCGCTCTCAGCATCCGTTCCTCTTTTTCTTTTTTTTTTTTGGGGTCGTCGCTCGCTTTCGAAAAAGAGAAAACATTCCAGCCGCAGAGAGACGCTGGAGCAAACAGACGTAGAAATGCACAGGCACGCATAGGAGCATCACACACACTCGCTCTCTCTCTCTCCTTTACTTCCACACACACACCTCCCCTCACTCTCCTGTAATAAAACACACACTGCCGTCCATTCACAAAGCTCTGCTGCTGACACTCGGGCTGCGCTGCCTGGCTCAAATCCCCGCGGCCCCCCTGGCTTTGACAGAGCTGTTCTGAATCAACACGCAGAAGTACGGCTTTTACTTCCCCACTGGAAGCTGTTAAACGCCTATTACTCTACACGCTCGGCCCTCGTGAAGCCATTTTCATTGGATTTGATTGACTAAAGATGACTGAATAATGCTGCGAAGTAGCAGCCGCGTTTGGGTGTCTTTTCTGGACGCTAAGCTGAAAATAAATCCAAATGAAACTCTTTAAAGAAAGGAGGGCAAATAAAAGATAAAAAAGGTTTCATGGCCTCAAAAAAGCTTAAATCTTTTTTTAAAATGTGGCCGTCAGATGAAGGCTGACAGAAAAACAGGCTGGTACCTCTCATAGGTGTCGTTAGTGGTGGAGTAACGTCCCTGAATGTCATGAATGAAGGTTCACTCCCCTTAAACTCAATGTGCTGCCTCAGCCAGTCTTTCACAACCAACCCATTCATAAAACTGCAGGGCTTAAGTCTGTGTGTGTGTGTGTGTGTGTGTGTGTGTGTGTGTGTGTGTGTGTGTGTGTGTGTTCACCAGGCCAGGCGTGTTTATGTGTGCGCATGAGAGGCTGTCAAAAGAAATCATCTGTTCACGTAAGACAAATCAACCATTTTACTCATAAGCAAAACAAAACGCTGCAACAAAACACGAGCCTCCTCCTCGTGCTCCTCCTCCTCCTCCTCCTCCTCCTCCTGCTGCTCCTCCACCTCCTCCTGCTGCTCCTCCACCTCCCCAGAGCGAGTAAGCAAGAGGTATCCATGCATATCTGGCAGGCACCTGGCTGTTTTTCATACTTTGTTGCATAGCAGCTGTATTTTGGAAAGTGGAGAGCACGGAGCTGCATGTTTCCCCTTTTTTTGGGGGGGAGGCGGGGTGGTTCATCTTCACCCGTCGCCCCATGCTCCAAATAGGGTCTAATTGGGTCTCCAGTTCTGATCCAGAAAAACAACCCAAACAAGAGGAAGGCTGTGAATTCATGACAAAGCAAGAACACACAGAGCCAGAGAGACACACTGCTGGGAGGATTTGGTTAGAGTTACTGGAACATTTCCTTTCTCCCCAAACGAATCTGCAGCTTTTTTTCATTACCGATGATTCATTTAAGTCATTTCTTAAACAGAAATGTTCGACGTTACCTCGTTCTACCTTCTCAAACGGGCTTTTCTTTGTCTGACGTGACAAAGAGCCGAGTATCTTTGTGTTTGTCACCTTGACCGTGCAGCCAGAGTTTACTGCAAAGCATGAAATAAGACTAAGTGATGAGATTACTGGATGAAACGGTGACTGTGCCGCAGAAAACATAAAAATCAAATAAAAAAAAGAGGATGCAGATTTTGTTGCAGCGTGTCCAGATTTTTTCTTTCTCCACTTCCTCTCCTCTCTCGCTCTCTCTCTCCTTCGCTCTCTGTAAGACTGTAACGGCATTCTATAGCCACAACTTCCTATATAATTACTGCAAGGCACAAAACTAAACAATCGTCCCACACAGCTCTGAAAATCGCTGGATTAAGTTCACATCTTGGAACACTCAAAGTGTGTGTGGAGAGACACAGAAAGAGAGAGAGAGAGAGAGAGAGAGAGAGAGAAAAGGGAAAGGGGAGGAGGTGGAGGGGTGTTCGGATTTTTAAATTCGACTTAGTTTGTACAGACACAGGAAGGGAGGGAGGGGTTTGGAGTATCCACTTTGAGAGGATGAAGGAGGGGGGTGTCAGAAAGGGGGAGATCTGTAGTACTGTAAGGCTTTTTTATGAATGAAGACCGAAGGAGAGAGCAGCAGCAGAGGACTGAGAGCGAAGGGGGGGGGGAGGGAGAGGCACACTTCCTCTTACGCACGCAGGGAAGAAAATTTATGAATGGGTCACATCTCTCGAGCTGCTCCAAGTGTAAACAACATACTTGGACAAAGAAGAAGAACGAGCTCTCGGCGCAGGCGATGCCTCGGCGAACGCTCCGACCGGAGCCTTTCACACACACACAAAACAAAACAGCAAAGCAGTGACATGTTCAAACTATTTTAATTAAGTATGTGAACTATAAATTTGACTGACAACTCCATGTGTTTCTTCCCCGCGGGCGGTAAACAGACAAAGGAGCGAGTCCGACAGAGCAGCGTCAGGCGAGGATAAACCCCGAAGGTGCTGTCAGCCCCGAAAAACCAGACATTAATCCTCTCTCCTCTCCTCTGCTTGTTTTTAAGACTTCCATGTGGGGCCAATCACATTAGTTCAATGGAAAAACTATGGCGCACTGTTATCACCAATGGCTCAATTACCTTTAAACACACACACACGCATACGCAGGCAGGTCAGCAAGTACATAAAAGTTGCATGTTTGTGTAACCTTCTCCTCTATGGCAGCCTGCAGACAGAGCACGCTTGTTAGCTGTGAATGAGGGAGAATGGACCAGATGAGATAGATTTACCAGATGTGCAGGTATTGCACAATCCCTCCTTTGACCCTCCTCCTCCTCCTCCTCTTCTTCTTCCCTTAATCTAGCATTCCAACATGTCCCAGTGTTTTCGTGCGTCTCTTTACGTCGACTCCTTCTCCCCGTCTCTCCCCGTCAACGCCACGCCCGAGCAGGTAACAACCTGACTCAGTAAACAACAATGTTTAATTTTACCTTTTCAATGGAAGCCTCAATTATACTCCGGTCATCTGGGATTAGAGCTTTGCTTTATGCTTTGCTCTTTTTTTTTTTTTTATGTGCTTCAGTTTCCAAAACAGGTGAGTCACCTGTTTTTAAAAAAAAGTCCGGCAGACGGTGAGAATGCCTTCAGTTCACGCTGGGAAAAGATAAGGCTTTGTGTGCTTTGAACAGGCCGCATACAGGATCTTAAACAAACATGTATTTATGTATTTATAGTCGCTTGTCAGCTTCAGTTTCCCAGAAATCAAAGCTGAATAGAGACGCTTCAACTGGACTCTCTATTGACTGCAACCAGCAGGGACACTGTCTGTCAACGCGGGAGCGTCTCTGCTGCATATAAGTGAGCTGCCCGTCAAACCGAAGCCCCCGTGACCCTGCAAATCATACCCTGGTCAACTGTGAGCAAGAGGCCTGACAGCTGATTGGCTCAGGTCAGAGGGGTTAAGTAGACATGGCCTCTGCGTGCCCCGGGGTTCATCTGCACTTCCTCCTCTGCATTGTTGGCCAACGCTGAGCGACAATGTTGCACAAGGCAAGTGTCACCGACGAGGGGTTGGCGCAGTTGTGACTCGGAGCTGCTTAAATCACATGATGTTTGCACATAAAGACGCCGCGCTCTCTGCGAGAGGAAGCGGCTTTGAGCGGGACTGAGAGCTGTCAGCTTTTACGTCGGGGACGAGATTATTCTTGGAAGTGTTTCAACTTCTCTTTACCAAACATCCAACGGTGTCACTGCTAAAGATGAGGAAGCCTGCTGCGCATTGAATGGGACTGTTTGTAGAGCAACACGTACTCCCACCCAGATCCTGAATCACCATTGTTAAGACACACAACAAGAAAGGGAAAGTCATTCAAATAGCCGCTCAGTTGTGCAGCCCAGGAATTTGCTTTTCCATTTTACACCTTCCGACGTACACAAAGGGCCATCTTTGTACCTGCGCCCTGATTTCTTTTCTTTTTTTTACTGGTTTCCTGGGCCGTACCCATTCAGCTTTTCAAAGGCATGCAAATGGATGACGGCAGCACATAATGCCGGCATCCAAATTCACTTCATGATGACTGGCTCATTAGGCCCTCTGTTTCTGCATAGCTTTGTCTGCCAAAGAGATTACTGTAACATCAGCGGGTTACAGTATCCCCACCTAAGCCTCTGGGCGGTTTCACAGCCCAAATTTGACCGCTGGGTTTCGTCCTCACTTTCTCATGACATGCATACTTTAGCTGGAATTACATCGGCAGGGCAAATCGGCAAGAGATGGGTGAGAGTGTGCGCCCGAAAAGCTCTTTGTGCAGCACCGATGAACACAACAACATGACTTTTGGTGTGGACACACATACAGCACACTCACACACTGCACATGCACTGAGAGGGCAAAGGTATTGAACGTGGAGTACTCACAGTTCTCAGAGTGAAAATCAGGAACAAATTGTTCATCGCTGTCAGGAACCTGAGCTGGAATTAGAAGAAGAAAAAAAGAACAACTTTATTATTATTATTATCGTTATTATTATATTTTAGGCCACGTCTGACCTTTCCATGTCTCATTTCTTTCCTCATTTCTCTTTTCTTCTCTGAAATCGGAGTCAGAGCCACGGCGACCTTCACTTCATGATTATTGCAGCATGCCGGCACTTTGCTCACACATAGATCAATACACGGGAACACGGAGCTGCTTGAATGGCATCGCAGACGTTAACCCGCCAAACCGGGTTTCGTGTAGCATTTAACATTTTGACATCATTTTAAACCGAAGCGGTTCTGCCGATTAAAAATGTGACACTTTGAGTCAAACCACAAAAGTAACACCTAACTTTGTGTTTGTGTGGCGTTCAATAAATAAATCATCATGATTTGAGGCTTGGCTCGTTATTTCGTGTTTGACGAGATCTTTTCCCTGTAAATTGTCTTAGACACGTCCAATCAGTACGCCTGAAAAGTAATATAAAAACCAGTCAGATAATAATACATCTGAATGATTTCAACATAAAACGGCACTGCCAGCTGTTCAGTTAGTTTCTCTACAGATCCAGACAGACTAAACAGGCTGTTCTGGCTAAACAAGTGAGGAAATCTGTCAAGCGGTGTGACGAACCAACTATTCAGATTCAACTTCCCTCTGTCCCGCAGTGTCGGGGACCGTTGTCTAACAATCTAAAGAGTAGTCTGGACTTCATCTGCGGCGGCGTGGTGGACGAGGAATCGAGAACAAGGAAAGCAGAGTCAGATCGAGAAGGAGAAGCGAGACGAGAGCAAGTTAAAGTTTATCAGACCTTCGTCGTATCTGTTAAAACGCCGCGAGGCATAAATGTGAGTGTCACAGCCGGCTTACAATGATTTGTAAAAATAGACGAGTCAGTGCAGCGATATGGTATGTGTGATATCTCCACCTGATACATAATGACCTGCGGTGGTGTACAGTTTCAGTGGCCCCGATTAAACACTCTCATAATGAAACTCGTCTAGGATCTAACTGAAAAAAGCACAGTCAGTGGTGCCAAGCCCAGGTGCAGCTCAGCGAGACACACACTATTATACAGCTTGTTTTTTTTTCTAATTTAATCCATTCACAATTGTCCTTTTAGAGCTTTGGACACTGAGTCACACAAACAGGTTAGAAAAGCCAAAAATGGTTGGACTGCCAACACCCTACGAGGGGTGAGGAGGTCAGATTCGCCCGTGAAGCCGCGAGCACGCTGGCATTTTGTTGGCCTACCCTCGAATTAACGACCTAACCCTAAATGTAGAGCAGAACCAGCACCGGCAACCTTTCAAATCTGGCGCCGCTCCAGCTCCGCAAGTTTCTGGGGTTTTTAAAAGTGTTTCCATCGCTCGGGACTCACACTTACGTCATGGTACAAGCTAACTGGTAGGGGAAAAGTTGATGGGTATCATTAAATATTATGAACTCAATCAGGGGCGTAATGGGCTACAAAACAAAGTGGCACCATGTTGTGGGTACTTCAGCTCGCTCACTAAAAAAACGGACAAAACACCCTCAGACCACCTTTTTCTTTTCCTTGTAAATGAATCTCCCTGAACATTTGCAGAAACCACCTTGACTCTGGCGCAAAAGGATGCGATTGTAACCTCACCCGAGAACCTAAATCTGACCCAGCATTCAACCTCAAAGGCCTCTTCTCTTCTCCTCCCTCCCTCTCTCTCTCTCTCTCCACCATTTACGGTTTGCAGACAATGATACGCAACACACAAACCAAAACTCGAGAGAGCGAGCGAAAGAGACAGAGGACAAAAAGAGGAAATAAGAAATTCAAATCCACTTTCTTGTCGTCACACTCCTCCTTCCTGTACAGAGGAAACCGGATGATGGCGTTTTGGAGCATGTTGAGATAAATGACATCGATTTCTTATACGATGCCGCATCCTGTGGCTTACTATACCATAATAATATTACCCCCTTTTAACTTTTCAGTCTTTCGCCCTCAGGGGGAGGGAGAGAGAAATGAAGCTGCTGCATGAGACAGAGCAGCAGCCAATATTTAGTCCTGCAGATCCAACAATCAATCATTACCACTAGTTTCAACATGTCCAAAACGGAACATGCCGGACCTCATAAAAGGAGGCAGGAGAAGAAAGAAACACGGATGATGAGCATCAGACTATTATCGCAAACCAGCCCTGGTCGTGTGCTTGCGTCTGTGCGCTTTCCTGTGCCGGCGTGCACGAGCGTGCGTGTGTGTGTGTGTGTGTGTGCGTATCTGATTTGTTTCCAGGAACACCTCGTCAGGGACTTTGAGATGCAAGTCAGCACAAGAAGGAAAGTGTGTTTATACGAGCACAGACGCATGTTCTCCACGATGCTTCCAGGCACCTTGAATGACTTTTTTTTCCTCTCAGTGGGAGATCCTGGGAGGAGCTAAACAGCCTCAGTCATATAAACCTAAAGGCCAAAATGAGACAAGATGTGACAAGCTCCTGAACTCTTGCCATTCAGTACTTCACCCTTTCTCTCTCTCTCTTTTGCTTCCGCTCTCCTTTGGCGGAAAAAAAAAAATCCCTCCAGCTAACCAGCTTTTACAATCTTGGTGAATCCCTCACAACTGCAATCAGTCATGATAAGGTCTTTAATTAATGCAACAGGAAAGGAGAGGTCTAAGCCGGGGAAGCTGAAAACAAGCCCGTACTTAGGGTTAAATAACACTTTGATAAAGTTACACTTCCATCTTTTTTTTTTCTTCTTCTTTCTGTGACTCAACAATAAGCTGCTATCCAATTTGTTAACTCAGTACATGAAATAACGTCTCATTTTAAAGGGTCGGTTCACCAAAGTTATATAAAAAGAAACATACTTTCTCATTTACCTCACAGTGCTGTCGAGCCACGCAGATAGTTTGAGCTTTATTTGTAAAGATTATGAAAGATTCACAGCTGTCCTCTGCTACTATCTGTTTCTTCAACATTTAAGATCTCAGAGCAGCACAAACTAAAAACCATTCACCTCCAAAATTATCCAAAAGAACCATCACGGGAGGTTTGAGTGAGCCGAACCTTTAAAGTGTGGCCCTCTGAATGGAAACAACGCTCCCAACTTTGACCCATTGTTGCAGATTTTATTGGCTCTTGTGTCTTTGTCTGTGTGACGCCGCCGGTGTGAAGTGAACTTGCCGTTTCTTTTTAACGCTGCATGAGAAAAAAGGTGCGAGATCTAAACGTGGGTACGGCATTGTTAGCCGGGAACAGTAGCTGAGCTTTATTTAAATATCTGACATTCAGACAGACACAACTTCACCTCTGACGTGTCGCGTGATTGTAACCGGCTCACTACGGTTTCTATGACTCAAAGTGAACGCTCAGACTCATGCTTTCTTTTGAACGGTGACATAATATTTTCAAGAACATTGTGACACACAGATATTTCACTGTGTGCACACTTCAACAGAACTTATAGACAACATTTTTTGCCACCTTAAAGGTTTTTCCTCACACACACACTTTCTTAAAAGTAATTCATTCATAAAATCACATCCACCTCTCCTCCTCCACGCTCAGTGTCTGCCTCCACCTCACACGTGCATAAAGTCCACATTGGACCAGTAATTGGTTTCCAAACTGCTTGTGATGCCACAAAAATCGCCTGTAAACTCAGATTTTAAAAAGGTGAGCACGGAGAAACTTTCCCCTCCTTCAGCACACGAATGTGAAAACAGCCCTCTGGTGTCAAACTCTGCACAGTCTGCACGGTGACGCTCAAACGTCCACACACGGAGGAACAGTATATTTTTGTGTTGTTTTCAGGGGAGGGGGGACTTAAAGCAGGATTTATCAGGTTGATGTGGTTCACATTAAATGTCAGAAATGAGTGACGTTTCCCTTTAAAGCTCCACATCAAAGCACATCAAAGCGACCGACACAACAGAATTCACACCTCCTGGTGCAGCTCGCGTTCTGACTTCAGCAGCTTTAAGCACATTTAACTCCACGGCGTCCAGGTTAGCAGGCACGGTGACTCACGCCTCGTGTTATTTCCCTCCTCTAGACATACAATATAATTACTCCATTAGAGCTCACATCATCATTGCACTTATTAAGTCTCCTAGCTGACAATTGCCTCTGACTGGGCCTCATTTCATTGCTATGTGCCTTTGAGTGACACAAGCCAAATAGCCTGTTTGTTTGCATTGGCCGCTGGGCTGGCACGCATGCTACATGCCAACATGGCCAAAATAGGACATGCTCAAAGCTAATAATGTCCCGTCTGTGTTCGCTCTGGCCTCTTTTTTTTTTTTGGTATGGTTTATGAGCATGTGTGTTGCATCAGAAAGTTGTTTGGACTCTCAAGCGAGATTCAGATTCAACTAAAGGAGGTCAGTGACACTTGAATGAAAGCACAGAAGTGAATTAAGGCTTGTGTTGAGAACCTGGACGTGGTGATCGCAGAATTTAGGATAAATGATTGAGAAATAATTTAATTTAAAGGATTTGTTCCAACTTTCCGCGCTCACCACAGCTCGTGTCATTCAGGAGGAAATCATCACAGAAAAAGAACAAATGAAAAAGTCTCACCTTCTGTGAGCCATGTCTCTTGGAGTTGGCTTAAATCCTGGAAGAGGTCTGAAGGGAGAGACAAAAAGAAAGAGCGCATCATGAGCAAAGTGCAGAATGACAAGTCAGACCAGTGCTTACTTAATGTGTCTTATCCTGGTCATGTCTTCAATGCAGGGGGTGTGATGTACACATGCGCCATGTAAAAGACAGCTTCCACTACTTTACCTTCAGATTCCTGAGGGGGTAATTCTGTGTCCATGTATTTCCTTTTCGCTGCCATCAACAGTCTATTTAGGGGCCCATTTCCATGCGACTTCTGCAAAAAAACAACAGAGGAGAAGTGAGAAAACAGACCCCAACTGGGCACTTCCAGCACACCAGTGTCAGAATCACTAAATGCCATGTTAAATGTGGCGTGTGTAAAAGTGAAAGCAGCACAGAAACAACAGCTGGAGTTATTATTATTAATATTGATCATCTGCAGCAGCTTTTAGGTGGACATCAGTCCGTCAGGGAAAAAAACAACATTTCTCAGTTTGTGGAGAGAAAAACAAACGCGCAGTTTGCGTCTGAACAAAGTGACCATTTGGCAACGCGTTGACGCGTTTTGCAACACAAGCGAACCCGCAAAGAAACCCGCACACGGGCGACTCAATGTTTCAGCTTGTGGCGATTTTGTGGTAGTTTAAAACGACTTTTTCCTCCCAATCACACACACACAGACAGACACAGCTGCTTCGGTACAAAACTCGTGCAGACGCGAGGCGACACACACACACACACACACAGATAAAGCCCGGTAGCCGAGCACAAAACCCCGGACGTTAAAAAGCAGAAATGTGAAGTTAACAGAAGAGTTCATCCATACGTACATTTGCTAAAGTGTAAGGCACTTGCTGGTCCAAATATCCATCCATCTTATAATCCATCCGTTAACCGTTTGTGGTCATTTAGGCTGAGTTGAGTGAGATCCACGCAGCCTTTGCAGGGAGAGGAGGGAGCGCTCGCTTGTGAATGGAGCTGCGTGGAGGCTGCATGCATAATGAGCTCCATTCACAAAAAATGCCGAGGGGAAGTGATGGCGAGTGATTACCCAGCGGGCTGCTGCCCTCTTTACAAATCTCTTTTTTGTGTGTGTGCATGCGTGTGTGTGTGTGTGTGTGTGTGTGTGTGTGTGACAGACAGCTCTCCGTATTACCTTTAACTTTCTAAGTAAAGTTACTTTTACGCCTTAATTCTGCAGATTCGTGCATCGTGCTTCACGTTTCTGTGCTTTAAGTGGCACTTTCTGCTTTTTTAAACGCAAGTCACGTGGCTCATAAAGCCTGCATGACTTATGAGTGTTATTTAGCTGCCTGTTTTTTGGGCTTTTTGCCACGTCTGCCCCGGACTGCCAGGCTCCACTTTCTTTAGGGAAACGGTCCAGAAGCTGAAGCAGTGACGGGAAACAGATGTTTCACTTTTTTTTTTTTTTTTTTTTTTTTTTGTCGAGTCACAGCAACAAAATAAAACAAACAAACAAAAAAAAACGTATTTTTAAAGGAGGTTTAACAGTTAAAAGTTGAAGTTTGGTGACTTTAGAGGAGCCAGCTGTGCTGTCAGTCCTCTTACAGACGTGATTTTGGGGGGGATAATAAGGGCAGACTTGCTTTTCTTGCTCGGAGCCAGACGAGGTTCGTGATTGGTGGATTTCCTCTTTCAAGGGCTCGAATTTCTTGCCTTTGTCCGGGTGAATACACTGACTTATGAATGAAGTCTCGGTTCCTCCCGTGAGCCAATCAGAAGCGCGGTAGAATGGGCTCCTAGCAACCGTGGGTGGAGCTTGCACGGCAGCAGCCAATGAGCAGCCACCGGGGACAGGCTGTTTTTTTTGTACAGGATTTTCCAGTTGTTTTTCATTCACAAAAAGAGAGAGAGAGGGAAAGTTAGAAGAAGAAGAAAAAAAAAAAACTTCCATTCATAAAAACCTGCCCTGGCACGAAAAGTCCTGACATGTTTTTCTTTTTCTGCCCCGACAAACTCAAAGAACTTCACTTTGTTTACTTCACTTCACGTCTCCACCTCCTCGAGCCTCCTGTACATTAACACGAGCATCCAAACTGACGTAAATCAGCTCAGGAATATGCATTCTTGCATTCTTGTGGTTTTTAAAGTCTACGCCACATGAAAACCGCAGGATTCAAAGCTGTCCACCGAGCTTTTGTACACAAGACCAGCTCGACTGGTGAAATGCTCGCTGCTTATTGAAACTGAACTGCCAAACTAAAGCCACAAGGGCCGGTTTTCTCTTTTTTTTCTGTAAGAGTAGGAAGCCAGGAGACAGGAAACAAGGTTCTGATGGGATTTGAGTTTTAGTTTCAGCGCTGATTGAGATTCAGAGACGTAACAAAGTAGTTATAGAGCAGGCGCACACGCTCACTCCTCTTCCTCCTCTCTTGTTATTTGATTCAATCTCCATAACAGGTGATACTGTACATGTTATTTCCTGCTTAATGATATTTAGATGTACATTTAGATATACACAACAGGCTATAAATATTACATCAGCCGTGCTCTGTGCCAGCAGCTCCAGCTCGTCCGGGATGTTACAGAAGTTAAACATTGTCGTTTGTTGTAAAGCTGAGATGGTGAATCTAGGAGGAGTCACAGGAGGACTGGATGGAAGTAGACGTTAAAGAATAAGGTTACACAAACCAGGAAGGCAGTTAGATAAATAGTTTTAACTCTCTGACCTCTAAAAAATCCTCCAATGAAACAGTCAGAGGGAGAAAAGAATAACACCAAAGCTGTGAAGATTGGGAACAACTGGACACAACAGGCTATAAATATTACATCAGCCGTGCTCTGTTTTTCATCATCTTAGCATGTTCTCATTTTTATCCAGTGAAATGAAACTGAATTATTCTGATGTTAGAACAACCCACATGACTTCAAAGTGATACTGTGACATGGTAGCACTTATATCTGCACACTTAATACACCGTTTGAGCATAGAAGTTCACGATCCCCTGAGGATGAACCTTACAGTCACCGGTAATCATCTGACTTCTGTTGAAGTTGAAGTTTTCACTTATCCGGTCAAATATCTGCACGTGAAACAGATCGTTTGCACACATTTTGTAAAGAAATTCACGATCCTCAGAGGATGAACCCCACAGGCCATCTGACCATCTGAAAACAAAACACTGACTTCAAGATGAGGGAACTGGAAATACAAAAATGCTAACTCATTACTGGGTTTTAGCCAAGGCTGTAAAGTGAAGCCAAAAACTGCAGTTCCTAAACGTCCACTTGAGGCTGGCTCCAGAAGTGAGTCAGTCTCCATAAGTCCCCATGTTCAAATGTCCAACTTCACAGAAACCTCACCTGCTAACCGCTTGTTAGCAGCCAACTTTTTTAAGAGACACGAAAGATTAAAAATTCACCAAAACATAAAAATCTCTAGTGTTAAACACAGACTGTATTTTTCAAATGTTAGGCTAACGGCTAACACACTAGATTTATATTTTATACTTGCTAATATAATAACGTTAGCATTTTGCTCAAAGTTCCTTGTTACCTCACACTAGCTACTTTTACCTCGAGGAAAACATTCAGAGAAAGACTTACATACAGAGAAACTTACATCCACGCTAACGGCATAACCTGTCATGAGGGAGGTCACAAGCCAAGACGTTTGAGGTACGAACTGAAGGCAAGTGGAAATATTTTCTGCTGATGCTTGAGATTATTTCATTTCCACAACCTCCTTTGTTCCAGATATTAAAGCATGACTCAACATTATTGTGTTGTTACCACGGTATTGGCAAATTTCTGCCCTTGCAAAACAAAAAAAAAGAGAGTCACACGTGATATGTGACAACAAACCATGTGAGTGTTTTGGACACAGAATGCCTCATTTCCATCTGAAAATGATGAGCATGTGAATCATCGCTTCTCCCCTCGCTCTACTCTCTACAAATTATTGATATGATTTAGAGTGAATGAAATAAACCTCTGAGTGTGTGTGTGGAAAACCCCCCTCTCCTCGGCTCGCTGTCACCTCTCACCCAGGAGTCGATTCGTTTTACGTCTGAAGTGAAAACTGTCGCACGTGATTCCCGACAGACGAGAAGAAAAGTTCACTTCTGGAGTGAGGCGCGTGTTTGGAAAGCACATGTGTTTTTAATCCAAGGTAGGAGCAGAAACAGCCGCGTTAAATACCTACACGGTGATATACATTCATTTAATATTGTGCTGATACAGTCGTGTTACGGCCTGCACCAGATTTACAACTCCTTCAGATCTTTTAGGATGAATTGAAATGGTGAAGAACAGAGGCAGTTGCCATAGATCACCCTGTGTATTTCATTTACAGCACGCCCACGCCCACACACACATATACACACAATACAAATGCATTGTGAAATCTATTGTAATAGTCATCCACCCCTGAGTCTAATATAGCTTTGTCAGCACAGAGATAAGTACTGACAGAGACAGAGGGGAGACATTTTAAGTCCAGCGCGGTGCTGTGGAGTGCAGTCAGAGTGCTTATTGATCAAAGCTGGCTGTGCTTGATGGATGGGTGAAATGTTATTATACCTTCAGCTGTTCGAGTTATGGAGAGACAGAAGTGAGGTGTGTTGAAATGGGAGAGAAAGAGAGAAACAAAGCGACGAAGACAGACAGAAAAATGAAAGAATAAAGTTAAAGTTTGGAAAAAGGTGGAGACGGGGAGTGAAAAAAGAAGATGTGGAGAGAGGAAAGACAGAAGGAGCCAGAAGCCGAGGCGTCTGTGGGGGGATGGTGTCGTTTGGAAGGCTTGTCGACAACACCTCTCCGTCTTCCTCTCTCTGGAGCTTCGTCTTCCTCTCTCCATCCCTCCTGCTCCTCCCTCGCTCCTGATAAGACCGATGGTGACTGATAAACAAATGAAGATCTTTGATAAATCAAGGACACCACACAGGGACTTACTGGAAGCACGATCAAAACATCCAGCCTCAAAATTACCATATAAAAAATACAAAAATATTTAAAGTGATTCATTTTGATTTACTACAGACGGCGTACAACACATTTTAAAAGGAAACAAAGATTATTAAACATAACAAAAAGTTATTCAAAGCACCAGAAGTGCTGAAAATGTGACTTAATAAACTCTTTTTTGCATTCAAAGGGTTCTAAAAAAGTTCTCCAGAGAACTCAAAGTGGTTCAGAGCTGATGTGGTTTTTCATGGCGATGCCACATTAGAACATTTTTCAGTCAATCGGTTCTTCAAATTATTTATTTACAGGTTTTCCCCAGAATTTAGTGTCAGTCAAGCTGCAAATCATAATTATTTATTCATTTATCGATGGTTGGTTGAAAATATAAATTGATGGTTTCGTGGTTTTGCTGAAGAGGTCTCGTCTCTTCTTCGACATGACGAACATCCACCACGCACAAACAAACAGGTCTGCTCTCCACGATACGAACGATTCAACGTGTCTTTGATTTTCACAGGTTAGAGTTTGTGCATGTGGGTTTACCTGCCATCGCTTTGATGATTATCATCTTCACCAAGCGGCCACGTCATGCTGTCCACAGAGTGCGTGCCGCAGCCGCACCCCTGCTGGGAATGTACTGGAGTCCCATAACAACCAACAATCTGCATTGTCGGGCAATGCCAAAACCCAAACCATGACATATGGGTTCACTCCATGTATGTGGAACTCAGCAATATTTATTTGTCTTTGTTTAATTCTGTACAGATGTGTTTGAATTCGAGCCATACGTTTAATCCAGTGCTGTGTTTCTCAAACTTTTTACGTCGCGTACCGGCTCAGAAAATATTCGTAGTCCAGTCCTGCTAATATTGGAGCCACGATCGTCTTATTTTACTCTACCTTATTATCTCAGCAGCAGTAGCATTCATTTGGAGTTGTTTTTAAAGTCACCAGATGAATCTAAGCTCAGTCTTCACTCTCTTTTTAGCTCTGTTTTTGGTCTCCACCAGGTCCTGAGCGAAAGAGCTCCTAAATGTTTTAAACTTCACTCATAATGGAAGCGAAATAAAACTGTTATCTATCACAGGACATTCACTCTACATGGACGACGCTGGGACCATTAAAACAAACAGGACTTACTCTCAGGCTTGGAGAGGCCTGGTTTTGTTTGGAGTGTGGAGCGGGCTTCCGCAGAAGAGCAGCCTCTCTCACGTGCCATGCCAACTGAAAAATGATTCCTAATGCAAACACTCGCCGTGTGAAACGCGGGGCAGGTCGTCTTTTTCGTTTCACATGCCCTTGTAACTTGCTTGCGTGTCTGCGCCCTGAGACAAACCTTTTCCAGTTTCTCTTCCAGGGTGACCAAAAATAATGTCAACCCCACACAAGTTTCCTGACTTATCACACATCCTAACTGTGCCACGGTGCCAAATCTGGACCCCCCACCCCCGCCTCAGGACCGACTGGTGTCCTGCTTGCGCAAAATTTACACCCTGGAGAATATTTCCTCAGAAAACAATACACACCTGAAAATAACTCCAGACAAAATAGAGCCAGCTATGTTTGTTGCATGATTTTTATTTTTTTAAACGCAAAGAGCACTTCCTTAAAAGTTCAAGCTCGATTATTTGAACTTGCAACCTTCCTGGAAAGATCCCATTGTTTAAGGGGCTTAAAGCACTCTATATCATGTTGCTCTTTGGAGACCTGCCCTGAACAGACACACATCAGTGCCTTGATTATGAGCAAGCGCCCAAACAGTGCGTACAAGGAAGCTAAAAGTTGATTTGTGAGTCACTTGTGTTGACATGATTGGTTGTTAGCTAGGAGATGTTCCAGGATTTTGATTTACACCTCCTGGCGATGTCCTCCTGAGGCTGGTGCAGGGGATTGTCACTGCCTGCGGGGCTTTAGACCACAGAGACAAGTCGAGTGATTTCCCACCCGTGCGCCACCCCTGTGGAATTCCTGGCAGTGATGTTCAGTCAGCGCCCCAGACAGGCTTCGCTCGCCTCAGTCGAGGCCTGCCTGCTTTCTGCAACAGACGAGCTTCAGTGGAGGTGTGTGTGTGTGTGTGAGAAGAAAGGGGATGAGACAGAAAGAGATCTTTATTAGTGTGTTTATGAGAAAGTGCGTGTCATGTTTAATGCATGTGTCCACGTATGTGCGCTCCCGTGCATCTCCTCCTCCTTTCCCTGTGTGTGCTGTAAAATCCGCCCAGGGCCTGTTCTTCATTCCCCCAGGACACTGCACCGTTGCTGGGATGCCTGCTTGTGTATAGCCATAGTCAGGAAATGTCACTGTTGGCATCTGACGAGCGCTAGTGCGCCAACCCAAGCGTGCCTCCTAGCCACCTGCGGCCCAACCTCCTCCGCCGCAGACACTGGCTCGCTTGTTTGTTCACCGACCATTCCTTGCCATTCCCCTCCAAAGTCAGCCTGTCTGGCCTGCTCGGGGCCTGTGAAAGATCAATCAGGTGAGCACAATAGCATTTATAGGGGTGTTTTTGACTGGCAGCCCTGAAGAGAAGTAGCTGCCATGCAGCTGCACCGGCCCAGCTGAGCTGCCAGATAAAACACAAAGCAGACTCTAAACTCTCCCCCACACAGATACACAGACACCCACCAAAAACACCCAGTTTAACGGCTCACGGCTGATTTATGCATGTTTGACGTTTGTTATTCGATTTTAAATTTTATTGCTCTACTTTGTAATCTTTTATTTTTTTGGCTGACATTACTTACTCGTTGTTTTACTGTTTATCTTTCAGCTGACCTTTTACTTTTATTAATTAGACGTCACTAAATGTCAATGGCACTTTGAATTCCACTAACATTTATCAAAGGTGTTGTGCAAATATTTTTTAAATATATCATTTCATTCCTCGAACAAACCAAAACCAACAACGTGTCAGTCCCAAGCTGCAACCACCTCGGCTGAGAAAGGAAGCACCAAAACCTGCAGTTCCTCAAACGTCCACCTGAGGCTGGTTCCAGAAGTGAGTCAGTCTCCATAAGTCCCCATGTTAGACAGCAGAAATAAACATGTTTACAGCCTGGTACAAAAAACAGTTTTGGTCTCTGTAGCTAATTTCCCCGTTCATGACAACTGTACTGAGGGTGAATTTATATACAACTCACCTGTTCACATTATATTAAGGCTTAAAGTTCTGCAGGATTCAGAGCGTGGACGCTTTGACTGACCGTCATTCTGCCCACCAATGATCCCCGTCTTTGCTGATATTTAGATTAGATTAGATCACTCGTGCTCTGTCCATTCTTTCTTTGCACAGTCATTGGTCAATCCCTCTGACTTCCATGCTCCTTCTGTGGCTCGTATTACTGAAGATTTACGTTTTCAGCCTTGGATTCGTACACATTCGGTGCAGGAGTGAGTATTTATGGCAGCAGGAAATGAAGGAACATGTCAGCAGTGGAACAGTGTGACTCATTCATGTTTTTTGGACAACAATGGAGTTCAATGGCGCAGGTACCAAGGCAATAAAACACAAGGCTCGAGGTTAAAAGTTTTTCCTTGCCACGGCCGTGAAGCGCTTGCTCATGGTGGGAATTGATATTCTATGTTTTCACATACGAGGAATCTGTGTTGGGTTTGTCTTTGCTGCGACACGCAGTTATTTATTCAAATGTGCTTGTTGGAGACACTTGCAAATATGCATGTATTCACATTCATGTTTATTCACGCTATAAAACCGGCCCCTATTACCAGCCAAAGGCACATCGCGGAGACCAAAGAGTGTTGTGGGAGACATTGTTTTGTTCTAAAAGCAGGACAGCTTTAAGGAGACACAGAGGAGCCTTGTTGATGTCTCTCTCTCTCTCTCTCTGTCTGTCTTGCTCACTCGTTCGCTGCCCACATAGCGCTTGTTCAGTGTAAACCCTCCTATTGTTGCCATCGGCCCCCTCTTCACCCACATTTCCATTTATATCCCATTTTCCACTTCATTTCCATGCTAATTTGGGGTGGACAAGAAAAATCCCATGTTATGTCATTTATAGTGATGCAGCTGGTTTATCCATCCACACAAGGGGAAAACCAGTGGGGCAGGCCCCCGGGGCATGGCCTCCCCTTCATCAAAACTGCCTCTGTTGAATCAAAGGCAGGATATGTACATGGTAGGACTGTTTGGCATACTGACGATTAAAGATGTCTCTCAAGAATTCAACATAAAGGGGAACTCAGTATTGAGTTGAAAATCAAACAAGAGACAGATTAATAGCGAGTTATTTTAGCAGTTCTGAGCTCTGCTCCACATTTTCTGCTGGGGTTTCATGGTTTTGCAATCCCGTATTGTAGTGTTTTCACAAGGGAGCCTGTCTAATTTTGTTGGATTCCTGCTTGTAATGACTCTGAATCCTTGTAAACTCTGTGGTGTAAACAATGCCTCCAGATCTTTCCAGCAAAACAACACACAAGTCTGTTTGGAGGCCTGAACAAGTGGGCGGTTGTGTTTAGTTTGGGTTTATCCGGTACTAGGAGACCTGATAACACAAGGTCACTCAGCTTGACCGCAGATGTCCCACCACGGGGGGTGATAGTGAATTTAATAGGACGTGAAATGTATTTAAAAACCCATCTTAACAGGATGTTTTGAAGGTTCCACATGATCCCTCGTAGTATGAGCTGCCTTCTTGTTGTTTATGAAGAAATGTTTCTGTAATGTTTACCATAGTTTAGCATGTTAGCATGCTGACATCCAAATTTAAACACAACATACAACAGGGGCTGATGGGAAGTTCTGTAGACTGAAGGTAAATAAATCAAATTACCGGACAGTGGATGATCAATTCATCCTCTGGGAACCATGAATGTCTGCACCAAAGTCTGTCCCCAGTTGTAGGAGACATTTTAGTGGATGGAAGTTAAAAACTTTGACCTGCAGGTGAAGCCAGGGATCACCAACACTCCTTAGGATTCATCCTCTGGGCACCATGCATATCTGTCCAAAAGTGTCAACTTGCTGAGCGTTCACTAAGCCATGAGTGTCAGTCGCAAACTCTGTGCCAATGCATTTTTAATGTCAAGAAATCTCAGCAGATAAGTGGAAAATCGGGCTGGCTGGTGGCACGAAAAGTCCAGAGAACCAAAGTCATTAGGATTCGTCCTCTGGAGCTCTTGAATATCTGCACCAAATTTCATGGCAATCCATCTGATAATTGTCGAGACATTTTCTTGCCTGCTGGTGGCGGGGAAAGGTCAGAGGGATCACCAAAGTCAATAGGAATTATTGTTTAGGACTATGAATGTTTTATTTGAGATATGTCACCGCGGACCACAGAGGAAGAACCGCCCACAGACTGACGTTAGCCTAGAAAAAGATACTTGTTTATGAAACAATGAAAAACATTACAGCTAAAACACGGGACGCATTCACACACACATATCATCTGAATAAATCATTGCTACACCGAGGGCCCTAACTGCAAATCAAGAGCGAGAAAAGGTGACCCTCTGCACCTGTAAGGACCGGCTAATGCCCTTCGTGTACGAAATGCCTGGCCCTCCACGCTGTCTTTGAAGTAAGCAAACAGTCGGAGAAGTATGTGGGACTGGCACCCGTGCCATCCTGTGACATCTGGGATTTCGCCAGGCCAGGAATGTGCGCAACTGCCCTTGATGGAGGTGCACGTACCGTATTATATGTGGCAGTGGCAGTTCAGAAGCATTAAGGACGCGGTTTAAAGGCTATTACCATGAGCTGTGTCCTTGGGGGTGGAAATGCCAGTCGATTTCTGCGATGAGGCCCTAATGAATGGTATCCTTTGACAGACACTGGATGCCTCTCAGTGATCTTAGCACTACATTTATGGCAATTGAGGGTTACTTTTAGTAGAGGCCGTTACCTCGATATGAGCACGTTCGGTGTACAGAGCTTCTTTGAAAGTCTCATCGCAGAAGCTTGGACGGAAGTCAAGAAACAGAGTTGTCGGTCTGAATTTCGCTCCGAGAGTGTAAAAACCACAACTCCACCACAGCTAATTTAATCTAAAACTCTGGAAAGGTTTGAAAGACCAAAAGCAACATCGACTCTGCGAGCTGACAGCCAACTCTCACATCGACACGCGCAAACTCAAAATAACTCCTCGTGAAAATTAACGCTCGGAGACCTTTCTTATTCCTGACTTCGGGCTTTCCCCCCCGTCATGCCTGTTTTTAACTTCGAGCACAATGAAGCTATGCATTGTGGGTAATTGCCGCTTACTGAAATTGTGCCTGAAGGGCCCCAAAACACTAAGAAGTAGCCCTCGAGCGCTCGGCGATTTCACAGTGTGAAAGCTCTGAGCTGGACGTGATGGGAGGGCTGTGAGGGGGCGGACTGTGGGACGGGAATATGCTGTGCTCTCTTAATCTAAACAATAAACACACACTGTGTATTCGCTGCGTTTTCTAATGCAACACACTTGAGGAAAAGTGAAACAGTTTGTCCCTGAAAATAGCGCTCCTACTTCCAAAGATCGGCTGGATGAGACCTAACGCACGCACGGCATGAAGGTTTGATTCGTTAAACTGCACGGCATTTATCAACACGTACAAACTCATCACAAGAATGTGTTAAAACCCAATCATGTGACAGTTTTACAGATAATTTAACATCCTTCAGTTGGGTTATAATTTAAATCATTTAAAGTGTGCCAGTATGCATAATTTATGACACTCTTAGTGTCATGTTAGTTTACTGGAAACACATTTGACACTGATTTCATGTCTGGAAATGTAAACTCCAAAAGAAGACAGAAAGAAACAGATGGCAAGTTTAAAAATTAAATTAAATATTTTACAGATTTTTCCCCAAAATAATTATGATTGTTCACCTTCAATAAAGGGACAATGCTAAAAGTTCTGCAGTTGTTTCCATTATTTTATGTAACATTCAGAGTTTTCACATTCTTTTTTCAGATTTTTAGAAAATACGAAATCTCCTCATCTGAAAACAGACGTAAGATTTTCACTGTCACTAATTACAAATAAAGCTCACACCACTGTTGATCATAAAAGCTTAAATAAAGCTGTAACGAGGCTGCCCAGCTTAAACGCTGCTCGGGCGGGAGCAGGGTGTGAGCGGCGTAATGTAACATGGCACCTTGTTTTCGTCCTGCTCGCTGCATGTTTTGAGGATAGAGCGCCACGCAGCATGACATAATAAAAACAATATTCCATTGAGAAAACTTTGGGCCCGTATTGCGGGCAATGCTGAAGTGACCACTCCCTTCTTGTGTCATGCTGTATTTGCTCCGCTCAGGTAAAGCTTGCACTGATGTCAGCCCTCTCTCTCTCTCTCTCTCTCTCTCGGCCTCACATCAGGGGATGAAGTCAGCGGTGTTTGAAGGAGTGAGATCATTTTTCCATTGACTGCAGAGTGGGGCAGTGTAAGGGACACCTCTTGTGGCAATCAGGGAGATGTTGCTTGTCTGCCTGCTTGCCTGTCTATCGACCTTGCCTGTCTATCTGCTTTTATACTTCTCTTGCTCGCCTTTCTGTCATTCACACCAATCCAGAGGGATGATGAACATAACCGAGGCTCGGCATCGTTTGTCTAATTATTTTTCTACTTTGGTCATGGACGTAACACTGGGATAGTATGCAAAAACTGCAGTTCCTCAAACGTCCACTTGAGGCTGGCTGCAGCAGTGAGTCAGTCTCCATAAGTCCCCATGTTAGACAGCAGAAATAAACATGTTTACAGCCTGGTACAAAAAACAGTTTTGGTCTCTGTAGCTAATTTCTATTAAATCTTACACACCGGACCTTTAATCTACAGATACGAGAGAGAAAATGTCAAATGATTACAAAAACTCTCGTCTCGTATATTTGAGTCATGGTTTTCTTACCGACATCAACTGCTGACTAAAGATCACTTACTCGATCTAGCCTTTGTCTTGCTTTGTCTCCTTCTCACCCACAGTCACACACTCACACACACACACAACACAAACAGGAATGCATATACGTTAAGTGTTATACTCCTATAACCTGAGCACAAAGGAGCCGCGCACAGGCACATTAAAACTGCGAGAACACACTGTAACAAACAACATGAAACAAAACACTGGTGCCCACAAACAAACAGGACTACACACACACACACACACACACACACACTCGCACACACACTCCCCCCACCCCCCCTCTTCACCCATCTCAGCATGACATCAGCTCGTCCTGGGTTACTCGGCCTCCCGAGTGTCCTGATGGTAGTGATAAGGCAGGAAAGTCACTGATTAGCTGGGAATCTCGTTACACAGGGAGCAACGGATCCCTCCCTTCTTCCTCCTCCTCCTCCTCCTCCTCTTCTCCACCACTCCTCAGCTCCTCTCTTCCATCACTGCTGCCATGCATGAGCAACGATGATGAGCAGAAAGGGCCAAACGATGACCAGATGAAGCAGAAACCAACAAACAAGAAAAACATACATAAACAAAACACCTCATCAGAGACGACTACACAAAAACAGCTCCGTAAATCTGAATCCTTCACGTCTGAAGTCGACAATAGAGATGATGAATGGACGGTAAATCTCTTTGACGTCTGCTTTAACCGATTATCTGCTGATCGTTTTACCCACGCTCGGCTCTCGGGGTGTGTCAGGTGATCCTGTCACTTCTCATGCTGTGTCAAATCTTTCTGCATTTACCAGATAAGACAACATCTTGCACAGATGATGAATCTCACCGGCTTTAAACTGCCTTCTTTCAGCTTTCTCGAGGCCGGCGCTCGCTCACTCTCATTCACCGTCTCTGTCTCTCAACCAAAGCTCTCTGTCTCTCACACAAATCAAATGAAACTTTGATTCGCAGTGTAAAATGTGTCTGTGTCTGAATGTGTGTGTTCTGTTATTGCCACTTTTAAACGACATGGCATCTCCTCTTTCTCCGTGATGGCTGGTTTCTCACTTCAGTCTGCAAAACGATGAAATGTTTGGTCGGATACTTTGATCCAGTTCTGTTGTATTTCATTCTTTTGGGTTCAGCAGGAGAAAAAAACAACATCGAACAACATTTCTTCACTATTCAGGATTCATGGTGGCAACATTCAGGCTGTAAATCAGGCTGAGGCTTTATGGGAGGGATGTGGTGTTGACTTAAGCGCCCTATTCTTCTGATATTCCAGCATTTCCCAGTAATGTTGCGAGGGCGTTGTTGCTTGGCTTTGCTGCCGTCGGGCCTATTGTCTCGGATACAAGGAGAGCAAACGTATGCTTGAGGGAGCCCCTTTTAGGACTCAATCAGTCTTTTGGTGGGGTCCACTGACCCAGAAAATGGGTTTCCACAGCTAGAGGAAATGATACTCAGTAATCACCTTACTGGTAACGCTGGGGAAGAATGCACAGGGATCGCACACAGAGCGGCAGAAGAGAATAAAGTGCGTTCACTGATATATCTGAGAAGATGTAACGTTTGTCTTTTTCAAACCTGTTTCTCTCTTGGCAGATAACTCGCAGGTTTGATACGAGCGAGTTTCCCACACATTCCTGTCATATACTCATTATACAAGAGCATTTTCCAGAGCTGAGGGCAGGTGTATCATGTGTCAGTCATGTTACTTTCTCATGGGAGATGTGGTCGAGATATACAGTAAAGGGAGGCAGAGCAAAGACGAGTGAACATTCGCAGGCTCGGTTTAGCTGCAGCTCTGATCTGATGCTTGTAACCACGATAGCAGCGCGGCTGGATGGTGCAATACTTTAGTCAAAGCTGAAATTGATCAACAACTACTGGATGGATTCATGTTCACCTGCTCAGATTATATTAAAGTGATGCAGAATTAAGCAACCAGGCGTCATTGAGCTCAGCTCGTCTTTGCAGATTAGCTGGGAGGTGGAAGAGGCAGAACAGCAGTCTAAAACTGAAAACTTGTGGTCCTGCAGCCTAAAACTCCAGCACTGGATTTTTTTAAGTGTATCTGATGTGCAGACATGTTGTGAAATGTGTTGTTTTCCTCCTCTGTGTGAATGATGTAACGTTACGTGGGCGTCCCGATGAACGATTGGCATCTAGGGCTTGTAATAGATGCACTACTGCAAATGAAGGAGCGATAAATACGTCGCTCAAACACGCAGAAACGTAAAAGGCTCAACATCCAAAGCCGGACAGCTTCACGAGAAAGAGTTGACCTTGCCAAACTCAGCGTTCCACATGTGAAAAATCTGTTCTATATGCCCGAGGCCGATAATGCCATATCATGACATAGAGTACATCTGATCCGGGTGGGTCCGGTTCAGTGAAAACATTTTCCCTGTGCTATTCAGTTACACATGCCATTGCATAATCACAAGTGATTCTAAATAGGTCATTCAGGCACTTGTTATTTAAGATCTGTGGAGGACCTGTTTTGACAGTCGTGCCCATTGATCTGGGTTGGAGTCCGGTTTCACATGGGAATTGATTGTATGATAAAGATAGAATGATTGATTGACTTGATTCAGAAAGCATTAGGCTATATGCAACAGACAGCTCAGCTGCAGAGCACCATGCGTTCTTTAACTAGCTTAATAAATCGAAGAGTTTTATTTTACTCAGGCTCCGTCTGGTCTTTAATACACTGTAGGTAACTTAATAAGTTTAAATGTGATGTACTTACTGAACGCTTTGGTCTGCTAATCTAAAGTTTGACTAAGAACTCTTTAAAGTTGGAAGAAACGACACATTCCTCTTCTTACAAGTGAAAAGTTGCAGTGATTTAATGATTTAATGATTTAATGATTTAATGATTTAATGTTTTAATGTTGCTGCCATACTTTGCTGGATATGACAGCTTGTGGTGACTTGGATATTGTTCTGCTTAATATTTCTGTGGAACTGGCGTTACTAAGCACAGTGAGGTTACGTTCTTCCACTTTTAGCTTTCGGTTTATCGACTTTATGACTCACTTCATAGAAATAGTTCAGCACATCAGGAAGTTATTCACCTTCTTGGTAAAGCTTATATGACGCTATCATATAACAGTCAACTGTTAGTTTTCTGTACAAATGAGTACAGCAACTTGCAAAAGAGCGAAAAAACTGCAGTTCCTCAAACGTCCACTTGAGGCTGGCTGCAGGAGTGAATCAGTCTCCATAAGTCCCCATGTTAGACAGTAGAAATAAACATGTTTGCAGCCTGGTACAAATTGAATTTATGAATTTATGTACAACTCACCTGTTATATTAAGGCTTATGATTGACAGGTGTCGTCACAGATGATGTCTCAGGTACCAAAAGGCCCGTTGTTTGGTTAGCTGGGAGCGGTGGGTGACATCACGGATGCTACATCCATGTTTTGTTCTGTCTATGATGTTCTTCTAACCATAGCTTCTTATCATCATGTTTTATGGACAGACTTGAGAGTGGTATCGATCTGATATAAACTGAATAAGCATATTTACAAAAACTGGAACTGTTCTTTTAAAAGAACACTGTCCTCTCGTTAAATATATTCCCACTCCGTTATAAAAGGAGGCTCATTCATGTGGACGTGTCTCGTCCTGCTTCCAGTTTGTTTGACTTCTGTACAGGTCACGACAGAGGACAGTGTGACAAAGGAAGAGGAGGGAAGCGGGGAAACATAAAACAACATTATGACTACTTCAAATCTCTCTCTCTGACCTGTGGCTGCTCCCGCTGAGCGGAGTGACGGCAGATGGCCGAGGTGATGAACGAAGAGAAGACGATAAGCTTTATGGTGACGTCCCCAGGCAACACAGTGTGGCTGAGATAAACTTCTGCTGCTGTGTTTGATTTGAGTAAATATTTTGGAGGGTGGATGGTGGCAACCGTGTGCCTGGTGTGTCGTATTCAGTGCCACCGTTCACGAGGACGGATACTTCGCGTTCAGCACCTCTGTGCTGCTTTATTGTGGTTACTGTTTGCTGGCGGTTTCCAGTAAAGGAAAGGAAAGGAAAGGAAAGGAAGGGAAAGGAAAGGAAAGGAAAGGAAAGGAAAGGAAAGGAGGGCGGTTAAGACCTGAACATGTCATGTTGTAGTCACAGACGCCACCATGAGGTCACCTCCGGTAGAGCACTGCTGGCTTGTGGATCAAAACTGAAGCAATGTTTGTCCTTTAAACTTAATAAGTAATCTTTCTTCTGTGCCAAATAACAGTCGCACCTTTCGCAGTCTTCGAAACTTTATCTGTAATTAAACCCAAAATGTTAAGGCACTTAAAACTGGACAAAGGACTTGTGTTTGGACGTTCTCTCATAGGTGGGGAGCGAAACTGTCACTCAGCAGAGTGAGTCACAGTTACTAAGGTGCCTGTTTGTGTGTTGACTGTGTTTGTCGCCGTCAGCGTCAGTCACAGCTGAAAAACAGCGGCTCACTGACATGCAGGTAAGACTTTATAAACCGAGGGACAGAAATATGACCAGTGAGTGAATATGAAACATATACACGCTCCAGGTTCATGACACGTCCTCTGTGTGTGTGTGTGTGGCTCATTTTGACGTGTCACAGAAGGAAAAGTCCACGTGTGAATAATAAAACGACTGATGGCTGCGTTCCATTTAGCTGCTTCGGCCTCAGAGCTCTGGTATCGTGCATGCTCGCTCAGTGGCATACATTAAAAATCCTACATGAGCACAAGAACATAGACTTAAAGTACTTATTATGTGTTATGGTTCATAAATTATGCCTTTAATGTAAAATAATGCATCATATTTCGAAGGTGATCGTGAGTTTTGTGTGTAAAGTCAAAGTAACGTTTAACTGTAGCTGCCGTGTCATTTTAAAGGAACTTGAAACTTTATTTTGCTTCACAGAGGAAACAGTAAAAAGAGAAACAGACAGCAAAGAGCAGAGAGAGTCGACCAGAGTGTCATCACTGTCTCTGCAGCGTTCATCATCTGACCAACATGTTGATCCAGGCCTGTGATGACGTGATGTTCTAACTGAGCACCAGGTGGCATCAGAGACTCACTGTTGTCAGTCAGCGCTCAGAGGGAGGAAGAGACGAGACGAAGCCCGATCTTATTAAACTAAAGTCAGAATTCAACAGCAGAGAGATGAATCATTTTAAAAAATCAAAGAAAAACAAGAAAAGTTTTATTATATAAACGTCTGATTATTTGTGAAGGCGATCAGCAGAGACAGTTTGTGTTTTATGATCACATCATGTCACCTCTGAATATTTACCGTGACACAGAGAGTAAATCTGATGTGCAGCCACGTGCAGGCGACCACACAAGGTGTGTGTATGAAATATTACACACTAAAATGTTTAAATACCGAGTTAACTTTTTACAGCAGAGCTTGTGTTTTTTTTTATGTCATTGTTTATTCTGACCCAAATAAATAACAAATATTTTGTGTGTGTGATTTTTCAAACTGTAAAAATAAAACTGAAGATATTATTGTGATTTTAGTTTATGACGGCGGGTCAGAGCTGCGCCGTGTCTCTGCTGCTCTTCTACACAAACTGGGTGAAATTTTGGCCCAATAAAAATTTCAGTGTGTATAAAACATTAAAGCGTTTCCAATATTAATGAGGCCATTTGAGGACAGGACAGACTAACAATGAAGGCAGGTTTATAATGTCGAGCTCTTCAAAATGCTCAACATAAGACATAAAGGACTAAAAGAAGAAAACTTGACTTTACTTTTAAATTTAAAGCACAAAATATGAATAAACACTTTTAAAGTCTCCAGCTTTGATTTAAATAACTCAGAGTCGGAGTTTGTTCCAGATCTGAGCTGCATGAAATCTGAACACTGCTTCTGAGTTTTGACTCTGGGGACGTGCCGGTTCATAACGGAGCAGCAGATCAGAAACTTTATGAAAACCAACTTTAAAGTGCCAAGATCTGAAAACTGGAGTGACGTGATTCACTTCTTACTGAAGACTCAGCTTATAAACCGGCTGGACGGTAAATTTTATAAAGGGACATCATTGGGATTTTACTTACACTCTTATTTTTGTCATAAATAATCATCATCCTCCAACACAATCCTAAAATCTCTGCAGCTTTATGTAACGCAGCTCTTCTCTTTATTCATTTATATGTTACATAATATCTTATTATGTTATCGTATCAAGATGATGTCCTAACATCCAGCTCGGAGTGAAAGATCAAACTGAGGTTGCGTAGCGTCTGGATGGACTCGCCGTCTCTCTTCATTTCTTGTCTTTCAGATGTTTTAGACGTAAGATCTAACACAGCCTGAATGCAGAAATATTGCCCCCAGTCCTCTGCGGCGTCTGACTCGGTTACATTGACCGGTGGCGGTGATGGAGTTATCGTGGTAGCAGATATCTTTGCTCCATAGATCTGTTTCCTCCACCGCATCGCGGAGCAGGATTTCAGTCTTGCCCACTTGTTTGACCTCTGGGGGAAATCCAGACAATCTGGTAATGATGTCACTTTTCCGAGCCTATCAAGGCCAATTAGTGTTCAACACAAGGACGCGTGCACACGGGCGCAGACAGACACGCATAAACACACACGCACGTGCACGTACACACACTATAATTAAGAAATAGTCTTACATAAACAGAGTAATACAATATCTTAAAACCCATTTAGAGGGAGCACTGAAATAAACCTTTGCTTTATTGCATTTGTCAGGTCTTTCAAACTGATTGGTCCGTCTCTTTCCTCTCGCTCGCAGACGTTTCTTCTGTTTTTTCTCTGCAGACTGATGAAATATTGTGCAGGAGATGAGTGAAATCTTGCCTGCTCTGACACACGGAGAGGTTGTTAGAGGGAAAGAGGCCTGGAAGGAAGCGTACAGGCCGAGGAGAGGAGAGGAGAGGAGAGGAGAGGAGAGGAGAGGAGAGGAGAGGAGAAGCAGGTAATAACGGTGGGCCTTTTTTTGGACCGGACCCCAGCCGGAGCAGGTTTCAGGTCTGTGGGTGTAGAATAACAGAATCGCCGTGACCCGGTGCCTCGTCCGCCTGACAGATTGACAGAAACACTATTTCTCTCTTCTGTCTTCTTCTTCCAGTTGAGTACAAACCTCTGAAGCCTTCTTTCCTTTTAAAGTGAGAAGTATGACATGGAAATATCTGGTGGGACCGGAGCCAGCATGGTCGAGTTAACAGGGGAACGTTGGAGGGAACTTTTTATTCGTATCGAGCGATCACAATATTTGTGGTCAGAAATCAGGAAGCCAGAATCTCCAATTAATGAATAAAACAGACGAAATGCTCCGCGTGCGACGTTTGACCAACACGAACACGAACGCGTAGGCAGCACGTCCTGGAAGTTCAGCAAACCGCCAAGATGACTCTGAATGTTTTACCGTTTTGTTTACGCGTCACTGCTAACCTTCCCACAATGCATCGCGCCCCCATTTTATAGGTGCAAAACACTAAACCTGTCAGTGACCCACGAGCGTCGGACATCTCAGCGCGCTGCAGAGGAAACTACTGAGACTTACACAGAAGGTAGAAGTCATTTTAATTTAATGTTCGTTTAATAAATATGAAGCCTTCGTTTTCCTCAAAGGACTGTTTATTTATTTAGGATTTATTTTAAAGATATTTCATATTATATTCGATGCTCAACAATAACAGAACAGAGCAGCTGATCAACTGAACAAAGTAACTTCAGGAAGTTTGGATGAATATCGAGCAGATTATTTCCTGTGAATATTTAATCAGAGGAGAGTTTTGCAGATATATTTTGGAACTTTTTACAGTTTTATGTCATAATATGTGTATATATTTTTAATAATTATACATAATATTAATTTTAGTCGTTTAGATTCTGTCTTTTCTTCTGTTTGACCTGCCGGCTGTCGTTTTATTAGCTGATGCTGCACGAGGCCGTCCAACAGAGTGAGAGCTCTGGAAATATAGTTTATTTCTTCACTGTAATCTGATGAAATAATAATTCAATAATTATTCATTTGAATTAACAGTTGTATTTAGTTTTCTTCACAGAAACGCTGACACGTCAGCTGAAGCTTGGTGCTTTAACCTGCTGCGTCACACCTGCTCAGCTGTTTGTCTGCTCGGCCTCGCTCCTCCAGCGTCTCCTCTGATCTGCTTATCACATATAAAAACTCTCACGTCATCCGGCTCGGGACAAAAGTTGCTGAAGCGGCTTTTTGGTTTTTATGGTCGTAGCCACACGATTACTTTGCCAGATTGAAAACAGACTGAAAATATTTAATTTAGCCGTTGCAGCTGATTAATTTGGCCTTTGTGCGTCTGGATTCTGACATGTTTGTCTTTGTTCATTAGCTGAGTGGGCAGGAAACTCTGCGACGTATAATTAGACTTGTTACTGTTGGCTATTTAATTTGTATTATTTTAATTCTGGTCTAGTGTTTTAATCCTGGTTGTCATAATGGAACCAGCACATTTACATGCATACCTACATACAGTATATATTAAAGCAGAGGTTTGCAAACTGAGGCTGTCGGCCTTCGCTCAGACAAAGCTTGGAAAAAGTCGCCCCCCTTCCTCCCATGCTAGTTTCAGCTGAATCCTGGTTACATATGGGATCATTAGTTTGTTATTTGATCCCATAAACACTCAACAACTGAGCCAAGAAAGCCCAATATCGCTGTTTGACATAACAGACCGCAGCAAACACACAACTCAGAGAAAATCAGAAAATCTGCTGGATCTTTAATCAAATCACACGTTCAGGCTCTTCTACACGATCCTCTTCACTCCTACCTTGAAACAACACTAACAGACTCACAGCACTGTCTAAAGAAGTGGACTCGGGTTCATGCACTTGCATCGGACGCTCTGTTTGCATCCGGGCCAGACAAGGAATGTAGATTTACAAGCCTGTGCAGCCATGCAGATGTGGAACCAAAGAGCAAGTGTTATGGTGTATCCCCTGGTGTGCGAGTCCACCGTCTCCTCTCCTCCACCTATCCCCCCCCCACCACCACACCTCTTCCTCCCCCTCTCCTCTGTCCCTTCCCCCCCGTCAGCGGCAGGAGCTGCTGCAGCATCCCTGCTGGGCCTTGCCTGTTTATCTCTTCCGAAGCAGCCATGATTAATGAGGCCCTGAACACATCCTCTCTTTCCCCTGGACCTGGGGAGCCCCCACAGCTGAGTAAACAGGCCCAGCCGCTGTTCCACCCTGCTGCCACGATCCTGGGCCCGAGGTGGGTCGACAGGGAACCCCCTCCACCACCAACCTCCTCCACCACCTCCTCCACCCGCGCAGGTAGAAACTCACGAGATCTGTCAGGACTCCGCAGCGCCGCTCGTAGCACCGAGCGTCCAGATTTATCATGATGCCCGAGTTGTGTAAGAGATCCAACAAAAAGTCATCTGGGTGTCAGTGGGTGAAGGAAAAACATCCTCGCACATAAAAAACCTCTTCCTAAACATGTGTGGCACACACACACACACACACACACACACACACACACACACACAGTGGCTCCTTATGGTCAAGAAGTTCATGAGAGAAACATGCCGCGGCTGCAGATTTATGACTTTCTTACATGTTCTCTGAGATGAGAAAGTATTGTGGCTCCTGAATCCTGCAGAGAGCACTCCAGTGCTTTCTCTGCCTGACGACAATGTAACGTGTGTGATGAGTATATCGCTTCAAATGAAGCCGCGCCGTGACAAATTATTATTTCAGTTACACAAACATGTTTCATCTCCGTCAAAGTTTACTGCAATCAGAATCAGGAATCTGTAATTAGAAGCAATAAGCGCTCACCATAAATAACTTTCTCTTAAAAATATTCTTTAAATCTCGTAAACTTCATGTGGAGGTTTATATAAACCATATGAATTTTTGGGGGATGAATATTGTCTGCTTACTTGCACCATGAGTAATACCAGATTCTCGCAAAGATTTTCTTTCTGGCAGCAGATTTCAGGATTGATCTGTTGATCCCGTCCTCTGACAGGATGGCTAATCAAAACAGATACCTAGACGACAAAGGCATTACTTGTGGCTAGAAAACAACATAATTGCCAGCAGCATATGGAATTCAGAACAGCTTCATTTCGCGGTAGTTGCTCCCAGAACCACCAGAACACAAGAACACAAAATACTTTCCACGTCTAAGAATACCATGTGTCAAAAATAATCTGTAATCGTGACAAATTTCTCCTGACTCGTGCACCGTTTCTGTTACTTATCAAGAATTGCCTCCACTTGTGTCCAGCAGAGCTTCCAGTTTGTTTAGGACCGGCGGCCGTGCCAAAAGTTTGTTTCTCATGTCAGGCTGCGGTGTCAAATGTTATGTTCCGGACTCGGCAGGAGAGCTTTCTCCATTAACAGCCCCGAGCTGGATTTAACAACTTTATAACGCCTCGCCGTCCAGCTCTTCACAGGTGACGTGACAGAGGGCACGCTATACGGCGGTCACCTCACTTTTGGGGCCATTTGTTGATAGGCATTTCCTCTTCTGGGGTGTGTTTGTCTTGGAAAGTGTTGAACTTAACACCCTGAAACTCAACAACACTGCTGCAGTGGGACGGCGGAGTAACAAACAAGTTTATTGCACCTTTTGACAACGTTAAATCTGCAATTATTCCACTGCTGCACCTCTGAATATTTACTTAATTGTGGGTTTATTCTAATGGAGGAGAGCAGATGGGACGGCAACATCACTAGAATAAGATTTGGAGGCCAAGAAACAAGAACACAGTTTAGTCAGATTAGATAAAAAGGAGGTGAAACTGAAAGTGAGAGCTCCTGTTGGTGATAATCTTTTACTACCACTTCTTTCTTGATGAGGTTTTATTTATTTACCTGGAATCAGGTAAATATACGAAGAACCTGAACGTGTTGCATCCAACACAATCCATCCAGCCTCCATAACCACTTATCTTCATCGGGGTCACGTGAGTCGCCAGTTTATCACGGGGCCGTTCACACTCACAGTGACACCGACGGGTAATTTAGGGTCACCAATTAACCTGTGAAGTCTTTGGACTGTGGGAGGAGAGAAAACACGCAGACACGATGAGAACATGCAACCTCCACACAGAAAGGCTTTCTGATTATTAAACACTTTATACTGACAACAGTCAGCTCTTAAAACAGATAAAATAACAGAAACTCCACAGCTCACATTTGCAAAGTTGCATCTTCAGCGCCAAAATATTCGTCTAAATAACGTGACTGACTTCGCTGACAGGAGCGAGCGAGCAGATCTACAGCTCACATCTTGCATGACGTCAGCAGGTGATAACACCACGTACGAGGTTTGTTTGGCACATGGGGTCACTGTCAACTGGAGGACGGGAGAAGAAGCAGCAGCAGACATCTGGCACTCTCTGGTGGGTCTAAAACCCCCTCCATCCGTGTCCAGCCCCACCCGAGCGCCGGCAATGAATGATGGAGCATTAGTAGGTCAAAGATGAACCAGGAAGTCAAACTGTCGTGAACATCCATCACAGTTTACAACTAATATTTGCACGGCACCTTCATTTTCTCTTCCGAATAACTTTCTTCAACTGTTCACGGATCTCTGCGATTAATACAACACTGTGTAACTTTGACGTCTGTTAACTGAACTGAGCGCTTTACGGCACGAGTTTCCCGATGGACAGTGAAGTAAACTGCTGTAGCTGCCGTTAGCTCAGTTTGTTAGCCGGGCTGTCCGGACTGTGAGTCCAGAGTTTACAGGGGAGTGAGGCTGGGGCCTGGTGTCGTGCCAGAACCGGAGCTGGGACTGGAAATACTGGAAATACTATGTTTGGTTTGACCTTCACTGTCTGGTCACATCTTTCCGTGTTTAAAGCCCATTTTCAGATATTTTTCAGACTTCATACAACATCATCACAATGACTTACAACTGCTCTCTCCTGACGAGTAAACTGAACTTCACGTGTGTGAAATCGACGACGAGCCTCTTCAAACAGATTTTTTTTGGTATGGAGCCTTTCATCGCAGTCATTAAAACACCTTCATGACTGACATGTGCTGCGGTTTATCCACTGATAAAAACTCTTCATGCCTGGTGGCGTTCTGAGAACTTCAGCGAGTGATGAGAGGTGGATGTGTCCCCATCAGTTCTTACGCCGCTTCATGGGTGTTTGCAGGATGTGAGTATACGGCCTGCACATGTGTGAGTATGTGTTTGTGTGTGTGCCTGTGCATTCATGTGAGTGTTAAGGAATCCCCTGGTAGCTCGATGAACCCATGAGTGTGTTTTTTATGCATGCATATGTGTGTGTGTGTGTGTGTGTAACGGATACAGTGGTCTCCAGGATCAGGGCCTTCTTTCCAGTGAATGCTGGCCGGGGGGGCGCCCGGCCTGTCTGTCCCCATGTCTACCCATCTGTCTCTGGGCTCAGCTTGGAGAGGTGTGGGGTGAAGGATGGGGAGCCAGGCAGATGTGCAGCCATTAAGCGGTGACATGGGTGAGAGTCTCGGGTCTGAGAAGCTGTGGGAAACCTGGAGGACACCAAGATTCAGACAGAGAAAGACCCGCGATTCTCTGCTTTTCTTGGTGTATTTGCATATTTATGTTTAAGTCTGGGGTCACGTTGGCAGTTTAAAGGTTCAGTTCACCCAAATTTACACGGATAACGGGACATTATTTCATTTACTTTAATTTGAAGAGTTTGTTTGCACAGACAAAAACTCCTCCAACTCCCGTCCGATCGATACGCACACAGTAAATGAAAACAACACATCCGCTTGGTGCAAATGAACCATTTACCTGCACTGCATCAGGGTGGATGCAGAGACACACAGCTGATCTCTAAACTCCATAAAGCCAATTTAGAAACACACTTTTAAACAGTTTCACGTCGAGCTCTGAAACTGAAAGTATCTGCGGCTGCAGCATCTGTCTACTACCGTCTGAAGTGGCAGTGAGAAACAGCTGGGCTGAGGTTAGTGTGTGTGTGTGTGTGTGTGTGTGTGTGTGTGTGTGGAACCGGAGATCTTGTTTCAATTCAGGAGACGATGTAAATGGTGTGTGATGGCGTATGCGGCCATGTGTAATGTGTATGTTTGCGGTTGTAGCGATGTGTGTGTGTGTGCTTTACGCAAGCATCTTGGTTTGTGAAAATATTTGTGTGTGTGTGTGTGTGTGTGTGGGTGTGTGTGTGTGTGTGTGTGTGTGTGGGTGTGTGTCTGGCAGTCTGTCTCTGTATTGTTCTATGCATGGTCATGTATATGTGAGGTTAAATGATCACGGCCCGTCTGAGCTCTGCTTCCCCAAGAGGCCTGTGTGTTCATTGGAAAAGCTCTCTGACGCTCTTCCTCTGTCTTTCATTCTCTGTCTGTCTGTCTGACTGTCTGTCTGTCTGTGTGTCTATCTGTCTGTCTCTCGGGCTTGGAGAACACAAACAGAGGTGCTGCCTTCGTGAGGCACAAATCCCCACTTCCTCTGAAACTTCCAGCGCCGCTTTTTTCCTGTCCAAATTCCACAGCCATTAAACTTTCCTGGCAGGCATTCAGAAAACAACTCAGAAGAGAGAAGGATGGAGGAGGAGGAGGAGGAGGAGGAGGAGGAGGTGGTGTAGGAGGAGGAGGGGGGGTTGCAGAGGGGAGTGGGGGGCACTCCACCCTCCCCACGCTACCCCCTTCAACTCCCACCCTCTCCTCCTCCTCTCTCCTCTTGTCTCCTCTGGATATCACAGATCCGCGCACTCCTGCCGACTACCTTAAATAAAGATCTGACTTCATTCTTGTTTTCGTTGCTGATCGGGTTTCCTCAAAAGTGTCTACTGGTTTTCACAAAGGGTCAAGACGAGGTGGGCCGGGGTGCAGCGCCCCCCCCTCGTTTCCACCACCTCAGACATGTCTGTTTCCGTCGGCTCACAGAGCTCGGATGATATAAACCACGGTCAGATTAGTCTAAGGTAAATATTCAACCAGAGGCTGTGAGTTTTTTTTTATTACCGCTGGAGGTTTGGTTCACCAGTGGTAGTTACACAACACAAACAACATGGCCTCCCACTCAGCGGGACAGCTGAGGGAGAGGTGGTGCTACCGTGTTGGACAGCTTCTCACTTTCTCACTTTCTGTGGATTGTGTCGGAGGGAAATTACACAGTGCTTAAGTGACTTTATGGCCATTTGCAGTGGCACAGCTGGTGTTTAGAAAATAAAAAGGAGAAGCTGGCTTTAAAAGTGCACACACATTAAAAAATGGTTTTATTGAGCTGTCTGTTATGGCAAACCACAACTGTGAAAAAAAGGAGCTTGGACAAAAGGTCGATGTCGGACAACTTCGCAAAACCACATTTTAAAAGATTTAGGCAGAAATGGGAGATATAATTCATTCATTGTCTCAGAATGAGACTTTTATGTCCACGGATCCTTTTCCTGCATGTGTTGAGTGTTTTTTGTGCCACCATAGTTTCTTATTTACATAAGAGGGCGGAGAAGGTGAGCTGACGGAGCTGCAATCAACAACTACAACACTAGAAGCCGCTGGTTCAGTGACCTGAAGAGTCGTACTTTCCTTCTTGCTCACAAACTTTGTTCCGTCACAATAAAAGTCACCCTGGGTGTGTGTCCCGTATATAAAAAAGGCTTATGTCGGTCCATACTGCAGTGGCCGTCTCTCTGCAGCTGTCCCATCAAATAAAGTCACCCTGGATTTCACCAGCTGAACACTCCAATATGAAAAGATCAGTTTGTGTTGCAGTAACTTCTCATCATCATCATTTCATGCTGGATTACATGCGAGCATCACACCCTGTGAATCAGAGATTATACTGCCACTAACATCCACTTACTGAACGTGAATTTATTGAATAGCTGTTGCAGAAAACTGTGTTTTAACGTAAAGTCACGATCAAACGGCCGATTTATGCTTGTTCAGCTGTTTGATAGCAGAAATATGTGATGAGTTGGGCTGTGTTTAAACACAGTGTCGGAGCAGAACAGCCGTTACTGTGTTCAATAAAATACAATGGAGCTCGCTGCTTCAGATTCTGATGAAACAATAAAACGTGATCTGGGGACAACTTCAGATCATTTTATCATCTGTAGCAAAAACCAAGAAAAGAGAAGACAGCGAACATCATAAAGTAATCTACCAGAAATGTGTATATTTTTATGGGTGATGACTCTGCATCGCACTGCAGGAAAAGTTGAGACGAAAGAGACGAAAATCAGGATAAATAAGAGGATGTTTAGATCGCTGAGGGCACAGGAGGTGGGAACAAGCCTCACTTTGCTCCAAACATCTCGCCGACAGCACGAACCAAAACCAACATTTGTAATCTGCCTTTGGTGTTGAGCCTTGAACTTTCCCTCTGTCACCTTCCTCAAGCTTCATCTTTTTAACTATCCCAAATCCCCCCGAGGTTTAGCAGCCAAACCAGCTGCTCAGACTTGTAAAAGCAAGAGAAGGATTGATGAAGAAAGGAGTGTGTGTGTGTGTGTGTGTGTGTGTGTGATGGACAGCATGCAAGCTCTGGGGTCTGCAGTGAGATAGCGAGCCCTGAACTCACCAGGACTAAATGAGAACAATCTGGACTGCCTGTGTGAGCCGACTAACCCAGAAAGAAAGGGAGAGTGGGAGAGGGAGCGTGGGAGGGAGTGAAGCAGTGAGAGGACAGGGAATTAAAGCTCTCGTCAAAGAGGAGAGGGATTGACAGGAGGAGGAGGAGAAACTTTCAGACACCTGTGGCGGAAGCCCTCCGCGCACCGTTTGGTTGGAGGTGGGGGGGGTGAGCCGAGGGGTGAGGTGGCTGACTGCAGAGCTCAGCGCCGGGCCGGACCAGACCAGACCACGCTGGGCTCGGGCTGCTGCAAACAGCCGCGCTGTAATAACTCAGGGACTGGGGGGCTGAAAGGCGATAGCCTGGCAGGAATTGGTTTACAGCCAAGGCGGCCAACACTTGTGGATGCTGAGACTTCCCCCTCAGACAGAGTCAAACGTGAATGTAATCGGTGTAAGGCTAGCCTTCCTGTCTACGAACGCCTGTGTGCACAGACCTGCGGCGAGTCCAGCAATGGAAACTAGATGATGGAAGAGGACAGAGTGATGAAGACTAACTATGGGGTTATGAAAGCTGGTGATGATGATGCATAGCAGGGAGGTGGTATATTTTTGGCCACTGGTTTCTCACCAGGTGTTTTGCCGAAAGGCCTCTGTGAGAGTTCCTGTCCGCTTTGGGACGGGATTAAGGAATAGGATACAGGCTGTTGGTTTCACACCAGCTGGTGCCCGAGATCGTAGCGTGTATTTGGTTTATTCGCCCAACTCTTTTTGATGTGGTGTTAAATGGCCGTAATAATCGGGCAGTCTGACAGTAGGAAGTGTTGAGACCTAAAGAGATTAAATCCAAGCCGTAACTACAAAATGGACATAGTTTCCTGAAGACTTCCTCAGATACATTTCTTATTTTTAAGCGCTCACATCCCAAAAAGATTTGCCTCAAAGCGTGTGATTGTGTGAGTGCAGCCAGTGTCCTTACATTGCGACAGAAGCAACATGATCGTCTGGGCCACAATCTCAGTGGACTTTGTTCAGACAGACAATGGACTCAGTGTCTTCCTCACTCATTTAAATTAGACCGCTGAATCGATGTTGAGACATCTGCCAACTGATGCTGCGCTGTCCAATCAATTTTCAGTCGGTTACTTTGCAACACGGACGCCGTGTTCGTGTTTACCACAACAAAAGAAAAATGGTGGCTGCCATTTCAGCTTCACGCAGCGGTAAAACTCTGTGTCACAGCGTTATAAACTGCTGTGTAGTTTGGCCTCCGATGAGCCAAAACTCTGGATCTATTAGTCAAACTGGACTTCCTGGATCATATTTCATCGTTTCACCGGTACATTAGAACACATGCTCCCGCCGTCGCAGCCTCTTGCATAACGCAGGGTTGTTTTTCAGGCACTTATTGTCCCTCTGAGATCGCTCGCTGTGATGTGTATTGATAACAAGTCTAGTTGAGAAGTGCACATAAAGTTTAGTGAGTTTGCAACAAACTACAGTTAACGCTGTTGCTGTTCATGCAGAAGGAAGCAAAAGGCCTTTGAGGGTTTATTTTTATAACAAATTGAATGAATGAATTTGTTTTTAATTGTTAATGTCGTTTCAAATGTTGCTCTTCAGGTCTAAACAGTACTGACAGGCACCACATTTCTGTATTGACCGTGTTTGCGTTGCTGCTGGTCCGACCGATTCCCTCTGGATGAAGCTGAATGGTGTTTGGAGAGCGGTAGGTCAACACTGACCCGTGTCCACAGATGGTCTGCAGTAATGTGCTCGTGTTGCTGTCAGTGGGGAGGGAGCTAACCTCGCCCAGTGTAAACAGTCAAACAAACATAGAGGTAATCCCGGGGTTGTTTAGGTCAGCCTGCAGGCTGGCATAACAACCTGTCAGTTTACCAAGACAAGAATCACACGATGTGTCAGAGGTTGTTGTTACAATCCAATCACCTTCTGTAGCTTTGCTTGAAGACAAAATGGAAACAAAATAAACCAGAAAAACTTAAAACAAATCAAAATAAAGACGACTGTGAGCGCAGGATTGGATGTAAAATTGTTTTATTACAGTTTTTGAGGGAAACGGGAGAGGACCCAGGATGCTGCCTTGAGGAACTCCAAAGTTTATGTTAACATAAACTTCTTTCCTTTGGAGCAAGATCCCATCTCAATTCAATAGGCAGACATCCTCTACACATCCCTTAGTTATGCAGCTATCGGACTAAACTTATTTAAGTGTCATGAGATAACTTCTGTTATGATTTGGCGCTGTGTAAATAAAACTGAATTGAAGGCGTAAGCAAATGAAGAAAAACAATTGATGGCAGCAGTTACTCACAAAGGCTGACAAAACCTTTCGACATGGTGGATCACAGTCGTCGCCGACTCCACATGAGGCTTCAGATTGTTCACAGCAGTTTGTCAGTGATGTTTAGAGTTGTTTCCAAGTCTACTACAAATACTGCTACATTGTTCTTCCTTCTGCTTTAAATAGGACATTCCCATAGCATGGCATGTTATTGTTGAATGGAAAGGTTTCTCTGCTGTTCATTCCCACAGGTTCTGCCTGCTGCCCCCCTCTTGGGAGTATCTGACGGTATTGACTCCCACTGAAATCAGAGGGTGTGGAGGCTACCGACAACGTAGACTGACCCTGGACGGCTAACAATGGCCACACACACACACACACACATATTGTTATGTTTTAGCCCAGTGTTGCGCCACCCCTCCTCCCCGTCTTTTCCTCCTGTGGACCTCCACTGATGGATTGCTTTCCTCACTCGCGATGCTTGGCGTGTGCTGTGGCCTCGCAGGACTCCAGACGACCGCTGGGAACTGCCCTGCTTTCCCTCTCCGTGACTCTAAAACCTCCAAACAGTCAGCGACTCCACTCATTACCGCGTTCCCTCTTCTACCATATTGTGTTGCATGTTGTTCGTCAGACGTGTCGGGTGGATTCTGATTCCAGACAAACAGAGATATTAAGCCAGTGTTTGTCCTTTGGTTCCCGATCAAGAGGTTCTCTAAAAAGTGTGGTATACAATAACTTATCATCTCACTCTTTATCCAACAAAAACCATCCAACCCAGCGAGACTTGATAAGTAATGTTCGAGATAAAACCAACATAATCCTCTGGACATTTGCCAGCTTGGTGGGGCTCACTCTGCCAGCTCGCTAACATGCAGACTATCTGTTGGGCCGGAGCGCTGGTTCTCACTTTCAGGGAGGTGGAGGTGTCACAGGAAGTCAGATTGCTATCCACTGGGCGTGCAAGAGGTCTGCAGCTGGAGATCGGCTGCTCTGAGAGGCCTAATCCTCGGGGCTTTGAGTGGGATTTTGTAAATTCAGGGTACACACACATACCCACACATAGACGAGTGCATGAACGTAGGCCTGTGCAATCCTTCTGGCCGACTCGGAAGACCTTGAAAATTGGATTTAAAGATAAATTCTGGCTTCATATAACTGAGATCTTCATAGTTTGTATTAATAATAACATTGTGCTAATCAAGTTGATTGCTAGGATTTGGAGCACAGTGCCATCATTAAAAGAAGTTTGATTGAATCACAGTCACGCAGGTTTACTACCACAGATTATAGACTGACTTTCTGGGTCAACGTTGCCCAACTGTACATGCTGTTCATGCGGTTTTCCTGTGCAATGAGCGACTGGTACAGTTTGTTGCACTCACTTTCTGATTAGCCTCCAAATAAAACTGCCTGATTGAACCTCAGTAACTCAAACTTAGCCTTACTCAATAGTGTGCGGTTGATTTTTTGTTTTCTCGTGGCAACTTAAGAAGCAATGTTTTCCCAGATATCTGCTCTTACTTTGGTGAGTGCAGTACTGCAGGAGTTAGAAAGAAAGATGATGGAAATGTCTTTGGTTTTGCAGATGTTAAAATGGTTGAATGGGTCCAATTTCTTGCTAATCCGTTGTCGGTTGTCAAGACATTTCACTTAAAACCACTAATTAGAACATCGTTAGAACATAGATGAAAAATCAAAGGATGATCAGAGTCATTAAGAAACATTTTCTGGGAGTTATGAAAGTTTGTGTCCATCCATCTGAGAGTTCTGCAGATATTTAGTCTGGAAAGTTGCAGCCTGATCCGACTTCTTCTTGAATCTGGACTTGAGGTTTGTTTCCGCGTGTTTGCATGCTCATGCATATGTGTAAGCGTTTTGTTTTTGCACTTGCGGATGCTTCTGTATGTGTCCCATTGACTGAGAGCCAAGAAGGGCGGATGAAGTGTGGGTGGGTGTGAATGATTCTGACATCATCACCGCCTGCCGTCTCGTCCTCTTCCAGTGCCCTGATACTGACAGGTCCTCTATTGTTCCAACATTGCGTGGGCTCCCAAGGTTCCCATGTGTTAGAAATCATCCACCCACGTGCTACAGCAGACAGGGGCCCTAGACTATGAAACTGTATACTGAGAGTCTGTGGGCTGCAGGACGGGCCCTGATGAAAGACAGTGTGACTGTAGAGAGAATAACAAACGCCAGGCTTCTGGACACCATACACACACACGCACACACACGTACCTGCAGAAATGCAATGCACACCCACACACATATATCCATACACACAAGGTAGATAAACACATACACACATTGTCACGCTACAGGCTCGCACAGCCCAGACTTAAGGGCCAGTGGGAGTTGAGAGAGTGTGTGGGGGCGGGTGGAGAGACGGGCAGCAGGATAGATGGATGGATGGGTGGCGGTGGATTGGATAGATGAGGAGATTCAAAGAATCCTGGTTCACAACGGGCTGAGCCCACTTCTGGTTCTGCTCAAAGCTGGTTTGGATGCGGGCCAGGATAAGTGTGCTGGCACAGGTGGACACAGTCACACTCTTGGCTCGCAGTCCCTCCACAGATCATTAAAAACACAGAGAGGACAGAACCGGGGGAGTCTGTATATTTTCAAGTGGAGCTGGGCTCACTGTGTGGCTACATCTGCATCCACTGAAATCATCTGCAGACCTGGATGAAATACTATTTGCAAATATTTGTGTGGATTTTACTCCGCTTGAGAACCAGATGGTCGGGAAATTTTACACAATTTGAAAATGAATTTAGCGTTAACATGTGGCCGCCAACGTAAGTGATGCTAACAGATGTTTTCTGCGAGTTCAGCTTTAACGTATATACATTTTAAAAATCTCACAGCGGCCTGATTTACTGAGGCCACGATGTGAGTCTAGTTTAGGACATTATAAAGCGCTCATGTGTGAAATTGTTCCCATGACTAAACTGTGTTTACTATACATGGAAACTCGGCCTTTTACATCTTACCTCAAACACCTTGTTCAAACTATGATCTGCTGCCCTTTTTTTGTTGGCATTACCTCACTGGTCATCTTTTCTTTTTTTATTTTTTATGACAACACCTGTACTTAAAAAACCTCTGCCATCTTGCATCTAAAACTTTGTATGGAAACCCAAATCCCTGGAATTTATTGGGGCCCGTAAACGTGCGGCTGATGGTCAGTAACCTGCTATTTATTGATCAGCCCGTGAGTGTTAAACGTCTTCCCTTTCATGCCGTCACAAAAGGCTCTTTGGAAAGACGCGAGTCTCGCTTCTGACATAATACGTGAACACTATATAAACAATGTGAGAAATCGTTTTATGATATAAATAAAATATAAAAACCCAGCAGGAATCATCAATTCATGATTTCATTTTCAAATCTTTTCCCACGAAGCAAAAGCAAATTTGAAGTTGTCAGACTTTGACTTTAATCCACCTGGTTTCAGTGGGACAAGCAGAAAACAGCATGTTGTCACTGAGATGCTGTGATGGTGAATGTGTAAGTCCATTATTCACTTTTTTGGCTTTCATCTACCTGAATGAAGCTGATGAGGCGACTAAATCAAAACTATCACGCTTGCAGGCCAGAAAACCAAAACAAGAGCTGAAAGATGCTAAAATGTTCTTCATGGCTGAGCTAACTGGAGCTAATCTTGGCCGTGCTAGTCAATGTTTCAAACCCCACCAGCTGATTTTCAAAATAAAACACCCGCTGTGACATGATGAAGACGCGCCCGGTCGGGTTTTGGTTCTTTTATTTGTGAAGAGAGAAAATTCCTGCGCACAGAATCTCTGATCTCTGATCAGTCGTATCGATAAGGCTGCTGACTTCTAGAAACACTGACAGATTTTGTACAAACTCCAACCACATCTGTATTTTCCAGTGACCTTAATCTTCAGATGCTTCTGCGAAACCAGACTCCAGCAGCCCGACTCATGCTGGATCCTCACAGTCAAGAGTCACGGGTTGTCTTTGTTGTCCTAGGTTCGGCTGTCTGGGAGCCATGACACGTTTATGACAGCAGCCTGATCCCGCTGCCCTCTGGTAGCCCTCGTGTTGATGGATGATTCCTCTGCTGCCTGATGCCATCGCCTGCAGGACCGTTTCCCCAGCGCTCCTCGAAGCGGGGCTGTTTGGACAGGGGACCTGCGAGGTTGGAGGATAAATGAAGACCTGGTCACAATGGCTGAATGAGGCTTTGTGTATGATGGAGAGGCTTGCTGGTCGCACCAGAGGGTTAGAGCTTCTAGATGTAGGATTGGCTTACCGCGAGGACAAAGTCTACTGTTCAGCAGGGAGAGTGTGAGAAGCTGCTGATGTTTTTGATTGATATGTTTTTCTATAGACATTTTAAAGTAAGCACAAAACTCAAGTTTATGATCCGTCTGTGTCACAATGTGAAACTTGACCTTCAGACGTGTCCCTGTCCAGGTTCTGAGCCGCTGGTCTGCCGTGAGAAATACATATAAACATCACATGATATTCACGGCTTGCAGTCATGGGACTGGCATGGAGCACGTTCTAACACAGAAGAGGGCTGTGAATTTTTCCACCGATTTCAACCCACAAATATTTAGATCGAAAAAAACAAAGATACACGACAAACTCTTGGCCACTCGCAGTCACTGAAAACAGTCCCAGAAGTTCCTGCCAGAGCTCCACGTTGGCGACGTCTACATATATCTCACGGACATTTTCCTCTCCTTACAGAGCGGCCAGGATGAAAGCCTACAAAAGTACAGGTAGTTATATAAGAGATAGATATTTTATTAATCCTGAGGGAAATTCAAGCATCCAGTAACAGGATGAGACACAATAAACATTCAAATGAACCAAGAAGAAAAGTTTAAATTAATTAGAGCTTATTGGACCTTTAACCTGCCACTGTCTCCAAGTGTTTGTTCATCGTGGGAATCCTCTGTAGCCTCTGTAAATAAAATGTACAGCTTCTTCTTCTTCTTCTGGGTTCATTTGGAGGACACCATCACTGACTGATTACCTGTTTTTCAGGTGTGAGGACTCCCTGAAAGACCAAAGGTGTCCTGCGGTGTCTGCGTTGGACGTCTGATTGTTTTTCACTGGTTTGGTTGACGTCTTTGAGGTGGACAGTGAACCTCGATCTTCCAGCTTCCACGCTGTGTGTACGTGCTGGTTGCTTTCTGGTGAACAAGGCCCTCTGTGTTCACTTTGCTCAGCTCAAGCACGGTGTGATTGAGTGGTCCTCTGTGTGATGATTTGCAGAGTCAAACTGCTGCTGGATTTCCTGGCTCCACACCAGGCAGGACACAGCAGGTCAGAAGTACCAACCAGAGGGAGCCATAGACCAGAATCCCATGGCCTGAGGTTCTAGTATCCACTTCACTTAAAAAGCAACATCCAAAAGGAGCCTTTGTAGGAAGTCTCAGATAATTTAATGTTGTGCAGCTCTTCAACTTTGGCCCGTCTTGACTGATTGTGCAATGGAAATTGAAGATTTATAACTCCTGCAGGAGTCGCTAATCACCGGAGACGAGAGGCTTGGGGGGGTGGAAAGATGAGCAAAGGAGGGCTGCATGAGTGTCCAGCGCTGACTACCCCTCACTGGTTTACTCACTGGGCTTGTTCACTTACCCACAGGTACACCAGATGGACACGCAAGCTCACACACATGCAAACATGTTCACCGTGACACGAAGCACATGCAAACACGCGCTCCTTGTACGCCTCCTTCAACACAACAGCCGTCTTGGGAGGATGTGCGGAAGAGATCACATATTTCCTCCTCCCTTTCTTGCTGTTTGGCGGTTTCTGCTTCGCATGTGTGAGAGGCTGAAAACAGACCCGCAAACCAGAGACGGCTGAACGAGAGAAATAGATTTGCAGGTGGCCTAAAATAACAATAAGGATGAAAAAGGAAAGAGAGGATGTGTGTCCACTGGATGAAGGATCACAGAGAGGAGGAGGGCAGAGCAGAGGGCCAGGAAGACCGGAGAACAGTCTTGTTACATTAACTTTCTCCTGGGTCCATTTCATTTGACAAAACCCAGCGCAGCCATCGGCGAGGTGAGGCCGACATGTTCATGACAGACTCTTACTGTCAGATTTAAAAAGATGAGAATTAACAGAGTCTAAAGACGTTCCCGAGGTCATGTCGGACGAATCTGTCAAAGATAATAATGCACCAAAATGTTACTATTATCTTTTTATCCATGTAAGCCGCCTAACTACAACACCAGCACTCTCCAGCCTCCCTTTGTGTCAGACACACACCCCTTCAATATTATCCTATTATGATGTTATCTTAACTCTCGCTGCATCACGTTTTCACAGCAGTGTCCTTCCATATCAGCCTCTTTGATGTAACCAGCGAGCAATAACAATGTGCAGATGGAGCCTCGGGCAGGCAGAGCCGCAGGGCCCAGTAGGAGGACGACATGCTTTAATTTCTACGGTCGCCTCTTGTAGAGCTGACCTTCACACCTCCGGCGATCCATCAAGATCTTTCCCGCCAAGAGCTGCTGGAGCCGAAGAGAAGAGCGCCAGGTTTTCAAAAATAAATGCACGGTCGGGCCGTGTTGGAGGGAAAGCAGGTGGAGGTGAAGGACCAAGACAAGCTGATCAACCTTCAAATTTCCTTTCAGTCACTTTAAACTAAATAAATGAGAAATATTTTAGACTACTAAAAAAGAGGCTGTAGATATATGAAGCTGTAGAAACTGTGTCACACATGCAGGGTGTTTAAAAACTCACTCAGCCCTGTTGGCTAATGCTGTAAGATCATATTTAGTGACATGAATCATACTGCTGTACCTGTATATAGACGCTGTCAGCTGCAATATTTGTGAATACTCTGTGGTCGACGTTTCGCTAACACGGTTTGATCCAGATGAATGATTCGCAACTGGAAATGTTTGAAAAATGGAAACTGCTCATGTAACCGCGAGTCGCCGTTTGTGACGTGGACGACTCGAGAGGCCGCTCGCTTAAATCTGTGCTTATAGTGGCAAAACCCTCCGTATGCTGAAAGCTTAAATATTGGTGCTGAGTGCTGAGCGGTGAAGTCACCGACTGCTTCAAAACTCTGACGAATGTTTTCTTATTGCTCTTTGCCCGCAGAGACGGTCGCATTCAAAAGAAGAGGAGTTATGTCAAGAATGTTTTCCTGCAGCTGAATCTGCTTTTATAATCACAGCTCTGAGCGATGTTACCGGGACTCAATCCATCCTGATATTTCTGCTGCTGCTGCTGCTTTAAGTTCAGCGCTGCGGCTCTGCGTTGCCTCGACGTGTCGGCTTATCCTGAATCAATAAAAAAATAGAACAAGGTGTTCGGAGCTGCGCAGAGTGAAAGGGAAACCTACATTTTCTCCCTTCTTGGGTGTTTTGGCATAGCCGAACATCCCACAATCACAACACCACCAATTAAATCTAATCCATAAATTTGACCACCCCTGCGCCGTTAAAAGGGACCTCTATGGTGGAAGAACAACATTCCAGTTTCATTAGTTTACACTGCTGATATTAATACTATCATTACAATTGGACATGGTTTATTTTGACTACTATTACCACTAATACAATAATAGAGCCTAATAGAGGCTGAGTGAGGAGGGGAAACGGGCACAGGATCGACTTGGAGTTATTCCACCCCCAGCAGCTGCACAAGAGGCCCAGAGAGGTCAGACGTACAGTAACACTTGACCCCGACTCTGTATGCATGCGTGTTCGTGTCTGTGTGTGTGTGTGTGGAACAACCATCCCACCCTCCTGCCAACTGCAGTCCCTGCAGACCAGCAGAAAGGGCAGTAACCTCTGAAGGCTTTGTTTGGTTGGCCGGAGTCTGAGCATAGGCCCACCATTGTAAGTCTGGGGACTCCTATGCTCAGGCTCTTGTTTTCTTTGGGAAGCAGGAAATTGGATGACTGGCTACCTGCTACAACAACATCCTGTACTTGAGAAGCCGTCTTTTCACCCATACCCACCTATTATTTCCCTTTTCCATCATACGCAAGTGGTCAGCCAGCAAGCTTTTCTTTTTTTTTTCCCCTCCTCTGGTCCTGGGGGCCCCGTGCGTGGGTTTGTCTAGGTTCCACTCAGGTTGAGATCAAATTGGCCCCATCCAGATGCTTCCGTTGAAAATAACGTGCGGGGGCCAAATACTTTAGCTTTTTTGGAGCCCGGCTCCACCTTGTCAGGTTAATGGCCCTTTGTGAGCTGACTGGAATGACAGTGATGGTGTGCAAAAGTGAATGTTCCTATTCAAACACACACACACACACACACACAGTGTTGTCAGTGCTTGCTGGGTCACCTCAGACCAATCACAGACCTCCGTGTTGGGTCCACTTGCCGTTAGGAAAACATTCTTCAGGATTACGGCGGATCAAGGTGGGCGTTGATGAGAGCTGATTCCGATCTGACCTCGGGGATTTCCGACCGCCCTGCGAGATATTAATGAAGATAATTATGGCATCATCGGAAGGGATTTTTGTGTAAAGCTTGCTGTGTCGCAGGAGCGCTAACCCAACACCTACACCTCAAGTCTGCGTAATCCTTCTACGATAAGCTCACTGCGACCGCCGTGCAGGAAGGTTTGTGGAGTGTGTGACGTGGCACGATGCAGCTGGTGTCGACGAGGAGTTATTTTTGCTCTTGTATCTCATTTTCAGCCAACACAGAAGCTGTGGTTGCGTTTGATTGATTTTCGGGGGCCGCCACAACGAGCTGTAACACCGACACGTCTCTCTTTAGAAAGCTGATATTTGCAGACACAGAACAACGTTAACATTCATTCGCAGTCGTGTTTCTGGTCACGTGACAGATCAAAGTCACGATATTCGCTCTCCTTTCAGCTCTTTTTTGGTCTGTACCAACCCCGGAGGGGAAATATCTGTCACCAGCTAGTTTCTAACTCTGTCTGTCGAGGTGGACGAGAAAACATTCAAGCTGCAGGTTGCTAAACCAAAACAAAGAGCTGAAAGATGCTAAAATACTCTGTACGCTCTGTTTCTGACAATAAATTTGACGCCATTCTTCTGGCTCGGGCACAAAAAGATGAAGTCACACCTCTGATTGGTCGGTTGTTTTTCCAACAAGGGAAATAGGCATGAGTGAGCACAACACCGGACCTGTTTGTGCGGCATATCTCTGGAACCAGGCGGAAATACTTTTGGTACAAACACACACACACACACACACACACACACACACACACATGCTTTATTAGCTTTGATGTCAGCTGCCAACATCAAAAGCAAATAGGATCAAACCTCTCCTCGGTTATCATTTTGTCTTTGCAATTGTTGTGTCAGACCAAAGAAGAGCCACGCGTGATGAAACCGTCAGCCAAGAATACACACCGACCTGCTGTCCAATCATAACTCGATTGTTGTGGGTGGAAGAAATCGTCAAGATATTTTCCCCATTTTGCAGCAGATGATTTATTCTATTTGCAGAAACAGGCAACATCTGTGTTTTATCAATAACATTCGACATGTATAAAAAGAATAGTAAAAAAATTCTTGACAATATTCTAAGAAACTGACAAATGAAAAAAAAAACAAAAATCTGATTCGGAGGCACTTATGGCTTGGCAACACTTGTGCAGTCTGAGTTTTCCCAGGTGGTTGTAGTCAAGCGTCAAAGGCCATGATTACAATACTGGAACCAAATGAGACGAACTCAAACACAATCACATCACGGGCCTGATATGTCATCGCGGGCCTTAAAGCTGCTGTCTGGACTCGCTGTCACTGATCTACAATGACCATAAGTATCATCTCTAATATTTAAACAGTTAACGCCACGAGAGGTGGCCTCTTCAACGGAGTATTTATCAAGACACAGTTCATTATGGACATAAATCAACTATTTACAACAGCAAAGGAGATGATGATCAGTGATTTCTTCCAGGGTTAGTCTTGTTTGATTCGTGCAGCTTTTCCGAAAAGGACGGTTGTGCTGCACCGGTGTCCAGTTGACCCCAGTCTCTCTTTGTCATAACGTTAATTTCATCTCTTTCTCATAATGTCGACTTCTGTGATCATTCGGAGCTGGGCGAGGCAGCCGAGTCTATGTCGTCGTTTTCCAGGTCGTTGGGCGAAGACGACTGTCCTCCCTTCACCCGCTTCCACTTCATCCTCCTGTTCTGAAACCAAACTTTCACCTGTTGTGGACACACACACAAGAAAAGGCTTCGTTAGGATATGAATGAATCCCGGTGGAGCTGAATTAAAAGTGTGTAATTGAGTTAAATAAAGAATTATTTTAGAAAGATTTTACACAGCGTCATCAGCGTATATAGACAGAAATATTGATAATTTGCCTCTTTTTGTTCTCCCGATGCAATAAGTTACAATTTGTGCTGTTGATTCATTAAATAATGAAGCAACAGAAAATTAATCTGCAACTATTTTAATAATGTTTTAATTGTAATTAGATTTATTAAGCGCAAGATGGTTAGGGAGTGAGGTGAAGATCGTGATGAATGTCTGAAAATTCAGACGTTTTAAAGACCATTAAGCAGTTAATTGACATCATCATATATAATAATCATTAGTTGCAGCACTGCTAGTGTAACACTATAAATGTAAGGGGTTAACACAGTATCTATATTAGATAACACTCCCACTGACTGAGTGCTTTTTTTTCCCTCACTGATTTTGAACTTGTAACACGATCACTGTGGCTTTTCTCTCCGTTTTGCAATTTTTAGCAAAATTTACAACATGGTCAGCAGAAAAATAGACAAATAATCCCCCACAAATCTCTCGGCGCAGTGTATAAATTGGCTCGGTTTGCGTTGGCCTTGCAAGGAGCATGAATTGTCAGTACAAAGTGCTCGTTCCTGGCTCCAAAATAAAAAAATATCCCTGCAAATGCGGGCTGAGAGTATCGTATAGACAGCGGGTCAAAAGAGTCAAGGATGTAAGCCTGTGTGGATCGTACTCATCTGTGTCATTCCACTGTGCTGAAATGAGAGTGATATCATGCTTTAACTGTCCGGCCAAGAATAGCAACAAAAACATACACTTCCTGAGAGTCCATAGAATCGAAGGGAAAATGAGGCAGGAAGACGAGCGAGCGCTGAACAGACGTGCCCGTCCAAATACATAACACACATTAAATCAGTGCTGATAGGGTGTCAAATTCAAATCTGGTGCGAAAGGTTGATGAAAAGCCAACAAAGAGAAGGAGAGTCTGACCAACAGCTGGTCAGTTTCTAGCGAATGTTACTAAAACAGGTGTAAACAGTGCGTTTGTTTGGGACTATTTTCAGCAGTGGATTAATCCACGTTTGGTGGAGCAGCAGGATCGTCATCACAGTGAATCAGATATGAGAAGCACAGGTTGTTTTTTGTTTTAGATTATGCAACAACACGAAGCTCCAGGCTCTTTTTCTTAATTCATGAAAAGCTGGAGAATCATAACAACAACAAAAAAAGCGTTGAACTAAATTCAGAATTTTCAGATGAGCGTAGCAGCTCAAGGCTCCGTTTCTCTTCTCAGTCGAGAATCTCAGGTCAAGAAAGTCTTGGGTGACCTCTGCGAATCCCACCAAGCATTCCTGCCTGCAACTCTGGGATTCTGTTCCCACATGCTGGAGCCTCTTCGTCTCCGAGCTTTTCTTGCTCATAGTGACTGATTGAAAGGACGGCAGAGCGCCAGAACATGTAGGATGAGTTGGAAAAAGCCGACGAGTTGCAGTGGGAGCTCTGAGTGAAGATGGAACCTGGCTGTCTGTGCGAGTGTGTGTGTTCCAGAGGTCTGGGAAACAGATTTAGGAGCAGACGGCAGTATGTGTGGTCACTGTGGCACCGTGGCCTCATTAGGAGGGAAGCTGGGACAGCGGCCCTGACAAGGCAGACTTGGGTTTGATCCAGCAGCATCGACACATGTTCGCCCGATTTCATCGAGTCTGGAGCTGCCGCCCACTCATTAAAGCTGCGTGACATTCGGCTGCTCGAACCGCAGGATGAGAAATATCGTGGAAAAGAAACGCTTCATTATGATCTGAATGCAACTATGTGTGTGTGTGTGTGCTTTCTTATAATTATGAAGTGAGGCATTCAGAATACTGTGTCCAGGTTAAATATGTGAAGATTACCTTGTTGGAAGATTTGTTTTGTTTGAGTTATTAAGGTGTTATTTTTCAGCTGGAAAAGTTTGACAGGAGGAAAAGGAAAAAGTCATTTGCAGCTGATCGTTCTGCACTCGAGAGAAAAACTAAATATTTAATTGTGGAAACAATTTTCTTTCAATATTTTTTAGCATTTGTAACATGAACCTTTCAACTAGATTATGTATCTTTGGAGGAAAAACTGAAAAGATCCTTGTAATAAATTAAAAACTCTGCTCCAAAAACACATTTATCTGAGTAATAAATAGACGAGCGGTTAATATGGAGTGATAATATATGATTTCCTGCCCTGATAGGGAGACACGTGTGAGTGGAAAGTCTGGCATACCTGTCTCTCTGTGAGGTCCAGGTTGACGGCGATCTCGTAGCGGCGGAGTCTGGTCAGGTAGTTGTGGTGGGTGAACTCGGCTTCCAGCTCTCTCAGCTGCTCTTTGGTGAACGCCGTGCGCTCTTTCCGGGCTTTGCAGCTGGAGTCCACCTTAAAACTGGACTCCTGGATATCTGCAGGGGAACAGACGGGGATGCGTTTGGTTTATTTACCAGCTCATCCCTGAAACAAAGCGAGAAGATTTCGTGGACTATTTTCATTCGCACAGCTAATCTGACTTGAATTAGCTCCCCAGTCATTTTGTGAGCAGCCTCTAGTCGACTATTAAAAAGACCTTAAGGACCTTTCCAACCAACAAACCACAACTCCAAAGACTCTTTAGTGGGAGGCCCCTCATACAGTAAACACCAAAAACCAGCACTTTAAAAAGAGACCACCCCGACCCGAGCTTACGAGTCCTGTTCACCTGCAGCGTGTATTTTTTTATTTGTCTGTTTGTGTCAGAGCTTTGCATCTGAAGTGTGTTGTGAGTGCACAGGGCAGGCAGAGCAGGAGGAAGGGTGGAGGTGCTGGTGGTGGAGGTGGTGGCCACCAAACCGGCCACAGAGGGACTGAGTTAGCAGAGGAATGCAGCGGAACATCGTTAAAGCCTCTAACAAAAGAACAAAGGTGCGGATGTGTCCAGGTCTGAGAGCTACGTGGGTGAGTGTGTGTGTGTGTCAGAAGATTTCCCAGCGGAGCGCTCGCGGAGGGAAGACTCACATTAACTCATCTCGACATGACAGCCAATATGTCAGGAGGGAAAAAAGCCTGGGACATCTCTATGAGCGTCACTGACATCAGCCTCCAAACTATAAACAAACACGGCGTCACTGTGGAAGCGCGCGACACGAGAGCGCCGCCGTTTATTGCTGAGATTTATGGATTTCCTCAGAAATGGTCGATTTTAAACCTCATTTACTGCAATAAAGGAATGAAATCGAACTTTCAGTAAAACCGCTCTTGTGTTTTAAAAGAAAAACACTTTTTTTGGGGTAATAACTGAGCACTGGTAGCGTCACGAGCAGCTGATGTAATCTCTAGAAAATGATTCTAATTTGTCAAAGTGAGAAGTTTTGCTCGTCGCTCGCCAGAGCTGCGGGCCAGAATGTGAAATGGACTCCGGTACCTGGGCCAGATGTGACTGGGCAGACCAGGACATGAGTGTGTGTGTGTGTACATGTGTCGCTTATGTGTGCAAAAGCCTCATATGTGTGTGTGTGTGTGTGTGTTCAGTACCCACGTGTCCAAAAATCTCATTGTTGTTTAAGTGTCATTAATGACGCGCTGCCCCGAGCGTGCCGGCTCTGCTCTGGCCTGGTCGGGTTCAGACTGAACACCTGGCAGGGCGCACACGTTGGTTCCCACTAAACAGACCCCCCCAATAAATATCCAGCACAGCCAGAGACCGTAAACTTGCAGGGAGAAAGGCCTTCTGCGCTCAGCGGGGGCCCACAGACAAACAGCATTTGGTGCCTCGGTGCAAAAGTAGTTTGTCTTCATCAGGACTGAATTAAAGCCGCTGTAAACGTGTGATTGTTTTAAAGTAGAGAAACCACAGGCGAGAATTACACACGTGATTGATCACGTGACGTATGAGCTCATTTATCGCGTGTGGGCAGTAATCAATTAATAAAGATCAGGATCAGTTTGTTCACAGTTCTGAATGAGGTTAATTGATGCGTATGAGAGGCTGTAACATGTCATTATGGATTCACTAACAGCTTCATGAGGAGTTATAATTACTGAGAAACACGTTAATAAACACTTAAATCATGCATCTGAATTTAAATGATTATTTTAAGTGTTTTTATTCTGCTCATAAATGTTAAATATTTGAGTCTGCTTGTAAGAAATGAAAGCTCGCGCGTCGTGGCTTGTTGAGTGTGATTCGAACACATTGACAGAATTATTGGTCAAACTTTGGACTGAAGTCAAGATCAGATACCAGTTGGAGTTTATGGTTTTGGAAACATCACATGAAGCGCACCACATTTCCATATCTGTAAAACACACACACACACACACACACGAGCAGGACTGTATAGCAGCTCTGTCTGTAATGCGAATGCCTTCAGGACATTTTCCTAATATATGCTCTTCGAGCAGCGAGTCAATACTCGGCTGAATGAGTCTTTTTCTGAAACCCAGAGCTGATGCAGTGGTCAGACATGTTGCATGCACTCAGTGGGAGATTGTGTTACGGCTTAACGACAGGAAAATGTCAATGGATAAGAATGTAAAAAGTGGCTCACAGGCAAAGTGAGTTTACCAGACGTGGTCTGGCATGTTTTCAGTGCAGTGAGTGGAGGTTACAATAAGGTAAGAAAGGGAGGGAGGAGCGGGTGGGGGTCCCCACCACCACCACCACCACCATCCTCTTAAATTAGACTGTGCAGACATCGGTCATGTCGCTTTTCCAAATAATTATTCGAGCTCTTGATCCTCAGCTACGGTTTGTTCATGTGCGTTAGTGTGATGGAGCGCTCTCCACCCGTGCTCTCCACCCGTCTGAGTGGATCTCATTTAAAATACGTGCAAATAAACTTTAGAAAAGTTTCACCAGGATTCCTCCAAAGTTAAAAAGTGCCAGCCTCGTTTCATAAATCGTCTCTGCGAGGGGAAACAAAGCAAACGGGCTCCTCGCAGATGAAATGAGGCCGGTCCAGATGTGCTTTTTATTTTCATTCTGCCAATCAAAGAATAGAAAACTTTAAATATGAAACACAAACATTTCACTCAGCCTGCTGCTCTCGTCCTTTATGTCCACGATCTTTTAGGAACCGCTTCGTCACAGGTATCTGTTACTTTTGCTTCCTATTAGCGTGTGTGAAATGTGATCCGAGGGGGGGGCAATAAATTGCTCTGTAATCCAAAAGCACACAATGATACATGTCAGTGCTTACGGCGGGACTCTGAGGATACGTGAGGCCGTTGATGGGAACAGTTGCAATGTGAATATCATTGTTTATCGGATTATTTTGCAGGATTTATTTAAATAATAATAAATACAGCGTGTGGCGCTTCACAGAAGCCCTGATGTCATTTCTCCGTTCACCGTCTTTAACGTGCTCTCTGTTATAAAACAATGGTCTGCTCCCAGCGGATGCAGGAGCCCAATGAAACGTTCACGTGCCCCCATTAATCAGCTCGGCCTCTCGAACAATAAGAGGATGCAACTGCTACTTAAAGTCCGTGTCTCGAACACAAAAGTCTCGCCACCTACTCACCTTTCACATAGCGATGTGGTGAGATTGCTACTTTAAGGGCAATTTGTTGGAAGGAGAATTTGTGTCAATGCCAAGCTACAGAGAAGACATGAAGACGTATTCGACGTCTGCTGAACTTTAACTGTGGGGTAGTTTTTTTTATTTTTTGCACCTGTGTGCAGAGGTCAGCAGAAATCGAGGCGTTACTCTCAATTTTCCATTTTTGTTCTTTGCCAGATCAGTCGTGCTTCTCCTCTGGCAGGTTTCCATGTTTCCTTCTCATCTTTTCTTTGAATTTCCACCATCATACACACGTGTGTGTCTCCTCTTTCCCCCCATAAACCAGCTGACTCCCATCTATCTATCTATGCAGCCTCACTCACCTGTGACATCTCTCTTCCTCTTGTTGGAGCTCTTCTTGTCTGAGTCGGCCGATGCCACGCTCTGCGGTGAGTATTCTCCCTCCAGGCACCCGGTCACGGCCCCCGGCAGCCTGTCTCCCCCTACACTGTCCAGGTCGGGCCCTCCACCTCCGCCTCCTACTACAGGGGCGACGACGGGCGGGCAGGCCTCGGGCGCTCTCACCCGCGTCTCGCAGGGGTTGAACTGCCACTCGGCTCTCTGGTAGCCCCCCTGGCTCTCTTGGTACAGTCTTTCGTCGCGGGGGTAAGCTGCGTGCGGCGCGGTCGGCACCAGGCAGGAGCTGGTGAAGTCTGTGTAGGCCAAGAACTCGGGCTTCTGGTGGAGGGAGAAAGGGGCCTGCTGGTAGGGCGACTGGAGGTTGGCTCCTGGGACCCCTGAGTGAGGGTTCCTCATGCAGCCCCAGATCGGGCTGCTGGGATGGGCGCTCCGCATGCAGCTGCTGGCTGGCTGATCCATGGTGATGCACAAAAAACACTTCACAATCTTGATTAGTGTCTGCAGAAGAGTTGATCCCCTCCTCTACTTCCTTCCTTCCTTCGGGCTGTAAATCTTTGTCAAATCCACCTCAGCTGACTAACTGCACATCACCGCCTCACTGCATCAGGAATACTCACGTCTGTCTGTCTGTCTGTCAGAGGGCTGTTGACTCTTCCACACACAGCGTGTGTGTGACGTCCTTCGGAGCCTCTGGTCCTGACACTCTCTCACACACACACACGTTCCCCCCTCTTGTCCTGCGCTCTCACACACACACACACACACCCTCTTCTCCCCTGACTGATCTGACTGTGCTTGTGGCTCGGCGGGAGTGCTGCATCCGCAACTGCATGACTCCCCTTCTCGGGCTGGCTGTTTTCACAACTTCTTCTAAGGCATTCTTGACAAGTGAGCCCTCCTCCTTTAAAAAAAAAACATAGGTGGGAAAGAGTGGCAAGTTTATGGAGTGTAACGTGAGATTGCAGAGGAGGAGCCCTGCCGGCCACATGTTGGTACCCTCCAACCAACCCTTCCTCATCAACTATTAATCACGGGGGAAATTTTATATGCACATCTAATGGGCTTTCCAGACGTCGGGGCTTTTTAAAGGGACATTGTCTGTAAAATATAAAGCGAGCACCCACCCACATGAGAGCCGAGGGGGGGGCGACTTATTCCAGCTCCTTAGCGCTTTCTGACACCCAATTTAGTTCCTTTTTTGACACCCTTTAGAGGAAAGTTAACCCGAACCATTTCCCTCTGCACCCCTGATCCCCGCCTGTCCTCTCCAATCTGAAAAGTCCTTTTTTCTTTCTGTTTTTATGACTGCACACACACACACACACACACACACACACACGAAGGCTACACACCCAAATCCACCTGGCTGGACTTAAACTTTGAGGTGACAGAGCGGCAGGAGGACTGGATTTGATATTGGCTCTCACACCTCTTGAGGTTTTCTCACCCTTTAGCGGGACACAATATGAAATTTCAGAGCCATATTTCACAAATAAAAGCTCATATTTTCTCTGTGACTGTGAGGGATTGCGTCCTTTGTGTGTGTGTGTGTGGTGTTCCTTGAGATTAAGCAGCAGTAGCGCCCCGTGTAGATGTAGATTAACCACATTTGGATCAACACAGACGTAATTATTCAATTTTCTAAACACTGATCTTTAATCTCGGCACGCTACTCACGAAAGAAGCCACTTCCCCATGAAGTAATGTCCCTAATACCATTAAAACCTTTTTGGCTAAACCAAAAATTGGACTCAATTTCAGCGTATCCGTTACCCAATAAACCCACTGAACCACACGGAGCAGAAATGCACAGTTTTCTTCATACTGCTCATATTTGGGAGCTGAGGTTCGCCTTCTTCCTCCGCGCGTGTCCTCACTTTGCTCCTGACCTCTCGAAACAGGAGGGAGGTGGATCACACCTCCACCGAGGACAGATTTACAGATTTAAGGGGAAAAAAAGGAGTAAAAATAGGCTAAAATTCACTTTTTGGATGCTGACAGAACTCAGAGGAATAAATAACTGATCGGAGGTGAATGAAAGAAAGAAACAAGTTGAAGTGAAAGTCAACAAGCCCGGGGACGAAATGAAGCAGAGACAGAATGAGAGTGTTTGAGGTCACACACACCAAAACCTTTCCATTCACCAAGCGAATTGTTGAGCCATGAAGCATCCCCTCGCTTTTACTGGCAGTCTGAGCCCCGGCCGCACCGCAGGGAGCAGGGGTTACACTACATTTGTGGTCAGAGCAGAGGCCATCTGTGTGTCAGTATAAATTAGGAGTGTGTGTGTGCTGTGAAAATATACGTCAGTGAGACGGCGTGCACGTGTCTCACAGATTTTACAAAAAAAAAAGTGTTTATTTGTATTTAAGTGAGCAGCAAAAAAGATAAATGTCTCAAAGTGGCAGCAATAAATATTTCTGTGTGTGAATAATTTGGGTGGAGACGCGCGGTGACGTAGTCTTGCAGCGTTAGTAGACTAATACTACAGTTGGCAGGTTAACTGAACACGTTAACCAGCCGCTTTGCTGTGTCATTCCTTCTCAGGACTGAACGTTCAATTAAAAACATTTTTACTGTTGACGTCCGTCGTTCTGTGAAGCGGTTTACGCTCCAGGTTGAATAAAAGTCGACGTTGCGGTGTCGAGTCCGAGAGTTTCTAAGTTCACCTTAGCAGCCTCCGTGTCGGCCTCTCTGAGTCCGCGCGGGTCAGCACGTTCCTGCAATGAAAGGAAAGAGTCTGATTAGACAACGAGCTCCAGATGTGTCAATCAACTCACCTGGCTGTGCTGTCCTGATCCGTACACACACACACACACACACACACACAGAGTTCGAGGTGGAGGCTCCGTTCACTCTCTGCAAAGTTTGATTTGTGAATATTAAATAACTTCCACATCAGATTGAGGCCACAAAGCGTTTTACAGCTCGGCTCAGACAAACTAAACATCAGCTCCTCACATTTTGTTTTCCTTCACACTTCACACGGGTCGGTGAGAGGAGAGGACACTTCACACTCCTACTGACAACAAGTTGATCCAACTAACAAGTACAGCAGCCGGAGCCTGACGTGTCTTATCTTCACTAAATGTGTATTCATCCACAGCTGAAAATAGTCCCTGACAAAGACACCGTGTGCTGAAGACTACAAAACCCAGCTGACTTAAAGTGTTTTATAAAAGTTAAACTACATTTTTGTGTCTTTGTTCTTAGAAGGGAAGTGAGTGAACGCTGAGAGACGGACTGACACGGTTTCCTCACGGGAACATACGCGGTGATGCTTAACTGTAAAGTTCTATATACATTTTAAATGATGAACCAGATCTTTTACAGTATGTTTCAAAGTGTGTGTGTGTGTGTGTGTGTGAGCATTTCTGCAGCTGTATTTCTTCCTTGCTGTGTTTGTTTGGGAAAGCGGGCAGTATGTGGGCTGTAGTTTAGTCATACACACCACAGATTGCAGATAAATGAGCTGGACATGAGTCACATCTCCCCTCACCCTGCTGACAACCTGTTTCTGTCAGTCTAACACTGTGTGTGTGTGTGTGTGTGTGTGTGTGTGTGTGTGTGTGTGAGACAGAGAGAGAATAAAACAGACAGAATGAAACAGAAAGAGAGTTCATGTGCACGCATGTATGTTTGGTAAAATGTAGCTCAGCTGTCACGCGTGCACGTCTTCATACGTCTACATGTATATTTGTGCACGGATGTGTGTGTGTGTGTGTGTGTGTGTGAGAGAGAGTTTAAGTGTGTGTGTTTTCATCTGATCCATCTTCATGTCACTGGCAGGATTAGAGCCCTCCATCAGTCTCTCGTGTCTGACAGCGTGACCCTCTGTGACCCCGCGTTCACCTGGGTCTTACTGGACTGTGGGAGCTCCTTATCTCTGCTACTGTCCTGTGGAGGAGCGGGGGGATGAAGACGAGGAGGAGGGCATGGAAAAAAAAAAGAAAAGAAGAGCGAGGACGAGAAAAGGAGTCAGATAGAGGAGCCTCATTTAAGTAAATGCACCATAATAAGCGACGTTAACGTCCAAGTTTCGGTGAAATCCTCCCCGTAGCTTCATGTCGAGTTAATTCACTCCACCATCAGTGCCACTGAGGCAGCGTCTGCTGCCCAGCTGACAAACAGGAGCCAATAAACAAGACTACTGGTTTCTCTCAGTCCTGCAGGCTAGTTTAAACTCATTGCATCATGTTTTATGAGCTCACTGTAGGTTTGGCAAGTGAAATCTGCAGTAAAGTAAATAGCATTTGTGCATTTGAACCACGAAATGTATTATTATGAATGCAAAACGACCATCTGTGAGTTGTAATTATATTTTAGATTTGAATGCGGAGTAATGCTTTGAAGCCAACGTTAACCATAATGCTTATTTTCTGCATAAATCTTTCATGAGGTCGACTGTAAACAAGGAAAACTGAGGAATAGCTGGAAGTGATTATTCACGGCCAACCTGCTTCAATAACAATTTATAATGCACAATAGACTGTGTAAACAGCTTCAGGCATTGAGAGATGTGGGGTTAAATGGATGGTGTGTGTTTTATTCTTCAGTGTGCCAACAGTATTACCTACAGTCATTAGCTGAGTTGGCTCGGTGACGGACTGCCGGGCTGACAAATGGTCTGGATTTTTAAAGGCTGCGTAGCCAAAAGAGAAAAACGCTCTGACTGTGAAAACGTCTTCAAATAAAAGTACAATAGTGTTTATGTTTCCGTCACAGTTAAAGCTGACTGATTTTTGTGGCCACATGGGGGCAGTACAACAATGTATGATGTCCAGTTCTTGCTACTTTTTACCTCTGTTTTGGGCTCCACCACTTCCTAAAGGAAACAGTTTGGAGCTTTTAAGACCAAAACAATGAGATAAAAGCACAGACAGTGTCAAACCATGGACGTCGTCCACGGTTTCTGATATGGGGTGGACTAAATAATACAAACGCCTGTCAGGAAAGGTGCCAGCTACCTCCTGTTGCCCTCGAGGAGCAAGTTACTGCTCCCAGGGTGCTGCTGCGTGGACGTAGTAAAGAAATAATTTCCCCTCCAAGGATCAATGAAGTATAAAGTAGTTTAATTCTATTAAATTTAAGAAGGTGTACGCGCTGATTGGGCTACTAACCGGCCTCAGATCAGTGCAGTGAGTTCATTACATGGACAGACCGGCAAATTAAACTGTTGTTAATTAATTAACTGGTTGTGAATAATGAGCTTTTTGTAAAGCAAACAGAAACAGGAGCATGGCTCAGTTTAGGTAATGCCTGGCCGTGATAACGCAGCTCTCAGCATTTTTGCTAATGGTTCTGTTGGCTCAGGTATTAATGCAAAATGTCTGGATGACTGACCGATCCATTATAGGAACTATTTCTGTTCCAATATTAACTCGATACTGTATATATTCTGTATAATACCTGCTGATTGCTCCTGAAAGCCTATTATCTGTGAGCATTACAGCATTTATACGTGTGTGTGTGTGTGAGGGTGGAGAGGAGGGAATGGTGGACACACACACACACACACACACAGGTGCTAATAATCACATATGATCACATATGATTGGAATCAGCTGTTGGCAACAGTTTCTCGCTATTGTGAGGGAATATTTTAGCTCTCCGAGGCTTTGGCCTCTCATCTCGCATTGTGAAGTTGTTTACCAGTTTTCCACAGTCAGATTTTCAGAGACTGTCCAACAGGTTACAGTCAGTTCATGCCACAATATATCTGTGCGAGATTAAAGGATTTGGATCACGGTGAAGAGTAAACACAGCTCGGAGGTCAGAGGTCACGGCTTTTAGTGGGTGAAGTTACTCATGTATTTATTTGTAAGTTAGCAAACAGCTGCTTATTCACTCATCCAGCAGATAGCTGCCGTTAGTCTGTGTCCACCTGATGAACGTACATCCAATATTCACTCTTCTTTCTGCGCTTCACCCGCTCCTGTTCACCCGCTGGCTGTTAGTATGATCAGTCTGCTGTTCGATAGTGAACAGTGAACAGACTGAGCTGACGAGACACGATGAGAGCGACGAGAATGAACCAAAACAACGAGCTGAAAGACACTAAAATGTATGTAAAACTGCACAGTTAGATAATCCATCTTAAAAGTAATCATGTGATCTGCTTTCAGTATGAAAATATTTATTATAGCAGCAATTTAAAGGAGGGAAATTCTGAAAATAAACGCCTTGATTTCAGTCTTTGGAAAAAGTTTGAAATATACTGAAACTTTGGAAAAATACTCAGCTGCAGATCAAAAATCTTTGGTGTTCTTGGAAAAGAAGGAGAGCAGGATAATGTGGAGAGTACGCCTGAATCACCTTCCTGTTTACAGGAAATGAAATAAAAATAATAAAAATAATGTATTCATTTAAAGGGAAAGGAAGTTGAATTATTTTAAATCTTTGTGCCGGTGTTTGTTGGATGAAACCTGGAAAAGCATCAAAAGTTTTCAAATAAAGCAAAAATATGAAACACTTGAATTACAAGTGAACTTTGGCGGTTTGAAGAACAAATTGTTCCTCTTGTATTCGACTGAACGAGTGAAATTTCTCAATGGTCAGTGAGCTGACCCCAAACATGCTGTCTTGTCTTTATATTATAGGTCTCCGGCTTCCACGTCGGGTCACGTTACAACAATGAAAACAGCTAATCTTTACCTCATCCACGCCGCACCACAAAAACTAATTTCCCCCCGCTGCCACAGGATTACCACATGCTGTATAATATGAGCAGGACAAGGCTGGGTCTGCCTGTGGAAGCCAGGCTACTGATTTCATTGGCAACAACATCAGACTTTTTCTGTTCCAGTCACATTCTCACTCAGGATGAGTTAACGCAGCCTCCATGGAAAATCTATTGAAGACTGCTCTCTAGTGGCTTTTAGTCGCAACAGCTGAATCGAGCCCAAACCTTCACTGAGGAGCCACTTCGTCTCTTTATGGATGTTTTTTAGTTTATTTCCTCGCAGGCACTGATTGGATTAGTGGCTTTCATAATTTCCATGTGCACACATTCAACGCGGGAGCACTTTTTAACCTTAAATCCCGGCTGCAGAAGTCTAAAACGCTCCTCATCAATCTTCCTCTCTGAGAGGTAGGCGTTGTTCAGAGCAGCAGGACGCAGCATTATTGCCACGGAGAACAATCCGATGCACTCACTTTGCGTCCAGCGCTGTGAAACTATGCGCTTTTGTACGCTCGCCAAAGACAAATAAATCAATCCGGCGCCAAATCCTAACCTCCCATCCATCATATTCGATAGTGCATACAGGATTTCATTTAAACATCAGGTTATTGCAGAAGGTATGAATGTGGCCGCAGGGCTGCGTGCCGCTCTCTGCACTGCAGGAAACCAGAATCATCTACGCAAAGCTGCTTGTGATCACTTTGGATATTTAACAGCACAAAACAGAAGATAAATCAAGCTCAGCGTCTGCAGGGTCGGAGGAATAGCCCTGTTTTTGTGGGTGTCAGGAGGGACTGATCGGATGTGTGTGCGTGTGTGTGTGTGTGTGTTGCTGTGTGGACAGTAGCACTATTGCGTGTTCATGGATTACCTTCCTTCCTGTCTGCCTCATCTTGTTTCCAAGCAGCGCAGGGTTGGACTTCCTGCTATGGGAGCTGGGACTCTTTGAAGAGGCCTACTGAGCGTGCTCCCCGGAGGATTGTCAGGATCAGCCTTGGCCAACAAACACCTCAGAAGGGAGCAAACTCGCCGGGCCAAACATTTCCTCAATCACTGAACAGACTCTTTGGGGTTTACACTCTCAAGGCGCAAAGGGGCACCAACTCCCAAACGCTCGACGTGGGGAGGAGCGGAGCTGTTCACACGCGAGGAGGACGAACGCAAGAACACATGTGAGCACGTGCACGCCGAACCCGGCAGCATGTAAAAGAACATTTACATACATGTATGCAAGAACACACACACACAGAAGTCACCATAAACCGCCTCACACACTTGATGTCCCTGCAGTGTGTGATTGGTGTTTACATTTTTTAAATCTCCTCATGTGATTCCTGTAAAACGAGGAATGCAGCGAGGGAGGAAGGCAGGAGGATGATGTCCTGTCTGAACAGCAGCATCCTGTTTGCCTTTCTGTGGACGTAATTGTTTATGTGTGTGTGTGTGTGTGTGTGTACCAAGTGGCAACCTCCATAGCCAAAGAGGTAATGCCAAAAAGTCCTCAAACGTCCACTTGAGGCTGGCTCCAGAAGTGAGTCAGTCTCCGTAAGTCCCCATGTTCACAGCAGAGATAAACATGTTTACAGTAGAAGTGCTGCACATGTCCGATACTCTCATGTTTGTCTGTGTTAAATTTGTTTAAGATTCAGGTGGATGTTTTATCTGGGCTTTTATTCTGAAGGCAAATAGTAGCAAGTGGACAGGAAACGAGGGAAGAGACAGAGAGACGGGATACCATGCAACAAAAGGTCGATGCTACACTGACCTGTGATCAGGTGAACGGCGTCTCACACTAACTTTAGGCTCCGGGTCGGGAGCGGTAGCGTTTGTACCACGTGCGTAGCTTTACAGTGGAGTCAGTGTCGTGCCAGAACAGGAGCTGGGCAAGCAGGCAATGTAACTGGGCTCAGGAAATAATTTTGAGGTTTGTTCACGTGTTTTGAGTTTTTAATATTTATTATTTATACTTGTAACTATAACTAAGATCATGTTACATGTGATCTTTGTTACTCTGTCCGTCTCTAACCTTTCTCCAGACTCCAGGGTGGAATCATACAAGCTTATGTGAGTTTTCTCACCACAAGTGTGTGAAAATGTTTGAGGAACAGCAAAACAATAGGACAAAAAAAAAAAAAAAGTCAAACAGTGGGATACATAATGACTTCAGCTGCAAAACGCCGCCATTTTCTGAGCTAATAGACCCGTTTAAGTGCTGAAACTGTAGGCACAATCACTGATGTGGAAATAATAAGAGCTGCATATATTCAGCTGAGACGAGCCAAAGCATGTCAGTGACATTATCCACTGTTTAAGGTCGACGTGTGAGCGCTGCACTTTTGCGGTTTCGGTCCGAGAGCGAGTCTGATAAGACACAAAGTATCTGCCATGTGAGATGAATTGCCGGTGACAGCCTCCATTATGATAATTGCACAGTGTGTACATATACCAGTGAAACCGTAGAGGGGGTTCAGTGTGCGGTCAGGCCAGCAGCAGAGGAGGGCACGATATCATGTGTGGTAAAATATGCGGTGCCAGGTCAGGCACAAGAAAACAAATGTCTATATTTAGGTGGCTGATGCTTTTACGATGATGGATACTGCACCGAGTCAGGCAGCCCTCAATCAAACAGAGGGAGGAAAAAGAAGAAGAGGAGGAAGAAAATAAAAAGGAAGGGGAGGAAAGAAATTCCAGATGTCAACAGTAAAGTTTGTCCAGCTCCGGTTTGTGGCCACTGGAGCTTTGTGTACCTGCTCCTGCTAAAGCCATTAGCTCCGGCTGCTGCGTTGGGGAAGCTGCACAACAAAGCCAGAGAATTCTCGGAAGCCCTTCAATCAAGATCTCCGACGTCGGGCCGACGCTGCTGCTGCTGCTCCTGCTGCCGCTGCTCCTAAGAACACACTGTTAATTTGACAGGCTGGAAGTGAGGAAGAAGATGAAGGTGTGTGCTCGGATCCTGCGGCATTGTGTAATGTTGGAGTGTCTCCTCACCTACTTGGATAAGTCGTGTGTGTGTGTGTGAGAGAGCACAACTCAACTTTAAATCTGCAAATAACTAGTACTAGAACTATTAAACACCTGAACATTACGTCCGTGTCATTCCACAGTCATTAATCTGCAGCTCTAACAGCCTCCTTCCCACCAGATGTTCAACCTGGCTGCAGGGATTCGTTCCCATTCAGCCACAAGAGCATCGGTCCAGCACCGATGTTGGGCGATAAGATCTGGCTCGCAGTCGGTGTTGAGTTGATCCCAGAGGTGTTGGATGAGTTAAACACAAACTGCTGCTACAGACGCGCACAGAGGTCGCCGGTGTTTGTCAGGACATGGACCACAGAGCTGATAGCTCAGCTTGTGCCACTGCATGATGTACACCAGCATTCATTTATAGTGCTGACATTCTTCAATGTTGCACATGTTAATTTTATTTTACAATAGGCTGATTTATCTAATATGTCAGATTCATGTGTGACATTTAACAATAATTTCAGTTTTAAAATAAAATATCAGTTTTATGTTGGAACATTAAGATTTCCTTTAACTGGACTGAGTATAAATCACAAGTAAACGTAACGTGTACGTTCACCAGCCGACTTTAAAGTTCTGCTTCGTGTCATACATAATCGTTATGTATCACGCTATGGAAAATACTCCAAAATAAAATCATCAAATTAAGACTAAGACTTAATTACTAAGAAAGATATGTTGATGTTTATAATTAAAAATCTCTCATATTTCTTAATTTGTGAATAAAAATGAAACGATGATGTTCAATCTGTCGTAATATGATAAACTGACGTTCAGGTTTTTAAAATTCTGCCGAGATAATTTATAGTGACGTCACACTGAAAGAGGAGTCCACTGTGAAAAAACAGAAGTTGTGGTCGACAGAATTTTACGGTAAGAGGATAATAATATTATTAATTTCACGTTTAAGGTTTACTGTAAAATCAACAGTCTTTAATATAAATATTACTTAATATGCCGTATAAATAAAGGTTTTGCCAGGAAATATGTTTTATATTTTCTTTTTTTTGGTTCTGGACCTGAACACTTCTTCCACCTCTGATGTGAGTTATTTTTCTGCATGCGTGCATGTAAGTGGTTTAAAGTTTATTTGCTGTATTGAGTCCAGCGGTGCTGCACGGTGCAAACACTGAGAGAAGAAGAACGAAACACTGAACGCTGCACAGAAGAAAACACAGATGTGTGTGTTGCATGTTATTTTGCATCGCGTGTGTGTTTGTGGATGTCACACATGAAAGATTGGAGGGGGGTCAGATTGTGGTTTCCAAAATCATCCTCCTGTCTTCCTCAGTCCTGCTTAGTTTGCTCGTCACCTCTTTGGACGGACATGCTTCATTTCCAGGATTTTTCCATGTTCTTCTTCCCATGGCCGAGCTCTAACCACATCGACCCGCTCCCATACTCCTCCACGCAGCATCCCTCCAGGACGAGGAGGGGGGGGGGTTGGAGAAAATGGTCTCCATCACTTTCACTTTGAATTGAGTCGAACCAGACGTTGCTCGCTGAGTGTTGTATAATGTGATGATGAAGCCTGGGTGGCTCGTTCATGTATCTAATCCAACCGTGGGCTCCCTCGGGGGGTGGAGGCCTCTCTCAGAGATGTTCTGCAACCACGAAATGAGAGACAACTGCCAAACAAGTCTGAGGAAATACGACGCCGAGAACATGCCTTGTTACAGCGCCGACTGCCAAAGGCATTAGGCGTAATCGTCTTTACTGTTTTTGCTTCTTCAGACTCGCCCTCGGAGCATGGCATTCACAAAGGCTCCTTAATGACGTCCCATTAAGGTCTATTCAATAAAATCTTTTTATATTGGCAATGTGAGAATTTTACAATCCAAAATAAATTCAAAACACTAAATACGGCAATAAAATCTCACATTTTATGACATTTCAGTGATGTCTCTTAAATAAAACCTCACGTTTTATAAAGTGCTAGCACGTTAATGTATGAGTGAAATAAAAAGAATGTGATGTTGCCACATTTCAACCTCGTGAGTAATCGTGGCCTTAAAACGACGGTCGTTTTCACCTTCTATGAAAAATGCGTTTTAGAGTTTAAGCCTGTAAAACAAAGGAGACGTTAAAACACGATGATATATTCTAGATGTCTTCTGTCTGTGAGCCGTTTTACAGCCAGAGAGAGGCAGCAGTCGAGCCGCCTCGTGAGTTTCACATTTCTCGATGTAGGACACGCTGTAATGTGAATGAGGGAGATGCAAAGGATCATTTTAAAATAATTTCTGATATTTCATAACTTAAAACAACGAGCACACGACTAAACGATCCTGATTTCATGCCTAAAATGATGTTTTTCGTATTTAATCAGCTGTTTACTGGATATATTTAACTTCTACTCTGACAAATACGTGAAAATATCATTTATTTCTCTTTGAAGAATAAACTTTCACCTTTTACATCCTGTTAAATTCACACTTCAGATCATTTCTCTGTGGCTTTAGCGTCTTGTTCGCCAGCATTAATGGACATTATTGGTCTAATCAAAGTATCTGCAGGTCAGTTCTGTATAAATCTAACCCTACTTAAGGTCTGTCTGATGACAGCTCAAGGACCAGAACACAGATACACAAGATTTTATGCAACACTGCCCTCTACCTGACGCTGAGGGAGCTTCAGGAGCGTCAGGAGAGCGTCTCTGGCTTTGCTCTCCGTCAGCACAATGTGGTATTTATTTAACTCTGACAGTGACTTGAAGCAGGAGAGCGAGCGCTGAAATACAGTCTCTTAATAACACGCCGCGGTGCAGGCTGACTTTGCTGTATTTGTGGCATGAATCAGGCGTAATCTCATTTACAAATTATGACGTATTTGGATGTGATTGATCGTTTTCAGGTGGAGTGACACAGATCAGGTTTTTACATTACACTAGTATAGATTATAAATGCTATTGCATTGTTTAAATCCAGTGATCAAATGCTTTATGTCAAATCTGTTAGGTGACAGTTGCTTTACGGTGCAAGTTTCAGCTCCTTACTGCAACTGTTGTGTCGTTTTTGGCCACAGTAGGCAGCTCAGTGTCAAACAGCAGACACACACTGAAGCTGGTGAACACAGTGGAGCAGCACAGGCAGATATTTCCCTCAGAGAGTTTGTTATATCAACTTTAACGGCGACGATGTGTCAGTGCTGTTCACGGCTCGTTTTTGCTGCCCTCCAGTGGCCCAAAAAAATTTGTTGATGCAGGTTTAAGTTTTAAAAATTAGCAGAATATTTACAAGCAAATTAAAAATGTGTCATCTGTAGTGACGTGAATGATTTTGCAGGAACGTCAGCAGACTAATCTGAGGTTGCATTTTACAGATTCATTTAATTAACATTAAGATAATTGTTGGTTTGCTTGCAGTCCCTGATCGTCCGTTTGAGCCTCCTAACAGGGAACGTAGTGAAAACAATTACCCCAGCAATGCAGACCGTATTTTTTTTGTCATGGCGAAGCATCAATCCAGTCCAAGAACAGGAAATAAAAACGCACACCCATCGGGCCACAATGGCTTCAACATGTTCAGTAAATTAAATTTAATATCCTTTGTTCAGAAGAGTTTGGAAGTGGATAAATTTGTGTTGAATCACCTTGAAACTTTGCAGAAAATTCAGTAATAATTGACCCTTTGGCAGAAAACCGTGGACCTCTATTCGGTGAACTCTTCATTTTAATGAAACAAAAAAAGTTTGTAAAAGTTTGTGGGACACCGGGGACATCGGTCCTGTCCAGTGCTTTAAGTTGTTCTTGCCAGGTAATTTTACAAGTCCCTGTGAAGACAGATCTGACAGCAGAGGACGGGGGAAGAGAGAGCATGAGAGCGTATACGAAAGAGAGGGATGATCGAGCGCCTCAACATGTGCCAGAGAGAATAGGAGTTCTCCTGGAGGCCAGAACTGCGTGTTGCTAAACCCGAGCCAGAAGAAAGGCTTCAGTGTGACCTTTCTGCTCCCCGCAGGGATGGAGAGTGATGGCTGGATGTCAAAAAAAAAAAAAAAGTGTAGTTACAGCTAGAACTTCTCGTCCTCCGTCTTTAACTCCTGCAGGTCAGGTGCACCGTGGAGCCTGGAGTATGTAGATTCATACGCTGAGCCTGGATTGTGCAGAGTCTTCTTGTCCTGCCAAACTTCTGTTGACATGCTCGTCCATGCCAATAGAAACATTTAAGGCTGCTTTGACCGACCCCATGAATGGTGACCCGTGAACATTTTTCCACAAAGAGGAATTTTTTAAAAACAAAGAGAAAAAAAAAACGGAAAAGCAACTGACAATTCTTTCCAGCCAAATGAAATTAGCTCTATTGTGGATCTCCAAACTCTCGTCGTTCCACAGCTGGATGCTGAAACTTCCTTCTGATTGTAATTGAAGCTGGCGGAGGTAATCATGCATCACTATTTGAGGAACTCCTCGGTATGAATGGAGCTTGGAGCTTTCCTTGAGGGGACGGGGGGAGAAAATAAAACCTTCTTGCACAATGCAGCAGAAATGATAGATTAATAAGACACTTCCAGTCAGTTTTGGACTCTTTTGACTGAAGACTTCTTAATGTCTGCGGCGTACCAAGTTGATAACGACCTTCAAGTAATTTGTCCGCGTGAATCACGTCAGTAATCGGCTGTTCCAAACGCGGTACGAACCAGACAAGATGATGAAGGCCACACAGCGCGAGAACATGCTGTAACATTCAGACGAGGTAGGTGAGGTGGTGAGCAGATATCATTTAATACCCATCATTATCATTCCATCTGTTTATAATCAGCCAGCGGCTTCAATTAACCACACCCACATCTGTCGGGCAGGTGTTGGCACATTAAAAGCTATTATTAGTGCGAGCGCTCAGCGTCTTTTCATTAAGAAATCAGAGGCTGGAGCTTTACTGCTCGTACATAAAACATGAAATCTTAGAGAATGACTGAATATTATTACAAGTCCTTAATATTTATGATATGATTTATGAGGGTATGGTTTCAGGAAACATGACCTCGTAAGTCCAAACGATGCATATGGAGCTGTTTTATTGTATGGCAGCCAAGGATTCAATTTTGTAGCGTTCCTACGTGAAGTTATGTATATTTTCTTTGTTTCCTTCATTTTTAATTTGTTGTTTTGTGTTTGTATTCAGCAGAGATACTCTATTTATCAAGATTATTAACTTTTCAAGTGGTATATGATTATTGTCTTGCTAAAAACACGCTGTAAAAACGACTTACACGTATACTTTATAATGGAGTTTAATTAAAACTAAAGATCTATGTCGATGATACCCTGTTTTCCCGGTTGGGATGAATCATGACCCGACGGCCACCAGAACCGGGTCATGCGATGCTCAAAGAGGACCCCTCTGTTTGGATTTGCTTGTCTTCTCCCCATGTGAGGTTGACCCAGATAACACCACCCATGCGTTGCTTTTCTCTCCCACATCTGCCTCCAATCGGCGGCAAACCAACCGAGACCATGACCACTCATTATTCATCGACGAGTTAGCTTTTCGTGCTTTGCACCAGTCCGGGTTACGTCATATTTGTTTATGCTGTTTGACAACGAGCCCCTGCCTCGGCTGAAAGAGCCGCATTGTGAAACATTTATTGAGGTTTATTTCCTCCCTCTTGAGCCTCGATTTACGGAGAGCGATGGCGGTTGTGATTTCGCTCGATGGATGTCATTTGTTTTTGGGGTTTGTTGTGCTGAGGGGCAACAGAGATTTTACTGCAGCTCCTGAGTGAAGGCCTCGAGTGTGTGATCCGGACAGGGAAGGCTGTATTTAGTCCAACCACAAGTGGGAGCTGTGTGACTGCGTACTCACTTGAACCACCTTCACTCCTACCTACAGAGAAAACTGCTGAAATCCGACTCATCAATCATGTATTTCCACAGACGTCAAAGATAACTAAGTGTATTTACAGAGTACAGTCATGTTAAAGACGCAGAATGATCTTTTAGTATTTCAAATCTGCTTCACAGGTGACTCTTGGACTTCTGCACAAATATAAATCCGCTGAATTTCATCGAGGACTTCGAGGGCCAGTGGCTTTTTTCACATCGCACAATACACAGATGGGTTGTTGTAGCTCTTGGACAAGGCGAGGCTTCAATCGATCTAGAAACGAGGCTGCGGTGTGGCCTGGTCAAGCTCTTACAGGACCGTCTCCAGAGCTGACTTGGACGTCGTGGTTGCGGTTGGACATCTTTCACACAGTCTGTTTCAACGCTCGGGGAAACTCTGCACTCCTCGCCGGAGGACAATTTAACATCCGACTCAATAAACAGGAGTCGGTGGTGTGTTTGCACGTGTGCGCAGAAGTGCATATGTAATCGAGGGGAGGGGAGTGTGTGTTGTGTGTGTGTTTGACAGCTTTGTGAACTTGCGTTTCAGATGAGGCGACGGTGCGCAGTTCAAGCCCCGGAGCACATCTTGTTTAGTTAAGCATCACAGTGTTTCTGGTGCTGCCTCCCTCCAACTGCTGCTCATCACTCAGCCGCCGCTAACAGGGGAGGAATAAAAGTGACTGAGACGCCCACACCCACCCACACATAAAACATTCACACTGTCAGCCGTACTGTACTTACACAGCACACACAGAGAGTTATGAACGTGTACAACCAAAACAGGATGCTCATGGCAGCTAAATCACCGTCCTCCACGCCTTTTGAATTTGAATGGTTGATGGAAGTCACAGCGGCTAAACATTTCTCCAGCGGAGCGGAGCCTCTATTTGTCCTGACTTTGACAGATTTAGCAGAAACTCCATCCTGAAACAATTTATTGAAAAGGAAGCACATTATTTTTAGCTTGAAATGTTTGACAAACTTTAGTTTAAAGCCTCAGACCTGCATTGTTATGATCGCATTGCCAGTTTATACCTATATAATGCACACAGTCACAGAGCGAGCATTCATGCAGCCTGCGAGGTGAGTCTCTCCTACCTACTTCCCATTACTTGCCTGCAGAATAAACACACCGCGCCACAGGAATGTTATCCCAAACGTACTAATTTGCCTTGATTACATTAATATTTTTGGGGTTGAAATTGCCCTTTTCCTCTTCCTATTGCTGTTGTTTATTTGACTGTTTTTTCTCCTCCCGCCTCCCGCTGTGCTCCTCCTCTCCCCTCCACATGCATTGCTTTCACTATTAGCACACGATTAAGGGTGATTAGTTGCCAGGCGGATGCCCTGTATTTCCTGTGTGTGTGTGTGTGTGTGTTGGGGGTGTTTCTATTGTTGTTTGTTTATGTGATCATGCAAAAGAACGAGAGGAGTCAGACATGAGGTGATCATACAGAGGGATGAGGCTGAGGGACGGAGAGAAGGAGAGACACAAAGTTTCACTTTTACTTCATGATCTGATCTGTGCGTTTTGTGTTTATGTGCTGTGATGGTTCTCGATAAGTTCTCTGCACTTGCTGAAGACTTTTTAAAGGTTCTTTGGACGTCTGATTAACGGTTCTTTAAGGCACCCTGTGCAAGCGGCTGCTATGTGCGAACCTGCTGGTTCACAACCCACCCACCTGTCAATCAAAGCGTCCACGCTCTTAATCCTGCATAACTTTAAGCCTTAATATAACGTGAACAGGTGAGTTGTATATAAATTCACCCTCAGTACAGTTGTCATGAACGGGGAAATTAGCTACAGAGACCAAAACTGTTTTTTGTACCAGGATGTAAACATGTTTATTTCTGCTGTCTAACATGGGGACTTATGGAGACTGACTCGCTTCTGCAGCCAGCCTCTAGTGGACGTTTGAGGAACTGCAGTTTTTGGCCACAGAGGTTGACCCTTGGTTCTAACCTTTATTTTTAAGGCTGTATAAGCACGAGGAACAACAATGAACATGATTAAGGATATTGTAAATGTCGTAAAGAAACATTTTAGAGGCTCTGATGTTCGTTTGGTTCTGCCGTGTCTGCTTCTGATCCCTCCTTGTTAAATCATCACATAGTCCAAGCAGAGATAAGATGGAAAAGGAAATATCAGTTTTCTCCCTCCGTTATGATTCCTACAGATCCCTCCACTAAAATATTATTGCTAAAAATTCATCATTTTGTGTGACAGTTACACATTAAAACGCGCCATTTACTCTTTTACTGGATTACCGCGACAGAATCAATCACAGCGACGGAGGCCCCGCGTGGATCAGCAGAAGGTGTCTGAACACGGTGACGGGCCTCTGCTGGCTGTAAAGAAATTATGACCCAGTCATGTTTCAGATACTCTCATGTCAGCTTGACATGTGTCGTGAATCCCTTTACTGCTGTTTGTGTGCGCCGAGAAAAGGCCTCAGCGGGTCTGTTGGAACATATTAACAGGTGTTTGTCTGTTTTGTGAATCTGTTGCAGCTGCGTCACGTCAAACACACACTTCTTTACGTTTTGACTCGGGTCGTAACACCGCTGCTATTCAGCGTGGCTCCAAAACATATGGTGCTCACAGCCTTGACCGATACCTTATATGCTCAAGTAGTCCTAATTTTCCCGATGATTATTTATACAGATTCAGCATCGAGACCGTTGCTCTCGGTGAAAAGCAGACAGTCCATAACTCACCGGGCCTGAGAATCAGAACTTCTTTCTTTTTTTCCTCTTATCGTAATCCCATTTAAATCCGCACTGATTTATTGTGTTTTGAATTATGCTTCGCTAGTCTGTTATGTCACTGCTCGGAGGGAAACGGTTTCAAAGCTCGTCTGCGTTCCTCGCTAGCACACAAGGACAGAGCTCGTCATAAAAAATAATTTTTAAAAAGAAGCCGATCAGAACCTTCAACCCGAGCTCGACCTCAGCGGAGACGTAAACGTAAAGAGCGACGATAAAATCGCGGATTAGGTAAAGAAGAAACTTTGCGAGTTTGGAGCCGAGCCACGGCGGCGGATATAATGACAACAACTCCTGTTTGTTTGTGTGTGTGTGTGTGTGTGTGTGTGTGTGAGCTTCTTTTACATAGAGCTTGGAGACATTCTTGTCTTTGATGAACGGGCTGGCATTCAACCCGAGAGACAAAAAGAAAGAAAGAAAAAGGAGAGAGGGAGCGCAGAAGAAGAGCGAGAGATTGAGTGTGTGGTTATTCTGGCAGAGGCGGCGGAGGCAGCGTGCCAACAGAAACTCACACAGAAAGACACACATACACAGTCCTGCACACGCACACACACACACATACACACACACACTCTCTCTCTAATTGGATAACTGCGTGCGTGTTTGCAGAAATGTTTTATTACAAACAAATTAAATACACAGGCATAAATATTTGGAAAAATCAATATGGCGCTCCCTCAAAGCTAACACTGTTGCACAATAGGTGAGGTAGTTCTCCGGGCCTAACAGTGTTATTATGCCGAGCAGCGATTAATATCAGAAATGATGTTTGAACAATCGAGGAGACGTTTAAAAAACAAGCTTGGAGATTAAAATCAGATTTCACAGTAGAGTTAAGCTTGCTATTGAAACACCCATAAACAGCCCTTCCTGAGTCCGTCTGTGTTTGTACAGCAAACACACAATTACGGAGAAAAATGGCACTTGGACAGCATCATTACGGTCGATTTTACATCGTTTGGATTAGTTTGTAATAAAGTGAGAGCGGCGAACGTTACTGGCTGCCACAAATGAATAAGAAACACCAACAGACGTGATTACGCGCTGATGATTTAAAAGGTCCAGTGTGTAGTCATTCAGTAATCGCTGCATTGCAGTCTCCTCACATCGCCCTCACCTTCCTAGTGTAAAGAGAAACAGTACTTCAAAGTATTTTGACTGTTCTGTACAAAAACGACACATACATGAAAACATATTTATGAATGTTACAAATGTTAGAATGTAAATGTAAAGTACAAATAAATGTGTTCTGAGTTTGTCAGACCAAAGTAGAAAGTGTTATTAACCACTCAGCCAAATGTGAATGATTAAAAATAACAACACGTTTATGAAATTAGGTGTTAAAATCAGGTAATTCATCTCCGCCTCTGCTCAGGGCGGCCTCAACGTGTCATCGAGCCGCCCTCTAAGGACCGCCCACAAAAATCCTGAGACTGAAATACATTAACAACATAGTTAATGTATTAATAAAATACATTAACTATGTACCTTAATGATTTAATCAGGTATGTATCGTGTGCTGTGCTGCCTCAGAGGCCGGCTCTAGACAACAAAGAGTCCCGAGGCGAGCTTTTCTCTGGGTGGCCCTCTTTAACTCCGCCTGAAGCCAAGAACTATGAAATAAAACTATATACCATGTAACTATATAGAACTATGATTTGTTTTATGAGGACATGACATCCCTTTGATATTTACTGCCACAATGTGGCACTGAACATTCCCGCAATCTATAAAGTTCAATGCGAAGGCGTACACAATACGGAGCCTGAAATAAGCCCGCCACGCCTCAGGCTACTTTTTTTTTCACACGCAAAATGACATCAAAAGCAGCAGATGTGGACGGTCACGGCTACTGAGTGTAGACAATGCTGCTCATGCTATTTGAACTCCTTCACGTCCGCTACAAACCCCACACATTGTACGCTCAAGTCGCACACACATAGAGACACAACAGGTGAAAACACAGCAGGTGATGGAAACGAGCAGGGTGGACCTCGACACACGTGGAACATCCAGAAGATCAAATGTGCTACCAAGATCACACGTCCAGACGTCCAGTAACACATTCCCGGTTGGAGGACCACCTCCATCCTAATCAGATGTTAAACCACCTCAGCTGGCTCCTTCTGACGTGAAGCAGCAGCAGCTCTACTCTTTCGGTCACTACCCACAGATCATGACCACAGGTGAGGGCCGGGACATAGATGGACTGGAAAATCGAGAGCGTGGCCTTCTGGCTCGGCTCTCTCTGAACCACAACGGTCCAGTAGAGCATCTGCAATACTGCGTAGTACTTTTTATTGCCCCTTGGACATCTTTAACTTCATCTTGACGCATGTCAGTGTCCTACTCCAGAGAATAGACAAACAAAAGTTGATCTTAACTCCGTCTGTCTGGATAACGAGTAAAGTTTGAGTCCGTGGTTACCAAAGCTTGCTGCCCATCACGAGTTGTTTTCCAGCGTTGAATGAGATGATAAGATGATCCAAGACTCGGTAGCGGACGTGATCCCTCACCGGCTTCCCAGCTGTGGACTAATTCTGTCCGTTGGGTCACGTGACCAAACTAGACGCTGCTGTTTTTGATCAGATGAAGATTTTTTTTCTTCTTCTTCTCTCGGACAAAGTGCTCATTTAGTCTGAGGTCATGTCAACACGAGTTCCCACTGAACGAGGAATGCTAACTAGGGGGATGCAAATCCGGCAGGATATCTCTGCGAGTGAAAGAATGTCAGAGAAAGGACTCGTGTCTCTTTATGAAGCCTGCGTGTGCTGTGCGTGTGGAGCCGCATTCACTGAAAGCCTACGGGGGATTTGCCTATTGAGCTAAATCGTGGCACTCTTATCTCTCCCATTTCATTATCTCCAACACGGTAATTGCTGACTTCCAATCATGCTTGTTTTTCCTGTGATAGGGAGTCCTTTCCTTCTTCAAGTTGACTTCCCTTTTTAAACTTAGTACGGCCCCACCTCCACGCTGACACACAAGAAACACGCATAGACAGAGGCAGACACATTCCCGTATGCCCTCTGTTCATGCCAAGACCAAGGGGGAAATCATTGACTTCTACTGAACCCATTACAGGACATAGTGTGTCCCAGGGGGGCCGCAGAGCGCTCATTATACCCTGTACTGTATGTGCAAAGTATTACGTCCTTCGCAGTATCAGCAGGAGGCTTGCTGCATTAAGTTTCTTACATAAAAAGCATCATTAAGGGGATGTACTGCGGAAAAGTTGAAGAGTTCAGCCTCGAAGTGACGCAGCGATGCGTTCATGGTGCCGTAAATCAGAGACTCTTTGTCAGCGTCTTTTAGGGAATCTTTAAAAATAGAAACTCGCCCTCGCCTTGTGTACGAGCGCATCGCGCTGTTTGCTTACCGTGACCTTGATGCAGAAAACACAACATACACACCGCCCCCCCCTGTGAAACGTCATGTGTCAGACTTTCTCCACGGGAACACACACACACACACACACACACAGCCACAGCACCGCAGTCCTTGGCTTGCAGAGAGAGAGAGGAGGGGGGGCTGCACCACATGTTGTGTCGCGGTTAACCGACTGCTGACCACTTTAAAAGAGCCCAAATTGATGCAACCCATCTTGAACTAATCTGATCGAGGATGAGAGAGGGCGGGGGATAACCTGGTGGAGTGATTGCTTCACCGCAGGTATGGTCTGTGTAACCTGGGCTGGTTTATGTCGGCAGACCGCGCTGACCAGATGCTGCTCGGGTGTCGGCTTGAAGTGGTCGCTTTCTGACAACTTTGTTCTGTTGGAAAAAGGCAGACTTGACAACGAAGGCCAAATAAAAGCACTTGAAGAGCTCCAAATGTGACACTTGAAAATCAAACATTACAGCGCCCGTGGTTAAAATGTTTGAGTTATCACAGAGCAGCGATAAACACGGTTAAAACTCGTCCACGGTGCGCGTGTTATGCTGGCCGGAGAGTCTTCTCAGCTGGCTGCATCTTTGAGGTTGTGTGCCGTGTACCGGAGCTAAGCTATCTGCTAATGCTCAGTTAATTCCCCCAAACTGTGAGCTAGCTGCTGTAAACCACAATGTCTCATGGTGAAGCCACAGAGAATTATCACCTGGAGCTGCAGCTCCTCGGCTTGAAACGCTGCGGCGTCTATGTAAATAAGCAGCCGTATGCTAACACGTTTACTGTATGAACTTTATGGGCTGATAGTACAATAATGTCGTGTTTACAGCTTGTTGTCACACCAAATAAAATGATCAATGCAGCTTTGAATACGTTCTTCTGCCTCTTAGAGGAAGTTTGTCCTTGTTAATGTTGTCAGCTGCTCGTTCATGGTGGGCATTGTTGGATGATTGTCTCGAGACGTCAGCCTGTAATAAAATTTAACCTCTTCCTAAACCACAAAGAGTTCGTCTGCACAACGACGCCCAAAAGAAGTGCTCCAATCAAAGCGTCCCCGCTCTTAATCCTGCATAACTTTAAGCCTTAATATAACCTGAACAGGTGAGTTGTATATAAATTCACCCTCAGTACAGTTGTCATGAACGGGGAAATTAGCTACAGAGACCAAAACTGTTTTTTGTACCAGGCTGTAAACATGTTTATTTCTGCTGTCTAACATGGGGACTTATGGAGACTGACTCACGTCTGCAGCCAGCCTCTAGTGGACGTTAGAGGAACTGGATTTCCCGCAGTGGCTTCACTTCCCAGACATTTCACAACCCTGATTTGCTCTCACTTCCACCGTTGAGTGGAGACTTTATCCATGCTGAATAAGTCATGAGTAATTGATTCAAGTTACTAAAAAACTGTCCGACAGACGAGAACTGTAACCGATAAGAACGAGCCGCGTTAAAAGGCTCGGCTGACTTGCTGGAGGCGATATCGTTACTCCCCTGCTTGGCATTTAATTCCCCGCCTGGCCTCCGCTCTCGGTATCGATGGCGGGGCATCGGAGGGAGAAGGTGGCGATGGGAGATGGGAGTTTGGCCACGCCACTGGAACAGTTGAGTTCACAGAGAACGGTTGCCTGAGTGTGATTAGCGGCGCTGCCTGTGGTGTTTCGCCAGCTCCAGTGAAGCCAGTTCTCATTTGTCAGTGTGTGTGTGTGTGTGTGTTTGTATACGTGGGTGTGTGAGTGAACAGACAATAAGAAGAGGAGGGAGATAGACAGCCGTACAGGTCGGGTATGTCTGACTGCCATCTGAAACTGAGGCGATGTGTGGCCCGGCCGGCACCATGGTTTCAGAGTTACACCCAAAACAAATAAACAAAAGGAGTTTGGGCAGCGTGTGTGTGACGGAGATCTGAAACCTCCATGAAACTCACTGTGGCACGCGCATAAACACACACACACACACACACGCGTGTGTGTGAGCTGACACATACTTGTGAGGAGATGGATTTCCCTCCTAAGGTAACAATGACACACGGCTTAGAGAAAACTTGGAGTGTTTCACTTCGCTGAGAATCTCTTGGAAACGCGCTCACAGCATTCCTAACACTCCGCATCACGTGCCGCGCGCTTCCAAATATGCAAATACGGCATCTGAGAGGCAGGTACGGCCCAGGCGCGCTGTCGTGACAGTACGCGAGGGCGTAAAATTGATACCAGAGTGTGTTAGTAATGTCACTTTGATCGAATTTCTCTGTAATCAACTTATCATTTCTGTCGAGTATATGTATATATAGTTTGTGTATTGGCACCTGCCTTCGGTATACAAGCAGATTCAGCACAGCGGCGTACGTATAGGCTTCATTCTTTGGTTGTTTGTGTCTGTATTTATGCTCGGGTGGAGCTCTGGGACCTCTTCATCCTCTCCAGATTTTTGTCAGCTAAGGTTTCGAAGGGTTAGCTCATGCGGAAAGTTGATTCCAGAGCTTGCTTCATCTCACATGGTTTCAATCACCTTTTTTCCTGCAGACCTTGCAGGTTATGAGGCCAGACCTTCGCTCCAGGACTCCGCAACCTGGACCGGGCTGAGCGCACCGGGGAGCAAGGAAATGAGAGGGGGGAGGAAAGGAGGAGAATGAGGAGAGAGGGAGGGAGAGAGGGAGGATGAAACACCTCTGTACTCATTTAGCCTCATATACTTCAGTCTCGTCTCCTTTTGTCTCCTCTTGTCTCGTCTCCTCTCATCTTTTCTAGTCTTGTCTCCTTTTGTTTCAGCCTATTCTCTTTAATTTGGTCGAGTCTCGTCTATTTTTTGTTTATCTTGTCTCTTCTCATCTCCTCTTCTCTCTCATCCCGTCTCCTCTTGTCTCCCTTCCTCGTCTCCTTTTTTGTATCATCTCATTTCGTCTCCTATCCTCCTCTCATTTCTTTTTCTGTACACTTCTCCCTCTCTCATCTTAACTCGCCTCGTCACTCATTTCATCTCGTCTTCTCTCATTTCTTTGTTTCCTCTCCTTCTCCTCTTCTCATCTCTCTTCGCCTCTCACCTCTCTCTCACCTTGTTCTGTCTAATCTCATCTCCTTTACTTCTATATTCTCCTCCTCTTTCCTATCCTCTCGTCTTCTTGTCTAGTTTTGTCTCCTCTCTCCTCATCACGTGTCTCTTTTTCTCTGGTCACCTCTCCTTTTCTTCTTTGGTCTCCTTTCCTATCCTCTCGTCTCATCCTGTGTCCTTTCTTCTTGTCTCGTTTCTCCCCTTCTTTTCCTTATTTCGTCTCCTCTCATACCTCTTCCTCCTGTCACCTCTCTTGTTTTGTCTCCTTTCCCTTTCTCTTGTCTCCTTCTATCTCATCTTGTCCTCTTGTCTCCTTTTCTTAAGTGTCATCACTCTCCTCCTCTCCTGTCTCATCTCGTGTCCTCTCCTCTTCCTCAGGTTATGACGGCGTCATTCATTGTTGCAGACTGCAGAGAAAATCTCACCTCACGTCGAGTCTGCATTGTTGCGGACAGACGTGACAGCGGCAGGAAAAGGGACGCCAGTCCTCGTATGTTTCCTTTGTCTTGTCTGGCGGCGAGAGGAAGCAGGATTGTGTCGGAGTGGAAAAGCAGTGAAGGCAGCACAGGCTAAATTAAACAAGAAGTCCTTTTCTTTCCTCGAACACGCTTTGTTGCGGAGGACTTCCACTTGGTGTCAACATCAGGCTTCATGGAGGCTGAACGTGTTCACATGGATCCTGTGGAGAGGAGAGGCGGCTGGGGGTCGCCTCAGGTCACCGGCAGGCACTGCAGGAGGATGTGACTCTGCTGTCTAACGAGGGCCTGCCGATGCGGGCCTACACATCCCATCTGTCAGTGCAGCTATCCGTCCTCGCTGGCAGGACTGAGCACATGCAACAGTGAAGTTATGAGGGAGAGGCAGCGATGGCCGACGAAGAGCCGAGCTGCGATTCCCTCTCTGAGTTTTGTTTTCATTCCCTTCGGGGTCGGAAGTGTTATTTGGGTTAGTATTCAGAGAGCTGGTTCATAAACACGACTTCTGTTCGATGGGAAGTCTGGTAGACACATTTCTGCCCCTCACTGTGGAAGGGAACAATAACATGTCATGAAATGTTCGGTGGGTGTCAGAGCAGATTAACGCCGTACCATGGCTGCCTGCACTGCCTGTGTTTTCCACAAAGATCTTGGCGTTTGGTTTTTCTTTTTGTCATTTGGCTTTCAGTTAAACAAATATGATCTAATCACACTTGGGAGCTGCAGCAGCTCTGCATAAAAGAAATAATACATCACAAAGTGTAGTCATTCTTACCAGGTGTTAAAAATTTTGATAAATTTGCCTCCAGACAAAGAACCGTGTAAGTTCACTTTAAAGGAGTATTCCAGTTTTTCTGTTGGCAATAAACCGCTGAGACGCCCTCTGCCATTATGTCCATAGAGGCTGCTGAGCCTAGTTACATTGCCCGCTTGACCAGCTCCGGTTCTGGCACGACACTGGCTCGATTCTGTGGCTACATCTCAGGCCTGAAACCCTCCTGCTCCTCCCGGAGGTCCAAAACAAAACATACAGCCGAGACACCGTTCACCTGATTATACGTCAGTGTAGCATCAACGTTTGTTATTATACGGTAGAAAAGTTACTATTAGTGGCACTTTCTTGGCAAAAAACTGTTTATCCATCTGTGCAGCACCTCCGCTGGTTGCCAGCGTCTGACTGTGAGTCTGGGAAGTCAGCGCATCCAGCTGTCGTTCACAAAGAAACTGTCACAGCGTGCAACTCAGTGAAAAATACTTCAACAATTCTGCTCAAGAACGCATCAAACAAACAAAATAAACTGTGTCAGTGATCTGTAGGAATGTGGAGCAACTTCAGAGATCTATCCCTGCTTCCTCTTTATGCTAAGCTATTGGAAATAAACAAATATTCCCACATTGTTTAACTATTTTTTATGGTTTAAGACTGTTCACCGTCCGGTGTTTGAATTATATATACCACGCACAGTGTAAACAATGTTTCAAACCTTTCAAAACTCTTCAGGCAAAGAGTTTTCCGGTTATCCGGCGGTTACAAAACACAGCCTCTGTTTTACTGTCTGCATGGGCCAGACAGGTCAGTTGGCCACGCTGATTAAGATCTGCTGTGGAGCTGCATTCTACAACAAACAAGTGCCCCGATAAATGACAGGACGGGGCGGGTGGAGGGGGGTTCACCCAAGGCAGCAGACATAAACACAGCAACCCTCATGGATGGAGGGAGGTAATTTAGATATACCACCGCCATTAGCCCAATTAGGGTTCAATGCCTATGAATCCACAGGGCTTTCCCTGTTCGCCAGAGAGGCAAGAGGGGAAAAGTACACCGCAATTACATGTGTTCAACAAAAATGGCAACAGAGGAGGAAATTGGAGAGGAAGCCAAGGTGAAGTCTGAGCGGCGGAGCTTCTCCTTCGCCGTCTGTAAGTCGGCCATCGAGGTAGGGTTGCATCGGGAATCGCCAGGGGGGCTTTGGTGTAGCGTGCTGGCATTTCTGACACAGATCCTCAACTGACTTAGCACAGATAAGACATCTGGTCGACTCCCTCTCTGGGTCAGACGAGCAAACTTTATCCAAGTTCAGTCTGATTGAATATCAGGTTGTCTTTGACAGTGGATGACAGCACGTACGCTTTTATGAGCCCTCGCATTCAGGGTTAGTTTGCACGGATTCTTTAATATCAGATATTCTAGATCTTTTAGGAACTTTCTTCTCGTGCAAGTCGACACCGTGACACCTCTAAAATTCAGATGAAACCAAGTCCGCTGGATTTTATTGCTTATTTCACAGCAAACTGTGTCAAAACTGTTCAAATGTTTGTCTGTGAGCCGGTAAGTCCTCGGGCTGCTTTGGCGTCTGATGGAGTTGATCCTTGAAGGAGCCAGCCTCTATTTAAGGACTGCCCAGGCCCCAAATCTGCCATGACTTGACGCACCCACACAATGGGAACAATTGGCTGTGAGGGTGGAGGGTGGAGGGTGGAGGGGCATCATGCAGCTCAGCGAGCTCAACAAGAGTGTGAAGAGCAGAAGTTTGTAATAATTCTGATGAATAACATCCAGGTTGAGAGGTGACGATCGGGATAATTCAGCACCAACATGCTGAATCGCTCAAACGCGGCGATGCTTATAGTCCGTGTCATGCGCTGCGATTACACGCACTGAGCTGTAATATAAATGTTTAGCGAAAAAGTGACATCTTATTAATTCATCTGGGTAAAACAAAGCTGAACTTCAAGGAGCCTCTTCTTCCCTCCTCCTCTGTGAAGATGCTTATCCCGTGGCCTCATTATGTGAGCAGAAAAAAGGCCGTGGCCCTGTTCTTTGTATCACATTTTCGGGGGGTTTTAAGGGGTGGTTATGGTTTGCAGATGTCACCCTGCATAGCATTTGGAGGGAGTCATTCCCTGGTGCTGTCAGGCAGGGACCCTCCTTTGCTCTCTTGTCTTCTCTCCTGGGTGCGGCGTCAGGGAGGGGTAGGTGCAGGGAAAAAACCCCCACAGGGCGGATACGAACATGGCCTCGAAGTGGGGTAGAAACACTGGAAAGCACACACTGTCTGCATGCGGTTATTCTTGCATACCTGAACACAAAAACAAGATGACACCCAGTCTTGTGATTACAACCGCTGGAGCTCTGGCAGGCGTTCAAAGTAACGATTGTGCCTCCCTTCCTTCACTTTGTTTGTTTCACTGTTGATCACGACACAATAAGGTCTCCAACCCTCCGTCTTTACCTAAAACAGCTGCTAGAAAACGTGTTTAAAGAGCGAAATGATGCAGATTTGCGGGAAAACTCTCCGTCCGACCACAGCTTCACACCCGGCGGAGGCCTTCATGTCTCTCACAGCTTCTCCCTCATCACTGTCACAACTTCTGCAAAAAATCAACTCTGGATGAGCCCCGAAAAGATTCAGTATTTCTTGCATTAAAGAGCCAGTGTGGGATTTATTCTGAGGCCGATGTAATGCACAAATATTTTTAATGCTCGGATGGTTTTTACGGTGGAAAAATGAGCTCTCTGCTGCGACTTTGAGCTCCGAGCGTTGACTGGAAACGAAAATATATTTTATTCCCGTGTTTGTAAACAGCTTCAAAAATCACGTTAAAAAACAGTCAGTCACTCAAAGATTGTCTTCAGCACAGTGACGCATGCTCCAACAGAACCGGCAGGGTGATTTTAATGATGCCGTTTTGAATCCAGCGTGGGCCTTTAAGGGAAAGCAAATGTTCATGCACCACTGCATTATAAATGGATTTGATTTTGAGAAGTACTTAGGCACAGGACCAAACTAGGCTGAAAGGCCCAGGGACTGTAAACTAATATTGGTTTACAACACATGGTCCAGATTTCATAACAGACATTAAGACTCAATCCTGGAGGACACTCCTGTGGAAAAAGGATGATTGATGAGTGCAAAGTAAGGTGTGTGTGTGTGTGTACGATGTGTGTGAGCACAGTTGGATGCTATTTTTAAAAAGGAGTGGGTTTGGAAGAATTGATCTAAAAACTCCTTCTGTGTGCTGTAAAGTGCTGTGGTAGCTCTTTGTTGCTTCAAGAAGTGCCAGATAAATAATTTGTGGGTTGAGCGAGAACTAAAGGAATAGTTTTGACATTTTAGGAAATATGGTTAGCCCAACTTTCTCGCTGAGAGTCAGAGGAGAAGATCCGTACCACTCTCAGGTCTGTACGGTGCAGAATGAGCCCAAAGCTAGCAGCTGGATAGCTTAGCTTAGCATTAAGACAGGAAGCAAAGGGAACAGCTAGCCTGACTCTACAGTAACTTCCAGCACCTCTAAAGCCAAGAAACAGTCTGGCACATATCACTCATGATATGACATAAAACTGCAGTTCCTCAAACGTCCACTTGAGGCTGGCTGCAGAAGTGAGTCAGTCTCCATAAGTCCCCATGTTAGACAGTAGAAATAAACATGTTTACAGCCTGGTACAAACAACAGTTTTGGTCTCTATAGCTAATTTCCCCAACAGGTCGGCAACAGAAGTAGAAGAACATTTAATACTATGAACAAAAAAAGTCGCTTGTGGACGTCTTAGATCTCGATCTATATTTCTCAGCTGACTCTCAGCAAGGGAGCAAAGAAGTTTCCCGTAATGTTACTATTGTATCAAAATAAGCCTGCAGATCTACTTTCCTTTAACCGTACTACCTGTTCTTTATGGGGCTGTTTTATGTCGCACATAATTCACACTGTACTCTGCAAAACGTACTAAAAACAAACATGCTAATTGTGTTCCTCCTTCTTTATTGCCTTGTAATCCAGACAATAATACTGCTATGTTATTCGGAGGTCACGCTGCGTGTCTGTGCACCCAGTCAAACACTCAGACTTGGCCGGGCGCCAGGCTCTGGGCGATGGGTATCGGCATGCTCGCTGGCGTTTGCGCTCTGAGTCATTACAGTAGTTCTGTAAATAGCAACCCAGCTAAAGGAAATATCTCAGATCAAATCAGAACACGAGTATTTTTCCCCTAACCACCACCACCAACCACACACACACACACACACAAACCACCACATGAGTACTGTACATGCACACACACATTACAGGCATTTTTTCGACGCACTCTGTCTTGTCTTCCGAGGATTAAAGAGCTGCCGTTGATGACTTAACCACACCTTTCGCTCTTATCAAACACTTTAAGGAGAGTCGGCGCTCTCTCCCGTTCACACTTTTGATTTAGAGTCTAAACCAGATGACCAGCGCCGTGACACCGCTCACTATTCCCCGCGGTCGATATGTTTTGCTCGAGTTACAGATTTTCTTTCGATGGGAGCGCAGCGTGTCAGGACATAAGAATGAAGAAGTGATCAGCGGGTCTCGCTGTGCAGCCTCTGGAAAGGCTCCCACGAAATGAATTGAGATACTACAATAACTTCACAACACACTTCCCCCGGTCCCAGAGGCTACATCCACACCACAGCGTAGCTGTTAATCTTGATGACACAGGATACAATGGCTCCGCTATGGCTGCACTGCTGACTCAAATCTCTCTTTTCCCCTCTCCTCCATTTAGGTGACACGCATCTGATATTTTATTTGTTGTCTTAACTAGAGTTTATTTACGCACGTACGAGCTTTCAGACTTTTAACTCTTTGTCGTGACGGGAAGGAAATGTCAGTCAAAGTAGTTTGAATTTGGGAATTAGGGTGCCTAAGTGGCTCGGATCTGTTTTTTTATCGTTATTTGACATAAATATTTAAAGTTATAGCATGAATGTGAGCAGAGGAAACAGGAAACCACATGAAAATAACTGTTTTCCCTCATTTAGGATGTTTTTAAGAGGCCGCAAAAAGTTTAAAACAGATGTGTGTTGTCATGTCAATACAGTCCGTCAGATTTATGCTGAGTGTGAGTGTAACCGGTGACATTTGCGTGCATTCAGAGTGCAGTCGTATGTCATTTGACTTTGCTGGAGGTTTTTGTTCCGATCCAGGAATGTGTCGGAGGCCCTGCGCGGTGACATCACGCTGCCTCCTCGGTACGACTCCCTCGAGCTGCAGAGATGACCAGGGCCGAGTATTCTTGCTCGTGACATTTGGGTCTGTCAGTGAAGAGCTCAGACACAGAATGATGCAATTAGTTTTTAACCAGCAGCAACGACTTACAGCACGAATGGGAGCATGTTTCCTGTAATGCGAAATGACCAATCTAAAAGGTGGTTTTCTTGGCAAGACACGCTCTGCGCAGCATTCGAGTGCATCCGGACTCGTTAGGGTGACAAACGAAAAGCTTTCTGACTGACTGAGACCGAGGTCAGACCAGTGAGACCAGTTTAAGACCAGAAGTGACTTATTATTTTCAGTTTGGTTGAGTTTTTTGGACGAAAACTACTGAAATAGGCTAGCATGGTTGATCATGGTTTGAGTTTGAGTCTCTGGCTGGAAGACCAGAAGGCAACTCGGTATTTTTCAGTCAACAAAACCATTTAGTCATCTCTTTGGTTCAGGAAAAGATTATAGTTTGGGTTAAAACACATCTTTTCCCAGCGTTAACCAACTGAAATCCTCTCTGGCAGGAAGACCTGAGGTATTTTTCAGTCAACAAAACCATTTAGTCAGATCTAGGCAACAAAACCGCTTGGTTTGGTTTAGAAGATCATGGCTTAGGTTAAAAGAAGCCCTTTCAAGTCGACATTAACCAGCTTTAGACAGCTTTTCTGGCAGAAAACTTTCTGGCAAGAAGACCTGAAGGCAAACTTCTTTCCAGTTTTACACCAGAAGTCACAAACAGCCATGTTGTCCTAGTTGTTGAGACATTTCGGTCTAAAATGGTGATGCTGCAACATCTCCTATCTCCTCTACAAATGATTGAAGAGGATTGGATCAGATATTATGAAATCAAATCAATGTAACACAGTCCAACCAGCTCAAAGTGCAGTGTGGATTTTTCATATTAGCTACCAGACATGAATGACTTCAGGGCCGACTGAGATATTTATATTATTACTTAATTCTACATGCCAGAGAACTGAGTCAACACACACTCACACACACTCACAGCTTCCTGAGTCACTTTTTGGTCACTACATTTGCTCTTTACTGCACATTCTTCATTGTGGACGTGATAGCAGGCCGACACTGAGTCAATGTTGATGCATCTACAAGACTGTCATTGAATCAGTGTTAAAATATAACACTGATTCTTCATCAGGTTTGCAGCCTGAAATGATAAAAAGTTATTTCACTGATGAAAAATAGATCAAGACCGACGTAAAATCAACGTTAGTTCAACTAAAACTCAATCGCCTTTTTATCATTGAACCAACATTGAAATAACAGCAAACCAACATTGAATCAACATTGAAACAATGTTTCTCTCCTCAACACTGAAAAAACAAAGAATTATCAGCACTGATTAAAAGTTATTTAGTCTTGAATATTCAACCTCAACATAAACAATGAATCTGATGGAATTTCAACATTGAATCAACGTTGCCGTGCTATCAGTCACGTAATGTTTCAGAGTACGGGAAGTGTGAGGCTGTGCCGGAGGAGATAAAGCTTTATCATTGTTGTCGAGTCCTACTGGTCATTGTTAGAGATCAATAAGGTCACCAAGTTTAAAGAGGCAGATCAATCTCAAAAGTCTTACAGATTTGTAGCCTTTGTGCCTCATGCTTAATTAGTTGCAGTTGCTGTACATGGTTTATGTATCAGGTTGCTGTATGTCGGTACAACAGATGAGTGATGTGTGTGTGCTGTTAACTGTTTGTAATGCAGTTTTTCCAGCAGGTGTTTGCAGCACTTTCAACAGATCGAGAAGTTGGTAAGAAACACTGATGGTACTAACACACGATGATGCAAAGCAATGCTGGCGTGTGTTTTCAGTCACCACAGATGTGTGTGTGTGTGTGTCAGTGCAGTGGTGGTCTGAACCCTGAGCTGGCTTCGTCCCAGCAGAGCTCCGAGGCAGAGAGGGCGAGCCTGGGCTGCCAGGCCAGGCCTGGCCTTACTGTGGGAAACAGCCTCTGTGTTATTGTACGCGCAATGAATTGCTGATGACGCATTTGTTTATTCGCTTGCTCAAATAATGGGAACATTAAATATTTGGCCTGAATAATAATAATCCATTTCCGTGCCACCACAGAAATGTGACTAATCGTATGAAAATTATGAAAAAATAAGCAAACAGTCCGTCGAACGATTGTGATTCTGTGAATATGATGAACATTTGTCTGCACACGCCCTTTGCTTCATGCTGAACATTACCTCAGATTTATGTGTACCATTAAAGGGGATCCGCCCTTTACATGAGGGCAGCCGCACATTCCTCTGGAAAATCATTACGTTCTGAGAATGATCTGCAAATAATGTACCGAAGGCTCGAGACGCAAGTTGCGTCTTGAGCCTTCGGTACAAAAGGAGACGAAGTGTGGAAATTCTGATCGTCTAATGCCGTGGAATCAAAGCACGCCGCGTGTGGACCCTCGAAGTCAGCATCTTTCATTGGAAACCACAAACTCCCATGCAAATCCTTCCATCTAATACGGGGGGAACTTTCCTCTCACTGTGAATCTGACCACAGAGCCGTTATTCCCTTGTGACAGATATTCCTCTGTCAGGAACGATTACTGTCTCCCACAGTCATTCTCACACGCCGCTCACCTCGCTAATGCGGCAGGAGAAAGAGCCAGGACACGTGAGGATCAAACACAGGAATATAACGCTATAAACATCACACGCATACGAAGCGGTCTTTATGGGCCAGCAGGCTCCTGACTGACAGGCAGCATGGTAAAACAGAGGAGGGAGGTCAGGTCCGTTCACTGACTTTCCTGTTTATGCGTGGTGTGATTTGACTGGCTGGTGTGAGGAGACAAACTTAAGCGAGGTCATTTGAATTAGCCGCGAGGTGTAGAGGACATCAGGTCGACTAGCTGCGAGGCCACCTAAGCAGATAAAAGTTGTGTTTCTATTAAAAACGTTGCGCAAGTTTGCAGCAATTTCTTCTTGAACGTGAATCAGCATGTTTCCATCAACAAAAATCAGAGAAATACTGTGATCATGAGTCCAAGTTAATCAATGCTCGCCGCCCCAACCTCAGCGGACGTTTGATCAGACATCAAAAAGATTCTTTTCCTATTTTTTTATCCATCGGAGCTGAACGACTGAAATTAAAATTTGAAATTTAAATTGTTTCTGATGCAGTCACTTGTTTTTGGTCCACTCGGGGTCAGTGAGAAGTCACACAGAAGTTAAATTACAAATAAACGTTTCTATAGGGGCCAAAAAGAGTTGAGAAGATGACGTAGCCGTAACAGCAGCTATGTATCCTGTTTTTAGACCTTTTCTCCACGACAGTCTCATCAAACATCAGTTTTGTGTCAAACATAGAAACTATGGAGATCAGTGATTTGCCTTTTTTCTCTTGTACTATACTAAAATAGCCACAGCTCTCTTGTCTACACTCAATAACAGCAGACTGGAGATCCCTGCTGAAGGAGACGGGGATGCAGAGCTGGATCTAAAGACGGTACAAACACACACGTGTTATCACGGGGAACGTAAGATCACTCTGCAATGCCATGGAGGAGCTAACGGCGCTAACAGAGGGAGGATGGAGGGTGTAGCATCACAGAGACGAGGCTGAGGACGGCTGAAGACGGAGACAGAGACCGACACGCAGTCCGTGAAACGTCCATGAATCACAGGACGGACTCAGAACTGCGTCGCTGCAGGAAGGACTCAACCCACCACCAGGACGCCGTGTATTTGTACTGAGTGATTTCATTATCCACCTTGTATATTGTGAGCCGCTGTAACAAGTGAATTTCCCCAGCGTGGCACCAATAAAGTCGATCTTATCTTGGCTTAACTACAAAAATGCTCGCGACACTCAAGCGTGGCGTTACATTCATCGACAACAGCTGCGTCGTTGCTCTAAAAGTAGTCAAACTTAACTGTGACTCACTCAGCCAACAAAAAACACGTAGGTTACAATGCATCCACAGTTAAACTGTTTCCCACAAGTAAGAAACGCTTGAAACAACTCCTTAACAGATGTATTTGTGGTTTTTTTCCCCCTGCAGCTGTTATTTATCAGTGGATGGGAGTAAAACAACTCATCCTGCCTGTGTATCTTTCTCATACATCACTACTGATCAGCCTCGATCATCTCACAGAGCAGACTGTGATGAAATACTCTAAGTCACATACAGCGTCCGCAGGGACAAGATCAGATTCGTAGTTTTGGACAGCCTGGAGGAATAACCAACCTGATGCATAGCGAACAGAAAAGCGTTTGATTCATCAAGCTTGGCCTTCTTCTTCTCCTACAAACCTCCCTGCACGATTTCTCCTCTTGGCTTTTACTTTAAGGTGATAAACGCACTGGAATTTGTTCTCTGCTGCTCCAGAGAGAAAAAGACGAGGACTTTTTAAAGAGAAGAGGACTCAGGTTAGGACCTATCTCTTGCCAGACGTTACTAATGAAATCAGTTGTCTGGGGACTTGCAATGTCAGCCTGCCTTCCGGCATTCTTATCATCACCCACACAAAAACCTCCCCACCAATCAAACTGGATTCTGGAAAGGAAGTTGAAAGTGTCAAAGGCTATTAATTCTTCAGCGGCCCTCTTTGTCTGCCTCTCAGAATACTAATGGAGGAGTAGGAGAGTGCCAACCCTCGCTTTTTTCACGCATGTGAGGAAGCATGTGAATGAGGGTGTCTATTACAAGGAAACTGAAAATCTCTGAAAGACAAGTGTGGCTACAACTCACTGCCTAGGGGAGCAAGAACCACGTAAAACCCTGTTATTTTAAGATCCAGCCTTAGACCACCAACACAATACGGTATTCACATTTTTAATAGCAGGTTGTTGGCACTGGTTAAGCCTTGTTTCCTCTTTAATAGTAATGATATCCTGTTCTGCACACTTTCTTTCAATGGGACTCAGGTAAAGCATGGGTGGGGCCTTCCGTTTCATGACATATTTTGTCCAAGTGATGGCTTTTCTTTGTGCCTGTGCATATAAAGGAGCTAAAGTATTCTCTTTCACGCACTTCCTACAGACACAGAACCCTTTAAAGAAACTCTATATATATTTTACTTGAAGCAGTCACACTGTGTCTAAACAGTTATTCTTGCTTGAAGCTACAGTACTCGAGCAGCACATGTGCCCCCGCTATTATCATATTACTCTGGTTTGTCATGTGCTCCAAAAAAAGCCAACAAAAAACTCAACTCCTACATGCTGAGGTTAGACTCATTTAGAGCATTTTGTTATCTCAATGTAGCTTTCCTCGCATGACAATAAGCATGTTGCTGGGCTTTTCTCAGAACAATTGTTCCCATACCACAAAGACTCAGCTCACATACTGCAGGCAAACATATTTGTTAGATATAGCCTGTTTTGAACGCACTCCAAAGTGGGCCCTATCTATGTCAAGAGCAATTTTGCTTTGTTACTTCTACAAAGCCAATGAGGGACTCTGCAAAACATATGTGATGAATACTTTCTGCCTGCAATACTTTCTAAACCACACTCCGTTCAAGAGTTCTGTCTGCGCCGCGCGGCGTATCTGCATTACATCTACATCAACGGTCTTTAGATGTTTAAATCTATTGTGTTTATTCTTTAAAACTAATATTTTTACATTGAATTAAGTCCCTGGAATGTGAAAGGACCTCTAGTACTGCCAATCACACTGAACAAATGTTCACCAAATTCTGCAGCCCAACGTGGAGAACAATGATACATCTCCCACTATGCTTAGACAATTGTAGTATGTATGCAGAAATAAGTCAATGTACAAAGTGCTGGCCAAAGAAACTTATAATAATTCCTCAGGCGTTTTTTGGACCAAGCTAAAAGTCAAGTGATTACTGGATAAAAAGGAGGACTCCGATGGGATGTGTCCAATGGGTGTTCCTTAAAGCTGAATTTAAAAATATTACTTGTTTTAACTGTTTTGGTTCACCAAGCCCATCAACGCATTCCAGCTCCTCCTGGAGGATCCCGAGGCGTTCCCAGGATAGATGTGTTACGTAGTCGCTCCAGTGAGTTCTGGTTCTGCCCCAGGGTCTCCTCCCAGTTGGACGTGTCCTGAACACCTCCAAATGAAGGTGCCCGGGGTGCATCCTAATCAGATGACCAAACTACCTCAACTGGCACCTTTTGACATGAAGGAGCTCCTCATCCCGTCTTTGAGGTTGACCCTCACTTCATCTGCCTGTATCCGTGATCTCATTCTACCATTACCCAAAGCTCCTGACCATAGGTGAGGGCTGGAACGTAGATGGACTGTAGCTTTGGCTTCCGGCACAGTTCCCTCTTCCCCAGAACGGTCCAGTACAGTCTCCTCAGTACTGCAGACATCACACCAATCCAAGATCCTGAGATACTTAAACTCCTCCGCTTGGGACAGCAACTCACTCCCAACCCGGAGGGAGCATTCCATCGTTTTCCGGAAGAGAACCATGACTTCAGAGTTGGAGATGCTGATTCTCATCCCGGCAGCTTCACACCCGGCTGCAAATCACCCCACTGCGTGCTGAAGGTCATGGTCAGATGAAGCCAACAGAACAACATCATCTTCAGAAAGCAGAGATGCAATCCTGAGGTTCCCAAACGGGACGCTGCACCTTCAGATCCTGCAATACTTCTTCAGAATACTGCAAAAAGAATCGGGGACTAGGGGCGACCTTGTCCTACTATGTTTGGCCAATTCCAGGGTAGAGTACTTCACCAGGGAAAAATATGTGACATACAAAGTAAGTAAATATACAAATTTAAATATTGTGAGCCAAGAGAAGATCATTTTCTCAGGCATTTTTAGACCAAAGCAAGCTAAAAAAACAAGTAATTATTGGATGCCAACTTTGTTGTGTCCACTGAATATGTTAATTATGTTAGACAGTTATATATAAAGGCTCTGTAGTTTGGGTATTTCTGTCCCCTGACAGTCAAATATTGCCTAAAGTTAGTTCAAGTGAAAAATAATGAAATGGTGGAAAAGTCAACAGTCATCAAAAATAGTCTTTTTTATCTTGATTTGTCGTCCTTCATCACCGTGCCCATAAATACCAAAAGTTAAGTGACCCTCGGCCTGTAAATGGGGGACAGTCGTGTATAACTTTTTCCTCTCAGTGAGACGGCACAAAACCACCGACTCTGACTGCCAGTTCCAATTAAAGAAAAACATCTCTGTCTCCAAAATGTTTTGGTTGCCTTTGTGATTCAGCCGTGCTCATCTCCAGATCATAATGCATAAAAAAACTGGCAGAAGCTTCAAAGGCCCCCGATGATAGTGAAAGAATACTGTTGATGCCGACTTGGAAAACAAACACACAAATACATGATGAAACAGGAAATTCCTGTGTATGTGTGTTCCTTCAGCACCTTTTTGATCTGAAATTTGACATCCTTGTGCCATTTGAAAGTTTTTTTTCTTCCCTCTCTCTCTCTCTTCTTTAAGTTTCTGCGGTTGTGAAAACAAAAATCATCTGTTTAAGTGGCTGTCCTCCTTTGGGCCATGTGGACAAATGTAGCCAAGACTGAAAGCTCAGGGGCTGGTGACTAAGGCAAGACGTAATGCTTGGCATGAAGACACAAGCTCCTTTTTACCCTTCCTCCAAATTTCTTGCACTTCGGGGCGTGCTGGAGGATCAACAGCCTAAGGTGCAAACTGTTTTGTAGATGTAAAACATCGGCACTTGGCTCTTCCTTTATTTTTCGCTTCCTCAATCATCTTCCCCGATGATCTCCGCTGTGTACTGAGTAATAAAAAACACAAAGAGCACATTAAACCTCATTTGTTCTTTCTCTCCCAGCCATCCCTCATTCGCTGAACTTGTTGTTTGGAAGCCGGACAGGTCTAAGGATGATGGGAGCGTGCTCACCGGACTTCAGGGCGTCTTAAAACGGACATGTGCAGGAGCTTTGTTTGAGCATGAGTCCTCTGGCGGGGTGCGTCCGTGGCGGCGTAGGCGTTCAAAGACAACTGAGAGGTATATCAATGAAGTCATCTCGAACAGTAAAAACTGAGTTACAGTTTAAAAGGAATAACAGGTCAAATGCAGAGGCGAAAGAGTTGGATCGGTATGGTTTGCTTCATTTACTCCACACAGTCTGTTCCGATGACCTCATTTCCTCCGGGGCATCCCGCTGGACGTACCCTCTTGGACGCCGATCAACCGCTCCGGGCTTGAATGATAGGGTGTGATCTGAATGGGCAGAGCCATGAGTGTTTTACACATCATTGTCCAGCAGACATGTTACCTGCACCTTCTTCTCTAACAGTCCGGTCCAAGCCAAGACGTGACCACACTGGACCAGGCTGTCTATTCTGTCCTCGGGGTGAGGGATCTGTTTGGAGCCAGGTGGTTTGGTGAAAGGTCCCGAGAGGTTTTTATACTTGCTCCACGCTGTCTTGACTGTGTGTGTGTGCAGACTCCTGAAGGTTCAGCTCATTCTTAAAGCTGAACGTTCATAGCTGTACTGCACTGCACTTCATTCCACATTGTTTGCTTAGTGACTCATAATGCCAATATCATCTATTTAAGCCAGTAATGTATCAACATGTGTGAAAACGCCGTATGTGTGACGTTTTGAAGCTTAAAATCTGTGCTGCTGACTGACTCACTTCTGGAGCCAGCCTCAAGTGGGCATTTGAGGAAATGCAGGACTTCAATTTCAGGATTTGGGAAAGCAGAACACAAAATCTAACATGCCATCACCTTATAAAGTTGCTGCATACATCCAGAAGATGCAGAGAAATATTAGCATTCATATGACGTTTGCATTTCTGGCCACCAGATGAGCGTATTTGTATCCACTCTCCTTTTAGCTCTGTTTTTCATCTCCTCCAACACCTGAGAGAAATCTCACGGTTTTCAGTGGCTAAATTTTCCAACTATCTTCAACCAGATAGTCGCCAACTTCGTCTGTTTGACGTTTGGTGCTGGCGACGTCGGCGTGTTTATCAGATCCAGCTGTGTCTGGAAACAAGGTTGATGACAGCTGAGTTTGTGGGCCAAAAACCAAAATAAAGCTGAATGTGGCTACAAAGCCCGACAGAGCTGAGCATGACTTCAGATTTGACACTTTCACATTGCGCATTTGATCCGTTAATATTTTTAAAAGGAGCAGTGTGAATTTAAGATTAAAAGTGGCTTCATGTGTAATAAGGCTGATTTATTTAGAGCTGACGTGGTGAGGAGGTTTGTTGTGGTTGTGTGCCGAGCCCCGTGGTGTGGTGCTGTTTCCAGAGCTCTTGAATGCTTCATTGCAGCCCAGTGTATGGAGGTATCATACCACTGTGACAGCCCTTTTGTGATCTAGTGGAACAGATTAAACCCTGCTCCGCCCAAGTGGAAGAGCAATCAAAATAAAATTTTTAAAAAAGAAAGAAAGACGGGAAGAAAAGAAACAGGTTTGCACCTCCGTCTCCTCCTCACTCTCTCTTTTCATTCTCGCTCTCTTTCTCGTATCTCTGTTATCTCCGCTGATCTTCACCACCTGTTACCTGACACACATTGGCCCTCAGCCACAAAGCACTGCTTTTCGGGCCCGGGACAATAGCTCGTCCTGTGAGGAGCTTCTGAATCCATAGGGTTGGTGTGGCTGCGAGTTTACAGTCGGCTATTGTTGGCCAACACAATACAGAAGCACATCCCCTCCTTTGCAGTATTATGGCAATTGTGCTCTGAACAGCCATTCTGGGGTTATTCCATGCGCCGAGGTGATTTCCGCTTGCTGAGTATCATTTTTCAGCTTATTGATGTCTTGTTTTGTTATTGGAGGCTTTCACGCAGAAGGTCAATGGTTCTTTTGGAACAGGTTGTCCTGTGTGTGCGTGTTTTTGTGTGTGTGAATGTGTGTGTGAACGTGTCTGGGGAGGAAATTCGACAGAAACATAGGATGTAGTCAGCCTTTCACCTTTATCCTTTTGCTCGTTTCTTTTGTTTTTCCTGTCTGCCTGTGGGAAGCTCTAATTTTATTCACCAGTAAACAGATTACACAGCCCTGGAGGATAAAGGCAAACGTTTTCAGGAGTAACTGAAAAAAAATGTCCTAAGATTTATTGACTAATCTGAAAATAAAAAGCTGACCTCACTTTTAACAACTCGTATCTCATTACATCGCAATCAATCAAACATCTGTTGTGAACTTTATTTTCAGAGGGTTCATTAAGTGTCACCGTGTCGTTAAATGCCTTTGACATAGTTTGAGGAGGTGATGGATGGTTGGGATTGTCAGGTCAAATAGCTGCATCGTCAATATGTTTGAACACCGACGCCCCCTTTGACCTCTGATCATCTGTTCCCACCAACCTACTGCTACGGGTGTCACTCACGCTAAGTTGTACTTAATTGGGCGTCAAAGGCGTCAAAGTCATGCGTCTGAAAAGATGAACAAATCACAGATATTTAAAGGGTATCAAACAAACAGCTGAGCATTGATTGACACGCTTCTTTACATTGCTTATATTAGCAAAGGATCGAATGACTACGTGTGATGTGACTAGGTGCAGTTTTAGTGTCTTTCAGCTCGTTGTTTTTGGTTTTATGGCCTACATCTTTATTGTTTCAGTTTCAGTCTCACTTCTTTTACCAATAGCAGAAATGTTTTCTGATAAATCCACTGTGCAGCACCAAACAAACAAATGTAGTAAGTAAGTGTCTTAACCCTGCATTCTTTCTAATGGCCAGCAGTGGGCAGCTCCATTGGTTGCAATAGAAAAGTCTGATTGCACTGAGCCTTACGCAAAAACAAGGCTGATTTATGACCTCAGTAAACAGTTTCTTCATAGGTTTACGGTCTCAATCTCTAGTTTCAAGTCTTGTTCCACACAGCCGGGTGTTCATTTTGTAAATTATGGTCCAATATAGAGTAAAATAGACGATAAAGCGGGCTATGCTTTAGTGAGTTGCTGCCCTATAACTGAAAAGTCATTCTCAGTCTGTCCAGCTCGACACACCAGGCTTACGAAGCTCAGATCAAACTGTCAAACTGGGCAGCGGTGTTGAAATATGAATCCAGATTTTTTTGCCCATTTCTTGCCTCAGATATTTTCAGGAAAGTATTTTAGTTACTGTTCAGCTGTAATATGAGTACGAGTATGAGTTAACTCGCAGCACGTCACCCCTCCACAGCTCCACGCTCTCGTCCAAATATGGTCGATTTTGGCTCCGCAAAAATCAAGATGGCAACGTCCGCAATGCCAAAACTCGAGGCTTCAGAGCGGCTCTCCACAAACCACGTCACGGTAGGTTACATGGACGGAATAGAAGAAGAGCAGCCCGCCTGTCAGCTCAGTGACAGTCACACTGAAAACAAACGTAAATCCAGAGAAGAGTTATATCAATAACTTGGTTTGATAAACTGAAAACTGAACTGATGCAGTCATGCCTCGAGTGCAACCACAAGTTTCTATGTACTAATTCATGTGTACTCCAACTAGATTTATCACCACATTCAGGGGCTCTAACCTGCGTCTTCCTGGTCACAAGCAGACTTTCTAACCTTTGAGCAGTGGTTGTACAAGTACAGTAATTAGAACATGCTTCTAACTGCATTTACTGTCGTGAAACGGTCAATATGTTTTTATTTTCCCACTTCAACATCATTATAAGTAACTAGTGGAGTCCACGGGTCAGAGACACGAGACATTAACTGAGAGCCCAGTGGGTTTTCCAGCACAATGGGCAGTTCTTTGCCATATGTCGTTGTGGTTATATCTGTTCTTGTAAAATAAGCCATTCATGTACATATAACTCTTGGATTACAGGCCGCACTAAACCAAAAGCCTTTCTATTCAATTAGATCAAAGTGAGTATTTTAAGGAATGACTTCTAATCTCTGACATGGCCAAATAGTTTCTGGTGTTTACTTGGGGCGGTGGCATAAACACACAACGAGCTGGACCATATTAGAAAAAACACACTTGGAAATATTTGGGAATCCATGTGGAATCGCTCATTAAAGAAATCTCGCAGGGGCTCGCCCAGCTCTTCGGCTCCTCGGCTGATTTGGTAGTCAACCTTTCATGTCTGCTTGTTCAAATATTTGAAGCCACTTAGGTTTACAAATATTTTGAGAATATGTTGGGTTGTAGCATGCCATCCACTGACAGGGGTGAGGAGAATATTGGACTTGGCATATACACACACATGCACATACACACACGCTGTCTGAGAACCAGCTGGCCCTGCTAACCTCTGGCAGCATGGCACTATGACTTGGGCCTTGTAGCACTGACCCCCAGCCGGCTAGAGACAGCCCGGGGAGCCGTTGGGGGACCAGTAATTAAAAATGGGGGGCTTCCCATGAGCTCACTCGTGGTCCCTAATTAAACAGAATCACATTCCTTTAGCTGGGATAGCGCCGGATTGGGGGAGCGTTTAGGAGAACCGAATTCATCCCTTCGGGTTCCCACAGAAAGTGTCGACAAGAAGCCGGAAGGCAAACAAAATATTTACAAGCGTGGGCAAGACCATTATCTGCTGGGGTCGCAGTGTTGTTGAATCATTAATAATCTGACTCCCTTAATTTGGCCGTGTATCTGAGAGCGGGCCTAAGCTGTGTGGTTTGTTTGCTTAATAAACACAATGAGAGAGGAGTTGGTTTTTGCCTTTAATCTGGCTTTAATGGGGGCTCAACGTCTTGACATCGCTGAGCTTCTGAGAGAGACGCAGCCATCGCTTAAGATTTATGGACACGAAGCTTTGGATGACCTCTTAAGTGAGTCAACAGAGAAATCTGTCAGTAGAAAATAAAGGGATGAGATACTTTCTCTTCTCGGAACGAGACGTCTGTGATGTTCGGGATAATGACTCCTCTGTGGTGCAATATTAAAAAGTTTTGGGATTCAATCATTTCGTCATTCCAGTGATATTTAGTTCTTGAGTTCATTGCAGCAAAGTGTGTGTAAAAATAATGACATGATCATCAATTATATCTAAAAAAAAAAAAAAAAAAGAACCGTAACCAGCCGTGATTTGTGATCATTTGCATACAAATTAAAAAGATTTTTCTTGGCGTCTGCCATCATATAGATTTCACGGTAAATCACTTGAGAGGTTTAGTCCAAAGGTGAAACTGCAGGTGTGGGATATTATATTTTTTCGTAAGATGGAAAGGGGATAAAGATTTAGTGGTGCTCACATGCAGCATTTCAAATGAGGCGAAACATCGCCGGGGATTTACTGAAAGGCTAAAAAGGTAAGGTGAAAACTATTGTACCATTTACTCAATTAGAGGTTGGAGTTGCACCAACTTAAACACCGGCTTGATGAAAAACTGATCACAGATTCTCCACAAAGGAACTTCCAGAGTGCGACCTGCGTACGGGTTTGTTTTGGCTGATGTTCGTGGCTCTCGTTTGCCTCTCGAAAAAGCACAGGGATCTCTAAATCCTCTTTTCTCATTACGCTTTATAACAGGGCGCGAGGACCTCCTGTGCGCACGTAGATGTGGACGCATTTAGATCTTTTTAACTGCTGGAGTCAGCGATTAACAAGAGTAATGGTGTGTTCACACAGAAAGCAAAGCGTATTTTTGCCTCACATTACTCGTAGAAGTTAATGTACGCCCTTACTTCGCAGTACGAGCCCAAAATAAACAGATTTAATTGCGAATGGTTACTGGTAATTGCAAACTGACCAAAAAAGGATGACGTTGAAATATCGACATCACGGTGGCGATTCATCAGCTTATCCAGAAGACGACGCGTTCTTATCGATTTGAATAAAATATTAACTTGTTCATAGTAAAGTATAACCCATCGTTGGAACAGACATATATCTTCATAAATTACCAGGTAGTTTAAGTTCCTCACTTACTTTTCTCCAACCAATTGCCTGTTTGCCCAGGTTCAGGAAATATAAAGTAGAGTCATAGAGCTCTGGATGCCAAATCATAATAAAAGCTATCTCATGACACTTTCCATATAGACTGAACTCTTTATATTATTTAGAGACCCAAAACTTGCTTTTAAACGGCAGACATCTCAAGCAGAACCTAGCTCACTGGTGGGCGGCCAAGATTCTTTACGGTGGAGCTGGAGGCCAGGGTGATCCCATCTAGAGTAACTATATCTTCAGAAAGAGAGTTTCTGGAGGTCCAGTTACAAGAACTTCAGTTTTGTTTAAGAGTTTAACATCAGAAAATTGCAGGTCATCCAAGTTTTTATGTCCTTAAGGCATGGCTGACGTTTAACTAACTGGTTTTATCCGACTTGATAAATATCACGGGGTATCATCGGCATAAAAATGAAAATTAATGGAGAGATTCCTAAAAATGTTGCCTAAAGGAAGCATGAAGATGAAGAGAATTGGCCCAAGCACAGAAACTTGTGGATGGATACAAGTGGTGCTGCTTGCTGCAGGGTTGAGAAGCTAGAGTGAAGTTAAATACTTTTAATCCCAAAAGTTTAAACTCTGGATTAGAGCAGAATCTGTTTGACTCCAAGAACTCCAGGTCGGTCAGCAGCTGTCTCGACGGCAAGTAGCAGCTCTATCCCTCAGTTTTTTGGACACTGTTGGGCTAAAAATAAGTTTTAATAATATTATGCACCACTTCCTCGATTGTTCAACCACCACTTACTACAAAAAGCCTCACAAGGTTCTTAAAGTTCAGGTTATGAGCTCCATTACAATGATACTCATCACAATCAGCTACTTTCCGAAAGGTTGCAGTAGATCTGAACTCTTTTGTGCAGAGAGCTGAGAAAGTTCCCAGATTTTACAAAGTGAGGCGCATTTCCAAAGTTAGTCAGCAGTGACAGCACACACACACATTTGAGCATGTGTTCACGCATAGGTGAATGTAAACACATACACACAAACATGGATAAAGAAGCAGGGGAAATCATCCAAGCAAGGACGCCTTACCCTGGGCAGGGACGGTAGACTGTTTATTCATCATAGGGGCGGGTCAAGGAGAACAAACACTGCCTCAAACACAGGAAAATGTGATTCAGGTGTGTGGGAAGTGAAGGTATACAAAGTTCAGCAACAACAGGCAAATGAAGTGAGCTGTGGAAACATTTGTAATTCTATGAGTGGGTGAGAAAGACGCAAATCAGGCACCGTGTCATGGGTGTTGTCTTGGAGAATGAATAGAAGAGGATCAAAACATTCACGAGGCGACCGGGTCAGCCTACTCGCTCAACAGATACTCCGAAATTGTCTCCTTCAATGTGTAAAAGTCCGTCTCAGAGTCTTTTTCACAGTCCAGAGGCGTTGTTAGGGTATTTATTCGACATCAGTGAGTGTGAAGTGACATTGTTTATGTGCAATGTTGTGTGGCATGACATCAGCTGCATCTGTAAAAGCTGGCTTTCTGCAGCCCCTGATTACAGAAATTAATGCAGAGCATGAGCAGCGTCAACTGATGTGCCAGACTCCCACAGCGTGAAGCCATGTGCCATTTTCCTGGGAGGCCTTCTTACACACAACCACCCCCTCCTCTCCAAACCCCCGCCCAGTCCTTCTTCTAATGTTAAAGGGCCTCTTTAACCCTGGTAATCATTTTAAGATGTCAAAAAAGAGCACAGCCTTTCTGGGCAGAGTATCTATCACAATTGATGTCTGCGGCGTTCTAATGGATGTTAAGCTGAAATGATAAAGGGGGCTAGTTCAAAGCCAAACACCCCCTTGTACCTTCAAATCTTTAAAAGCCCTCCTCAAAGCCCGTGCAAGCATCTCGACTGGGCACCACCCTTAAATAAATTTGGCTCCACCGCCGGCGACTGCCAAGAATGTAATTGATGGGGGCTGACCAGTAATACTTTGAATGCAAACACTTTGGGAGGATTGTGATGGTTCAACAGCATTTCTAGGAAGGGCCCTTGGTCTCTGGGCAGTTTACTGGCTCTCTGCGACCAATGGGAGAGGTGAAGCGAGAGGCTGACATGTAATACGCACTGACAATAGGCCCTGGTTTTCATTTGGACCTGCGTTTACTACATTTTCTGCCATTAAGTCTCAGAACAACAGAGAATCAACGTAAAGCCCCTATACTGAAGCAAGGGGACTAAGCATCATGCTCAAACATAAAGCATTCAGTTGATGCATGGATGAGGACGGAGCGTATACTGGCATGCACAAGGGACGGACGTAAAGCTCAGTAACGCAGCTTGAATTTATTAACCCGGAGCACCTTGAAAAACGGAACTAAAAGCTCCGTCTGTCAGGATGAAATAAGTCTCAGCTCACATAAACCCTGCAGGTACATCCAAACAGCCAGCGACCGGTGCGACAGCCACTCCAAATATTTGGGCTGAATGTCTTTATACTGTAATCTATTGTAAGTAAATGATGTGGTTCATCTGTACGTGCGCACGTATATATTAAAACGTGCTCGTGTACATCTGTGTTGTGCGCTCGTATCGGCCTGTGAGGGTCTCTCCATGTGTTGCCATGCCAGCACAGCGTGGCAGCTGAAGAATTTGGCCGCAACATTTACCCGCCTCGCTCGCTCTCTCATCTTTCTCTCCATCCATCCATCAAGTGTCAAAATTACAAAACTCAAACTGCCGCTCCTGAGCTCTCCCCCAACGCACACCTCCTGCGCTACTGTCCACAACGCTGGAAGATGGATGTGCGCTATTGTTCCTCTTCTTGGAAAATGATTAAAAATATATATATATATGATCACGAGCTGCCACTGCGAAGAATAAATCCTGACACAATTAGTCAGTTTGGAGATTAAGCTGTAGTTATGTCTCAGTAAAGATACACGGAGGTCTCTGTGGATCTACACGAGGTCTAACAGGTGCTGCACTGCTTGAATCTGTCACAGGTGAGTGCAGACGCTAAAAGAACCATTAAAAGGAGCGATGGATGGATGGCTGCTGAAAAACACAGACTAAAATGCAGGACTGAGAAAAAACCAGAGACCAGAGCACAGAGGAACTGAAGCAGGACTGGGAAACCAGAGCGACAGACAGACAAGGGAACTAAATAACACAAGGCAGGACAACTGGGCACAGGTGAGACTAACAAGGCACAGGTGGAACAATCAAAAACGGGCGGGAAAACACAGGCAGGAAGTCTAATCCACAGATTCTGCATTCATATGCAGAAAGATTAAGTTATATTTAAAGTCTGTAGAAGAGAATCGGCCTGCAGATGGAGAGGCGGGTTCCAGCTCTTGGGCAGTTGGTACAAAGTGGATGAAATATGAAAGTCCAGCTTCTCACATGGGACATTTTCATATTTTCCCATGATTTGGGGTTTTTAATTTTAGCTTCTGGGTTAAAAGATTAATTTAAAAGTAAGTAAACAAGTAAACAACAGATTAATCCTTCCATCCATCCATTTCCTGTAACCGTTTATCCTTATCAGGGTCAGGGGGGGTGGCTGGAGCCGATCCCAGCTGGCATGGGGCGAGAGGCGGGGTACACCCTGGATGAGTCACCGGTTCATCATCAGTGGTGGAAATAATTATGACAAATAGCAGGTTTTAGGTGTAGGAAGGCAGGTGGGAACAAGACATTAATGGTCCACACGTGTATTCTGAATGTAACCCTCATCGTCACTAGCCCAAATCTAAAAACAACCATTTCTGCTCCACTCTGCTGTCATCAGATTAAACCTCCTTTAGCTTCACCCCGACCTGTTGTGTAAGTCGTTCTCCTCCATGCTCCCAAAGTGCTGACAGACTCAACATGCCCTTATTTAGAGAGCGAGAGGGGGATGATGAGTGTGTGAAACTGGGTGATGGAGGGATGAAGCGATGGTGGATGGCGGGACAGGGAGGTATGAGGGAGGTATAGATAGTGAAGGTTTATTGGTTCGGTCTTGACCTCGAGGCTTTTCCCGGTCGTAAGACGGTCCCGCGGGACGCCAGCGCTGCAAAACCGAGAGATGGAGCCCCGCGATAAGACCGTTAAGACTCCGCCCTTTCCCACTATCTTCATCTATTAACCACCACGAGTGGGGTAAAGAGGGGGCACACACTCCCCGTACACCTCCCCTCCTCTGCGTCTACACCATCTGCATTCCTCTAATGCCCGTGGGATGGGTTGATTCGGGGGGGGGGGTTTCTTTCTCATATGGTTGCGTATGTTTCGCACATGTACGCTGCACAGAGACACCTTGACACACGCACAAACACAGGCACAATCACACTCTGATCTCAGATTTGATAGATGTATGAGGCCCTGTGTAAGTGTATAACATGTGTGCCATATGAAGCTATGGCCCCAAAGAGGGATGACTCAATCACTTTCTGAGGATATACTGACAATCTTAAAGTCGCTGTCCATTTAGAATAGCTGTCCGACATCAGCTCTTTTACTGCAGTGATGAGGTTAGGGCCCTCTGCGGACGCCCGTGATGCATTTCCCCAACATCTGACTTGCATTTGTTTACATTCATTTATCAAAGCATTTGATGTAGCCTGATTTATTTGCATGAGCATTTTTGTTTGTCCCGAAGGACGTTTTGAACCGAAAGTTTGGAGTTCATCAAGAAATACTTACGCCAAGCTACATTTATATGAGACGTCCACAGAGGCTGGTAGAAAATACTGTGCTGGCTTGTCCGTGACATCAATCTGAAAAAGGCCTTTAAAAACCTTTTTGTGAATAGTTTTTCAGTTATGACATTCACAATCTGTGAAATATTGCAAATAAAAATATTATTTGTTCCAATAATGAGTTATAGATCACCACGAGCATGAAATGTTTCAATTCTCTGTGAATTTAACAATTCACCGTTCATCCTAAAAATACTGAAGACAGACTGAACACAAGCTGTAACCTCTGAGACCAAAAACTGCAGTTCCTCAAAAGTCCACTTGAGGCTGGCTGCAGAAGTGAGTCAGTCTCCATAAGTCCCCATGTTAGACAGCAGAAATAAACATGTTTACAGCCTGGTACTACCAACATGGCGAAAGCCAGACAAGACGTAGCAACCAGCTAATATTACTGACTTACTGAGACTGCTGAGACTGAACCAAAACAGTTGCAGGCTGTAAAATAACTTACTAAAAGGTAAAACCATATTTTAAATCAAGGCGCAGGTGCCTGCAGCAGGTACCGCACAGGCCGGTGGATCTGCTGTAGGCCATGCAGCGCTGGAGGTGGAGGGGGGAGGGATGGAGCTGGCGATGATAGCTCTGTTCTTCCATGGAAAAGCTTGAGTCACAGGGTGAACATCCTCCGCTACATGTGTCTGTTGGAGCGGGCTGCACGTTCATGGTTATTCGATTACGGGCTGTACCTGCTCGCCTTGCATCCCCCAGATGAAAGTGGTTAGGACAGCCCAATTAGGAAATTATGCTTGATGTTTCTAATCAAGCGCTCGGCTAGAACAAAGGGAAAGAGACTCACCCTGGCCCATGGGGCAAGAATGCACGGATGTGGCCACGGGTATGAGTGTGTGTTGATGCGCACGTGAAATCTGGATGAGCCCCAGACTCTTACCGAAATAAAGAACATTAGTTCAATCACTCTATACTTGAGCAGATATACAACATTATTCCCCAGCGCGTCCCTGTTTCCCCCAACAATAATTACAATTCTCAAGATAAATGTGGTCTTTATTAACTATCTGCAGATTCCACTTGAAGTATGACTAAATATGACGGTCACGGTTGTTGTTAAGTTGTCCATGAGGACCTCTCTGCAGGTTTACATTACTAAACTGCCCTAATGAAATAGAAAATATCATGTTTGACCACAATCATTTTGCATAAATTGCCCCGCTTTGAGCCGTGCTCCCTTTTTATGGACTAAAGTTCAATCATAGTGTGCAAGTTTTCTTATGACCCGAGTTCAAGCGAGAGAAAGGGGGTGATTTAAAAAAACCCACAAAACCCGAATGTTGTTTTAACCATTTAAGAGATTCTGACCACAAGCCAGCGCGCTGTAACAGTATCCACTTTTATGTGCTCGTAAAAAGCCACTTTTTCACACCAACGCGCTGCCTGTTTGTGAAAACACTGGCAGGAAAAAGGAGCTTTTGAAGTATTTTTATCAGAGTTTAATTACGAGTGGTGCTCACAGGAATGTATGTCTGCAGGAATATTTATTCCAGCGAGCCACCGTCACTCTTTCACAGTGATGTGATCTGTTTGGACTGCTTTACACATGACAAATGCAGATTACAGTCAAAATTAAAATTAATGGACCATCAAGCCTGAAAGTTTTCGCCTTACATTATGTTGTAGGTTAACACAAAATCATGAGCATTACAGCAATATTCCCAGGGTGCGTGGAAACACTAATAAACAGTATTAAACACTGACTTCCTATGATTCCATGCTTATTCTTTTGACTTGCGCATACATCTAAATAATATTGCTCCCAGGCAGTTGGCCTGTAACATTAGCACAATGTAAATGTCTTCTCTGGGTTCATGTTATCGTTGGAAAACCTTGAATAAATTGACAACACGGAGTACAGAGTTGGAACAAACCGGAGCAGATAGAGCAGCGAGGTTGTCCGCGGGTCACGCTATGAACATGAGAGGTCACTGTTAATATCCTCAGCGGGGGAGAGATCACATCACCCCAGAGACGGAGGGGGGAGAGGGAGCTTTGGCAAAAAGCCACGAGACGTCAGTTTGTCATTGTTTCACCTCTCGGAGAGGAGGTGTGAGGAGAGAGACGCTGTAACTGCGCTGACACGTTGGGTGAAATATACCGGCCAATTCAGTCTTCACTTCCCTTTCTTCTTCTTTCCTCCTCCTGGCTGCTTTTTTTCCAACCTTTTATCATCCGTTCCTGCTTTTTTCATCCCCGTCAACCGTCTCCCGATCTGTCTCCCAGGACGGCAAAGTGCTGTTCTAATGAAATTGTTCAACTTGACTTTGGAAGCACATTAAAGGGAACGAGTGGACAACTGTTAATGCTACTTCTGCCAAGACGAACAAAATCGGCCAAAGTAAGTAAGCTGTGCCCCCCCCCCATCGCCTCCCGCCTTAGGAAGCTGGATTCAAACACATTCACGTCAGGAAACACATAGTCAATGTCCTCTACGCCGACACGTTGGATTTATCTTCCCTCTCTCTTCGTATTCACACGTTTCATTAGCGCATCGTGGAACGGTGTCCGATGATCCACCGCTTTGGTTGAGGCGGAAATATCTCGACAACTATTGGGCAGATTGCTGGAAGTTTTTGCCGCGCCCACTTAGTTTTATGTCTTTTCTGTGTTCAGTTTATTTGACTTCATGTATGTAGTTCTTCAGTTTTCAACTGAATTAAACGTCATTGGTTTTATCTTTTAGTATTTTACTGATTTAAGGTCGTTTTATGACTGATGTGTCTTTTATTCTCCCTCTTCTGTCATAAATTAGTTATATATTTATTTCATAGAGCATCACATATCTGAAGTTTCAGGGTGACGTTGTCAAGTTTTGCAACATTGTAGCCAAACAAGCGGCAACCTCCGTGGCGGAAGTGCTAAAAACTAATTCCTCGAGCAGTTAGGTCATTTCATCTAAATTCATAAATTCGGTTCATTAAGCCAATTTTCATAATTTCATAAAGCCTGAGGTTCTTTTAGGTACTTTTCCAGTAAAAAGGTCCAAATGTTGGAACTTCAAACATAATTAGTTAACCAAAAGTGGATTTCACCGCATCTCGCCTCATTAAACGTTCTCATTCTGCCACCACTGCACCACATCCATTCTCACTTCTTTTTTTTTTACTTTCTTTGCTTACATGCCAAGGTAGACGTTTGCCACGGAGTATTTATCAGTTACTTCTCAAAATCCACATGAACCGCTCATCATATCGGCATAAATTAGTCCCACCGCACAGACTTATTTACAAAGAAAACACATCATTTTTAAAGCCGGTGCGCCTGTTACTCCTGTTATTCCCTGCTTCCAAAACAGTGGTGAAGAACCACCGGGAGCTAACGCCAAGAGTTTTCATTAAAACAAAATTATGACTTGCTGTGTTAACTGCATGCCAAATTAATCAGAGCACACAATTTTCCCTCCTGAGTTAGCGTATGACTGGTTGATGACAAGCAATGCAGCATTTAAAGGAGGCTTCTATATAAATTCACCCTCAGTACAGTTGTCATGAACGGGGAAATTAGCTATAGAGACCAAAATTGTTTTTTGTACCAGGCTGTAAACATGTTTATTTCTGCTGTCTAACATGGGGACTTATGGAGACTGACTCACTTCTGCAGCCAGCCTCAAGTGGACGTTTGAGGAGCTGCAGTTTTTGGTACTTTGACTTCATTTCGCGGTCACAGAGGTTGCCTCTACAGCTGTGTCTCGCCTCGTGGTGCAGCAGAACTGTTGACTTTCAGTTGATGGTTTGTGCTTTAGGTGAAGCGTTCTCATGAACGTCTTCAGGCAGCAGCAACACATCTACATTTTTGGATTTTTAAAAAAAAATAAACTTCCTCTTGCTTTCTTCACATAGAATCGAGGAGGCCCAGTGAATGAAGTCTGAGTCATGAGGCTTAAAGGCCAGTCCACCTCTCCCAGCTGCCTTGTATGAGCGCCGCGAGCGATGGGGTGAGTGTGATGATGTTATGGGATTATTTTTATAGAACTGCAGCATGAGGACACTTTGCCTGTGTTGCCATGAATTATTCAACCCCCATCTGCGCCGCTGGAGAATGCAGTGTTTTTTTTGGGGGGGAACTCGGCGAGAGAGGGAGCTGCTCTTTTTCAAGGAGAAGGAGATTAAACGCTCGTTGGCTTTTTTATATGATGCGTCACCTCAGATGTACGTTCGGCTGCCAGTGGCTTCGTCCGCGGTGAGCAGTTTAAATTCACGACACTGCTCCCACACTGTATACGGCCCCCCCCTCTCCTCCTCCACCACCACCAACAGCACGCACACACTCACGTACTACCTGCACGCAATATGCCACACACACTTTTTTTGCTGCATGAAAGGCCGCTTTGCCAGGCTCGCCTCACTGCCAGCTCTTTCCTCCGAGCACTTAGACGGCTGAATGCTTTGACTCGGTAGGTCGAGGGACCACCAGGAAAACGCATGATGAAAACTGCTAAAGAAGTGCAAAAGTTGCCAGAATTGCCTCAATGCCAAAGTCCTAAAACGCCCTTGGTGACAGCACACACACACACACACTCACAGGTATTTCAATGCCTCGGTTGAGACTGAAGTCTGAAGTTTTTTCCACAACAAAGTCTGAAGCCCTTAGAAGACATCAATGTCACGCTTCAACACAACATCATTCTGCGATCCGGGGCCGGCTGCGGACAGGTGAAATTGCTTGAAAAATAGGAATAGTCAAAAAAGTAAGCTCGAGGGAAAGCCCTCGTTTTCCCCGCATCATTAAACTGAAATACGTCTCGGGAAACATAACTGCTTTCACTACCGCAGAGCAGCACGTCTGCCATGTCTGGCACGGGCCTTGAAGTGTGCATCACTGTTTTTCCAGCACATCAATAGTGAAAGTTGCCTGATTGGGTGAGAATTAAAATGGCAGTCACAGCCAATAGTCAGTCTGCATTAAGTAGAATAGATGAGGGCTTCTGTTATGACTCCTTAGCACCGTCTCCTCAGTCAATCAAGTACCCGCAAGTTATGCTCAGAAAATATAAGGTTACCTTCAACTAAATCTCCAGGAGATTTGCTCCCATATGTGTTCACTCACTGGCATTAGGTGCCCTCGTGTCTCACTGCATTAGGTGGTATCAACACGGATTTCTGGCCAATAAATCCAAAATAATACAAAGTGTGAGATTTGTGGCACGCTGGGAAAAGTCCAATAATCTGATTTGAGAAGATCAAGTGCTGCGATGTGTTTGTGACGCCACAAACTGAAGTTAAACAGGAGTGACGGGGTTGTAACTCAAGATAGCTACCAGTTAGATCACGGCCAACGCTTCCCAAATCCTCATTCAGGTTTATTTACATGACAATGAAAGACAAAATTATGTCTGCTGACAGATCTGCTGTGACTTTCCAATCCATCCTAATTTGTAAAAATAATACAAATTAAATTAATAACCCGAAGTGACGCCTACAAGTGACTTATGACTTAAATATTTCCTCGAGTTACTCATTAACCTTCTGTAGTCCGAGCAATCGATGGCAGGTCTGCTTTTATGTACCAATATATATTATATTTTCATATCATACTTCATATGTGATGTTTTATAGGCAGTACACTTAGTAAAGTAACATGTAAGTTACGGTTAGCTGTCGGTTAAGTGCCTTGCTTTGGGAAAATCTTCATTAAAATCCTCCATACATCATTTTAACAAAATGTTCTTAGTCTTAAGCTTTAAAACAAAATGAAATGAACAACTTACAGTTCTGTGTCAGAGGAAGGAGGTTCTCCGGCTGTCAGCGTCGGCTCCGAGCTATTCAGCTACTTAATTAGCTTCTTAGCTGTGCGATTAGCATTCTTACCTCTGTTAGCTTAGCGGCTAAAAACCACAGAAGCAGAGACTAACTGTTCAAATTAACTAAACTTTGGCAGGAAATACGTGATAACATGCTTCTGCTAACTGCTGCTTGTTTCTCCCTCCGACTGCTCGTACGATATCAGACCACTTAGCTCTCTGCTCTCATCTGCGTCCACCATTTTGTGGTGTGTCGGCCATTTTGTATATGTCCACCAGCTTTTGGTATGTCGGCCATTTTGTATATGTCCACCATCTTTTGGTGTGTCGGCCATTTTGTGTTTTTATATGTAGCTTGACGTTCACGTTTAGCTTGTTGAAGCGGTTGCGTCTTTGTTTTAGCTCACACTTTTCTGTGGTTTACCTGTAGGACAAGCTAACTGTAGCTAATATCACACGTTATCTACTTAATTAGCTTAGCTTAGCAGCTTAGCTGTGCGTATAGCATCCCTACTTCTAGCTTAGCGACTTAGCGGCTAACAACCATAGAAGCACGGGCTTTGCAGAGAAGCGCTAACGTCAATTTGTCACATTAACTAAACTTTGGCAGGAAAAAGCGCGTGATAGCATTTAGCTTTTAGCATTTAGCTTTCCTCCGTGTGTGTGCACCATCTTTGTTGCTTTTCACAAACAGTGACCAATAACATCAAAAGGGTCAAAAATAAAATTACAATATGAATTTTAATGTTTGTATTTAGCTTGTCAAGTTTCATGTTTTTAGCTGTATTTGTTTGTTGGCAGCAACATAAAACACGAGTTAACTGATTCAGATTTTAGTCTTATAATTTAACTGTTTATATTTTACTTTATTTGGAGCTAAACCATTACTAACACAGTAACAAATCGACCAACCTCCCACTGGAAAAATTCCTTTGGACTTAACTCTATCCTGTCCCAAGTTTATACTATTAAATCAGATGTTTCATTACTGTGTAGGAGTGAATCTAGAGCAAATGCTGCTGACATTTTTGCAGCTATAACTTAGTAAATGTCATCGCCACGGCCTCTTTGACTTTAAATGCAGACCTTTGACTTTAAATGTCAGCGAGTGTCATCAGTAGTTGCCTCAGTGCTCTAAACACGCTGTAAAAACATTATCACATTTTGTTAATATGTCAAACTCAGACAGTGGTGGTGACAGAGAGGCTTCCTGCATCACTTTGTTATCTGATAATGTTTTTCACAGCTTGGTTCTTTGTGTATTTTCTTATATAAATTTATATTTATTGTTTGTGTTTTATACCAACCTTACTTCAAACTCACAGCTGAAACACTCTCACAGTACAGTGTTGCTTGTACCTCTTCTATGGCTCTATGTGATCAGACGTAATGATCATAAGCCCCCATGTTAAAATGTATTCACAGCGGAAATAAACACGTTTACATCAACGATCCATGTCTTTGTCATTTTTTTTTCAATTATCATGAATAATAATATTGTCATATTTTTAAAAAAATGAAATAAGCGTAAATGTAATCTAATTACACATTCTTTTAAGGGTAATCTGAGGAGTAGTATTACTTATTTTATGATCTGATTCCTAATGCGTACTTGCTAATGAATTACTACTCAACATAATGCATGTTTGATGTCTATTTTCTTTATAAAAATGTTCATTTCCTTGTACGGTAATTCATATCTGAAAAATATGTTCTGCTTATTTAATTTTATTATTCCATCCCTTCGATGTTTGAGCTCCACTGAAGCCTCCTGACCTCAAACAGTGAAGTAGGAGACATCTTGTGCTCAGCTGTTAAAGTTTGGAAATGAACAATATACGCATGTTGTTAAATTTGGGATTTTCCAGTCAGGGTGCGTTTGTCTCATTTTAAAACAGGTAATTTAAAGTGCATGCAACACAAAATGTTCAGGTTATTTTTGTAAAAGTATACATTTACACAGCGTTAATGCTCAAGGTAAATAATTGTAATGTTTCATTCTAAGTGTATAAGGGTCATGCAAACATGACTAACTCTTATAGGACCATAAAACGTTTGCACAGAAAAAGGTACAGCGTTATTGTGAGAGCATCAAAGCACGGTCACACACATGCAAACGCCCTGTAATAACATGATGTCAACACAGAGCTTAACCTAAACCACACACACTTAACAGGACACACAGGACTCAGCTGCAACAAAGCAACATGGAGAAAATCAGATTGAACTAATTGCATAAATAGAAAAAACACACACACACACACACAGAAAAGACGGTTCCCATAAAGACAGTCAGGAATTGATTACATGTCATGAAATCTTACAGTATTGGCAAAACTTTTAAGCATTTCTCATTTCTGTAACGATAACAGTCTCTCTTCCTTTTTCTCATCCGGTTTGCACTCGTGTTCCACGACTGTACCGAAATGTGCAAAAAGCTCGGCTGATTTACTGAGTGTCAGACAAGTCGTGATCTCTGGACTTTACAGACAGCCAGTGGCAGTAAAACACACTTCCCATATGTAACCCACCTCCTCTACTAATGAAGCCCGTAAAGCAGACTGTTTGACAAGCGGCAAACACAGCTGAGAGAGCAGGCCGTTTTTAATCGGGCCCCTGGAGGGAGACCCTACAACCTACGAGGGGGAGAGGACCCCGGGACACTCCGACATACATCAGGCACGACAGGGAGGCCCGAGGCCCCCGTGCATGGTTTGAGCGGAGATGGTCCCTGAGGTCCTCGCCTGCACAGGTGCATGATGGAGTCAGAGGTCGGAGTCAGGCTTCACTGAAACTGACTGCGCAGGATTGGAAATGATTTGGATTTTTTTTTCTTCTGAGTCAGGTTGTGGAAGTGAAAAGAGTTATGTCATCCCGCAGTTATGATCGCTGACCGGCGCTGTGTGCACGGCCAGCCTGGGAAGTTCTGTTCTTTGCTCTTTTGTATCTTTTAGTTAACAAGGCAGTGTTATTAAAATAACAAATTAGAGGATTTTGTAGCCTTGGTAGCGGTTTTTGATCTTTTTTAAAGATGGATCTAGAGGCCAGCTGAGATATATTAATGCCCTCTACAAATTTGTCTCTTCACTTGGTATTTTATTACGTGGGTTTTATCATTTTCTGTTTTATGACTCCTGTGTTTAATTGCTATGATACTAAACTAAACTTTACTACCAAAACATGGCAAAAACAGACCAGAGCCGGCCATTATCTGTGTTTATTTAAACTCCAAACTCCATTTATATGTTCTGACCTCTATTATGCTTGATAGCACCTCGGGGGGTTTTGCCAAAATATTTTACAAACTGGACTCAAGATGTGGGACAAAATTAAGACTAGTCCTTCTATTATGAAAGATTAATCAATTTCACATGGTGCAAGAAATCATTTAGGCAACACACACACAAAAAAGGGGTGTGGGGGGAGGCTGAGAGTTCCACTGGAAAATAAAGCAACAGATGCTGAACCACTCCGAGACTGAGCCTGCCAACCGAGGGTTTAGCAGAATGATTCCCCCGGCCGTTTTTTTTTTTTTTCCCTGATCTTGCAAGGAAAATAAAATCTCTCCTTGGCTGCAGATTAAGCATAGATGGAGGGGGGTCAACCTTGCTGATGCCTTTTCATAATAATTTATACTCCATCTGCCGGCTCAATCAGCACCTCAGAGACACCCAGCTCTATTTGTCCACAGAAACCGTTATCCCTAATGGATATTGCAGCACCTTTCGATGACCACCGTTAAAAAAAAAAAAATGCATCCACTTATCCGACCCATCCCGAGGTCACCCGGCGTCACTCTCTCCTTAGCGGTAGATACAAGCGGAGTCAGATGGCACCATATTTCTCAAAGATGCAGATACATGTGTGATAGTTGCTTCAAAAGGAAGACATTAACTTGCAAAAAAGTTTTTCTTTCCCCCCCTCTGGTGAGCTAAAGTTTCGACACAACAGCCAATTTGGACGGCGTTCTGTTGTTATTCACAAGAGGACGCATGTTTTTAATGGCGCAAACATCAGTGGAATCCTAAAGCATTTTTTGCTTTCCCCCTCTCGCTTGTTGAACTTGTAACGTGAAGTCAAATGTTTGCCGTGTATGTCAGACGGTTTTGGCTGAACGATCTTTTGTATTATTTCAGCTAGATCTATGGTTTTGTACCATTCGAGGCAATACGTAATGCACAATATGTGTAATTACAGCTAAGATTTGTTAAATTGTGCTAATTCGGTCCCTTGGGCTTTTGTGATTTAGAAGAAATATGCCTCAGGGCAATGAAATCTCTCTGAAAATATTTGGATTGCAGCTGGCTTGAAAGCAAAATATCCTCCCAACAGAGCAGAATAAGACGTTTCAAATGCAGACCAAGCTCGAGAAAAACCTGTGAGCTGTTTCTTACAGCGGAATTAGATCCATTATTTGACATATGTTTGACTGACTCATCAATATTTATTCTTCGATATTTATTATTTAACAGAATCGAACATACGGAAAACACGAAACAATAAATCAGTGTCAAAAACTGAAAAGCGAAGAGTGACATCTTCACTTCTCACAACACAAACTTCAGAGTATTTATGAACAAGCTGCACAGTCTAGATAATAATCAGACTTTAGTTGACATGCACATGAATACTGTGGGACCACAGATATGCTGCATGCAGCATAGATGTTTACACATTTACTCCCTCCTCTACACAGGCTGCTGAGCTCGGTTACAATGCCCGCTTGCCTTGCTCCAGTCCTGGGCGCCAGGTTCTCTCTCCGTCCGCTCCAGAGGCCCGGTCCAAAACACCAAACACTCTCCCAGTGCAGCCCAGCTAACAAACCGAGCTAACGGCAGCTACACTTTATGATAGGAAAGTTACACAATGGTGCTTTAAAGGTAAATGCTTAAATCGTTTTCAGGCTTTCTAACAGGTTCCTCGTTCAGCACATTAACATTATGGGTTATGGTAATTAGCAGTGGTTGTTCTCTCATACCTCAGCTATGTACGAACACAGAAAGCCTTTTTGTTTTAAGCATTTTTGGGAAAAGCTGTGCAGGTCTTTACAGACTCAGTGGGACATTTGCTTTTTTGTCTGTTTGGTCTATTTCCTAACAAACCAACCTGATCCCAATTGGCCCATACAGACACATGCTATGCCAGTGCTTTCATAAGAGCTGTGTGTGTGTGTGTACGAGCGTATATATCTGGTGTTTAAAAGTAAATAACTTGACAAACAATTAGTGCATTTCATGACTTTCCAATCACAGCCCTCCTGTTTTCTGACAGATCACAGCTGTGGAGGCATCAAGTGAAAGGGTAATAAGTTATTTGTTGGACAGCTGTTTGACTGCAATGAAGAGAAGAGTACACGTGCTCAGCAGTACGTCTGTCCATGCCAGGTGATCAAATACCAATCATGGAAGAGGAGACGGCGAATGGGTCACAGGCCACACGCATAAATGGAAATGTAACGCAGATGAGGCATTTTATGTTTGATTTAATCACAGTGACCGGGTTCTTGTTCAGCGCCATCATTTACATCAGTATGTCTTTAAAAGGAAGAGCTCACTTTCTTACTGAGAGTTAGATCAGAAGATCGATACCACTCTCACATCCGAGGGTAAATATGGAGCAGTTAGCTTAGCTTAGCTTAGTTTAGCTTAGCTTCATTTAGCAGAGACTCCAAATAATCAATGCTGTCACCAATAAATAAAACACACACAACACTACATAAAAAACTTTTTTTTTACCTTTCAATTTCTGTAAGGATTAAAAGTTTTGATGCTAAGCTAAGCTAATGGCTATTGGCTCCAAATACATATTTACTGCACATATGTGTGTGTGGTATTGATCTACTCGTCTAACTTTGGGCAAGAAACTAAATTAGTGTATGTCAAACAATTCCTTTAATTACACCTTTAATTAGCTTAGCTTAGCTTAACCTAGCAGAGAGTCCAGAAAATCACTGCCCACACCAATAAATAAAATAAAATAAATCCAACACATAACCCTCCATAAAAAACTTAACTTTTGTTTTTTGCCCATTAAATAAGGATTAAAATAGCTTCCAGTCTTTATGCTAAGCTAAGCTAAAGTCTGCTGGCTCCAAATACATATTTACTGCACATATGCGAGTGTGGTATTGATCTACTCGTCTAACTCTGGGCAAGAAAGTAAATACGTGTATGTCGGCCTATTTCTTTAATTAGTCTCATGACAGCTACAGGAGACCACCAACCAGTTTTTTTTAATATTGCCTGTTTTACAAGTGCATCTCCAGTTTTAGGAGTGTAAGTTAAGGCTTTGATACTTTACCCCTCCACTCACACACATATGCTGCTCCTCTCCAGTTATTGTCAGATGTGACATTTGATACTGTGTACAGCCCGGCTCGCAAAGTTCGCCTGCTCACTAATGACTAAACATGGCGACGTACGCTAAGCCCCACCGTGGCTGTGGAACATCTTACTGAGTGACGTGTCGGAGCTCAGCTTAAAGAGGATGCGAGACGAGATGGAAGAGGAGAGCCATTTAAGGGGCTGACTGGCTGGCGACTGCGGCAGGAACAGAAGGCACCTGCACAGAGTCATGAGACAGCCCGTCTGGGGCCCCAATGGAGACTTATGGGTGCTGTCACCGGTCCAGGGCCGCGTCCTTACTGTGACGCTGCACGATGGAGCCCAGAGAGATACTTTATAATCAGACAGCCCGTCCCACAGAGCAGGCGAAGTGTTGCTTTTCACCAGGCCTCAGTGAAATGAGTGAAAACATCGAGGAGGATAGAAGATAGGAACATTTAAGTTGTGACGACTTTAATAAATGATTTCTTAATAGATGAGTTATTAATCATTAACAGGAATAACATTTGGGTTTCCGGGTTGTGAACAAGTTTATGGCTGGTGGTCAGAATATTTTTTAATCCACTGGCTTGACCTCTGACCTTTTGGGAAAGGGCCACAGAGCACAAATGAAAGAGAGAAAAAAAGAATTTGTCAACAATTTTACTCATTATTGTCTTTACTCTATTTTGTTGTCTTATTAGACAGTGAGAAACTACTCTTCATTAATATAGATAGATAGATAGATAGATAGATAGATAGATAGATAGATAGATAGATAGAGTAAAATGCATTCCTCGCGGGTGTAAATCAGCTTTTTACGAACAACTTGATAGCCCGACGCTGAGAAGAAAATCACTAGAATAATAAATGTCATGAAGTTCAAAGACGCTGCAGTTGTTTGATGAAGAAAACACACTTAGAGAAGTCTATTCATCAATCAAGCATCTGCTTCTGCCCAGTTGTGCGGTCAGAAGGAATCCCTGGCATGTGGAGTGTGGTTTTAAGGAGTGCTGGAAGCAGCCACCTCTTCAGTCTTGCTCAACAACACAATGCCTGAATGATCCGACTTGACTCTTCGGGATGGCTGTGAGAAAAACCATGGAGACACTGGGAGTCTGAGGCATTCTCCTTTAATTAATCAGAGCGAGGTGAGATCAAACGCGCCACTCCCACGGCAGGGCGGAGGGAAAATACTCGCAGGGAAAGAAAGGGGAATTTAACCGGAGAAGACGGAGAAATGTTTGTCTCATTTGCGTATGATTATGTTTTTCATTTCGATTTTTTAATAAGGTGATAAGTGATGATAACCAAACACCCAAATATCTGGGTCCTGCCCTCTCTTCAATAAACAGACGGCTTTATTAGTCCAGATGCATGCTTTTAAAAAGCTTGGGAATCTGCAGCGTAGTCTGTCAATTTCAACACCTGCGCTCCACTCCCTCATAAAAACCACCTCGTTTCACTCCCGAGGGTGACTTAAGGGCATGTTTTAGACGCTATCGCATCCCTTCAGACTCCGACCGCAGGTTTCTGACATCCCAGAATTCATCTGTGTGTTTATGGAAAGGATCACCGTCGTCATGGAGGACTTTGAGATGACCTCACGGGCCGAGACGAACGGCGGCGTAAAAAAGGCTCAAAGTAGTTGAACAGAACCGTTGATTATGTCATTTAATGAGATAAATGTTTGAACTTGAATCGCTTGAAAACCAACTCCACATTTTAACTGTTAAAAGCTGTCGATTTGCATTCGGTGAACAATAAAAAATTCAGAGTTCAAACAGCCATTAGAGTCGATTTCAGGATTATTTTGAACACCTGCTGCAAAGTCATATCAGCTGTACTGTAATTCTCCTAAATAGCTTCATTATAATTCTCAGCTGTAGCAAATGAACACTTACAAACGTCAAATTTGCTGTACGCGAACCCAAAGTGCGTCTTTCACTGGCTTTTCTCTGCGTTTCACATCCTTACGTTAACACCCGTGTGACTCTGCATGTCTGAGGACGTCTGTGCATCCATTCCTCCTATATCAGCAGACTTATGTTCCCGAGATGTGCACTAAAACTTTAAATGAAAAACCTGTTGACACGTCCACGGGGACGAGAGCAGAGCTTGTGGGACTGCGGTTCTCTCTTCGGCTCAGCTGGCCCGATAGCTAACGGGCTGCCATGAGGTGTTTAATGGCTGTGTGAAGTTCCCACAGGGGAACGGCTGCTGGGAACATGGATGAATCTGGCCCCCCTCGCTCTCCTCGCTCCCCTCCCTCCTTTGCTCTACAAACACAGCTCCAGCCCAGTGATGGATGAAACAGGCCGGAGCCTACCTCGGCCTTATTTATGGGAGCAGAAAGCGCTCTCCACGTCCCGTCTGTCCACACATGGCGCAGTGAATGCCATTACATGGTTTGGAGAGAGAAACAACCCAAAAAAAAGAAGACATCTGACATTGAAATGAGCTACACTCTTGTAACAGTTCTTCTGGAGATAGGAAGTGATTGCAGTTTGTAATATGGACATTCCAGAGGTGGAAGTGAGGCAGACCACCAGAACTATCCTGTCTGCTGTTCCAATCATGTTCATCATGCTGCTGATCCGGAGCTCTGGACGGGTTCTTGACCCGCAGTGCCACCGAGCAGGGTCAGCTCCCACACAGAGCCCCAAGCAGCACCTTTTGAGATGAACGCGGACAGCGAGTCCAACGCTGGTGCCCGACCGCATGGATGTGCTTGTGGCTGAATGGGAGCGAGTCCCTGCGTCGCCAGCGTGTGATTTTGTTTTTATTTTGACTTTGTCTATTTATACTTTATAATCTGTTTATTCAGTGTTTCCTCAGTTTGTGTTTTTATTCAGCGCTATTGTTACGGAGCGCTTTGATTATATAAGTAATTTATCGCTTTGTTTGTAGATGTGGAGGAGTGAGTATTGTTTTACTGTGTGAAGCACTCTGTGTTACATTCTGTTTATGAAGTGTACTACACAAATAAAGTCTGATCGATTGATTGATGAGGCACAAAATCACTTGAGTTGAATTGATCGGCGGATGTGCTCTTTGGTCTACTCCGACTCATAAATTTGCGCCCTTGGATCGTGTGGACAGCGCTGATCTTTGAGATCTCTGAGAGTCCAAGATGGACAGATCTATCATGCCACGCCAAATATTCAATGTTCAATAACTCTTCATTAAATGAAACAATGTACCACCATGAGAACATCGCGGAGGGGAAGGAGGCGGCCTTATAAACACACTGTTAAAACATTGTTGTGAATTTGAACTAGTCAGCAGACAAAAAGACGAACGCTTCAGGCTGGTGTGTGTGGTGTGTGTGTGTGTGGTGTGTCGGTCCTGGGTGGGCCACCGGTGCCTCAAACTGTGACCTGAGCGATTTCAGACCCGGAGTCTGGTCCGAGAGCCTGATGAGGGATCTGGACTGTTCGCTGCAACAAAGCTTTACAAGAGGAGCCTGCGTTTTTCTGTGCGGCTCTCCACTCGTGGAATTCCTCTCGCACAAAAACAAAGTTCTGTTTGAAACACTGACGGGTGTACGATTACCGAGACGCTTGAAGTTAATCAGAAAAGTATGACAGGAATTGTAAATTGCGCCGCACTTGCTTATAGCGTTTTTGTTTTTTTTCAGTTCGACACTTCGATGAGCGTTTCATCGACGTCCAGGCTGAAAGAGACGGAGTCAGAACCAGTCACAGAACACATCATTTATACCACATCGATTGGAGGGAAAACACAGTGTCTGCGCCGGGTGATTAACTGTTGACACAACAGCAATCAGGTTTTATTTACTGGATGTGTTTCTTGAATGTGAATCAGCTCCAAGCTGCTGCGAAAATATGATCGATCATGTCATAAAAACCTCGTCTCCCGTCGATGCAGCCATCTTTCATGAAGGTGTTTGGCCTCGCCGTCTTTGGCAGTCGTATTTCATTTGGCGCTTGAAGAAAAAAAAAATAAAAAAAGTTGATTTCTGTAAGCGAATTTGTGCAGAGACGTGCAAGTTTCCCTCCAAAGTCAATGATACGCTGTGGGGCTTTGCTGTTTTTCGATGTGCCGTGATTGAGGCACCATACACAGTACCCTGAGATGGTTTTGTAATGCATTTAATTATCTATATTCTTCTAGGTCGCTTGTCCGCAAAAGGGCCAAGAGGCATCTGCTGGGTGAATTAACTCTCCCCTGTTCCATTCCTCTTCAGTGGAGGTAGAAAACATACTGTTTGCCCCGTGTTCCTTCCTGCTGGGTCTGATATGCTGACTAAGGAAGCAATCTCAGCGCACTGTGATAACGACATGAAAAGATCCAAGGCCTCCCTCCTTTTTTTTCCTCTCCAAGCAACAGTGAGATTCAGGCATGTGAATTCGTCCGAGAGGACAGGAAAAGCGAAGACTGTCGCCCTCCCTCAGTTTTCTTTAAAGCGACAGAAGCGAATCATCGAAGATGTCAAAACTCCGTGAGTTATATATCGTCATAAACAGGACACCAAAAACGCTGTGGGTTATTTTTGAGTCGCGTCCCAGGCTTCTACTGATCTCGGTGAGATTTTGGAGATGATGCAAACACTTGATGTTTTTAAATGGAAAAAGTTCTCAGCAGTAGAAAGACAGATGGCAGACTGTGAGTCATAAAAAGAGACACTTTCTCATAGAACTATTTTATGAACAATTAGCCTTTTAGCTGTCATAACAGTTAATAATCCGACCCACGCCCCGGTATCGGGCTACTCCGCTCTCACACCACACATTTCCCCGAGGTTTCCATGAGAAAAGCGATCGTGAGGGTTTGATAGTCGTGCCCACCTATCAATAATGCCGTTGTTTGTCGAGCTAAGCGAACGCTGCCAAGCACAAATGAGATAGATTTTAGGAAAATGTTACTTTCTAGCGGCACGGGGGTTGACGGATCCTCCCTGAATCATCTGTCTCACTTGTTTCTGACCACAAACTTTATGGAACTTCTTTGCAAACCTGGGTCAGGAGCAGGACACTGAATTAGGCGCACAGTTCCAGAGGCTCTTTGACATCTGATAAGGGCTGCAGAGCTGAATTGATCCTGATCTTAAACTCTCCTAAGCTGGAGGAGATTGTGGAGATATCTGCCTTTTAGCCTCTCCTGGGTCGTGCACCCACGGCCCGGCATGGATAGGAAGCAATTTCCTCTGCACTTGGAGCTGATTGCATAGAGGGGGTCAGAAACTGACGCCTGATTAATCAGCAGCCGGCCCTCAGAAATAAAACAGCTTCCATGTGGAGGCTGAGAAAAGGCTGTTTGCCATGCATGTGTGTATTAGATGAATATTATCAAGCTGCGGGTCAAAGATGCAGCGATGTAATGCTACGCTTGTGCCCTAAAATAACCTCCCCAGCTGAGGAACGATGACATAAACATACAAACAAGCACAAAGGCACCGGCCTGTCTGTGGAAGTAGCCATATTCCCTCAGGGGAGAGAGAGCTCAGTTTGTTGTTCTGGGAAGGCGAACCCGCCACTGTTTACTTCTCCATGCTGCACAGTGCCGTTGAACTTGAGCACGGTGTCTGTGGTTTTCTCAAGATAGGCTCGACGCGGCGATACAACGCCGCAGAATTAATCTAATTCGACCAGGACAAAGACGGCGTGTAGTCATCTGTCCGAAGAGCTTTGTCACGACTCGGCTGTGGAAGGGAAGGGAGGGGTCCAGGGAGGGGATGGATGGATCACCAGTCACGGTCTGGCTGGCACCGCCGCATTAATACAATCGGCATCATTGTGGTTAGCGATGATGACATCGAGAAAATTGGTTTGATTCACTCTCTGTATTTATTTCTATAAGGATTCAAACTGCGACGGGAGGTTTTGGTTAGAGACTGACTACTGCCTGTCATAAATCTGTTTCTCATGGGCTGCATAATCCCCGACTTGCCATGTCTACCACCCACACAAATACTTTGCTCCTGTTTAAAACTCATCCGCGGCGGATTGAATTGTTTCTGCGCGCTCTTTAAGGATCCCGCCTGATGAATTAACTCGCCTTATTGGAAACACGCTGTAGCTCGAGTGCTTTGGGTGACCACACTTTAATGCAAGTGTATCCATATGGTTGTGTGCATGCATGGGTGTGTTTCTATGAGACTATAACCGTGCAGGTTAAGCCCACATGTGCCAGGACGTGCGGCTAAAATTGAAAAGACAGCTCGGTCCATTACTCAATAAATGGATCCGGTTTGCTTAAACGCCATCTGGAGATGACATGGTCGCTGATAGGAACTCCTCGATGTGTAAAAGACATTTTTTACACATGAGGAGAAGCGGCAATTACGGTACCTCGAAGCCATTTTGTTTGCTCCACCCTGGGAGGGAGGCGCTGGGCCGGGCGGGTCGCTGTCCTCTGGAAGATGACTCAGATGAAGTTGGCTCATTTCGTATGCATCAGTGAGAAAGTGTGAATTTATTGTAACTGCAGAAACTTCTGTTTGTGGTTTGCTTCTGTCAGCTTTAATCACATTCATCAGGTGGCGTCTTCATTAAGGGTTCAATCTGGTAATCCTCCATACTTGTACTCGCTGTTTGGAGTATTTAAATGTGTTTACACTGCTAATGATGGCAGTGTACTGCGAGTACTTTTGGCTACGTGGCAGAATGACGCAGCTGGAGCTGAAGCAGCTTCGGTTAACACCTCCATAAACAAACAGAAGTTATAAATATGTTTTAGATTCATATTTAGGCAAATGAATGTTGCAGCTAATGAAGAAGAAGAAGAAGGAAATATTGTGAGTACAAGTGCTGTACTCGAACTGAGACTACACTATTGCGTATAAGTGTACTACAGGAAGTATTCAGGGCAAGGATGTGGTCAATAATCACTTAATACAACTACAGCAGTAGACTGAATTATCAGGTATTTTTCTAGAAATGCCTAAAACTGATGAAACCTCTGCATACAATGAAAACAACACAAAGCCTCGCCGTCTGTTAGCTTCAGTAAGTCGTCTCTCGTGTTTCTTACAACATGTTTGAAGAACAAATTAGCTCGCCTGCAGCAGTGATGAAACGTTCAAACACAGATCAGAAAAGAACTACAGCTCCCACGGAAATTTACAAGCACGGCAACGCGGGTCACGTCATCGAAACTCGGTTTTGTCGATATCTATAAATTCACCAAAGCTCTCCATTAAAGCCATTTTCTGATTTTACGGCTGTAATCTCTCATATCGAAAAACTTTTACGGCGCTCACTCCTCTCCGTCCCGATGTTGCAGACGCGTCTGAGCTAATCGCGCCCGCCTCGCCTCTTTAGTCAAGCTGTGACATTTAGCCTGCAAAAGGTCAAAGGCTTGTGGGAAATGCTGTTTGTTAGAGGCGGCCAAGAAAACAGAAATATTATATAAACACGACCGTCCTTATCTAGACATATGGAGCGAGCCGGCATGACATAATGTTGAGAAAGGCTCCGCTCCAAGGCTGGATTTCTGGTTGTTAGTGCTGTTATAAATGTCATGTCATGTCTTGTCGAGGTTTTCTAACTTCTGGCGCCGAACCTAGAACGCTCTTTATATTGGCAGAGAAAACGTATTGATGCTTTTTTAAGTGATATGTGCAGCCTCACTGTTCTACGTGAAGCGGCACACAACACGTCAGACGCAGATGTTTTAATTGCTTTTGTATGCGGACGAGCCGACCTTGCTCGTGTCAGCTTTCCTTGAGTCGTCAGCCGCGTTGACCTCAGGCTAATTACCGCCTGACAGGTTGTGTAAACTCTCGATGCCGCGTGTGTTAAACTGGCCTTCACTAAGTGACACACCACGTCGTCTCGAGTTGAGCTTTTGCAGCGTTACCAAAGATGCCCGACGCTTCTTTCATCGAGAGCTGAGATATCTGCACCGGATTGATATTTTCGTGGATGTTTCTTGCCAGACACAAAGTCCATAAGGTGATGATTAAGCAAGGAAATGCATTCTGCCTCCAGAACCTTGGGGCTCGCTGTGGTTGTTTAGAATTGTTTGTTGACAGCACTGTTTCCTATCGCCTGCACCTCCTGTTGTCCTGAGCACATATGGTTGGCTTGCCTCTCCTACATGCCTGGCCTCAGCTGAGAGAGCGAGGCTTACATGGCTCAGTGGAAGCCCCTGACCCGTACGGCGCTACTGTCCATCTCTGCTGCAAAAAAAGAGAAAGTGTCACCTTCTTCTACGTCGTCTATTTCAGCGTGAATCACCAAAGATGAAGTTAACCCAGGAGGACATCTTTGGGTCTCGCCTCTGTCCTGACCCCGGCTTCTCCCTGCTGAGGATTACGCTCTCGGCCTCGCAGGAAAAACACACCGCCTCTCCAAAGCCTGCCGTCGATCGGAGGAACACGAAATCAGTTGCGCTTTTTTTCCGCGTTCCTCATTCTTCTTCGGGCAGCCAGACACGTCTTCTGGTTTCCATTTGTTTTTAAGCTATTAGCGCTCATGACCTGATAAGGGAGTGATCGGAGGAGCGCAAACATCCGTCTCCGAATACATCCGTCATCGTCCATATGTGTTTGACTTGAGCAATAATATCCGCTCCTGGAAAAAGGAAAAAAAAAAGTTTGGCAGGAAGGAAACGGAGGTGAAAGTACCGGCGTGCAGAACCATTCTGCCTTCATGTAACGCTTGACGAGAGTCTGAATATTATGTGTTTTTGCTACATATATTCCATCTCAATAAACGTCTTGGACAGCCTGCAACATTGTTAAGCAATTGAATTGCACAGGCAGCTGACCAGAAACACACAGCACTTTAAAAGACTTTTATAGGGGTTAGCTTTTGGCATGTGAGTGAAGTACTTCACATGCTATGAATGTCACCTCAAGTCAGTTTCCACTGGTTGCAGAAGAAACGTTGCTTTTAGACCCGATAGCACTGGCAGAAACACACACACACATCAGTCAAGCATCTCTTTTATTCTGCAGATCATAAACAGACTATTTTATTCGACTGTCTCTTCTGCAGCTGGCGGCACATCAGTGAAGTCTGTGTTGACAGTTGCCTAAGACGTTCTGCCTTCGAGACGGCTCTCTGGCTTCGTGAATGTGCTAAACAACAAGACGTTTTTAGAGCTGCGGTTTGTTTTTTTCAAGCGGAGGATCGATGCGTCCGCGAGCGGCGCAGAGCTTTGCTGGGAAACGGTCGTCGTCATCTTTAAGGAATCGAACGATAAGGTTCGAGCGTGCACTCCCACGTTTCACACAGAGGAAGTCAGTTATCATTTATTGTGGTCAGTATGTCAGTTCTATAAATATTCCTTATAGAGGCAATGAGTCATCCAGGAACTGTTTGTGAACTCTTGGCGTTGTGTGTACCTAATTAAGTCCCGTTTCTCGCACAGAGCGCCGATCCTCGGGGACTTCTGCACCTGGTATTCAAAACTTCACGATGACACTTACATCGGGGGGCCTTGAGCGAAGTGTCGTAGACTTGTTGCATTTGTTGGAAATAGATCATCCCTGACTTCTCGTGCACCTCGGTTATTCCCCAGGTCTTCACGGGTCACTCGCGGGTCGTGTATGCTCGCAGTAACACAGGGCAGATGCTTTGTCAGCATCAATATATTTAGGCAGCGCTCACGAAGCGCTCTTAAGTACGTGTTCTTGACTGGGACTGCATGGAAAGTTATTCCATGCTGAGTGGGAAGCATGGCATGTCTGTTCTCTCCTGGAAAGCAGGGCTTGAAAATGACATAATGACTGCACATTACGAATGACGTAGTGAAATTTAATATCTACTGTTCTCCACTGGCACGACAAAAGACGAGCGCTCGGCTCACGGTTGCCACAGCGATCCTCTGTTTTGTGTTTACGCTGAGTTTATCTGGCCCTCTGAGGGAGCTCTTGTCCCGGTAATTAAAAATTACATCGCAGATAAAACTTAGCGTAAACACCTCATTTAGTTCTCTGCCTGGGTTGCATAACTCCGCTCTGACGAGTCCAAAAGCTTGGGTGAAGGACTGTGGTGGGCCCGGCGCGGTCCACACATGACAAGCATCCACAGAGCCTCAAATAAAGTGAAGAAGGATGCGTTCTCCGAAGCCTTCAGGGAAGGAGAGGACTGCTGCTGAAGGATGACTGTGGCTCGCATCCACCCTCATAAACAAAGAAATGTTGGTGTTGGTGTTGTGACTGAGCCGAGATCTCAATCATGAATCTTCTTCTTCTTGTGCAGACAATCCAAACCGTGGCAAATCGTTCTAATTGGCTGAATTTGTTTTGCAGGATATCCAAAAAAATTTGAGATTTTCCATGAAAGCAGGTACAAGTTAACAAGTTAATGTTTATGAACATTAAGTAAATGGTTTGTAACACACTATAAAGTACTTGAGCTTGAATAGATGCTGTGATATGAAGACATATTTGATATTACACATTAATAAACACTTAACGAGATTACTGTGTCTTATAAACCATCAGTTAAATGTTTTTATATATTGCTCCAGATAAACAAACTTCCACAGCGAAGGAGGACGAACTCTCGGGCTCGCAGCGGAGAGGAATGATGTTGAATGACAGCTGTGGCTCCTCGTAAACAGAAATGTTGGCGTTGGTGTTGTTATTGTTCTTTTGCAAAAACTGACAAACCGAACAAGCCAACCAACATTTTTTTTGCACAAACCTACAAAATTTCCCCAGAAAGCCTGTAGTTCAGTATTTATTAGCACAAGATGCATATTTAATATGATTTATAACACACTATAAAGTACTTATAAGCATGAAAAGGGACATTTTAGGATATTTCAGCTGCGTCTGTATACGCTCTGAGCAGTGCATCTGCTCAAAACTACATTATAACGTGTTATAAACCGTTTCATAAATGTTTATAAGTTGCTCCAGATATGACAAGCATCCACGGAGCGGTCAAATAAAGCAAAGACGGACGCGCTGTGAAGAATGATGAACGTGGCTCGCGTCCACCCTCGTAAACAAAGAAATGTCGGCGTTGGTGTCGTGACTGAGCCGTGGAAGTAAAGGCAACACGGTAACTTCACTTTAAGCCATTATTGGCACAATATGAACATTTAATAAACGGTTTATAACACACCATAAAGTCCTTATAAGCATGAATAACATGACATTATATTAGTTATACCTGCTTACAGCTGCATTATAAGGTGTTATAAACCATGAATTAAATGTTTATTATTATAAATAAGAATAATAACAAATAAGCCAGCTGTTTCAAATATATCTGCCTTTACTTTATTCATGTACTGTACAGTATTTCATTTCCAAAGTCTCTATCATACTATATGACAATAATGGCTATCATTTACTACAAAAAGGTTGCATAAATAATTTAAATGTGGAAATAAAAAATAAATATGCAGTTCATTCTTTATAACAGTCCTTCTTTGTGTCTGTATGGAAACAGCCCTCCCCTCCCTGCTCCTCTTTAACTGCTCCCCGCCTCGTCAAAGCGAGGAGGCGCCGCTGCAGGAGACCACGCAGGTATGATATGTACAATCACGTTATGCATCGCACGGCTCCGAGCTCACGCCACAGAACAAAACAAAAAGCCCCTTCCAGTTGCTCTTTCAAACTTTACAATCGGGGGAGGGAAAAAAAAATGGAAGCAAACATTGTCAGAACAGTTTAGAAAACCGAAAAATCAGGAAGCAATATGAGCGGAAAAACAACGGGGGCGCTGACAATATGTGGAAACACCGTGAGTGTTCTTCATGAGGAGGCACGGCCGAGGAAGGAGGCCGACAAGACAAACTGGGTATCGCCACTTCCCCTTCCTCGCTGGATTCAATACATAAATTATTGTTCTCATTTATGTTATTTTTAATGCCTATGTTTCCTGTTTGAGTTTATTTACAGCCTGCGAGCAGCAGCAGCAGCAGAGGGTGTGAATGGGAGCGAGGAGCTGCTGGATGCTCGATTTGGAAGGTTTCCGGTGTGGGCGTGCTGGAGAACGCTCTGCCCCTTAGGTAACAACACGACCACGCACCGTTTTCTGATGCCTCCTACACACACGTGCACTTTTTTCTGTGTGTGTGTGTGTGTGTGACTCCAGCCCAACAGGAACTGACTGCGTCTTAAAGGAAATGGCTTCTTATGACTCAAATAACAGGAATGGGCTCATTTAAGTAATTAAGAGGAGTCACAGGACAGTCCGGTGCACTCGTGGTGGTGTTGGTCCTGACAAAGCTTGCTCCCCACCCCGCTGACTCTCTGCATCTAGCCGTGGGAAAGGCGCTACTGTAACTGACAGGCCTGGTCGAGGCTGCTGCGGCGGCGGCGTGGAGACGTGCCGTAGGGGCCCGACTTGACAAGTGAGGCCTTTAGTGTGCTGTCAGAGAGCAGGCCAGCGCCTGTCGACATCCCACGGTCGGAGCCCCCAGAGCTGCCACCATCTCCTCCACACACGGCCAAAAGGAGATGGATTACAACCACTTTGGAGCGAGGATACACCTTTTCAGCTTTAAAAACGGGGAGCCGCGCTGCGTCCGCTGGATGTTTGCACAGATGGGGCTCGAAGCCGCGGGGCGGACTTCTCATTACGCTTTAAATGAAATCTGTTTGAGCGGAGGACAGAGCCAAAGTTCAGGGAGGGTTTTTGGGGTGGCGGTTGTTTTTTTTGTGGGGTGATCAGATACTTGTTTCGCATTGTCCGACACGCTGCTACGTCTCCTGACCAGCTCTGACTCATGCAAATAAGCAAAGTTCACAAAAAATGCTGAAAGTGGCTGAAACATAAAGACTTAAAACCAGCCCAGCAGTTAGCTTATGAATTCGCTCTCTCTGAATCTGCGTCTCCTCCCTATTCGAAGGAGACTTGGTGTTGTTTGGTGTGTCGTGTGTAGTGTGTGTGTGCATGTGTGTGCGGATGCTCAGAGAGGAGCATCAGTACGAGTTGCCCGTCAGCGGCGTGTTGTTCTTGCTCCTGTCCTGAGGCGAACGACTGTGCTGCTTCTTGTTGCGTTGCCTCTTCGGGACCTCCTTGGCCTCCGATTGGTTGTGGTGGGGCCTGAAGCGTTTGCACTTGCACGAGGTGACCACGCGGATTTTGTAAGTCCGAGTGTTGCCGTTGGGACACTGCAGCTGGACCCTCCTCGTCCGGGAGTGAGCCGGGATGCAGCGGTAGTCCGAGGCGTTACTCCTCCACCACTTGCCGCGAGCGATGGAGTTCGGCATGAGGTGCGCGGGCATGCACTGGCCCGAGCACACCAGCTCCTTGACGGGTTTGGCGCTGCGGCAAGATCCGTCGGTGATATAACGGGTGGAACGCAGCTCCCTACAGCTCAGCTCCGAGGCACCTGGGTTGAAGAGCAGGATATCACAGTTACACTCATGGCTTCGGACCAAAACACACACTTTGAAGCGCCGCGCGCTGGAGCAGACTTTACATCGAAGCAGGTTAACCGCTTCAACGCCGCAGCTGCGTCGGAGCAGCGAGCTCGGAGCGGAGCGCTTTTATAAATTCAACTTAATGCAACAATTTGTACATTTGCTCAGAGTTTGAGAGCTCGATTCACGGTCCGATCATTAGCTGACGAAGACGACGACGAAGGGGCTCTGACAAAGAAATCCAGCTGGCAGCAATCAGCTGATAGCAAATCCAGACCAGAGGGTCATTAAACAGCTCAATCAAACCTAATGGAGTTTTTTGAGGGGGGGCCGGAGGAAGAGGAAAAAAAAAACAAAAAACGCTGGCATAGATGCATGCGTGCGTTTCAGCCCTCAGGAAACGAACGTGGTGATGGAGCTGTCTGACTCTGCACAACCTGGACATCTGCCAGGCTGATCTGAGGCGACGCGCTCGGCCTGTAATCCGATGTTTCAGCCTCGGCTTTTTAACAGCCGTACGCATGAGTTATTGTTTTTTTTTTTTTTTACAAGCAGTGTGTTAAAAAGAGGCAAAAAGGAACTGTCGGTTAAAGAAATGATACACTCGGAGAGGGATCTGTTTTCCTCTGTGGCTTTCTTTGTAAGAAGGGCTGAACAAAGGATTTATGTGAGGTGACTTCCTTCTCTCCCCCATGAGAACCTGATCTTGTGTTATTCTGTGGCCGCCGCTGAAGGGACCACATGAGTATACAATGTCTGCAGCAGCACGCACTGGGCAGCGGTTTGCAAACCAATTAACCAAACCAAAAAAAAAAATCAGGTTGTCTTGTTCAATGAGCGTTTCACTTCCTTCAGCCCTGAAAAAATCATTACCGACGATGGAAAAACTCCTGTTATCGCTGCGTGAGCGAGCTCGCTTGGTGAGAGATGCATTTTTTAGGAAGGAGGCCAGGCGGTGGTAAAAAACCTGAGAGATGGATGAGGAGAAGAATCTGCACGTGAAACTCGGCACACACGCTGCTTATCCTGCGTGAAAACGAGACGCGACACGGAGAAACGAGCGCGGAGCTTCCTCTCCTCGGATGTCAGCGCTCGGATCTTCTAATCGAATCAATCATCTCCCGATTCGAGAGGCTACGTTGTCAGAAATATTGCACCCACCCATCTTGAATCCATGAGAACCTTTTGCTCACCACAGGTGGGAATCATTCACAAAAAGGCAATGTTGCGTTTAAAAAGCAATTTCCCCAAAAAGGCATAGAAAAGACACCCTCACCCCTCCACCACCGCTCACCATGAACAAACTGAGGCTCTTCTCTATTTGGGAGACATGTTGTTGCAATCAAACAGTTATGGCGTAAGTAGAGCTCGACTAATAGTATAAAGAGAGACGGAAACGACCTGGAGGACGACGTATGAAATAAAGAGAGAGGCCTGACGTGTGTGTGAACGCTCCACTTTAGGTTGTGTAGAAGAAGAAACCACAAGAATGTCTGAGCGCCTCTCATCACCCTCAACTCTGGCAGAGGATTAAGCAAAACACACACACACACACACACACACACACACACACACACACACACACGGCAGAGCTGCTCTTAAATCAAGAAATGTGTGTGAATATATAGAAAAATAAGCAGCTTGTGTCTGTTTGCATTTGTGCTTCTCTCTTTAAAAATAAAAAAGAAGTCAAAGTTTAATTTATCGCTTTAAATTTTAACTTTAAAACTTTTATTTTACATCTTCGTGCTGTTAAATTAAAGACTGGTGCCACACACACACACACACACACACACACTCAGATCAATTTATTTCCTCTGAGTAATTAAATATATTTAATGTGAGTAAATCTGCAGCCGTGGTTTTTTAAATTGGACATTTTAACGCTCACACACGCTCGAGGCCTCTTTGCGCCTAAACGCATCATTTTTCTTGCACATTTGAACGCACCACTGCTCAAATAAAATTATAATTTTAATATTTAATTAATATTCAAACTGTTTTATTTTAACTCACTGTAGGAGACTGTGTTTGCGGTCCTCCCGCCGTTTTTCGGCCTGTTGTTCATACTGTTGCTGTTGTTGCTGTTGCTGTTGCTGTTGTCGGTCGGCTGCATTGCCGCCTCGTCCTGAGCTGTCCGCGTGCTGTCTCTGTACTCCGGTAAAATCTCCGTGGCGTCGTTCTTTAGTACCTTCCATCCCCGCACGGCCGTGCAGCATCCCTGCAGCAGCAGCAGCGCCGCGCTGGAGACGAGCAGCGCCACAGACACCTGCATGGTGGACCGAGCACAGGTAAGAGAGAGAGAGAGAGAGAGCGCGAGCACCGTGAAACACACCGAAACACACGCGCGAGGCACAGACAGAGAGATGTCCGGTTAGACACGTCAGTGACTTCAACCCTCAGTGAGAGGCGCGCGCTATTTAAGCACGAGAGTTTCCGTCAAGACTGACAATTAAGTGCTTACACCGAGTGGGAGGGTCCGCGAGGGAGGGAGGGAGAGAGAGAGAGAGACTCATTCAGAAAGAAGGAGGAGAGGAGAGGAGAGAGGAGAGAGGAGAGGAAGAAAGGGGGGGGGGGTTCATTCAGATAGAAGAGGAGAGGATGACAGGAGGAAGGAGAGGAGAGAGATTCATTCAGAAAGGAGAGGAGGAGAGGAGAGGAAGAAAGGAGGAGATGTGAGGAAGGATATAAAGGAAGCAAGGATAGAAGAGAGGAGAGGAAGAGATGAAGAGAAGAAAGGAAAGGAAGAGGAGGTGAGAAGATGGGATAGGAAGAGGGGAATGAAGATATAGGGGAGGAAGAATGGAGAGGAGAAGTGGACGATGGGAGGAGAAGAGAGGAGAAAGAGACGAAGCAGTAAAAGAGGACAAGGAGAGGAGGAAATGAGAGGAGTGGAAGTAAGAGAGAGAAAAGAGAAAAGGAGGGAAGAAGAAGACGTACGATGAAGAGAGAGAGATGAAGTGAGGAAAATGGAGGAGAGAAGAAAATGGGAAAGGGGAGGGCAGGAGGTGATGAGGAAGATGAAGGAGAAGACAGAAAAAGGAGGCGAGAGGAGCAGCTGGTCTCAGCATGTCTGCAGCTTCTCTCCTTTAATGACGTCGGCAGCATTACACGTGAAACATACAGGCCTTTATTTTGGACAGCGTCTCCTCACACACACCTCCTCACACACACCTCCTCCTCCTGCATGTCTGATACACACTTCACACCATCCCTCTAATTAATCATCCATCAAACGAAGGAGAGACGCTCCCACCGGAGCTTCAGCCTTCACCTTCATTACCTCCTCTCTCTCCTCCTGCACCGCGCGTCGTGTCCGCGATTTAAATTTATCTAATGTTTCCTGAGTGTTTATATATTTAGTGTCTGGTCTGAATAAAGTAATCCGGACTTCGTGTACGCTCTGCTTCAAGCTCTTGGCATCCTTCACGTCAGTGATGTGATGAGTGCTGACAGATGGAGGCTCTTTCATTCAAACACTGCCCTCTTGAGGGAGAATAAACAAACCTGGTTCAGAGGGGAAATGACAGGATTAGAGTTCATTAGCATCACAGTGATCATTATTTCAACGTCCGTCTGTTACTGCGGACGCGGACACGCGGAGGCAAGTCACAAGAGTCGCTTTAAGGATTAAAAAATGTGGACGAAGAAGTGGAAAATCCCTTATATCTCAGTCGATATCACTGCTTTGACACATCTCGTACCCATTCATTTGAGGCAGCTTCCATAATCATACACCCTCCTCATGGTCCATCTACTTTTATACAAGCCTTAAATCAGGGTTTGTACAGCTGCGGCCATCTGGTTGTCTATCGGAAAACTCAAAATGGTGAACGTGAACGGGCACAACGCTAAATTAAAATAATGACATCGTAAGACGAGGCTTAAATAACGTCGGTCAGTCAACACCATCATTCTTTTCTCCTTCACGACGTATAAAGAAACAACTCCTGGAAATGTTGTAAATCTGAATTTATGTATCGTTTTAGAGGTTTTGGCGATAATTGATTCGTTTTTGGCAACTTTGGGGCAGCAAATCAAGCTAACGCTGCTAACGCGCTAGCAGATTTAGCCCATTTACACATTCAGGAGGCTTGGAGTAGCGATGCTAACGTGTTAGCAAGTTTATCTTGTAAAACAATTCGCTAACTGCCACTTTGGGGCAGCAAATCAAGCTAACGCTGCTAACGTGCAAATTTAGCCCATTTACGCAACCAGCAGACTTTGGGCAGCATTAGCATTTATTTAGAGTTATGTTCTGACCAATTGATGATTGTACAGCCAATTACCTCTCATTTAAATGCTCTTTTAAAGAGTAAATATTTGTGTCTTTAGCTGACAAATGCTCCACACTCAGCAGCTATTAGCTAACGTGATGAGAGTGGCGTTTGTGGGCTGTAAAACAATTAGCTAACTGACATTTTGAAGTATGTCAATCACTTTCATTTTTGTCTAAATAGACACACATTTTACGTGTGGTAAAAAGCCATAGCAACCTTTAGCTGAGCTGTAAAAAATCAGGCTAACATTGGAGCCACATGGAGTAACGGTTATGGGTTGACTAGCAAACTTATAAAAAACCTATACATAAATGGTACACCGTATTAATAATATGCAAAGCTAATTGTGAAAAGTAACGTTAAAGTTAAATATGCACCTATTTTAAATCATTTTTATGGCACCCAGGATGACGGGGAGCAGTGTCGTGCCAGAACAGGAGCTGGACAAGTGGGCAATGTGACCAGGCTAGCTGGCTGCTATGTCTTGTGTTGTTGACCTTGCTGGAGCAAAGTTATCAACTCGTGTCAAGTAATGTAATCATAACAAATACATGTGTACATCTGTCCATATTTACAGCAGCGGGAGGCTGGAGGTGATAAATCACAGGAAGATTAATTAGACGTCTGATTAGAAGCAGGGTGTGTCGACATTTACAGTGCAGCTTTAAGCATCTCTGTTATGAGCCCTGTCACTGAGTCAGTCCACCTGTGTCTGAATCTCGGCGAGGCGTGGTTCGTGTTCACAGGTATCGATTGTGTTGTAACATTTACGAACTCTGAAGTCGAACATGATTCTCATTTCACGAGCCAAGAGGTCTTGAAGTAAGTAGAGCAGACAGCCATGTCCTCCTATTGTGTTTAAGGCTGCAGCTCTGAGGCCGTGCCAGGTTTTTTTTTTTTTTTAGTGAGCGATGGATGGTCCCACTGTCTACACAAAGCCAGCTCTGATTACAGCCTTCTCGCCGACATCGCGACCAATGTCAGTCACAGTCTCAATTTAGACCTCTTTGGGTTTCTTTAAAGAGCCCTTTGGGCCTCAGCAGAGTGTTTTTATCACGATAACAGTACAATGAGGCCCAAATAACAATCAGATGCTCACCAGGTTGGAAGAAAGCCTCCATGGCGCTGTAAACGGATGGCGAAGCGCAATCTTAACGGAAACGGACAATAAACAAACCTCTCCAGCTCGTCATGCTTCGTGTTTGTTAACTACTCGATCGCACAGGTTACAGACTCACTTCCCCGAACACAATTACAGTAAATAAGGAGATATTGTTACAGTGAAAGTCTGCAGTGTTTAACCTCTTGTGTTTGAGACGGTGAATTATTTATAACGTGTCCGACGCAATTATGCAAAGTCGTTTCAAGCTCCGTCTTTCCACGTGAAGATATTACAGTAAAAGCTTTATGAATGTGTTTTTCTTTTTTCCTCTGGACCAAATGGCGACACATTGCTGCGACCCTGCCATGTATTAAAAAGTCTAATTCACCATGCTCACATACTATGTTATGGTGTTTTGCAGACACTCTGTTGAAAAAGAAAATTTTCCATCAGGTCTGAGGAGAGGTTGGTACTTAAAGTTGGCAGTTCCCTTTCCCATAATTCGGTTTACTCACTCGCACGTCGAAATTTTGCCAATTTTAGACGATCGAGTCAAAGTTCTTGTACATTGTTTAGACAACCTTTGACAAGTTTGGCTCTTTTTGTTAAATAAAGTAGGTAAGGTATAAAAATATTGCTTTGGCATTTATACTGGCACTAATATAGATACCCAGTGTTAGGGGGATTAAACGCTTAAAACCTACAGAAAGCAAGCACACACAGGTTTCTATCCAAGGTTTAACAGAATTTCCAGAAAATCAGCAAGTTAAAGGTCCGGTGTGTCAAATTTAGAGGCGTGTATTTACAAAATATAACATGCATAACTGTTTTCATTCACCTGAACGTAGGAATCTTTGTTTTTGTTAACTTACAATGAGACTTTTATGTCTGTAGATGCTGCAGACCAGCGAAATTCACCACAATGAGCTGCAATGTTGCTTCAAGATGGGGCCTTAAACCCGAAGCGTTGACTCTAGGTGGGTCTTCACGGGTTTCTCCTTCATGCCTGGAAAGAGGCGAGGGCTGCAATCAGAAACTGCACATGGTTGCATGACATTAAACCATTACAGGTCACGCAGATCTGATTCTATGTCTGAGTGGACTATGGAGCATTGAGTCACATGCTTCATGAAAACAGGTGAATGGAAACGCGCCACCCTGAGCCTCAAAACGGCTCCTCAGAAACCTGTGGGGGGCATCAGATACGACGCGTTTGTGTAGTTCATTTAGAAGTATCCGGTAAAGTTAAAAACTCCTTGTACTTGAACTACATCTGACACACATTAAATGATCTAGATATGATGCAGAGTGTACCACAATTGTGTAAAATGGGCCCTCTGGGCCGGAAGACACATTACGAAACATGTTGGCATGCACTCTTTTGTGCTCGCTCTATATCTAAGAACAAATTGGCCAAATTCCTACGGACAAATTAGGCTTCAAAAGTGCACGAATGAATCACATGTGACAGGACAAATCTAAGCTAAAGAGCGCAGATCGAGTTACAAAGCAGGAAATCCTGTGGCCGCACGTATACACGAAGATATTTATCAGCATATCCAAGTGTTTGTGTATTTCAAATGTTAGATTGTATCACACTGTATCTGCAAGCCGCTGCACATCTGGATATATTTAGCTCTATTTATAAATTAGACAGTGTGAACCGCTAACATTTTACATGTCGCAGCACAGGCTGCACATCCACGGGTAAATATCTAATCTCCTAACCTTGAACTGGTATTCTAACTCCTGTCGTTTTAAACAGCGAGGGAGTTTCTGCCAACTGTAGCTGCTGTTAGCTCACGTTAGCTCGGTTTGTTAGCTGTGACGCCGAGCTGGGCTGAACTGAATCAGAGCAAATACTCGAGTACGGCTGAAGCGCGGTTACGCTCCGAAACTAAAAATGCTGCCGACGTTACGAACACACTCCCGTGCTTACATTTTAATTTCGCTCATGATTCATACATGTGTAAAGAATCTAAAATTCGGCAGCGACTACAAAGCGCGCTGTAACGTTGATCAATTGCCGTGCATTGACCCTGGACCTGTTTGAAAGTGTTTCATTATTGACAGTGGCTCTGCTCTGTATCACTTTGTATATCCCACTGTGGAGAATACCAGAGCTCGCTTTCCAACTGCTCAGACAACCGATTTATCAACCACACACACACACACACACACACTTCTTTCCAAACCATATCTGTGCATTTGCGTATAATAAAAAGAATTTATCACTGTTCAGTTCATATTGCACAAGAATAAAGTAACACTCTGCTTTGTTTTCATGCACCGGATTAAGGAGAGTGACGGAAGATGTTATAAAGATTGTAAAATGGATTACAGCTCGCGATGTTTCCAGTGATTTTTATTTCTCTCATCCGGACTTTAACTCAAAGTACAAATTGTTTGTCTGCTGGCAGCCATGATGGGTTTCTTCACCAGAGCAGGAGGTCACGGGGAGGTGACCGACTCCTCCAGTCGAGCTGAAGCAGAGACATGATAAGCCTTAAACTCCAAAGTGGGATTCCTCTTCCACTCTGATCTTTTATGTGGTTTCACCGCATGAAAACAGGAGATTTAACCCTGGCTGTTATAAATCAGACTGCAGCCATTTCCATTGTTTGTCTTAAGGCTTTTCAGAGAATCATCAAAATAGAAAGTACGCCCATTGAAACAGCCTCGAGAGCCAAGTAGTAGGAACTGTGGGAACCAGCCTGGCTGGACCTCAGAGACCACACTAAGCTGTTTGCTAACCAGCCCGAGCCTCTCAGCACACCGCTCACCACCAGCACGCCGCCTGCCTGCCAGCCGGCCACAGGTGCTATTCTTAGCAGTGAGAGAAATCACCCAACAAATTATTCACGACTCAAAGCGGACTGCTATCTCACACACGGCGACACGGTAGCCCGCAGAGTTAGCCGTTCTATCAGCGCCCATGTCTGGCGTGGGATGTTTTTGTGTGACTTTTAAGCCATGAAATAACAGATTGTAAATCATGCTGGTGTTTCTTTGCACCTCACTGTGCAGCAGGGACAGCGAAGTGAACTGCTGCCAAATGTAGCTGCTGTTAGCTCAGTTTGTTAGCCGGGCTGCCCAGACTGTGAGCTCAGAGCACCGGGGAGGGGAGTGTTAGTGTTTGCACCACAGGAGGTTTGGACCATCGGGAAGGAGGAAGAGGAGGTTCACAGGTCAAGGAGGGGAGCGAGTGTCGTGCCAGAACCGGAGCTGGGCTGTTGGACTGTTGGTGACCTGGTTGATGATTGGCTGTCGACTTGCTAGTTTTTGATCATAAGTAATCAGAGTACACACCCAGCTGAACACAGTGCGGTTACACTCTGGGGGTGATGATACTAATTTCCTAAGCTGTGTCAGAGCGGCACTAAAGCAAATATGTGTACGTGCCAAAATAACATAAATCAGATTCAACCTTTTCAACTTCATGCCATCACTCATGTGCTGTAATGTATGCTTGTTATGCATTATGGCTTTTTTCAGTGTTGCCTAGTAATGACTGAAAAGTGTTTGCAAAGCACTAAAGCTCGAGCTTATGAAAACATCAACAAGCGCGCTGTGATATATGAAGGCGGTGAATGAAAAATCTGGTGCTGCACATTCTCCCTGACTCTGCAAGGTGCGCTAATTAAGCATGAAAGTACAACCAGGCTCAGCTGCCGTGTCCGCGAGAACCTTCACCGAAGTATCACAACTTAGATTAATAAAACAAGATAACAAACATGAGAGTAACACAGCGCTCTTGTATTTAATCCAATAAAGGCTAATTAAAGGCAGAGGTACAGTATTTAAAAAAAAGAGGTCGTGCCTCGGCTCGTCGTGTGAAGGTGCTGCAGCTTGCCGTCGAGCTCCGAGCCCACCCACCGCGCAGCTTCCTGAGAAAGTCCAGCCTTTGTTTTTAATGCTGCAGCTTTTCATAAAGTATGACCACACGTGGGACGCGAACGGGTGCACACTCTGTGAATGTAGTGCAGGAAAAGCTTACGTGAGACGGATTTTTACATAAACGGGGTGGATCCTCGTCCAAGGTGCAGGCTTTATGATTCCTCATGAACAGGAAGTCACCTTCTCCAAAAGGTTGCACACACACCGCGCCGACACTCTTATTAATGAAGTGTAGACTGCTATGCAGCTCGAGTAGTCGCTGTGTTATGAATATGAGGTAGTTAACTTTGAGCAGGTGATACTAATTGAGTGCTGCAGCCCATCTGGAGCTGATTAAAATAAAATACATCACTCAGATTTAATTCCTGTAACAGGACTGGAACAATTGCAGCAATTTATTGCATTTGCATGTTTATAATGGGCAGATATTTTACGGTAATGGTTGATGATGTGCAGCTCTCTGTGTCTTAAATGGACTGCAGCTGCAGTTCCTCAAACGTCCACCTGAGGCTGGCTGCAGGAGTGAGTCAGTCTCCATAAGTCCCCATGTTAGACAGCAGAAATAAACATGTTTACAGCCTGGTACAAAAAACAGTTTTGGTCTCTGTAGCTAATTTCCCCGTTCATGACAACTGTACTGAGGGTGAATTTATATACAACTCACCTGTTCACGTTATATTAAGGCTGAAAGTTATGCAGGATTAAGAGCGTGGACACTTTGATTGACAGGTGGGTGCGGTTACAGATGACTTGTTTGGAAGAAACAGGACTACCAACACGGACACACAGTCCAGTCTTCACACAGTCAGCGGCTGTAAAGCAGACAAACGAGGCCTGTATTAGCAATCACCGTCTTGACGCGCGGCTCTTTGAGGATGTTTTAGTTTGTGGATAAAGTTTCAGGCTGGTTCTGATCGAGTGTTTCCCATCATTAATAAAAATCAAGCAAATTTCTCAAGAGGAAAAAAAAAAGAAGCTCTTGTTAAATGTCTTTTCTTTGGCCGCTTCACCTTCATGTCTGTGTGTGGGGCTCCGTGTACAGTACAAACACTGGACCCGCAGGATCTACATTACCAACAAGTGCAGTAAAACAGCACTCGAGAGATTAAACAAGCAACACTACCACGGGCACGGTGCACTTGGAAGAAGATCTGAGGCTCCCTCAGCGCCAAAGCCGCGCTCGCTTTTCTCCCCTTGTTCTCAATATTTCCTAATAATTAGCGCTGCGCCGCAGATGTGCATTTCTCCCTCTTCACCCTGCCGCCTTCTCCACCCTTCTCCATCCTCTGAATGTCGGATATTAGGACGAGGATTTAAAAAGAGAGCATCATATGCTTTCTATTTGATAAATGCCATTAAAGTTGAGGACAAAGATGAAAGCTGAAAGGCTGCGGGGAATTATGGGCGTGTTTAAGGACTGCGATCATATTTTAAGTAGTCTAATGAACCCAAACATGTGGAAGAGTACGGAGAGGAGAAGTGACTGTGTGGAGGTCGAAAATCAACCCGGTGGACTTCATAAAGCTCGAGGGAAACTGGATAAATGAGTCAACTGGCAATAAAAGGCGACTGATAATTTTATTTAGTGAGATTATGGGAGAAGAATTCAAGTTCATCAAGCCTAAAAATGAAGACGAATGAATCATTTCCGCCTCATAAACAAGTATCAAACACGAGCGTCCACCCGAATCGTTCAAACACGATGAGCGATTGTGAGATCACGTACGGACGAGACGGTGATTCAGCGCGCGCTTTTCATCTCCGACCCAACTTTTCAGCTGAAACACGACAATTTAATTCACTTTTATTTGAATTGCAATCGCAGCTGAAAACAAACCTGAAACATCCGTCAGCTGACTCACTAATTAAAGTGTCACCAAGCCTCACGTGACTCGTCTGCTTCGATTCCGGCTTGGGCTATAAACATTTCCAAACTAGCTGCGCATAGCTGAAATAAATGGCACTTCATCACGCGGCGCACGCCGCTGTTATTGATGAGAAGGCATCCTGGATTCCTTCAAATGAGCGCCATACAGGGGCCTATATAACCCGCTGCCACACATAATCCCTCCACTTTTTCTCAGGCTACTTCCTGACCCCTCATTAACGCGCCGTACCTGGCGCGTCTCTCCGTCAGACGTCCTGGATGCGATAACAAATAACTCGATACGATAACAAATTAGCTCAAACTACGGCTGCTTGAAATTCTCGACGGTTTGAACTCAGGCGGAGTAAAGGAGGTGGATGTGGAGGTCCCTGGTTTACTGGAGGCCCCGTGAGGGACCACACAGCTGGTCTGCAATAATTGCTTGTGCAAGAGACCGTGGAGAGAAGAGAGCAGCGGGGAAGGTAAAGAGAGGAACCGGTTCTCCGTCCAGTCTTGTGACACATAAAATAGCATTTACATCAACACTCTCTGAGACTTGGACAGACGTCCTCTCGCTCTCGCTGTCATCTCATTCCCGCTCTTGATGTCATTTCCCATCTGACTTCCATGCTTTCTCTCTCTCCCTCCTCCCTGCAGCAGCAGCAGCTCTATTTTTGTTGTTGCTGCTTTAAATGGAGAGTTTGGACGGAGGTTTGCCTCCACCTAGTGGTCAAAACACGCAGCAGCTGCAGAGACACAGGAGGAAGGTTTATTTTTAACAAGAAGAGTTTTTATTGTCGACTCTTGTTGAATCCTGTCCTCGAGATTAGTCTCAGTCTTTGAGCTTTCTGTCTCGCCTCCAAACTGACCTCATTTCTTACCCAGTCTCGTCTGTTTTGGGATTTTATTTCAACACTTGTGTGTGATGCTCCTTCTAGTGACGTGTACGGAGGAGTTCATGCTCATTATGCTGAGCGTAACCGCTGTGAAACACATGTCTTAAACCAGATTAACCTTCTCGCCGATGTCAGCGAGCCGGTCTTCTAAAAGTCACGTCAAAAAAAAGCCGGCAGGTAATTAATTATCTGTCTGCTGGGAATCTAAGACTTGTGGCACATAGACAGTGAGAGCTGGTGGTGAAGGACCCGTATGTATAGACTGGAGAGTGATGAGGGAAATAACCAACAGGTGAGTGACGAGGCTGAGCAGGTGAGATCAATCAAACCGGAGTTACCAAGAGAACAAACCATATAATAAATGTTTAGTGTGAATCCCCGAGACAGAAAGAAATGCTGCTTTTTTCCTCCAACTTCAAGAAGGTCATGACGTCCGAGGACTGAAGGAGCTTCAGTCAACGTCTTGATATCGGAGGTGAAAGCCAGAACCTCCAACGGTACACGGTGTAACAGTTCATAACGCTCAGAAACGTGAAGATCGGATCTCCAGCTGCAGAATAAACACATCTCGGCCGACACAGTAATAAAGACACTCGTGATAAGATGTTAATACCTCAGCCATTTATTTCTCAAACATAAGAAAGAAGGGACTTCTCCAAGGTAAGAAAAATAACATTGCAATTTAAAATCAAGTGCACTTCAACAATGTCTCGTTCCCCTAAGGGAGCCGTCCCTTCCTACCGTGTGAAGTGAGATACACAAACTCAAAAAACAATCGAAAGAATCAATCTTTACTGTAAGGCTTCGGGTGGGGTGCTGTGTCCTTTAACTGTTGTGATGTTTGACATGTCGGTGGCGACGACAAATATATATGTAGGCGTACCCATAAACAGCCAATCCAACGTCACGACAGTGACCTCCGCGACATCTACGGAACAGAACGGAAACGCAACTACGGGACGAGAGAAGACGTCGACCATGTGGAGTCGGGCAGTGGGCTCGTTGGTGCTAAAACTCCTGCGTTAGCCAGAATGGGAGGAAGAAGAAGGAGGAGGAGGAGGAGGAGGAGGAGGTGACAGCTCACCTGGGCCAACAGTATTTGTAAGTAATTTCCGGGGTTTGTTTGAACGCTCTCAAGAGAACCAGGCGGATCGAGTTTATTGCATCAAGTTCAGCCGATGTACGATATGAACCGTCAGTCAACAGAGGGTTTAAAGAAACGCCGAGCGGGAGTACGACGTCTGACGAATGTCAGTTTAATTTAATTAAACGCAGCCTGGCTCTCTCTCTCCTCTCTCCACTCCACTCCGGTAACTCGTTCGCCTTTCAACAAGCATGTTTAATGAAGTACAATCACCGTCCGGTCCAAAAACAACACAGATAATGGCTGCACCGTGTTTAGCTTAAAGGTCCAGTGTGTCAGATTTATAGAACTGAGCTTTCGTTGGTGTGTAATCACCTGAAGGTTATTATGTGTACAGACTCCGAGGGTCCTCTTCTACGGGGTCCACCATGTTTCTACGGCAGTCCTGAACGGACAAACTAAACACAGACTCTCGATATTCGCATTTTCTTGTTTACCGGACCCGATCTCGGGAATCACAACAGTCAGTGATTGTTAAGGGCAGGCAGTTGATGCTATAAAGTACGTACCCGCATCCTGGACCGATAATTCCCTTTAAAACTCAACAAGAACGTCCAAACTGTGAAGATATTTGCATTTTCCGCTGTAGTTTCTCCTTTAAGCCCGCGAGGAGTGAGTGGACGAGGCAGCTAACAGCAACTACACCACTAGATGTCACCAAATCTGACACGCCGGACCTTTAACGGTGACGTCGGAGAAGAAGGTCACAATCTCACTTTCATGAACTTCTATAAACGTTTCCTATTGTACAAAAACAACCTTTATTAGCAAAAGCAAGAAATAATAATTAACCGATAATCAACTTAGAGGTCCAATTTAAACAAAACAAATCAACGTTGAGGAGAAAATTAATCAGAAACAATGTTTTTATCTGCAGTTTCAACTCACTAGATCCAATATCAAACAATGTCCTATCTATATAGTAGGCCAGTTAAGACAGTAAAATGCAGCAATTCACAACTGCCGTAGTGCGTGTTACATACTCAGGATATATAACAATATACATTAATGGCATTTCACATTTGACATTCTCGATAATACATAACGTACCTGGAGTATAACCCACAAAATGATGCTGGTACCTTGTTGAACGGAACAAAGGAAGTCTTGACGTTACAGGGTTTCACATTTAGGAACGAAATCTGCGGTCACGATGTCATGGGCTACAAACACCATAAATCATTAGCGTCTTAGAAAATAACTCGATTTGATTGGTTGAACAGCAGGTGGCAGTGTTTATCTGTTACTCGATGCATAAAAGGAGCGTGACGCCGGCGGCGTAGCCATCGTAGAAGCTTTCTTTACACCTCCGCTTCGGGAAGATTCGTAATAATTATTATTCGAGTGGCTACAAAAATGTTGATGGAAAACTTCCACCATGGCTAGTTCGGCTTCCACAGGGCGTTTATCGGACCCGATCTCGGGAGCCACGACTGTCGATGATTGAGTCAATAAGCAGGTCGGTGTAGGCAGTTGATGCTATAAAGTACGTACCCTCATCCTGGACCGATTTTTGAAGAATTTAAACCCAGATAATTCCCAAATTTGAAGACATGTAATGCACGTAAACTCAACAAGAAATACCAAACTGTGAAGAGTTTTTGTGTACTCAGAAGGAGGGCAGTATCGTAGAGCAGATGAGTGAAAGCCCAGTCCATGTGAGCGACAAACAAGCCAATCGTGAACATTTAGAAAAGGCTTTTGTACAGTACAGGAGGTCACTTCTTGGCACAGACAATCTTGATGTATCAGGTGTGATGTTTGGGCACAGAGGTAAGTGGTTCTCTCTGCCTGTAGGCTGTTCTATCCTCCACTGAACAGGGCGAACTTCATTGTTGTGTGGTTTGGGGTTCGTGTTGAGGAGGTGACACATGCGCTGCTTGAAAATGGTCTCAGATCTGAAGATTCCTCGAGCACAGATCTGAAACATTTTCAAGCGTATGAGATGATGACGGGGGAGCCGGGAGCCGGACAGACGGGAACGGCCTGAACCCGAGACCATCGCTGGGAGCCAGAATCAACGCAACCTCCGTGACGCCTCCCGTGAGAGGCATCACAACGGCGCTCATGTTCTCACTCAAAGAGAGACAATTTGCACTCGTTTCTAACTCCCTGTGATAATATTACCTCCTCTGACTGAGTCCTGCCGGCCAATAATGAGTCAGAGGCTACAGCGACACTTTGACATTTCAATGCATGTTTTTCAGATTTTATTTAAAGGTTGGATTTCATGAGATCAGACTGCTGGATAAAAAAGAAAACACCTCTTCTGGCTGTTTATTTAAAGTCGAGTCTGCAGAACGTTTCCCACTGATGGTTACAGACACGTTTATTATTTTTTAGTATCGACTCATCTGACAACTGAAGGTGATGTCTTGAGATGGTTTTTAACTTTCAACTTAAAGATCTTCAGTTTAAATCTGCACACGAGAAACTGGAACCGTCAAACGTTTTCTGTTAATTGACTAACACGGAGATTTCTGCTCTTTTCTGGACTTCCATGTCTGGTTTGACAGATTTGCCACCTAATGGACCTAAAAATCAGGAAAAATATTAAAATTTAGTCGGTTAACTTTCTTACATCAAAACTCCACCAGTCACGTTGCTGTCCCTGTTTTGGTCCGTTCTCCTCGCAGCTTCAAACTCAACCAGGAACCTTCCAGATTTTGTTAATAGCTCAGATTTGGTCATCGATTTATGTGTTTCTACACATTCAGACAGGATTCAGTGCTGCTGATCCAGCGTTTCAGAGACATTCCAGGCTGGCTGTGGAGGTTTGACCCGTCCGAATGGCCACAGCGTGACGTCGGACTGTGTTTTTTGGCCAGCCACCCCTGCAACCTGCCGCGAGGCAGCGAAAATGGAAGAGCCTGACCGCCAGATCCTGCAGAACTGAGCTACTTATGATCCAAAGTATTTCTTTCAACCATCTTCTTCTGATTGTTCTACCTGACATTAATCTCAAAGCGGACTAAAGTCTGACCTGAACAGCTCGACCTTGTGGACAGCCTGCAGCCTGCTAAACGTGTCTAAGAGCGAAAACGTTGCACTGAAATGGAAAAGTTCAGCCGGAGAATGGATTCATTCTCGTCTAAAGAAGCTCGGACGAGCCGCGGCGCTGGAAATGAACGGGTGATGGGATGAGCTGGGCGTGGTGACGTGGCCGTGGTCGTGTGTTGCAGGATAATCCACGTATCCGTCTTATGCTGCCACCTGCATCTTGCTGCATGAGAATAAAAACTACCATGGAAACTTAAATCTGTACAGAAACACTAGAAAACACGATGATCGCATGCCTCGGCGTCCCAGCGGAGCTTGGAAAAACCCTGCTGTCATAAGCAACTTCTGCACAATTGTGATAAGAAACATCACAATCACACACAACACTTTACATGTACATTATATACGTGGACATTAATGTACATGTAGTCAACCGTGAACAGAAAGAATGGAGCATATACAAATATAACATGATATATAAGGACTAAAGACATACTGACGATACCTACACGTTATAGACACATTGCTCGTACATTCATATATGTCAACACTTAAATATGTATATACAGTATACATGTATATATTCATATGTATACAGATATATCAAAGGAGGAATAAATAGTGCCTTTAATGAGGTGAGACAACCTAGTTTCCGAGACAGGCCAGGAGAAACCTGCCGCGCGGGGACACGCTGGACTACCAACGCAGCGCTGAAGTGATGCTGGTGGTCGTCCAGCTCAAACCGCCTACGCTCCGTCGCTCTCACACTTTTCGTGGGAAAAACAACTCCCGCCCGAGGAGGAGTGACCTGCTGCAGGTTTTAAAAACACTCCCCGTCCGTTCCTTCCTTCCTGGCACTAGGTCTAGTTTACAGTATTATGCCCAGTAATAAATAAATGTACTGTTGATCTACCTATATGTAACAACTAGAGCCTGAAGAGGCATATTAAGATGTGATTACATTCTATATATCTGATGGGGTATTGACATATATTGCAATGCTTTAGTACATACAACCAAAAAAGGCTTTGTGATTTGAGCCCGTGTGTGTGTGTGAAGTGACACACACACTTAGGAGCGAGACGAGTGACATGTTGTGTATGGACCTCTGACAGACTGTGTTGATGAAAACAGTGGAACTGGATACCGGCCGGATGACTGTGTCAGGGAATTGGCAGTGGACAACTCTCTGGCGGGGTGACTGGAACTTTCTGTTGGAAGTGGGTGGCATCCGTCACTGTTGACAGTGAAAACTCAAAACTCAGCCTCGAGTTTGAAGGCGGTAGATCGGCGAAATCAGCTTCTGGCCTGCTGATTCTGGTGTGTCATGGATATTCTGCTAAAAAAACCTTAATTAATATTTAAAAAATCTGTTAATCTCTAATTTAAGAAGCTCAAAGTGCCTCCAACTCTAAACCGGCTAAATTTGAAAATGCATCTTGCAGCTTCTGTCTGAGTTTTTGTTAGACGTCTCCCCTTTGAATGAATCTGTACATTGCCGCATGGCGTTATGGGTAAACTAACTGTTTCGGAGAGCAGACCTTAAAAACGTGGCCCGGCCATCCAGAAAACAGCTCTTGGGTCTGCAGATGAATCTGGAGATTCGGGGTCGAGCTTTTTCCAGAAGGTTCACACATTTTCATACAACGTTCATTCGGAGGAGTGAAGAACCTAAAAACTGCAGCTTTGTGGATGCTCACTGTGTCTACACAGGATGCGTTCAGGTACAGCAGGCCACCTGCACACGATCGATGTACCAACACGTATAAAATGGAAGAAAATAGATCTGAGGTGTAAAAATACACTCGTAGCATGTAGCATGTGGTGAAACCCGAGCCGCCACGCAGCCTGTGTAGACATGTCAAACAGCGTCCTCACAGCAAGAGCTTCCTTCAACACACAAACTGATCCAGCAGCTCGTGTCTGTTTAACCTCGATCTGTCCGGATAACGGACGTCAGCGATCACGCGCTCCCGTTCTGCTCGTCTGTGAACGAAGGAGTAATCTTTAGAAAAGAGCTCGATGACAAACTAAAATCACGTCTCATTCATCTCGTTTCTGCTGTCGATGCGATAAACCGACAAATTTAACGCCGCCGCCGTCAAACTAGAGGCCGGAGAGTCGAGGATGCCGACTGAAATGCTACATAGAGCTACGGCTTGCATTAAGAGTGTGAATCATGTGTGTGTTTGTGCATTAAATATATCTCTGCCTCTACAGGCAGAGGAGAATTAAAGATTGTTTTTTAAGGATGGACCGACTCGAGGGGCTTTTCTCATGGAATGTTTGGGATTTTCACTTCCTGCGACTTGTTTTTTTTTAAATATCTAAGAGTTCATCTGGAATTTATAGAGCGCTCCTGCTGGCGGAGACTTCACTGACATTCCCGGCAGTGAGAAAACTGTGGAATGATTGTGCTATAATCTGCTTCCTTTTAAATCTTTTAAAAATCAGGGGTGAAGCTTTCACCGTCTAAACTTGTGGGAGTCGAAGGAATGCTTTAAGTTCGAGCTTTCGGGGTACGAGCGGCGAAACGTCTGCACGTGTGTGTGTGTGTGTGTGTGTGGAGTTTAAAAACTAAGACTTTGGGGATGTTTGAGATCACACTCTTTGAAGGAGCGGACTGACAAGGTGTCCGCCTCCAGAGCAGCAGTGACAGACGTGGATTCAAAAGAAAAGAGCATGTGATCGTGTGTGCGTGTGTGTGTGTGTGTGTGTGCATGAGGATTAAGTATCTACACGGATAAATGCATGTATGTTTGTGTTTCAGAATACCCCTGGGGTGTCGGATGGGTGCTGGTTTGGTCAGGGTGGGGGTCAGTCTCCGTCCGAGAGCAGCTGGAGCCTGTGAAAGGCATGATGGGAGGAGGCGGGGCAGAGCAGAGGGTCTCTCGGTGTTCACGCTCTCATTTGGTCTTTAGTTTGCCCACCTCCCCGTTCAGCTTGCCCTCCTTCGCCAGCTTCTCGTTGAGCTGGCACAGCTGGCGGAGGAAGCCGTCGTTGGGGCCGATCTCTCTCTTGTGCCTCACGGTGGCCACCGCCAGCCGGGCGTCCATCCTGTGGCGCAGCATGAGGTAAGCGACGACCATGGTGGGGGAGCGACTGTAGCCTTCTCTGCAGTGTACGTACACCTTCCCTGGGGGACAAATAGGACAATAAAAGGCCGGAGTCTCGCGGTAAATCATTTCTACTGCACATAAAGACCAAAACTAACAACATGTTAGTCTTTGAAGACTTTCTGACTTCCCCGTCCTGTCTGAGGGGGCAATTATTAAAAACAGCTCATAAATTTACAGTTTCATGTAGAAAAAACAGCTGGTCACTGTAGTTTGAGTCTTTCAGCCTCATTCTTGGCTGCAGAGGCTGCGTTGTTTTGTAGCTGCCACAACCTACGAGCGCTTCGAAGTGCTGCTTTATAAGTCAACTAATATTTATTAATAAATAAATATCATTAATATTGATCTAATCACATGATCTCCCAGCGTCATGAGCAGAATTTAAAGAGGATAATGTGACACGCAGCGTTTCTGCTTTCTAACTCAGGGAACAGAAAAAAAGAGTAAAAGAAAGAGACAAATGAATAAAGAAAACAAAGAAGAGTCAGAGTGTTTGGGGAACATATGCCGGGACTAAAACTGCCTAGCGAAGCATCTTCTGTGCCAGCAGATGCAAATATAAGACCTGACCTCTGCTGCAGACTCGGCAAAGTCAATCATCTTCACTGCAGCCTTCAGCGAGCGCACAGCCTGTCTGTCTGTCTGTCTGTCTGTCTGTCGCCTCTGCACTGCATTTGTATTTTTAATATCTGCATCTGCATGAATCAGGACTCCTTGTTTGCCTTCTCCACCTGACTTACACTTTCATCACTGACGAGCCAAAACCTCCCGTGAGGAATCTCACTTGGCAGCGTTCACGGAGCAGCTGATGTGCCGGGCTCGGGTCAGATCTGCAGATTCTGCACTTTATTTGAAACCCAACACCTCGCTGTGTCTCCTCCAAGTATTATCCCGACACCTCTCCCCCCCCGCCTCTCCTCTCCTCTGTTGTATAATCTCCTCCTCTCCTCTCCTCGTCTATACTCGACCCAGAGCAGTTAGCTGCCAATGAAATGACCTCTTCAATACCTAATCACCTCGCCTGCCACGGATCAATGTTGTTTCTGCTCTTGTTAGACATGAAGGATTTCTGGATTACTCACTCAGCTACCCAGAGTACAGCAGTTATCCTCGTCGCCTCAGTCAGTGACAGTATAAAGAACGGACAGCGCATCCGTGACGTCGCTCGGAGGTTTGTGAAGCTCAAAATATGAGTGCAGATGTTTTAGATTTATATTTTGGCAGTCAAGTGTTGGAGCTAATGATTCATGCAGTTACAATTCAGCGCAGAAGAAGAAGAAGGTCAGACGTTGCGATCATCATCTCCTGTTTTAATCCGTCCTGCCCGTCAGAAACTCTGAAGCGGGCCGCGGCGTGGCCGGCGGTGCACGAGTTCTTCTTCAGGGATCTCTCACTGTATTGATGTGTGATGAGGTCAGTCCCCATAGTGGCCACGTCACTGCAGCGAGAGCATTTTCTGAAACTTGACCTGACGCTATAAAATTACCTGTCGTGACCTCGAGGATCGTCACAGCCTGAAACTGTGCAACCACAAAATAGAGACCCGGGCCTGGAAACCTGAATATCAACCATATTGATTGGAGCAGCTCTGCTTGTAATATTCAGTGTAACGTGTGCGGTGTGAGCTCGTAAACACGGCTCCACTTAAACTGACCTCATGCCTTCATTACGGCGGACACGCGGGAACATCCTCATTAAAAATCTCAGACCTGCTCAGAGCTTCAAACCGCGGGTCACAAAATGTCAAAGACAATGTCGGACACCGCGCAAAGTCAAACTGCAACAATAGCAGGCGTCGGGGCAGAGGTGAGTCCTTCATCCCTCATCATCATCCTCCTCCTCTCGCTACAGTCGCCCCTCGCGCCTGATTTACCGCGGCGTCGGTGCACCTCTGCCAAGCCGCCTGGGAACGGAGATGCTTTTCTGTGTCAGCGCTGACAATAAATCCATGACATGAAATACAGCCCACTAATTAAACACCCCCCCCCCTCCACTAAATTTAGGTGCAGCTTTGGGAGAGCCGGGAAAGATCTGGGGCTGTTTGTGTGTGATGATGTTAGTCTCCATCGTAGCCGCGTCTTTGCAGCGAGAGCATTTTTTGAAAGTTGACCCGACGGTATAAAATTACCTGTCGTGACCTCGAGGATCATCACAGCCTCGTGAAGGCGTGCAACCACAAACTAGAGACTGACGGCGTGAGGAGGACGTTTGGGTTTCCATGCACGCCGGAGCAGTTTTAGGTGAGGTGTTCCTCAGCATCTTCATCAGAAATGTTTAAATTTGGCCTCATATCTGTGTAACAAACAGTAATCACACCGAAAGCTGCTGCAGCTTGTAACATAACACAGCACTGGGAATGGCCGTCATGTGTTTCCATGTCGCATCGCCCGTTTAGCAAATGAGGTTGATCGGGCTTCTGTGCTACAGGTGTGTCAATGTGTGACGGCGCCGACGTCCAGGGACACGAGCCGATAATGGAATATGGAGCAGGGCTCAGGAGTGTGTCGGATTTAGCCGTCATGATTATCTCCCGTCTTTCAATTTAAGAAGCGTGCCGAGATCGAATCATTAAAAGACGACGCTTAAATCTTGTACCCGCCGTCAGACGAGCAGCGCGAGGAGGAGCTCGTTTCCGTGTCTCGAGTTTGTGGAGACAAATTACTCTGGAGCCACTGAAGTGAGGACGACACCGTGTTCGACATTACCTGTCAGTTTTCTTTGGGCTGCAGGTTTGTTTGGATTTACTGATGTGAAATAAAGACCAGCTCAACGTTTACATATCGATCAATGCGACTGGAGCGAAGCTTTCCCCTCTGACACGTCCGTCACCTCGCAGCTCAAAAAATAAACTCACCTTTGCCGTTATTGTGTGCGAGAGCCTTGTCGATAAAGTCAGCCCCCTCCTCAAAGAAGGCACAGAGGTTGAACTGCTCGGTGTCGTTGGCCTGGATGCCGTGGTACGTGATGCCCGTGCCGGCGTAGAACTCCACGCTGGTGTTGACGTGCATGAAGGAGGTGCCCTCCGCCACGTTGAGGACGTGCGTCACTCCGAGTTTCTGCAGACGCATTGCATTCTGGGCTACGAACCTGGGTGGGCGGGGACGAGAGAGAAAACACGTTTGATTTAATCACCTTAGCAAAGTTGCTGATGTCCGTGACAAGTCTGCTGCATCGAAACAAAGTTTGTACGCTGGTAAAAGCTTCCAGAGCGGCCGTGTTGATGGTGAAATAAAACCTCCGTGTTCTCCCGCAACACAAAATGATGAGTGTACAGCAGCAGAACGAGACGCGGAAGACAAATCACGGCACTAATAATAACACCTGACAGATACAGCGGAGGAGCGCGTCAGCACAATTTATTTTAAAGTGATATCTTGACAATGTAGGTCGCATCTTTCACGACAACTCTGCGTGTGTTTCAGTATCACAGCTGCGTTTTAATGCTTTAAAACACGAGTCTGAACTCATTTATCGATCGTTTGTTTCAGTAATAATTCAGTTTAACAGCTCACAGGTGTTTTCACTCGGCTGATTGGACCTCTGGTCAGGTAGAAACGGAGCTAATTCATTTTACTACGTCGGCCTGCTCGTCCTACTGCGGCATGTCGAAATGTCCGAGTGAGAAATACCTTTAAAAGTGACAACAGCGTCGATTCCTGCACCTTTAATATCTGCAAAAAACCTCAAGAGACGATGGAGACGTCACTCAAACAGTATAAAGGACAGATTTATTTATCATTGCACACAAATCTGCAGATTCTGCGTTTATAGAGATTACCGTTTCAAATCTACGGATCTGTTACTCAAACTGGACTCCCTGGATTGTATTTCAGCAACACACCACTGCATCTGCATCTGGATATCTTAATTGCAATATAAAGCCTGTGTATAACTGGATCACGATTATCTGCGGGCCGTGTCAGGAGCCCTCCGGCTCTTTGATGATCTAAAATGTTCCCATCCCCTAAACGACAAACTCAAACCGGCCGTACGCTGTTTTCAGATCAGTCGCAGTCAGCACTATGAAACCAGCGCGTGCAGCTCAGGGACACACTTAAGGTGTGGTTTGTTTGCTTTGAGGAACACTTTGGCTCTTTGTGAAGCTGGTCTTTAATAATGGATGCTGTGGGACTGCGGATCCCAGGGTGAGCAGGGCCGGGACGGGCCAGGTAAAGAGGAGGAGAACTCACTTGAACCTGCTGTGCCTCTGCATCGTACTGTAAATCTGAACACATGCACGGGCGCTGATCCTCTAACATGTACCGCGAGCATTTAAACACACATAAAAGGGGGAATAATAAACGCTGTGATTGATTCGAGTCCTCGCAGGTGAAGGAGTCTGTGCCCTGCAGCTGACACACAAGCAGATGGCCTCCTTCATCTCTCCTCCTGTATGGCCGTAAAGCAAAAAAATCATGGCAGGGAGGATTTTTTATTAGGTCTTGCAGAGAGGAGGAGGAGGAGGAGGAGGAGGAGGAGGAGGGGAGGTTTGCAGCCACCACCTCGAGGGAGCCGTCCAGGGTCACCTATCCTCGCCTCACCAGCCTCATATCGACTGTAAGCACACAGAGCTGTCAGGTCGAGCATTTACATGAAGATTTATGAAGCTGAGCTCTGGATGAAAGTAAAGCTGACACTTAAAACAAGCCTTTATCATAACTTCAGCATCGTACAACATTTGGCGTTATCATATTTTAAAGAAAGAGCTCGTCCCTTCTTCTCGGAGCGCGTGCACTCGAGTCTGATGTCTCTATTCGCTGCAGAGCAACAATGTGGGGTTGTTAAATTCTCCACAGCTAATTAGCGACACTAAATGTTCCATAAAGCTTCAATATAAACACACACAAAAGAGGCGCTTTATTTAAAATCAATGGACAGTTGCCTTTGGCCAGGTTGGATCGTATCAGTGGACGCAGGGCGTCGAGCCAGCCGGGCCGGAGCAGCCAAAACTGAATTCTCTTGTCAAGGTTTGTTTGCTGTGTGTAATACACGCGATTGTAGTTTTTTATGAAGAGAGCACAGCAGGAGGTTGGAGGACGATGAAGATGAAGAGTTGAAGCTCATTTCTTCTGTACCCCGTCTCTCTCTTCATGTTTCCAGACTCTTCTTTCTTTGTGCGAATCAGTTTTACTACGAGTGTGTGCATCGTAACTGTAGCTTTGTGGATACACGGCCAACATCTCGGCGGTTGCATACGCTTGCTGTGCTCCGTATGCTGTGATACTCCCAGACTAATCTCTCCTAAGCCGCTCAGATGGCGGCGAGGATTCTTCCACTCGATGACTTCAACGTCTATCGAGCTGCAGATCGGTTTAAACGTGACACCTGTGTGCGATCGCTGAAGGTTTTTGGAGAGCGCTCCACAGACTTTCCAAACTAGGAGCTGAAACATCGTCCGCTATGAGATTATATTCTGAACTGAACTATAACGCAGTTCCACGATCCTACATCCAATCTCGTCCTGAACTGAGGGAGTTGCTCTAAACTATAGATCGGGGCGTTAAATGGGTCATGAGCCCAACTCCCAACGGGATCCCACGATAATGAATATTTTCAAGGACAAAGCTTGCTCACATGAATTGCACACCGTGTTAGCGCGCATTTGTTTGGATCTTATTAGCCGACCGACTACGCAATTTAGAGTTTTAACGGGGTCCAACTAATAGGATACATCAGCAGAAAGGCTTAGTGGGTCCCAGCGGGGGAAGCAGTGGACAGGGTGCAGGCTTTCATCAACAATCAATACCACCTCGCCCTGCCTGAGCCATTTGTAATATCATATTACACTGCCCTTTCAACTTGTTTGGACACACTATGATATACTCGAGTATCTCACTAATTACCCCGCTGACTGTCCTGCACAATCAGAGAACAGAATTTCTTCATCCGAAGTCAAAATCTCTTTCACAGAGTCGTCTGATCGGCCTCAGCTGAGCTCGAGAGTGCCAGCACTTTGTTTGGAGACTTGGCCGGGCAGGATTGGCATATTCAGATTGATTTTGTTGTAGCACTGAGGTACAGTAATGTGCTTGTATCCCGTCTCGCTCGCCCTCCTCCAACCACTCTGCTGGCAGCGGCTGGAGCCAAATGATGGACTGCACAGGGACACCACGTTACTCAGGGGCATCCCTGAATCGCTCCTCCACCATGAATCCATAAAAGTGAGATTAAGAGCTGCTCTCTAAAAGCTTATATTACATTACAGCACAGCAAAATATATTTTAAAATCGTATTTCCCAGAACATTTTATGTTGTTTTTTTTTTACTGGGCGTGGCGACAAATTTGACACGTGAAACCTGAAAATTATTTCTGATATTTGGGACATTTTAGATGAAATTACTGGGAGCCTGAAAGGCTTAAAGGGCTAACAACGAGCTAAGACAAGACAACCAAGCAGCAGCCTCTGTGGCTGGTAAATGAAACCATTGTGGAAGTGCCACAAACTGCAGTTCCTCTAACGTCCACCTGAGGCTGGCTGCAGAAGTGAGTCAGTCTCCATAAGTCCCCATGTTAGACAGCAGAAATAAACATGTTTACAGCCTGGTACAAAAAACAGTTTTGGTCTCTGTAGCTAATTTCCCCGTTCATGACAACTGTACTGAGGGTGAATTTATATACAACTCACCTGTTCACATTATATTAAGGCTTAAAGTTATGCAGGATTCAGAGGCATCAATAAAGTCTGATCAAGTCCCGAGTTTTCAGTTTCTAACTGCTGTAAATCTGACAGACCGGACTGCGAACGCTGTGAGTATGTTCATCTCTTTGTCAGACACACAATGCATCTCACACACAATCTGAACAGGAAGTACCAGGAACCGCTTTTACTGGAAGAGCGAGCTGTAAATTCCTAAAGAGCCGGGCATGTTCATTACAAAGCCAATAGCATCCAGTCAACCAATAACCACAGATTTATGGTTTGGCCTGTGCTATGGTTAATATACATAAACAGTATACACACTGTATGTGTTTGTGCGCTCGCACCTTTCACCACCTGATACAGGAATTAAATGACACAGCGGCTATTTGTTTGTCCTGTAACGCGATCGTACACAGAGAGGTGTCTCTGTCATTCGTACGTCTGTTCTCACACGGTGGAACTTTGGGCTCCGGGTCGCTCGCTAAAGTCACACACCACCAACTATTTCACTGATTTTGGTGACACTGGATCAGATTTTGACGGAGTTTGTTAGCTGCTGTGTCACCGTCGGGAAGAAGAGGAGGTTTAAGACAAGAGTAAATGTGGGACTGACTTTTAGTGGTTGGTGAGAGCTTGGTGAAATAAAAGGCTGAAAGACAGACGCCGAGCTGGCTGACTGCTGCTGGACTAGTCAGTAAGATTAGCTGCTGCTGTTTTCTGCTGTTTGCTGTTATACTCAAGTACAGCTGAACATGTCAGCAACGTCAGACGAGCAGGAGAAAGTTGCCATTACAATTTGTTTTCTTGAGACTTCATGTTATTTATGTGGTTATCTCAGGACAGCAGCAGAGAGTTACTCCTTAAAGGTGCAGTGTAGATTTTGGTGCCACCTAGCAGCGAGGTTGCAGACTGCAAACCACGCCTCACCCTCTGCTTCTGCTCACACGCTGCACCTTTAAAGTGAATATTTTCTAGGTTCGTTCGTCCTCGCTGACGTTAAACTGATTATCTTTTGGCTTTCAGCTGAGGACATCACCTTGGGCTTCACGGACCAAACAACCAATCAAGAAATTGATTGACAGTTTAATCAATAAAGAAAATAATCATCGGTTTCAGCCTCTGGAATAAAAAAATAAGTAAGAATATCTGTTTACTCACAGGAACAGTCAGCTTACAACAGGTTTATCATATAAAAACTCTATGACGCCTGAGTTTGGAGACCTGTGCTTTGAATTTACTCATATAAGGTGTATAATATTTAATAAATAATTAATGTTAAGTAACATGACAACTCATCCCTGCTCATAACAGGAGCGTCCCCCCTCTCACGACTCCCACATTCACGTGTTCCTCCTTCTCCCTCTTTGTTCTGCAGGAGCCCAGCAGACCTCCTGCTGTTTTCCAGCTGATTTATGAATGGAAATAAACATTTTTATTGTTTATTTATACATATTTATATAGATTTGTTGTTGTTTTTAAATTGATTTAGACGTCCCTGCAGCCCAGCTGGACAGAATGGGAGCGGCTCGATGAAGACGTGATTACATAGCAGTGATACTAATGATGGAGGGAGTCTTTGTGTGTGTGTGTGTGTGTGTGTGTGTCCTTCACATCCAAATCCTTAAATTACTGTAATATCAGAGTGGATTGCACCTTTAAAATATATTAATATTACTACAATGTCACAGTGTTACATAACATCCACCTGCCTGGCTGCTGGGGCTCGTGAACGTCGCTGGTATTTCGAGTATTTGTTGACAACAACAGGCTGTTTTTTTTTTTTTTTTTTCCTCCATGACGAGAGCGGAGACACCAAAATAACAAGCCCGCCATGCGTGCGTGCTGCCCGGCATGCGACACTGCTGTCACCGCGGCGTCTGGTCGGCGTCTTAATAAGAGGAAAACACGTCCTACCTGTCTGTCACACACTCACCGACGCGTCCCCGTGGACAGACATAAAGCACTCACGCGTTGCCGATGTATATCCTCGGGTAGACCTCGTTGAAGTGTTGTGTCGGCAGGCTGTAGAAGCCGCTGCCGTTGGACAGCAGCTCGTTGAGTTGCTGGACGGTCACCTCGCCGCCCGGAGCCGGGACGTCAGCCGGCGGTTGGTGCTGCTGCGGCGGCGGCGGCTGCTGCTGTTTGGCCGGGCTCAGGTGTTTCTTCATGGCTCTTCTGCGTCTCCCGGATCAGTGTGGACAGATTACACTCGGCTCCAGGCTCGTGAGCATCGTCCAGCTGTTCAACTGCATCTTTTACCTTCGCACGTGAGGTCGTGCGCGCGCTGTCTTCTCGTCTACAAGGTGTCTGACGAGGAGGCGCGAGCGCCACAGTCCCCCCCCCCCCTCCCTCCATCACCGCCCCACATCAACAGGGTTACAACGAAGTTCCGGTCCACACTTTCAAAATAAAACTGCCAATTTAAAGTGGAAATACCAATTCTGTATCTGTAATCATTGACATAATATTTAAGTATAATGTAGTATAAAATACTCAACTTAAGTGCAAGTACCACAAAACTGTACTTGAGTTAATGTTAACTACTTAGCTATCTAAAGTCTAAATACTTTTATTGTTCAACAAAACATGAAAATGGTTATAAGACAATATATAATTTTACTACAATGTTATGCTAATTTACTTGTAACATTCTAGCTTCTAAGTGTGAGGTAGAATAAAATGGAAATACTCAACTAAAGTACCTCAAAGTGTACTCATTAAGTACTTTCTTTATATTTTCATACTAATACTTTTGTACTCTTACTTAATGATCTGAATGCCTCCTCTACCACTATATAAAAGTAGCTAGCCAGCTATCAGATCATCAGATAATATTAATGAAGTGTTGCCGGTTGCATGGCAACAATAAATTATAATTATTACTCATTATATATTATTACTAATTATTTTAGTGTACCAAGTATCTTAGACTGCCTTATACTATTACTCTACATTCATAATAATACATTTATTTTACTAGTTGCTCATCAATATATAGATTTTTAAGTGTGTATATATATATATATTGTTTATGAGTATTTTTCTTATCCATCTTGTGTACTGTGAGCTGCTCTGGATCTGACCTGGCAGTAAAGCAGTGCTTTTATTTTTAAGACACAATCATGCAGGCTCCGGTACACTCTGTCTGTCTGCGGCTCACTTCACACCGCTGCCTCTCGACACCACTATCTCCAGCAGACACACCCATCGGCAGCCAGACACTCCGGAGAAGGGAGCTGGACCCGGAGGAGGACACAAGTGACACCAGCCAGCAGGAGAAGGTACCGTGCTGCCTTCAAGCGCTGCTCATCACATCCTAAAACTCCATTTTAGCTGCGTTTCATGGCGGCATAAGTAACCAATCATAAGTCTGCTTCATAAATCAGCTGTTTGTGGATATTTTGTGAAGATGAACAGACTAAAGCTTTTCTATGAGCCCACAACAAGTGGTTATGTATATTATTATATTTATTTACATCTATATTCATTGGGGTGTGTGCACACACCGACCCCGATTCACTGTGCTCTCACATACAGGTGTAGATATAAGTACAGTTTAAAAGACACGACAGGTAGATCCAAACATAACATGCAACATAAAAAATAAGGTTTCTTCAAACGGTAGTGTTGTGTACAGACAGTATATACATGTCTGTGTGCAACAGACTAAATGTAAACAGTGGATAGATAAATAAATTATAATACATTTGTAGGAATATATATATATATATATATGCAAATGTGAATTTAATTAAACCTGTGCGGAGAAATTAAATATGTGCAATTAAGAGTTTAATTTTAATCAGTTTATTAGATGCGTTCATTAATTAACACACTGTACAATTGACAGATTGTGTGACTCATTACCATAAAAAGTTCAGGTGAATTTTTTTTTTAAGTATATAAAATATAAAAACAATACTAAAAACTTGATATTGAAGCTAGTTTTCATGTTTCCAGTCACACCTCGCCATCTTGTGAACACCGCGGCGACGTGCAGGTGTGTGTGTGTGTGTTGACCTGTGTGACATTACCGTTAACGAATGAAGAATCTGTGACATGCGCAGACGGTATCTGTCGGTGTTCTCTTTAACGGTCCACAGGTCCTCAGACACACACGCTGGTCACACACACAGCACCCCAGCCTGTGTAGGCCTTACTGCTGGGTTCGGTGCCGGTAACGGTAACGGTAGTGTGTAATGATGGAGGGCAGCTCACCGTTATCGTAAAACAGTGTAAAACTACAAACACAGAGAGCGGGCTGCCACTTCTGGTAAATACCTTCAAGCGGTCAGCTAGCAGCAGCTAGCAGCAGCTAGCAGCGGTACTCCCTGAAGTTTACAGTTTATGGAGGCTAACGGGTGTTAGAGCTGCACAGAGGAGTCTACTCCTGCTTGGGTTTTCTCCTCCTGCATAGTCTAAAGCAAAGGAATCGCATCAATCTCACTACAATAATAATAAGCATCAACAGCACTGCTAACAAACAGCATGTGACATCCACAGAATGATAGGCATACCATGGCATCTTATAAGACTCAGTACGTAAATGTGCAGCTCCTTTGTGCCTCATAACAAACTCGATCCAGTAAAGGGCCGTGTCCAGAGGATGCATTGGTTTATCCCGATGGAGAGCAGACAGACCCTTCATGTTATTTCTGTATGAGGGATTGTGAAGTACTTCTTGTACTGCTTCCAGAAAGTTCTGGCGAGTGAGTTTGGTAACATCGACTACCTTAGCGACACCTTGGATCTCCAACCTCAGAACGTTCTCAGCTTGGTCAAACAGAAGGGGCATGCCTACTATCGGCACTCCGTGGTAGATGGACTCATAGATGCCATTTGTGCCACCATGGGCCACAAAGGCTTTAATCTTTGGGTGTCCCAAGAGGTCATTCTGGGGCAACCAATTTAACAGCAGGGTGTTGTTGCCCAAATTGTTTGGTCGCTCACCGGCATGCCTCCATATGACCTTTTGTGGAATTTGGGCAAAGGCAGCAGCGATTTCAGAAGTGATTTCTACAGGTAGGCTTTTGACCAGTGTACCAAGAGACATCAAGATAAATCCATGCTCTCCTGAACTTTCAACAAACTCCTCCAGCTCTGATGATAAAGGCTTCGAAGGCTTACACTGAAAACCACCAATGTAGGCAATGTTTGGCATGGTGGGTCTGGGGAATTCAAAGACAAAGTCCACCCTTATGAGCCAGATGTCTGCTCCTTGTAGAAGATGATAGAAGTTCACATCTGGACCAAAGTACCTGTCTACCAGTCTGTCATAGTGAGGGCATACTATAAACCTGTCAATGAACATGTTGAAGACATATTGGATTGTATTCTGAACTCTTTGTCCAAAGGTCATCTTATCTGACACAACGTGTCCTGCAACTGGAACATAGGATGTTGGAGATGGAGCTACCACAGCATGCCCTTCTCCACTGGTAGTCCATCTCACGTTAAAAACAGTTGGCAGTTTAAGCTCATGAGCCACCAGAACTCCTACAGGCACTCCCGGTTCAATAAGAGCCACATCAAACTGAGCGTCATGCATATTCTGCATCAGAGTCTTGTTCTCAAATATTTCTGTCACCAATTGTCCGGCCTGTTGGTGAATTTCCAACAGTGCACCAAGCATTTCCCAGTACCACTTTGCAGTGCTGATAAAAGACCCCCCCTCTCGCTGTATTGTCAGAATATTGGTAAGGAGGTTTGCAAAGAAGTCCTGCTCTTCCATGTTCATGGCTTCTGGTAGGGTGACCGTGATGGAGCGGTAATGTGGTGCATTTTCTTTGATGTACCAGCTAGTGGCTGTACGGACCACCGTGACCTCGTGGCCCCTGGCATGTAGGCCTTGGATCAGCAGATCCATGTTGATCCAGTGGCTGCCATCCATTGGGAACACCAGAATCTTTCCACCTAGGACACTGGGACTCGTCACACACACCACTAGGAGCAGAAGTGAGACTCTTGAGATGCTCCCCATGGATAAACCCTGAGAAAGATAACAAGGTTAATGTGAGCAAACTTGTTTAACCAGTTGGGAATCACAACCAGCCACAATAAACCCGGACTGGAGCTCCCACTGAGGGCACTGAGGTTGTGTCTACTGTATTTTGGGGGGAATTTGTCAGATTCATACTGCAACAAAAAAATGAAAATTGGTCATATTTGGTCAGTTTTTCTTGGTAGGGCACGTGTGCACGCTGACATTAATTTTGCTGGCATTAAATCATCGTGGAGCATCTCACACCATCGTTATCGGCCAAGTTCAGCCTCTGCATGTTATTATTACTGTAGAAAGTGGGCTGTTTATAAAATGCTCTAAACAAAGCTACCTTCACACCTCCACAGTCTCCACACACATGACAAACTTGCATGCAGTAGCTTTTAGATCATCTGCTATATAATGGCCAACATGTTTAATCTCTTTGCACACATTAGGAGCAACAACAAACGAGAATTCAGGAGATACTTGAGATAATGTTCTGTCTCCTTTAAATCTAACAGTCGTAATATTTCTCTTTGCATCATATTTGATGTCAAACTCAATTCCACATTGTGAGTAAAGCTTCAGTAACTGCTGTAGGTCAGCACAAGGCGGATGGAAGATCCCCAAATCACAAAAAGAAATAAAACAAATAAAGAATCTAAATAACAATAAACAAACTTTTCGGTGTCTAACTTTTGACATCAGGTTTTTTTTGCAGTGATTGTGGGGGACTTTTCATTCAAAGCTCCATGTAATAATAAAATCTTGGCCACAGCCCTGTGTGAACCCAGCAGGTTTCAGACAGCATGGCAACACCTGGATACTCCTGATACCTGGAGCAACTATGGTCTCTAATCTCGTCATCTGCATTCCAGCAGGGACGTGCTAACAGGCTAAAAACTCTCCATTTATAACAAGCCGACACAAAAACATGCCCTCAGCGTGCACGTCTGTCGCTGAGGTAGCTGACAGAGGAATCTGACACCAGGAATCGAGCCGCATGCCTCAGCAACAGCTTCCAGTGTCAGTAGCAGTCTGTTCTCTTCCGTCATGCTGTGGAGGAGTTTGTAGAAAAAGGAGAAGCGTTACCTTAAATCTCAGAGACAGAAACATTCTGTGAGCCTCCTCCGGCGCCTGCATGGACAGGAATTCAAACTCTAGACACGATTACCGTGTTACATAAGGAAGTGAGGGTGTGTGTGTGTGTGTGGAGGTGTGCAGGGGTTGACAAACAGAGGAAATCCTCCTCTCAGAGCCCGCCCTCTCTCTCTGTCAAGGAACAACACAAAGCAGTTTGTATTGTGAGTGAATTCTCTCCTGCTGTGAACTGAACAATGCAGCTTCAGGCTGCTTCCCTGTTCTGACGTTGTGGACTGATGTCCTCGGTAGCATGCAAATGAAGCTGCACGACTGTTTTAAAGATGAATGAAAGAAGTCACAGTCTCGTCTGTGCAGAGGTGGCGCAGACTGAATCATGACTTGTGATGCAAAATGTCCAGAAAACAGCGTGAGAGTTTTTGTTGGGCGTTCTGATGAGTTACTGACTCTAAATTAAGCATGAAAGTAACCGACGTCCTCACCGGTCAGCACTGCGCACGTGCAACTCAACAGAGATGATAAAGATGCAAGATGGCTCACTCCTTAGTTTCATCCAGTCTGCGTTACTATGGTTACGGGGAAGCCTCAAAGCCCCTCCCTCATGAAAATCTGGAGCCCTGATTTATCAGACAGGAGAAGAAGACGCACCGTCTTTATAGTCTGCAGCAGATATTCAGCCAACATGTGAACACAACACGACGAGGAAGATCTGACTAATCCAAACACAAAGTTCAGATAAGCATCCACAGTCCTTTCTGTATCTCTACAGAAATAAATGAATAAATTGGTCAATGTAAAATATAGAAAAGAAAATAGAAATTCATAAGTAAAGAAATAAATTAAAATGTAGAAATATATACATTAAGTTTTATTTTATTTATTATTGAGTCTTTTTTGCTGCTGACAACAGTGAAAAAATTAGAATAGTACTACGTAGCTGCAGCTTACTAAACTCCTCAGTCCTCTGTTGGTCTCCTGAGTGAGTGCACCTGCAGCGAGGCAGCTTTAGTGAGCTGAAACTGATAAACTGAGGTCTGCTGTGTCCCAGGTCCAGCTGTGCAGCCTTCAAACACTCGATCAGTGCTAGTGTCGATTGTGAAATGAATACACGTTTCATGAAGTTATGCAGAATAAAGTGGGCGACACACACAGTTTCAAAACACAGTCAGTCCGTATCAGTTTCCCAACTCATGCTGCCCCGTCACCGGTGAGACTTTGTGAGGTGTCACAGGGTGTGGAAACATTTTGCAGGTTTGTGATGTCCAGACAGTCGTAAACACATTTGAACACATCATTTTATTATTCACGCAGATTAATTTTAATCCAGAATTTGGTAAATTCGCTGTTTGAACAGCTGCATGTCCGACCTGACAGCACAGCCTCCAACATGCCAAAGTTAGTAGTCCGCTTTCCTCGGAATCACTGAGGCGGTTAAGTGCTTACTCATCCTGCAAACAGCTCTTTGTACACGCCGAATCAAACTCCCTCAGCCAATCACGACTCTCCCTCCTCCCCGCACGCAGCAGTCAAAAACAGCACGAACCCTCGAGGAGGTTCCCACAACGCTTTCTGCAGAGCAAGCACAGTCCTGTCGAGAGGCAGCATGATGAAGATGAAGAGCTTTGGTGTTCTGGTGTGCGTCCTGGCAGCGCTGTCCACAGCCGAGGCAGTACGGACACTTTTTATCTGACTCTATGAAATGTTTGAATCATGTTCATGAGATTTTATGAGATTTGTTGAACTCTTAGGGCTTGTTGGAACGTTCTGCTTTCTCCTCCTCTTCATCGTCTTCCTCCTCTTCATCGTCTTCGCTCTCCTCCTCATTTGAAAGTTCAGGTGAGGAACTGCATTGGTCGAGGCTCTCTGGTGCCGTGCTTCATCATCAGCAATCTTTTGTTTTCCAGGTGAGCTCTGTCTTAACGGGGGCACGTCTGTCCCGTCCCTGACGAGCGGCGAACACATGTTTTGTTTGTGCGCTGACGGATTTGAGGGGAATAACTGCGAAAGAGGTACGAAGCTCAGCCGCGAACCAGTTTGCGTTTATCCGTGTCACACTTTGAATCAACTCCTTCTGCTTCTTCAGCGAAACGTGGCCACTGCTACGAGGGCGTGGGACTGTACTACAGAGGCACGGTGTCTAAGTCAGTGAGTGGACGCACATGTGTGGAGTGGGACTCAGTCACCAGGGAGCAGTACATGTCCTCAGATGTCAATTCAGGGAGGCACAACTACTGCAGGTACGCCGCCAAAACTTTGGTTTGATTTTATGTGACGAGAGAGCAGAAACGGCGGCGCGTCAGTCCTTCCAAGCATGTTGGACAAAGTGTGGCTACCAAAGTCACATAAAAAGTCCAGATCTAGATCAGTGTTTGGTTTGTCTGCTGATGCTGGATGTGCTGGAGTAACGTGCACGCAGTGAATCATCTCTGTCACATTTGACGTGTTTTCCACACAGAAATCTTTACTTCAGACGCCGTCCGTGGTGTCATGTCTGGAGAAACCGGCAGCTGGTGTGGGAGTATTGTGGTATTCCACGCTGTAGCTTCGAGTCGCGTGAGTGTGTTCTCTCTTTACAAGTAAGTCCAAACCAGAGTGTGTGTTTCATTAGTGTTTAACTCTTTCATCTTGCAGCTCCGGCGCCGCCTTCGCCTGCACCCACTGATCCAGAGCCAGGTAAACTCCGCCGCCGTGCTGAGCTCAGCGCGTCACGTTCACACGCTCTTTCCCTCGACTGTGTTCAACGTTGCGTTGGTTTCATCCCCCAGCTGCAGAGCTGACATGTGGCCAGCGCAGCAGACGAAAGCTGATGAAGATCGTGGGTGGAACAGTTGCCACCGTGGAGTCCCACCCGTGGGTCGCTGCCATATTTTGGCGCAGCAAATCCAAGGAGAAGGTTTTCCGTTGCGGGGGCAGTCTGATCTCATCGTGCTGGGTTCTCACAGCTGCCCACTGCTTCCCTGACGGGTAGGAAGTGAGGTCACTTATTGTAACACACGGCAGGTGCTGACGAACAGCAAGCAGCAGACTGATCGGACTTGTCTCGTGAATTTTCAGCTCCCACAGCAAAGCTCGCCGCTTCTCCGTCATCCTGGGGAAAAACTCTCTGAACGAGAGCGATCCGAGCGTGGAGCAAACATTCAGGGTGGAGGAAATCTTTGTCCACGAGGGGTTTGACAACAGCGAGGGGAACTTCAACAATGACATCGGTGTGAACACATCTCTAGACGCTTCAGTGCCGACGACGGGTGTTGTGATGGACGCAGTCATTCTTTGATCGTTGTCTTGCAGCCCTGCTGAAGCTGAAGGCCAGAGATGGGAGGAAGTGCGCAGAGGAGAGCGGCTCGGTGAAGTCCGTCTGCCTGCCGCCGCCTCAGCAGAGCCTCCAGCCTGGTGTCACCTGTGAGATCGCAGGATATGGGAAGGAGCAATTTGGTGAGGGTAGTCTGACTGTCTGAGCCGATTATAGGTCATCGATTTAGGGTGATTCAAAATCTGCAGGAAAGTTTCAGTGTTGAATCTGCAGCGTCACACTCGTGCAGTAAAGCAGCAGGACCTTTGATCTGCACTTATTTACAGCACTCTTCCTTCCTACCTCTAATTATACGTATGTTACAAACTGTAATGAGTTGTTCAGGACTTGTCTGGACTTAACGGCTTTTCTTCTCTCCAGGTTTGTGGTATAAGTCTCAGTACCTCAGAGAGGCTCAGGTGAACATTCTCGCCGACGATGTGTGTCGACACGAGGACTATTATGAAAACATGATCACTGACAACATGTTTTGTGCCGGTCGGCCCGACTGGAGCCAGGATGCTTGTGAGGTATTCACGACAAGTCGGAACTCGATCGTGTTTGCACGGATCGGTTTGTTGATTCTCTTTAACGCAGCTCGTCTCTCTCCGACAGGGAGACTCAGGAGGGCCTCTGGTGTGCGAGGTCGCCGGCAGGCTCTTCCTGTTTGGGGTCATCAGCTGGGGCGACGGCTGCGCAAAAGAGTTCCGACCCGGCGTTTACACCAGAGTGACCAACTACAACCGATGGATAGAAGAGAAGACGGCGCTGCCCTCCGTCACTGCAGGCTCCATGTTTCCTCAGAAGTGAAGAGGACGCTCACGTGTCACCAAGACTGCAGTACACACTTCATAGTTATGAAGACTATATTCTGTAAATAGAGCCTCCTGAATCTGACGCACTGGACCTTTGATGGTTAAAGCTGCCAAAGCCAAAAGACAGATCCATCCTGCTAACAGTTATAATCTGTGTTCAGAGCATTCACTCACTAGTCACTCTGAAATGTGACTTCACTTCATCAGATGTAGCGTTTGTCTCTGCTGCTTCACGTTTTGCTACATCTGTTCTCTGGTTTTTGGTCCTTCGCTGCACTTTATGGTTAACTACGAAACATTGTTTTGTTTTCAGATGCAGAGTTTTATATTTTTGTCGATGTTTTTGTTCATACTGAGAAATAAACTGATTTTATACGTTTATTAAAAGAGGAGTCGCATCGTAGTTTGTAGTAAAAATACTTCCAACCTTTCTGTCACGTTCTAATAATACATGTTTCTAAGTCTAAGACGTGTTTTTATGTTGCTTTTATGAGCCAGTAAAAAACAAATGGTATAAACAGACTGACTTTAACGTCTTTTCAACATGAACATTTCCAGCCAGCCTGAGGTCGTGTCCCTGATCTGACTCCCTCTGTGGTTTTATTATGGATGTCGCATCCTGTGGAATCAGAACATCGCAGCTCGAGTCACTGAAGATTCACTGTCAGTACTTCAGCTCCATCCTGTGGACAGATCAAAACTCTCAGGCAGGCTGATCTTTAGAGTTTCTTCCCACCGTCGATCAAAACAAGATGCTCAAAGTCAGACTTAAAGGAGCTTTGTGAGGAAAGTCCACCTGTCGAATTCAGCCAATCAGCAGAAAGTTAAAGTACCTGCAGGGAATCAGCAGTGAGTGAACACCAGGACCAACCACGGCCTGACAGGACCAACCACGGCCCAACAGGACCAAACACAGCCCAACAGGAGCAAACACAGCCTGTGGGACCAAACACAGCCCGACAGGACCAACAACGGCCTGATAGGACCAACCATGGCCCGACAGGACCAACCACGGCCTGATAGGACCAACCACAGCCCGACAGGTCCAACCACGGCCCGACAGGACCAAACACAGCCCGACAGGTCCAACCACGGCCCGACAGGAGCCAACACGGCCTGATAGGACCAACCACGGCCCGTAGTACCGATGGAGGCCCGTACAGAGGTGACTTGGGGCGTCAGTCAGCATCCATCCGGAGGCCTGAGTGAGGTTATGATGTCTGTTTTCGTTTCATCACAAGATGGTGCTATTGTGGTTCAAATCCTCTTTACTGAACATTCCTGAGACAGAACCTCTGCTATTGTGGAGACATATAAGAAAGATATGCAGATATTTCACGTCGTAGGAAAGAGTTGTATCTTTGTATTTTCATCATGTTTTATGTCTATATTCATTTAGTCTCTTCTGGTACTCGTGTGTCTCTTTGTGATCCTTCCTGGTTGTTTTTTGATCTGCAAGATGACAAACAGACTGATCTGATGTTGTTGCTTCTGACGTGATAAAAATCAGGAAGCACAGAGATGAACGATGTGTCGTTCAACCGGCTCGATGACTGTAATACTGTGAGACTGTTGCCTGTTAGGCAGAACAGAGCATGGAGTCGTGTTTTGGTGCTCTGAAGAGGGCTTCATGTGTCGTTGCTCTTTCTGGTGGTGTTGCATCTGTTTGCAGTCACTTTGTCGTCATTTCTGCTCATCGTGCGTCTCTTTGTGGGTGTTGCGTCTCTTGCCTTTGACCTCCTGAGCTGCAGGGCCTGTCCTAATCCATCCATGTTAAATGTGCTTCTTCTTTCTTCTCTCAACTTTGTGCACCTGAGACAGACACACAGTGAGTTCTTTCAGGTGAACCGGTTTGGGGTCCATCTGAAATGAGTCACCGTCATCACATGTATCGTCTGGGCGTGGCTGCTGCGGCTCTTTATTTATTTTTCTAATCTTAGTGAACATTCAGGTATTTCACCCAGCAACCGTCAGACACTGAGGGACGACCTGTCGCTCACCTGTGCACACTGTGCTTTTTCATCACGTCCCAAAGTCCTTTAACATAAAGCTTCTACGGTCCAGTCTGTCTCACTGCAGCTTTGTAAGTTCAAACTATAAGACATAAGAGAAATTACATTTTGTGCCTCTGAAAACAGAGCGCAGACACACACACACACACACACAGACACACCTACCGCTACCTCAGACTGCATGTGAGGTGTGACTGCACCTGAGAGGGCGGGACTTCATTCTTGTCTCCAAACCAGACTCAGACCAGTTTTCAAAGGACTCGTTGCCATCCCGTGTGCGTGACACCAAGTGAAGTAAGTGCTCTCCAAAACTGGAATCGTTTGTGATAATAGTGTGTAAAAAGCAGAGATGTTGATGGTCTGCACGCCTCTCAGCGGATTGTTCTACCTGCTGCTGTTAGATGAAGAACCTTAACCTTAACCTATTAAATCAGTTTTTATTGTCTCCTTCAGCCTTCAACCGTCAACATGCCTGAGACCGCAGAGTCCCACGCCGTCGCCCTCACCACCAACCGCAACTGTGTCATGGAGATCACCAACGTCAGCTCCGTCTACTGTCTCGTCAACCCAAAGTAAGTAATGATATTTGACGGCGGTAAAGATGCATGACTGCCAGCTGTGACTGCATAGTACAGTTATGACTCAGGTTTGATTTTTCTGGTGTGGTTATCGACAAATGTCACCTCAAATTTGAGTTTTAGCAGCAGAACTTTTGTCACACAAGCCCACAAATGTATCTGGTGACCCCTTATAGAGTTATTAGCTCCACCTGCCCAGCTCTAAGTACATTTAGCTGCAGGTAGAATTTTAAATGCATGACTTGGAGCCTCATGAGTGCATCCACCCTCTTCTCCCCTCCAGGGTGTACATGGAAAGCGGCTTCGCCTTCAGCCCTCCACAGCCGACCGTGCGCACCACCAGGACCGAGGTGTGCTCCTTCACCAAGGACGACAACACGGCGTCGGGCGCCGTGGGCGTCCTGACCTACGAGCTGTTCGACATGCACAAACGTCACTGCAACGAGCTGATAGCCGTCATGTTCTCCGTGCCCTTCGATTATAACTTCTACAAGAACTGGCTCGGGGTGGGCATCTTCGAGCACACGCGCGCCTGCGACGACAAGCTGTACGACCTCATGTACAAGGGGAAGGATTTCACCAACTTTATGCGCCATGAGGCCGACGGCTCCGGGGTGAAGTACCAGGGAAGGGCCGTGGACGTGAGGGCCTGCATGTCCGACGAGGGGAGGGCTATTGTTAAACTGGAGGTGTATGACAGGATGGGCTGATGAGTGTCTTTGTAATAAACTGTAAGAGATTCCTGAAAACCTCACATGCAGCTTGTCTGTCATTTATTGTCACCTGTCGATGCTTTGAATGAATAAAACATCATGAGAATTTATTTTTCTGTGTCATCTTTAATCACGAAGAATGAAGAACATCATCTTAAGGGGAAATAACATGACTTCACTTTGAGCAGAATAAACGTTAGTGAGGTATTCACAGAGCCAAAAACACAGACCTGCAGACAAAAGGTGTGGTGCATGAAGAGACAGCGAGGTATGAAGTCAGAGCTGATCAAACCAGCTTCTAACCTGACATAAAAACAACAAAACATACAAAGTGCTGTTGTGATTGTCGGCTGCACCCTGTCCTCACGCCTCTGCAGACATACCTCGGACAAAAAGCTCCGAGACAGTGAGCGATAGGCAGTAGGTGTGTGCTGTGGGTGGAGACAGTTCTTTTTGGGTGTCACACATTCCCCGACCAGAAAGATCTAAAGAGTGAAGCCAGTGTTTCAAATCTGGCATTACGCGAGCGAGCAGTGCACCTGTGATCCGGACAGGTAAGCCGATCTACCCCTGAGCTGTGTTTGTAGGTTTACTAAGATATTACTGAGTGAACTGTGATGCATCACCCTCTGTGTTTAGCACTGTGCTTGTGTTGTAACTTTCCTCATCTCGTGCTCCGTCGCAGCCTTCACCAGCAGCAGCAACATGAGTGAATCAGCAGAGGCTCTGGCCGCTAACCTCAAAAGCCGAAGAAATGTCACCATTGAGATCACCAACGTCACCAATAACATCTGCCTCATCGACCCCAAGTAAGTGCAAGACGTCACTGTAAGAGTGTTGAGAAAAGATCGTATATGCATGAGGCGCCAATTTCTCAAAGTAGGTGAATTAATTGTTTTTCCTGACTTTCAAAAAAGGATTTACCTGGAGAGTGGCCACTGCCACAGCCCGCCTCAACCCACCGTGCGCCCACTGAAAACCGAGGTGTGCAACTTCAGCAAGGCCGGCGGCAAAGCGAGCGGCGCGGTGGGCGTCCTGACCTACGACATGTTTCAGAGGCAAGGCAACAGCGCTCGGGAGAAATTGGCGATAATGTTCTCCGTGCCCTACGACTACAACTTTTACAAGAACTGGGCGGCGGTGGGAATCTACGACGTGGGCCGAGACTGCGATGACAGTCTGTACAAAGAGATGTATAACAACAAAGAGCAGCAGGGCTTCGTACGGGCCGAGGCCAACGGTTCTAGTATCATGTTTGCGGGTAAGAACCTGGACGTCATATGCACCATGTCTCCTATGGGCAGGGCCATCATGAAGGTGGAGTTGTGGGACAAGATTTTCACCCCAGGCACACAGCAACAGCATTACTAAGCCATCAGTGTGTAGTGTTATATGTTTAACCCTTTGCACACCTGTGCTGTCTGTTCATGCAATAAATCATGTCTGATATGACAAAACTGTTTCTTCGTGATCATTACAACAACAACAAACAAACAAAAAATCATCTTGGCAAAGCTTCAGGAGAGTCGAGCCCAACTGGTGGAGCAAGTCAACGTTTGTCTGTGTGAGTCATCGCTGTTTTGATTGGAGGCACAAATCTGATTTATAATTATTACACAGAAACAAAGCAGATTCAAACGTGGCTTCTGTTTTAAATGTAAAATAAAAAGACTCATTGATCGATTCAGTAAATTAAAATAAAAAAAGACAAACAGATCTGCTGTTTTGTATTTTTACCAGTGACTTTTGTAGAGATGAACCTCCACCAGCTGCAGCGCGCAGTCAAACAGAGGCACCACCTTCCTCCGTCTGTATGTGTTGCACTCTTTCACCACCTAGCGGCTTTAAAGTATTCGACCTGCAGCGGGAGCACTGCATGCAGCTCCTCAGACAAGTCGGAACATGTGTCGGTGTCATCGAGGGCTTTACATGTGTTGATGGGAAGATTTTAAAAATGTCTGACGCTGAATCTGTGATGTGGCTGCTTCACTCAGCCATGAAATCTGTATCTATCTAACTACACAACACATGCAAACTGATGAAGCTCTGTTTGTTTTGATCTCTTTAACTTTTTCCTTTAAAAAAACACGAAGAACATATCACAAAGTTTAATGACGACGACTTCGGTTCTAACTGACTAAGTAGTTTTTGCATCTAATCCAGAGTTTAATCAACGTTTGGAGGAAGTCTTGATGACACTTTGTACTTAAATTGAATTTAGTCTGAATTAAGTGAAGCAGCATTAACACTTCACAGATCTGTTTAGTGTTTCAGTCTGTGTGTGTTTGCTTCTGATCCAGAGCACTGCTCATAAAAAACACTGACCACCGTGTTGAACCTGTCCTTCAGGTACATCTCCAGTGTTTCCAGCGGCATCGGCCTCACATCAAACCCTCTGAATTGTTTCTTAGCCGTCTTGCTGACAGGCACGATCTCCTCGGTGCTGTTGCGGTCGTTGCGGCCGATAGCAGCATACGTGGGGAAAGAGTCCTTGAGTTGCTCTGGAAGACTCTTGTTGTAGTTTGGGCAGCAGTAGGCGGACCACATGTACTCGGGCACGGCCACGCGGCGATCCTTCAGCCAGTGCTCGTCGTTCAGGTAAGGGATGATCCCTGTCACTATGTAAGCCTCTCCGAGACAGTAGGTGCTCAGGGTTTTGTTGACAGTCTGCTCCAGGACTTCCCAGGGTCCATCGTTAGAGCCCGCCTTCTGGGGAACCACGTTAGTGAGGGTGAAGGTGGCAGAGCGGGCCTTGTGTGTGTGGTGATGAAGGCTGGGGTTCAGGTGGCCACGAGAATAGGTTGAATTAATGTAGTCCAGCTCCACCGCCTGACTTTCCACCACGTTCTGGTCCAAGGGGCCTGGAGGGAAGGGGATCATGTTGCCATCAGCTCCTGGGTTGGCGAGCTGTTTATCGGGGGATGGAAGGGAAAGACGGTGCAGTTTTAAAGTCGACATAAAGGATTTTAAAAGACTAAGCAGACATCAACATGATGAAGGGAATGGACCACACGTTACGTTTCATGGGAATTTATCCAAAGGTTGTTGAGATATTTGTGGAGGACTGACTAGTACAGGGAATCAAAAGAATTCTTCTATTTTATGAATGTTTATTTATTTTTTAAAAAGTCAGAGTCCTGACCTTGTTTAGACATTGTTACTATAGCAACAGGTGAATGTGTGTGGTTTTGGAGGTTCAGGTGTGATAATCACATACGGACGTACTGTTGTGCATCAGATTTGGTTTCATAGCAATCAAAACGATAGAAGACTCTCTGAGGCGTGGAGAGCTGACAGACCATGAACACACTAATGAGGCAGTTCTCCTTTACTGGGGCTCATTTCCCTGTTTTCTTGTTATTTCCTGAAAAAATGTTGCATAACTGTAACTTCAGCACATTGAAGTGAAACAAGTAAAACACATTTAATGAGCCAGAAAATTAAATAAATAAGATTACGTCTTGTGATCTCAGTAAAGACAGCTCGATTTCCAACCTTTCACCTTCTTTCAGTATAAATTCATGTTTTTAAATCTTCCAATCAGACAACACAACATTTTAATGACCTCACCTGTGGCTCAAACTTCCAGGATGCGCTGGGTCTCTTTCCCGCTGGCACAGAGTACAAATAGGCTGAAAACCACGGCGAGCGGCGAGGTCGACTGTACAGCGTGGCAAAGTGGTATTGGTTGTTGTAACGTTGGCAGATCGGGGTCCCTGCCAGACCTTTAGGAGGCCAAGACTTGTAGAAGACCTGCAGACATGGAGCAAAGTCCCCAACATCAGCCGCACACGGGCACCAACCTCCAGCGAAGGCCAGGACGACCACAGCCAGAGCAACACGGCGAGACATTTAGCTGAGATAGCTGATAGTTTGATAGTTAAATCTGGCTGCCAGATGCTGCGTGATGTGTCATGCCTTCACACACGGACGGTCAGTGAGATGCAGTGAATCATGAATTAGCTCAGAGCTGCTGGCTTTGCATAGACACGACCTCCGAGTGAAAGCAGAAGCTGTTTCAACATCAGTTTCACGTTTCAAGGACTTCCTCTCATAAGATAACATTCAACATAACATATTGTTACTTTATAGGGAGGGTGGACTGTTCTCCCGCCCACTCAGGGAAAATGCTGAAGTCCATTTGTTATCACCCTCAGTACAGTTGTCATGAATGGGGAAAGAACAATGAAATGAAAACAATGAAGAACAATAAAATGCCCTTTTAATACAAAAGGTCCCGTGCCTTTTTGCATCATTTTCCTCAGGCACGACACTTAGCAAAGCAAAGAGCCTCCAGAAAGTTGAGGGGAGCCTGTCATTCAATAGAAATAGTATTAATGAAGTTATTCTGTCACTCTCTCTGTGTGGTCCGGCACTGTGTTGTAGGTACACAGCTCTCTCTGTTGTCCCTCCCCCACAAGACCGCCGAGTCCTTCGATTGGCCAGAATACGTCACAGATACCACATCCACTGATTGGTTGAAAAAGAAACAAGTCTGCCTAGTAACGTTTGTCCATTTGTTGACTGCGTTTTCAGTCTGCTGAACATCTATTTTTTTTACGTGGTGGCCTAAAACAACAAGGAAGTGTCTCACTACCACTAACCACACATCTCCATCTTTAGTGGAATCTCAGGAAAACAGTGCAAAACAACACACCTCTCTCAGATATTCACAGATATGTAAAACTTTAGACTTTTTGGGGATCCGCCAAATCCGTCCTCAGAGGATAAAGTGGTGAAAGCACTTCTGCTTTTAAGCATGAAGGTGCTGGATTTATGTCTGCTGCCCAGGAAGGGGAAGATGTCAGCGTCTGTGTAAAAGGAGTATCTAGACCAGGGGTGTCAAACTGTTCCACAAAGGGCCGGTGTGGCTGCAGGTTTTCTTTTCAACCAGGAGCAGCACACCAGACTTACTTGACTCATTTAATCAACTGATCTCAGTCTTCAGAGAGTTGATTGGTCAAACTGTGTGCTCTTGTCCAGTTGGAACAAAAACCTGCAGCCACACCGGCCCTTTAGTGGACCAGTTTGACACCCCTGATCTAGACGGGTAACTTGCTTGAAATGCTCTACAGTCAAACTGACCTAATCGCTCTTCCTGCAAAGCCAACGGGGGAAATGGGCAGTGAGCAGAGTGCCAGGCGTAACACAGGGGATTTGAATGGGACTTAATGTATCGATACTCGCAGCTGAAAAATCGGGGAAACAAAATATAAGTATATATTGCAGGATCGATAAAATAGCCTTACTACAGAGACCAAAACTGTTTTTTGTACCAGGCTGTAAACATGTTTATTTCTGCTGTGAAGTTGGACATTTGAACATGGGGACTTATGGAGCCAGCCTCAAGATGACGTTTGAGGAACTGCAGTTTTTGGCACTTCCATATTGGCTTCACTTCACAGCCATTGAGGTTGCCGTGGCAGCGATGCTTTCTAAGCATTTAGAGGTTACAGCTGTCACCGTCTTTGTTGTGTACTATCTTACTATTTGTCAGGACAGTGCTCGTGACTCTAAATTACACCAGACATTGCTACGACACATTCAGCGTGTTCTGTGTTTAAGACATGTTTGTGATTCGACCAGGCACTTGAAACCTAAATTAACCTTAAATGTTTGTTATCTTTCTCAGGGTTTATCCATGGGGAGCATCTCAGGACTCTCACTACTGCTCCTAGTGGTGTGTCTGACAAGTCCCAGTGTCCTGGGTGGAAAGATTCTAGTATTTCCGATTGATGGCAGTCACTGGATCAACATGGACCTGCTGATCCAGGGCCTACATGCCGGGGGCCACGAGGTCACGGTGGTCCGTACAGCCACTAGCTGGTACATCAAAGAAAATGCACCACATTACCGCTCCATCACGGTCACCCTACCAGAAGCCATGAACATGGAAGAGCAGGACTTCTTTGCAAACCTCCTTACCAATATTCTGACAATACAGCGAGAGGGGGGGTCTTTTATCAGCACTGCAAAGTGGTACTGGGAAATGCTTGGTGCACTGTCGGAAATTCACCAACAGGCCGGACAATTGGTGACAGAAATATTTGAGAACAAGACTCTGATGCAGAATATGCGAGACACTCAGTTTGACGTGGTTCTTATTGACCCGGGAGTGCCTGTAGGAGTTCTGGTGGCTCATGAGCTTAAACTGCCAACTGTTTTTAATGTGAGATGGATCACAAGTGGAGAAGGGCATGCTGTGGTAGCTCCATCTCCAACATCCTATGTTCCAGTTGCAGGACACGTTGTGTCAGATAAGATGACCTTTGGACAAAGAGTTCAGAATACAATCCAATATGTCTTCAACATGTTCATTGACAGGTTTATAGTATGCCCTCACTATGACAGACTGGTAGACAGGTACTTTGGTCCAGATGTGAACTTCTATCATCTTCTACAAGGAGCAGACATCTGGCTCATAAGGGTGGACTTTGTCTTTGAATTCCCCAGACCCACCATGCCAAACATTGCCTACATTGGTGGTTTTCAGTGTAAGCCTTCGAAGCCTTTATCATCAGAGCTGGAGGAGTTTGTTGAAAGTTCAGGAGAGCATGGATTTATCTTGATGTCTCTTGGTACACTGGTCAAAAGCCTACCTGTAGAAATCACTTCTGAAATCGCTGCTGCCTTTGCCCAAATTCCACAAAAGGTCATATGGAGGCATGCCGGTGAGCGACCAAACAATTTGGGCAACAACACCCTGCTGTTAAATTGGTTGCCCCAGAATGACCTCTTGGGACACCCAAAGATTAAAGCCTTTGTGGCCCATGGTGGCACAAATGGCATCTATGAGTCCATCTACCATGGAGTGCCGATAGTAGGCATGCCCCTTCTGTTTGACCAAGCTGAGAACGTTCTGAGGTTGGAGATCCAAGGTGTCGCTAAGGTAGTCGATGTTACCAAACTCACTCGCCAGAACTTTCTGGAAGCAGTACAAGAAGTACTTCACAATCCCTCATACAGAAATAACATGAAGGGTCTGTCTGCTCTCCATCGGGATAAACCAATGCATCCTCTGGACACGGCCCTTTACTGGATCGAGTTTGTTATGAGGCACAAAGGAGCTGCACATTTACGTACTGAGTCTTATAAGATGCCATGGTATGCCTATCATTCTGTGGATGTCACATGTTGCTTGTTAGCAGTGCTGTTGATGCTTATTATTATTGTAGTGAGATTGATGCGATTCCTTTGCTTTAGACTATGCAGGAGGAGAAAACCCAAGCAGGAGTAGACTCCTCACATCAGATTAACTGAAATGACTCAACAACTACTGAATAGATTTCCATGAAATAATTAAAATATCTTGACAACTATTTTTGAAGCTCAGGAGCAGGACCATACTCCAACCCACACTTCAGCCAAATCTCACATTCACCATTTCTGCCCTTCGCTTCAACCCACTTGGCTATGCCTGCATCCCATCTGATTTTCAGACGACACCGTAACACTTAAGCTGTCTTTGCAGTCTGCTTACTCTTGCTAGTGAAAGAGTTATCAATGGAGCTAAGAGGATAATTCCTAATAATTCTGGTAATCCTCTCACTTGTCATCCAGTACAATCACAAGGTTGATGTTTTCATTCTCCATCTCAGATATATTATAGATATATTATACTGATGATTGTCACAAAATGAATTCTGATGACAGTCGATTGACTTTAATTCTAGCACCACCATGGAGCTAATTTTGTCCAATACTTTGATTTATAAGGTAAACGTGATTTAAGTGGACAACTGGCATTATGTATACGTTTAAAAACGATTTGTTAGTGTATGCAGATCATTACAAATTGAATGTTGCCGTCTGTTGTACCCAAATAAAAGTTTATATGAATAAAGAAAAAACAAATTGTCTGTATTTGCTAGCTTTATTTAGTGGCTATAGAGCTTAATACCATTTTTTGTACTAGGCTATAAACATGTTTGTTTCTGCTGTAAAGTTGGACATTTGAACATGGGGACTTATGGGACTGACTCACTTCTGGTGAGACGATTGAGGAACTACAGTATAGGATAGACTAAAATCTAAAAAAATCCAACACAAGACACAAGATAACATTTTGAACCTAAAGGTTCCTCCTTAATTTGAATAGTTTACATTGAGACATTTTCCTATTTGCTATTATGAAAAATACATATAAATTAAGTCAACATTTCCTCAAACTGCTTATTTTGTAACACTGAGGAAGAAAATTGGGTCCACTTCTTTACATGTGCCGGTACTGCCCCCTTCTGGAGAGAGCTCTCCACTTACCTTCACTGGCTTCTCTAAAGTGATATAACTGAAGGAATCGGTGTTTCTGTTTTGTTGGACTTAACAGAAACTCTGGGCTTTCATGAAACACTTCACATCACCAGTCAATAATAATTCACTCAAAGCCAAAGGAGATAGTTCTTTAAAGAAGATGCATCCTGGTCAAAATCATTCAAAACATCCTCATTCTGGAATAAATGAAAAGACATGTCCTTGAAACGATATATTGTTTCGTTTAATATTATGTTTCCTTTGTGATTTCAAAACTCATTTGATTTATATTCATTATTTTCATAATTTCAGCAGTTCTTTAGGAAGAGGTCTAACCAACAATTTTTGTGCAGTTTCTCATAATTATTGAGTTTAATAAGTCTTTAATTAGTCTTTGTGTATGTGTGTATTTTAAATGTTTCAACATAGAAACAGAGAGTGATTTGCTTGTTTTGCCTAGTTACGGTTGCTAAGGAAGCTACTGGACAACTGTTGCTAGGGGGTGGAGCTTAGGGGGTGGAGCTTCTTGATTGGCTATGAAGTCAGTGTGATGATGTCATTCGAAGATCAAAGGCCAAAGCTAAGCTGCTCAAGCTATAAATAGGACCCAACTTCAAACCATTTTGTTCACATTTTTCTTCCACGATACAGGAGATACAGGAGTTGAAGAGGAATTACAAACTGTCAAAACCAAGGAGCGTGACTACACTGACTACAGGCTTTAAGTACCAAGCAGAACAGGTAACACATTCTGATATCATGAATTCAGAAAATAAGGATACCATGGATCAGGATTTTCCACTGGCCACAACAGAGACCCTTCGGCCACTTGTCTGGATGTTCCTAGACCAGCTGACACCGGCACACTGGACCAAAATTAAATCTGGGACTGTTGATGATGAAACAAAAGGTATTATAAAAGATCTGTGTGAGGGCATAGTGAACACTGTGTCTCAACATGCTTTCGAGGCATTTAAAAACCATCTGTCAAATAGAACTGAGACTTCTCTAGAGTCCCCTAAGTATGTTTCAGAATCTGATGTCAAAGACTACCTGGGGGACTCTATCACTGAGACTTTTGTAGATGTTACCGGTAGCCCAATTGAAAGCAAGAGTACAGCAAAGCTGACAACTCTGGTTAGAAAAGAGGTGACAGAGAGAATCAACTCTCAACTATCACAAAGCAGTGACACAGAGGAAAGCAAAACACAGGTCGAGCCAGAAAGCCCCCGCAAACTACAGACCATCATGAGACACATGGTCAGAATACTACAAAAATGTACGCCGAAAATGTCATGTGCGTCCAGTTCAGATACTGTAGATGCAGAAATTCCAGCATTAGATCCTGTGGATAGCTTCGAGGATAGCGTAGTGGATAAAACAATGGAAGCTGTAAAGCAGGTCTTAGTGGAACATGTAAAAAATACTGACATGAGTGAAGATGGCATTACTGACGAGGAACGCATGCAGACTTTGAGCAGCATTATCGAAGACACCGATGCAGTGGCTTTTGATGTTGCTAACTATATCTGGTCCAACAAAGAAGAGTTTGGAATGAACATCGACGGCTCACCTAAACCGGAGGCTCAGACTAGCAGCACAAAATGCTGGAATGTCGTGGCAAATAAAATTAAAATCTTTTTTGCCCGCAAATTTGCCAAGGAGGCCATTCTTAGCTTCTTGGCAAAGCTAAGACAGATTCTTGACTGCTTCTCTAAGAAGCCCACGCTGGATGTCCTGATTCCAGCAGCAGACTCAGTGGTGCAGGACATGGTCCCAGCCGAAAACCCAGATGAGTGTGCCTACAAAAAAATGTCCATCTGCCTTCACAATGGCAGACATATGATTTCTCAGCGTCTGGGGAATCTCATTATTGGAAACATTAAACCCGATGATGAAAGCAATAGGTCCATTCGGCTAAAGATGCACACAGAAGTTCACAAATTCCTGGATCAGATGTGTAGCTGGCTCAACCGGCAGACACAACAGGATGCCCAGACAAATGACAGTGTCCAAGTTAGTCTGGACAGAATTCGGGCAGTGCTGGACCTGCCAGAGCCCTCAGAGGTCACCGTGACACCTGTGGTATCAGCACCACCTTCCGTCACCGCTGAGCCACATGTCAGTGATGAAGCTAACTGTGCATCACCCATCGCAGAGTTAAGACCACCTTCCGTCACCGCTGAGCCACGAGTCAGCGATGAAGCTAACGCTGCATCACCCATCGCAGAGTTAAGACCACCTTCCGTCACCGCTAAGCCACGTGTCAGCGATGAAGCTAACGCTGCATCACCCATCGCAGAGTTAAGACCACCTTCCGTCACCGCTAAGCCACGTGTCAGCGATGAAGCTAACGCTGCATCACCCATCGCAGAGTTAAGACCACCTTCCGTCACCGCTAAGCCACGTGTCAGCGATGAAGCTAACGCTGCATCACCCATCGCAGAGTTAAGACCACCTTCCATCACCGCTAAGCCACGTGTCAGCGATGAAGCTAACGCTGCATCACCCATCGCAGAGTTAAGACCACCTTCCGTCCCTGCTAAGCCACGTGTCAGCGATGAAGCTAACGCTGCATCACCCATCGCAGAGTTAAGACCACCTTCCATCACCGCTGAGCAACGTGTCAGTGAAGTCAGTGAAGATAACTCTGTCACACCTGTGTGTGATAGACCCAAGTTTGAATCTGTAACACCTAGAGTCACTGCTGATCCAGCTCTCACTGACAGAACCCAACCACGTGAACATGCAGAACTGTTCTATAGGATAATGGCGGCAGCAGTGGTACATCAATGCCTGAAAAATACAAAGATTCCAGTGTCTACTGAAGAAAACAAGAGGATTATTTCAGCTCTAACAGTCATGCTGCGCACAAGCTGTGAAGGCTTTGAATTCGTTAGGCCAAAAGAAGGACACAAGATAAAGAAAATAGCCAAGGCCGTGCACAAGGATCTGTGTACAACACTGGGCAGCAAAGGATATGTGCAAACAAACCTGCTGTCAGACAGCACAGAAGTTTACGAATGTGTCATCGAGACTCTGAAAAGACAGCTGGTAAAGCCCAAAAAGACCGGCATTAAGAGGTTCTTCACCTCACTTTTCAACACAGTGACCAAACCATTCAAAGCCTGCACAGGCAGTGAATGAGACTAAAGAACAAGTCCACCTTCCCCGTCACTGTGTTGCTGTGGTTTTCTCCGAGTGCTTCGGTTTATCCACTTAAAAAAAAAATCATCAAAGTAACATCGAAATAGCCAACCTGGACATGACTCACAACTACGGGCCCCTTAGATCTGAGGCTCTTTAATGTTCACTGTGCCTTCCCAGTGATGAGGTCAGGGTTCAGTTCTGGACCTTGTCCTCTTTGCTGTGAGGAGTTTACAGTGTTCACTGTGGTTTCCTCCGAGTGCTTCGGTTTCTCCACTTTTGAATTATTCATTCATTCAAAAAAAAAAAAAACCCAAACCCAAACTCAGGTTGGATAGTCGCACAGGTGCCTTAGTGTTCACCACTATGGCCTCACAAATGTAAGATCACTGTGGGTTTACTCTGAGTGCTTCAGTTTCTTCCCACATCAAAAAAAAAAAAAAAAAAAAAAAAATTCAAAATATTGTAAGTGCTTCAGTTTCCACAGAAATTTGAAATCATAAAAAAATCTAAATAAAATCCCAAAAAATGACATTACTGTTTTCAAATCTTCTTTCCACATGATTTGCTGCATAGCTGTGTAACTTAAACTCAGCACATTGGTTTCGACCAAGGTAGTTTTTTAACAGTTTGTTTTTCAGGTTAAAATTGACAGAGAAAAAAAAAAGTTTCATTTTGGGAGGGAAAATGAATGAATCAAAAAATGCCTTCACAGGGCGTGCCTTGGTAGCTCACCTGGTAGAATGTGTGCTCCATGTTAAGCTCAGTCTTTGTTGCAGTGACCCAGAGTTTGACTCCAATCTGTGACGTGTTAGCTGCACGTCATTTTATAAAATATCTACAACAAATATTAACCGTAGAATCGAATCATATCGTTCTTACATTGCATCGATTCGTATTGAATCGGTCTGTAATAAAAAGATATTATTTTTGAATTGAATGTTAAGCTGTGTATCTAGATGCGTATCGAATCGTTTATCACAGAGAGATGTGCCAATCAGCGTCAATATATGCCGTTGCCCTGGCAACGACTTTTAACTGACGTTACCGCTCTTAGCTTAGCTTAACTTAGCTTAGCTTCAGAAATACTGAGAGACTGGTCAAGACGTGCTACGTGCTACTTTTACAGAGCCTGATGAAGACTGTGCAGCTCTAACACCCGTTAGCCTCCATAAACTGTAAACTTCAGGGAGTACCGCTGCTAGCTGCTGCTAGCTGCTGCTAGCTGACCGCTTGAAGGTACTTACCGGAAGTGGTACACCATCACCAACAGTTACCGTCTGAGCATTTGTCAACTGCTAATGTCAGACAGGTCAACATGACTCTGGACTGTGACAGATAGGTGCCCTGAAAAATATGAGATCATCGGGTGACGTTTGCAGAGTTAAAGTATTAACCTACCTCTATTAATATGGCGTATTTACACTATGCCAAGATAACGCTTTCTGTTTTATTTACCTTTTTTTAAGATCATCTCCCCCCGTCTAATACATCAAATGGTTCGGTCCTGCCCCAAACTCGGCGCTCGCGGTGAGCTCAGGTGAGCGCGTGTTGATTAACATATTTTTTAATGTTTGGACCATTGGCAGCATAAAATATAGAATGATGGACATTAACAAGATAACACATATCTTAAACAAATAAATAAGTTCTTTTGATAAATTCGCCTGAACTTTTTATGGTAATTTTATGGTGACACTTTCTTCCAAAAGTCCACAAAGTTCAAAATGAAAAGTCTCAAATAAAACATTTTTCACTGATAGAAATAACAGTAGTTGGTTGTGTTAAAGTTTTACAGAACTTTTGCTGGTCAGTGTTGTCATTTGGTACTTAATTATCTGGCTACTCACCCTGTAGATGCTCCAGGGTCATTCTATGCCAACAGTCAGTCAGAATCATTTTAAAGAACTAAAGTCGGTTCCCTGGTGCTGTGCTGTTTGTGGTAAGAAAAGACAAATTGTCTGAAAGATAACTGTCTTTATTTGCAGCTAGAGAGCAAAAGAAATGGACTGAATCAAAGATATCCATACATAAAGAAAATTACAAATTCAAATTAGTGCATTGTTGTTATATTCACAAAATGAAACAAATAGAATTGTTCTTGGATGATCAGATCCATCTGTAATGCATCTTACAGGAGCCATCCATCCAGGACTTCAGTGCGTTTTTACTGGTGTCTATGTGTCCACAATCTTCGACCAGAGGGCCGTCCAGCTTCAAGTCATCAGCTTCACTCCCCATCCAGATCTGCTCAGCCAGTACTTGGAGGAAGAGTGGTGCCTGCTGCCTCCTGCCTCTCTTTCATCACTGTGCAGCTCAGGTTCTGGTTTTGCTCTTGAAGCTCTGTTATCTGTGCATTCAGATTTTTAATTTCTCCTCGAAGCCTGTTGTTGACCTCCAGAAGCTCTGCATTCTTTCCTTTCACTTCAAACAGCTCATCATTCAGGAAGCTGTTAATCTCAGAAAGCCGTCGTTCCTCATCCTCTCGCCAAACTTTGGAGTCGTTCAGATATTTGATTGTTTGCGACATGTTCAGCTTCTCTTCCTCCTGCTTGGATGTGTGCAGGACCAAGCGCTTGTGTTCTTGTGTTAGCTCTAAGTTTGTAGAAGTCAGATTCACAATTTGCTTCATTAACTCGCTGCTTTCAAAACTCAAAGCGAGATTGACAGACATCAGTTTGGCTGAAGTGCTGTTGAGGACTTTGGTCTGTTTGTCCAGCCAGGCGCTGCGCTCCTTCAAGACTTCATTGTCCCCTCGCAGGTTGCTGTTTGCTTCAGTAAGAGTGAGATAGCTGTTACTGATGTTCTGGTAGTCGGAGAGGAGGCTTTTACATTCTGGTCTGCTGTGTGACTCACTGTGATCTGAAAGTTACAAACAAAGAATCGTCACTTTTGTTCACACAGCATGTTTGAAAATGTATGTCTTCAGAAAGATACATTAGAGGAACAGCTGAAGTTATTTTGCTTTCTTTCTAAGACTGACATGAGAAGCTCAACATCAGTCTAATCTCAAAACTCACACAAGACAGAAAGAGCTACGCAGGACACAAGCAGCAGCAGGCAGAGTGTTGATAGACCGACCACTGGACAGAAGTGGTGACAGCTCATGTTTTTCCTGGTATGGATGCAGTTTGAAGCTAAAACAAACAAACAGAAGGTCTATTTTATGATTGTGCTGTTGGCTGGGGAAATAATGTGACATTACATGACATGACAGACCAATGCACCATAAAAAATAATTAGCTCAGATCACAGCACTCTCAGTCTGAATAAGCATTTCAGAGTGAAGGTGTAGCAAGCCCAGGACGTCCACTAAAAGAGGCATCACATACTCTGCACCACCCATCAGAAACAAAAATATTGTTACAGCACATGAAATACAGTTTTAATGATTTAATCACAGACCAGAAAATTACTTATGAAAAGAGCCGTTTCTTCATATGCACAGATTAGAATAAATCACTCGTTTGATACTTAAACATACAATAAATGGTTTATAACACACAATTAATTAACTGTAACTGTCAGAAATTCTAACTTCTCTAATGTTTCTCTAAGTCTTGTTGTTCAGAGGTTGTTACATATTGTACTTACATGTTTCCTGATTGTCTGAAGTCACTAAGATTGAGTCCAAGGTCGGATTGTTGAGCTGTTGACCGTCCATTTTTCTCGTACAGTGTCAGAGCAACAAGAAAGCTGCGTTTCAAATCCTCCTTTTTAAAAACCCTCCTGATGTCTGCAGAGTAAAACAACAAAAGGATGCATTATGTTAAAGTGGAAGTCACGACACATGAGAAAACATCAATGATGTACTTGTTTTAAATAAGCCCACAAATCAGACAAAGTGTGTTTTGTGTGTCTAGACATCAAACACACACACAAAAACTTTTAATGGTTCAACACCTCCAACAAAGTGTGTCTGTGGTTTTCCTGTTATGTATCATCAAAGATGCATTTGAGCACCTGAGCTTTACATCTGTCTGTTGTCTGTCTTACACAAAGGAAAATTATTATCTAAGTTACATTCTAAATTTATATATAAGATGTTATGGTTGGTTACATGGTGGGCTGAGCAGGAAATGAGAACAGTTTGTGTAGACACGAGGTCGGATAATGACGATGTGTTCAGGGTGTCAGAACAAAGATGTGCTTTGCAAAGATACTCCTCTTTGATGTTACCGTATGTCTGGCTCAACATTAATCACTCAGAGTACGACTGGATATCATTTGGATTTAAAGTTTCTCATAGCTGGCTATGTGCAGGCTGCATGAACTCAAGTGCTCATGTTAATTAATTAATTATTTCCTTAAAGAAATAGACATGTATGTTTAATTTGAACCAGCAGGTGGCAATGTAGCTTGTTTGTTATGGTGGACTCACCACATGCTTTATGTGAGGGGAGAGAGAGAGAGAGAAAGGGGAAAAAAACATATTTTTGCTTCATAAAATCATTGTGAATTTCCTCTAATCTTGTGAACAACAAGAGAATTATTATTAATGTGACCAGCAGGACGTCCTGTAACAATGAAGACTGCAAGATAAGCGAGAATTCCTTTCCCACATGAGAATCTGCAGGGATCTACTCTAAACAAACATGTTGCCACTGATGCGGTATGTGTTAGAGAGGAGATGCAGAGCATATCATTGTTTTAACAGCCTCTGTATCCTGTCTGGAACGAGACAACATCAAAGATATTACGTGTGATTCTTTTAAGACCATAAGAAAGCACATTCATTACATTAACACGAGTATTTTTGTGACGCCAGCTGTGCTTTCAGGCTTCATGCAGGATAGAAATAATCATATTTGGTTGACTAACAACTGGAGGGCTTATTGAACTGGATGGTGAAGGTGCGAGGAAAGGACTCTTGAAATTGTGGCTACCAAGACGTGGACCAGTATTACCAGGAACCACAATGTGTTTTCTTAAAACTTTCACTTTGCGTCATGTCGTGAAACAAAGATTCATAATGCATCATCCAACTTTTTTTTTTTTTTTGTGGTTTGCATGCTACTTTGCATGCATTTAGTTTAGTTTATTAAAAAAAACATAATGCATGAAATGAGTAAAAAAGATAAGATAAGATTTTCAACATTTACATCTCCTTTACTCACAGTAGTTAGCATCAGCCTCAGCGTCACGCTGAAATCAACATGTTATATGAGACCTTTTGCTTCCTTTCTTCTCAGTGTAGACTTATAGAGACTGACTCACTTCTGGAGCCAGCCTCAAGTGGATGAGAAGGGGAACTGCAGTTTTTGGCTTCGGCTTCACTTCACAGCTATGGTGGCTGACGTTGGGTCTAACCTCGATCTCCCTGCGTTTTCACAAACCTCTTTTCACATCCAGCTCTGTCTCGTCTTCTCACCGGCACAACATGAGTCCAGATCACCGCTGAATTTATGATTTAATCTCTATTGGTTTGCTACAGTTGAACATAACAACACAAACATTTTCCAGAGTTTATTTATGTAAAAGATAAATCACAGTCATACATTTACAGATATTTGTGTATGTGAATCAGTCCAGTATATACAATACTACGCAAATGCAGGTTAGCTTAGCATAAAGACTGGAAACAGGGGGAAACATCTAGCCTGGCTCTATCAATGACAAGCTTGGGATTATGTTCCAGACTTGTCTGGGTGCAGTGACTATAACGAGCTTTATCGTGTTAATTAGTGAGATTTAGAGGTGCTGATAGGTAGAGTTTGTTACTTTCTGGCTCAGGATAGCTTTCCACCCCCGTTTCTAGTCTTTGTGCTAAGCTAGGCTAACATGCAGCTGGCTTTAACTAACAGACAGACGTGAGAGTTGTTTTAACTGAAATTATCCTTCCTTATAAATTACTCACCCACGCCCGACTGGAATATACAATTTTACTTCCACACTGAGAGTTTATGGTAGCATGACGGTGCAGGTATAACACGACTCAGTCAAATTTACTTTTCCAAATCACAATGTAAACCAGTGCGGGGATGAGGCTCACAGGGATGAGAGTGAGGACGACCACCAGACTGTGAGGTTCTTCCACAAAATGCGCATCTTCGTTAGAACAGTTGTGGAAGTATTGAGAGTGGATTTGGAGGAAGAAGTCTTGAGTGCTGCGGTTTGGGTAGTAGCAGCCCAAAATATTAGACAGCCTCTCTATGCATATCGTCAAGTCGTTGTATGGTCTGTAATAGAGGAAGAAATCAACGTGTTAATTCTACATGATCAACAAACATTCTTTTGTTCCAGCTTACATAATTTTATGTTTATATCTTTGGCTTTGGACTGTTGTGCATTGTTCCTTGTGACTTTCTGATTCAGTTTTTACAAACATAGGCCTGAAATACAACAACACACACACAAAGGGTTTGTATGCATGCAAATGTGAAGAGATGGGGGAGTCATCGGCTACCCCCTGGAAGAAGTTATTGGTTCTGTTCTTTGCTGCCTAAGTTCCATTTATCAAGCACGATAATAATGCATTGTATTGTTATTATGTATTATAATAATTTAGCAATTATTTTGTTGCAACCGTGTTTTTGTTGTCCTCAAACGAGTGAAACAGCGCCCCCACGTATTGTAGCGGCCGGTAAACGTCAGTCTGTGGTCGAAAAGAGGTACTGCAGTTTTTTTTTTACGGTGGAGGCAATCACGTCGGTTAACTGACAGGTGAAGTTAATTAGAAATGATATCAAACGTTCAGATGACGGACGGACAGACAGCTGGAAGAAGAAACTCTGAAGTGAAATGTGAAGTTAGACTTTCGTACTCGGGTTTACACACACAAAAACAAAGTTAGCGGCTCAAGTTTGATGAAATAATTCGTTTAACAGTGTTGCTAGCTAGCGGAAATGGGCGGACGAGGAGGCAAGATGGCGGCTGACCATGAAGAAAGAGTTCAAATCTCTCCTGAAAGCGACAAAGACGGAATAAACTCAGCGGGACGGACAGAAGAGAGACACGGAGACACGGAGACACGGAGACAGACGATATTCAGACTTCACGGGCCAAAACGGAGCTGTCAGGGTCAACTGTATCCGAGCAGGTGGACAGGATGGAGGCCGCGGGAGGACGACGTCTGTCAACTAATCCGTGAGTGTCTGTGTGTGTCTCTGTCTGTCTGTCTGTCTGTCTGTCTGTCTGTCTTTCTGTCTGTGTCTCTGTCTGTCTGTCTGTCTGTCTGTGTCTCTGTCTGTCTGTGTCTCTGTCTGTCTGTCTGTGTCTCTGTCTGTCTGTCTGTGTCTCTGTCTGTCTGTCTGTGTCTCTGTCTGTCTGTCTGTCTGTCTGTCTGTGTCTCTGTCTGTCTGTCTGTCTGTGTCTCTGTCTGTCTGTCTGTGTCTCTGTCTGTCTGTGTGTGTCTCTGTTTGTCTGTGTCTTTGTCTGTCTGTCTGTTTGTGTCTCTGTTTGTCTGCATCTCTGCCTGTGTCTCTGTCTGTCTGTGTGTGTCTCTGTTTGTCTGTGTCTTTGTCTGTCTGTCTGTCTGTTTGTGTCTCTGTTTGTCTGCATCTCTGCCTGTGTCTCTGTCTGTGTGTGTCTCTGTTTGTCTGTGTCTCTGTCTGTCTGTGTCTCTGTCTGTCTGTGTCTCTGTTTGTCTGTGTCTCTGTCTGTCTGTGTCTCTGTCTGTCGTATTATTATTATTATTATTATCATATAAAATCACTGGCATGAACTTTTGACATCTTCCATAAAGTCTCTGTTTAATCACACAGGTCGTGTGGAGGCAGCAGTCATTGTACTAAAGGAAGTGTGGCACCACAGAAAGAGGCAGAAAACGGGCTGATGGAGGTGAGCACCAACACTCACATAACAACTTTGTTTGGCAGTATGACGCGTGTAATATTGATTATCTCAGAGCTTGTCTGCAATGAGAAGATAAAGTTTGTAGTTGTCCTGGATGATAACTGAGAAGTAATCATGTGCGATCTGATCTAACTAATCTGGATGAAGACGTCTGTTATCGCCAGATGTTTTAAATGGGGCCAAAACATCCTGACTGAAAGTTTTGTGGTTTAAATCCACCACATTGGTAAAATGACACATTTTCTTGCGTGATATTTAAGAAAAAATATATTTCTACACAAACTCTCTGAACTGACGAGCACTTCTTTTGTTAACCCTGGGAAAGAACAGGTAGGCCCGATCTGGTTCCTGTGGCACAAATGACCTAGATTCACCTCTTAACCTTCAGTCTGAAAGCTGTGAATATTCTGCTGCAGTCACAGTTCATGGAAGACAGACTGTGTTATCCTGTTTTAAAAATCAAGAACTGACTTACTCATACTTCAAATGACCTTCATTAATAATGAAACTGAGGCAAAAAGCCGGAAATTTTTCATAGTGTTTATCAAAGAATTGATCAGAAGTAGATCTGCAGTCTTAGTGTAAAAAGATAAAAAATACTTTGAGTTAATAATAAATAATTGTTTGGAGTATTATGGAGTAGTATTTTATTAAGGAAAGAATGTCAGCAGTTTCTGATTTGACATCACAGTGAACATTTTTTTTTCTGGACAAACCATCTAATCGATTGAATGATTAAATGTTTGTCAGCTGCTGAACTCGGCACGCCTTACCTGATGATATTTTCCAGGATGCACCAGTTTTCTGTGCTGACTGATCGCATTTCTGTCATGAAGTTTTCTCCACAAAGTTGCTCAGCGTACTGTAGCAGCATGCCCTCCTGACAGAGGCCTGTGAATTCCTGTTTCTGAAAATTCTCTACAGAGTGAGAAACACGCACAAAGCAACAGGAACACACGGATGTAAATATTAGATTGCAGTATTCGCATTGTCTTGCTGTGTGGTGTGGATGGATTTTGTTATGAGTTTAAGTTATGAGCACGCTCAGGAGCCGAGTAGCACTGCTTGGAAGTGAAACTGAGTGTTTCGTCTGTGTGATAAGCTGTCACGTAGGTACAGGAAATTTAAAAGCACTGATAAGGACAATGGTTTCCTGTTCTTCTGCAGGATAAGAAAAAAGAAAACAACTCACCGTCGTCCTCTGTGATAATAGTCCGGTTGCTTTCCAGTTCATCTTCAATTTGACTCATGCTATCCTGGTACACACTGGATGTCACATTACCGGGATTCATTCTGCCTGCAGACAATAGAATAATCATTTTAACTGAGTAACATCCTCCAAGTTTGATGTCAAATCTAAACAATGGCTGCATGCTCGGGTCGGGTTTACTTCAGTGCATTCTTGTTAATTATTCAGGAGAGGAAAGCAGCGCATATTTTGATAGAATAATTATTTTGCCTTGGACTTTTGGAGCTAACCAGCACCGCCTGAACTTCTTTTTCACCCTGTTCACCCCTAAAATCTGCACGTGTGATGCAGCAAACTGATGAACTCTTTCAGGTGATTAAGATAATTAACCGGCAGTTTTTGTAATTGATGGACGTACAGTTAGCTGAACTGGTTTTCACTGATTTCAGCTTCATGACGATTTAAAGACGTCACCGTGGGGTCAGAGTGATTAATCAAGTAAATGATCATCGTCATTAGTTGCTACTCATACTGAAAACATGAAAACGAGCCTTACCGCTGTCAGTCGTGGACTCGTTGAGCGCTTGGTTCCCTTTGCTCATCACTCCTTCTGTTTGTGATCTCACAGTACCTGAGGACACACGTTCAACAAAGCTGTTTAACATCCAGCACGTTAAGCGAAGACTCTGACACCAGCCTTTTGTTTGCTGCCTCCAACTTTTGTCCTTCACCAATCCTACACACACGGGGGGGAAACAATGGACACACACACACACATGGAAATATGCAGCAAACAGGAAACACTGAGAGATTAAAACACTGCAAACTTAAAAACACACGTGAAATGAAATGTGTGAAGTCGGCTACATACCGAGGAGAAGAGCGGGGAAGAGCAGGTACAGGATCATGGCGGATGAAGGCATCAGCTGTAACTTTCGAGGCTGGTCGCTGACCTGAGGTGCCATTATGAAGCTGAAGGTCTGAGAGCTGAGTGGGTTAAGGGAAAAGCCCAACCCTCTTTATCTTAGCACACGCGTGTGTGTGTGTGTGTGTGTGTGTGTGTGTGTGTGTGCGCGCGCAGTCATATGTGTGGGCTCATGTTCCGATGATGCTGAAATGGGTCAGATAAACACATGAATGATGAATTAAAGGCTCCCTCTTCTTCTTCTCCACGTTTTCATCCAAACTTTCCACGTTGAAGGTGATTCTGTCTGTAAGGAGAGAATAAGGGAAAGTGCTGGTATGTCCCGCTAACATAAACACATGATAACACATAATACGACAGCGATGCGCCTCCTAATTGGAGCAGGGCCGCCGCCGTGATGTTGGCGGTGATGTGGTCAAAGGCGACAGCATGGCCCGGTTTCCTGCTCTTCCTCCAAACGCTCTTAAGGGATTTCCTCCTCCATTTAGCGGCTGGGACGGCGTCTGTCCAGACCGAGACAGGACTGCAATCAGGAAGCTGGTGCAGCACGAAAGATTGGCAAAGCTCCTAAAACACATAAACAACATCCCTGTTGGCTCGCAGGCTCTCTGTCATGTTAGCAAAAGGTGTGTGCAGCGAGCAGTAATGCTTCCTGTACTTTATGTTTTTTATTTATTCTGGAGTCTGTGTGTGGCTACTAAGTGTTAAAAGCAACAGCGTCTCTGGTTTGTTGTTTTCAGCGTGCAGGATGTCTTGTTGGCTTCTGTCTGCACCTCAGCTCGTGGAGACAGGAAACCTGTGGTATTCGGGGGCTTGCTGCATGTTGAAAGACGTTTAGGGACATTTTTGGAATTCACAAAAGCAAATTAAGGATGTGCTGCGACCATGTGATACGTTCAGGCGCGACGCTGTCCGTGAGGCAGTTTTGGAGTGACAATGAGTTCTTACACTAAATATTTCAGTTTTTATGACCTTCCATATTTATAAAAGTCTACTTCAGAGTAGATGAGTAGATGCACGTTAGACTACAGGCCCCTAATTTGAGAGGATTATGTCTAAAAGTATTTTATTTCATTTTATTTTAGGTTTGAAGATCATAAAGTCTTCCTTGTCCCTCAGTGGGGCAGACCACCTTCTTTTCATGTTGTTCCTGTTTTCTAAAAAATAAGATAAAACATCCCAGTTTGAAAACCACTTTAACAAATCAGGACAAACGTATTATTTTTTTAGTACAAAGGTTTCTATAGTCTGTGTATTAATATACTTTAATCATGCATCTTCATGTGTGTTAGCCATGTAACTGAATCTAGAGATCACATCTGCAGTTAAATGTCTTTATCAGTAAACATGCATTTCCTCCTTTCCTCCACGGGCACTGCAGCGGCGATGACACATAGATATGACTCACATTACAGGGTGAGGGTACAAAAACAACTTTACACATCGTCCTACTTCTTAACGTCAGATAAAGTGTGTGTGAAACTAATCGTCTCTATGAGCTTTTCAGACTGCAGTAAAAAGGAAAATAGCGAATGTGAGTACAGAAAGTTAAATTAAAGATGTGGTCAAACTCATAATCCTGTTTACAAGATAATCAGCGTCTCTTCATTGTATTCAGGCAGTGTTCTCGTACATCTGTGTGATGGTTTGAAATGAAGTATTTCATAGATGCTGATACTTCCTCAGAGTACTTCTCCAAACAAAAATAACTGTCAGAAACACAGTGGTCAACAGCCGCTCAGCCCACAAACTGTGTTGCAATGCTGCCGTCACAAACACCCCCAGTCCAGTGTTTGTACTGTCACTGGTTTAACTGTGCTGGTTCTGAAATGATCATTAAAACGTGTTTCAATTCGCCCTCCAGTGGTGGAAAAACAGCAGCTGTTTGATTCTTGTAACCAAAACACAAAATTTTCTCACCGTTTCTTCTCAAACCACCAGCCGCTCCGATCTTCACACCTCTTTCTTTTTGTGTCTGTGTTCTCGGAATGACACGCTCGGACAGGAAGAAACTTCTGCAAACCTGCTTTCTAATGAGAGTACATATTGTAAAACCTGCTGCTTAGCATTTGTCACGTTTAATGCTCGTCGTGCATGGACGCAGGTGTCGTGAAGAAAACTGCTCCTGGAAAAAAGCAGAAAGATTACACAATGATTTATTCAAAACTGTAAAACGTCAACACGCTTCACTGCAGACTTTAAAACTCTGTATATCTGCAATATGCAAGACATGGCATAGTTTAATAATTCCTATATATTATGCTTTCTATGAAGACCACATAGTGGATTATAATGCATTCATAATATTTATGACTCCACTCATAAATACACACAATGATTTACGATGCACTGTATCAACAGACAGAAAACATTCATCAGTGGACACTTTATTAGGTACTTTTGTACAATGCAATGCAATTACAGCTCAGACATAAATTCCACCGTTATAAAGTTTATAATTAAAAATGTGTAAATTCTCTTTTTATTTTTTTGTCCTTCTCCTACATGAAATATTGGACGCTCTTCTGAATATTATGCATTACCACTATGACCCCAATCCTGAAGCATTAAATTTGATTACAATAATTAAAATGCCATTGTAGGAATAGAAATGTTTCTTTAGTATATGGACAGTTGTAACTAAAAGCACTATGACCAGATCTGGATAGAAAACCAAAGACTGAAAAGCAGAATGAAGTAGATTCATACCTCGAATCAAGCAAGTGATCTATTTAGTGAGAGTATCCTCAGCGTCAACATGTTTAAACATTTCCATTTTTATTCAAAGCCACTTACAAAAATGGGAAACCATCAAAGTACAGTGCAACAGGGACAATCGGTTATTGTAACCAGTTTATCACTAAATCAATAGAAAAATAGTTGGCAGCAAATTTAGTAATAATTTTAAGTAATTAATTGTTTTAATAATTTTTCAAGCAAGAATGCAAAAATTCAGTTTGATTAATTACCATTAATGATTTTGATGTCGCCTAATTCAACATTTTACACATGCATAATGTGAGAACTCTTAAATTAATGATTTACTCAGGGCTTTTTGTAATCCATAAATTGTCATGACAGTTATCTATAGCGCGGCAATGATTTGAGTCACAATTCACAATCACAGACTATATTTTGATAATTGATTGTTCTTGGTTTCATATCATATTAAACTGCACACTACCATCACTGAAATAATTTAGTTGCAGCCATAAACATCTAAATAAATGATTAAAAAAAGACATTTGCAACTTAACTTAACTTTTTTAAAATTACATGAATAAACATCAAAAGTGGAAAATATTGTGTATTTAGTCGTATCATATCAGAGGCCATAGGAAGTCACTGGAAGTCCTAAACTTGCCAGAATCTTAAAGTACGTGTAGGTAGGTTTGCAAAGTGAATAAAATTTGGAGAAACTGCAGCTGTGTGCTTTTCTAGGGCCAGCGTTCAGTGAAAGAGGACCTGAAGTGTCTGTGTTGTTGCAAAACAGTTCAAAGTTAAAAGAAAAGCTTCACGTAAGAAATGTAACTTGCACAAAAAGGTGCTCATCATTCCAAAGACTGTTGGCACAGGTTGAGGTGAAGGTCACCAGTTTCACATCAGTTAACAAGAACCACATTGACAAACAAGAAAGGAGGGCAGGAACGATAGGGCCATAAAAACCACATTGTGATCGATTGTCAACATGTCGGTGCAGCTGTCAAACAGTTCCCACAGGCAAAAACAGTTGATGTCAACCCATTGCACATTTTTCTCAATCTGCTGTCACCGTCTGAGGCAAACATTGTGGTTTATCTTCATCACTGTTAATGTCTGTGCAACTATCAGAAGATATGTTTGCAGTCTGAATTAGTGCAGCGAGGTTAATCTGGTGTATGCTTTCACTGCAGAGTGGAAGTCGAAGATTTGGAAACAAATCCACTGCAACTCCAGCGGCCTGTTAACAACACTGGTGAAATGTATGCTTTAATTGACGATGAACTGATACATTTGTGATTTCTTATCACCAATCTTTCAATCTATTACTTGAGTTTCGTTTATGCAATCAACAAGCTGCAATCTGTAGATCTGGCCGAAGCCTTTGTTACCGTTGAATGCAATGCCAGGGCGGCACAGTGGGACAGTGGTTGACACTGTTGACTCACAACAAGAAGGTTCTGGGTTCAACTGGGGGGACCAACGGAGGGAGGAGGGTTCCTGTGTTGGGCGGTGTCTTATGCGGCTATATTGCGGACAGTCAATTACTCATACGTTTGTCATATTGAAAAATATGAAAGCGATTGTTTACCCCACCGCTTGCCCTCAGCACCAGCTACTAAAGGAGGTGGGGACGTAGCTTATGAAGGATGACTGCTGCTTGAACTGGTTGATAAAGGTGTATTCAGTTTGCAGTGTCTTTCTATGCAGATAACACTATCTTCTATTATTGTAATTATTCTTACATGTTTATTTTTATAGACGAGTATACCATGAGCCAATGCCACACATCGCAGCATCTACCACTTCATCTTGTTTGCAAAGACACTTTTAAAATACACACACCACAACAGGAACCTACATCACCGCACAAAACACAATGCACAAGTCAAAACAGCCTGCTCTCAGTCGTCCGACAGACTTGGTAGAACAAATGTGATTAACTATGAGACCCTTAAAATAAACAAAGCAAACGCAAACAGAGATGCAACTAAATACTCACATTCTGCAGTAGTAGTAGTTTGGCTTTGGTTGAGAACAGAATCTCAACACTTATGTTGCCTTCATAGACATAATAGAAAAGTTGTCGCTGACGTTTCTTTAACATAAACAGACCACAGTGTCTCCAGACTAGAATGTGCTGACAGTGACACAAACATGGTAAAGACTCTTTGACTGTAGTGTGTTTGTGGTGTCATCTTTTTTCTTTTTCAGTTACCACCATTTTAAAAACCTCACCAAAGGTCCAGTGTGCAGGATTTAGTGATACAGATACAGATGGAGGAACTGAAGATGGAAAAACTAAACATTTAAATAGGATTCTTCCTCTGGAACAGAGCTCCTGTTTTAGAAAGAACATCATACAGTCCGATGTACTTTGCATTGCATTAGAGATCCGCCATGTTTGCACTTATTCCTAAATCAGTGGATCTACATTTTTTTTACATGTTTACATTACAATTTACGAGTTACCCGAAATAATCAGTTCACATAGATCAACATCAGATTAGCTACAAATGTTCTTCTTATCAAGACCTGCAGTACGGTGCATGATGCTGGATAGCAAACAAACTGCGACACAAATGTGAGTTTTTGGATTGTTTGAAGACGTAACATCGGACTCAATTTTATTCTACAGACCAAACAATGAATTGATTAATCACTAAAATGATCAGCAGATGAATCAATAATAAAAACATTGTTAGTTGCAGCCTGTCTGTCTTGCTAGTAGAAAATCTTAAAATTTCACTAAGACTTCTTAAAGTCATGAAATAAAGTCACACAAACATTGACAGGTGACAAATAGGTCACATTGGTTTCATGGTCACATCCCTCACTGACTCCGGGTGACAAACAACCAGTGCAGAGGGTAAGGCAAGGTCAGCAAAACAGAACTGGTTTCATCGGCAACCAATCAAAGTTCAGCTCGCAGGCTTGTTTTTAAGAACGCAGTAAGTCACATCTCCATCACACACAGGAGGAGGACTTGGGACATGCATAACCCGTCCAACATCACAGGTAGGGTCACTTAAGAAAATCTAGTTTTTTATATTAAATTAATGTTTTTCAAAAGACTGATAATGTTTCTAGACTGAGATGAAGAGCTTCGTTTAGTAAAGAAGTGTTTACGCAAAAATTCAGTCAGAGCAGTTATTTGAATGATTTATCTAACTAATCACTCACCAATATTAAATTATTATTATTAATAGTTACAACACAAAAAAGGCTCAGCGTGGTTGTGGTTAATCAGAGCGCACATATGACTCATATTCATCTGATTTGTTATTTATATACGAATCCTACAAATGTTTGTTGAAACCTCAAATTTCAAATCAAATCAAATCAAATCAAATCAAAATTTATTTGTATAGCCCAAAGTCACAAAACACATTTAGCCTCAGAGGCTTTACAGTCTGTACAGGGAGTGACACCCTCTGTCCTTAGACCCTCGGTTCCAGTGAGGAAAAACTTGCCCACAAAAAAACCCTTTTAACATGTTGTACAATTACAATGAATGGTAGAATGATTACAGTAGCAGTGGAACCTGTGATAGAGATAGAGAGACACAGATGCACAGCAGCAGTAGATCATTAACCAATTAAACTGTACAACTTGCGGGTGCTACAGATAATCTCACTTTCAACCTGAAAAGATACTGCGATTAAATATTTTGCAGTTTTTGAACGAGAACTCAAGTTTCAAGAAAGACTCGATCCTTCAGGTGTGGTGTAACTTTGGACAGCTGGCGTACAGTTAGAAACAAATATAAAGTCAGAAAACCAACATTTAAATGTCAATACGAAGGAAAAGAAACCCGTCTGTGCCCAGAGACGTCGAAATATGATATATTTTATATGATATGTGCTGCTGGTTCTGCTCTGACTATATTTATTTATTTATTTATTGTGGATAATAGTGGATCTAAAATAGATTGAAGCTCTACACCACTGTCATCTGAGCTCATGCAGTGTTGCCACGTGGCCACTGCTGAAATAAAGCGGAGTGAAGAAAGTTGTAGTCTTTTGACTGTAGTGTTTTTGTTACGTTAGTAATTGAAATTGTCACTCGAGCGACTTGTTAATTTACAATGAATCAGATCTGTCAGACAGTTTCGGTCGCAGCTCGTCAAGGAAACAAAACCTCCAGTTATACTTTGTAAGGAGACGTTTGCTTCTTTCCTTCAGCTGCCTGAGACCAACAAATATTCTTTTTTTGTTCAATTTCCTTTTAACTTTTAAGGAAACGCGTATAAAGTTCTGAAGCATAACACAACATCCGTTTTAGCCGAGTCTACATTTAACTGCAAACTAAGCCGCTCCGTTCATTCTCACACTAAATCACATGCACAGTCTGGCGGTTCGCTGTTTGTCAGAACAACCAATTCCAAAAATTCAGTCCAAATGTTTTAAAATAAACATAAAATCATTAAAACAAAATAAAGAAGTCTAAAATAAATCCCAGCCTGCTCTGTTCACAAGACACAATCTCTTACCTTTTTGTTTTTACGGGAAACTCCTGAATGTGTCCATCAAATAAAGAGATTAGAAACATTTAAAAGAGAGCAGGATTTAATATTGCCTGAGGACAGCAGTCACAGTCACTCAGTGAAAGATGAAATGACAGACGGTGAATGTGCAAACTGCCTATGAAGGCTTGTTAGCACGCGACACTGACTGATCTGTAGACCTCGAACGTACCCACGATTTCCCCTGTGCCAACGACCTGATGCCAGTCTCACGCAACCCGGTGCAAAATGACTAAAATATCACAGCTGCCTGCTGAAACACGGCAACAGGTCTCTCACTTTCAACCTGTGTGGAGGTGTAGCTGTTTCCTGATATCGTGACGTGAAGTATTCTGCTTGAAATCAGCCCAGACTGAGTTTTCATGCAAGTTGTGGCCCAGATTGACCCAAAATAACCACTGCAGACAAGAACACAAGGTTTTTATTGAGCACTTTTGGCTCAATAACTGTAAGTTGTAAATGAATTAAAGGAGTCGTCATGCAGTTTGGATTTCAGATGTTTATTTCAGTCACACAGCGGCACGTCGACTGTAACTTCCTGTTTTAAATCCACTAGAAGGTCTTAAGACTAATCTGATGCTGTCACTCGTGGTTTCAAGTATTTTGAAATGACACTACAAGCGATTACAGAGTAAATGTCTGACACTCTGCCTGAAACATTTGATCAGCTAATATTTTAAAAAATGAAACATGAACATCGTTATCGTGACGGTGCAGCTAGTGCTCTTTAATGCTCTTCTTTAATTATGCCTGTATAATAATAAACTTCAGAGAGAGTGTAAATACGTTCCAGTTGTTTTATCATCCTTCTTATTGATTATCTTATTGAGTCTTTATTTTTTTCCACCAGCAATGGAAGACCCCGATATCTATTCTTATCTTCTCTTTGACAATGACTCGTTTTGGAACATGACTAACGGCACAGAGCAACCTTTGTTGGACACGGCGTCTGACTGGTGCGATGCCGGCGAGCACGAGTTCACCATCAAAATGTTCCAGACTTGTATTTTCTGCCTGATCTTCCTGCTGGGCGTGGTGGGAAACTGCCTGGTTATTGCCACTTTCGCTCTCTACCGCCGCTTGCGGCTCCGCTCCATGACCGACGTCTTCCTGTTCCACCTGTCGCTGGCCGACCTCCTGCTGCTCCTCACGCTCCCGTTACAGGCCGTCGACACTAACCGGGGCTGGATCCTCTCGGTTCCCCTCTGCAAGGCCACGCGTGCATGCTACGCTGTCAACACATACAGCGGGCTTCTGCTGCTGGCCTGCATCAGCATCGACCGCTACCTGGTGGTGGCTCGAGCGCAAGAGATGCTCAGGCTGCGCAGTTGTATCTTAACGGGTGGGAAAGCAGCTGCTGTAGGCGTGTGGCTTGTTGCCGTGCTCCTCAGCCTACCGGAAATCCTCTTCTCTGGGGTGTCTGGCTCCGGCAGCGAGGCATACTGCGGCATGCAAAGGAGTGGGACAGTCAAAATGGCCACCAACGGAGCCATCATTGCCGTCTTCTGCCTGTCCTTCTTCGTGATGGTGACGTGCTACTCTTTGATTGCTCGCGTGCTGTTGGGAGGGCACCCAAAGCGGCGCGGGAAGCAGTGGCACCGGCAGCGCACCTTGAAGCTGATGGTGGCTCTTGTGCTGGTCTTCCTGGCGTTCCAGCTGCCGTACACTGTGGTGCTGTCACGTAAAATGGCGGGGCAGTTCTGCGGCCTCCTGCTCGAGTACATCACCTGCACTCTTGCGTACACCCGCTGCTGCCTCAACCCGATCCTGTACGCCCTGGTAGGCGTGCGCTTCCGTAACGACGTGATGAAGCTCCTCCACGATTCGGGTTGTCGCTTCGCGGTCAAGGTGGAGAGCGCGAGCTTCTTAACCGCGACTTCACCGTGCTCTCCAGCTTCCCCTGAACGAAGTTACTCCAGCAACAACACGGTGCTTCTCAACAAATTTCAGTTCCCAGGCAAATATTAATATTCTATAGAGCGGCCTATACACTCTTTGTTTACATGAATATTTCCCTCCAGAATAAATGATGTACTCTGAGTTACAGAAGCACTGACAACTAAAACAAAACTGACAGTTCGAAGTTGCAGTTCAATACGTGTCAAAACAATTTTTAATTTGCAAACAGCATAAAAAATAAATCAGTGAACTTTCACCAACGACTGTAAAATACGTTTTAAAACCTTTGTAAGTTTTGTGTGTTTGCATTTGCTGCGTTTGAAATGTCATGTTAGTGTTTAAATGTTTTGTTTTAAATGTTTGTGATGCAATAAAATCTTAGTCGCAGTCACGAGTAGTAAATACCTGTTGTGTGTCACCTGTTGCCTGTGACACATTTCACTCGTTACTCAAGACGTCTTGACGGTCGATAGCCGGCTCTCTTCACATCTATTAGTCACATTATGGTGTGACACTTTGTTCACTCATCAGGTGACACAAAGCAGATGTTCAGAGTCACACATTTTTGTAACCACAACAATTTTTGTTTCAAGGAACTGAAAGACACAGTGCAGATCTAACTGCAGTGTTGGAGCTTTCTGAAATGAAGTGAGACTTCACCGACCAGAGAATCAAACGTCTCCAGGTTAATGTGTACAAATGTAAATACTGAGTATGTTTTTGGAGTGTATGCTGTTATACTGCTTAGAAACAGAAGTTCAACAGTTTTCGTTGGATGTTTTTGTGTCTGTCAACTGAAATGAAATCTTAAACGAACTTTCAAACAAAATTCCCTGAGCAGGAAACAGATCTTCACCTCTGTCCTCACTCATCTTGAATCCTCTGATACTAAACGCACAGTTTGTGTATCATCATTGGACTGTAATGATTTGAGTTATCTGAGTTATTTGTGTATGTAAAAATGACATGAAAGTTGTTGTTGTATGGTTCGATGTATATTTTTCTCCACTGACTTTGCGATTAAACTTTGCCGTGTTTCATAACTTAAAGGCTCCTCTCTCCTCTCACACATACAAGCAGGCGGACTAAAGCTTAAATTAGTTATTGTAGCACTTTGTGGTCTGCGTCGTGAGAAGTCTTTCTTTAAATCACACGTTCACCACAGAGGCTCTGAAGATTTCAGATTCACTGGCTGGTTTTGGTTTTAACTGTAGAGAGGTGTGTGTAGCTTCTTGTTCGTCCCTTCTTCAAAGCTGTTAAATGATTTAGAGACTGAGGTTTGATTGACAGCTGCGGCAGGCGAGGCGCAGAGCTGTAATGTGGCGTTTAGATCACTAGATGTCAGCCTGACGCAGAGACCTGTTACAACACAGCATGGCGTATTGTATTTATATTTATGAGTGTGGTGAATCTTTATTAGCAGATACTTTTTGAATCAGTTACAGTTGTGACAGTGTATCAACATGTTTACGGCATCCACACGCACACACACACACTGTACTGACATGCACAATCAGCAGCATCACAGATTTGCTCAAAGATTAAAATGAAAAAATATTCAGCTGCAACTAATCCTTCCAAATAATGTCAGGAAACACCTCAAACACATTTGTTTCATTTGTTTCAGTCTAAAGTCCACAGAAGTTCAGCTCAGTGTCACGTAAGACATAAATCCAGACATCCAGCAGCTGTAATAATATTCAGACAGTTTCCTTCAGATACGATTCATCAGTTATCAAAAGATTCTGTTGATTGTTTGAGCTCTCCTCTGGATTTTTAGTTATTGCGTCTCTGTTCTGAACTGATGATAAACAAAACAATAGTTTTACATCGTCGTCTGTAGCCGGCTTCATAAATGTCATCACAGTCCAGGCCTCTAAAGCGCATGTCGGTCCAATAAATGGACTGAGTAGACGGCACGTTTCCTTCTCTGTGTATCTCCCTCCGCTCTCCGCGGTGTCGTCGACGTTTTGATCCTTTTGTTTGGTTGTTTTCTGCGTTCTGTTGCGGCAGTGTGGTTTCAGGTGGGGCGCACCTCTGTAACAAACTCAGAGGAGGTTTGTGCTGCAGGAATGAGTCACCGAGTCGGTGTGTTTTTGGTTTGGTAGTCGGAGACGTGAAACGTCATCACACCGAACGCTGATATGACGTGTAGCTGTAGATGGTATGAAACACGGATGTAGTCAGTGTGGTGGCAGTCCTGCCTCTGTCGCCTCGTGGCGTGGGTGGAGCTGGTCGCTCAAACAAGCCACCTGTAACGACACCCACCTGTCAATCAAAGCGTCCACGCTCTTAATCCTGCATAACTTTAAGCCTTAATATAATGTGAACAGGTGAGTTGTATATAAATTCACCCTCAGTACAGTTGTCATGAACGGGGAAATTAGCTACAGAGACCAAAACTGTTTTTTGTACCAGGCTGTAAACATGTTTATTCCTGCTGTCTAACATGGGGACTTATGGAGACTGACTCACTTCTGCAACCAGCCTCAGGTGGACGTTTCTCAGCAGCTTTTTGTCGAGGGACAAAACTGGCTTTTCCCTCACTGTGGCTCCAGAGAACAAAGTTCCTCCACAGATCGCGTCACGCTTCATTACGTCCTGTGCGCCGCTGACCAGGTGTGGCCAGACACACAGGTATCAGTGTGACTCATGATTTATTAACAGCTGCTTCCACCTTCCAGTAACACTCCAGTCATTCTGCCGCCAGCAGCTCGCTCACTAACACAGTCCTTTGGCCTCCTCTGAGTCAAACCTTATGTCATCGCTGCCACACAACTTATGATCCTGATTAGGCGTGTGATCCTCTTTAACCGCCACACTACGACTGCGGTTTGTAGGGACACACGAGAGTTTCATGTTTGTGTGAGTGATCGCTCAGGGATCTGTTTCTGTGAGCTGCCAGCGTTTGGCTGTTTGTTACCTGTTTGTTTGGAAGACTGCACCGACCGACCGACTGCTTCGCTTACAGCTCGCGGCTCCAACTTGATGCTGTTCATAATTAATTTAAATAAAAACTCACGTCCTCAGTTTGTCACCACCCGTGACTATATTTCACACATCACATTTAATGCATCAGAATAAGTGTTAACTCAAACACAACAGCTGTAGGAACTCTGTGTTCGGATGAATTCTGAGCAGATTATTTCATTTGAATTTTTCATCTTGGACGAGTTTTCTTGATGTTTTTATGCAGTTCTCTGTTTTTTCTTATTTTTAAAGGTGTGTCGGATTTTAGAGCCACCTAGCGGTGAAGTTGCAGATTGCAACCTAATGAATACTCCTCGCCTCACCCTCTTCTTCCAGACGTGTAGGAAAAACTCATGCTGCCTTTACATGGAGACAAAATGTCTGAAGGCCTCTCTCTCCTCCTGCAGATCATTAAATCACCTCAGATACGTCCTGTATGAATGCTCAGCTGCACACTAGTTAAAGTTCGTTCATTTCAGAACTGAACACACGTCTTCATGTTTCATGCAGATTTATTTCACCCCATCTCGAGGAAAGATGACCTGGACGACCGTCACACACCTTGTTGGGGACCGTCTCCTGCTGCTGTGAGTATTTATTTTCAAAGAAACGGTGCAGCACTGCCGCTTGTTGACGTGTTTTTAATAACGGTTGAGCTCTGTGAAGATATTTGAGGCTTTGGCTACACGGATAACGTCTGAACATTCGGCTCAGCGCTGACGCTTACTGCACAAACATGTGCCTCCTGATACATGGAGGCATTAGGACCCAGAGGGCTGCTCTCCCTCTGTGCTGTCCTGTGTTTGGGCTGAAGCCTCGGCTGCCTTCGCTCTCTCTCTGTCCCTGTTTTGGATAGACAGAGTGGCTGCCTGCTGGATCTCTGCCTTTCCATCTTTTCCTCTTTTTCCCCTCTGGACATGGAGATCAGAGCGACGTCCAGCATCCAGCAGCAGATGGACGGCTTCCACAGACAACCTGCACGCCCAGCTCTGTCTCATTACCCGGGAGCGCTGCAGCTTCTGGAGTAGTTTCCTCCAGAGTTTTCTCCTCCTCACCTGAGCAGAGGGAAACACCGACGTGTCCTGGTTAATGCTCTTTTTTTTAATTCTTCTGTCTGTGCGCAGAGCTTCAGCCTCTGAACTCTCTCTCCTCCCCTTCTCTTTCACTCGTTCAGCTGTCACTCTGTCTGTCACTCTCAGGATATCCCCTTCCCTCTTTCTAGGGTTTCATAATGCATCAGGATCTCATTCAGAGGCACGGGTGGATTTCATCCCACCGCTTTCTCCTCGTGTGAGAATATTCGAGTAATGAGCGCTCCTTCAGCCTCGATCAACAGACTGGGGTCATGGAAATAATGAAAGGTCGCAGGCCGCTGCCTCACGGAGCCTCAGAAGTAACTTTGAATAACTAGATAAGAAATAAACCTTCCTGCACTGTTTTAACTGTCTTTTTGGAGCTGTTTTTTTTTGTTGTATCAATCGGATATTCAATCATGGGAAACGCAGCAGGAGGCATGGAGCTGTCCCAGGGGAAGGAGGCCACTCCGGGCTCCACGGGCTCCCAGAAACGAACCAAGGAGCTGAAACTGCCGATGCCACCTGATGAAGAATTAGAGCAGCGCTTCAACGCCGTGCTGGTGAGTTTGTGCAGCAGGTCAGGCCGCATGTCGAGCAGAGCGCACGGCAAACCGCAGTAAGAAACAAAGAATGTGGAATATGTCGGAAATGTGCACGTCCTCACGAGAAGCTTATCACAGTACCTGGTACACAATGCCACTGTGGAAAGATACATAAGAGGTCCTTTATGCTGGAGCTTACTGCAGCTTTAGGCTCGCTGCACGCTCTGCTGGAGGAAGGATGATGGATGGGAAGTCAGATCTGTTCACAGCTTAAAATAAAAGTGGAGTTTGTAAAGAATCACTGGATTAGAGAAGGTTAACTTACAAACATATGGACAAAAGTATGTGGACCTGGTTTGGTTTCTAAATGTTAATGCAGCTACATGCAGTGCAGTCAGTGTTTCCCGTGTCGACGCCGCTCGTGCTAACTCCACAGTGAATAATGGTTTTCCCAGCCTGGTGCTGAAGAACTTGACTGACACGCACGGTGTTCTGAGTCCACGTCCCCGTCTGTTTTTTAAAATGTCTTGTCATGACAGCACGTCACCCACACAGCGTTTACACAGCGACTTCCCTGCAGCTTCAGATTAACACCTGTTAAGATGTTGAGGCGTCCACATACTTCTGTCCGTGCCGTGTAACTGGAGACATTGTTTACTTCAGGTAAAAAGTTTATTAAGCACTTTAATTTTATTGCTGCCTCAAAGCCGGAGTGACGAGCTGTCTCCTGATTACAACACGAGGAGAGACAGACGACGCAGCTATGTGCAGCATGTGGCCGATCACCTGCTCATGATGGACCGCATTCCTGTCCTCATTCTTCTCTGAGTCTTATCGCAGAGTCTCTGAGGTAAACGTGGATATGTGACATCATGTCGCGCTGATCTGTGATCAGGCTTGCTGTCATGGAGCGCGCTCACAGGAACAGCCTCCCTGAAGGTGATCGCTAATCAGTTCAAGTCCTGATAGATGCTGCTGCCGTCCACTGAGGCGGTTCGATCGATGTGTGTGAGTGTGAAACACTCCCTGTTAGGGCCGAACCAAAACACCGATCACTTCTGCTGCAGAGTGAACGTTTGTTTTCTGATATTTCATCGACCAAAGATCAAATCTGCAGAATCCGATGAAGAAGAGTTTAAACGAGTTTAAAAAGTTCCTCACGTAGAATTATTCTTTCAACAGTTGTTATATTTTTAGTTTCCCGTCGTCCTCTTCGTCTCCGCCTTTGTTGGTGCACTGCTGCATATGTTGCCATGTTTGCACCACCTGTGGATCAGTGTGAAACCTTCGGTATGACTGTATCTCGTCTCGAGACGAAACGTCTCGAAACAGCTACATCTTAGCAGTTATTTATGAAACTGTCTTTGTGCACAGAGGGACGAACACAATCATCTAAAATCTCACTGCATGTTCGAGCATTAAAACTCTAATTAAGGCCCAAACCAACGAAGGCAACGAGCTCCAGCCGATCAGAGTCAGAGTGAGGTGACATCGGACGCTGGAAACTGTTTCAGAAGCATTCATCACTGGAAATGCAGCATTAGATGTTAGCGGCTTGTCTGACTGACAAACTAGATGATAAAATAAATTCTGCAGCGTTCAGTTTTTGCATTTGTTTGTGTTTTACAAAGTTCTTAACTGGAGACAGGCCATTGAATCTGTGATATCTGTGCTGGAGCATCTCCAGCTTCATGTTTGATTCCAGTCTGATTTATAGATGTGAGAGGTGCTGTAGCAGCAGGGAGATGCATCCTGCCACAGCGTGCCCGTTTCCAGGCCAGGGATCTGTATGTGCGACCAGATGGAGCAGTATGAAGGATGAGTCGAGGGCGGCTGATGCCTGTGGTGGCTTTACTGTTGAGGTCTGCGAGGTTGGAGGCAGGTAACATGTAGAGGAGCTCAGGTGGGACTGCAGCAGCAGTAACAGAAGGTGGAGGGACAACAGGAAGTTTGCGGATGGCAGAGTTGAGTTACTCGTCCGTGGGGAGTCCGCGGTCTTCAGCGTGCAGCATGGAGCGCAGCCTCGCAGCCAGTTTGGTCAAAGTGAATAAGTCATAAAACATTTCTGTTTGTCACCCGCCTCCTTCCATAAACACACTGAATGCTCGCTGCTCGCTGCTGGCTGCTTTGCATGGACAAAGAGATTTGCATGTGTTTTTCCTCACGGTGCGCAGAGTAAACTCGGCTCGTGCACAGCGCGCTGGCCACTGCAATGAATTGATGCTGCTGCAGCGTGTTTGTGTGGCTGCAGCAGTTTGACTGTCTGCTGCTTTCTGCTCCTCATCCGGAGCTCAACACGTTCCTCGAGCGTTAGCATCACCAACCCGCCAAATATAGATCATCTCTCCCACCAACACACCCCCACATCCTCCGTCCTCCTCGTCCACCTTCTGCTGAGTCTGCATAGCAAATCAAGAAGATACTCCGTCTGCATACAAACCAGTCGGCTACTTGGTGTGTGTGTGTGTGTGTGTGTGTGTGTGTGTGTGTGTGTGTGTGTGTGTGTGTGTGTGTGTGTGTGTGTGTGTGTGGAATGCTGCAAACTGTCACTGGTCTCATTCTGCAGAGGCTCAAAGGGACAGGAAGGAGAGACGGTGTCAGACTCAGGGGTGTGGTTATTGGAAGGTAATGACAGAGAGCTGAGTGTGTGTGTGTGTGTGTGTGTGTGTGTGTGTGTGTGTGTGTGTTCAGGTGCTTCAGTCACAGCTAAATTTCCGCAGCGTTCTTTCCTCTGTGTTTTGAATAACACTTTGCATATCGGCGTCAGCGAGCTCGGCAGTGGGAGGAATTGTAAATGTACATCTGTTGAATCGTTTTCACCGGCTGCGTTTGCACTCCTGAACTTTGAGCAGGTGAAGTCAGCGTAATAGTTTCTTTATCAAACTTTGCCTGAATATGAGCGGGATTACATTTACACAAGATAATAGACTGTGGCTCCTGCACGCAGAGTGAACCTCTGCTGCTGCATCCTGTTGGTAGAATCCATCCACCCGTTATCTGTAACCGCTGGACAAGTCGCCAGGTCGGCTCGGTGAAGTGTTGTGAGATGATGTTTGGCGTTATGTCAGTGAAGACAAGTTAAACTCGTCTCACTTGTTCTCTGTCCCCAAATGTCTCGGCTCTTTGAAATGTGTATTGCAGTCGTGGTTGGAAATCAGACTCACATTTAAGACTCACTGTCAGGAGGATGGATCATCTCACTAATGCAGACAAAGTTAAATAAGCTGTGAGTGTGTGTCCGTGGCTGCCTTCGTGCTTCAGTTGAGTGAAGATGATGGATTACATGTTTCACAGACAGAAACAGGAGCAGTAATTATTCAGCCTCTGCTGAGCTCGATACTTCCATTGATCCGTGTTTGTGGGATCGTCAGCATGTTTATGATCGTTCATACACAGAAATCCACGTTTCCATCTGCTGGATTCACCACGCCGTCTTCCTGCTGCCACTTTGAGCCTCAGACTGTCGGACTCGCAGCTGTTTTGTTGTTTTACTCACATCACAGCTGCCGTGCTGCTGAGATTAACCTGCAGCGTCACTTTGCATGCTTGTAAAAGGCGCGCGCTTTACATTTTAACGGCACTTCAATCAGCACGGTTAGAAGGATTCTTACGGCTGGAAGACACCGAGGCTGTGATCGTCTGAGCGAGTCAGTGTTGTTGTGACGTGAGCTGATCGCCTTCTCTTCTTCTAGCAGCCGGGCTCTGAACCGGGACGTGGAGCAGAATAAGTTCTGACCATGTCAGAGAGGTAAAGATCGCCCAGTAAGCAGAGAGCCACTGTGCATCATCCATTGATTTCCAGGGGTGGTGACTCGAAACCATTAACCCCGATCTGCTGCTAGCTTGTTTTTATTGAATACTGGCCGATAACACTCTGCAGCCGATCGATCCGAGCATCCCTGCTTTACATTTCTGTTTAATTATCAACTAATTAACCTTCATCATCAGCAACACTGAAAACTTTCCTCAGTCAACTGCAGGACTCGAGGAGACTAAAGCGGGCTTGTTGTCCTCTTCCAAATGTGTCCAGCACATATTGACCCACCAGCTCCATTTATCAGCTTCACATCCAGCCTCACGGCAGCATTGATTCACTGTGGCCCTGTTGTTTGTGTCCACGCAGTAGCTGTGAAGCTGTGACCTTCCTTATCAGTGGATGTGAGTACAGTTTGCTGCGGTTCAGTCGGGGTTTATCTCTGAGGTGAAGCAGACCGAGGCGCGGTCGATGACTCCACGCCGAGCTCGCGACGGACACTTCAAGACGAAAGCAGGAGGCGCGAGGAGATCGCTGACTGCGTGTCGTCTCCTGTCGACTAGCCCAGTTTCGTGTGTGTGTGTGTGTGTGTGTGTGTTATAATTAGCATGTATCAGTGGAATCTGTTTATAATTCGGGACACCACCAAGCTGAACTTCTCAGAAACGCCACAGTTCAGATGGAAGATGTTTCTCTCGTCTGTTATCATCCACATGCACAAACTTTGTCGTGACCACATCAGCTGACTTCAGAGTTTCAGGCTGAGCACTTTGCTGTCGTTGATTTTTTAATCACAGTTTAAGATCTGTTTCAGTTTGTCCGGCTGATCTTACACCTCGATGTGAAGCACGCTTCGATCTGTCGCTGAGATCTGCGTTTCTTTATCTCCGTTCACGGGAAGGTGATGACTGATGCTGCGGTGCGTTGCAAGCAGCACACAACAGACTTTAACACGCCGCTGATAATAACCAGCGAGGCCTCTGACTCACACGGTGACTCAGTCCTGGACTGGTGAGTCTAAGAAGACGACAGTGTCCCTCTGAGAGACAAAGAAATCACACTGAGACATTTATTATTGAAGCAGGCTGCACGGCGCTGACGGGCCCGAGTCTGTTGACACACAGTTTCTGGGCCTCGGGTTAGTTTGAGGACGACATGGGCCAGTTTTATCTTCACACACTTTAGATTGAGACTCCACACAGGAGGAGATTATACGTCTGGTCCACATGTCAGAAAACTCACTGTCACGACTTCTCTTGTCTAAAAAAGGACACACACACTCTGCTCCTCTCTACGTACGTGCAACAACACATTTAGCTGAACGCCGTCGCTGCTGACAAACAGCCGGAGGCCCAGCGAGAGGCTTTCCGGCTAATGCGACTTGTGTTGCACCTTCAGCTTGTCAAACATTCACCATGATACGGAGCTGATTACGAGTCTGCAGGTTAGATCTCACAGCAGCTGATTCCAACTCTGTCCTCGGGCTTCAAGACATTTTTAGACTTTCCTGAATGTTTTTGACCACAAAGTTCAACGCAGTAAAATAATGAGCACATATTTGAACAGTGCAGCAGATTTATATTCTCCACGAGACGACACAGTTCGAAGCCTTCATCTGTCTTTCTTCTCTCTGTCAGAACACGATGAATCTTCCTCCAGACAAGGTGAAGATCCTCAGTCAGTACGACAACGAGAAGAAGTGGGACCTGATCTGTGACCAGGTGAGACTCTCCGTCATCACGCACCGACGCAGCGTGAACGCCAAACCCGAGAGACCAGGAGGAAGCTTATTAATAATGCACGTCACCGTAGTAACCACAGGGAGGTCCATAACAACCTGTGTCATGATGGGAGAGTGACAGAGGACACCTGTCGCCATCACACGCCGCCTCACTCGGCTCGTATGATTGAGCCAGATGATTTCACTTTAAGCTCTCAGTGTGTGTGTGTGTGTGTGTGTGTGTGTGTGTGTGTGTGTGTGTGTGTGTGTGTGTGTGTGTGTGTGTGTGTGTGTGTGTGTGTGTGTGTGTGTGTGTGTGTGTGAACGTATCCGCGAATAATTTCTGGAAGCTCGTTAAAGATCAAACCATTTGCATAAGAGATGTCGTGTAATCAAAGTGCCTGTGAGACGCCGGCCGCGCTCTGCCCTCTGGGTCCGCTCGTCCCCCTCACTGCAGCACGCCATCACATATAATTAGAGGCCTGTGTGTGTGTGTGTGTGTGTGTGTGTTTCTCTGCATCTTCAGGAGAGGTTTCAAGTGAAGAATCCACCGTCCGCTTATTTGGAGAAGCTGAAGAGTTACCTGGATCACGGAGGAGTCAGTCGAAAGGTACGACGAACTCCAACGTTTGATCACGTTTCCTGAAGAACGACGTCGATGTTTTCTCCTTCTTTCAGTCGATAGCATCTAAATTTTTACACCGACTCAGATCTGATCTTTGAAATTTACACAAATATTTGCAACAGACTAAATCTCATCGGCTGAGACTCGTCCCTGTTTGAATTGAAGCAGCAGACTGTTAAATAAGTACAGTGCAACAGAACGCAGGAACTTCATGCTGCTACTGTAGAACTTTTTAAAATGTGTGTTTGTTCTGGAAGTTTCTTTTTAATGTGACTTCTTTGTCTTTAATTTTCTGTGTAATTACGGATTCGCTGACCTCGTAAGTTCCTTTTGTCAGTTTAAGAGACGTGTCCAAGAATCCACTCAGGTCCTGAGAGAGCTGGAGATTTCCCTGAGGACCAATTATATCGGGTGAGTCTCACTTTGTCGAGTTCAGACGGCTGTTAAAGGAAAGAAGCTCACACGTCTTTGTGTGTTTTAAATCTTGACATGTTTTTCTGCTCGCAGTTGGGCTGAGGAGTTCCTGAACGAGGAAAATCAGGGCTTAGACGTTCTCGTGGACTATCTGTCCTTTGCTCACAGCGCTGTCACGTACGTATCAGCTCAGAATATTATTTTTGAATTCCTGGAACATTCCTGGAGGTCTTAACAATCTTATCTACCTTCACGCCGCCACCTCGTCCCGTCACTGATGCTGCGGCTCGCAGGTACGATGCTGACACTTTGGACAACGGCGCTCTGCCCACGGACAGAAACAAAACGATGGACAAGTCAGCAGAGGATCTGAGCAGAAGTGCCAGTAACTCGCCCACTCACAGCGCCTTGAAGCCCACTAAGACCTTCACAGTCAGGTGAGGAGGACGAGGTGGAGAGGAGAACGGGTGTCATGTCAACAACACACACACATACACGCTGACATGTGATCCGAGCCGGCTGCATTCTTGTCATAGCAGATTCGTGTGTGTGTGTGTGTGTGTGTGTGTTCGGTGGCCTCTTGTTCAGGCCGCGCGTGTGTTTAAGTGTGACCGGTTTCAGCGTGAATGTGAAGAATGTGTGAGAGAAGCAGATCAACACACTCATTAGACGAGTGGGCGTGTGTGTGTGTGTGTTGTAATGAAGGAAGTGACGACGGATGCTCGGCCTGTGTTTGACTGAGATGTAGCGCAGGTGTAGCGCAGGTGTAGCGCAGGTGTAGCGCAGGTGTAACGCGGCGTCTCTCCAAACAGGAAAGCCCTGAGGAGCTCTCGAGTCGTGAGCCAGACGGACGACGTTCACCTCTGCATCATGTGTTTACGTGCCATCATGAACTATCAGGTGCTCGCCGTGACATCATCATTAACGTAACATTAACTTCCTGAAATATCAAACAGATGATAACGTTTACATTTTAAATGTGTGTGTGTGTGTGTGTGTGTCAGACTGGCTTCAACCTGGTGATGAAGCATCCCTGCTGCGTCAACAAGATCACGCTCAGCCTCAACAACAGAAACCCGAGGTACGGAGCGAGATGTGTGTGTGTGTTCGCTGTGAAAACGCGGGCGGACATTAATGTGTGTGTTGTCGGCTCGTTGTTCTCAGGACCAAAGCTCTGGTGCTGGAGCTGCTGGCGGCCGTGTGTTTGGTGAGAGGCGGCCATGACATCATCCTCTCCGCCTTCGACAACTTCAAAGAGGTTTGCAGAGTTTTACTGAACTACACCGACGAGTGTGTGCCGGGTTTCCTGTTAACGCTGATGTGAACTTGTGTGTGTGTGATTCAGCAAACATTCAGACCTCTTGATGAGACGCTGCAGAACTACAGCAGTTTGTGAGCGGGATTTAAACACGGGACCGGGACGTCTGCTGCAGTTTAACGTTGTGCACAGGTCACATGGTGACGAGCTGAGGCTCCCCTCATCCAAATGTTCTGACTGCCTGAAACATTCAGCGTACAGTGAGACGTTAGTGAGGATTATCTGCAGCTCCTCTCTGCCTGATGTAGCTCTACAGTCAGTGTGAGCTCATTGTCTGTCTGTCTGGTAACAGTTCGCTGCTCTCATAAACTCATTTTCTGCCACAGCAGGAAGCTGTCAGAGGAAAAGCTGTGAGCGACAGACAGACAGACAGACAGACAGACAGACAGACATCTGAGCTAACAGACGGTGAGCGCTGGACGATCGCGTCGTCGTGTTTATTTCCGCCGCCTGTTTGAACTAAAGATCATTAGATTTTCGTGCGTCGTCCTTAAAGTTGAGCGTTTCCTCTTCATGCACTCGACCTACATAACGAGCATCAGCAGCGATGACTCAACCCACATTCAGACATTATTTTAAACCGCTCTTATTCTTAACATAGAAGCGGCGTTCGTGTTACAGCGCCCACATACCAGCCGCGCTTTAACGCATTGAGAACCAGGTTAAGGGGAACCCCGGCTCCACCTTCCCCTCCTCCACCGTCAGCTGCTCTGCCCAGTTGTCCCGCCGCCAGACGAAACTGACGGAAGAGGCGAAAATATGTGGAACACTTGTCGAGCTGCCTCTGACCTCTCCTTGGCCTTTCTCTCATCTTTGCCTGAGAAAGCAGCAACTGTTGCCACAGACGGACAGACAGGAGAACAAACCTGAACCAGGAGCGTCTATTCTTAGTAAATGTCAAGGATGTTAGAAAGCTGCAACACGCTCACCACAGGATTTTAATGATGTGCAGAATATATCTGCAACTTTCTTTGAATCTGGATCAGCTCAGCATCGAGCGCCTTTTTAATTTAGGATCCAATTTCAGGAGCACTTAAACAATTTAATTAGATTTAATGCTGCTTTTTTTAAAAACTGCAGTTTACTTCACGCCGCTCTGTGTGTGTGTGTGTGTGTGTGTGTTCATCTGACAGTTGATGCTTCAGTTTCATTATTTTATAGGAGACATGCACGATTTATGCTTCAGTGTTGACGGACACGTTTTCTCCTCTCGACTGTCAGCATCAGATGTTTTAAGAAGCTACGCAGCGTGGCCGATACTCGTCGTACTTCTACTCTTCCTCTTTTATTCACCTGTGACATCCTGGTGTGGATCCATGTCTGTTCTGCTCAGCCACACCTGATGGTGTAAACATACGCCAGGTGTTCAGGTCACACCTGGTTTCCACTTTGATGGTGTCTCCTCAGACGCTGTCCTGTCCTGTATTCTACTACAAGCCAGGCTGTAGACATTTGAACATGGGGACTTATGGAGACTGACTCACTTCTGCAGCCAGCCTCAGGTGGACGTTAGAGGAAGTGCAGTTTTTGCTGCTCGCTGTAATTCAAACGTCACTCAAACCGGAGGAAGTAGAGCGTTTGTTGGGGACTATTTTCAGCGGTGGATTAATCCACATTTGTTTTTGTGGCAGCAGGATGGTGTGTGTGTGTGTGTGTGTGTGTGTGTGTGTGTGTGTGTGTGTGTGTGTGTGTGTGTGTGTGTGTGTGTGTGTGTGTTCACTGATGTGTTTTTAATAGTTTTGACAGAGTAGAAACGAGTTCTTCATCCTCACCTCGCCTGGCTGATCACTGCAGCTTGTTTTGGTGCCGCAGCGACGCCGACCTGTGTGTGGGCGAGAGAGCGATGGACGGCGGGCGCGGAGCTGAGAGCTGGTTTACGTGTCCCTCTGTAGCAGAACGTGGGCTTTGTTTTGGGCTGTGCAGGCTGTCAGGTTGGCGTGCTGCATTATTTAGCAGACACGAGGAGGCAGAGTGAGAGAGCGCAGACAGACAGGACTGCTGCTAATGGAGAGGAATCTGCTGAGCTGGTCTTATTAAGAAACATAATTATTATAATGTAGCCACATTGTTCCTCTGTTTACCGTCCTGTCAGGGAAAACACTGCAGCACACTCGACTGTGTGTAACAGCGATTATCCTGCACAATGACGAGTGGAGCTCTGAGCTTATTATTCCTGTTTGACGCTGAAACTGAAACCAAACGAGCCGGAGCTCCGTCCTCTGTGCAGAATTTCAGCTGCAGATCGCTACCGAATGAATACTCTCCTCCCACGCCTCACCCTGTCCTCAAAGTCAGCTGTTTACGGAGACGCTTCGCTGGTCTGTGTGCAGGAGATGGATCAGTCTGTGTGAGCACACTGCCCCCATGTGTTTGTGAGTTTGTCTTTCTTCGTGTGTTTCAGGTGTGTGGAGAGAAAAGCCGGTTTGAGAAGCTCATGGAGTATTTCTGCAAAGAAGACAGCAACATCGACTTCATGGTAAGACTGTGACCGAGCGTCCACGTGAAGCTTAAACTTTATTTACATGCAAACAAACAGAAACAGGATTCAGGAAAAAAGATGACATGAATAAAATGTGCAGAGAAACCGAGCATCAATCACCAAGACGTGAAAACATTAAACTGTCAACAAGACACACGAGAGTGGACGGAGAGAAACAAACAAAAGGTGTAATTAACAAAACGTCAGTCATCTTTTTAATTAAACAGATCGTTTGCAGTTCAGAGCTCAGCGGAGCTTTAATGTGCTGAAGCTGTGAGCGTCCAGAGAACGTCCAGAGAACTTATTTTAACTCTTCATTCGTTACTGTGTCGGTGCAGAATGAATTTAATTTACTTGATGAGTTACTGAAACGATAAATCAAACATCAGAACAGTTGTCGGCTCGTTGTTGCAGCAGATCCAGCTTCCTCTCGTCTTCACTCTGTCTGTCCACCAGGTGGCCTGCATGCAGTTCATCAACATCGTGGTGCACTCAGTGGAGAACATGAACTTCAGAGTCTACCTGCAGTACGAGTTCACTCGCCACGGGCTGGACGACTACCTTGAAGCAAGTTTGACCTTTGACCCTCTGTCCCTGAGACGTGACCCCTGATCTGTGGATGTTTGACGTTTAACGATGATTTTCTGTGTCGCGTGCAGAGGCTGAAGTTCACGGAGAGCGACCGGCTGCTGGTGCAGATTCAGGCCTACCTGGACAACGTGTTCGACGTGGGAGCTCTGCTGGAGGACGCCGAGACCAAGAACGCTCTGCTGGAGCACATGGAGGAGCTGCAGGAGCACAACACACAGGTGGAGACACACACACACACACACACACACACACACACGCACACACGTGCACAGTAGGTGTGTTTTAACACAGGTTGTGCTTCGTCCCAGCTGAACTCGAGGCTTCAGGAGACGGAGCGGGAGGCGATGGAGAGAGTCTCAGATCTGGAGAAGAAACTCATTCAGACCACCAAAGAAGTGGAGCTCTTAAAGGTACAGTACACCTCGTCACGTTCCTCAGTCGGACCTCGCTGCGCGTCACGAACCGCCTGTGTTTGTCTGTGCTGCAGGAGAGTCTCCGTGAGTCTTCGTCTCAGGTGAGCTTTCTGCAGCAGCGAGAACGAGAGAGAGAGCTCGAACGCGAGACGGAGAAAGAGAGGGAGCGAGACAAAGACCGATCCACCGAGGCTCTGAGGGAGCTGGAGGCCAAAGTCCAGGCTCTGGTGGAGCAGGGCCTGGTCCGAATGGAGCGCTCCTCCTCCGGACACCTGGACATCCAGGTGGTCCCCGTCATCCAGCACGTGACACAGAAAGGTCTGTGCTCAGCTCGTTGGTCCTCTTCTCTCATGTTTGTATTCTTGCAGCTGAAACAGGAAACAGTTAAAGTCCATGAAAAAATAACGAGAGTTAAAACGACGTTTTGGTGCCGAGCGCGGCGCAGAAACAAAAAGCTGATTATTCTGTTTTTGCTGCGTCGCTCGAAGCTTCAAACTCGATAATAAATTCAAAACATTCAGTGGACTGTCGACTCCGGACGCAGAGCTCTGAGTTCTCACAACATCAGCTGAATATATTCACTTCGGGTCAAGGTGTCCGTCACTGATCAGGCGGTCTGAGAGGAAACGTCCAGCGCTCGCTCCGTCCGTTAAAATGTGTTGAGTGAACACAAAGCGACGTTAGACGAGGTGACGGAGCCTCTGCAGGGCGGCATGAATTAAACAGAGACGAGCTTCTGCTCGCTGAGTGGAAAGTTCACAGCGGTTCAGAAGAAACGGGTGGAGGAAGGTGGAGGAGAAGAAGTGAATAAATGTTGATGTTCATCATCTAGTTTTATTTCATTTGAGCTCGTCATCACGCCAGCTGCTTCTTCTTCTTCTTCACCGCCTGGCTGCTACATCAGCACCACCTTCTGTTCACCTTCTAACATTGAACTGAAGCGAATCATCTCTTCATGCCTGTTGTTCCTCTGACAGCTGAAGATCAAACAGATTCAGGTAAAGACCTCGAGGCCGCCGCTCCTTCCTCAGACCTCTCTGTGACTGCACCACCTCCACCTCCACCACCTCCACCACCTCCTCCTCCACCGCCGCCACCGCCCATGCTGGCTCCTGGAGGCGGTACGACGCAGGCGGCGAGTGACGGGAGCTCGGGTGAGTCCACAGTGAGAGCAGAGGGGGGCTCAGGGAAGAGTTGCAGAGGAAGCAGCTGAATTAAAACTTAATATAAATTCATTCTTAATGAATTAATAAACTCTTTATTTTTTCTTTCAGGTCATAAAAAGAAGAAACCCATCCAGACCAAATACAGAATGCCGCTGTTGAACTGGCAGGCGCTCAAATCCAACCAGGTGACGGGAACCGTCTTCAACGAGCTGGACGACGAGCGCGTCTTAGAGGTTCGAACACACTAAACTTCATTTATAATCAGTATTTTTATTGTTTTATTTGTGTCAAAGCAGCAGCACAGAGAGAGACGGACACTTTATTCTCCTTCCAGTACAAACACATGAGGCTCTGCCAAAGCCTGCTGCATGCCGTCTGACCTGAAACATAAAAACCTCAAATGTTCGTGCATTTTGCAAACAGCAGTAAAAAGTTTTGTGAAGGACGACACGAGGTGACTGTAATCTGCCTTCACACCACTAGGTGTCACTACATCGTGCACAGTGGACCTTTAACAGTGAATCAGCTGAGCAGAGATCTGAGCGAACAGAGACGATAAACATAATTTACCTTCTCTGTCTGTTTCGGTAACGTGGACGCTCTGAATGAACGGTCTGTTCTGCAGCGTCTGAACGTCTCTCTGCTCTGAAACGATAATTCCCCCAAAGTGATTAGAGGATTTCCAACGCAGACAGTTTGACTGGTCGCTGCCGGAGAAGCAGGTGAAACACGTTAACAAAAGATGTGTCCTCGTTTCACGGCCCTGAAAGAAACAAATCAAAACGTGAACCTCCGTCAGCGTCAGTCTTCGTGTTTCTCCTCCTCAGGAGCTCAACATGGCCGTTTTCGAGGAGCAGTTTAAAACCAAGGCCCAGTCCGCCCCCGTCGACCTCGGCACCCTCAAGATGAAAAAGGCCCAGAAGACCTCCAGCAAAGTTTCTCTGATGGAGCCCAACAGGGCCAAGAACCTGGCCATCACCCTGCGCAAGGAAGGCATGGCTGCATCCGACATCTGCTGTGCGATCGAGACGTACGTACCAAAAAACAGGAGCTCCGTCCTCAGCGGAGCTTCACGTGGAGTCTGTTAATAAATGTGACAGGATGTCTCCCTCTACTGCGCCCACACAGGTACAACCAGAGAGCTCTGAGCCTGGACTTCCTGGAGCTGCTGGAGCGTTTCATCCCCACAGAGTACGAAATGAAGCTCATCTATAACTACGAGTGCGAGGGCAGGCCCCTGGACGAGCTCAGCGAGGAGGACCGCTTCATGGTGCGCTTCAGCAAGATCCCGCGGCTCTCCCAGCGCATCAGCACTCTGACCTTCATGGGCAACTTCCCCGAGAGCGTCCATCTAATACAGCCGGTGAGTTCAGGAGGAGGAGGAGGCGTCCTGTGACAAACCTCAGTCATGTCAGACTTTTAACTTTTAACCATTTCATTTTTTTCCGGCAGCAACTGAACGCTCTCATCGCCGCCTCCATGTCGATCAAATCTTCCAGCAAACTGAAGAAAATCCTCGAGGTGAGTCGGTTTATTGAGAGCGGCTCACATCTCTGCACGAGCGTGGGAGTCCGTCGGAAAGCCGGATGTTAATTGCAAAGGTTGAATAATGAACTCTGATAATCAGTCAGCTTAAAGTCACTGCAGAAATCAGATTGATGTCATAGAATCGGCTCTAAATGTTTTTTCCTCGTGAATTAAAGTTTAAAATTAACGTCGGCTGTGATGTGAGCGGCTCTGCAGTTTAACTTGATGACCTGAACAGAGCCGCAGTTCTTCAGCAGTCTGTTTTAAAGTGCTGCACGTTTATTTTCTGTTTCTGCTTGAAGGTCATCTTAGCGTTTGGAAACTACATGAACAGCAGCAAGCGAGGCGCGGCGTACGGCTTCCGCCTGCAGAGTTTAGACCTGGTGAGTAAAAAAAAACAACTACAATCCGCTTCTTCACTGCAGCACACGAACGTCACCGTGAGCGTTTCTGCTTCCTGTCTCAAGCTGCTGGACACCAAATCCACCGACCGCAAGCAGACGCTGCTGCACTTCATCGTCAGCATCATCCAGGAGAAATACCCCGAGGTCCAGGCGTTCTACACCGAGCTGCACTTCCTGGACAAGGCGGCGCTGGGTGAGCACACCAACATTCAGCCTCAGACTGTATCGCTCCGCCGGCTCGCGGTGAGCTCACCGTCTCGTCTCTCGTGTCGCAGTGTCTCTGGACAGCATCCTGCAGGACGTGCGAGCTCTGGACCGAGGCATGGAGGTGACGAGGAGAGAGTTCTCCGTGGAGAAAGACAACCCGGTGCTGCAGGAGTTCCTCAGCAGCAACGCCGAGCTGCTTCAGTCTCTGACAGCTGATGGGAGAACCGCCCAGGTGGACTTTAACGGATCACACGAGATGTTGAGAAAGAGGACGCTCGGTCTGTACACTGCCTGAGGTGAATGTTTGTCTCTTGCAGGACGTGTACGACTCTGCCGTGGAGTACTTTGGAGAGAGCTCTAAAACCACGCCGCCCTCCATGTTCTTCCCCGTGTTCGTCCGCTTCATCAAAGCATACAAGGTCAGATAACGCTCGTTCTATCGACTGCTGGCACGAACCAAACCGATATCTGATGAGTTGAAATACATTTACTCTGACAGCAAGCCGAGCAGGAGAACGAGCAGAGGAGACAACACGGCGTGAACTGTGAAGCTCCATCAACTCCACCTAAACCCGAGGTCACCGGGAACAAGGTAACCCGTCAGCTACAGACCGTTCTATGTACGAGTTCACCTGCAGCAAACGGACACACAGCAGGACTAACCTGGTGTGAGAGCACGAGACAGCTGAGCGCTCTGCAGTGTGTGTGTGTGTGTCGGGCTGAGCGTCACGATGGCACACGGGTCAGGAAGTGTTAGAGAGGATCTACTTTTCTAGAACAAATAAAAATAAAACATCAGGATGTTTTATGATGCGATGAGCTGAATGTAGCTCACCACAAGTTTACAGACGTGAGACTTACTGAGTATTAATACACACACACACACGGTGCTGACTGAGGCCGTAACAAATCACGTTGGCTAAGCTGCAGGTTTGTTTACAGCCTGTCTGATCGTGTGACGGCTCGTATTTCTCGCCCTGCACGTTGTTATTATTACCTGCAGAGCGAGGACGCTTCGTCGTGAATCACGTTTACGAGTTCTAATCCTGAGCCGTGTAAATACAAACCGGCTGGACGGTGACTCAGAGTAAGATCGGAGCTGTCGATGTTTCAGGTCTGCGCGCCGTCCAGGCTGCCTCAGATGGATCTGATCGCTGAGCTGAAGAGGAGGCAGGTGTCTCCTCTGGTGAGGGAGGGGAAGGACGGAGCCATCGAGGACATCATCACAGGTACGACACGCCTCATCCTTTCTGCCCGTGTTGGTAGGCTAGCTGTTTCCCTCTGCCTCCAGTGTTTATGCTAAGCTACGCTAACAGCTTCTGAACACTGATCTGTCTGTCTCTTCTCGGTCTCACTCTAACTTGTCCTTGCTTCTCTCTGTCTCTGTTGTTTGTCCCTCCTCTCTTCTTGTCCCCGTCTTCAGCTCTAAAGTCCGTGCCCTTCACGGCTCGCTCTGCCAAACGTTCCTCTCGTCTGTTCTGCGACTCCGTCTTCAGCGACGAGGTGACGTCTTAAAATCCCTCGATGTTCTCTGATGTTCTCTCTGTGTGCGACTCGTTCATGAACGTGGTTAACATCTTCATCTTCATCACAGGCTGAGACGTGACGACGCACCTGAACCGCTCAGAAACTGATGTCACTGTTTTTTAACGTTGAGGCTATGTTACATGAACGTTTTGTGTTCAGCCTCACCTGTATGGAAAGCCGTTTGAGCGTTTATTCAATATCCTTGATATCGGACTGAAGGTCCATGTACTAGGAAGCTTTTTGTCCTCACTAGTGAGACGACTTTGTGCACTAGTAGAACGACTGTGTCTTACTAGTAACATTTTTTAAACTACTAGTTTGCAATCAAACCCTACTTGTAAACTACTGTGCTGCACTAGTAACACTACTACGCCTTACTAGTAGGCATGTGTCATGCACTAGTAGCCTCCTGGACCCTACTAGTAGCACCAGAATGCCCACTAGTAGCACTAGTAAGGCATTTTTGACCTCACTAGTACTACTAGTAAGTACAAAAATGTCCACTTGTAGTACTAGTGAGGTATATTTTACCTGACTAGTACTACTAGTAACAGCAAGAATGCCTACTAGTAGTACTAGTGAGAGCCAAAATGTCCACTAGTAAGATGTTTTTGACCCTCACTAGTACTACTAGTGAGGGTCAAAATGTCTACTAGTAATACTAGTATGTCTCTTTTGACATTACTAGTACTACTAGTGGACATTGTGGCTCTCACTAATACTACTAGTGGGCATTCTCACTGTTACTAGTAGTACTAGTTGGGTTATTTTGTTCCTTACTAGTAGTCCTAGAAAGGGCAAAAGTGTCCACTAGTAGTACTAGTAAGGTCAAAAACATCTTACTAGTGCTACTAGTGGACATTTTGGCTCTCACTAGTACTACTAGTAGGCATTCTTGCTGTTACTAGTAGTACTAGTACTACAAGTGGGCATTCTGGTGCTACTAGTAGGGTCCAGGAGGCTACTAGTGCATGACACATGCCTACTAGTAAGGCGTAGTGTTACTAGTGCAGCACAGTAGGTTACAAGTAGGGTTTGATTGCAAACTAGTAGTTTAAAAAATGTTACTAGTAAGACACAGTCGTTCTACTAGTGCACAAAGTCGTCTCACTAGTGAGGACAAAAAGCTTCCTAGTACATGGACCTTCAGTCCGATATCATCTTTCCATACAGGTGACAGATTGTAACTTACCTGACGATCTGTGTGACATCACCACGAGGAGAGTTACGACGGCGTGCACAAACTTTTGTCTTACATCCGATGATGATTCAGACGACCTGCACGGAGTTAAATGTAACAGCATGAATGCGTTGATCAAACGTTACCTCAGCGTTTGTCTGTCCTCCTCAGATCTGAGGAATCAGCCGTACAGACGGACGGACGCCGGCCGACGCAGCGCCAAGTGGAAGCCAGGACAGCAGCTGCACGTGTCGTCGGACATCTCGCTGTGAACACTAACACACACCTGAACGCTGCACACACACACACCTGAACACTGCACACACACACTGTGGCTGATTGTAGAAACGCTGATTTGAATAATCAAATGTTAAATATTAGCAGCACTTGAAGCTAATGACACTCGATGTCTTCTGAGCTCGTTAAGACAATTACATGGAAGAACGATGATATTTAACGAGTGCTTCATTAACGGCGCTCAGACGCTGAAGTGACTCTACAGAAGCTTTAAAACGAATCTTTGATGGAGCAAACGCCATGAATCAGTTTTCAGACATGATTTTTTAATTGGTTTCATTTTAAAGTGAAATATTAATTAAACTGTCTCAAATTCAGGCCACAGGTTTGTAACATATTTAAATTATTTTTAATACTGAAGTGTGCGAACGAGGAAATCGACTTTGATTCTGCATTTCAAATAAAAACATTTTGTACCGTTTGTTTGGCGTCTTTTTGCTTTTTTAGCGTCCGCGGCCTCGACTGACGACGACAAGCTACGTTCACTAACTGACGAATCACTGAGCGCTGACATTTTAAATTCTTGACATGAATGAATTTAAAGTTTTACTTTTCTTCTAATTTCTTATTTTAATGAGGCGGATACTCGCAGCCTGATTTTCTGAGGTGTTTCTCAGTTTAAGTAAAATAAGCTGGTTAATTATTTTTAAAAGGTTTTAACTAATGAAACGAAGTATTTAATAGTTTCACATGTAATACAATATAATTTGTATATTTTATATTTGACGTAAATTATCTGAGAAAAATAAAGTAACTAAACTATTAACTGCTTTTATTCTGGCGGTCACAGGAAGTATATTTTATTTATTTCCACTTTTATAATTTTTTCTTCCAGAAATTAAAACTATTCTCGAAATATTCCCCCCCAAATTTGAAACTTTCTCTGACAAGAAAAACATCATCCTCAGAGCAGACGTGTTGTCGAGGTGAATGTTCGACTCGTGTAATTTAGATTTTTGAAGTCCGTTGAGACTCTGTTTGTGCTTTAAGTCGCCGTCTGTGTGAACGGCTCCAGTCTTTGAATTCATTTGCACTGAAAGTCTGAAACTGTTCGGCAGATGTTACTGAACGGAGAATAAAATGACTTTTGGTTTCAGACAGATGCCGTCGTTGCAAACGCTGTTTGACTTAATGAGGACTGCAGTCGGTTTCACACAATAACTGAACGTTCAGACGATTAACAGAGTTTAACAGACTCTCCGGAGGAAACGCTCATAAAAACACGAGAATGGGAAAAAGAAGAAGCCGAGCTTCATGTCTGAGGTTTAAACTCATCTTTCTCTCTTAGTTTAAAGTTTTTAGAGTCTCTGCAGATCTTTAATCTGTCAGAGGTAAAATCATCCGACAGCAGCTCTCTGGAGGAAACGATGTTTTCTCTCGTGGCCAATTAACGAACAGCGTTCAACACGTCTGTCGAATTCATTACTCATGACTCAGAAGGATTAAAGAAACATCGTAAACATCTTTTCTCTCATGAACTAACGTCTGTTAAACCCTGTGAGCTCGGAGCACCAGTGGAGTGTTCGTGTTCGTACCGGAGGCGTTTTGGACCGCTGGGAAGACGACATTTTCAGGAACGCTGGCGGGAGCAGAGCCAGTGTCGTGCTAGAACAGGAGCTGGGCGAGCGGGCAATGTAACCGGGGCTCAGCAGCTTCTATGGAGGGAGAGGAGAAGAGAGCGAAGAGAGCGAGGCAACAAATCTAAAAACTTTCTACAGTCTGTCTGATTGTATCATTCCTCTCTCAGGTTAATTAATCGATTAGTCGACTGACAGATTATTGAAAGATTTGCTCATTAATTTATTGAATAGAGGATCAGCGTGTACATTTATCCTTTAATACACTGAGGGAAGTCTCATCAGTGGACGTTTCATTGGTTGGTACAGTTTTTTGTATTTTCTGGTTGTTTGTCCAGTTTTTGTTTCTTGGCTGACGTCAGACATTTTTCCACCTCTGCTCTCGTCGTCTCCAGTTCCTCTGTGATGTTCTTGCATTGCGTCGCTGCTTCTTGAACAAGCTGAAGCAGATTCGTGTCCCGATAGGCAGCCATCATTTCCTCCATGGCGCTCACAGAAGTCAGAGTCTTGGCGGTTTGTCCAGCCACGCCGCGCACGAAAACGCTGGAGGCCATTTTGTCGCTGATTGTTTTGATTGTTTTCAGCTCCTCCACCAGCGGGTCGATCGCCTCTCCGAAATCTCCAGCTTTCTCCATCAGGTTCGTCTTCTGCTCTTTGGACTTTTGGGTTCCACAATAATACACGACGAACCTTCCAGCTACACTAACAGCAAGATTTGCGGCGCACAACGCACCAAAACCACCACCGATCGCACCGCCTGCTGCACCAGCCCTCCCACCAAAAATACCACCAATTGCAGCACCAGTTGCAAAGCCGATGGTCAACGATGACAGGTTGGTGACCGAACCGCAAAGTGAACTACCGGTTGCTGCAACGCCGACCACACTGCCAACAACGCCACCGAACACTGCCCCAGCTACACCACCCAATACGCCGCCAAAGAAGCTGACAGTTGCACCGACTGCGTTAATATCGCCGTCACAAAGCCTGCACCAGGTCACAGCAGCGATCGTCCCCAGAGCACCATGTACTCCACCAGAGAGGCCACCACACGCTGCACCAAGACCTCCGCCCAACACTGCAAACAGAGCTCGGCCCATCACGCTCTGATGAGCGTCCTCCAGCTGAGCGGCTGTCAGCGAGAAGCTCTCCGAGGTCGACTGAAGACGAGCTCTTTGTCGACTGTAGAGGCGAAGGAAAGACGTCAGACTTGTTACGAGTTCCTCACAGAAAACGCCGTTTTCCATTTTTGTGTTTTTCAGTTGATTCTGAGGCATCGTCGTCTTCTTGATGGTCGACCTGAAATATGAGGTTCAACATTTAAAGCAACATTTTATAACTTTCCTCTGACGTCTGTGACCTCCTGTTGATCCACACGGACCGGTCTGTTCTCACACTACGTACCTTTGGGCTCCGGGTCGGGAGAAGTACGTAACGCTTTACGGCACTAATTGATTTTGGTGAAACTGGATCATATTTTATGGAGAAAATGTTTCCTGGTTTTCTCTCTGATGTCCTTCGGCTGCTCCAATAAATCCAACAAATGCAACCTTTGAACTTTTTGTCTAAATGCAGATTAAATTAATGAATCTGTAATAAAGTTTGTGAGTTTATTCTCACATGAAATCACTCGAGGCTCATGTCAGGACAGTAACATGGGTGTTACCGCCCGTGTTCACGCCGTGTTGCTGTTCCAGTTTGGGAAGTTTTAACCTGACTCAGCAAGTTCATACAAGCTGCTGCGTCATGCAGAATATTCCAGATTAAACGTGAAGCTGATTCAGATCAGAGCGTTTCATTCGTACTTACACTCTGTCGTCTGATCCACGTTTGAAAGTCTCTGTGTCGTCCCGGCTCTTTAAATAGACGCTGCAGATGGAGAAACTTCTGCGCAGTCCGACGTGTTCAGACGAGGGTGGAGAAGTGAGAGCGGGAGGGCGGAGCTGTTAAAGTGAGAGTGTTTCACTTCCAGGTACCTTGAGGGGGAAAAACAGGACAGGAGAACTTAATCGAATGAATTAGAAATGTTTGTTTCATCTGCGTTGGATTTAACTTGAAACTCACCTGGAGAATGCGTCATTAAAACCAAACAGGAAACTCCTCGCGGCAGCAGAGAACATCCTGAAGGTCAAACTGAAGAGCCCACAGTGATCCAGGCGGCGATCACCTTTAGCCTCGGGCTTTCCTCCGCGGAGGTAAACGAAGGGGCAGTTTAACACTCATTAGTGTCTGAGTCTGTTAATTAGAGCGGCGCTGATGAGCGGTCGTACTACACTCACTGCAACACGTGCAGAAGGAGAAACACGAGTTCTGTGGAACTCTTCCACGTGTGCTTCAACCTGCAAACCAAAACATTTCATTTCTATCTAATTACGACCTTATCTCACCGCTCCCTCTCCGTTTACCATCTTCCTCCTCCTCCTCCTCAGGAGGCATTAAACTTTCATCGGCTCTAAATGAATGCTGCCCGACCTCATCACACCGCAGCTCAGATCTAATTGAGCACATATTTGGTTGGATTTAAACTAATCGGTGACATTTATGTATCCGTGGGGAGCGCTTCAAAGCCAACACGATTAAAACTGTTGCACTCAATATTAAATGATGATTGTCATTATTTATTAAGGACGGTTGTAAAGATGCCTCAAACCCAGCGGCTGAAATATTCTTTCACTTAAGCTGCTAATTATAACCTCAGATTCACGTGGACGACGTTTCAGATTTTAAAGCGTTAAACATCAACCAGCTCACCAACAGCAGTCAGCCCAGCTCCGCGTCCAAGCTCCTGTTCTGGCACGACACTGGCTCGTCAGAGATTTCAGCCCATTCACAGAGTGACACTCACGAGCGTCGTGTATAAGAGGGTCACCTTTATTGTCACAAAAACACAACAGGAACGTACAAAAGCAGCAACCTTCTTAGTTTGGTTGATTTTTCTCACACGAAGCAGCAACTTTTTACTTTCCATACACAAAAAGTTGCATGTTGTTTTGCACGGTTTAGTTGGTCTTTAGTTATACTGACTTTGTAGTAGATTATCATTCTTCTTCACGATTCACAAACAACACTTACCCCACACAGCAAGCATCACTCTCTGACTGGGAAACAGTATTTATGATATACAATATCATTCGAATATCTTCCTCGATAGTTAATAATCTTTTTTTTTCTTTGTTCTCACAGTAAAAGAGGCGTCATCGACCCAGTTTGAACATAATACAAAAATCTATGTTACTGTACAATTTGTTTACTCTATCATACACTCACAAGTATACACAGAATTATTGACAGAAAATGAGACCTCTGTTGACCCAGCGTGCAGATTTCCAGGAATGTTTACAGTATGCATGCCATTTTGGATTTTTTTCCTTTTTTTTCTTTTCCTGTCTAGAAAATTTCACATAAAATCAATTCTGTAATATATTATTTGGGTTTATATACATTTCTGAACATCCACAAATGGTTTGAACAATCACACATTCATCAAGAAACCATCAATAGAGTTTAAACTGTGGTCTGTGTCGTGTACGTAACACTGTCGGTTATAATAGAGGAGAACAGCTACAAAAACGGGGCGTCCTATCGGTGCGGTGACGTTTAGAGGAAGGAGGAGGAGAATATGTGCTTTTCATATAAACGTGGTGGTACTTTAACACGGCCGTCCGAGCACCTCCCACTGCTGACGGGTCTTCTACAACAAAGTGTGTTCATGGTTTTTGTTTTATGGTTTGCAGGAAACAAAAATAAAAAAATCTTTAACACAGAAAAATAATAATTTACAAAATAAACGTGTCACATGCTTATGAATCCTCTTCAAGTATAAAAATACAAAAAAAGCTTGATTATATAAAACATAGATGATACTTTTTCTTTTTTACATGTTAATAAAGCGATTTCTTCCAAACAAAAACTAAATGGTCATTTTAATATACATACAATATATCTGTGAAGTGACTCAGGTTATACTCTAACTCTTATTTAGCGTGCTAGCTTTAATGACTACTAATACATTCCATAGATGTATTAACTATATACTGAAACATCTGTTTGTAATCTGAGATGGTTTAAATACACTCACAGTATGAGATTAATATTTCCCTCCATTTAACTTCAGAGTTCCTCTTCACAGTTCACGTCACGTCCTCGGTTTGATTTAATCTTACAACATACATGTTGCAGAAGAGAAGAAAACATCGACTGTGTCCCGGTTTCATACTTCATACTAACTGAAGTAATCAGTTACAGTATAAGGTTTTACAGTCTCTGACTACGTGAGACTAAAAGTTTTTGTCTCTTTTGAATATTCAGTTTGCATCCAAAGACGTTAGTTTTGTGACGTAGAATAAAATGTCATCTGCATACAGAGAAACGTTCTGTTCTCGTCCGACATTTTTAGACCTGTAAAGTTATTTATTATGTTTCAGTTTGACTAAAGCTTCAGTAAATATATCGCAGACTCAACAGTGGACTCTTGGGACAGCTTTGTCTCGTCCCTCTTTCCAGGCCAAATGAGCTCGAGATGTCCTCGTTTATTTTTATCCTTGCCCGTCGGACATCATATAGAGCTCGATGGTTGTGATACATTTCTGTAGTAAATAAAAACTGAAAGCCTTTTCTGTGCCGACGCTCAGTAATTTAAAGCCTTTGCTGATCTGGACTTGTTATTTGAGGAGGATGTTGGATGAAGTCTTTTTGTCAAAATATCTTTTAAATGCAAAAAAAAAAACGCTGTTAGTTCAACGTCGGCCAAAGACGTGAAGAAGACGTGGCACTCTATAAATACAAGGACAGGTGTAACACTTTATAAACCCCGGCTCTTTTTCTCGCCTCCGCCCGGCTGACCAATCACGGCCTGAAGTGGGTGTGAATGTCGGATTATCGGTTTCAGAAATTGTCAGATGCGGCCTCGTTAATCCGACGTCTGGAGGTGTTGGAGGGAGGAAGTATCTGAAGCTATTCAACCATCTGACAAGCTCTGAAGAACGCTCAATAAAAACGTGTTATCACACACATCATTCATATTTTAATCCGCCTCTGAGGCCTCCCGTCTTTAAGGAAACAAAACTCTGAATCTCTGGAGGAACTTTCCTGATTCTTGTGTAATTTTTAAGGTCAGAGTTAGTGTGCAGTTTGAAGCTGGGACACAGACGGCGTGTTATTGTTAGATATGGTCGATGATGAATTTGCAACACAGATGTTAGAGGTGAAATCCTCACAGTGCCTCGTACTGCAGGTCCAGAGTGTATGTGTTCAAATTATGGGTGTGTTGACTTCCTGTTTGGCTCCCTACTGAGATAATTTCTCTACCTGACAGTCGGACAAACTGCACAGACAAAATCTCACGTCTGAACTAAGATCGAGTCCAGAACCAGAATGATCCGAGTACTCGGTCCTCACGTTTTTAGTCCAGCTGAGACCTGAGAAGCAGACAGAGGATGAAGAAAGCAAAGCGAGAGAGAACGAAAGACTAAAGGCTCACAGACTGAAATGAAGTGAGGCGAAGCGGTGAAGAGAAACATCAGCGAGACTGATGGTGATTGGCCAGAAGGTCAGTGACAAAACTTCAGCGCTGCCCCAAACAAAGCAAGCAGAGCGGGAAGATTTCAGCAAAACAAGACGAGAACAGGAAGCGGTGAAAGGAAGGGGAAAAGAAAAAACACAAAAATCAAAATTTACAAACAGACAAATGTTTCAAGTTTCTGATCAAACCTTTTAAATCTGAGTCTGAAGGTTTTCTGTTGACCGAACTCCGACAACACGAACTACAACCACCTGCCACGTCCTAACACCACTGAAGAAGAAGATGGAGGCGCCTGTCGCATCTTCTCTGCACGGAGGACGAGATGATGGAGGTAAAGGAGGGAGGAAACACATGAGGAAGGAGAGGAGGGATCATGGCCAGCACAGGAGGAGACAACAGCGTGAGGAGAGAGACAAGGACAGAGAGGAAAGAAGAAGAGAAGGGAGCATAAACAAGGAGAGAAAATGAGGACAGGAAACAAGGGCGGGAAAAGAGAGGAGGTATAATGAGGTAACAAGGAGACAGACATGAACAAAACAAGGAAACGAGGAGACACGGTGAAGAAATGAAGAGATAAGCAGAGGAGAGGAAACAAGGAGAGGAATGAGGAAAAGAAATGAGGTGTGTAAACATGGAGGAGTGTGTTCGTCTGTACTAGCCGAGTCTCTCGAGTGTTTCTGAGAACACACTCGTTGATCTGACCTGATCTTTCTTTAAACAGCAGCTCAAGTCTCCGAGCAAAGACAAGAAAAACAAACAGCGGCTCGTCCCCTCGTCCCACCGTCCCACCGTCCCAGCTCTGCTGCCACTGTTAATGAATTACTGTCGGGCAGAGCTTCCCTCCGATCACTCGTCTTTGGGCCACACGCGGCTGCTGACCGTTCGTCCATCCAAACGTTCAGTGAGGTGAAAGTGTTGTGAGGACAGACGAGTTACGTTCAGGGAGATTAATGACCGAGTGTGTAGAGAAGTCCTGCCACGGCGGGAACGTAAGCGTGCCAAGTACATCTGCACATGACGGATGAGTCTTCAGTCCGTCCTGGAGTGACTCAAAAAAACTGATCAGGATCAAACGCGTCTTAATTTTTGTAGCTTTGCTCGTCGTTTGTCAGTAATGAAACACGAAAGAAGAGACGAGCAGACGTGTAAAAAGTGTTTCTGATTCTGGTCACAGGTACGCAGATTCATTTAAGACACTAATCAATGTTTTCTCTGTTTTACGACCTTTTAGCTGATTGTTTTGTTTTTTTACAACCTGCAACAACTCAGAACTGATCACGTGATTAGAGATCATCAAAGCAGGGATCATGCTGTCATGAATCGTCTGTATGGCAGACCCAGAAGCTGCAGGAGGGATTACACCTGTCATCAGGCCTGGAAACACCTCGACGTCCCCCAGGAGGAGCTGTCACGTCTAGAATAACCTTTACCTGCTGCGACGGCGTCCTGATCGAAGATCAGTGTGAAGAAAACTTTATAAAAACAAGACCTGAGCTGTGATAAAGAGGATTTATCCTTTAAAGACTCCACAGAACAACAACAAGTTTTGGCGAGCTGGATTAGCAGCTGATTATAACGCCTGGAGAAAAGGCTGAATGAATCACTCTTAAAAAAGCCTCTCGATGCTCGTACTGTCTGTAACGCTGCTACATCTGTGCCTCGGCAGACAGAACCTGAAGGCGGATTAGAACGTGCACCGCCTCTTTTATGCAGAAACTTTCCCATCACAAGAAATGAAAAACGCAGGTCGAGATGAAATCTGAAATATCGTAACCGTTCTCGTGGACAGACGCTCGTCTAAATATTTCACGTTCTGAACACTTGATGCACGTTACACACTGCGATACTGTTCTGGTCCGTTCTCCGCGAGTTCATGCGCGTCTAAATATTCCTCGGATGTTTTTGACTCGATCGATCTGCGTCCATCAAAAACAGTCCTGCAGTGAAATCTCCGCAGAGCCGAGCGGAGACGCTTCTGGTCGAATCACCATCATCGTCTCGTCATCTGTCCGCTGGAATCGAGCAGTTAAACGCTGCATTGCCCTCCGCGGTGTGTTCGACTGATCTTTACTCAGGAAATGCATCTTTATCTTCTGATGCCGAACATCAGCGGTCGTGTTTGTTGAGCTCACTCCGCGTGTAAAACTGGAATTTAGCACAAAAACAAACAATAATTTGTCCGTTTGCTTTCGGGCGTCTGTGTGATGAATTTTTAAAAAGCAATAAAGGAAATGAGTTGATACTCAGACAAAGACACAGGCGGTGTTGAATACTAATCCTCGAGGTCTCTCTCTCTCTGCGGAGGGAAGTGCTGCGCTCGCCCAGATGGCATCGCCGAGTCAAGCAGAGGTCAGCCATGTTGGCCATGTGGTAGCTGCTGTTACTAATGGAAGCTCCTGTCAAAGACGCCCTGATACACGGAGGTTCAGTCTAAACATGTCCGAGCTGCTTTTAGAGCGGATAAACGGCTGCTGCATGTTTAATGGGTAAATTCATGAATTAATCAGAGCAGGTTTCCCCCGAAAAGAGTCGACGTTTCTGGCGGATCGCTGTGAGTATTTTCTGAGAGCTGTTTTTTAGGCGGCCGTGGTCGAGGCCCGGTCAAGGCTGCTCGGCTCCGCTCAGCAGGTCTGCAGGAGCAGATAAGACGAGCGGAGCTCCTCATCTAAAAAAAGCTTCAGAGTTCATCGGCCAAGTGCCGAGTTTAACCTCGCGTTCACACGCTCAGACTCAGACGCCTCATGAGCCCGAGGCGTGTTTCATTTACATACTGAGCTCTGATTGGACGGTTCATTTCTCTGCACTGTGCAGGATGAAGCGGCTCTTTTCCTGAGTGACGCGCTTTCACACATTTTCTTATTTATTTATTCCAGCAGCTTGTTAAAGTTTCACTTAATGGAGGAGCTGCTGACAGTTTGTCTGAACTCTTTAGAGCTGCAGCAGAAAACAGCTGCTCCAGAGGGAGAAACGAGACCGACTCCAGGAGGACGTCGGCACTCAGCTGCATCTTTCTCGACAGCCACGCGTCGCTGCTGGAGGACTCACGACAAGATGATTCGACAAGCTCGAGAGTTTGAGTCTGTATGTGAGGACGACGAGGTGCCACGATGATTTAAACTTTGACCTGAATACATTTCACGATGAACCGAAATCTGAATGAATTTATGTGGTTTGGAGGTGAAAATGGGGACAAACGACAGCTTTTCATTTTGAACTTTTAAATTTGAACCTTTCAAAGATGAACAACACAAACTCAGTGGCATCAAATATAATAATCATTTGTTGTGCCTCCTTCACAGCGCTCTCTGTGCTCGCTTCTCGAGTTTCACTTTTGTCATCTTGCATAAAAAGTGGCAGAGCTGTTAAAAAGTTCTGAGTAAACTCGCCTCGCGGTTGGTTCGGCCTCTCGGCCGCAGCGTGGACTTTGTGCAGCTGCTGCAGCGCTCGAGACTTCAGTGATGGGGTGATACAGGAAGAGCAGCATGAGGTAACTTTTGGATGAACAGAGTGAGAGATGAGAGAAGTCATGGTGAAATATTGTCGCTTCGACCTTGAGATGTGAAGTCACTCCGTGGCATTACTGAAGATTGAGGATGTGTGTGAATGGATCTGTTATAATAAAGCTAGTTGAATCATCACGAGCACCAACAAAGACCTTCCTCAGGGAAATAAAAACATCGACATACTCGTACGACAAAAACTTGATCTCTAAGCAGGCTAGGTTAGATCCAGTAACTGAAAACACACATCAACAACTGGTAAGACTGGTTTGTGTAGATAGTTCCCCCTCTGATAGTGTCTGCTGGTTGGGCCTACACAGTTTCTCTCGTGTCGCAGAAGTCGCAGGGGGAAACTTCTTTGAAGTGACAGCAGAGAGGAGAGGCAGAGGCAGACGAAGCACCAGAGGTGGAGGAGGAGGTTTTAGAAGTGGAATACCTGCTGCTGGCCCTGGACTTTGGGGAAATCCTCTTTCTGCTTGCGGGTTTTGGGCCTCTCGAGGCTCCCCTGTTGGAGGTGTTTGAGCCTGGCTGCGACGGTGGGACCTTTCATCGGCCCCGGAGAGTTGCTGCTGTTCTGTGGGAGCCGAGAGAGGAAAGATGTTTACACTCCCGTGACACGAATTTTACAGTGACAGACGCAAAAACCCAAAAATCATCATCGCACGTCGAAGCTTCAGGATTAAGATACACAAACATTTTCACTGCACACGGCCTCACGTGTCCAGGTTTGGCTCCCAATCTTTCATGAATTCATAAACAGTTCACACTGAAAATGAAATTTGCTCAACCTGGAAACCTTGTTTGAATATTGCAGACAGACTTTGCTTTATTCTGCTGACTTTAATCAGTGCTGGCACAAACTTTAAACAAGCGCCGTCCCAAAACGTCCTGACTGAATTTAAACGCCTGAAGAGAAAATAGATTCTTTCAGAGAAACATTTTCAACCTGAAATCCTCCCTCACCTCCTCCCTCACCCTCCCTCCCTTCCTCACCCTCCCTCCCCTCCCTCACCCTCCCTCCCCTCCGCTGTCCTTTATTTTGACAGCTACCTGCCCGCCGCCTTTGTGCGATAATTCCAACAAAAACACGACTTCTTTACTCGGCTAAATGTGTCACCGGAGCCGTCGAGGAGTGCACTCGCTGCTCAGTCAGAATCTGCTTCAATCAATGACTCAGTGCACATCACACCATCAATTACAAAGCTGCATGTTTACGCCGCTGAGGCTGAGACAAGCCGCACAAACAGAGATCAGGTTAAGCTCAGAGGAACAAAGCTGGAGGTCAGGAGAGGAAACGTTAACAAGGTTAGAAAAAGTTCAGCGTCAACAGTTTTTTTCTGTTCTGCTTTTCAGGTCATTTGTTGAAGTTATTTAAAGTGTTGAAGAACACAGAACGCTGTAGCTGATATTCTTCTGGTTTTATATGCGTTACTGTTATTTTATGTTTGATACAGCAGCGTCTTGATAATAAACGTTTGCCCTGACAACAAAATAAAAGTGAACTAGCCGAGTACGTGACATAAAGACGCGTCAGTCATCTCAGCAGAGTCTTACAGACCAAAACATCGTGCACGCTAAGATCCAGTTAATAAATTTCACCTTCTGAATGTCTGAGGAGCAAAATCACAGCAGATCATCGACATCCTGAACAAACTGGTGAACTTTTAAACAAGCGACCTACTTTTGTTTACGCCATGCAACAAAGCTGCAACTTACAGTTTGAATTTTAAGGACTAAAATAGTATTTCAGGGAAGTTTGATGATTGTTATGATAAAACTGTTTGGACAAAATAAACAGGAACGCCTGCTGCTGCTCCTCTTTATGAAGAATTGAAGTTTGTAATGGTGACAGCATCTCTGCACGACGACTGCGGCAATAAATCTGCAATAATCTGAAATGTCTCCGCTTGGACGGCTCTGACTGCAGGCGTTGACGCTCGCTCTGAATTAGTGGTTACAAAGCTTTGAGAGGAGATTTAAAAGGGGACAGGTTCAGAGACAGTCAGAGGCAGAAGCAGTCCACAGGCGTGGCAGACGGAGAGGGCTGCTGGACGGTTTTACCTTTTTGCCCAAGGACCCAAAGGTGCAGGGCGGGGTGGGCGTGGCCTTTGGTTGGGTGCTGTACCGATTATTACAATCTTTAACAGGCGTTCTCTGAAATATCTGATCCGTGGGTGTTTGAGAGAGTGTAGCAGAGACATGTTAACACACGGAGATAAAAAAAACATCAGTGTAAAAATGAAACTTCTGTTTAACGTTGCTGATTTAAAGTGTCGCACCTCTAACTCAGCGATGATCCTCTCTTCGTCGTCCTCGTCCTGGATGGCCGACGCTGCGATCACAGGCGGGGTGGAGGCGGGTCGAGGGGTGTCAGACGGGGTCCGCCTCAGCTTCACCAAAGTTTTAGGCATGTCACCATCTTCCTCCATCTGAAAGGAGAAATCATTTAAGATGGACCCGCTGCAGCTGATTGGTCAGGAACTACTTGGCACTGCTCGATCAGAAAGGGTCGAGGTCTCTGAAGAAGGTCTGGAGACTAAAGTGATTTCACTCAGATCAGGGAAGCTTCACAGCAGCTTCTTCGTGCCCTCAAACCTAAACTGCCCCCAGCCAACACGAATCTCACTGTGGCGTACAGGTTTCTTAATCGGGGCTTCAGAATCAAACTCGTCTCACATACACGACCACAGAGACTTCAGGGGAAGCTGCAGATCTGACTGTAGAGACCTCGCAGCTCATCTGACTCAGAGTATCTGAGGCTTAAAATGGCTTCTGATGAATATTTAGGATGAGCTGCTGCAGGAAGGTGTGCATGAGATTTAACAGCAGCCGTGTGGAGAGGTGAGATTCACCTGAAAGATGTCAGTAAAAAAAACAGCTGTTGAAACATCAGCAGCTCTGCATACGTCACTTAACGTCACCTTAATGAACTCTGCTGACTCTGCAGTTCAGTCGCTCACACGGTGAAATCATGCTCAGTCAGCTGAGAAACTAAAGTGAGAAAACAAATTCAAAGACTGGAAACACAGTCAGGCTTCACTCTGACTGTTAACTCAGAGAGTTACATGTGAGGACAGAAGACGAAGCGGTCGGCCAAAGATTTGTCCAACAGAACTCGCACAGCAGTCTGTAAATCCTGCACACAAAACATCATCCAAGTACCTAAAGAAAGTGTCTCACCTTCAGATTCTTGGTGGTGACGATGACCTCTCCGGTACGGTTGGTGGTGAGGCCGTGCGCTGACGGGAAGCTTCGGCGAGGCGGTGGCGGAGGCGGAGACTTGGAGGGTTTCTCTGTACGGTACCGGGCCACGTTGAGATCGACTGTAAACAGAAGACAACACGACAGAGCTCAAAGCAGAGCCGCAGAAATCTCCTGTAAGAGTTTAAATCAAGTTACAACACAGTAAACAAACTGAATCTATCGCACAGATGGTCGAAAAAAAACAAACGACTCACCCGACCCTCGATGCGAGCCGCCTCCCTCCATACTGTTCAGCTTCTGGGCAGCCAGCTGCACTTTGCCAGGCTGTTGGTCCCCGCTGGGTGTAGTGGTTGTGGTGGTGGTGGTGGCTGCGGTCCCAGTGGTCCCAGCTGCAGGAGAAGTAACAGTGGTGGACGTTATTGGGATGGTGATCTGGGGCTTGGGGGGCACCGCCGGCTTGTTGATGTGCCTGGCAGCGAAGTCGAGGTCTGGGATGGCCTTCATCAGTTCAGCCTGGGTCTCTTCCAGCAAGCGATTGATGTCCTGGGCGCTGAACTGGGTCAAGCTGGCACGCTTCTCCTCCCAGTCCCGCTCTGCCGCCTGACACACATACAGATATAGACAAATGATGAGCTGCGACTTGCAAACGGTGAACAGAGCGAGCTGGAACATCATAATGAAGATACATTCATGCAGTGTGTTTTCTAAAGCTGCTGCCGGTGTGTGTGTGTGTGTGTGTGTGTGTGTGTGTGTGTGTGTGTGTGTGTGTGTGCAGGGTCTCAATCAGAACATTAAGCTGGATTCAAATGTAAATGGTCGTCGGCCATCTGCTATGATGTTAAATGAAGACAAAAACACACAATCAGCGGCTGATTACCAGTCTGACTTCAGCCGACACCGACTTATCACCGGGGCGCCTCGGCAGCTCATCGAGGACCCGGTTTCTGAAGGACATCGAAGGCTGGATGTCCTGCTCGGGGCCCGAGGAGTCCGCGTCGCCGGCGGACACGGGCATCCAGTTGGCGAGGCCGGCACTGGTGCTCAGGTCGGTGAGGCTGAGAGGAGGACTGTTCAGGATATCCAGGTCAGAGCTGCGACTCATGTCCTCGGCTCGCTTCTGTGATTGGCTGGAGACGTCCTCGGGGCCTTTCCACGCACCTTCTGTGACTTGTCTGTACATATAGGAGGGATACAAGAAACTACAATACACACAGGACACCATGAAGGTCTACACGGTGTTAGAGAAATACACAAACATGATGCTTTGTCACGTTAAACATGTTTATTAAAAACCAGCACTGCGCTCGGCCACCAGAGCGTGATCGTAATTATCACATTTATCTGATTAGTTTTTATTTGAATGATTTAGTCTTTTCAAAATGTTGCACAGTCTGAAAAATGATAAATGATAAAGTGACAAACTGCTGCGATGATTTATAAACTGTTGGTTAATATGCTGAACACAAACTCACATTTACGTTCCTTTGTGCAGATTATCTGTGTGTGTCTGATCTTACATAATAATTATATTTTTATTGAATAAATAACTGACAAAGTGTTTAAGGAATCATCCGGCTCTATTCGACGTCTCAGAGTCGGCGGAGGAAACGAGCTGACCTGGTTTAACATGAGAGATGAGGCGTAATCGGACTGGGGAGCGTTTGATATGCGTACCTGCGGAGCGTGCTGAGCGCATCGGTCATGGTGTTGCAGCGCTTCAGCAGGGCGTCCAGGCGATGCGGCTCCTCTTTCAGGAACTTAACAGCCTCCACCTCCACCCTCAGCACCACTCGCATCTTACTCTGCAGGCTGGGGAACTGGTCTGCATGGGAGGGAGAGAAGGAGGAGAGGAAAGAAGGAGGTGAGGAGGAGGAGAAATGACGGACGGATGTGGAGAGAAAGTGGCGTGTCAAAGGTGTTGAGATAATGATGTGTGGAAGAATGAAGGTAGAGAGGGAGGAAGGGGGAGATTACAGGATGCTGTCGCAGCTCTCTGAAGATTTTTTCTGTCACATCCAGACGGAGGATTCAGCGGAGGTCGACCACAGTAGCAAAAAACAAAGTCTGCGCTCATCGGTGGGTGAACACGTAGACAATCACCGGCAGTATCGGAGACGCCACTCAAACGCTGCATCAAAGCACAGTGAGTCTGTAGGCGCCGGGCGGACACGCTAAGCAGCGGCGGTCGGTCTACGTGTCGTTATAACGAGGCCTGAGAGCTTTGCTGCTGCTCATTAATATTCAGCGTGGAGAGTGGAAGTACACGGGTCAGAGCGGCAGGACAAGAGGCTAAACCTGAAACTTCATGAATATCAATTAACGCCAGAGAAGACTCATTAATATTCATGTGACTCACACGTGGTATTTCAGCAATAACGAGTACTTGAACTACGACCCAAAACTACATTTAAGTATACATCACATACATTTATCATGCAGTAACTTTACTTTAATAACAATGTTATACTCCGTCATATTTGAGAAAATGTTGATCAGTGTTTCCCAAAACGAATATTTGAGAAGTTTAAAGAATCAACTCTGTAATAATCAATTAATCAACTCAAACAGCTGCTCACTTTATTATTTTCTTTGGGACACGAATTGATCCTCATTCGGTGCTTGTGTGTGTGTGTGTGTGTGTGTGTGTGTGTGTGTCTGTGGTAATAGCAGTGTGTGTTTGGATGACAGTGGAGCTCTGTGGCACGGAGGCAGAAAGGCTGTGATACAAACACTACTTCAGGTTTTGGTCTGTTCGTGGATTTATCGACGATAAACACGGTGGTTATTTATAACGTCATAACTTACTTTTGAGCTCGGTCAGCGTCTCTCCCAGCATCCTCAGCTCTTTGCTCTTCTGCTCCACGTCCTGCTCCGTCACCAGGCCGTGGTTGACTGACGAGTTCCTCTGCAGCTCCTCCACCGACTTCTCCAGGTCGCTGTGGAGCAGCAGCATCGTATCACAGACTGCATGTAGTGAATAATGCTCCATCTGTCTCCTGCATTCTTCTGTACAGGCTGATTAAACCTTCTGTGTCATCTGTCCAACCTCTGACTGACTCACAACTACAGACTAAAACTGCAGAACTTTAAATCTTAATATAATTTGAACAGGTAAGTCGATTTGTCAGTACTGTCAACACAAAACTTCAGCATGGAGACTGCAGGAGTCCAAACTACTGCGATATAAACAGATCAGTAGTTAATTCTCCAGCTGATGTTCCACTTTAATCTTAACATCCGCGATACTTCAAATATAAATCTCACTGCATGTGTGAGCGTCACCTGATGCTCTCATCATCTTTTAATTATGATGACGACGCCTGGACTTTGAAGCAGAGCAGACTTCCAGTGCTCTGATATATTTTGCTCGATGCTCAGTGTGTGTGAGGTCGTGCTGTCGCTGCGTGTTCCTCCGCACCGAGGCGACCGAGACAAACGACCCTTTATTCGTTTGGCTCGTCGCATAAATCAATCGAGCTCTCGGACTCACTGCAGCTGCTGGATGAGCAGCTCCTCCTGGTTGAGGTACTTGAGTCTCTCCTCCTCCACGAGGAGGCGCTGTCTCTGGAGCGGGTCCTCCTGCGTGCGCATGGCGTCCAGCATCATCAGGCTCAGCTCCGACTCGGTCTGCCTCAGCAGGGACAGGACCGAGTCCTGGTTCTCCAGCTGGAACACAGAGACGCGATCCTTTCATTCAGCTCTCAATCATCTCGGTACACATTTAAACTATAATAACTTCATTTTATAGCAGCTTTCACACATGAAAGTACTTTTCATAAACCGTATAAACACTAAACAGATTAAAAAGTCACAAACTGACAATTTAAAATAAAATATTTCTATAAAATTTAAAGTTTAAAGTATTTACGGTCCGTCATAGGAAGACGCTGCCTGTCTGCATTTCTTTGTCTTAACTTAACTGCAGTGTTGGATGACCTGAGGCAGCGGCTGGGAGTGTGAGCGCGGAGGTGTTAAACCTTTCAGAGCCTCATAAACTCAGAAAAACATAAAAAATGGATTGACGGTGTGAAGATGCTAAACTGGGTCAGGCTGGAGGCTGCGCTGCACAGAGACGACGAGTTTCTGTTGATTAGTCCAGCCTCACTGATGGAAACAGGGTGGACAAAATATCAGAAACACCTTTCAGGATGTTGTGACTCAAACATGCACCCACACGTACAGATCAGGTTAACAGCGACCCCATCGTTAAACTAATGAACTATAAACTGAGTGTGTGTATGCTTCCTGCACACACTCACCTGCATGTTGCGCAGCTGCGACAGTTGTTTGCGCAGTGCGTTGGTGTTCTGCTGGAGGCCTTGTAGGTGAAGCTGCATCTGCAGGCGAGACACCGCCACAGGCTGGTTGGCCCCCGAGGGTGGAGGTGGCATCAGGGCCAACGGAGCAGATGGTGTCAGAGCTGCCCGACAAAAAGAAACAAACATTAAATCTAAATCGAGGGAACGTTCTCGTTTGGTTTCGGAGCACTGCGATAGAAGTTGTCTCAAAACGATGCGAGCAAATCAAACGTTTTAAATGAAAGCTGGAGGGCGGATGGAGAGAAACTCTTTAGAAAGACTCCCCAAAGGTTTGTCTCTCATGACCTCAAATGTCCATCAAGTAGAGAAAAAAACTTTTAGACTGACTGGAAACAGAAAATTGGTTCCACTGATTTGGCAGCAGCGATTCAGGACAAGTTCTATCTGTGCTGAAGGTCAGGGGTGGAGACTACAGCCGCACGTCGACTTAATGATAAACAACACGGGGACAAACAGGGTCAGCGGTGAAAAACATTTTCACCGAATCCAAACAGGTCTCATTATAAAAGAGTCCCCAGACAGCCAAAATGTGTGAGCGCTTCCAACTCAGATAATCCTTTGAAATGACGATGAATGCTCTGACAGTAATTAGGGAGTTTGAGTCACACGCATCATGCAGAACGAGACAAAGGGGAAAATAACTGCAGACAATCGACTGATAACAGGCGGAAGAGATGATTTGAAAGGCTGAAACGAACAAAGAGACGACACCTCTGCAGACTTCCTGTTCTCTCACCTGAGGACGGTTCATGACTTTATTTAAGCTGCATTCACATCTGATTTACACCTCGCATTAAGGTGTGTTTTGGGTGACCGGTACAGGTGGAAATGCAGCAAACCACCTCCAGATGTGATACAGTTTAAATTCAGAGAATCTAACAACAGTGAGAAATCACTGTGCGGCTTCTGTTAACAAGGCAAATCATTTATGTAGTCAGAGAGCGGCCTACACACTGACTCAATATACAAAGACAGGATTCATTTATTTTTAGATTTCCTGAAGACTGGACAAACAATTAAGATTGATTTGTCGCAGACGGCATTTCATGATGTTCAAACTCGCTCTAATCTGATATCTGGGAGCGTTTTGCCGCACAGATCTGAGCTTAACGAGGAGAAACACATTAAGAACACCAGGTGTGAGAGCGGCTCCTTTATTATCTCTAACACGTCCGCAGAGAGAGATCGCGTTTTAATTCAAGGTGTGAATGAATGATCGCGGAGAGATCAGCACCTCTGATTGACTTTCCGCTGCCTCCACAGTTCGGATGAATCAGAGGAACGTCTTAAATTTAACTGCGAGCTCAGTCTGATAACAGTTTGACGAAGACTGACTGAAGGGAAACAAACTTTCATCATCCCGGCAGACGTAAGGAGATAGAAGTCTTTTTAAATTAATGTTCAGTCAATTTGAAGTTGCAACAAAATATCCAGGCTTATCTATAATACGACATGAGATCAGACATTTTGATAACGAGAGCACATTAATTTAAAATCAGAATCTCAGACTGAGCTCTTCATCAAAAGAAATCAATTCATTTCGCCCTTATTCAGCTTTCATAACACGAGCTTTCATCAGCAGTCGCGTGGCTGTAGCACTTTTGTGTTTTATTATTGAGGAGGCGTGAACGCGGCAGATTATTTTCCTAACATGTTTCCAAAAGCTCACCGGACTCATCGAACACGAGGAGGAAAAACCTTGAAAACAAAACATGTTTGTTTTGTTTTAGAATTAATGCAACTCGAATGATTTCGGACTGAAAAGACAGAAGAAGGGTGAAAAGCGAAGGACACCAGCTGAGAGGGAGGCGAGTCCTTCAGCATCAACACACAAACACACTTTTTGGAGGCTCGTGGGGATCCGAATAAAGAATACAGAACACAGAGGGGGGACACGGGGGAACAGGAACACATAGCTACCTTTCTTTTTTTTAGTTCGTCCAGCTAAAACAAGAAGCATGAGCAGCGGTTACACAACAGCAGCAGAAGCCGGCACGTACAGCATGAAGAAGCTTGCAGAGTCAGCCATTACGATCACATATGAGGCACTTTAAGAATTATGCAGAGAAAATGAAACAGCGGCAGCTCCGCGAGAGGGAGAAGAGCCAATTTATGTGGCTATCAAACAGGCGGCAGAGGGGAGCAGTGACAGGCAGTGATAGGAAATAGTTCTTTTTGGTAGTGAGCACTTACTGTCAGTTCCCGAGCAGTCGCTGGCTGACTCAATCTTCTCCCTGGAAGAGGCAAGTGTTAAAGTACTTACAGCCAGAACACACTATCGACTTAGCTACTGAGAAGCTATTGATATACAGTGGAAAATGTGCGAAATATATGTGCTGTGTTCACAGTGTACTTCCCGGTGTGTGTGTGTGTGTGTGTGTGTGTGTGTGTGTGTGTGTGACCGACAGTAAATTAGGATTTCAGACATGATTCATAATCATTTTCCAACGTTGCTGACAGACGCTGTGCAGCTTAAAGACAAATCCTGTAACTTTCCTCTGATAAACTGACTGTTGATCCTGTGATCAGGTGACCTGTGATCAGGTGACCTGTGATCAGGTGACCTGTGATCAGGTGAACGGTGTCTCTGTCAGTCGTACGTCTGTTCTCACACTATGTAACTTTGGGCTCCGGGTCGGGAGAAGTACGTAACGCTTTACGGCACTAAGTCACACAGCACCAACTATTTCACTGATTCTGGTGAAACTGGATCAGATTTTATGGAGAAAATGTTTCCTGGTTTTCTCTCTGATGTCCTCCGGCTTTAAGATTAATTTTTGGTGTGAACATTTTATCATTCATATTTCAGTTTTGAGTGCGATGTGTTCGTATTGTGCACGGTGGAAAACTTGAACTCAACCATCGTGTGTTGAGGCAAACGTATCTGTAAATGGAGTGTTTACACATGCAGTATTTATGTGTGTGTGTGTGTGTGAGACTTACGGGCTCTCTGCCTCAGGCGCTCGGCTCAGAACTCTCTGCAGAAGCCCGGTCAGACTGGCTATCTGCTTCTCCATGGCCTCCATACGCTCCCTGGATCCACAAACCGAACATTCACAGAACACTGTGTCAGACGTCTCACTGAGTTTTTACATAATTCACTATGAATACTAGAAAACTGTCCGGTGCTCTCAGTGCTCTCAGTGTACTGGTGTAATCTTCACTGCTGCTTCAAGATGGACGAGTTGATAAAACGGTTCCTGAATAATAATTCATCTTAACATGGTCATAACTGTGTAAATCAGGAGTGTCATGATCTTGAGTCGTTGTTTGTTCTCACAACTTCCTCCTTTAAAAAGATGAACTTGATATCAGCTGTGATAAAACAGGAGAAACATCCTGAGGCCATCCGATACAAACTTAATTACCTTATTTAAATAGGAGTGAAGACGAGCTGCAGTGAGTGAACACAGTGTACTCTACAGTCACGCTGTGGACGTCCTACCTGGTCTCCGTTTCGTTTCCCAGCAGAGGTGAGCCGAAGCCTCCGGCGCTCCCCCCCTCTCCTCCAGGACCGGCCATCAAGCAGAGCTGCTCTGAGGTGAGACCCAACCCTGAACCCTGTCCCCGGGCTTTGGGACTGTCCCCAAACACAGACGAGGTCACGGAGTCTCTCCTCAAGCTCTGCCTCCCGGGCGAGCCCCGACCCGGCATGGTGCCGCCGTAGGAATCCCTCATGTCAGGTATCTTCTGCGGGGAGGAAGGAGGCGGCACCCGCAGCCCCATGGCCAACATGGACGCAGCGTAGGCGTCGTTATAAAGCGGCCCGCCCGGCCTGTAGAGAGCGGCGCTTTCCATCAGCTCACCCTGCAAAGCGGCTGCTGTATAAGAGGTGAGTGAACGCATCGATCCAGCACCTCCTCCTCCGCCGCCTCCGCCTCCTCCTCCTCCACGGCGGTATAAGGAGCCGTAGGGGTCTGCTCTGGCAGGCAGAGGGGAGTGAGGACCTCCCGCGAGACTTAGTCGACTCGTGTCTGGGCCCAGGGAGTAGGGATCCGCGTAGATCCCACCTCCACCACGTTCGTCTCCCCGCAGCAGCACCATGCTCCTGGATCCCCCCACTTCATCATCGGGCTTCACGTCCCTACGCTCCAAGATGGCGCTGGAGGAGGCACAGAAGGCCTGCTGGCTGTGATGGGGCTGATGGAGCTGTGGTTGCTGGTGGGGAGAGGAGTGATGGGACTGGGAGTGCGGGTGTGGATGCGGGTGTGGCAGGGAGTGGGTGTGGTGGGGCGGCCCGGCGTAGGAAGAAGGCCGGCCGCCGCTGTAGAGGAGGCGGGCGCGAGACGGCGAGCCTTGAGGGGAGGCGGAGGAAGATGAATGCTGGGAAGACATGGGCGGGTTGCTGAGGCGGCGGTTGGGTGGAGAGTCCTGAGGCGCGTACACCATCTCCCTCTATGAAGAAACAGAACAGATGTAGACGTTGTCTTTTTGGGGCTGAACTCTACATCCACCTTCTGTGGGCGGAGATGTTTACAATGACAACAAGCTCGTTATAGAGAGAAAATGGAGCTCAGCGGTAATAAATCAAACTTTGAGCGCTCTTATCTTCATACCAACTAGATAATTAATGTTTCCTCCACCTGTGAGGGCACAGCGATAAAAGGAAGCTGGAAATTGGACAGAAATCGATGGGTTAAGTGTCCTCAGAGCCGCAGAGGAAGCAGGACGTGTCTTTAAAAGGTCCGGTGTGGATCGTTTATTAGAAATGTAATCTAATATTCACAGCTATCTTTTCATTAGTGAGACTAACACTGGCTCCAATCTATTTTTGTGTAAGACACGTGAGGAGGCGGCGTTTAAAGCCTAAAGCAGATGGATTATGGGTGATTTAAGCTATTTATTGTTTGTTTCCATACAAACTGTAACCTAGATAGCTTAGTCAGCTTTATTACAGTGTGTGGGAGGACCTATGAACACACACACACACACACACACACGTGTGTGTGTGAGCATTCCTCATCACATGAGCACAGTGAGACTTCAGATGTGAGCATCATGTATCAAACAGCATTTGAATGATGATGCACGCTGTATCTTTATTAAAGTGAATTATTGCCTCATGCATGAATCATCAACAATGACCTTATTTTTTAATCCGTCATGAAACAAAGACGATGGAGGAGAATAGAAGAAAAGCAACACCGTCAATATTTTAGAGACCACACAACATTTCACGTCCTGTTTTCAGAGGAGCTCGTGTCCTATAAAGAGCCGCAGAGCTTCACACCGTGGATAGAAACGTGAAGACAACGCACAAAGTTCAAATGTCACTCTAATATTTCAAACTGCATCTGTCAGAAAAACGTCTGCTCTCAGTCATTCTTCTCAAAGTTTACAGAGCTTCATAAATAAAATAAAAGTCCCACTCGGAGTGTTTGTAGTCCTGGTTTAACTTACAGTAGGAGATGTTTGGGGAAGAAGATCTGTTGTCGGTGCAGTTTACTGCAGCATTTTACAACAATTCATACAGTAGTTGCTGCTTCAGGACTGACGGGAAAGACTCCAAATTGCCCCCTTAAGTGCGTTTTAAGTTGCACTTGATAGCTTATTGACGGGCCGAGCATGAAGGGATTATCTTTTGGCGGTGATCCCAAATGTCTGAGAGAGAGAGTCAAAACAAAGCGGAGCGGGGCAGCAGCAGGGTGTGAGTCAAAGCCGAGCGTCGTCAGAGGATACTGGCCAAGAGTAATAGATACGGCGAGGAAACACAAAAGAAGACAACGCTGTAATTGCTTATGACGCACAGAGCTATCTCCCGGAGACCACGCAAATTGAAAAACCAATATTTCTACATAATAACCCTTAGGCCTCTTCCAACAACACCCCATGGACAGCCTCGCAGCAGACTAATGACTCCAGTGCCATCATCTTCCATCTTGTATCTTAGCAACAGCCTCGTATCGACACCATCCTTTAGACGTTTCATTCCACCTCCAAGACCCCCTGAAGAAACAAGACGTCTGCCGCAGGTACACCCCCGAAAGGTTTGTCCCATGGCGCCGTTCAAACATGGCCTTTCTCCCGCTGAGGGAAAATCTGCCAATCAATCTCATCCTCAAGCACACTCAGCGCTCCGGTTCCTGCAGCTCGGATGGACTTCAGTAATCCCGGTCATGCTTTTGTGGTGAGCAATCAGGGAATCATCTCGGCTCTGCTGGCCGAGGTTCAATAAGCTCTCACTCACACACACACACACTCACACACACACACACACACACACACACACTTGTCCTCGTCACTCACCTTGACTCTGGCAGAAGCAGCAATGTACCTCACACACACACACACACACACACAAAACTCAAGGTAAGCCTGCCGCTGTGATAAGGCTGTAAAATGCTACGAGGATTTCAGAGCCATGGTGCAATCTGACGACGGTGACCAATCCCACAGGAGGCACGAACAGCTGACCTCCAACACGTTAGAGGGAGGCTGCAGATCACGCACACCGGAGGCCAGGAAAGCAATCACACACACACACACGCAGAAACACACACACACGCAAGTAAACCAAAAGGCTGTTTGATTGACGGCAAGAAAAAAAATGACAACGTGTCAAAGAAGCAGCGCTCGCGTCGCCTCGACTGTCGAACATGCAGATTAATTTCTCACTCTGAGCGCTGCATATGTCCGCTTCCCTCTAATGTGATTTATCTAGTTTATAATTTATTTTATTCCATAAAAGCAGCATTCTCTCACACTTTAAATTGCCACTTTCTCATTTCCATAATCACAGTGTAATTAGACGGCAACAAAAACACGAGGGCTCACACGGCAGAGCCGAACGGCATCAGGCGCTGTGTGTCGGTTTATTTTGCTCCAGCTGCAACCAAACGCACACAGCATTAGTAATCATGCTAATGAGGCCGATGGCACATTTATTCTGCCGGCAGCTGACGGATGAATTAAGATAAATCCTGATGTGGCTCATCAATACATGAACAGGAGGAGTGTCACAGGTAGTGGGAGTACTAAAAAAAGGTCTGATCGATGATGAGCGAGGGGAAGATGACTTTATGTGTCCGGGCTGGCGTCACACCTGACATGAAGGTTTGTTTCCTGTAACGAGCTGTAAGACTGATGGCTGCTAAATGATCGGTCAGTTTTCAAGTTCAAACTCTGAATAATAATTTAACCTCAGAAGACTTATTAATTATTTCGTGTCTGCGAACGTTTGGCTGGTGTTAATTCACCACCCAGGTCAACGCGTCACACAGACGGGATTATTACTCAGCTGAATCTCTTCAGTTTCAGCACCGCTGGTTTAAAGTTGCTTTTCTGTTTTGTGTCATTGTAAATTTAACGTCTGCTGGTTTTGCAAATAAACCAAACAAATCCATTTTAGCGGACATTCAGACGTGAGCGCGAGCCTCGATGAAGCCGGTTAATCGGCGAGATAAAAAGTTCCGTTAGCTTCAACACAAACAAACGCAGCCCCAGAAAACCCGCCGTCACCTTCACACACGGCCGACACATGGGCAGTAGAGGAGGTCATTCATCTCAGTGTCCTTGAATCCCAGGCTGCACCACCAGAGCCTTGAACCGTCCTTCCACTGCCGTCACTCTGTGTCATAAGTTCAGCGCAGTCCATTCGCCGACACTTCCACTCCGGCACTCTGCATCCACAAGCCCGTCCTCAGATGAACCGGGCCGCAGTCGATCATCTCTGAACAGTGTTTGTTATTTTACAGTCTGTCGGCGTTCGGCACAGTCAGCAGCGGCGATGTGAAGGGCTGGAGCTCGTCCAAGAACAGCAGTGCTGGAGTGAGGTCACATGACTCACCGGTGGCCTCTCAGAGAGCCGATGAGACGAAGTTCTTCTCGGACAAACCAGTGTTTGTAAACACTGAAGCGATGTTGGTGTGAGGTGGGAGACAGATGCTGGCAGGAGGTGAATAAATAACCATTTTGACGGGGGAATTACAAAACGCATTATTCTCTGAATGATTTGGTTGCCTGCTATCAGCCACCGGCAGGAAGAGACAAGTGTTTTGTCTCGCTCTCTAATCCACGAGTCAAAGCCAGCTGCACACACAGTGAATTGGTAATGAAGGAAAAGGTGACTGACTGAAGCACGATCGGCTTCTTGGCTTCTTTTTACATTCTGGCACCAAAAGAATAAAAAACTAAGACAGATGAAAAGTCACGAATATTTTGCAGCGTATTTGGAAAATATATTGCTAATCACAGGAAGACGGACGCACAGCACTTACCCGCAGGTCTCCGTTAGCCAGGTGTGGGTTGTGGTGTCCGGGGTAAGTGCCGTAGATCGGCTCTTTGCAGTAAATCTTAATCACGCAGCGGTCCTGAACGTCCCGCGGATCCTCCAGCTCGTAGAAGACGTTACGGGTCTCATCTTTGATCAGCAGAGCCGTGCTGGGAGACCTGAACATCAATAGTCATAACACTGATAAACAGTCCATGCAAAGACAATTTCAGCAGCTATTACCGGCTAATAATCAGCGCTGTACATTCATTTACAGACTTAAGGGGGAATTGGAAGACCTTTAACTGCATGAGGCGCCGTAATGAGAGAATCAGCTGGGCGCAGTCTCATATTGAACTCATCACAAGTGTAATATTCAGCCAGTTTGGAGTTAACGGACTCCTGCTGACAATACTAATGTGTATCAACGAGCAGAGTCAGAGCAGGTTGTGCAGATAATCTATAACGGACAGCTCGATGAAAAGTTTTGGTCTCAGATAGAAAACTGTTGAGGAACACAAAAGTGCAGCTGAAATTCATCCTCAGTGAGAAGATGAAGTCTGTTTGGACTCGGTCAACGTGGTTACATCCAAAAATAAGACATTAAAGTTCATTTTTTGTAGCGATAACACCTCTGACTATTTGTGACTTAAACGCACTGTACATTTCTGCATGTCATGATTCTTCTCTCAGGGTAACGTACAAGAGCTGAAGTCACATGACTGAAGTCGCTGTGACGGATAAAACGGGACAAACACGACTCATTCTAGAATCGGACTGAATCCCAGCTTGATCTGCCGTTGTGTGCCGAGCGAGGACTAGCAAACTGCCCGTCAGAAATTTTGGTCACTTGATGTCAGGTTGCGGCTTTCTTTTCACCGTGCTGGGTCGAAGTGACAAACAGAGCGACACGAGGATGGAAAACATTGAAGCTGGTTCGAGCTGTGTGTGCTTCCTCTCCTCCTGTCACGACTGAGATCAACCAGACAAACTATAAATATGTGAGCACGTTTTTTAAAGAGACAGTCGACAGGACGGCACAGATGATCAACGCAGCACGTCTTAGTCTCGTTAGCGACCCTGATTTCTACCTACATCAAAGCTTTCAAACTAACCTTGACCGATGTCATCAGCCGGATCTCTCCACAAGGACAGACGGGACGGTTTATGTTCTGCTTTAAATGACCCGAGTGCTCGATTCGGGTCATGGCTTGATGATCGGATCACACAGTGTGAGCACATTAAGCTCTGGCTTCACAGACAGTTTACTCGTACTGTAACTAACAGTGTGCAGGTAACTGTATGAAGACTCAATAGTACCATCTACTCTGCAGTCCCTGAGCGGGATCTAAATTTAACTTTAAACGGGTTTGTTGAAAAAGGTTCCAGTATCGACATTTGTGGGCTGTGAAAAGTTCCAGTTAGTAACACACCGCGGTCGCCCACTCGGAGGCTCGGAGCGGTTCTTCTGTAAACAGATGCTGCGTTATTAAAGTTAATATTTCCTCAAACAAACGATGAGAAGAATTCAGATCTCAGTTTGTCTTTTCATGATCTGTTTGAGCGTTAACAATCCGACTGTATGCGTGCTCACTCGTGGCTTGTTTCACACCTTCTCTGGCTTTATTGATTTTCATCTGTTTGTTTCGTGCTTTCATCCTCCACCTGTTCAAAAACTCATTATTTTTACGTCTGTGTCTGCCGATGAAATTGCATTTTTCCAGTTGTTTTTTTTTTACACTGCTTGTGATTGATAAAACTTGCAGTGCAGAGTTTTTATGTGATGCAGGCGTACCTGAGCATGGCCATGGTCAGCCTCTGGGGGAACATGTGCACGATGAGGGCCCTCAGGGTGTCCAGGCTCGTCAGCTCGTGGGTCAGGTGCACCCGGCGGGTTTCCTCCCCAAGCTGGAGGAACAAGATCCCTGCATTTATGGATGGGGAGGAGCAATGAGGGAGATCCATGATGGGTGGAGGTGGGGGTGATGAACAGAACAGAATGTGGAGGGACAATTTTCACCTCAGAGTATGAGTGTGTGTTATCGCACGCAGTGTATTCAAACACAGACACACAAGTAACTGCCTCTCCACAAACATCTCAGCTGCTTAATGCTGCAATACATCATGTTTAAATGTCTGACGGTCGTTCTGTGTGGACGACATCGTGGTCAGGCTGTAAATATTCCTCACTGACCGACACGATTCTTACAGTATGAGGAACATTTGTCCTCATCTGTTCATGAGACGTATGACACCTGAACAAATGAAGACCCGTCAGTGTAGAAAGGGAAGTTTAAACACTCTGCAGCTCTCTGTGTGGTTTCATGAAGCCTCTGTCTGTAAGCTGCCGTGAACAGGTTTGCAGTACATGAACATATCAAAGCTGCAGCTTCCTGCTCACACTGTGTGAGTTTTTTAACAGATGCTCCGTCAAGGACTACAATCAATCATCGGATGCATTTTGTCCCACGTTTTTCCAGCTCCTACGAATGCATCACCCTCCTCCTCGCAGAAGATTTTGCGTGTTGCCAGAGTCATTAATCACAGGCGATTCATTTGGAGGCGTCAGGCAGCTCGGTTTATATTCAGCAGTGGACTAAAGTCTGACTTTGACTCTCAGACTTAGATCAGGTTTAAAGACACTTGATGCTGTCCGTCCAATAAATGATTCTCTCTGCTTTAAAGACGGCGTGTGATTGGCTCTCAGCCTGTCCATCAAACGGATGTCGTCAATAGACTGGACATATTCACATCATGGAGGCCGACACGGGGCAGTGAAAATGACGGTGCATCAACGTGAGCTGCCGGCTGAATGAGGCTGGATTGAATCATCAGTTGTGGAGCGACCAATTCAAAACGCTGAATGTTATCTGGCCCTTTGTTTCCCGGAGTAACGCAGGGAAACAACATGGCTCGACTGCGATGGAAACGATGGAGGACGGATCAGCGTGTCGGACCTCTTCCTGCTTGAGACGACCGTGAACGTGTAAAACGACATGACATGTGGGAGTTCAGTGCAGAGCGGCTCTGCAGGTGAGTTAGACAGAGCTGCAGCAGGTCGACTGAGGACAGAGACAGAATAATATAGTTTAGTTGTATCGATTAACAGACCTGCAGCGAGAGCAGAGTGGTGCTTTGAGCTAAACGCTAACATCAGCATGAAAACACGCCAACACTGGCGTGATTTAACATGTGTGCTGATATTTGATAATTAACTAGCAGGATTCATCCTCTGGGGAGGAGGACAGTTGATGATGTTTCATCCTGGACTAAAGTGATGGAGCGACCTACACTGACATCTAAAGAGGCGCACAGAAAAACATGAATCAGCAATAATTCGGACCAAACCTCCAACATCATTTGCAGAAATGCAGCCTCGACCGTGAAGGAACCTCCACCCTGCTTCACGGTGCAGACACTCTCCAGCCCTTCGAACAAACTGTCTTCTGCTACAGCCAAATATTGGAAATGTTGACTCATCAGTCCAGAGCACCTGCTGCATATTTTGTCCATGTTTTCACGCATAGTCGAGTCTCTCGGCTTCTTGGCTTCGTTTCCATGTTGGAGGTTTGGCTCTTTCTTCCATGAAGACCACGGGAGGTGGGTGTACCTGGTTTCACTGGTTTCTGCCAGTTCTGGTGGCACTGTTGGACGTCTGAAGGGAAATGAGCTCGATGTGTTTTTCATCTGCTGCAGGAAGTTTCTTTGTGCTTCTTCAAAACTTCTTGAACATCTTGAAACCCCCGTGTGGTTTGAAATCTTTGTGCTGATGCAGTGTCTTGGAGCATGACGGTAGCAGAGTTCGGCTGATTTTAAAGCTGTTTCTGTTTCAGGTAATGAGCGTGGATCTGACACACACCTGACTGACTGTAATCCTACAAATCTCTGACTGTGTGTAAGTGTACCTTGAAGAACTGATACAAAAAGTATTAATACAGACCAAACAAACAGTGCTAGCTATCTCTGCAGCAGATAACCCCGTACAGTATCACAGCGTAAACGTGTCACAGCGTAAATATTTTAAGTCGGTGGTCTGACCTGGCGCTCGAAGCTTGGCCTGGCTGGACGAGCGGGCCAGCGGCAGGCTCTGGCGGAGCCGGTTCATCCGGTTAAAGCCGATGGGGATGTCGGGCTCTGACATGGTCTCCAGATTTTCAGCTGACGCGAAGGATACCCTGCTGGCCTGGTCGGCGAGAGCCGGCTGTGTTGGGCTGAGTCGGGTCACACGAGGCGTGCGAGTCTGCAAGACACGAGATAAGAAGTTAGGACGGAGAGGAGATAAAGATAGAACAGATGATGCTGAGGCAGTAACAGAAATCAATGAGCTGACAGGAAAAAAAAGAAAGTGGAACGCACAAACAAAAGAAAAACAAAACGGCTTTGTGAATCAATGCAGAGACACAAAACAGTGACTGGAAAAGAAAAGCTGTTAGCAGACAGACAAATAAAGAGTTTACCTCAGACAAAGCAGCGTTACATCTTCCTCTACGACAGAGGCTGAAGCCTGAAGATAAAATTAGAGCGGCGCAGCCAGCCGGGTTAAACAAACGAACTCACCAACGTTAGAGTGTAAATACGAGTCCAGCTGCATTAATAATGACGCACAAACTGAACAATGCTTCAATTAAATTTTCACGAGAGCAGAGTGGAGTGTGTCGACGCGCTGATAAAAACTGAGTGAAAACATAAAAAAAGGATGATGCAGCTACGAGAGCGAGCTGGCCCCCCCGAGCCGTCGACAGTTAGCTGAACACAAGCGTTGTAGCGCTAATGACCACCACAAAGCCGGAGCTCTATCCGACATGCAGATCACCACGGATATTTCACCTGTCCAATTCTGAAGCAGCGGGGAGCCCCAAATTTATGAAGGACCTCTCATTACAGCACAACGAGGAGCTGCTGCAGCAGGTTGGCTTTTAATGAATCCTCACTGACAGACATTTTCCGGCCCAAAGAATACGGTAATGAGCTCCCACAGTGCTACATGAAGCCGGCTCCGATTGCCTTCTGCATCTGTGGTCCCAGCTCGGTCCTCGCGGACGCTCTGTGGGCACCGTTTGATTTCTTGAGGCTACCGTGAGCGTGCAGGCGTGACACTCAGCCGTGTGTGTGTGTGTATGCAAACATGTAGGAAGCACAGAAAAGACACACGCCATGCAGACACACACGCATGCACATTTACAATCTGTTGCACAGAGTCGTCCCCTGGGCTTCACCTGCTCTACATTAGTCTTTAAAATGCTGAAGCCGTACACGAGCGTCTGCAAACAGCCTGACAGATTATGTGTGCTGCCTCTCATGTTTGGAGATTTACGGTGTTGGCGTGTGCTTGTCAGCTAGACGCAGCACACCTTCCGTCTTCAACCACGCAAGGATCGAGCTACTGAAGAGAAAAGAACGCCGCAACAGGGAATTATAAAGTTTGTGTGTAGTGAACCGAGCAGGGAAGAAGAAGAAGAGAGCAGATAGAGGTTAGAAAAAGAGCACGCCGGAGAAAAGAAACACGGAGAAGAGAATAACAAAACAGGACCGAGCCGAGCAGAGAAACTCAAAGATGACGCCAAAGAAACAGTCGATAATCCTTCCCACGGGATCTCTGCGGACGTCCGCCCTCTCTTCTGCCGTCATTTGTTAAAGACGCTCGCTGCAGTTACGGCGATAAGTAACGGTTTAATTCAAACATTGACTGAAGTGTGAAAGAAATCGATTTTCACGGCGACTTGAGAGAGATTCAGAAAAATGAGGAAATGTCAGAGAGGTTTGAAAACGCTGAATCAAATATGGAAATAAAATAAAGATTCGTAGATCATTCATCGAGTACTTAGAGAAGATTAAATATGTTTACATTGACAGATTAAAAGCAGTTTGTTTGTTTAATCTGATGAAAGATGAAAAAATGTCCGTTAACTGCGTGTTTAAGTTAATTAGCACAGTAGTTTTGGGTTATGTGAGTTGAGAACAAGTGGCAACCAAAAGAGAAGCTCCAAATCCGCAGTCCACGTTCACTGACTTCACTATCTGCAGGGTGTATTTAAAGTCTGCTGCTCATCACTAAAGTCTCGGGAGCCAGTTGGTACAAAATGTACGTCTGTACATACAGTCAGGAGAATGTCTCTTTCTATTTTCCAAGAGTTCAGTCATGGATGGTTTCTGATGGCGGTCACGTGGTTCTCTCCAGCTTGAAATAGAAGTGTTATCAGTGAAGGAGCACGATGAGAGGAGGTGTATAATTTCACTTGTTCTGCCGACCTGTCTGACTGTGAACCGTTCAACAGTAAAACTGTCAAGTTTCCATTAATGAGCTTTCATGTAGAAAGCCTCTTCAGTTCATTTGTCACTGCCAAAAACCTGTCTGCACGTCACAGCACAGCTCCACGCCGGTTTGTTCGAGGCACCTACAGCGTGACACCAACACAGATGGTGCGTTCACTGCAATATCGTTATTTCACCATGAGTTCTGCCTGTGTGATGTGAGGTACGGATCCACATGAGGCAGACTGTTACGGACACTAGGCAACGTACCGAAGGACACCAACAGGTGTTCAGTGAGTGCTGAAGACTTTTAACTACATGCATCACTTTACAGCCAACACCAGTTATCAATACACAACCTTATCGTACTTTACTTAGTGTTAGTCCGACCATGACGGTGGTCACACTCACATGTATGACGGTGGTCACACTCACATGTATGACGGTGAAAAGCACTTATTATTTAAATCAAGCAAACTTGACTGATATCTTACAGTCACAGAGGTTTTAGTTAACTCGTCGTCCATGTTTCTTCCATTAACATGAACAAACAGCTGGCTGCACATCAGGTCACTCCCACCACAAACACAGTGAGCAGTGCTGTAACACCGTACGATCCGGTCTGATCCATCCCAGCTGCTGCAGGACTGTTAATGATCACGACCCTGAGCCAACAATCAGTTTTAATGAGGCTGAGAAACACGATTTTTACTTCACTGTATATCAGAGTTTCATGACGGAGTGGCAGCGTCTGCTGAGTCAGGAGCCGAGGTTATAAAATCTGAATGTAACTACAATTATAGTCAGAAATTAATTGTGGACTAATTAATCCATTAATAAAAAATGTAACTGCAACAGCTGTGATCACTGAGTAATCGTTTGAGTCATTCATCAAACATCTGTGTCGGCTTCTCTCCGTGAACTCAGTATTTTGGGGTTTGGACAGTTGGAGGAGTTCTGAAGGACTGAGACGGACGTCTGTCCTGATTTTCTGACACTTCACTGATTAAAATTAACTGACTGGTTGTAACATTGGAGACCTCCTTCACAGCTCAGGAACAGACGATGTTTTCAGACGCTTACTGCAGAAGACGACACTTTACTTGTGGAAAATGCAACAAATGCTGTAAATGAAGTGACTTTTTATGCAGCACTTTCTCCCAAATAAGCCTTTTTATTGGAGCTTTAAACTGTAACAGTTCGTTCATACAAGGTTTGTCAGGGACTTCTCTAACAACACCTAATTTAACCACATGCGAGGCCACGTGCTGCTCCACAGGAAGCCGACCAGGGTGATTACAGTCTTACCTCTATTTCAAGCATCTTGTTGGGGATGAAATGACCTTTCTCCTCTCTGCGACGCTGTGACAGAAGACGCCTCGTTTATTTTATATGAATCTTCGTCCTTTCTATTTAAACCTCTTCACCAGCAGACGTGTCCTCTGCTGAGCGTTATAACTCCACCTTTCCGGCACTGATTGGCTGGTCAGACTCAGATTTCCCACCAGCTCACACACTCAGTCTTGATTGATGAGGCAGCTGTGCACAGCTGTAACATGGCCCCCCCTAAAAAACAGCTTCACGGACATTACCGCTTCGTACCGTGGCATTCCTTTTCCTGAGAGAGCGTCAGCTGATGAGATCACATGAATCGGCGTTTATGAAGCGGCTCACGCAGAGCGAGGTGAGTGCACAGGACGCACATCTTTAAAAACAGCCTGCGGGAGGCGAGGCAGGTGAAGGAGGCGAGGAGCTGTCCGATATGCCCCGCGGTCTCGTTCCATTTCCCGCAGAGCGGCTCCACGGGAGCAGCTGGGGGTTAATTGCCTTGCTCAAGGGCACTTGTTTTTAAGTGAGAGGAGGGAACCTCTCGCTCACTTCCCTGCCCAGATATTCCCCCGCTGAACCCCGAGAGTCAGCGCTGATCAGAGGCCTCGTACACTTTGTGCAGCAGTTGGAGTCTGACCTTGACAGCTCCAGACGAACCACACCACTGATTTTTACTGTATTTACGAAACAAACAAAAATCACAGTGAAGCGCGCGCCGATCCAACTCCACAGTGTAAGAACTGTATTCACTTCCGTCGTCTCTATATTACTTCAGATATATAGCCTACAGTAATAGATAATTGTCTGTTCACATAAAATCTAGTGGGAACTTCTCATCCTGTTATTGCTTTCCACAGTTCAGCCTTATTAATGTGCAGCCTGCTAAGCAAACCTCGCAGGCTTGGCAGATGGCAGTGAAGTGTCAATAAGTGATTCTGGCCACGTGCCTCAGCACAGTGCCAGTCGGCAAGCCGGTCAGGGAACACTGCAGCAGTCGGACTGCTAAGCCTTTTAGTGGTGAAAAAAAAACCCCCACTCCCGCTATTCTCTGAGTCCGATTGGGGAGCAGCGATTTTCCACCGAGCGTCGTATCAACAGCCAAACAGCACGAGGACAACAAAAGCGTTTGTCTGAATGGGTTAGAGCTGAGCTAGCTCGCTGGGACAAAGATGGCAGGCGTAGTCTGGGGATGCCTCTGTGCAGGAGCCGTCCTCGTTAGAGTCTGAGACACAGAGACGCCCCGCAAAACTTCAAGACTCCCTGAAGTGACACAACATCGCTGTAAATTAAGTTTTTTATGGATGTTTGCAGAGGACTTTTTTGGGGTCTGGACTCAGCCTTAAAGGTCAAATCTAGAGCTCTGAAATCTGGAGGGATCTCAAAGTAAAGTCACCACTCCTTCACAACAAAAAGAGCCACCTGAGCTTATTAGGCTCCTCGTGGCCACCTTCCTTTGGACGGGTTAACCCCGGGGCAGACCCAGAACCTGCTGTAGTGACTTTGTGGTCTACCCGGCCTGGGAACGCTTCCAGGAGGAGCTGGAATCTTAAAATGTTCTTGTAATTCTTATTATAGCTCCTCTAATCATGTATCACTCTCTGAGCTCTGAGTTTGTTTCTATCTGCGGCCGTCTCTCGTTTTTCTATGACTCACTCTGTTTTCACTCCGCTGACTCTAACTGTGCGCTCATGTTGAGCTGTTTCCTTCCCTTCTATGCTGGACTGTTAAAGTGAGTAACCATCGTCTGTTCCTCACAGCAGCAGCTGAATCTCACCTTTTGCATTCGCTTTGAAAAGTGCGCGGTTTATTTTCGTCTCATTTGTGCAGCTGCAGAAGCCAAAAGTCAATCCTGTGGTGAAGTCACCGCTGAGTGTGCACGAGCTAAAGTTAGCGCGATGGGCTAACGTTCCTCGACAGCAAGTTGAAAAAGAACAGACACCATTCGTGAGATATCTGATCAGTCGGGCACGATGGTGGATGACAACAGGTATCCTAGCAACGCCGTCTCTGAGTTGTCATGGGAAACGCCTCGAGGATCAAAGAAAAACTTTAAGAAGTTAATAAAATATACAAAATGAGAGTAGTACCATAATTATGAATACTTTCCACACACACACACGCACGCACGCACGCACGCACGCACGCACGCACGCACGCACGCACGCACGCACGCACGCACGCACACACACACACACACACACACACACACACACACACACACACACACACACACACACACACACACACACACACACACACACACACACACACACACACACACACACACACACACACACACACACACACACACACACACACACAGTTCTTAAAAACTGCGTCACCTCTTTGAACTGTCCAAACTGTCCTCCCAGGCTGAGCAGTACAAACTGTCCTGGATCGTACTATGAATGTTATAATGAAACATTCAGAGGATGCAGCCATGATATTCCTGCTTAATGAACTATCTGCTCCTCTTTTGTCTCTACGGTTACTTTAACAAGCAGCAGAAAAATCCTGCGAGCAGCTGAGGCTGTGATAATTCCCTCAGAAATGAAGATGGCAGATGAGTAATTGGAGTACTGGCGACAGATTCAATAGGATCCCCTTTCACTGTCTGCTACATTCCCCCAAACTCAACGCCGAGCAGAGGAGGGAAGACAATGGGCTGTGATTACTTTGGCCAACCCAGACAGAAAGACGAGCACACAAGAGGCTCAAAATGGAGCGCTAATATCTGAATAAGTGAAGCTGTGAGCAGCGAGAGGGAAAGAATCATGCAGCTCGCCGCTCCGCTGTGTTTGTGACAGCGTCAGCCGTCGCAGGCTGGAGTCTGAATCCACGCTCAGCCCTGCAGACGAGCTGACGACCGCCTGTGTTAAATGTGTGTTTAATACACACACACACTTCATAATTACAGCTCCGACGATCACGGCAGGTCCGCGTGTTTGCAGCCAACATAATTGTTTGCTATGCTTGTGTGTGTGCATTTAGTGAGCTGGCAAAGCAATGACACATCAAAGAGAAGCAGTGGGGGACTATTAAACACACACACACACACACACACACACACACACACACACCCTCACACAGCAGTGCACTGCTGCAGGGGTTTCTATTGCATCAGAAGAGGAGACGCGACTCCCCCGACTCCCCGAGAGGAAGGGGAGCGATAACCAATCATGAAGGAGCTGCAGAGCAACGACAAATGGGAGCAGACTGAAGGAAAGGAAGGCAGCGTGTGTGTGTGTGTGTGTGTGTGTGTGTGTGTGTGTGTGTGAGACGAGATAAATGTAACGTAATCTGCTGAACACAGGACACAAACTTTGACACAGAAAGATTACACGTAGGACGATATGACGGAGGATGTTGGATCATGTTATTAAAACAGCTGTTATTGTTTTCATCTCAATCTCATTAATTTAAATAAAACATGAAATTCTTTAAAAACGAGTCGAATAAACTGCTTCAGTTTATAAAAACAGGCTCATTAGATTCACAGATCAGTCGGCCGCTGCAGCTTACAGGAGGACGCTGTGCATTTGTCAGGACTATTTTCAGCAGCGGACTGATACAGATGCTGCACGCTGTGACTGTTTTGATAAACACTTCATAATTAAAGGTCTCATATTATAGACAGTCCATCTATTATAAAGCAGGTCTGAGTGTGCGGTGGTAAAAACTCTCGATCACACACACACGCGCCTTTAAATCTCAGTTCTCGTCAGTATGGTATATCATGGCAGCCTTAACCATTTATTGGAGTTATCTGATGACATGATGCACTTCAGTGTTGTCGTCAGATCAATGACGAGATGGAGGAAACACAGAATATCAGCCTTTAGCATTATAACAGCACATAATCCCTCAGCACGGTTTAATTTGCTGGATCAGCAGCAGGTTCGCAGAGATCCTCTCAGAGTACCTGCACGCTGCAGATAAGTGCTGAGGTCAGCAGTGTGAGTGAGGTCAAAGGGGTTTGTTCAATGAGCAGAAAGTATTCAAGTCTGAGGTGGAACTAATAATTCATTATCGCCTTTTGTTGCTCTTGCACAGCTGCTCGAGCTGAGACAGGAGGGAAGCACTGACATTTGAATTTTCGGATATGAAACTCAGATTCCTGCCTCTGCCTCAACACAATGTGATAAATAAATAAATAACAAACAGAATCAGTGTCTTAGTCCGAAGAAACGACTTCAACAATTGCATAGCAGACGTGAGATCTTGAACTGTCCTGCAGCTGCAGTCGTTCCACTAGTTCTGGCTGGTTTCTGCTCCCTCTGGATGAACCCGGTCCAGCCTCGCCTGGTGTAAGCTCTGTTTACATTGTCATTATATTTTGACATAAGAGGAGTCGAGTTCCCCCGTTAGCAGAGCGAAAGCATGAAGCTGGCAGCGACTGATGACCGCTAATGGCTCCATTTCCAGATTAACTTGTGCATTTCACACTATTTACATCCCAAACTTGCCAGCGCTCAGTAAAAAGTTCAGACTCGGCTGAAAAATGAGGTTTCATTTTGATGGTGGAACATTTTCAGAGGCGACCGAGTGCTGCAGGAATCCTGGAGGCAGCATGTGTTTGCAACAGCGTGGGCTTAAATTTGGCTCCTGGTTTTTACTTCATGCCAACTAATCCCATCGCTCATATTTTCTGTCACTCGGTAAACTGTAATACAGTGCAGATTACATTAATATTACCTGAAGAAATAAGAGGCTGTGGATAATCTTTCACCATTTCCACAGCTGCCTCTGTTGCCACACTCGTGGCTGCTCTCGTGGAGCTCTCCTTCAGCTAATCAAATAATAACCCAGGTGGAACCGGCCCGAGGCCTAAAAGCAGTCAAACCTGACACATTAAGTGCAACATTACACCGACGCTGGGCGAGCTGCGCAGAGAGCTCACGCAGCAATCCACGGTACGAATCGACAACCACGAGATGAAGCGTGATGACGGTTCATCCTGAAGGAGACACGAACACGCGGAGCAGAAAGAAAACAACTCGCCAGCCGCTTCACGCCGAGTTTCTGTTTTTAGAAATTATACACATACGGCTGTTAGAAATATTTGTCTGGACACAGACTCTGTGAATCGGCTGCTGTACCTGTACAGCTGTGTCATTTTTGTGGCACTTGTCTCTGTTGTTATTGTCTCGTCCTGGCACGGGAAGATGACATTCCCTTTATAAATCCCGCCTACAACGCTCTGGTTGGCTCAGTGTGTTCTCACAAACGAGGAAACGGCAGTCAATGAGCGCGACGCCAGAACGTTTGACTCACTGCAAACATCGCAGGTGTGAGCAGCCAACCGCAGGTCACAGAAACGTTGGATGAAGCAGCAGAAATTTAAACCACACTTTACATTTTGCCTCCTCTTGAAGGGCCTCATTTGATAATTACCATCACCACACCATGATTATCATCAGTCATTAGGAAGTTATAAGTAACGTGCATGGATAAATGATAAAACTGCACTTATGAGACTCGACGAGGTTTTTGTCACCAACCGAACTCCATTTCTAGTCAACAGAAACATCACATCACGCAGTACGAGAGTTAACACAACACAAACGTGTGCGCCGACATGTGACCAACACGAAATGTAATGGAGAAAAACGGCAAGCAGGCATGCAAAGACACAATGGAAAGTTATCCTATTAGAGACAAATCCACACTGAGGGACAGATTTACGCTCAGACACAAACACAATGTTGGCACTGACCTTGAAGCTCCAGTAGTTTGGCTGTTGCTAAGAGGGGAGGAGGAAAGAAAAACAAAGAGCAGAGGAGGCAGAAAAGGAGGCAGAAAAGGAGACAGGGAGGACGAAAGAAAAGAAAGAAAAGAAAAAGGAGTGACCGTCAGACATTTTTTTCTTCGTGTGATCAGCTGTAAAACACGACGCCACAAAACAATCTGAAAGTTTAAAGAAACATTATTTTTCTGTTCAGACTGACCACAAACTGAAGCGTCAGCAAACAAACCAATGAATGATTTCTGTATGTTAGGCTGGGTGAGAAAATGATGGCCTAATTATTGTGATGATAGCAAGATTAACTTATGTTGTCCTTCACTGCCATCATAATAGGACTTTAATTGCTTGTAATTGCTTCTCAGCTATTAATCAAATGTTTACAGTGACTTCACACACACTAATGATGTTGGCTCCTAAATTCTACCCGTCGCTCTCTCTCCGAGGACGTGCAGTTGGCTGACGGGCCGTGGACCCTGAGCAGGATTACAGCGACGCACCGACACTGGATTAAGACGCTGACATCTTCACTTCACCTGGGAGGGAGCCAACAGTCGGGTCAACGTCCGTCTGATTCCTTTAGTTAAACAGCCGCAGCTGTGTGTGTGATCATGTGTGATGTGCAGCTGATGTCTAGTAATTGATATGTTCAAGATTATAATAATATTCTTCATGATTTTGATCTAAATTTCCACAAAAAGTAATCCTCGACAGTGTAACTATAATTCCACGTTCTCTAAAAAGTAATCTGATTAACGGTGCAGTCAGACAGGATCAGGCACCGCGGCGATTCGCCGGGTTCTGCTGAGGTGTTGAACGTCACTGCTGCGAAACTGGCTGAGCGATTCTGCATGTTTTGTCTTAGTTATGTCGTCATCTGCATCAGTTATCTGCTCGTGGTTTAAATACGTCCATGAATGATGGACTGCAGGATCAGTCAATGAAGCACACAGTACTGTTATACTGGACAGATACTGGACCAGTGCTTCCCAGTTTGGTGTAGAAGGACCTGACTGGTCTGCACGGAGCATTGAACTCAACCCCATCCATCAAACAACCAGCCCGACCTGATCACCTGACATCCGAAGCCCACGCAGAACAGCGGGACGGTTTCTGGTTCACTTTGGTCACGATGGTTATAAAAGCCAGTCAAGAGTCTCATTTGCTGCTGAATGAACAGGATCTCGAGTGAAGCCTCACTCACAGATCTGAGCACAAGGTCTCTGCATTCAGAGCTCTGACACCGATGAAAGAAACAAAGGTGTGAAAGAGGCAGAATGGACGGACGGCCTTCAGGAGAAGTGATGTGTGGACAACACGAGGCTGTTTGACGCTGCTCGGATATTATTAGACATTTAGTAGAGTTTAGTTTCCTCTACCTGTTTTTAATGTGGAAACCTGTGAACACCTTCATCATTACTACAACATATTTCCACTGAACAAACTGCACTGCTGTTTGACCATTGATTGACACCTTGCTACCTTTTGTCCACTCTGAGGACGTCCTAGAGGACACTTTGTCATGTTTGGTCTCCCACAGGGGGCGCACAAGAGGGCGAGCAGCTGACTGTACGGCACAGACTAAAGCTAACGTCATGTTTATGCCGACGTGCTGATGCTAAGCAAGTACCAACTTGTTAACATGCTGAGATAACAGCCAGCAGAGCTTCAGTCAAGAATTTTAATCTATCCAGAGCCGCACTGCTAGCTGCTAGCACGGCTAAACAACACATTTACAGACTTGTGCTCTTATTATTTAGATTATCCGTCTGTGTTGTATGTTCATCGTGGTCTCTGAGCCCTGAGAAGAGGCTGAATTAACATGCAGAGTCTGTGGTTCAATAGCTGTAAATACTCATTACTGCAGGTCCAATAATAATCTCATTATGTTGTTCGAGAGGTGCTGAGCTAATATACAAACCAGCTTCGTGCTGACCAATGAAAAGTCCTCTGACTCTGAGGACGGCGATCTAAACTGACGGGCCGCTCTGACAGTGCGGCCCGTGCCAAGATGTCCGCCTCCATATTATCACTCAGGTGTTTCGGACGCGTCGTGGTTAATCAGGACTTTGAAGGTGTGAACTGAACTGAACCAGATGTCACCACAGTATTTGAGGAATGACTCAACGGCAATTTAATGATGCATCGACCTCATCGCAGCCAATTAGACTTCAAGTGGAGAGTCTGATGTCACTTCTGTCACATAATGAAGCGCCGTCATGGGCGAGAGTCAGAGGATGTGAGGAGCGTCATTACTTTGTGTTCTGACAGACAAGTTTAAGTTCTCCGACTAGTTTGATTGTGAGGGACGGCGAGGAGGGGTAACTTCATTACTCTAAAGAAACGTCTGACTCGTCACGTTCAGAGATTCATTCAGTCCTTCGCTGGAGGCTTCAGCCAAACGTCGTCAGTCTTTTATCATTTGGAAGTCAAAATGTTGCTGAACACGCCCGTTCTGACCGTCCTCGGCTTAATCGTCTGTCTCACTTTCAAGCAGGGTTGTGTTTAATATTTGAAAGCTACCATTTCTCTCTCAGCGCCCCCGTCGAGAACACAAATCCACAAATAACTGTCACAACAAACCATTTGCAGCAATTCAAAGGAAAGTGAGTGTGCAGATTTGATGCTGCGGCGTCGCTGCATTAATTCAAACACTGACTTGCACTTTTTTTTTGAGGCGCTGGCTTCACTTTCAGAGCTCAGGTGTTAATATCGTCTGTGGGTCTAAATATTATCACATATGCTGTGAGAGCGTTTGAGAAATCTAACTCCCTTAATAATTAAACTGAGGTGTAGGTGGAAGTTAATTCATGTTTGAGCAGCTGTTCTGGGAGCTGCCTCCACTCCAAATATTTTCCTTCAAATCTCAGCTGAAACTTTTGAAATCCAGCTTTTTTTTTTCTCTTTCTTGAATATTGAGTGAGTGAAAAAGGGGAAGAGGAAGAAGCAGCAGGCTTCGGTAAAGAGATAAAGAAGGAGCAGCAGGCCTGTGGGCTGCTGTGACCCAGATTTCAGAGCTCTGTGTGGTTTGTTGGCCTCCGTCCAAGACCGGTGACCAAAACGGTGCAACCTGATCTGATGCCACCCGGCCCCCGTCAGCTGCAGGTGCATTGCAACCAAACAACAATTAGACTCCACAACACGGCCAGACTGCTAAAGAGTTTTTGAGCCGTCCTGTGCTTCAGAGTTTTCATATTTTGTAGTTTAGTGTGGTTACACCAGGAAAAGATGTCCAGCGTTTTAGCATATATGTGTGTGTCATATTTAAGTCTTTAGCTCCCTGAGAAGAGGTCAACATTTCATGTGGATACACTTTAACATGTATGAAGAGTATAAAGATGTTTTATGTTTCAAGTTTTTCATAAATTAACATTAGAAGATGATTTTGGAGCTTTCAGCCTCACAAAGGTTCGGTCCTCATCATTGTTTCCTAAAATATGGCTTTTATTTCTACCATCTAAACCTTTACAGTCTGTCAGACCATCAGGCCACATTAATAATAATAATAATAATAATAATAATCAGTTTCTGTTTGATTGTCTGAGATAATCGAGGAAATTCTGACAATCTTTCACAGAAAAGATTAAATGATTCAAATTATTTTACAATATGACAAATATTTCTTCAGTTCTTCGTTGATAAAACGATGAGGAATGCTCCACCGTTCTGTAACTTCTCTTTTTTTAAATATTCTGTTTTATTATTGTGGATAGTAAATCTGATGACAAACAGGAGAGGGGGAGCACATGCAGCTCAGGGCCGTGGAACATCGCGGTAAAGATCCAGGCTCAGTACGCATGATGATGGAAACGTTATGGTTTATGTGCATGTTCAGGATCGGGGTCTGCACACAGACTTTAAAACCAGCAGAGTTATAGTTAAAGTCTTTGTCTCTGGATTTAGATAATAACACTTAACTGCCTGATTTAATTGTGATCTGACATCGTCACAGCAGTTCATAAACAGTCTGAGGCGTTATTTAACGAGGTGACTCAATACAGCAACCTTCACTCAGAGAGTTTTCATGACAGCTACCCAAGTGTGCTGGATAGTGTCTGATCTTGGTCTTCACTCGGCCCCGATACACTCTGGTCTTCAGGTTTAGTTGGTCTTGAAGGACTTGAAGGATTTAGGATTAAGGATTAGGGTCATCAGCGTGTCCACTGAACTCCTGAGAAGAACCTTCACACTTTTTCCAGGAGCTAAACTCAGTTTGTTCAGGTGGCCTCTGGCAGAGAACACAGGGCACATAAAAGTCATTTATCCCACGGGGACACCGGCTCGCTCATTTGTCAGGATGCTGTTTCTTTGGGTTATTTTTGGATAAACTGGTGTGGCTGTTGTTTTACATGTGCAGCATGTTTTAAACCTCCAGCTGGGCACCTTGATCCTACAAAACGGTGACATTGTAAAGTTCTTCTGTCTTAGCATGGACTGTATGTCTGCATTAACACTGTGACGTCAGAATATTTGGACCTTCGTGTGATCAGTAAACGCTCCCTCTCACCAGTTTACGTTCTACCTCAGTAACAGCAGTCAGGGCTCATTCTCAACATGTATAGAAATCCTACGACCACCTCGTGCTGACTTCACGTTTTGACGCACTTCCATATGCTTCCATATAGGCTTCATGATTACGAGGTGACGGCCGGGAAACAGGCGTTAACATTATCAGCCCTCTCTCAGGTGTTCGTCACAAACAGAATCCCAAACATATCTGAAAATGTGCCGCACATAAATTAACGCACCAACAAGCGGACGTTTTTTGGAACATAAAACCCGTCTCATTGAACACAAACAGGCCCCCTATGCACCGTGACTCAGTGATTACTGCCTGCAATATTTCTCAATCACTTGAGCTGAAATCCCAAGGCGCTCATATGCACAGAGACGGACATGGCTTAGAGAAATGAGGGGAGGAAAACGGGGGAGGAGGAGGAGGAGAGGAGGAGGAGAAGAGGAGGAGGAGGAGGAGAAGGAGAGAGAAGAAAAAAAGAGGAGAAACGGCGAGAGAGGGATGAGCAGAGAGACATGCGAGCCTGACCTGCATGCCAAGTAGCCATTTTTGTACCCACCCTCTTCACTGACAGCCCGCCTTGATTCCCCTCCAGCCCCAAACACACACACGCACACACAATTGTGTCTGTGCTCACACACACACACACACACACACACACACAGACACTTGTGTTTCACACACATACATGAACACACACCACTGCGGCAGCACAGACACACCTGGTCAACACCTGCCTGCATGGGAGCAAACGGGACCCTCCCCTAAACACACAAACACACACACACACGAGTTGTGTGTCATGAGGTCTACCTGTCTTTACACTTACACTAAACACACACACACACATTAAGAAGATGCTGACACATGCACACACACACACACACTCCTGTATTTACATCACTCACGCAGCAGCACAAGCGTCACACAGAGGAGACGTCTCAGCTGACGATGGAAGGACGGCGTTAGAGTTACCGTTGCTACTTAACGAGCATGTCGGCCGCCTGGTGCATCCTCCCGCTCTGCACGCCTCCCTCTTCCTCCTCCCCCCTCTCCATCTTTTTTTTTTTTTTTAATTCACTGCAGCTCCGTGTCTTTCCCGCGCCCTGAGGATCCGCCACAGTCCCCCTCGCTGGTACCCGTAGTAGCGCCTAAGAGGCAGTTAGCATCTCTTCCTGCCCCTCCTCCTCCCGTCCTCTCCCCTCTCTCTCTCTCTCTCTCTCTCTCTCTGTCAGTGTCTCTCTCTCTCCTCTTCCCTGCTGACATAAACGATAAAACAACCCTCCCTCCTTTCCTCTCTTCGCCTCCCTCTCTCTCCTCCTCAGTACGGCGTGTGCGTCCTTCCGAGCCCAGGCAGTGCCAACCATATGATATCACTCAGTTGCCTTATATGGGGAACGGTGGGTTGCCATGACGACAGCAGACTCCACCTGTTTCTCCATCTCTGCCTCGCGCTCCCTCTCGGTCTCAGTCAACCTTTTTTTTTTTTTTTTTTAACCGGGAGATGGGTGGCGTGGTTTGTTTCACACAGCACATGAAAGAGCAAAGAGGTGGGCGGAGGAGGAGGTGGAGGTGAGACAAGAGGAGACGGAGCAGACATGATGGACGGGAGCTGACGGCGGCTCAGAAGGAGAGCACGCTTAAAGGAATAGTTCTTATTTGCTTTCTTGCTGAGACTTTTGACGTCAGCTTCACGTCTGCGTGTGAAGCACAGAGCTGCAGTCAGGATGTGATTAGCCTAGCTTAGCATAAAGACTGGAGGCAGAGGGGAAAACTAGCCTGGAACTGTCCAATCCATCAGAATCATACACCTCAGAGCTGATCAATCCCTTTTATCCATGTGGGGATGTTTCTCTGACATCATGACGGAGAGCTTCACTGAAGCAGCACTGATAAACGGCACCAGCAATATGCTGAAACGTTGACTTAAATTCCAGGAACGCCATGACAGTGGCACATGGAGGAAAGTCTGAAATACATCATGCTCCACATGTTTTACATTTCCTGTGATATTTCAGTATCAGCGTGCTGCACAGTCATGTTCACGCATGTAGCACAAACATCCGCTAAACTGTGACAGCAAGCGGAGTCACAACGAACGCTTCACAAACACTGACACCGCGGCTCCAAATGGGAAATTTTAAATTCGCTCTGATTCTTGAAGATTCAACGACGGTCAACAATAAACAAAAAACCTGCTCGTGTGAAGCGTCTGCAGCTGAACGGGGTCGACCTAACGTCTGTGGAGAAGCGCTGACTCGTCGTGCACCTCCTGAGGCTCAGCACATACAGTCTGTGTTTCTGGGTTTAGTTTGCTCACTTTGTGCTGAGCAGGTCTGAGGAAGCTGCACAGAGAAAAGCTGTCGAGTGTTGACCGTCTGTCGCGTGTGGTGACTGATGGCGCAATGAAAGGCAGAAAACGGCGAGCGGAGGTAAAGATATGATGGAGCGCTCGCTTTAATACTTCACATTCTGACACTTCTTCACTGCCGCACTTAAATTCCTTTTCTGCCGACTTTCACATGATAATCACTTAAAAAGTGGCCATTACTGACCCGGTCATAAAAATGTGTGTGTGTGTGTGTGTGCCCAGAGGCATCTCACCACATAATGCACTCGTGTGGGTTTCTGAGCCCACCGACCTGCCGTTATTATCTCCCAGAAAGAAAATGTTCACATGTGGAAACAGAAAGCACTCAGAGAGCTCGATCCTCCCTCAGGCTGCACTCTCCGACTCCACATTTATTATTGGACACAAATCTGCATTCAGATCCATACGGTGAGACAGAGGAGCTTATATTTTATGACAAATACACAATTTAACAACAAATACTACAAACTAGTGACCCAAGCTCACACCACAAACCTGATGAGGGCTCGCTATATCCTGCTGACAAGCTTAGATTTACATTAAATGTTCAATTTCAGTGCATATTTCATCACCTATGTTTATGTAAAGACATTCGAGGGGACACGAGAAGATTAAATTGCATGCAGCAGCAGCAGCACAGAGATTTCATTGCTGCTTCCCACCTAACACACATTTGTATATCTAAATGAATTAATTTGTCTCTTCTGATGCTGCGTTCTTTGTAGGAGTATCTAAAGTTTGTAAAGTTCACATCCCGCCTGCTGCTCCTGTATCACTCTGTGTACAACGACACGGCTAAGTTCAGAGGTTCCACTGATAAAATGAGAGTCGGCACTATCACACATGTTGTGTGTCCTACGTGTCTGCTGGCCCTCAGGGCCTTCTGTGCTATCAGCTGTGAGCTAATTATTAGCACGACGTGTCATGTGATGATACCTGTCGTCCAGCAGCGGCGGAGCCCTGCGACATGCTGCCCGGGCTGTTGGAGTACTTGTTTTTCTGGAGATCCATGAGGGCGTCTCGCTGCCGTTCAATGTCCGCCTTGTGGATGCTGTTCAGGGCCTCCAGGCTCTTGGCGGCCACAGAGTTGTGCCGGCGGTCCAGCGAGGACGACGTGAACCCGCCGTTGGTGTTGTCGGGGAACCGCCGCGCCCCACGGCCGCCACCGCCGGCAGCCAGGGTGTGGTAATCCCGCGGGAATTCGGCATCACCGGCAGAGATCATGGGACCCTTTCTCTTCTCTCGACCTGCAGGGAAAGTGAAGGATGAGCAGTGAGACATGCAGTTTTTGGTGACGCCAGTATGAATGAAAAAACTGTAACATTTGTGGACAGATTAGGAGCTGATCCCAGCAGACGTTGGGCGTGGGGCAGGTACACCAGCTCATCACAACATCCAAATAGCAAAACATCTATTACGAGAGAACTTTCATCTCATCAGGATGATTTTTGTCGTGGAATAAATAAACAGCTGGCTCAAAGGTGGAAGATCAATCTAATAAGCAGAAATAATGTGACGTATAGATGGTTTGCAGGCAAACACACGGATAACCAGATGTGCTGTGGTTACACTGTAAGTAAGAGAGATGCTGGCTGCTCTGTGTAAACACACAGTAGTTAATAGGTTAGACCTTGAGGCACGTCAAGAGAGCGTTAACACGACGACTAACAACGCATCCATGCACTGATTTTGTCCTTGAGCAACCTGCACAGTATATTAACGCCTGGAAGGAACACAGTTTTCTCTGTTTGTCTCTTGTTCCTCCTTAAACATGAACACACAGTCCTATTGTTCACTACACACACACACACACACACACACACACACACACACACACACACACACACACACACACACACACACACACACACACACACACACAAGAACAACACAAACACACCTCTGGCACTATAGAGCCTTTGTGAAAACAGCTGCAGCATCTGTCTATTCCAACAACTGCAACTGTCCTGGGAACCCCGAGGCAAGAAAAAAAAAAAAAACGGTCGCACAGCAACGTCTCCTGCTATTATATGACAGCACGAGTGTCTCACATTTGTGTCAGAATCAGTGAAGAAGAAATGACATGCATGGAAATGATGTCTTCTTCTGCGGGGACAGATTTACTGCCCTCTGGTGACCAAAGCTGCACAAAGCACAGCTGACCTGCTGATCAGGTGATCAGATACACACGGTGGTTTGGTTAATTAAAGATAACAGAGACTGGATTGTTACTTATATCTGAGACTGTACTCACTATGTCAAAGATACTGTAGTGAAGCAGCTGAGTAGGTGTGTTTGTGTAGTCTTGTGTACTGTTGTAGTAGTCGGCTCTGTGTAGTCTTTTACTGTATGTATATGGTTGAAATGACAAACAGTCTCATGTATTTACTATATCCAACAACTGGAAATGAACCACAGAGGACTCGATGTTTGTTCAGTCAGCTTCAGTCCAATCAGACGTGAACTTTTCGCTCACATCAGTGAACTCTGCAGACGCTTTCCTTTGACTGTAACCAGAGAGGACGTGATGCATCTGAACACACGCAGTACAAACTGTGTACACACACACACACACACACACGTTTTTCTTTCCTCTATAAACTATAAATTACACGACTCGTAGAGTTTTGGCAGACAGAGTCTCTATACATTATCGATTGGTGCTATAAGATCCTCTTATTTGGCTGCTGGGGAACTAAAGTGCACTGAAGCAACTCTTTAAACTTCGTTAGCTTGCAGTGAAGCAACGATGTGACGCAGCTTGAAATTCAGCTCGAGACGACAGAAACCAAAGGGCAGAAGTTTATACGTTTACTGTAAATGAGTCAATGAGAAGGCGTCTCATTAAGCAGCCACACAAATACGTGAAAATAAAACGCTCAGCTCATTTAGCTGTTCACGCCATTTCTCAAGACTTCACAGATGTTTTGATTGACATCCCACTCGTGAACGCTAAACGATCAGAGCAGAAAACAGATTTGTTAACGAGGTTCAGAAGGTGTTTAAGAAGACTCCCTCTGACTGTGACAGTTTGTTCGTCGGTCTCTTTGAGGCAGATTCAACATGAGAGCAGAGGTTTTGTCTAATGAGGATTTATTTGATTGGCTCGCTGAATTAATCATGTGATAAATGTCCACAGGTGACCACGTCCAATTCAAGCAGATTTCATTTTAAATCTGAATATTCGTCATGCCGTTAGATGATTACTGTTACACACATAAATGATAGAGTTAGAAGGCTGTGGGTTTCCAGTGGATTTAATTCAAAGAACTTTGTGATGTTCAGCTTCTTGAAATTTCCATGAATAACACTTTTTCATTCACTCCTGAGAAGCAGACGTGTTTCCCCTCCTGAGATTCAGCCTAACAACAACAATATTTGTATCTGTAAAGTGTCTGGAGGAAACATTTGAGCTGGTCCCACATGTAAATCTTCCAATAGGAGCACAGAGGCATGCCGGTGTGTTTCCATGGTAGGGAGGAAGAAAGGAGCGTTATAAAACAGGAGGGGAGACGGAGGGAACATCGAGACAAGAGCTTGTCACTTTAATTTATGTGAAGCCTTGAGCAAACCCCTACATGAGGGGAGAGGGGGAGTATGTATGTGGGACAAAGAGAGGCTATATTTTACCATGAAGCTCTGCTGGTCATCTGCTGCACACATTCACTGCAAACAACTGTGTTACAGAGATGATGCTACTGTTTTACTTCTTCCATCCACAGCGTCATCGTTTCTTTAAAATCTATCATTTCTGTTCATGCGATCACAGCTGGCAGCTGCCCAACGACCAGCGCTCGCTCACGGACCAATCAGATCGCGCTGACTGAGATTTTATGTAATATATAAAATACATTTTCGTCTTGAAGAAAAAGAAACTACATTTATATATTTAACTCATCATTTCAAAGCACTACAGAGCGATGCACAGCAGCCATTTTAAAGCCATCAGCTCTCCATACACGGGTGCAAAACTAGTTGAAACTTTCTGTGGGAATTAACGGGAATTTATTAGAATAAACTGGGAATTTATACAATTGAAAGTTGGACTTTTAACAGGAAACCTAAATTCAGCTGGGGAAAATATATTTTAGCACATACTGTAGCACACTGCTTACTGCAGGGCTATTGAGGCCACGCCCCCTACCTGCACAGGTGATTTCTGTACCTGGACCACACTCAAAATGCTCAAAATGTTTAGCATCACTGCACTGAGGTGTTGGGATCTGCAGACAGAGGACTGGCCCATACTGGTCCACCAACAGCACTCCCAGCAGCAGCTCTTCCATCCAGGTACCATCCAGGCTCACCCCTCACCGGGTACGTGTTGGTCCGCCGGCTGGATTCAGGCTCAGAGTTTTGAACTGTTGAATCTGAAGATGCTGATGATGAATAATTCTTTCTAGTGTCTCTCTGTCGCTCTCTCATAAATATCACAGCTCGTCCATGTTCGTCTAGTCTTATGCATTTCTTTTATCTATTATTGATGCTGCGTTTGCTTTATTTAATGGGCCTATTATTTCCTAATAATAATAATAATTATCTCCGCCAGGCGTGTGTGTGTTCACAGATAATCTCACACACTGCTGGACCCATCAGCCTCATTTCTTTTGTACACTTTAATGACTAAACGCTCAAAGATCTTTTGTGGTTGCAGTGATTCACCATTTCTTCAGCTGCCCTGTTTTCCCGCCATTCACTGCACGATGCTTCCTAATCAGTCAGTGGGGGGCAGTATTCGCCATCTTACGATATGTGTTAAATCAAAAGACATTTGGCCGCTGTTATGGCATTCATACAACAGTTTGGCTGCATCTTGAAACGTAGCATCTGCAGATTAGTTTCATTATTCTAATTTCCACTGAGGTTAGACACGATACGAGATGAAAATCAAAACAAAGACCGCCGACAGGCTGAGTTTGTTTAGATAGCTGTTGTTCAATCGGACGCCAATCATCACCAAAGTGGAGCTACCAACATGGCGGCCAGATATTTTAATCTTCAGAGCGGCTCTGTGGGTGACGCTGTTCATTCTTATACAGTCATCGGCCGCGATGCATTATATTTTTTGCTCCATTGTCTCGTGTTCTTTGCCTTCGTTGGCCAATCGGAGGCAGAACAGGGGCAGAGACCGACACTCTGCTGGTTTTGTAATCTGGTATTTCTAACTGAGAAAGTTCAGGGACGATTGTTTGAAAAGTGAAGTTTAACTTGTAAATTTCATGAGTTATATTTATATCTTGATAACAGACGTGTCAAACAAAGTGTCACCTGTCTCAGGAGTTTTCACGTTGGGACTCTTGGTTTGAGTATGAAGATGTTGTTTCCTCCTTTCTATGAATAAAACATTATTTATTGTAATCACATGTAAACGTGAAAAGATAACAGCGACGCTGACATTTTCCATCTCACTGTTTCTTACATATTCTGTTGGATTCAGGCCTGTAATGTGAAGTCTAATCTTTGTGTATTTTGTGTGTATGCACACGGAGCACACACACATATATAAGTTAAATCATGACATTACTCATCCATGTGTAAAAGCAGCTACAGCTCTGCGGTCTCTTTTTTCTCAGCTCCACCATGTCATTACTGCTCCTAGTGGTATTTAATGGACTGCCACCTCCTCCCAGCTTGCTCCTGGCACCACCTCTGTTATTATGGCTCTGCTAACAGCTAACAGCTCGACCGGGCCGGCTGATGAATTCCACTTTAATTGTCTTTACTTTGCTCTCATTGTTGAATCTTTAAGTGCAAGGTTGTCGCCATCGGGAAGATGTCGTATTTCAGCTTCAGCCACGTGCATGTGGCCACTTTAATGTATTCATACGGCGCTGCAAACGTGTGTGTGTGATCACACAAAGCACAATATCACAGACGCAGTTAGTTTGACCTCATCAGAGCAAAAGCTTCATTTTAAAAGGTGAAAATAAACAGTGTGTGTGTGTGTGTGTGTGCAGAGTGTAAAAGGTGCCATGCCGGCCTGTTCACATGATTCATTATTCTGTGTTCATTATAGTTGAGGGGGGACTAAAAACCGAGTGAGTGATTGTCATTGCGCCACTGATACCATATTTCAGCTGTCTGGGACACATTCCAAAATGCTGCTCAAGGCCACGTCCAAACATTTCTCATTACAAGGCTGTAAGAGTGTGAGTGTGTGTTGGTTGTACAACCTTGGCCGCTGATGGCGAGAGTGTGACTGAGGCCATTTGTTAGTTTTATGGTTTCACAGAGCCGAGGTCCGATCATTCACACTCGCCTGTGCTTCGCTCAAATTTACTTCAAATTATTCTCATGTTTGATTTGGACGCCACGGTCTGTTGATCTGTTGGTCTGTTGGTCTGTCGGTCTGTTGGTCTGTTGGTCTGTTGATCTGTTGATCTGTCGGTCTGTTGATCTGTCGATCTGTTGATCTGTTGATCTGTTGGTCTGTTGATCTGTTGGTCTGTTGATCTGTCGGTCTGTTGATCTGTTGGTCTGTCGGTCTGTTGATCTGTCGGTCTGTTGATCTGTCGGTCTGTTGATCTGTCGGTCTGTTGATCTGTTGGTCTGTTGATCTGTCGGTCTGTTGATCTGTTGGTCTGTTGATCTGTCGGTCTGTTGATCTGTTGGTCTGTTGATCTGTCGGTCTGTCGATCTGTTGGTCTGTTGATCTGTTGGTCTGTTGATCTGTCGGTCTGTCGATCTGTCTGTTGATCTGTTGGTCTGTCGGTCTGTTGATCTGTTGGTCTATCTGTTGATCTGTTGATCTGTCGGTCTGTTGATCTGTCGGTCTGTCGGTCTGTTGATCTGTCGGTCTGTTGATCTGTCGGTCTGTCGGTCTGTTGATCTGTCGGTCTGTTGATCTGTTGGTCTGTCGGTCTGTTGATCTGTTGGTCTATCTGTTGATCTGTCGGTCTGTCGGTCTGTTGATCTGTCGGTCTGTTGATCTGTCGGTCTGTCGGTCTGTTGATCTGTCGGTCTGTTGATCTGTTGGTCTGTCGGTCTGTATGTGTGAGGCGCTGCACAGCGTCTATCCTGTCCAGTCTACAGTGGTGATTGGATTAATCATGGGACTGAAGCTGATTCTGCTGCAGGGCTCCGATAAATTTACGGCTTGTTGATTAATTGATCAGTCAATGGAAACATCGTAAAACTATTCTAGTCACTCGTCCTTTATAAAGAAGGAAATGAAAAACATCCGCTGGATTTGATAGTTTTTATATTTTATATAATTTCTGTTAAATGTTTGTTAATGTGACCTTCTTGTGGGTATTTATATATTTTAGAGACTAAATGGTTTATCACTCATAAATCATCAGATGGCATCGCCCTGTCTGTGGATTATCTGGAGCAGGTGATGTAAATCTGTGTGGATTTCTCTCAGCAAACCACTTTGACGGGCCTGACCTTTGCTGGAGCACACAGAGTTCAACATGGAGGAAGCTAATGTAGCTCGTTAGCTGTGTTTGACCATCCACTTTAATTTAAACTGTCAGAGTATAAACTGCTAAAGAAGCTGTGACAGACTGTGATCAACGTTACATCACGTGTCAGAGGTCTGCCGTCTCACAGCAGGTCGTCTCGACGGGGACTTTTGTGCATTTCGCCTGTTTGAGAGCGAGCAGAATTCAGTTGGTTGTAATGTGCAACTTCACCACTAGATGCCTCTAAAGCCAACACACTGATCCTTTCAAAATGAACCATCATATATTGATATCTCTCTCAGTATTGATCACACACAGCTTTGTCTGTGTATTAATTCTCTATATATTTCTGTCTTGAACAGTGAAAAGTATTTTTCCAAAGAGCACCTGTCCCTCGTTTCTATGCCCTCATCGCCTTTGACTCATTCATTTATTCATTTTTTCATAATCTCCATCATATTCCAAAATCCAGCCTGTGGCATCGTCTCAGCGGCTGAGTTCACTTCCAGCTCAGAAATTCTGCGTTCATCACAGATCATTAATTACAAAAGGAGGCACTGTGGCAGCAACGAGGGGCTCCTCCATCCACAGATTATAATATCCATCCCCACAGGGCACTCGAAAATTAAAATAAAACCCAAACAAGATCTGAACGCAGAGCGGGCTATTTTTGGAACGAGGTCTGCCTTTTTCTGAATATGAAATCTCTGCAAACTGTTGCCGGCAGGGAGGCGTCCAGGATCACCGCGTTAAGAAGAGCTGGTGATTGCCTCGTGTCTAACCTACAATCACCCACATTAAGAACAGACTGTGCCGTGCCTGCAGGTCACATGAACGTTAGCCTCTCCCACATTTCTCAGATGTTCACCACTTCACGTCTCTGAGCACTGATTTATAATTACAGTGATTATTAGTAATAAAACACAGAGTTCCCGCTGTGAGAGTACAAAGTATGCTGCATGTGGTTTAACTTGAGGATGTAGAAGCTTTCTTTGACCTCCGCTTCCATTTCAGTGCTTCATGATTCATTTACAGCCAGAAGATTGATAAAAAACGTATGGGGTGTCTTAAAATACCAGAGAGACTTTCTTAAATATCTCCATATGAGTCAGTTCTGAGCAGACGGCTTACAATGCGTGGCCATGTACAGCCATCGTCAATCTCCAGCCTGCAGCCGCAGTGTAAACAGGCCTGAAGGACACTTGACCCTGGACACGTTGTCTCTGTAAAGCCTCGGGCAACATCGGCTCTGACTGATCGAGTGATGAACTAAGGTCGAGGGGAGGAAGAGAGCGAGGCTGAATCACATGACTAAACAAATATGTCTGCAGCGAACACACAGGATGACAGAGCGACTAAAGCGATAGCAGTGGCATCCATCACGTGACGTGATATCCATATTTTGACGTCACAGATACACCGACAGTGATATTTACAACATTTATGTATATCATCATGTAGAGCTAACAGCTGTTCACTGCAGACTGATGGACAGATTATTTTCTGTTTGTTGATCGACTGGATCTAAAAAGTGTCGTCACAGTTTCCTGAAGCTCAAACTGATCAAATCTACAACAGAGCGTCGATTCTCTGGTGAATCGAAAAGTTCAGGAGCCTCATTTAAGCTTTCAGGCATGAAATAATTTCATATTATATAGTGATAACTCAGTCAGCGGCTCAGGTAGAAATTATTATTATTTAAATGATTATTATGTTAATTTAAACCTCAGTTACACAAAAAAAAACAGGGTTCAGTACAGGTTCATACTCTTTCAAATACGAGTGTGTGTGTGTGTGTGTGTGTGTGTGTGTGTGTGTGTGTGTGTGTGTGTGTGTGTGTGTGTGTGAGAGTGTGTCCCAGACAAACTGGTTAACTCCAGATAAACATCACTGCACTGTGGACACTTAATGTGTTCTGCTGGGAAAGCACGCCCAGCTCGTCTCTGCGCCGTCTCGTCTACATCAGCGTCTCTTCTTCTTCTTCTTCGTCTCTTCTTCTTCTTCTTCGTCTCTTGCCTCACATCCACTACGCCTTACTGTGACACACCAAATGAATTTCAATAGGGCGCCAATCACGGAATAAATATTCGACTTGCCCGTGGTTCTAACCTGTGCCTGGAGCCGACACATACAGAATTAGCTTTAATCACAGGGGAGGGACTGAGATGACAGCGATGTGGAAGCTTGAAGAAAATCAGCTTCCTGTGGGAGTGAATGAGTGAACGAACGTTAATCACAACACTCAGGTTGTTTCCACCTCGCCTGTCACGACCACAGAGCCTGAATATTTCCAGTTTTCACGCTTTCTAAAGCGACTAACAAAAACAAATCGAGCTGAAAAGTAAAAAAGGACGGAGAACAAAATAAACCGTTTAACTCTGGAGATTCAATTTAAACGCTGACACAGTCCGGTCACCTCAAACCTCGTTACAGCTGAATTATAGACGAAACATCCAGATGTCCATTAGATAGACCAGCTGATCCTGTGGAGGCTCGATCTCAGCCGACACTGGGTGAGAGGCACTCACGACAGGTCGCCGGTCAATCACAGGCCTGACCCAACCGATCACAACCACACCTGAAGTCACCACGTTTGGAGCTCAGACATCAACTGTTAAAGATGTGAGCACGTCTTCGGGCTCTGACGAAGGAACATTTATAGCACAATAATCCCACGTGACTCCTCCGTGTGACATTTCTCTGTCGCGGATGCTGTCACACGGTCAGTAAACACTGACATTTATCGCTGCATCAACATTAGCCTTGCGCGTATCACAACACTTTTTTTTTTGGGTGTCATCTCTGAGAGATTCAGGGCAGCCGGGTCGAGAACAAACCACTCTGCAGATGTCTGGACTTAAATTTGATGATCCATCTTCAAGGAGAATAATAATTTAGGACAGCTTGGAAGTGGGGACAGCGGAGACTCAATCTTCTTTGACTTCACCCTCCGGTCTGATCCTCTAACTGTACTTCATCTATACTGCATGCTCAGTGAATTCAGCCCGGCCTTTTAAAAAACTTCACACTCACATCAGCTCATCCTCGCCCCGGTATCAAGCCCTGGGACTCTCAGTGCATCAATTTACCAACACTCAGGATGTGGACCTTCCCTGGTGCCATTAAAGCGGGATGAGAGGCTGCATGATGAGGATGTTAGATGAAAGAGGGGTGGTGGGTGAGTGCAGGTATGCAGCCACGTTCCATCACAGACGTATGATTGAATTCAGCCCCTGAAGGCCGGACGGCTAATACATATGCCTCTTTTCCTGGTTACACGGCTAAATTGCAGCACTCGGGCTCGCCCTCTACACACCTCACGGGCCAATGACGGGACAAAAAGCTGGTGTGAGGCCAGACATCAACTCCAACTCAGATAGGAAGTTCTGGTAATTAGGAAGTGATATTTTTGGCTCGTCTGCGCCCAGGACACGTCCTGAAGGTGAGTAATTGGTATCATTGAGTGAACAGTGGGACAGGATGAGTCAGGGATCGAGATCTATTAGTGGCCACTAATCAGTGTCTCATACTGGGCTTCTGGAAGGCCGCCAGCTGGATGACTGCTGGTCCTTTTTGTGCTGTGTCACAAAACAGAGCAAACAAACACGAGTGCTAAATGTACTCGACTGCAAATACACGCAATCAGTCAAAACGCAGACAGACAGGAAACAGTTCAATTCTGTCATTTTATCTGCATCTCATTTAAAAAATAAACTGTTTTTAATATATGCAACATTAAAACTGTGCTGAGCTGCAACTGGGACAACTCTTTGAAATATGACGAGCACGATTCATCCATCATGTAAATACTGAGACAGAGCAACAGCATCTTTGTGTGCAGATATAAATGACAGGGACGACACGAAGATGAAATATAACAGTCGATTTAAGTTTTGAGGCAGAGAGGAGAGAAAATATTCTGATAGACTCGACATGACACGTCTGAATCTTCTGATTTGATCCAGAGAGCGACGGGAATGTAATAATTTACTCGTGCAATCTCAAATCTGTGTGTGACGCCAGTCCCGCTCTGTCCAGTCTTTATACCGTCATTGGATTTGAGTCTGTCTTACATCCTGATACAAACATTTATCAGGTTATGAACGATGGTGGAGCTGCTGGGATATTCTCCCTCAAACATAATAATAGTAATAATTATCTTTTCATTCATCCAGCAGCTGATGGTAAAAATGTAGTTTGTAAGCAGATGGTGTTTTTTTGTCTAAATTATTGATTCAAACTGGTCCTTTCCCAACATAACAGCTAAAAATATGCTCCGCCTGCAGATGGTGTGCTCGCATGATTTGCAGATTAGCCTCCTAACTAGCAGCATGTTACATCAACGGTCATAAGTCAGCTGATACGGAGAAAAATGGAGTGGACCAGGCAATTAACAAGACTGATGTGCTGTGAGGAAAAGTGAAGCAGGAGGGAAATCCAGCGAGCTGAGGAGGCAGTTTAAAGGACTGTGAGTCTGTCTGCCTGTACATGAGCATATTTTTGAATTTCAAAGCTTTGGGCTGCTGATAATGAAATCCCACCGCCATAACTACAGACTGCTTATACAAATAATGCACAAATCCATAAATAACCATGAGCGCTGATATCCAAAAACTCATTCCGGGAACGTTCTTCTACCTGCCGGTTTAGAAACTCTTTCATCTGTCAGCACATGGAAAGGACGGGAGTCGATTTAACCCCGAGAACTGTGACCTGACGAACGTGTAATGGCACAACAATGTCTGTAAATCTGCCCACGCTGTGGGGACACGAGGAGAAAAGCTTCCAGTTTCATGTATGAACTGTAAAGTCTCTCCGAGTGATTCAGTTCAGCTTCCTGCAGCATCACTAATAGGGGCAGACAGACAGACTGCAGTCCACCTCCGTCTCTGCTTGTTATCCCTGATCTCCGTACTGTTCGTGTCCCCCGTCTCCTCTTTAGCCTTCGGCATGTGAGGCTGACAGCTCAGTAGGCTCCGAGCCAGAGCTGATACTACTGCCTGTTGTAGGTCGGCCTCCCCGCGGGGGGGCAAACACACAATCACAATACGGTTAACAGGAGGCCGTGCCCCGGTGAATTGGCGGGTCATGTTCCTGCAGCACTGCGGGTGTCACATGTCCCCTTCCTCCCCGCCTCGCCGTGATGTGCTCGGTGTAATAAAACAAACGCAGCAGAAGCACCACCAGGCGCAGATGCCTCGTGTTTACGGTGTACCCGGAGACAGGCTTTAATATGCACAGCTCCGCTTTACGTGGGTGCTTGGGTAATCATGAGTGCCCACCCAGGGAAATCACACTGTGGGGTGACGGTGCAGAGCGAGTCTGAACTGAGAGTCCGTCTCATCCTGCAGTTTGAAGCGGAACGCTGTGCTCATTCTATACAGGCCAGTGTGAATGACGATGCATTGCATCGGACGCTCTCTGTCCACACTGAATCCGTTAAATATTTACTCTGTCAACGCGGACACAAGGCACGTGGCTCTGAGCTCCAGATCAGGCTGGAGAGCACCCAGACATGGGTGAGTGTTTCCTACATTTGCAGCAACCTCTGTGGCTGTGAAGTGAAGGCAACGCCAAAAACTATAACTGGAAATGACAGATTATTGTAGCCAACAGCAAGTACATGTCATTAGTGATGCTTCTTCAGCTCACTGGCGATCTGCCTCCTGACAGTGTTCCTAGTTAAATGCATCTTTCAGGTAAAACCTCATTTTACCTTCATTAGCCAATCGTCCATCTACAGTCATGTTAAAACGAACCACTGCATGCTGTCTGACGCTCACCGTTCATCACATGCTCGTTATGCACGCGTGTCTCATTCTGACCAGCATCTTCAGAAAGGTTTGACTCTTCTGGAGTGAAATGTGATTATAATACATCACATCCACATTTACGTGAATATATGTAGAGGCAGTTTTCATATGACTTAGCTAACGTTACTGAAAGTGACTTCAAAGATTTGTTACGTGCATACACACACACGTCTAGTGTATTCATATACAGTTTACACACTGAGGAATTTTAGCATCAAAATAATAAATGCGGCTCGGTTACTTCTTACAGAATAACAGTGCAGCACCCCGCCCTGAACGTGCGGCTGGAGATACAAACGTGACCCGTACCTGTACAAATAGAAGAACTGGAGCTGCTGCAAACAGTCAGTCAGTCGACAGTATGTGACTGTAACTGTATCACAGGGCGGTGATCAAATGGACTTTATGATCGACTGCATCACTTTCTTAAACAGCCTCTAATGTAGCGATCTGTCTTACGCCGTTTGTGGTCTGACTTTCTGATTGTATGTGGTGAGTTTGGTGATCCGCTGTTATGACCTAAAAATCACACGGTAACGTGACGATCTGTGCACAGTTTGTAAGCTTTATATAGACTCATATTTCAGGCAGCCCCGAGGGAATAAATCAATTCAGCGCTCCTTGACAGGATGTGAGGTCGGTGTGCAGTGTTTGTGCCTGGCTGGTTATGAATCTGCACCGCTGATCAAGTTCCATTAAAGTGACAGATACATTAAGAACAATATGTGTGGAGTTAACATTTAGCTTAATGTAAAAGTAATGACGCTGTGTGGGTGGTTTCTTAGCAACTGGAGGAGTTAGCTGCAGGTAGACGCTTCGCCCCGATGACGGATTCGATCTGGACTCATAACTTTTTGTGATGTGCTGCCAGTCTGAATGTAGAGTATATAACAGACACTGCAGCAGCTTTCTGAGCCTCCATCAGGTCACTTGTGTTTGTTGTGATGAAGTCAGAGCGTTTTGTTAAATGCCACATCAAGTAAAGTTCGAACGTCATCAGTGACTCAGATTCTTCACACAGAGCTCGCTTTGCTGTTTCTCTTCAGGCCGGCGTAACTTCATCTCAACATATTCCAGAAAGAGGAAGGCCCCTGCAGCTTCGACATGAACTAACTGATATCAAACCAGCATCAAAGTGAATCCTGAAGCCTCCGAATGTGAGTCACCAGAAAGGAAACGAAAAAACACAGAGAGGTACATTCACTTCAAAAAGCTTGAAATTGATTGGGAGTCGGTGGTGTTGCTCTCACGGGGGTTCGGTGTACAAACTTGACACGTACTCAAAATAAAAGCAACACTATTCTCTCAGATGAAGCCTGACAGAGCTCAGAGAGCCGCACTGATTCACCCCCAACACAAACTCATCTCACAGGAAGGCAGCGAAATGCAGCAAATCCCACGAGCATGTTCAGCACATGTGATGATGATGAGAGAGAGGGATGATGTAAAGAGTTGGAGGAGAGCTAAATGTGTCTTTAAGCTCAGGTTCTGATAACTAGTGTGGACAGTGTCCCACATACTGTTGCTCCAAGTCGGAGCTTTGCACATGAAGGTCAGCCCAGGTAAGCCGGCCGCTCACCGCTCGCCACACACTTTTCCTCCCTCACATGACAAAACGCTGCTCAGTTCGGCTGCTTCCTCTCTCCCTCCTCTGCTATCTCTCTTTTTTGGTTCTCTCGGGGCGACGCAAAGAAGCCGGATAATCCTGGTGCATGCAGCCTGCAAGAGTCTTCTGCAGAGAGTGAGTGGATGGATCACTACAGCGACAAAAAAAGAAAGAAATCTGCTGGTGCATAATGTGGCAGAGGGAGCCGGGTGGATGGATGGATGGATGGATGGATGGATGAAGGAGCGTACCTGGCTCGTGGTCCTGTGCAGGTTGGTGTCCCCCTCTGGCCGACACTCTACATGGCAGTGGTGTGTTTGTGTCTGCACGTGTGTGTGTGTGATGGAGGAAGGAGAGAGGAGTGAGTGCTGTTGAGGAGACGGGGAGTGCACAGTGCAGTGGAGGAGATTGGAGGCAGAGTACTCAGTGTGTGCTAAGACAGAGCCTGTGCATCTCCCTCCTCCCTCCCTCCCTCCCTCCCTCCCTCTCTGTGTGAGTATAATCCTTTCTACAGTCTACGGGGACGAGCTACAAATGAACCAGCTCCATCTCTCCCTCTCTCCTCCACTTCTCTCTTGTTCTGTATCTCGGCTTTGCACATGAGCCCCGAGCAGCTTCACCCTCCCCATGCCTCCACCTTGCAGTAGATAAGCCAGAATTGCAGAGCACACTTGCCCTTAATGACTGCTACAACTCTATCATGCCCCCCCCCCCTCACTGAGGTCCTCACAACGCCAAGGTGTCCACGCTTGTTTGTGTCGCAGTGACTCCTCTGTGCGATTAGCCCGACACTCCAGCTGTGCAGTTTATTGTTTACACAAGTGCTAAGGACGCGATAATACCTGTGTGTGTTTTGTTTGTGCAGAGGATTCAGCCACATTTCAAGTTTGGTGTACTCGTTTCTGCCGACACTTTTAGCTGCACTATGCAAATGTTGTTAGTGACTCAGACTATCCTTTATCCCATCTGGAAATGTCTGGCGACACATTAAAAACGGGTTGCGTGTTGGAGGGGAAACAACTCCACCGGCTCCAGCTGCCTGCATTATGTAACAGACCCTATGCAGCTTCCATGATGTTACCTTGTAATGTATTCAAACTGCTGCTGTTCAGTCTGCTGATGGTACAGAGGTGAGCTCATTACAAACACAACGTTCCACTAACTTCGACCTGCAAAGGTTCAGACAGACACAACACGGCCGCTCCGTGTGTTCGTGCACTTCACTGGTCATTTAACTAATTAGCGGCTCTACAAATAAATAAATAAAGATCAATCAGCACCAATCAGTAAATCATTACAGTGATTTTGTAATCTGTTCCAGCTTCTCACGTAAATATTTTTAGAGCGGTGATGAAAATGGAAAGCTGCTCTCTTACTTTATTTTAAAATATCCGACCATCCATCACTTTCCTGTAACCGCTTCTCTGCAGGCGAGTCACTTCACCTGCTAGACCACCAAGATTTTATCACCAAGCAGCCACCTCAAAACTCTGCTGCATGTCCCGCTTTCAGAGCGCAGCCAGTTCTGACTCCACCCAGGACCAAGCACCAAACCTGGGGCGACGGAGCCTTCTCCTCTGTAGCTGCCTCCCCAAACACATCCATGACTGTACCGACAAAACATCACATACACACATTATAGATCATATAATGAAGTGTGTGGTGCTGCAGAGATGGCCGTTTGGTCCAAACCTAAAGACACGTCACATCATGAGCTTCATTGTTTTAATTTAGTGATGCTTTAATGATCACTCCCACTGATCGTGCATCACAAAGCCTGTATACGGCCTGTGGGTCACATTTTAGTGTTAATGAATGGTTTTAAGCCAAACGGTCACCTGTTAACTGAACTGCAGGGTTTGAAGATGTTCAATGTCATTAAGGTTTCTTATAAATGAAGCAGGATGTTACCAAAAATGGACGCCATGCCAGGTGGAATTACTACAGTACGCGGTCTATTCATGTCATTCACTCTCACTGCTACGAGAGCAATCAGCAGCATACAGAACAAATTGGATGTGATGTTAAGACGAGTTTATTTCCTCCAGCTGGGTTTACATATCCACGCTGTGACAGCTTCATCCATCTGTGTGTGTCTGTCTATAAGTCTGCATGTTCAGTTTCCTCTTCTTTCCTCCGTGCCCACTCAAACACTCACGGTTCCTAATTTAGACCGAGTGTTTCTCCCCACCCACCCACGCACTCGTTCGGCCTACTGTGTGTGTGATGCTACGGTGCTCCGACACGTCAAACCTCTCGCCTCCCCGTGATGGCTGCGGGGTGGAGGCGCGAGCCATCACGGATTATGAGCGTGTCAAATTGGCAGAATGTATTAGCATCACACAGATCACCGTCACATTTACCCCCACTAGTCAATTATCAAGATAGATAGCTCATGCAGATAATAGCCCGAGATGGAGACTGGACCCATTTTCTGCTTAGTGGACGACGGGGAATGAAGAGGGATGGAGAGGGAAGGAAAGAGGGGAAGGAAAGGAAGCATCAGAGATGTTGTGATGGGGAGAAAAATGTTACTTTCAGCACAGCTGAAATCAGATTGGGTAGATGTGGATGGAGGAGGGTGGAGGCAGAGGACGAGGGGGACTTTGTTATTGCAGACTGCTTTTGGATCCAGGCTAAGGGCCCGGGTGGCAGAAATATGGAGGAAGAGGCACACTGTCATCCCAATGAAATCATTTCCAAGGCTGCTGAGGAAGGCGAGGGCTGCACAGAGACGAGGTTGTGTGTGTGTGTGTGTGTGTGTGTGTGTGTGTAAGACATGAAGCAAGGCGAGTGAAAGAGGCAGAAAAGTACGACCAAAAACCGCCTGCTGATTAGATCGCTCTCTCTTATCTGCATCTTTTCCTCTCACGCTCTGCAGATTCGTCTTCCTCTTAAATCTGTTTCCTCTCTCTGAACGCCAGAAAACAACAACACAACATTCACAGTCAACGTTCACTACAGTCGTAAAAAAAAAAATCTGCATTCAGTCGGGTTTTTTGGACATCTGTGCCTCGTTATATCTTTAATTTGATCATCTACAATTCAAACAGTATAAAAGTCGATTCATCAATTATTTGATTAACAGGAAATAAACTGATATTTTCATCATTTTGAGTCACTTTTTAAGTTACAGATTCAGCTCCTCTAATTTAAGGATTTGCTTCTTTGCTTCGTCATGTGACAGTAAAATTTACACCTCTGGATTTTAGATGCTGGTCGGACAAAATAATTTGAATTTAATGACCAAACAATGAATCAAGAAAATCAGGAGTTTAATAAAATAATAATGTTGCATCACCACTTTCTCCTTCACACTAGGAAGGAGAGGGTGAGGCAAGGAGGTTTCACTGAGTAACTACATCACTAGATACTACATGCAGTACTTGAGTAAGCACAAACTCCAGAAGGTCTGTGGTGTAGGTGGTGCAGGTCAAAGATCATTAATGTTTACTGTTAGCTGTGCCAAGAACACTGAGAAACACCACAGACCTGGTTTATTACCTGAAGCATCACCATGTAATAAAGCATGGAGAGCGCTGACAGAGAAACCATGTGTGGAAGCAGCACAGAGACACTCAGAGAGACAACAGCAGTAAAGTGCAGCGTTCCAGCCGGATGCCTCCACAGCTACAACCTCACACACTCAAATTACTGTCAGAGTCACCACAGCAGAAGAAGCTCAGATGAAGGTTGTTGTAGTGACTCTGAATTCAATCCTTCATGTTAAGATCATCGAGTGTCACCTTGTTACATCTGCTTCTGCCAGAGTTACTTCAAATATTAAAGAATTATCTTCATCTGTACCGACCGCTCTGATATTTCATCTTCTGTACTGCCCAGCCCGACAACAACAACACCACCACAATAACTTCCTGGTCCTCGTCTCTCCTCATTACTCCTTCAGACAGAAGCTTTTCACTCGAGTGTGTGATCGGGGTTTCAGCACCATTCTGTGTAATCAGCAAACGAGTAGCTTGTTAAACGCCGTTCACTGTAATTTAGTCATCACCGCGGTGGAGCTGCGTTTGTTTGCTTTCAGAGGACACGTGTCAGAGCTGTCACACCACATCAGGGAGATAACAAAGAGATCGGAGCTGTCGCGCAGCGCATGTAAAAAACACGACCGGCTAACACACGTCTTCAACATACAAACACACGTGACGCACACGTACGCAGCTTTTCCTGCATTCGGTCTCATGTGTGACACTTTGGGTCGATGATGCAAGCAGCAAGATGCTAACTGCAGTTCACCTAATGACCAGAGGTGTCACTATTAACAAGCGTTCTCTAAATGTTACATAGAGAACCTTCAAGTTATTAAATTACTGACAGTACTCCGTCACGTTTGTCGGGTTCTGTGCTCATTGGACCGATCCTGAGTCATTTCATTCAGCTCCGTCGAGGTGTTTATTGGTCCTGGGTCATAAATCTATACTCACTCTGTCACGTCTAAAGTCAATTTGTATGTGATTCGAGTTACAAAGTGAAGTCCCGTCGATATAATATAATCCTGTAATTTGAGCAAATAAGACTTGATATCCCCGGTGATGTCTGCCTACGCATGCAGCATGCACAATGCATAGTAAATGAATAATGTGTGAAACAAAGTGTGGCGCTCTGCCTGCAGCAGACGCAGATTCATTTCATGAAAACACAAATGAAAAAATAAAAATAAAAGTTCTTCGTCCTGCAGTCTCTCTCTCTCCTGTCACTGTTTTACCTGCGACAGGGCGAGCACTGGAAGCAGACTCCTCGGTGCTCTTATGTGTGACAGTAATGCGATCTGATAGGCTGTTCCCGACTAAGAGATGTCACTGAAATAGAAATCTCTTATCAAGGACAAAACATTACAGCTGTAAAAAGAAGAAGAAGAAAAAAACCTGAGACGAAGATCTGATTCAGTCTTTCAGGGAAAGTTGTTAAATTAGACTCTGGATGTATTTCCCACCAAACTAGAAATGCCAGAATGTGTGACGGCAGACCTTGAAGTAACCTCCTCTCTCTCACACACACACGTACACACACACGCTTCTTAATGCTTCCCTGTGGTAAAAGCTACACCAAGAATTCATCCAGAGACTTCTCTGAGCTCAGGAAACTGACGGAGAGACACAAGAGGACGAGCGCAGAACATATTTATGTGTTTAATACTGAAATCAACCCTCTGCTGAGCGAAACATGAAGGCTGCAGCCTGAGAAGCTGATTGGCTGAGCTGGGAATCAAACTCACACACACGCTGGGACACCATGGACCTGCTGCAGGGGAATCTTTAAAGTATAAACGGTGGATTATTGCAGATACAGACTTTGTTTACGAGCTTTAGTACAAAACAAAATAATGGAGCTCTTCATTTGGATCCAATAACCCGAGAGGAGACTGTTCAGCTCCGTTAATAAAGCAGCAGACATTTTGACCTTATAAAGCAGCAGACGCAGAGCTGTAACTAATAAAATTAACAATGGCTCTATTACATTTTGTGAGCTGGGAGCCGTGAGCCAAGTATGTATATGCCAAAAGCAGGACCCTGGACTGACACAGCTAAACAGTTATTAATATCATTAGTTACACCTGTGGTAGATAATAAAAATGTCTGCCGTGAGACGGGTCTGTACTAATGTAACAAGTCTCTGGTGGGATTTAAAAAGGCACTTCACCAATTTTACATGTCAAAGTCAATTTAGTAGTCACGGTGAGCGCCGCTCAGCCTGTGAAAACAGCCGTAAAACATCTTCAGCAGCTCTGGAGGAGCAGAGAAAGCTGACACAGAGTTTAACCAAGAGATACTGTGTTTGCAGAGCTTTGAACTGCATTATGGGAAGTGTAGGACAGGCAGTGTGTTGCAGCTGAAGTCAAGTCAAAGGACAGAAAGTCACAAAATGCTCAGGAGTCTTTTAAAGGGATCAATACAGCATCCTGGTGACAGTCAGAGGTGAAGCTCTGATGTCCTGCCTGAGGTTAGGTTTACTCTGACACCTTTGTCACGCCTCACCGCTCTCAGGTGAAGCTGTGCTCAGAGAGCGCCTGTCATTCATCTAAAGAGGACCTCGCAGACGATACAGCAAGGACAAAAACCTCAATCGATGCCCGCTGATCGCCATCACTGATCAGGACATCAGGATTAATGCTCTGTAGAGACACAACTCACGCCGTCGTACGCTGACAGAAACTAAGACACAGCTGTGAGAGCATCAACCATCCGTGTCCCACCTCGTTCAGATGAAGAAAGCTGTGTGTGTTTCTATCATAATAAACCAGTGAGATGTCTTACTATAAAAGATTGAGTGGACTTGCATCACTGGAACATGAAGAAGCACGACCTCACTAACATCCTCTGCATCTTTAATGTTTCCAGTCTAAACACGACCAACATGAATCCAGCTTTGACCATGAGTGGACTGAAGATACACCGGCTGCTTCTTTATTGACGTTTGTCAACCCATCAAGATAAACCGCTGTCCTATTCCCGGCATCAGCTCCACCACTCTCCACTCCCCCTGCTGATGTGTCTGTTGTGCACTACAGATATTAACGTCAGCGCTGTGTGATGTAGATGCCGTCTGCTGCATTTCATCCTGATAATTGTACCTGTGATCTCAACCAACCTTTTGTCTAATAAAGTCGCGATGCAATAAAAAACATTTACAGCCACAGCGGCGCTCAGAGACGTCTCCTTTAACGCGGTGAACACGATCAGCAATAAAACACTCGCCTACAAACACACACTGATGGAGAACCATCACGACGACCACCGTCCGGATCAGGTGGCGCTGCAGGAGTCTACTACAGAGCTGCTGGTCGATGATGAAGACTCTGAGTCTGCATGTGTGGGATCATTTATAGAATAATGCACAGCTGCTGTGAAGACTGAGTCTAGTGTCGAGCCCTTTCCTGCTGCAGAGAGCTTAAATGGCTGCTGTCCACATTAGCAGGCCTCAGGTCATTATCGGCACTTTATGTCCAGCGGCTCGGAGCTGCAGAGGAAAATGGGAGCGTCTGCTACTGAGAAAAGTGTGATGCAGTAGTTTGCAATTAATCTGATTTATAAGAGAAACCTTGGTGGCTTCAGGAGACGTTCTCTCAGCTTATTCCCTCCATTTTTCTCCCACTTGTACTCGGCTTCTGGAGGCTGGAATACAGAAATACTGATGACAAAAGCATAAAAGGCTGCGTCACATTTTTTTAATCCTTCTTTTCATTGACAGACAAGATTTTCTAAAGCACTACAGTATTTTCCCTCCAAGCCTGGCGCATATCATCAGTCTTCATACAGAGGGATTTGCCTTTAAAAACACCTGGTTATTTAAATCTCCCTGTGCGTACAGCACTGTATGACAGTCATCAGCATCTGTCCTCCAACAACAACAGGCACATTCTCCTCTGAAAATCAGCCTCAATTTTCTCCTCAGAGTCCTCACACTCCTCTGTGCTGTCAGCTTTGTCTGATGCAGAGGAAAGAGTTTAAAGATCCCGTGAAAGAGGAAGCAGACCATTGTTTGCTTCCTCATTTTCTCCAGCAAACGTAGAGCGGTGTGTCACAGATATTGATCCGTATTTACAGCAGCCAACAGCAATGAGTGTGTGTTAAATGTCCACCGCTATGCAGCCACTGCTATGAGCTAATGAAAAACAAACATGAGTTGGAGGCCTTGGATGTCGTACTGTACGTCAGCAGTCTGAGGACAGCTGGTGAGGAACGAGTTAGAAGCACCGGGGGGACAAAACAGGTCAAGTTTTAAGATTTAAGTGGATGAAAAGACGTTCTCAGAGCGTCCTAGAAAAACTGTGGACATCCTACATGCTTTTTTACCAGACACAACTTTTATTATGAATGACTGCCAGTGTGAGTGACATCCCACCGATCATGACATCCATCTTAAAAGCACCTTGCAGTCGAGTTTTTGATCCACTTTGAATAAATTAAACAACATCTGCAGACAGACTGCAGGATTATCCCAGGCCAGCATTATGGAGCCGAATTAACTGAGATTTATTCTTAATAAGTCTCTGCTGTGATGTGTCGTCAATGTTTCATTGCTGTCTGTCAAGGAGAAAATTGTGGTTGTTTAATTATACACTAAAAATCTTGTTTCCTGTTACATCACCTCAGGCTGCAGCGACAGAGTGACAACGCCGTCAGTAAACAATAAAATAACTACACCCACTTCATTTCAGATCGATTACCCCGTTAACTGCTGGAGTTAAAATGCAACCTGTACGCAGACACGTTAGCCGCACAATAACGGAAGCTCATACCGCCTTTACATGTTTTTAAAGCTTTCTCATGACCCTGGAGGGAAAACTCTGTCCCGTCTTATTAAACAAGTGTTTGTTTGTCCCGGTGTGCAGTCTACTCCATCTACGTCCACCTGATCTTATCGTTCAGCTCAGTTGTATTTAGGCTTTGATGTCACGTTGTGTCCCTGACCACCTCTGCAGGTGATCTGGCTGATAATCCGCCCTCATTACACGCACCTCTATTTTCATGTGATCAAACACTGTCTGAAGGTAATTCACCCAAAATGAATGAAACAGGCTACGGGGACAAACAGTGAGCAGAGTTACCGCTGCTCGACTGAAGAAAGTGTCCTTGAACAGGAAACAGAGTCTGCCAGCTCCACAGGCTCTCAGCCTGAACTCCACTCAAAAGCCGATCGCCACAGGAGTCATTACACCACCTTCAAACACGAGGATCTATCACGAAGACGGGGAGAGGACAGACACCACACCAAGAGACAGAGACACGAGTCAACGGCCACAAACATGCCGAGATCGAAGGGTTAACAGTGGTACATGCTAACATGATGGTGTCAACACAAACTGAAACATTATGAGCTTCAATAAGTCTGCACAGATTTTAAATGCAGCATAAAATAACAGTAATGTACTGCAGTATTTCTAATATTAGTAATAATAATATAGTATTTCTAATAACTAATTATTTGGACATTTTATAGACGAAACGATAAATCAATCATTCCAAAATATGAATCAATCATGAGAATCTACAGGAGGAATCAGGTTTAGGTGTAAGCTGTCAGCTTGAAGAAGAGATTAAACTGTTAAAGCTTCACATTCTCGCACGTTTTGATGAAGCAGCATCTGCAGTCTCCGAGCGTTGAACCAAATTTCTTGAAAATGATGTTTTGACTCATAAAAAGGAGTCAAAGCAAGCGGCAGACGATCAAACGGCTGCTCGGTCTCTCAATGTCAGAGAGCGAAGCAGCTCCAGGGAGGAAGAAAAGAAGAAAAAGAAGACGTCCCTGAGTCAATATTAGAGTCGCTCGCCCTCACCTGGTGGCTCCACATCAATCAGTGCTGTGATGTCGGCACCCTCTGCTCCTCAGCTTCCTGCCTCTGCCCTTCATCTCCTCCTCCCTTTGCCCGGCTCTCCTCCGTCTCCTTCCACATGTCAACAAGTTTGATCAGACTGACGTGGGAAAACTGCTGTTTGGCTGCCGCTCCTCGGCTCTCTGACAGATCCTCTCGCTTGTCTCTTCTCCTTCTCTTTTGCTCCCCAGTCACTTGTGATTGCAGCACGCTTGATCTGCAACCCACCACCACCACTACTACCACCTCCACCCACCCAACCCCGCCCTCTCAAACCCTCCTGGGGAGATGAGGGCTCCGGCATGTCATTGAGGTGACATGACTCACACAGTCGTGCAGCACAAAGAGATAAGTTGGAGATGTTCAAGGGCGACTCTGTAGTCTGTGTTTCAGATTTAATCCTCTCAGCGATTCTGTGACAGGCCTCACGCCAAGCCGCGCTGAATTTTAACATCGCTGCTGTTTTTCTAATTCTTTCCCCCAAAATGTTCAAGAGACTCGAGTCTTTTCTTGCTCTGACACAGATTTGTGCAGCGTGCTGGAGGCTGAACAGAGGCGGTATCATGTAAATCAATACTGATTAAAGAAAGAGAACCTCCATTTTGCAGTGAAGTCTGCAGCAGCAGTTTGAGCCTCTCGTGTGTCAGACAGTGATCAGCAGCACTTTATACGAGATAAAAATACCTGGAGGTCTTTGAAAATTTATCTTAACTTCTGGATGAAAAATATAATGTCCACTCCACGATAAACGATACGATGAGTCGGGGATGCGGCTCGGCGATGTTTCATATGAACTCAAATTATTCTGGGTTCCCACGCCTTTTTAAAAATCATATTCAAGGACATTTCAAGGACTTTCCAGGTTGAAATCCCCTAAAATTAAAGTGGCCATTGAGTAGGATTTAGTTCCATCTAATGATGTAAGTATAATGGGAATCTCTTCACCTCACAAACGCTTTCCCAGAAGAAGAAGAAGAAACAATCGTGTGGTAAAAAGAGTCTAGAGTCAGTGTTACCATGTGACCACTAAGAGCTTGTCTGCATGTTCAGTTACGCTCACACTGCGAAACTTAGCACCTAGTGGTGGATTTTCAAAATAAAACATGCAAGCCGCTGATCATTAAAACAGACAAAAGGGAAACAACGTTGTATATTTATATATTTAGAAGCACATAAACCAGAAAATAAGTCGCCTGGAGAACGGATCAAACCGTGACAGAGACGTGTCCGGTGGGGTTTTGCTGTTCGGCTGCACCGAGCAGATCAGAGTCACGTATGAGCAAAAAATCAGACGTGGGCTGCGTGTGCCTGCAGTCTGAGCAGAGCTCTTTAAAGCTGGATACATAAACTGTCTGTGGAGTCACGACGGCCCCATGATGTTACTACCATGTGAACATTTAAACTATTCAGCGTTTCGTTTGAGGCGGCGCCCCTCAAATCTTTCTGCATCTCAGTCATGATAAATTTAGTTAGCAGACGGCGGCTTTCAAAGTCAAACTCATCAAATATTTGGTGTTTACTGGGTGAAATTATGCCTGTGCCCCCTTTTTTCAAACAAGTGATTTATTTTAATAAACTGTATTTTTGTTATTATAATGCATCATTGAAGCGCAGTGGAGGAAGCCTGCTACATAGATAATTTACTGTTCACATTGTCGACCTCTAGATTCACCTTAAAGAAAATCTGATGCTCTGAGACTCAAAGAGTTTAAACGAGTTCAAATCCACCTCAACATTTCACCCACTATAATATTAAACAGATGACCCATTTTGAGTTTAATGCAATGCAAATGAGTTTTTGCCGTTACAGCTGCCTCTGTGGAGATCTAGATGTTCAAACCGCCCAGCAAACAACCTACAAACTAGCATCATTGTCTGCATCACGCTTTCCATCTCTCCGACCAACGGCAGCTTCTGCACATCCATCAATAGCTCTCTTTCATGCTGCCACAGATGCCAACCACCAAGAGGCAGAACATCAACAGCCTCCCATCCACACAGGCAGTAAACAAGTGCTGCTGCCAGACGCAACCGACACCAGCAGATGCTCACACACACCCCCGATCCTCTCAGACACTCAATATGTGAGCTGAAATGCATTTCAAAGACTTACAAATGGGCTGTAGCACTTTAAACTCGTTATAGTAACTGTATCAATCAGAGGCTTCATCTCGAATCAAACCGGAGAGAAGAAACTTAGAAGAGCCGTCAGCTTCTGTCCCAGATTTCAGATCACATTCACAGACTGAAGTCAAAGAAAGTCAACGTGTTTTAACTCAGAGACATGCATGCACACACAGACAGCAGCACACTGAGGAGGAGAGCGGAGGTAAACAGCAGTAGTTTCCCAGCACCCCCAGCGCGTCAGAGAAGGGCACTCAAGTTAGAAATACCTGCAACTACAGAATGGACGGAGAGAGAGGGGACATGCCTGGGAAGGAGGAATTGCCCATTCTCCGCCTCGATGCACCTGTTTACTGTCCTCTACCGCGCCGTCACTTTCCGATCTTCTTTAAGCGTTTTCTTTCTTGTCCATTCACTCTTCTTCTTCTTCTCAGTCTTCTACTGTTGTTTTCTCGTGCTTCCCGTCTTCCCTTACTCCAGGGTTATCCCTTCCTTCCCCATGTCTCGGCGTCTGGCTGGGCTGTGTCAGCATGTGCTGGTCGGACGGGGGACGCTCTGCCTGTGATGGGGATGAGAGCACGCCGGAGTGCAGAGGCGCTCCTCACCATGTCTTAGCATGGCCACTGAATACACTCATGTTTTATGGATGCTCAGCCCTCCCCGTCCTGATGCTCTTAAAGAGCCGGCGCCCCGTTTCCAGCTGCCTTTGATGTGAGCGCCGTCGATATACGCATTGGATTTGAATCATGTGCTTGCACGTGTCTGTGGGAATACACAGCAGAAATTCGATATCACCGTGTGGACCTGAGCAGAGGAGGCGAGTGATCGAAAGATGGAAAGAAAAATAAAGTACGTGAAGACGTTTGTGACAGTTTGAGACGACAAATAAAAACGAAGGCGATGAATCATGAACACAAGCAAGCAAAGAGTGAGAAGCAAACACTGATGGTATGATGAGAGGGCTGTTTGTACACGCGTGATGCAACACTGCAGACGGAGCTGATCTCTGAGTGTGTGAGTGTGTGTGTGTGTGTGTGTGTGTGTGTGTGTGTAGGGCGTGCCCAACAAGGGATAATGTCAAAGTAAATTCTGCACTCGCTCCAGCTGTAATTCAATCCTGAGTTGAAGGCCATGAATTAATGAGACTGTGACTGTGTGTGTGTGTGTGTGTGTGTGTGTGTGTGTGTGTGTGTGTGTGTGTGTTCAGGGTCAGAGGAGCTGTATGTCATACACACTATGACACCTGATCACAGCGTCTCCATGGAGGGGAGTAAGGAAACGTTTGAGCCGTTAGTGGTGGATCCACTTATTGAATATAACGTTAACATTAAATACACTGTGCTAATGCTAATGTTAACTAGTTAACAGAGAGAGATCCCTGGAAGTCTCCTGAACAGTGGACTCTTGAATCATAATTAAAATAGATGTAGTGTCCGTGACGCAGTTCGTCTAACGTCCACCTGAGGCTGGCTGCAGAAGTGAGTCAGTCTCCATAAGTCCCCATGTTAGACAGCAGAAATAAACATGTTTACAGCCTGGTACAAAAAACAGTTTTGGTCTCTGTAGCTAATTTCCCCGTTCATGACAACTGTACTGAGGGTGAATTTATATACAACTCACCTGTTCACATTATATTAAGGCTTAAAGTTATAAATGATTAAGAGCGTGGACGCTTTGATTGACAGGTGGGTGTGGTTACAGGTGACTTTAATTCACCCTCAGTACAGTTGTCGGGGAAATTAGCGAGACCAAAACTGTCAAAAACGGACTCACTTCTGGAGCCAGCCTCTAGTGGACATTTGAGGAACTGTTGCTTGCTTTTAAACTATAAAACAGGGTTGAATGGAAGAAAGAAAAAAGCATCCTGATGAAGTGAATGAAATATAAATGGAGGTGAGTGCAGCTCAGCGCTCAGAGACAGGTGGAGTGGACCGACGCGCTTCACTCGTTGACACAAAGCCTCGTTTGTTTCTGGGTGGCCTGAATCGACTGGCTGGTAAATAAAACATGGCGATAAATTAAAGATAACGCTCGCCGGGCCTTGAGAGGGCGGATGCTCCCAAGCTTGCCCTAATGCTCAGGAGTGTCTTCTCTTTGCCCTTGAGGGAGGCTTTGCCCCACACACACACACACACACACACACACACACACACACACACACACACATATACACACACACACACCAATCCTGTGCAACAGGTGGGTAATAGAAAAACATCTCAGGTTGATGTATGCTCAGCCTTGGTTTCTCTCTCCTGGAATCTCATCGAGCATCGTTTGTGTGGCGACATCGTCGACACCTTTCTATAGGTGGTGAGGTAATTAACACACTAAGTCACAGCCCAGCGAGAGACAAATCACACCCTGAAGAGAGGGGACGTAATTATCCAGAGGAGTGAAGGGAAGAGTGTATGAGAGGAAAGTTTACAACTAATGTTCTGAATTAGCATCCATGTTTTCGACGTAAACACTGCTTTCAGGCGTGGAACAAAAGGAGCAGTGAAAGGATGAAGACAGGATGGCTGTGAAGAAATCCTCGTCCTACAGGAGGAGAAGGACTGAGAGGTGACAGGTGGACAGACAGTAGAAAGACAGATGAAGACAGATGGGATAAATACAGAGTCAGAGCAGAGAAGGTGGGATAAAAGCAGCAGACAGACAGAGATGACAGGATAATTACAGATTCATGGATTCCTGGTTGACCGGTGACAGCAGGAGCAGCTGCTCTCTTGCTCGGTCGGGCCGGGGAGCTGAATAATGACTTGGGATGCAGTCGATGCTGCAGATTCATACAGTAACAGCACATACATCACACGCAGGAGCCGCAATTACACAGAGACGGAGAGGAAAAGAGTGATGTGGTGTTACTGGATGTGGCCGGATGTCAGGAAGAGAGACGCCGGTTCACGGAGACGAGCACAGACGGTGAGGGTCGAGGCTGGAAATGAAAAAAGGGGGCAGCGGTTAACTTTTCCTGAATGAGGTCACACCGGGACGGCGGCGCTCAGGTTCACCTTTGGTGTCAAATTACAGATGAAACCTGATTAAAAAGACGGCTCACCATCCTGTTCGCTCACCTGTGTGAAAGGTCGGATGGTGACCCAAAAAAAATGAGATCAACAGACGTGGAAAGTATAATATGAGATTCTTCTCTGACACTTTATGCACCTGATGAAGATGATGATGATTTGAGCAACGATTAACCAGAACTCATTAGAAAGTATGACGGGTCCAATCCTACACAAGGACGATAAAGATGTTTAAGATAATCTTTGTAAACATTTGTCTCCATATGAATGCAGATAAACATAAAAAGAAGTTAATTAAAAGCCTGATGATCAGATGATAGCTGATGTGTCCCGCCTGCATGCAACCAAAGCCCGCTCAAACGTGATTGGTCAACAACACTCAGATGATAAACAGACAAATCGCTTCAGATGCCAAAATCCTGTCACTCATTTCCACTGTAAACCTGAGACAACGAAGCCGAGCTGTTTATTTAGTTATTAATATTTTGTTCTTGAGATATTACAGAGAAATATTTAATAAAGATGTTTTTGCAGACTGTACAAATCATGTAAATTTAGTATATATATATTCATCAGTGTTCAACTCGTTTTGTTCCTGATGTAACTCTTCAGACTTCCTTCCACACTTTCTTGTACAGAGTTCCTTCTGGGGATGAAGAAAGTAGGCCGCCCAAACATCAATGAGTCGAACCTCATTTTGTCAAATCAATGCACTGAGGGTGTTTTTTGTTTTTTTGCTGTGTCATTGTGCTCACAGGATAACGGCACAGCAGCTTATTAACTTTAACAAACTGAGCGTCATTATAACGGCCGGCAGGCGTGAATAATACATGCCTCATAATCGTATGTGAGGTGAATACGACCCGTCGATCATCATCAGCATGCATCGCTGCATTGTTTTGAATTTTTCTATCATTTATTTATGACCCACAGCCGGCGTCGCCCCCTGACCTGCGTCTATACTGCGTACATCAGCAGGCAGCTCTACATGATTACAGACGACAGGTCGGCATGTACGAGTTAGCAAAACTACACCGACACAGGACTGAAAGGAAACCACAGAGCAGAGCGAGGACACGCTGAAGGAGACGCTGAAGGAGACACTGAAGGAGACACTGAAGGAGACACTGAAGGAGACACTGAAGGAGACACTGAAGGAGACGCAGATATCTAACAGATAGAAGAAGAAATAAAGGAGCGCTAACAGGTTTGTAAACGAACACAAAGCGTCTCGCAGATACTGTAGATGGTCAAAAGCAGCTTCATAGTAACTGCATTCAAACATTGAGAGGTTTAATTATTTGATCTCCTGCTGACAATAATATAAAAACCATTCGAGTTACAAAGACTCGGAGTGAAAGCGTTCAGACTGTTCGTGCAGGCTCACACAACCTGCTGTTGAAGCACTGTGTGTTTGTCACTGGCTTGGTTTTAATTGAACAGGCGTATTTTTAGATTTCATTTCAGAACAATCACACACACACACACACTTTGACGTGTGCCTCCACAAAGTGGGTCAGATAAACTGGCTCCAGAAGTGACCGGACATCATTTCACAAAACGATTTAAGGACGAGCAGAAAATAAACTCTAAAATACAAACATTTGATTTGATTGTTACGTTTTAGAAAGTTTATGATGAAGGGCAAAAACACACACACGATTTACAAAGCAATCTCTGCTCCTCTGTGAACCGCCTGTGCTGCTTTCCTCCTGTCATAGCACAGCTCCAATTAAAGTTTGGCAGTGGCACACTGACGGTAATCGCTCGCCTTTGTTGATGATTCATTTCTTATCCAAAGAAAACTTCAGAAGTGGCGGTGCAGTAAATCTAACATGAAATCAACAGATGCTCCAGTTCAGTTGGATAAAAGTGGCCACGAGTCACAAAACAACAACAACTGGCAACGGTGCACTTACAGTGGGTAAACTGTGATCTGCAGTCACAGTAACAGACGGTGAACACAGAACACTGGCAGGTGGCATCCGTTATATTAAGAGAGAAACTTTACAGCTTTTAAAAGGAACAATCTGTCACATATTTACTGTATTTAATCATAAATTGACCAACACGACAGTCAGAATGTTTCTTATTTTGAAGTTTGTCTTCCAGACTGGATGTTCTGTTTGTGTTTGGTCCTGTGATTTCACACACTGCATGTCGATACTCTGCTTGTCCAGCATCATCGTCCCTGACCACTGACACTGTAAAAGTTACCATCCCATACCCGGGACCCCTGAAACATGATCACCATCAGTAAACACAGGCAACTCTTACTGCCAGAGACGGAGGCTAATGTCCTGGCGAAGTGAGCCGTAGAGTCCGTACAGAGGACCGACCGGGTCAAAATCAAATCAAATTTTATTTGGATAGCCCAAAGTCACAAAACACATTTTGCCTCAGAGGGTAAATGAACCAAACGCACCACGACCACATTACTGAATGTTTCCTCTGCTGACGTCTACAGATGAGTTCATTACTGCTCATTATTACCAACATGGAGACGAGAGTCATGTCAGAGGTGTCAGTCCTTTCATCCATCCTCTACACCTCATAACTCAAGGTCACAAAATCCCTTGAATATATCCCAGCATGCACTGGGTGAAAGGTAAAGAAACTCTCCACACTTCAGCGGGCTAACAGAACATTTTCTCATCTCTGGACTATTCAGAGGCTCCACTTCACCTCTGTGTGCCTTTCTAGTTTGAAAAGAAAGTGGAGAGCCTGAAGGGGACGACGGCAGCTCGGAGAGAATAAACCAGCTGCTAACTCAGAAGGCCACGGTCACGATTCACACCTGCACAAGAAGAAGTCTATTCATCACATAAAAAGATACTTTAACTGAGTTTAAGGAGGATCAACCTGCGCTGCGTACACGAAAGTGAACAATCACAGAAACTCAAAACAAACTAAGACGGAGGCAGCGGAAGAACAATGGCTAACAACCTGAGCTAACAGCAGAAAAGCTACATGTTCAATAAAGGCTTCACTCAGCTCATCAATTAATCAAATTACCATTATCAAACTATTAACTGACCAAAATTGGCTTTTTATTGTCTGAATTAATTAATTATAATAATTCATTATAATAGCTTAGACACAGTCAGCCACACTGTGGCTGCTTTGCTTAGGAGCCTTCCTCACTGAAGTATCAAGTGTCCGCCATGATAAGAGCCGTTTGAATTCTAACTGTGAAGGAAAGGAGCTTCGATGCTTCCTTTATCGTCTCCTTTAGCAAAGGATACACCGGACCATCCTTTAGGAAAGGAAAGGCAGACATCAGTGTGTTTAAACAGTGTGGCGGCCTGCAGCAGAGAGCGCGTGAATATGAACATACGTGTGGACGTGACGTCAAACTTTATCTGACTCGACAATACTACGTTGATGATGACGTCACATTTTCACCGGGTTGTCCGCGTTTATATTTTCTACATGAAACGACACGGTCAGAGCGCGCGGGGACAAGATGAAGCGTTTTGTAGTCCATCTTCTGGACTTTGTAGTTTTACCACAGATCACGTCAATAACATTAACGTGGCGTCATGACGTAGTCTACCGTACGCGCAGTCGTCTTCTCCTCAAGGAAAAGTGGTTAGGAAATGAGTTAGGAGCTATTTTTTTAGACTATTAAAACGTACCGTTTCACTCCTACTGTTAGCTACACTGTTAGCTAAGCTCGACACACAGCGTCAAACATACAGCAGGTGTAAACTTACCGTTAGCTGTTAGCCACCGTTAGCCGTTAGCCACCGCTAGCCGTCGTTAGCCGTTGGACGTTAGCTCGCTCGCTCATTTTCCCGCTCAGTCCTGACGATGAAGAAACGATAAAAACAAAAATTATTTCTTCAGTTTGGGAACTTTTACCTCCATTTTTCTTCTTCTTGTTTTCTGGCCCTCTTTCAGTCGCCATTTTACAGTTAATAAACGCGGTATTTCATGTGTTTTAAACGGACATAACCGTTAATAACGTCCACCGGACACTTCGACCTCTGCAGCACCTGTCGGTTAATGAGGGGTGTTTGTTTTGTGTCACTTGGCGGGCTCGACGGGCGGTGTTTCTGCCCCTCCAGATTACACACAGAATAATAAATACAAAATAAAAGTATGACGAGACATATTTGCATAATTTAAAACCTATTTTCATAAAATAATATTAAACAGGTTACATTTTGTGTTTTAATGTTTTTGTATTTAAATCTGGATGTTTAGTCTGATTCTAACCAATATTCAGATAATATAATAAATATCATATTTTATTTTATTTTTACAGATGTAACATGATGTGACATTTTGAGACATCTGAGTTTATAAATGAAGAATTTATTAAATATAACATCAGATCTTACAATAAATTGAAGTTTGGAGCAGTACAGTGAGATATTGACCTGTTGTATTTTCTCTGCATTAGAGTTTAAAGCTTCTTTATCTGTACCTGACAGATGTTTAATTCTTTTCTTTACTAATTTCATTTATTCCTTTTTAAGTTTAACAGTAAAATATGGCACAAGAAGCAAAACGACAACCTCAAATTCAGACTTAAGGTAAGTATAATCTGCAAACTGACAGACCCTCACTGCTTTAATTCTTCAATATTTGACTCCTATATATGGATATAAATAAGAAGTGTTGGATTTCTCTCTCTCTCTCTGATTGTGCTGCACATTACCCACCTCCCTCGCTCTCCCTCGCTCTCCCTCTCTCTCCCTTTATATTCTTAATTCACTCCACCTGACCATCTAGGCCAAAAATTTGTTGCCATGGTAACCCATCTTCCACCGGAGAGAAAGGGGTAGCCAGCGAGGAGGAAGGGTTACCCGAGCACACTGGTATTTAACGACACACACACATACACAGTAACATGGAGAGTAGGTCAGTGGAGAAATCAGCTCTTTAGCCTCTGAAGCCTCGGTGCAGAGCTCGGAGGCATCCAGCAGAGGATCTGTGATCCGTGCAGACTGTCAGGAAAAACCCCTCCAGGCTGCCTTTTATGTTGATCCACCAATGTCAGGACTCAGTCCAGCTTTTTTTGGTGGTTTTATAATCATCTCATTTAAATCAGGAGGAGCAGCTCCTTCTCTCCTGAGGAAGTATTCAGATCCTTTAACTGAAGGAGGAGTACCAACGTGGTGCAGACTGTGCTCCAGTTCTAGCACTTCATTTTAACCGTTCTGAGCATGCAAAGGTGAGCTTTCTGTAGAAACAACAAGTCTTATTTTAATTAACAAAAACATAAAGATTCATATTTTCAAGTGATTAAACACTGATGTGACAGCACTTTAAATTTAAGAAAGGTTTAATATGAAATTATTTATTCAAAATATAATAACAATAAAACAGGTCCATATAAAACAAACGAACCCTGTTAGATTAAAACAAAATGTGGGACGACGGTTAACTCTGGGCTGAATGAATGACCACAAACATTTAGACATTTTCTCTCCGGATCTTCACGATCAAAATGCAAACAGGAAGTGCAAATATTCAAAAAGAAAACAACCAGCAAAAACTTAGAGGAAAAATTGGAATCTAAACATGAGTTAATTATGAATTTATAATTTCAGACTTCATCGACGTCTGACCTGCTGTTCAAAAATACTTTATTGTTTCTGTTTCACTGAGAATCAACAGGAAACTTTCAGGGAAATTATCAGGAACATTGCAGACCTGTAACATAAAGTAAAGGTCCGCTTACTCCCTTTTTTTTCCAGAGCTTTAACCACAGCTTACTCAGCGAATGTCTTTTTTTAGGGGGTCTCACACAGTTTTAATGCACCCTCATAAAACACGTTCATGTTCAGATATTTGGTTGTTTAATGCAGTGCCCCTTCACCATCACTTCACTGTGCAAATATAGCCATTAAATAGTCGTTAACGTACTTAATCTTTGTTCTAATAAACACGTGAGATTGTCTTTGAAAGGCACAAATAAGAAGTTAAATGTACAAAACAGTCAAACAGTCAGAAGAGTGAGAGTTTTACATGCTACATGGCTGCAACCTGGGATGTTTTCACCATTAAAATATCACAATTATCTTCATATCTACACGTCCACTTCCTGTGAACTCCTCTGCTGAGCTTTGACTGAGAGCGCCATCTGGTGGCCACAGTCCGTCGGTTCTTCAGCCACCGTGGAACGCTTCCTCCTCGTCCCTCCACCTCTCAGCGTGGATCTGAGCCAAAGTGCACGTTATGACGCAGAGAGAGCTAAACGTCTGTCCAGCGTGGCTAATGAAGCCGTCACCACGGGGACGGCAGCTCGTTAATTTGAGTTAAAAACGCTCTCTGGATGTCTGGAGCTGCGCGTGGAGTCAAAATAATTAAAAATACTACACCGAGGAGGAGGACAGCATGCTTCATGTCACTTCCCAGAAGTCCACGTCTTTATCTTATCACATGATCACACACCTTTGCGCCGCTCCGTCGTCTTATTGCTGTTTATCGCCTGTGCCTGACAGATACCGACACAATCTGATGGCACGTTCACACTTTAGACTTTAGACCAGGCGATGATCGTGGACTGTAAAGGACTCACAGTGCTACACAGACGCAGGGGTGTTTGAGGCAGACGGGCAGGATGCCCTTGTTGATCTGGTGAAACTCCACCAGCTGAAGGAGGTCGATGAAGAGCGTCAGGCCGTCGTCCATGGTGAAGTACTTCCTGCCGCTGTCCTCGCACTGCGGGGACGAGACGAGAGTCACAGTCAGGACGAACAGTGAATCTTTATTTTAGCGACAGAGTGAGTTTGTTTGAGAGGATGAGGCGGACTCACAGGGATGACCAGGTAATGTTTGGTCTTCAGCTTGTAGCACAGCGAGAGGACGAAGCACTGCGCGTGCTGCTGGCTCTCACGGATGAGGAACATCCTACAGCACACAGACAAACATTTATACGTTTAAAAATCAGCTTTCAGAAACCTGTTCGTGACGTCATGGAGACTGCATCCATGTTTTCTACAGTCCGTCACTCACCCGTCCACCAGGCCCTGCTTCTCTATCAGCCTCTGCGCTTCCTTTCTGGACACTCCGCCATGAAACCACGGCTGGGACTTGTGGATGGCTGCAGACAAAGACAAGCAGAAGGAGTGAGCGAGCACACGGCGTGATTTGTTCAGAACTGAACGAGTCCTGGATCAGGACCTGGTCTCCTCTCATGTGGACTTACAGGAAGGTCTCGCTCCAGAGTTCAGGTTGGGCAGACTGCACCTCAGGGCTTCCCTCCTCTGTCAGTGAGCAGAAAGGTGAAAGTATCAGAGATCACTTCAGATTGTCCTCAAAGAATCGTCCTCGTTTCTCAGCATGGAGTTTATTTTTGTAGGTCTGAGCAGTCGACACTGTTTCAAAATGTGATTAAATCTGGACGATAACGTAGATAAAACATTAATATTTAAGAATTATTCAAGTTTAATGGTCGAATATTCAGAGGTAAGAACGATCCCCTCTGCAGCTCTCAGGTTAAAACTGAAGTTCATCAAACGATGTTCATCAAATATTCATAAAAAATATTTTACATGACTTCCAAAACCTTCCAGGACTTCACTTTATTTTCCAGGATGTTGAGTTTAGAGATTTAAAGCATAACAGGGACAAATATTTACATGGCAGCGTTCAGAAAGGTTTCTTAGAGAGTTTATTATAAACTGCATGAACGTTACTGCTCATCCTCCCTCCTTCCCTCCCCTCCTTCCCTCCCCTCCTTCCTCACCCTCCAGGCTTGTCCCTCCTCCCTCTCTGCGCTCTGGGCCTCCGTCGGGTTCTGGATCACGCGTCCGCCGGCCTTCCCAGAGAAGTCCATGGCCACCAGGCTCGCCTCCGACTTTGACTGCACGCACACACACAGTGACACAAACAGCACACACGTGAGGTGACGGCACAAAATGTTTACCCAGAATCCTCTATGGTGCATCGTGTCTGCAGATCTCACTTTGCCATCTGACAGTCGGGATCCTTCCAGGCTTCGAGGGGCCGACTTGGATAACTGGTAGTTACAGTGAAGCTGCTTCCCGTACTGACCGCACACACACACACACACACACACACACACACACACACACACACAGTCAGTCACTGACTACAGGCTGTCAGTTAATAACAGTAAACAACGTGTTTATTCTGTTTTATTCACCTTGAACAATCTGAACGCAGACGTCCAACAAGTTCGTGTCTGCTCGTTCTCAGCGCACAAAATCTTCAGGTCCTGAGTGCGAACCGGGTTCCTGGACGGCTGCACAAACACAAACGCACAAAAACACAACGTGACGGGGTGACAGCAGCTCGTCTTTGAGTCCTCCAGGATAACAGTCCGACGCTTCATTACATCTGCACCGGCTCTACAGATCCTGGGACGATGTATGAGTCCATGCTGAAAGCTATATGCAGCCTGAGCGACATCTGCTTCACCGAGACAGAAATCACCAGCAAATGATGCAAAGTGGACCCTCGTACACGGAGACACTCGGTGCAGTTCAATAATTTATGGGACAAATGGACGACAGCTTATGAGAGCCTCCACAGAGACAGCGGGACATAAACACCAGATTTATAAACTTTATGCTCAACAAAATTATAAATTAACTTTGACGCTGACATTTTCAGACAATATATGCACTTTTTAAGGGCGGTTTAGACTATTTCCAGGATCTTTGTCCATTTAAAATCAATTTGCAGGTGTTTTGATCCCTGGAAAAGTCTCCAGGTTTTCCAGGATGTATCTATATGATGATGTAAAAACCAGGGAAAAAAAATAAGCAACCTCTTCTCCAGTTTTCGTGCATCATACTTCTTTTTCTCACGTTACATCATGTTTTTTGACCTTTCGCTCTCTTGACTGTAAAACTTGACAGCGTAAGAACATCCAGTGTGATTTACTGTGAGCACCGCATCATACATGACATGTTAAAGGTGTGCATGACGTTACTGTACGTCAGTCTCTGCAGGCGATGCAGCTGATCGAGTGTCTGCCGTTGAACAATATTGACTCAATAAGCCACAAGAATGACATGAATGCTTGACGGTTGTTAGTGTGACCATGCGCACACACACAGAGAACATTCAACCCCTCAGGACAAACAGCTCCAAATGTTCCCACTGCACGATGTTCTGTCTGGTTTGAGGACATGTTTTCTTTCTGCTCACCTTGATACAGAAGGTGAAGTCTGCAGGCGCTCCGTACAGTTTACGGCTGTTCACCACAGTGTACACGTTCAAATCGTCCAGATGAGCCACGCAGTTAAGGTGTCGAGGCTCCTGGTCCAAGAAAAACACACGCAAAGTGTTCAAAGATTCACCAAGTCAGCGTTTCAAGATGAAAATAAACTCACATCCTCGTGTTCTTGTTACTTTCTGACCTTGGAGGAGCCTTTGGCGGAGAAGTAGAGTCCGGAGCGTCGCAGGAAGAAGTAGACCTTCTTCCAGGCCTTACGGCTCGGTTCTTTCAGATGGAGGAAGCCCTGAATCTCCGGACACGTCCCAGACTTCAGCAGGTTCTGAAGAGCAGAGGGATTATTATTTTCAAATAACTCTTCATCTGGGGTGTCGATTATTACATGATTTGGATGACTCCAGAGCTAGCACCGAGCTGTATTCAACCTCTTCACTCTAAGTTATTGTGGGGAGGAAGCCGGAGTACACAAGAACCTGCAACCTCCAAACATCGAGGCTCCTGATGTCAGCCGGTTTACCTGGATGAGCTCTGACGACGTCATCCCCTTGCTGACATCGGCGCTGTCGGAGATCATGCACTCCGGGAAGAAGAGCTGCGAGAGGAGAGGAAAGAGAAGCTCGATGTTAAAAGCAGGAAACACTTCATCATTAACAAGACAAAGAAGCTGCTTCTGTTCGACATCCAGCCAATCAGGATTCAGCTCTGGACTACAGATATCTTAAATATGCGGAAGAAAAAACAACTCTCGCTCCTTTGTTCACGCAGTAACTTAATTGTTCAGTCAGAGTAAATGATCAGTCATGCAAAGTCGGCCGAGGAGGCTGATTTTAGTTTTTTTAAATGTGCTCCGAGGGAAGCGACGATGCTGCTGGTGTGTTTATTTACATGAACACATGGAAATGTGCTGTGAGCGTGCAAACAGCTGCAGGGCTGACAGGAAACAGCAGCAATTTGGATAACTGATGTGAACTTCTGTCGTTTTTCAAGAGAAAACTCCAAATTTCCAGGCTGAATTTAAATGATTTGCTGCTTTTTAGATTTTTGCACACGGTTTGTTAAGCGTGATTCTGTGAGTGTAGTTCAAATTCACGTTCGTGCCTTCTGGAGGCAGTGTGGCCAAACGTTACGGAGCCAGCAGTGGGAGGTTCATCCAAACCAGTTTTCTACATGAACTGTCACCTTTGTTTAGCAGCACAGGCGACAGAGCAGATCTGGTGTAATGAAATACACCCGAGGCATTAAGCAAGCGTGTCTAATCCAGCACGCAACCTGCCAATCACTAACCAGCGTGACATTAGGCCTCGTCACTGTCTCACATGATTAATAAAGAGCAGCCTTCCTCCACCTGTGTGTTTATTTGCATGTTAATGACGCCCCCGCGGGCTGCGTACCATCGGCTTCCTGAAGAACTCGTACTTGGCGTAGTTTTTGCAGAAAACGAACCTGGTGTCACCTTTGAGAGACCAGGTCGCCTGAACCTCCAGCACGACCTCATGGTCCTCCAGACATCTCTCTGCGGAGACAGGCGTGTGTGAGATTTAAACATTTCACATCCTCACACCCGTCCAGTTAAAGGTTACACTGTGATGCAGACTCTTACCGAGGCCCAGGGTGGGATGGAGCTCAAGCAGAGCCCAGTTCTCCTGATCGCTGCAGTGAGCCGTCTGGACCAACATGTGGCAAACCTCTCTGGCTGTAGCTGCTGGAGAAACCCACACCGACCTGCTGTGGCTGTCCTCTCCGTACACCTTGATCAGCTGACGGGAGCACGAAAGGAGTGAGAGACAAATCCAGATCATTGAAGCTACAATGTTTCTGTTACCTCCTGTTGATCTACACTGACCTGTGATCAGGTGAACGGTGTCTCTATTAACTAACTATGAACTGTTAGCTCAGTTTGGCTGTCGTGGACTGTGAGCTCAGAGCACCGGGGGACTGTTAGTGTTTGTACCACAGGTGTTTTGGACCACTGGGACGAAGAAGAAGCAGAGGAGGTTTGCAGGGAACGCTGGCGAGGCGCAGAGCCAGTGTCGTGCCAGAACCGGAGCTGGACAAGTAGGCAATGTAACAAGCAAGAAGCCGCCGGACAAGAGTAAATGTGGGACTGACTTTTAGTGGTTGGTGAGAGCTTGGTGAAATAAAAGGCTGAAAGACAGACGCCGAGCTGGGCTGACTGCTGCTGGACTAGTCAGTAATGTTAGCTGTGTCTGCTGTGTCTGCTGTTGGGACAAAAGAGGTTCAATCTCAGGCCAAATAAGTCAGTCAACAACATACTTACACAATTAGTTTTGGCATCGCATCAACGCGGGTACAACAACTCAAGACGAGAAGCCAAAACCTGTCAACTGTGCTGTGAAACCAGACGGCGTTCTGTTTTTAATCGGCCCTTCCTAATGTTAGACCGACGCCGAGGCAAGTCGGGTGAATTAAAATTACCGTGCTCTCGATAGAGGCTTCATATCTGCACGTCATGAGTTGTGGAGTAAAGAAAGAAATCTCCACAGAGCATCTCCTCCTCCTCCTCCTCCTTCTCCTCCTCCGTGCTCCGTGTGTTTTCTGTATCTGATGAGGAACAGATCAGATTGGAGGAGCAGCCATGCGTGTGGACTCTGATGTGTCCCTGATGCTGCCGAGGTGAACCCGGTTCAGGTTATTCAAGGGTCAGGAAGTTTCTGGCAGTGTGACACGACGTCTGGATCCAGCAGCTCGTCTCAAACCCAGAAGAAAACAAACCTGCCCAACCAGAAACCTGCAGCCGTCAATCAACAAGTCCTGACTGGTTGGGCGGGGTGCCGGCGTCAGTCAGGACACATAATGGCTAAGTATCAACCAGGGAGGATTATGGGGGAGGCAGATTCCTTCAGTGGAAACTCACAGTTCAATATCCGGTCGAGAGGAGGAGGAAAATGTTTCTCTTTACTCAGAACACATTTTTGTGCTCGGGATATAAAGATAACAACGTGTGACAACAGAGGAGATGAGATGAGATACTGAAAAACATTCAACACACTGCGGGAATATTTCATTTACAGCATGAAGCTGAAGTGGAGACAGCCATGTTTCCATCCAACATCCGACAAAATCAGGCAGGACAACGTGTGACTGAAAGCTTCCAGCTATCAGGTGAATATTAGGAACTGGTTCATGAGACGTAAACGAAGCCTCCGTGACGTCAAACATGGCGGTTCAACATGGCTGCCTCTGTCAAAGAGGACCAGTGGCCTCTGTAGACATAAAAGTCTCATTCTAAGGTAACAAAACATAAAGTTTCTTATTTTCAGGTGATTATACACCAATAAAAACAGAGCTATGAAGACTATATTCTAGAGACGGAGCCTCCTGAATGCGGCGCACCTTTAAGTTTAGATTTCTACACACAAACACAGCCGGTAAAGACGTGACGTCGACCTCCTGTTCCCTCCGCTGCAGGTCTTTTGTTTTCTGACAGATGAATCGTGAGTCACGCTTTCACAAACACTGAAACCGCCGACACAAAAGCTGCCCAGACGAGGTCGAAATGCAGCCAAAGCAAAACAAAAACAAATCGACACACAACGAACACCGAACGCCCTGCGGCGAGCCCGACACGGCGACACGCTGCCATAATTGCAGACATGTTTATCCTGGCAGTGTTTGTGAGTCAAAATAAGGCAGCGCTGGCATGGCAACGCGGCTCTCCTGTCAATCATAACCAACCTTCACCTGATTAACAAACAAGTCGAGACACATTAAAGGATCCACGTGTTGATGCCACCTGTCGGAGCGTTCGGATCAGACAGGTGTGAGAGGATTAACACTGCAGGTGCTGCTACTGTCAATAAACCAACAACGTGTTTGTGTGACAAAGCCCAGCGGCTCGGCAGTTTCCCCAAACAGCTTCTCTTTGTAGCTTTTGTCAAAGGTTATTTGTTTGGGATTATTTTCAGGGGCGGATTGATACAGAAACTTTCCAGACTCATTCTAAAATCTAAAAATGTGGCTTCAATCACGAGCTCTGCCCGTGTTGTTTCATCTGTCACAGGTAGGTCGTAGGTAAACACTGACACCTGTCCCAGTGCCTCTGACTCTTCACCTGGTGAACTTGTTGAACTTACATGTTTGTCGCTGGACTGTGGTGGAAGTGAACCGATGAGCACCGGAGACTTGGAGGGGCTGCACAGCTCGGGGAAGGGGTTTGGTATGGATGGGACGGATGAAGAGAAAGACTCTACGGCTTTTGACCTGCAGGAAGTCCAACAAGAGAAAACAACAAGGTCAGACACAAAAATCTGATCCATTATTTATAGAACAATACTGATTATTGCAGGTTTAACTGATATTTTATATCGTAACGTCCCAACTAGCTGAGAGTGACGCAGCGGAGTGTTTCTACTTATCCCTGCTGTTCGCTTTGACGTGCTGCAGATGGACGAGGAACGAACAACTAATGAGTCGACATGAGACGTTTTCTACAACCTAAATAAGACGGCAGCTGGATGGAGAGCTAATGTGGCTGTTGTCGCTATATTTTATAATAACGTGTTTTATTTCACAGCATTAGTATTGAAGTGCTGTTCCACGGAGGAGACACGGTTTCATTGGCAGCAGCACGACGTTCAAATAAAAACACAAGGAAGTGGAAACCACAAGTCTGCCGTGCGCCGCTCAGCAGAACACACACTCCCAGCCCACTCTGCAATCACAGTTTTATTACTTTAAGGCGGGGAACAGAAACCAGTCGCCTCTTTACACATCAGATGACTTACGTCCTGAGTCACTCAGTCAACATCCAGCGCCTCCTCAGGAAGTCTGTTGACTCACGTCCACTCTGAGTGAGTAAGGCCGTCTGTGTTGATGTCACACACGCTGCTGTTTGGTCCTACCTGTTTGTGCAGATGAGGATGGGCTGGGAGCGGCGTATGGACGGAGAGTCATCCACCAGAGGAGCCAGAGTCAGAGTGGAGCTCCCCAACAACGTGTCAGCTCGTCCGGGCTGCTCCTTCATCTCCGAGCCCTCGAATACTTCTGTCCAGGGACCTGCCACCTCCATCATGTCACCTGAGGAGGAAGCAGGGACGTCGGGTTGTTAGCCTCTAAGCAGCAGCTCTGTTTCCCCGTGTGGTGGTTGTAACATGTAACCTGCAGTAAACTCTGGAGTGAAATCCACATGCAAACTATCAACCTTTATTTATACAGAGGCCTGAGTGTACTCTGCTGCAGGAGGAGTGTCCTGACTGCAGGACAAGTACTTACATGGTAAACAAAAACATACTGAGTGTTTGTGAAATTGAACCACTGAAGAATGGACGACGTATGCGTGGCGTCACGCGCTGGTTTCTGTGAAGCCACGAAGTCTGCCGCTCACTCAACGCAAATCACTCCTGAGGCTGATGGGAAATGTATTTTATAGGTCATAAAAGCTTCTTTACAACCCATCAGATGGAGACACTGACTTCCAGAGGTCAAAACAGAGGATGAAATGTGCTTAAACATTTCAAATGGGAACTTTATTTTAGTCAAATGAAGGCCTGAGGAACCAAATATCACAATTTGAACCACATTAGAAACATTTTTCAGATTCAAAACTGATATTTTAGTTCAATAAAGTTGAATTGATTTGAAATACATCAGACAGATAATATGACTGCACTGTAAGTCGATGACAGATCATCGAATCTGAACAAACACTCTGTTCTGCCTTTATGATTCAGCGCTTTTGAATCAGAGGAAATATGTTTTATATTTAGACCACGCACACTCCAAGACAACACCGGCTGTGTGTGCGTGCGTGTGTGTGTGGAAATTCAGGTTTGCACTGTATTCTGGCTGCGAGCCACAGAAGTCTATTCAGAGTAACGAAAGTGATCCGCACTGTTTGTCTCATCACGCGTCATCACGAGCCGGCGTGGTTGTAATTTCACGGAGTCCATCGTGTTTCTACAGGAGCCCAGAAAGGACAAACTCAACACTGTAACTCCAGCTGTTAGATGAAGATGAGAGGTCACGATATCCTTACTGTTGAAGGTTTTCGTATTCTAATGAATTTATATTGATATTTTTCTTATTGATGAGATATTTATACGACCATACGACCCGGCCTGACTTCAGACGCTCTCTAACACTCGCTCCCAACACAGTTTCCAGGAGACAGGGTTTGTTGTCTTATTATTACCATGCAGATCATGCAGCATGAGGCCAGCTGGTGGCAGCCGGCAGGTTTACAAGCAGACAGAGTGCTTTGATCAGGCAGCGAGGCCGGCCTGCAATCTGAATATTTCCATTATTCTGCACACACACACACACACACACACACAGCACAGCGGTGCATGGATATCATTACCTTTGTCCAAACACAAAAAGCTCTGCATGCAGCAGTTAGTGGTTTCAAACTCTTTCCCCACTTCAGCAGGTGTGTGTGTGTGTGTGTGTGTGTCCAGTTTAAAGTGTGTGAACAGGTGTAGATGTGTTTAAAGGAGACACCAGTGCACCTGAGTACAAAAGCAGCCTAATCCAACAGGCAACCTGTTTTCTACAAGAGAAGAGTCGACGAGACGGCAACGTTAGACCGCAGCTAACGATTATTATCAAAGATTCAACTGCTGACTGTGTTTTTGATTCATTATCTCATCAAAGACTCCAAAACACGTCAGGAAATGTCAGAAAAATGAGGCAAAAGTTCAAGTTTTGTTTGTGAAGAACACAAAAATATTTGTATAATAATAATAATAATAATAATAATATATATAGTTTACGGAGAAAAGCAGCCGAATGTGTCGTTATGGCTCAATGAATCCATTAATTAATTATCAAAATGTTTGCTAATGAACTCTTTACTCATGATTAATTGATTGTTTTCAGCACAGGTGTGCAAACATGTTAAAGTGCCTGTACAACACGCAGCTATCAGCACTGATTGGAACGAAGAGCAACAGGAAACTAACTGAGGCTCCAACTGATGATTATTTTTATATTTATTTGATTTATTTAGTCAATAAAATGTGAGGACATTGTGAAAAAACAGCCATGACCTTAAAAATCCCAAATCATTAAATTAATAACTTCAGCAGTCGTATAAAAACAACTTAAGGTGCTTCTTTAACCGGACTGCAGGCAGATTATCCTCCGGTATGACGCACAGTTTTTATTTGTGTGGTTTTATTGCACTCGTGTTGTAATTTTCCGTGTGGACGCTGCTGTATAAATAAAGTTTATTATTGTTCTTATCAGCACTGATTTCTGGCGGGAATATCGGAAAGCGTCTGTTATGAACTCTGAGAGCTTCAGGTGACGTCTTCAGATGTCTCCTTATAACTGACCAACACAGAAAACCCTCACAGTCTGCAGGCTCGTGTGAGTGAATAGTTGTCACGTTTACTTGATTAAATTACTAATTACTTAATAAGAAATGTTCTGTGGTCTAATTTATTAATAAAGCAGTTGGCTGGGCAGCATTTCTGCATGACTGGGACCAAAACAAAGACCTGAAATCAGCTGACAAACACCACAGTGCACACAAAGTGAGCCTCCCCTGTGTACAGCGTACCTGACATGATATTACAGATGTTGTGGAAACTAAACACCTCACTGAGTTCATGACACAGACCCTGTGTGCTGTTTGTCCTCTGAATAACACCTTTAGTCCACCTTTAGTCCACCTTTAGTCCACCTTAAACCCTCAGAGCTTCAGTAAAGGCATGTCAGATTACTGTGGCAGTTTGTGTCTTGTGTGTGTCATTTAGTGTGTATGTAAACAGTGTTTATGTTTATGTGTGGTGATGTTCAGCTGTACAAACGAACTCCTGGTCGGTGAAGCCAAACCTCAGAGAGAAACCTGATCAAATGTCTCCTCTGTCCTCATTAAAGCTCCTTCAGCTCAAAGACTCTTTAATTAAGTAAACACTGAGATATTAATTAACTCGGCTAACTTCGGCTGGCCTCACCTGTCCACATGAGCTCTATAACCGCGGTTAGAAAGCAGCCCTGCACCTGTTTGGGTTAGCCTGTTAGCATCTCGGATAAAACCCACACACTCACCTGTGAGCGTCGCGCGGTCGGTCGGCAGGTTTCAGCTGTCAGCCATCGTCTTAATCCCGCGTGAGTGTAAACTCTGAGCTCTGTGTTTGACTTGAACGTGTCAAACTAAACTAACAGGATGCAGAGACTCTCCACAAAGTGCCAACAGCACTGCGAGCGGAGCGGGGCGCGGAGGGCGGAGCCTGGCCGTCAGGTGTGCACTCTAACCCCGCCCACCGCCCTCTGGCCCCGGGGCCGTTAGAGCCGTTTGAACGTTTGAACCTGTTCACTGTGTGTGTGTGTGTGTGTGTGTGTGTGTGTCCTGTTCATGTACTACTCTTCATTTTAAATAAAACATAAATTACTCACAGGAAATGGACTCAAGTACAGTTTTCACACATTTCAGGTACAAAAACTTTTACTCAAATCAACTTATGTGAAAGCTGCAGGTGCTTTACTTTTGGTACTTTGATGGTAATACTTGCAGAACTTCTATTTGTAACTGCGTATTTCTATATTGTAGTATTACTGGTACTGATTGCAGCTAACTAGTGTTTCACTGAGGTATTAGTTAATTACATGTAGGCTATTGTATATACAGTACATGTACCGTGTTGTTGGTTTGTACCAAGTTAAAATACTACATGACTGACCTGTCTGTCAAATACAAATACTTTCTTTATAACATACAACTTTCATTAAAAGTTTGATTCATATTTAAAATGATGAAATGTGACTTTGTTTTTATCATTAAATGTGGCAGTAAATCTGTAACAGTGTATCGGTGGCTGCTTGTCTCCACCTTGTGGCTGATGAACTTATTTTCAGTCGAACCATAAACTCAGTTAAATATTCACAGATTATGAACTCTGCGAGAGGAGACGTGAATCCAGACTAATTTTTATTGAGGCAGCTTATCGGCTCGCTCACCTGGAGGCCAGGTTTTATTTCACTGCATGTTTTTTTGGCAGGACGTCGAGGATGAACAAACTATTTCAACACTAAGAGACCTTCAGCAAACCTCGGAGCAGAAAGGTGAAATTAAATCAGTTCTGAGGCACGGAGACGTTTTCGAGGTCTTCCGCTGTAATAACTCAGGAACAGTGAAACGTTTATTTTTCAGATGTTTTGGTGAAGTTATAAAAACACGTCTGACACTGAAGCACAAACTGTTGGATCAAATCATGTTTATTAATGTGTTCAGGAAATCCCCACGGAAACAGTTTACAGGGGAACTTACAGATTTACAATCATTCTTGACAGAAGTGCCAGCTTTAACCCCCCCGTGTGGTTCGACACTGAGAACACCTGCTGAATCTCACGACCAGTTAACCGCACACACCCGTTCCCCCTAAAAACAGTTCTACCACCAAGTCCTTCCAGCTCACTGACGAGCGACTGACAGAGTGCTTGTTGTGTTGGTCTGTTCGGCCATGAAGTATGCAGCGCTTTGTAATGTGTAGAAGTAGCCTGTCAACAACCAGACATCAAGAAGCGGCTTCCCTTTCTTCATGTCTGGACCATTCACAGTTAAAAGAGCCTTCATATCTGGTGCCAATCCTTCATCCAAAAACAGGAAACTTAGACAGCTGGATGCTTTCAGATTTTCAAAATGAACCTGACAACCGTTGTGAGGAGAAAACGTCTTCAGCCAAAATCATATGCAGATGAGTTGAGGATAGACTACGTTCATATACAGGATTTGTCATACTGCTCAAATGCATTTGGTTCAGCAGTCAGAGTACAAATAGAAACGCTAACACTAGTTACAGAAAAGAAACACACACATGTAACATCTCTTAAAGGAATAACATGTGAAGCTGTGAATGTATCAGGACACCTTCTCTAACAGGCTCAAAGTTTGTGAAATGCCCAACACCTTGTTGTTTTTGGCCTACGTGACGTAGGAACACTGACAGAGTGAGACGTTGTACTGAAGGTCGTCTTGAAATAATCCAATTTAATCCAGGGGATTAAACTCCAGCTAACCAAAGAGGAACATTTGAAGACGATCGCTGTGTAAACTCGTCATTTTAAAGTGGATTTTTTAGTTTTCAGATTGTTGGCTTGCCTTGTGCTTCACGGTCTCTCTTAGTGGGGGGAGAAAAGTAGTGTTCACTGGAGAACCATTGCTAAGAATAATATGTGATATAATAATAATAATAATGATGATAATAATAAAACAAACAGCATGATTTTCAAATGACACCAGAATGATCGAGGATGGGCGTTGTTTTTTTTTTTTCTTTTTCTGCTTTGCGTCGACCTGATACAGGTTAAGATGCAATTTACTGAATCTCTTACGGGTGGGTGCGTTTGAGGTTTGAAAATCAAAGAGGAGGTTAAAATGAACATTTAGCATTCAGTCTACATCAGGTGAACATTTCTAGTTAACATAGATATATACTACAGGGCGGGGCGGGCTGAGGGCGGGCGGGCGGCGGGCGGGGCTTGCACCCTTGCTCTTTCTTTGCCGTATGAAAACCATGCTTCCTCTGGAGAGTAAGGGTGGAGGAGGGGGGCGGAGAAGGGGGCCGTGCAAGACTTGGAGTGGGGGGGTCGGCTGAGTGGGGCGGAGGCTGTTTGGTGGATGGAGAGAGGGGCTTGAAAACCAGACTGCTGATTCCACAGGAGGTGTGTAAAAGGCACGCCAGGGTTACTCCCAATCCCAGCCAACACACACAGAGACGCCTTCACACCCACGCACACGCTCGCTGAACACACACGAGGTACACGCACACACATGCACGCCCACACGCACGCACACGCACTCACACACACACACAAGCAGCACAGGCTAGAGCCCCGAGAGTACTGACGAGGGGACGAGGAGGGAGGAGGGAAGGGAGCGCAGGAGGAAGGGAATGAAGGAAGTTCTTGAAAAGAAAGAGCTGGGGGTTGAAAACTGGGTTAGATGGAGCGAGGGGGCCTGGATCCGGTGCTGCCGCTGTGTTGAAACAGAAAAATAAACAACAAACAAAAAAAAGAAAAAAAATCAAAACTGGTGGAATGGATCATTTCTGGTTCTTCAGCTGGTTGGAGAGCCAGTCCAGGCCCTCGTACAAGCCGTCCCCGCTGGTGGCGCAGGTGGCCTGGATGTACCAGCTGCGCTGGCGGAGGGCGTGCAAGCCCAGCTTGTCTGTGATCTCTGCAGCGTTCATGGCATTGGGGAGATCCTAGGAGAAGAACAGACTGTCGGTCACGGCGCCGCTCTGATATTCGACACCGTCTACGCCAAACAAATCTCAGATTTATGAACAAACAGAAACGTGAGCTCACCTGTTTATTTGCAAAAACGAGCAGCACGGCGTCTCTGAGCTCGTCCTCAGAGAGCATTCTGGACAACTCCTCCCTCGCCTCGTTCACTCGCTCCCTGTCGTTGCTGTCCACCACAAAGATGAGCCCTGAACACAGAGAACAGGTCTGAGTACAGACAACAGAGAGCTTCTGATCCAGACTCACACTGTATGAGGCCAGTATTTAAATATTCAGGAGCTCAGCTCGGCTGTCAGGCGTCAGAAACAGCTGATTCAAAAATAAAGTGTAAATGTGTCACCTGCAGGTCTGACACTTTAAATTAATTCGTGTCACGGTGCTGGAGAGTCACTTTCAGACTAAACTCCTGTAAATTATGTAAGATCAGATTGAAGCTGATGTTTACAGGCCTCACAGAGAACTTTAACATCAGAGAGCGGCGGTGTAACAAACAGCTTCAGATTTCTGTGTTAGGTGACAAACGTGAGGAAAGAGACGCAGGTTTGAATTCCTCTTGTTGAAGACACGCGAGCCGTGTTCAGACTCCTCCGTCCGTCCAGTGTTTGCACACACACAGTACATTAATATTAACCGAACTTATAAAATGTGAATTCTGCGTCGTTCACACAACTCGAGCCTGTGAAGCGCAGCACGGACTCATCTGTTATAGACGCTGGGCTGTGAGCTGAGACGAAGCCATCGATACTCTGAGAGCACGACGTCGCCTCCCTCAGTGTTTTGTTTCGTTTCATGCAGTATCACGTTAACCAAACCAGCAACTATCAAACTACTGAAGGCGTGGTGCGTGGACCGGCAGAGACAAACGTCCCTCTGGGGTGCAAGGCTTTATGATATGATCAGGTTTTGCTTCACCTGAAATTATTTGTTCATTATCAGCCCGTTCATGCGTGTATCAGAGAAACGAGGAGATAATGACGCTTCATAAACAAAATGTTACTGTGGCTCCAAACGGAAAATATCAGAAGAATCTTTCCACTGAATCAGCAACAATTAATAATCTTCTGAGGAACAAACCTCCCGTGTGAAGTGTCTGTAGCTGATGAGGGCCGGCGTACGCTGCTGTACGGTAGACGGTGTACGAAGTGTTAAACTGTGAATCACCACCAGGGAAGATGAAGAATCTCACTTCTCTGCACTCGTCGTCTTTAAAGTCAGGAAACTGAGTTTATGAAGACAGAACTGTTTGTCGAAGGTCGACCTTTAAAACGAGAATCAAATGTTTGAGCTGAACAGGCTCGGGCGGTTTGAAATGATTTCTGACGGAGCTCCAACCTTTTTGGTTTGTGACTCTTTATTACAAAGAAGAATCGACTGTCGCGGGTTATCGTGGCCTTCTTATTTCTCTTTTTCAAAGCCTGAAGTGGCCAACGTGTGCACGATTCTGTGCTTTTAATAATGTCCCATCCCTTTAATTATCGGGTGACGCCTCAGATTTAGATTGTGACCTCTCACCCGGCTGGAAAACTTCGAGGAGAGGTTGTGATATTTCTCAGACAGCTAGCTGTGGGTGTCTGTGCGTGTCGGTCTGAGAAGACACCGACATTTTATTAAGACGTGCCGTTTCTGGACACTCTCTGGCCTTTTTTAAATTAATATATTAATGATGCTGTAGCTGCCAGAAGGCTTCACACGTTCAATTTCACACTCAGTGTGTGGACGATGATGCCTGAGTGGAGCTGCTCAGTCAGCTGATGTCTGTATTATAACATCATGCAGCGTGAGGAAACAGTACGCCATGTTAGCCAACACTGTCTTCACATATTCTGATGAATTCAATATCAGGAAACGGAGGAGTGACACAATGGGCCCTTTGAGAGTTAGACAATGGAGCGTGAGTCAGTGGTTGACTAGTTTTTAAGATCATCCATTATGCACCAACGAGGCCACCTATAGGCCGTAATGATCACTGACACCGCTGCCGGCTCGGATAGGTGAGTCCCCCTCACCTTGAGTGTTCTGGAAGTAGTGGCGCCACAGCGGCCTGATTTTGTCCTGACCGCCGACATCCCACACTGTGAAGCTGATGTTCTTGTATTCTACAGTTTCAACATTAAAACCTGGACAGAGGAGACAAACAGAGCAGTCAGTGAAGGATTAAAAACAAGATGATAACAGTACACATCCATAAATATAAAATAAATCAATTAACTAAGTGAAATTAAGTTAATTTAAACCTCTAGTTGAGTGTAAGTGTTGAGGATGTGTGCTACGTGTGAGGTGTCGAACCTCGTTAATTTTTAATGTGTCCGTTACAAAACCTCCTTGTCTTTTTGTTTTTGATCTGATACTTCCTGATTTACCTGTGTTGATTTGACTACTATTAGTTATACTACAGTAAAATGACGTTTGGACAAGATTTACCGCTGAAGAACTGTGTGTTCTTTTGTTAAATTATCAGCAGTGGCATACGTAGATACTGTGCTGACACTACGACAGCCTCGTGCACGGCGAGCTGAACAACAACAAACACTCAAAGTTAGCTCTTAAATGCGCAGGACATCCGTACCAATGGTGGGAATGGTGGTGACTATCTCTCCAAGTTTGAGTTTATATAGGATGGTTGTTTTTCCAGCAGCATCGAGCCCGACCATAAGAATCCTCATCTCTTTTTTGCCAAAAAGGCCCTTGAATAAGGCTGCGAACACATTCCCCATGGTGACAAATCTGTGGAAGGAGACACAGAGACACGGTTAGCAGGCTGACATCTTGCAGAAAAGACTGGTAAACAGGTGGTAAACATGTTTCATCGCGGCTGTTTGGGGCTCATAATGTCTGAAATTAACGAGCAAAGGTTGATGGCAGCTGAACATTCAGGCCAAACGGTGGAAACAGGAGTGAGATGTTTACTTAGGCTAACGGTTAAACGTTTACAGCTATACGTTACCAGCCCAACAACCATTACCTAACCTGCGTTAACTTCACAGTAAGGCCGTTAACCTCGCTTCATGCGTGCGGATGGTCGAATATAAATCATGTATCCGGACCGAGCCGTGTTTGTTAACCCGGATAAAGTGAAAAGCAAACCCGATCAGCAGATAAGAAAGGCCTGTTCCAGCTGGCGGACTCTGTCCCCGAGCAGCTAGCTGCGGGGATAATGTTACTGTATGTGTGAGCCGTCACAAGACGCTAGCTCGGCTCGGCTAGCACGCCAACTAACAACACGTCGACCTTACGCGAGAGGCCGTTAAACTTCGTGTCCGTGCGGGTAAAACGCACAGAAACGGGGCGGCAGAGTGAGCGCGGGGCCCGGTGTTAAATTAAAACACAATATAACCATTTAAAATATGTGATTAGCCAGGTTAGCTGGTTATTACCACTCGAGGCAGATTACCGCTATCTTTGGGCGGATGCTTCGGATAGCATAGTTAGCTCATGTTAGCTCGCGACACAATTTCGCGAGCGTCAACGGTCGAAACGGCGACGCCGTTTTTCAGACAAAAACACGACATGCCGACATGCTACGGAGCCCCACCGGTGAATCTTCCCCTCCGTACTTCGTTAAGTCCGCGGTGACAGCTCTTTTTTCGGGTCTATCCGTTCCGGGCTGAGTCGAGCTAACCTGTTAGCACTCCCCCGTTAGCTAAATGCCGCGTCACAGTAAAGACAGAACACCGTGACGTCATGTCGAACCGTTAAAGAAAGCGGGACGCCCGCGCGCAGCGTCAGTCAGCCAACGCGAGGTGACATTTTAAGCCGAAAATCGGCGCGTGTGAGCCGGTTATTACCTTTAGAAAGACGGCTTCTCGATCTTTCCGTTATCTTTCACTGTCACTCCAAAATGGCGTCTTGCGCAACCAGGGAGACACCGGCGTACGGACACTTCCCACTATCAAACCCGAGCCAATCACGGCGCGGATGGTGTAACACAGAGCCCGCCCCCCGCCACCCCGCCGACCAATCGCAGCGTCAGCAGCAGCCAGGGTCGAGTGTGTGCACATTGCACAAAATGTCGAGGAAGTGAACCGCACACAAGTTTATTCAAGTTTCAGCCTGGCTGCTCTGCACACACACTGTGTGTGTGTTTTCTCCTGTTAGGATGGCATGTGATCAGAGCCGTCACCTGAACATATGTTACTGATGCCGGAATATTTCTCTATTTACACTATATATAAAAGTATGTGCTCTGCAGCTGTTGTTTTATGGCTTGGACCGGGCCTTAGTTCAGCCATACAAACACAATAATGAGCTTTTTTTAACAAAAACAGCTCTGTAAAGAAGCCTGGTGTCAACCCTGAATCCATAAAACTGTAAAGTAAAAATAACAACTGACCCAAAGTCAGGAAACTTAATGCTCAAACTGATGACAGCCCCTTTTCTGGTTCCTTTCCTTGTTGTTGTTGTATTTTGTGCCTCATATTACAGCACACACGTCTGGAACATGGGCAGGCCGGTCTACTACCTACAGGCTCGGTTTTACTACGAAGCCACGCTGTTGCAACATGTGCAGAATGTGGTTTTGGCATCGTCCGTGGCCTCGGCCCTCAGGCAATGTGCAGAGATCTCTCTGGATCTGAATCATTAAATGGTTTCATGCCTCGCAGATATTGAAATCTCTAAATCCTTTGTGATTGTGCATTGGTAAACTGTTTGCAGCTCCAAATCCTCGCTTTAAATCCGCATTTCACCTGTTACCAACGCCTGTAAAGTCGTCCAAACAGGTGTTTTTTTGTAGCATTCAGCAACTTTCCCAGTCGTTTGTGGCTTTAGAATTTTAATGCAAAGTTAAAATGATCCAGTTGTTTAATGTGTGTCCAGTCAGGTGTTTGAAGCCAGCGGACAGCCCTCTAATATCCTTTGTGTTGACATTTAGCAATTCTGAGCTGCTGGACACCTGCTGAGAGTCAACAAAGATCCCTTTCAGGCTAAGCCACTGCACATTTGGATTATGATTCTTGGTGTATTTTGTTTCAGGTCTCACAGAGAATCATGTTGTAGACTCAGAGAGAAGTATTAGCTGTGAGGTTGTGTAAAAAGGAAGAGTAAAATGTTGTCGGGCACGTTAAAAGGCTGTGGGCCATGTTTAAATATTTGCTTTAGGAGGAGATGCTCGACTAGCCCTGCATTCCTGAAACACATCAGAGACAATTTGAACGAAACAGCAATCACAGAGCATTTCATGGACTAAATATTTCTCGCCATGAGACTGTTTCTGCCGGTGGAACACTGAATAATGTACTTACATACTAAGGGGCCCACAGGTGGTTGAATTTAAGATGGAATCAGCTCATAAAATATCCACCAAATGTTTTTAATGGTTGAATGTAAACACCTCCAGCTGTGCTGTGGTGGTGCCTGGAGAAGTGGGTATATTTTTAATAAATGCCCCTCCTGCTCGGTCTTATAAACAGTGAAATGTTGGACTAGTCCTGCATATTTAGCCAGTAGTATTCGCACTCGTCAGAAGTTGCTTAACTTCTGGTGCTTAACTCCAGGGAGTAAAGATCATAATGAAATCAGCCTCAGAAGAGGTGCAGATTTTGTAATGAATACAGATCCACAGACGGGTGAGACAGCTACATAACTCTGCATCCTTGGCAAAAACAGTTCAGCTCGCATGGATGGATGGATGATCGATCCACAGCAGATAATTCAATTGAAATCATCCTGGAGATCCACGAGAAGAAAGGTTCAAACATCACAAACTGGAGAAGATGTTTGAATAGAGGGTGGTGTGTTTGTTCTTCATTTGTCTTCACAGTATTTAAATGTCATTGGCCTCCCCCCACTGTATACAGTATACGCTCTTTAATTATGAATATTTAATGCGGGATAATGTGGATGTTATAATGTATTGTGTTGTTACCTGTTTACTTGGTGAAAGACCTAATAAAACCTGACTCCAGTGTGTCCAAATCATGTGGTATGATCATGTGATACAGTCACATGGATGTTCTTTGTGGGGGAAAAGCTTCTTTATTGGTGTCGTAAATGTTTCCTATAGGCTTTAGGTCTGTGGTAGCATAAGAAGCGCTTTCTCTGTGGACTGAGGCTGGAGGACACAATGAATGAAAGTAGAAGAAGCAGCTTCTTTGCCTTGGAGGTCATTTTTTAATAAGATATAAAAGGTTAGTAATGTTCAAGTATTCAAGTCTTCAGGGCTCATGTTGTATTAAAACAGTTAGTCATTGTTTTAAGCAGCTTCACTCAGTCTAAAACTTAAAAGACGCCAAGCAACATGACAAACTCCAGTTTCCAGGACACACACAGACATAACGAAACTGCCCTTAAAGGGCAAAATGTGACATTCTTATCCAAAGCACTGGCTATCCCACGTTCACCCATCATATTAGCAGCACAACATCCACATCTACAGCTACACGTCGTCCGCATGGCTCTAAAACAATCAAGGTCTAAATTAGTGCAAAGAAGAACAAAGAAAATAACAAAAAAAGACGTCTCATTCTCGCAGCTCCAGCTTCCCGTCTTGGACTCTCCACCTCCAGCGCTGACATCGGTCCGGAGCGGGAACACAGCGGAGCCACAGACAAGACTCCTTGACCTCTTGTTCAAAGGACACCATCTTCCTGTCCAGGGTCTCCAACGTGAAGGCTTTCCCTGAGATCTAAATGACAGACGAGACCTGGGATCAAACCTCAAAGAGAGTTTCCTGATGGGCAGTGAAGTAACCTGCTGCCAACTGTAGCTGCTGTTAGCTCAGTTTGTTAGCCATCCCAAACATTGTCTCTTACCTGATCACTAATTCCTATAGCGACATGGCCCACTTTGACCTGCCGGTGTTCACGAATCCTCAGACATTCGCCCTGCACGTTCTCAATCCAGATGTCAACACCTGATGCAGTCAGAGGGGAGCAGATAAAACTAACCATGAGAACAGAAATACACCGGCGTATAACATAGCCATCCAGTTCTGCCGTCTTACCTTCGAAGCAGTATGAAGAGGGCTGATTCGCTGAAGCCAACCACTCCAAGTGTCCGTCTGTCTGACTGTTGCAGGAGGAAAAGACTCCTGAGCTCAGATCATCGGACGAGTGATCAGAGTTCTTAAAAACAAAGAGAAAAATTTAGTATTTCTTTCTTCAATAATTGTATCTTTTCTTCTACAGATACCCACGTTCTCTGAGGCATCCATCTGCGACGTGTCCGAGCAGCTGAAACAGGACGGAGGGTCATCTCTGGGTTCAGGGGATGGAGTCCGGATGGTGGTGCCTATAGCTACATCTATCAAGAGACCACATAATTGTTTCTGTTAGTGCTCCATCCTGCTCCACGTCCATTACAAAGATTATCACGATGGCCGCCCACCAAGTTTTTCCTTGCCACTGTTGCCAAGCTGATGGTGGGAATTGTTGTCTGTACATCATTTTTATAAGAGTACGGACTAGTCGTGCTCCGTATGGAAAGTGCCATGAAAAGCACTTTCCTGATCCCTTACAATACATTTTGTATTTGTTACTCTACAGAGGAAGGCTGAGCTGTACTATGATGAAGTTTTTTTGCCCCTGGTTGTGATCACAGCGTGAGTCACACCCTCCGCTACTCAGGTTTGTATCACTGCAGCTAACGGAGCGAGAACACAGTGTTATTACAACCGGCTGCTGCTGATTCGAGCTGACTCTGACAGACTGGAGCTGTGACTTTATTCGTGGGATGCCATAGCTCTGGCTGTTGCCATGTTTCTGCTTTGGTATGTGACAGTTTTTAAGGGCTGTAAGTCTAACTCACCACATGTGGGGATGTTTGTGCACGGTGGACTGACAGGGATGTGCTGACTGAGCGTTGTTTTGAAATGAGTTGATTCTATTAACTGCTGTGGTGTGATGATAACATGTAACACGTGTGATATCTGATAGAAGTACATCCTGTGTGGTATGACGCCACAAGCGATAGCTGCATCTGTGATTGAGCCCAACCGATGACTGAATCAAGATTCATCCGGCATGCGAGTACTGTATTAAAGGAGCACTCCACAAATTTATTACATGCATTCTTCTTTGTTAAAATCTAGTGCCTACATTACCCATGATGCAATTTGGGTGTGTTATGCTGTGGCTGCAGAAGTGAGTCAGTCTCCATAAGTCCCCATGTTAGACAGCAGAAATAAACATGTTTACAGCCTGGTACAAAAAACAGTTTTGGTCTCTGTAGCTAATTTCCCCGTTCATGACAACTGTACTGAGGGTGAATTTATATACAACTCACCTGTTCACATTATATTAAGGCTTAAAGTTATGCAGCTTTGATTGACAGGTGGATGTTTTATATAATTTAACATGACGCAACATGATGGTTTAACAAGCTTTAAATGTTCCTTTAAATGTGCAACAGAGAGGAAAAACTTTGTCATCACTGTAATCACATCAAAGCTCACTCGGCTGCACTTCATTGGCAGTCAACATATCAGTTTGTTTGAGATGTAGCAGATGAAATAAACTGATTCTGGACAGTGAACAAACTGATAAACACGAGTGTGTTACCCCTGCTGAGCTCATGACGCCGGGTTTCTCTGACTCACCGTCTCTGAGGTATTCCAGCTCTGGTTCTGATCCCCATGAATTGTCATGAATTATCTGTTGGCCTTTTTGCAGCAAAGGGAAGACGCCTCGGAGAGCTCGGCGATACTCTGAAGAAATAGAGTCCCACTCTTCTTCTTCTTCTTCTTCTTCTTCTTCTTCTACTACTTCCCCCTCTTCATCTCCTTCCTCTTCCCAGTCCCCTTCATAGTCCCTGTCACTTTTCGGCCACTTTTCCTGAATATATTCCTCCTCTCCCATGTATATATCCACCTCTGAATCGGACCAAGTGTCCCAGTCTTGTTCGTCTGCAGTGTAATCAACCTGCAGTGATTTGGGCTGGGACTCCCATTCCCTGGTTAAGGAGTCCCTCTCCTCTTCAGAGTCGTGGTCATTGCTGTCCTCGTCCACTGCTGTCGTCCTCCAGGGGCTCACCCAGTACATTGTGGGTGCCGAGAGGGCAGCTGATGGTTTATTCGGGGTGACGGGTGATATAGAGGAGGAGGTGACTTCATTCTGGTTCTTGCCATGATACAGCTTCTCACAGGCACTTTTGATGGACCAGGGACTCAGACCTCCAACTGTGGAGCAGATATACATTTTTTAGTGATGCAGATAATGTCACAAAAGCAGTAAGACACTTTTGGTTGACAGACTGCTGAAAAACACACAATCATGTCTGTTCAATGGTCAAAAGTTTGGAGTGCCTCAAGGCTCAATACTGGGTCCTGTTTGATTTCCCTAATACTTCCTCCCTCTTTTGTTATTTACTCAAATGTTTAGTTGTAAGTTTTACTAAATATTTCTTTACATTATCATACAGGTAACTCATCGACCTGCTCTGAGGGCCTTGGTGGTTTTCCTCCTGAGCTCCTTTGCCGATGCTCGTTTGTCGGGTTCTTTCTGGAGACCGGCTCTGAACACCTTAGCTGTGAAATTGTTGCAGTTGGACGGCACCTCCCAGAGAGGCGGAGGCTCGTTGACAATCTTACAAACAGACGACAAAGAAATGTGAGAAAACCTCACTTCAAGGTGGAAATGTCACTCTAAAGAAGAATACCTGGAGACAGAGTGGAGGGGAGTAGTAGCGTATCCACGGTTGGCATCCGTTGAGCATGTGCAGTAGCATACAACAGCTGCTCCACACATCCGCCTTGGCACAAAGTCGATCTCCTCGAGCCACCTCAGGGGCCATGTGGGTCTCTGTGCCGGGGAGGGCAGCTCCTACATCAACAGACAAACTGTAAATTCATTTTCATCTCTTTGTCTTCGACTTATCTCATTGGTTGACTTTTGGTTGAGAGCTTGGTGAAATAAAAGGCTGAAAGACGCCGAGCTGGGCTGACTCTGAAACTATCAAGCAAAAATACTGATTTCTACGTGATATTGTTGATGTGATAAATATAAACTAAATAACTGTGAGGTAACACATATTGCTGTTGCTGACTTTGAAGACTTACTCACCCCTGAAGGCCTTGGTGCTCCGTCCATTGTCATCTAATGTCTCTGAGAGACCAAAGTCACAGAGGAATGTGTCTCTGCAGTCTGCAGACAGCAGCACATTGTCAACTGGAATAAAATCAACACACAGGATTTAGTGAGACAGCTTGTTTTCATTTGGAGCTCATTATGAAACAGTTGACTGAGGAACCAAGAGGCTGTCAGAGGCTGTCAGGCTGACGGGTACACCGAGGGGAGGGCAAAGCCTCCGCAGCCTCTGCAGCTCCTGAGCAGCTTTCTTGAGGTAGCACAGGGTAACATCTTCAAAAAAATAAAGCACACCCTGTTTTCTGTTTCTTTGTGAAGATGATGTGATGAGACTGGTTAATTTGAGTGAACCTGCTCGCAGTGAGGACAACGGAGGGGCCTAATTTCAGCAAGCCCCTTCCTACTCAATCCTCTCAGCGGGGATTACTGAGGGTTTAGGGGTGAGATGTCAGTTTCGGATTAGGTGCCAACACTGGGTGATGCTAGCTGACAGTAAAACCAGGAGCTAGAGGCTTTAGTGGGCTCCCTCCCAGTATGCACTGTTCATAATATCGAATGTGCCATAATAGAAGGGAGAGATGTGAAAGTAAAGAAGCTAAACTGAATTTAAACGTCTAAATAAATATAAATAAAAACCTGAATTATGATTTGTCCCTGCAGAGGAAGAAAGCACTTTAAAGCTGCATTAATTGATTTCTTTTGGCCACTTGGGGGCAGCAGAAAACACCTCCTGCCTGTCGATGTGGATCAACTTTAAACCTTAATATAATTTGAACAGGTGAGTTCTATAAATCTTCCACATTGGACCTTTAATAAAGTTGAATTGTTAGCAAACAGTTGCGTCTCCAGCAGACAGGAAGCATTTGGAGTTTCTGGCAAACAACCAAATCCAAGTCCAATATTTGCTCTCTTTTAGCTCCATTTTTGGTCTCCACCAGTTTCTTTGAAAAATATCTGGCTCAAAATGCTGTGTGTCTAAATGTGTTCATTGGCTAGTTGTTAGCTTTGTGCAATGAGTTTATCTGAGCTTTGTTACTGGAAACTGCGGCTCCAGCTGCTGGAAATGACACTGAACTAACCACGGCTAAAGTTATGAGCTACAAAACCAAAACAAAGAGCTGAAAGTGACACCTTTTACAGAACACATAGTCGCCCTCCATCAGCATCAAAATATGTCCCATGCAGGCTACTATGCTACAGCCAGACATGTCGTTTAAAACAGGAGCATACCTTTGACGTCCAGGTGAAGGACTTTACTGTGGTGCAGGTGTTCTAGTGCCTCCAGTGACTGATGGAGGTAGTGCAGGGCCAAATCCTCAGGTAGGGAGTTCATCTCTTTTAGAAGCTGCGACAAACATGCTGAAAAGTTTTGGACACATTGTTATTTTACAGGACTAAAGACGCATTAGGTGGGCTGTTAGAGTATGTGTTGTTTATTGATGACACCGGAGAGAGTTTACCTGGCTTCAAATCCATGAAGAGCACAATGTTGAGGCCCTCCCTGACAGCCCCAAAGAGCTCCACAACACGAGGAGAGTTGAGAGCGCTCCACGTGCTCACCTCCTCGCTGCTGAAGTGACTCAGAGGAATCTGAGACCAGCGGAGAACAAAGTGCTGAATAACATTTCAATAACGTTTAACTGAATCATCACTTGAGGAGAATATTGCTCTGGGTGGTGCATATTGTTTTTTGTTTAAAACATGACTCACTCTTTCTTGGCTTACCCTTTTGGCAGCACACTCGAATCCAGTCCGTTTGTCCTGAACGCAGAATACATCACCATACGAGCCGTTCTGGATGTGATGACGAATGCAGTACTCCTCTCCCTCCCTGTACTGACTGCTGTTGGGCTGAAGTTGCTTGAAGACACAAAGAAAACAACAAAAATATAAATGACAAACAGGCTGATTAAAGGCTAAATACACCTTGATCAGTGACGTCACAGCAGGTGTACAATGTTAAGGTATTTGTGTCAGATTTAGGAGGCTCTATTTACAGAAATACTATATTTCTGTTTGTCACGTCAGTGCTAACGTCGACTAACCTCAGCTTCATCCTGTGTTTGCTGTTATAAACATGATTCACCACAATGCCTCTAAAAAACTGATAATATGTCAGACGTTTGTTTTTAGTGTGTTTGCTGCCCCCAGGTGGCCAAAAAGATCAAATCAAATGTATCAAATTTAATTGATGCTGCAGCCGTCGCATCTACGTATTCGATGCTGATGGTAGAGCAGAGTTTGGTGTGTGTCATATTTGGGCGTGTTTTCTGTCTTACATGATGAAATATGAGTCCTTCATTGAGGGATTCACTCTTCCACTCATTCAGCGTTTGTTCTATCAAATCTTTAAAGAAAGGCTCGACAGATATCTTCGGCATGTGCGTCACTCTGCCTCTTAAGATCTCCAAAACTGTGTCAGCATCGTTCGTGTCATCGAAGCCAAATGCACGCTGAGATGTGTTCACAGTGCAGCTGGGGTCTGAAATTCCCAGCATGCCTTGCACACACCCTGTAGAGTCAGAATAGCACTCAGCGTGGGAGGAGGATGTAAAATCAGACACGTGCATCAGGTTAAAGGTCAAAGTCGACATTGTGGCTTCGACTCCAAAACTATCTGGGACTTGTGTGTCGTCCTCTACGCCGCAGGACGAGTCTGACTCGCTTTCGTGAGTGCAAATGGATTCAGAGTCTTGCTCCGGGTCGCAATCAGAGTCCGAGCCTCCGCCTCTGTCATCAGAGCTGGATGTGTCGTCTGCTCCTTCCTCCTCCAATCCTGCGTCACACTCGCACACATCTGCACATTCGCAGGGGGACGGCAGGTCTCCACGCCTGCAGGGGTGTGAGACTGAGTCAGTGAACTGAGGAGGAGGCGGTATGATCTCAGCCCACGACATCATCTCCCTGTCTGCTGATTTCAGCCAATCAATCTCCTGCACCCACAGGCCTCGGATGATTGGAGGCTCTTCCCCTCCCTCCTGGCTCTGTCCTCTGGTTTTCCTGCGTTGTTTCCTCTGGAGGTGGTAGTGCACCATGTCGAGGTCCTCATCCTCAGTGTCACTCAAGAGGGCAGCTTCCTTGCTGAGAGGCCTGAAAATTAGAGAGTAAATGTACTGAAGCTTACACGATACAATTCATGTCGATATACCTTCTTTTTCCAGTCTGATGGCGTACGTTGCTTTCAGCTCTATTGAGTTTGAGACATACTGATGCAGCATGGATGCCGTGAGGTACCTGTGCTTCTTGACCAGCTGAGCTCTCGAGTAAGAACTGTGCGTGTTGGTGGGGCTGAACTCCTGAAAGTCTTCAGCTGGGACAGAGAAACGTTGACGATTAGAGACAAAAACTACAACTGGAGAAGGAGAAGAGAGAGCTTAGCACAGAGACTGGAAACAGCTAGCCTGCCTCGGTGTGACGGTAACAGAATAGTAAAGCAAACTGATAATACTAAAACTCTGTTAATGAATTAACACAGACAAACGGACCCGAGCTCATTCACTGATGCACATACTGTAGGCCTGCTGTCTTACTCTCTGCCTGTGCCACTATGGACACACAGGTATTGTCCTCGGGCACTTGGTGTCCCTCGGTGGCCACGTGTTTGGCGGTGCCGTGCTGCATCACCCGGCTCAGATGGGGGGCGATGGCCTGGACCAGCGAGTCCTTCTCCTCCTCACACACTTGGTTGTCGTCCTCTTTGCCTAGAAAGGAGAGTTCAGATCCTCCGGTCACGATGACGAACGGGGTGTTGGAGTTAAACATCCGCGGGATGGCCATTTCTCTGCCAGCGTCGGTGAGCATCGATGATGGGAGAACTGGAAGAAAGTGTGAAAACACATCAGTGTGACGACGCCGCTTTCTGAAATGTTGTTCCTCCTGTTTAGTGAATTTCTCTTCCCTGTTGTCTGTTTGCTCTGCTGAATCTCGCCCTGTGCAGCATGTTTGTATGAAAGTTGCCCTCACATGTATCTATATTAAAGAAATCCCGTCATGCCCGCCGGAGTTGAAGCAGCAAATTTGTAATTGGTATTTAACGTGGTGGCATTTGCCGTGGCCGGGCGTGAATGAACAGACACCATTAGTGAGTCCAGCAAGGTGAGTATAAATAGCATGCAGAGATCTGGCATGCAGCGACGCGGCCGCATGCCTTCCACTGAGGGCGGCCAGCTGTCCAAGTCTCTCTTCCTCGACACTCGCCATGTTGACTGACAAATACTGAGGGATCAAAACAGACACACTTCCCACGCAGAAAGACTGCACTTGTCCTGAAGTCCTCACACAGATCCTGACGGCGTCACAGTAACGTGAGGACGTGAAACTGTGACAGCACCTGGAGATCAACAGGTGTGTTTGTCTTTAACTGAACTGAACCTGACACTAAAGAAACAGGTGAAATAAAAAACACACCTGAGTGAATTAACAAAGTGATTCAAAGAGAAGTGAAACCTGCACGGCCTCCATCTTAAAGCCCAACAATCCCAAACAATGACACTTCCCATGCTGCACCGCTGACTACACTTCCTGTCAGTGACGCCGCTCGCTTTCCTTTTTACTCGAGTACTTAAGTACAAATGTACTTAGAGTAAATGCTCCTTTATAAATCACAGTTCAGAGGGAAATATTGTTTTTTTCCTACTCTACTATATTTATTTGACAGTTTTTACATTAAATTATATGTTATGATGCAGTACTGTACTACACATATACTAATATACCCAGTAGTATATGAAATATCTAAAACTGGCTCCACAGTGGTGAACTACAATATTCAAATCCTTTGACATGCACTTGTTAGTGATAAAAATACTGCTGCATAAAGGTACTTTGATACTTAAAGTATATTTTACTGATAATACTAACATTTGGATTGTACAGCTGAGTATTTGTAGACTATAGTATTGCTTCTTTACTTCTTGCCTGGTAGAGAAACACACCTCCAGCTCCACAAAGTCAGACTGTCAGTGTGGTTTAAAGTTCCAGCTGGGTGAAACTCTGCACCGACAGAGCAGGTTACCTCAGAGGGACGATCGTGGCTCTCTTCCCGTCTCAGGTTCAGGTGAAGTCGCTCCGGTGATCCTGAACAAAGAGAAGAAAAGTTTCCTGCCTCCCTGCGTCTCTGTCCGTCCTCTTCATGTGTGCATTCATGTAACCTACCGGCTTTCTGCCCCCGCAGGCTCCTGCTGATTGGTCGACCATGTGTGTGAGTTATGAGGTCTTACACCTCGGGCGCCCCTGCCCACCCTCCTCCTCCTCCTCCTCCTCCTCCTCCTCCTCCTCCTCACACCCTCACAGCCGCCTCCAAAGGTCGGGATGGTCTCTGTAGATGCCCTCAGTGACACTTGGATTCAGTCTGTCACCCTCCTTTAGTTTCCTCACAGTTTCCTCTATTGCAACTTTAAAATGTTTCAGACCTAAACAGAGACACTGTAAAGCTTCTACACGTTGTAGAGAAAAGCCAGGAAAGGATTTCCAGTGGAGGAAAAGATTTTTAAAAAAACTTTAGGAAACCTTTAGTGCAGAAACAATGAAAACGTGGAGTGGAGAAAATAAATGTGAAGTTGTATTTATCATATTTAGAATAAGTGTAATTCAGAATATTTGTTTTATTTTAATAAAGGATTCACTGCAAAGAAAAACTTTGTTTTTAACTTTAAGGACTAAAAAAATGAAAAACTGTAAATCTTTGTGCAGAGAATAAATACTGAAGTTTTCTTTGATTGGATTAATAAAAATATTCAAAGACAGAATCAGTGATAACATCCTTAAACTTCACGGTCTGTCTGTGAGCGTCCTCTCCACCAACACAGCTTCCCAAATAGAGATGACTTGAATCTATACATTCCTGTGGGAATTAACCAAATACCGGCGGGGGGAGTGTTTAGGAGCTTTGTGTGTGAGTGTGATTTAGGGTGGAGGGTCGCTCTCCCTGGCAACATCTGAATGGGATCAGTGACCGACCAATAGTGAGGCTGAGGAGAAACTTTGCTCCCACGTCAACAAGTCTTTTTTGTCACTTTAGTCCTCTCTGCTGTTGGCAGGTCAAGTCTGCTATACATAGAACAGAAGAGCCTCTCCGTGTCATGGAGCTCCTCCAGGTTCACTTACAGGAACCGGCCCATTACAGCAGACTGATTAATTAATTGATAAATGAATAATTAACTCTATATTTCACTCACTGTTTAGTGGAATACATTTAGAGGTGTGAGTAGGTGGATGTTGTTACCTCTGGGTGGAGCAAGGCTAGCCGTTTCCCCCTGTTTACAGTCTTCGTGCTAAGCTAAGCTAACCGGCTGCTAGCTGTAGCCTTTTATTTATCGGTCACACGCATCAATCTGCTCGTCTAACTTATTTAAAGGATCATTTTGTACGATTTGATGCGCCGGCTGTTTTTTGTACCAGGCTGTAAACATGTTTATTTCTGCCGTCTAACATGGGGACTTATGGAGACTGAGTCACTTCTGCAGCCAGCCTCAGGTGGACGTTAGAGGAACTGCAGTTTTTGGCGTTGGCTTCATTTCTTCAGGTGAATGCAGTCATGAAAACGATGTGATGAATCTGACACACTGGATCTTTAATTTGTGTTTTAGATGGACAGTCAACACTTTGTCTTTTGGCCTAAAACAACATTATATTATAATATAATTAAACTTCTCATGCAGGTCAGGTTTAACTGCGCTCTGTAGATTATTTAGAGACCAATCAGCTGTATGCGTCTCTTAAATTTGTTAACTTTGAGGTCAAATTTTAAAGAAGGGAAAATGACCTGTGAGTAATTAAATTTTATGGATCGTGCTGAACTCTTTTTATTCAAAGGGAAACTGTTCCTCTGCTCACAAAGGCAGCAGTGTGCGTTCGAGAGCGCTCACATAAGTAACTGTCCTGCATGTGTTCGACAATGAGGCCTCACAGGAGTGAAGAGTCTGACCTCATTCAGAGCTGCAGCATGTGTCGCCTTTTGTTTTCAAGCTCACCGTGTTTGTGGCCAGCAGAGGGCGGATGACCTGATGAAGCTCCTCCGCCTGGCAACACCCGACAATAAAGTGGGACGCGACCCCCACCAGGCTCCCACCAAGCCCCGCCCGGCTGCAGTTGTGTCTGTCTCGTATTTACTCGGGTCGTCATAACAACTTTGTGATGACTCGGAGGAGGAAGGAGGGGTCAGCGTAAGAGGATACACAGGGAGGAAGTGTGTGTGGGCCTGTGAGTGTGTGTGTGTGTGCACATCCTGCCAAGTTCAAGGACGACCTCCAGGAATTTAATTATCACATCACCGCTCTGATATTTTGAAGAACTTTATTTCACTCTCGAGTCTTTGCCTCCTCCTCAAAGTGAAAACTCTCCTTTAAAGGCCGGAGGACAAAAAACAAAAACACATTCATGAACAGAGACGAACGTCTAAAAGTAGCCGTGACACGACGTGGACGCTGAGCACGGGTTCAGATTATTTCAGGATGTGTCCGATCTTTATTCATAGAAAGTCGATTTAATAAAATGACAATTTCCTCACAAGCTATATAAAATAAATCCACCCGGTTACAGGATTCAAGATTCAGGAGAGCTCCAACCTCGAGGAGCTCGTTTAGTGTTTGGAAACAAAGATGTGATGACGCCGTGTCTGCAGCTGATGGAGCGAGCCGTCGATTTGTCTCCTTGTGACATCAACACGTACTCGGCTCTGATTTCCTGGCTGTGTTTAGATAAAACACAAAATGATGGAGTGACTCTTCCCCGACTGACCGGCACTTCTTAGAGTTAAATTACAGAAGGCACAAGATTACCTGTAGTCTGTCAGGGTTCATTTAAGAAACTGTTTCTGCGCTACGTGAAATTAAATCACAGAAGATGAAATAAAATCAACAGCTTCAGCAGCCTGTGAAGCTTTACAAGAGGAAACTTCCTCAAAACGTCGGGTCACGAAGACGCGACCTCTCATTCTTAGAAACACCAAACGGTTTGAGTTCAAAATAACATTCACGTTCTCTTTTCCAGAGAAGAATCAAACAGCACAGGAAGATCAGAAACACAAACAAAAAGAAGTCGCCCGGCGAGTTTCTTCTTATCGTCGGCAAATCATGACAATAAACAAAAATGTTCACAGCCTCACAAAAACTCACTAAGCTGAAGTTTCTGTGCCTGAGCTGTAAGAAAGCGCTAAATAATCATGATATAACTTTATTTACCTCGGCACTTTTGGCCCATAATTCTCTATCTAGACTCGATAGATGTTTTTGTGTGTTGGAAGGAAAAATAAAGAGATCGCAGCTGAACCACGACGTAAATGTGAAGCTGTAAACGGTCAAACGGAAGTCTGGCAGATGATGATGATGCATATCAAACATTAAAAGACTGTACACTGTTTGTCACTTCATGTCAAATTACTCCTTCCTACCAAAGTGCTTCTACTTCATTATAATGGGACGACTGTAGAGTGTTTTAGCGTTTCCTCCATCAGCTTCTTAAATTCACTCCCATGACGAACAAAAACAAACAGGAAGTGAGGAAACAAACAAAAAAAAAGCTCTTATTGTCCGGAGACAACGTGAGCTGCAGATGGATCCAGGCCATCGAGGTTCGATTAAAGTCCGCGCTTGATTAAGTCTTTCTTTCTGTCCCCGAACAGAGAATCCCAGGTGAGCTGTGAGCTCAGAGCGGTGCAGCCTCCGGACTTCAGGTCGCACGAGAATCCTGCAGGACAGCAGTGCTTCGAGTCGGAGCAGCAGACGGCCTGTCAGAGGGAAGAAGAGCGGTTAGACTGAAACACGTCCCATCATGTTCAGCGAGGCGGGTCATGTGACACTGGTCACATGAGCCACATTCCTGAGCGTGGAGCAGAAGAGGAAGGACGGCGTGAACGTACCCGTGGTGAGGGGCAGCAGGCCCACTCCGAGGCTGAGATCCGACAGCACGTGTCTCGCTCGGGGCAGCGAAACTCTCCGGCACTGTCACACGGCACGTCGTCGTCGTCCTCTGCTGGGTCGGACCGTACCACTTCAGTCTGAGGGACGGTGAGGACGAGCTCGCCGTGGTTCTTCTTCTCGCAGGTTCCCGTCTGCATGTTGCAGGTGTAGCCCTGAGGACAGCAGTGCTCGTGGTCTGCACAGCAGACGGCCTGAAGAGGAGACACAAATTCAAGTTTCTGTTAAACTTTATTCTCTTTTCTTTTAATGTTTTCGGCCACGACTGCACAAAAAGACCTGAGTCGTTTCTTTTAGAAGATTTTTTACGTGCAGATCTCAGATGAAGTTCTGACAGTGTTATATTTGATGTCTCAGCACCTGATTTGCATTTATTTGAAAGTTAAAGTCTGAAATCTGCTCAGTCAGTCTGAGATGAAACCATGATGAAATGTTTGCTCTGCGTGAAGAGATCACTGATTTCCTGGAACATTTATAAGACCTGCATTTCTCCGTGTTGTGACAGTGAAATCACCGTGTGACTGACGGCAGTCGGTGACGTACAGACCTTGACCAGAGGGCAGCAGCCCCACTCTCCCGTCTGCAGTTTGCAGCAGGTCGTTCCCGAAGCGCAGCTGCTCTTGTTGTCACATTTAACGTCTGTCACGGCGCCCGGCTCCGTCACGGCGCTCAGTTTGGTGAACCACGGAATGACGTGAGGTCCCCTCGAGCAGGACGACCGGTGAGGCTCACAGGTGTGACCGCTGGGGCAGCAGTGGTTTCCATCGGTACAGCAGACCGCCTGAGAAACAGCCACTCGGTTAACGCCATCGGCTTGGTTAGCGTGCGAGCGGTTTGAATTGCTGCTTACCTTTGGCAGAGGGCAGCAGCCCCATTTGTGGCTCTTGTCCATGAAGCAGCAGGTCGTGTCTCTGGGGCAGCTCGTCTGGGCGTCGCACATGTTCTTGGCCGGACCGGAAACGGCCCGGCTGGTCTCCTTCTGCAGGGCCGGGATCTTCTGCAGCCAGGGGAGGCTGAGGCCGCCGGGCTTGTCGCACGTCTGCTCGGCCACGTTACATTTGTAGCCTTTGGGGCAGCAGTGCTCGTGATCGTTGCAGCACACAGCCTGGAAACAAACGTCAGATTTTCAGCTCAACAGATGGAAGACATTTTCAGCGACACAAATAAAGAACGCCTGAAATCTTCCTGCTCGTCTTTTGTCCAAAACAACATCTGTTTTAAAGTCACAGCAAACTCTCGGATCAAAGTCATTAAAACATGTGATGTTCATAAAAACGGCCGAGCCGCTCGTCCTTTCAAACATTTTGAAGTTTCCCTTCAGTGATTTCCTGAAACACACGAGGCTCCCGGGTGATTTCATGATTCATCTGGAGTCCTTCAGTTTGAGTTTTTTCAGTTTTGTTTCTGAGAAACTTTCTCTCCTTTCACACAGTCTGCTATAAATAAGAGCATCAACAAAGAGCCTCAGCAAACGTCCTTACAGAGAAGAAGTCAGAGGAGTGACTGCAGCATGATTCACGCCCGCCTGACGGCAGAGGAAGCAAACTGAAACATTCAGACGTTATTCCCAGATTTATTAAGTGTGAATGAGCAGTTTGTTAACGTGAAAGCCGATATGGACGCTGTAAAAATCTGTTTTATTCATGCTGATTTTATTTTGTCTTCACAGAAAAATGGTGTGGCTGATTTTGCCAAAAATTTGTGGACACATTTGTCGTTCTTTCGCTCAGTTTGTTACCCAGGTTGCTGTGAGTGTTTGTGTGCAAGCGTCCAGGAAGAAGAAGAGGTTTTCAGGCTTTGGCCATGTCATGCCAGAACAGGAGCTGGGAGCTGGGATACTGACCTGAGGTAAGGGGCAGCAGGCCCACACTCCAGAGTCTTTCTTACAGCAGGTGGTTCCTCCCGGACACATCGTCTGCTTGTCACACTTCTCATCCTGAACCTCCGACGTCAGAGCCGACACCTTTTCCACCCAGGGCAGCGAAGGCAGGAGACCCGACTGCTGGTCACAGCTTTCAGCCTTCAGGTTACAGACTGAACCGTGAGGGCAGCAGTGAACGTGATCGTCACAGCAGACGGCCTGGCAGGAACACAAAGTGTCGTAAAGATGAGGTCCAGCTCTGGAGAGGACGACGTTACACCTCCTCTGGAGTTATAATAAGATAATTATTATATCATATATATAAATGTGCAGCTGTTCTTTATTTTTTAGTAGTTTTGACTCTCGTGTGAGTCACAGTTTAAAATCTACCACTGCTTATAATGATGTAAATTTCCGTACGATACCTGAGAAAATGTTTTTTAATTATTTCAGCAAATAATGACGACGTGACGCTGCGATCGATCCAGAGTAAACGAGCAGTAACGATTCAGTTCAGTTCAGTTCAGACGTGTCAGCGTTACTGAAGCGTTACTGAAGCGTTACTGAAGCGTTCACAAAAGCGTCACTGTCTCAGAAGCAGAAGTGCGGCCGGTCAGCTGAGGAGCTGCTCGGACAAACCGACTCAGATCAGGAATTTACTGACCAGACCAGAAATCTGGCACTCAAAGTGAGAGCTGCTGATTTGTTTCACATCATTTAAAATCGCTCACCAGACCCGAGATCTTTGAAGTACTGCACGAGAGTTAGTAGTTAGAGGTCGTGTGACCGTCGAGAACAAAGCGACAAAAGTTCGTTTTCTCCAGAAGTAATTTTTCATTGTGGTGAAATAATAAATGAGACTGCAGCATAATTAATTTGAGATCTGGAGAAAACAAAAGGTCGTCTGGTAGATCGTCGATGCAGCGCATCGCGTGTTTCTATTGTTTCGTCTACCTCATTTATTTTAATGATGTCAGTCCAACTCCACAAATGTCTTCCTTCAGTTTCATCTGTTTACCTGATAAACTGACTGACTGAGTGTGAATTTAAATATTGAAGGAGTTTATTTTCAGCCTGCTGTTGGTCTGAGGGAAACAGTCAAAGTTACCTGAGGCAGAGGACAGCAGGCCCAGCCTCCGCTCGCCGTCTTACAGCAGGTGGACTTTCCTGGACACGACGTAGACTTGTCACACTTGCTGTTGTCGGTCAATAAGGGGAAGGCGGGCACTTTGCTAAGCCAGGGCACGACGGCGCCACCCGTGGGATCGTCACACGTGGAGGCTGCCAGGTTACAGACGGTGCCATGGGGACAGCAGTGCAGGTGGTCCTCACAACACACAGCCTACAGGGAGAGACACAAACAAGCTGCAGCGATGAAGCTGAACACAAGCGTGCATTCAGCTCATAGGCTGACTCAAACGTCATGTGTTGGTACCTCTGGTAGTGGACAACAGGCCCATCGTCCTTGTGTAGTTTTACAGCAGGTGTTTCCGTCAGCGCAGGCCACAGACTCGTTACAGGGGACGGCACCGACTGAAACATGAACAGCAAACTTTATTTATAACAGTCGTCCACGGAGACGCGTGTTCAAACTCTGTTTTTGAAAATCAGCCTTCTTCTTTTGACATCGTCACGGCCAGAAATCAGTCAACCATAAGCTTCACGTGAAAAGTCGTTAAAATGTAACGCAGCTGTGAATTTAAGCACTTCATGTATCCCTCTTTGAAGTCTTTAAATGATCTCAGTGTGACGCGAAGCACCGCGTTAAATCCAATAAGTTTGAGGAAAGTCTCGGACAGACCTGACAGGCCACCTTTGCTCGGCGCAGCCTGCAGCTCCGTCGCAGCGGCGGGGATCTTGACGGCCATGCTGGTCTCTCCCTGAGCGGGATTACAGGTGCTGTGGACGAGGTCGCACTCTGTGCCTGCAGGACAGCAGTGGATGTGATCTGAACAGCAGACGGCCTGCAAAGAAAACAAAGAAAGCATCTTGAATTTAAGTCCAGCTGTCACTGCTGGAGTTTGTTTAACGTCCGTTCAGCTGACTCACATTGGGCATCGGACAGCAGCCGTATGTGCCGTTGGTCATCATGCAGCACGTGGTCTCATCGGGGCAGGATGACTTCTTGTCTGGACACTGAACTGTCAGGACGAGAGGCCACATGATCAACACTTCACATCTGTTATTAACAAACATCTTCGGTCTACGTACGAGTTCACAGCTCACCATCGTTGGGTACAGCGGCAGAGATCTTCTTCAGCATCGGCACATGCGTCTCACCGGACTTGCAGACCTGGTGCTCCAGGTCACATATTGTGTTGCTAGGGCAACAGTGGATATGATCGCTGCAGCACACGGCCTGCACATGATTAAAATACCAAACAGAGAATGACACAGACTCTATCGGAGCATTTGTTGTGCGTCAGCTACAAACTCGCCAATAAAACCCTCAAACAACATAAAAATAACTATTGCAGCGTCCTGAATATCGAGGCTGAAACACTCCCAGGAGCTTCATTTGTGCAGCTGTGAAATAAAAACAATCCACCGTGCGGCCATTTAACGTTGCGTGAACTCTCTCCGCTCCACGTTGGATTGAGTGCATGAAGATTGAAGATTTGATGAGCTGTAACACAAAAGCTCCCCCGTGAAACGGAGCTCGACTCTGTGCTGTTGCAATAAGTGCACGTGATGCAGTTACACAGTCTTGGTGATTTGATTCTGTCGGCTAACAGTAAGTGTTAACATGATTAAACCGTCAGTATGCAACATTCATTTGTACTGCAGCACAGCACGAAGCCTGTAGCTGCACAAACCGTGAAGGTAATTTAATATGTGATCTGAAATGTTGTTAATCTGACAGACAGGTTATTACTGCTGCAACATTCCTGCTCTGCTTTAATCTTGTTACTGAAGTAAAGTGTGTTTAAAAAGTGTGATGGACTACCCGACCCTCCAGTCCAAACATAAATGCTCCTGTTATAAACACTGCAGGAAGCCCCTCTGTGATTTACAGAGTTTATGATGGACAGTGAAGTAGACATCTTCACCACAGGTTTATATTTTGAACAGAGCCATAACTACCTCTTGGAAAGGGCAGCAGCCGTAGTCTCCGGTGGTTAGCAGACAACATGTATAACCGTCCGGGCAGCTCATTTTTCCACCAGGACAAGTCACTGAACTGACTGAAGACACATGAAGAAAGAAACACGGTCATTCATTAACAGTGCAGTATCGTCTGCATATAACTGTACATTGACTTCTATGCAGGGTTTTTCAAGCAGACCTTCGAGTGCAGGGACAGGCAGCTTGTTTGAAGGGGTTTATTTACATCGTCCCTCACCTGTTTTATTCTCCCTCCTTCTGCCAGGCAGTTTCTTCAGCATGGGGAAGGATCCCAGCGAGGCAGACAAACATCTTGAGTGAGAAATATCACACTTTGTTCCCTCGGGGCAGCAGTGGAGTTTATCCTCACAACACACCGCCTACAGAGTCAGGAACAATCTTCAGTCAAGGACACAGTGAGCAGATAATGAAGTACAGATGCTCGTCTTAAATGCCGTAAGACGGATACATGACAAAGAAAACCAGATATTAAACTCTGCCAATAAACAGCTGTTAAATTTAGACATAAATCTACTTTACTACCAAATTACACATCTCCCTTCAACATGAGCACCAGGATGCTGTTGAGTTTTTAACAAGCAAACACCATTTTATCTCCCGTGACCAAACAGATATGGAACAGACTGAGCTGAAAATCTTGTTGGCAAATTCACATTTGGGCTTAAAGTAGTGAAGAAAACCATCTGGTACATTCATGAACACAGAACAAAGATTTTTAAAGATTTCTTTTTGTTACTTATCGACCAACACGAACACAACATGTCCTGTTTAGTTAACGGGACTGTGCGTCATCGTCGTCAGAGAATACAGAAAAGACTAAAATGTATTCTGATGGATGTGAATCAATATATTTCATTAGTAGTAGTACAGTTTTTTATGATGCATCTTCATCACATGTAGTACAAAGTGTGGGACACACACATGCAGATATGTTTATCTATATAAAAAGGCACAGATTGGGTGGAATCAAACGGTGACCAGCAGACCGTGTGATGTGTTTCTGGGTGTAAAGTGCTCTGGGTTTGTGATTTTAGGTGACAGTGTTTTACATCACCTTTGCTAATGGACAGCAGCCCCAGGAGTCATCGACAAGCTGGCAGCAAGTGGTGTCGTCAGGACACTCGGTTATTTGGTCCGGACAAACGACCGCCTTCACTCCGCCGAGCTGGAACCATCGCAGAGCGCAGCCAGCGCATATCAATGACACAAAAACACAACATGTCAGAGGCAGAGTCGTGTATTCACGTTTAGTACTGCTGCAGAACTAAACCACATCGAGACACATCATCAGGTTTGATGGTTCCTAAAAACATTTAATAAAACCAGAGGAGACAGTTAAAGAAAAAAAGTCATTTCGTCAACCTGTTTGGTGGGAACTCGTCTCATCCAGGGCAGGGACACGGTTTTATTGACACATCGGGCGTGGACGAGATCACAAACCGTCCCCTCGAAGCAGCAGTGGAGGTGATCCGAACAACACTCGGCCTGCAAAGAGACGACACACAAAGGTTTACTGAAACACAGCAGCAGACGAGGAGAGCTCACTGTCTGTGCGCTCCTTAAACTCTCTATACAAAGCATGTGTGTAACGTCAGCCGCGCTGTGGGTTTGCAAACGGTTGCTGAAGTTGCTGCTGCGAAATTAACTCTGCTGAAACTAACACGACAACAACAGATCTGAGTAAATAGGGGTGAGGCGAATGTCAGTGCCAAGTTAACCTTACCTGGCAAACCATGGCTGGAATAACAAGTTTTGTTTGGGCTTGTGACGACTGTGAGCGACTACCAGCTGTTCTTTCAGCACACAGAGCAGAAAGCTAGCATGAGGAGATATTCTAAGGTATATAAAGGAGTATTTATGCTGACTGCAAATTAGAGACAGGAAGAAGTTTAATATGGTTTGTGTCCGATGATTTACGACAGAGTGAGCGAGCGCTGGACTCGATAAAAAAGTTAATCAGTGAATTAAAGTTATTTAACTCACGTGAGGTAGTGGGCAGCATCCGTATCCTCCCACGTTGTTCTTGCAGCAGGTGTTCCTGTCCTCACACATGCCCCCGTCAGGACAGACCAGCGCCGAGCTCAGGCCGAGCAGAACCAGACCCAGGATCCACATCTGCAGAGTCTGAACATGACGAGGAGAGGAGAGCGTGACGCGACGCGGTCTGATAGATATACAAAGATCCTGAAGGATTGTCAACAAACTCTTTCTTTTGGATGAAGGATAACAAAGTTCAGCAAGCATTCCAGCTGATTAACTGGATTTCCACACAAAACAAACTTCACTGTAAAAGTTCACGTCCCTTTTATGCACATACTGAAGCCTTTTGTATCCAAAACAACTGCACAGTGCCAAAACTAGTTAAATCAGCTGTAAATTACCAGATATTTCATTATTAACTTGTGATTTCTTTGCCATAGATGACAAGAAAAACATTTAAGGAGCTGGAACCAGAGAGTTTTTTTTGCAGTTAAACTTATCTAAATGTTGCAGCATGAGTAGATGTGCTCAGTCAGTGCATGGTGTCCAGTAACTTAACTGTTTAAAGGAGGTCGATTGAGCAACCATGTCTGAATGCGAGAGATAAACAAGAATTGCACAACTCAAGAAGACGAATCATCAAAAATGAGAAACAGCTAAGCTCAATTCTTCGTCTTTCACAAGCAGAAAAACGCACAAATGTCGAATTTTCAGTTGACTTCATCGCGTAAACAGAAATGTGGCAGCTGATAAGGTAAAACAGGAAACGATACAGATGAGTCCATCACAGCGTCCCGGAGCTCGAGGTTTATTCTTTTATAAATTACAAACTGGAGCAGGTGGGAGCGAAAACGTTCGTGTGTTTTTAGCTGTTGAAAGAAACACACACCGCTCTCCTCTCATTACCTCGCTGTAACGTTTACCGTCTACGACGGGACAAAAGTTTACTTTTACCATCCACGTTTTACAGTTGCTGAACAGGCTGGTCTGTGCGCTGTAACAGGGCCGGACACAGACTTTTAAAATCATCTTTTTATTCAGCGTTCATCAACAACAGTGCAACATGGACATTTTCTACGTCCTGCTTCAGCTGTGGGAAACATTTAAACACATTATAATCAAGTTATAAGACAAAAAAACAACATAAATATGCACTCAAAATCAAACTAGAATCATATTTGTTCACTCCAAAGTACAATATTGTATAAAAATAACAAAAACACTGCATGTATGCATAAAATGGGATATAAGAGTGAGTGTGAGAGCTGCCTGGTGAATCTTAGTGTATTAATAAAGCTTAAAGTCTCTTTATGACATAATATCAGCTTAAATTCAGTTATTTTTAACCCTTACCTGGCAGCTAACATACTGAGCACATACATGAGGTGAGTGTATTTACCATGGTGAGCAGATGGAGGCAGGCAGACTGAGTTGAGTCGTTAACAGAGAGCACAGAGCCGCATACTCCTCTGACAGCCTGAGACAGCGAAGACAGCGTTAGTTTAAGTAACTGACAGCAACTGACGTTAGCAGGCTGAGCTAACGAGACAAGCTAACTTATCCACAGAGAGAGAGAGCTAGGCGGCTAACAGCAGAGCTAGCCGGTCTGAATGACGTCTGTCGGTTTATTTCAGGTGTTTCAGGTGAACGACGCGTTTCTGCTCACCTGCTGGGTTTAAAATAAAAAGTCCAGCTTGTCTTCTATGAGCCGCTTAACGTCGTGTTGTTTGTCCAGCGCTCACAGCACAGAGCAGAGAGAAGAAGAGACCGAGGAGCTAATGTAGCACTCACAATTCAACATCACATGACACGCTGACACGTGACCCAGCGGCCGGATTTAAAGGGACAGTACACCTCAGCCCTGCACTGCCCTGCTAGCTTTATATAAATAAACTAAATATAATGTCACTTCATCACTGAATTTAAGCTGATATTATGTCATAAAGAGACTTTAAGCTTTATTAATACACTAAGATTCACCAGGCAGCTCTCACACTCACTCTTATATCCCCTTTTTTATGCATACATGCAGTGTTTTTGTTATTTTTATACAATATTGTACTTTGGAGTGAACAAATGTGATTCTAGTTTGATTTTGGAGCACATATTTATGTTGTTTCTTGTCTTATAATTATTATAATATGTTTAAATGTTGCCCACAGCTGGAAGGAGAAAGTAAAAAATGTCCATGTTGCACAAGACGATTTTTTAACCGCTGCCTTGATTCAAACATGTATGAGCAGTAGCTTTAATTTTCTCTAAAGTTTTCTATTTGTAAAAATCTTTGCACCTTTAATTTAAATGCATATTTATCTTACAGGTTCATTTTAATGTAAGTGTACTGTATCTCGTGTTGTTTATTTAAAGGTTTCTTCCGTCTTTATTTTGTTCTTTAGTTATTTCATCCTTCAAAATAAAATCACAGACGACGACTGACCGTGGGAACAGATTTATTTCTATTTTGCCTCATGTACAGAAAGAAACAATTTACAGTTTACAAACAACTGACCAGGTTCGTGAAGCGAATGATTTACTGCACAGGATGAAGGCCTACAGTTCAATCCTCCTGACATGTAACAAACTCCAACAAAGCAGGTTTACCAGGCTTTTAATGTGTGTGTGTGCTCAGACTGACTGCGACTGAACACTCTGTCCAAAACACAAGTTCACAAAAATCTCATGTTAACACAAAAAAACAAGCAAGGAAAGCCACGATTGCACAACTCATAATAATAATTCCATATCTGGTCCAAACAGAAACATTTACAGCAGAGGACGGTTCAGCAGGAATCGTTTCATGTGTTGTGTTTTTCTTCTTTACATCACATCTTCAGTTTGTACTGTAGGCGACTCACACGGGCTTATGAACAGCAAGCAAATGTTGAAAAGGGACCAACGAGTCAGCATGATTTTTGTACAGCCTTCAAGATTTTCACTTCATAATCAACCTCTGCAAATAAAAACAACAAAACATCTTCAAGTTTTCTAAACTGGTGACACTTTTTTTTTTTTTTTTGACGAATCCGCGATGACATAATTCTTCAGTTCACAGTTGTTGATGCGTCGTAGGCAGTGGTGATGCTAGTAACAGCGTGAGCGTGTTGGTCAGTATGTTATTGTTGTAAACATTTACGACCGGAAGTGAATTTTTGTTAGAACTGGATTAAGGGAACAAAACAAATGTCAGTCTTCGAATAACCAAGTTCAATTTGGCAACACAACTCAATGCAGTCGACGCATCACATTTTGTGCCAAACATCTGGATCATTTCAAAAAAGGTTTCGATAAAAACACCCTATTCTACATGTTACATGCACATCGTATACACATAAAATCTCATATAGTTCATCATACCATTTACAAGTTTGGTGAAAAAGAGGATAGATACAAGAAATGAAGATATTCAAGGACGTAAGAGCCGCAAGAAAAGTTGTCAGTTTTTGGCAGGCATGCTCCCCAGAGTGACGTGTTGTCGTTGTTACCACAATGCAGTGTGCTTTTATTAGTGCCCGCCGAGCTCGACGGCGTAGTTTAGGTGACGGTTAAACTGCATTTTAAAAAGGGACCTGCATGCCTATCACTCGATCCTATGTGAAAGAAGGCACTTACAGGAGAGGAGTGGTACAGGACCCTGTCTACAAACAACCCCGGTGGATCTCAGCAGAATGTTAAACAGGTAAGTCTTCAAGTAAAGTGATGTTTTTGCTCAGATGTATCTGCTCAGACTTACCAAAGCTTCCTGGTGATTTGGGGTTGTCTACGCAGGAGCCCAAAGAACTGTGGGGGGCTTTTGGTGCCTTCGGTTTTATTTCATACATTCATATTGTATGCATGCAACTTTCTTTCTACACCAAATGGTCTTTCAAATGTCTGGGAACCTATTTACACGACGGAAATCGCAAAGAAGTCCGGAAAAAACTCTCAACGACAGGAGAAAGGCAGAAATGCAAAAACGTTTTGGCAGAACTGTAGATCACTGCGATAAACCAATGACAGAAAGGATGACAGAAATACTTTAAGATGATGCTCAACATTTCAAATCATTACTATCTCAATAAGTCATTTTGAACACATGAACAGAGTACAGAAGGAAGAGGAAATCGAGTACATCCCTGAAGGAGCAAAATGCAAGTCGCACGTTGGACTTTATAGATTGCATTATCCGTTCACAGGGCCTCAAGAAAAACTGATACATATTCAAACTCTGGGAAACTGTTTCCTTTAAAGAAAACTTATCCTAGTTACAGTTTAGGGCAGGGGGAGTAGTCAAGGCGCACGTTTTCTACCATCCATATGAACCTTCGTGTGTCCAAGTCTAAAGAAGAAGATCTAATTCACCTAATCGCCTAACAACCTCATAAAAAATCCTCGGTCAGTATCCATCAATCAATTATCAAATTATTAGTAAGTGCTTCATTCTTATATTCTGCTCTATAAAATGGCTATTTCCACAATCAGTATATGCAATGGCTCAGACGATGGTTCAGTGATGTGATAGGTGACAGATTTCACAATAAACTGGATAGGTTTCAGTATACAATAGATCATCTCAGTAATAAGATTAACTAACAGTGAGACTACGAGAGTAATCAGAAAGTGCAAAAGCACCTCACCAGGAACACAAAGGTCAAACAACAACCTGAAAATGGACCAGTGAAGCATGGTTGTGCTTATTGTGATCTCTCTCTCTGGGTGAAAACATCGCTCGGCTTCCATGTTCGATGTGGAAAGATTCCCCTTTGAAAACTTCGTTAAAGGTCCAGTGTTCAGTAAGTTCAAGGAGCTCACTTCCTGGGGTGGAAGACCATCAGAGGCCTGTCTTCGATCTTCTGCCAGGGGCTCTTCTTGTTCTCGTCTTTGTCGTCGGGGTCGTCCTCGGGGCTGGTCATGGAGTCACGGCGGTTCTCGCTGTTGCTGCTGCGGCTGCTGTTCACTCGGCTGCGTCCTCTTCTGGGGATGGTGGATCCTCGGGAGGATGGACCTTCATCGAGAAGAGGGGTGAGGGAGTTTTCTTCAGGTGAGACCGGGCGCCCCTCACTGCTGCTGGGCTCGCTGTGGTCAGGGTAGGCCAGCTTGGAGTAACTCTTCCCACCACCGCTAACACCGTGGCTCTTTCGTCCTCCCGTCCCCCAACGCTCATCTTTTCCCTTCCGGTTGACTGCCGACTTGCGTTCTTGGGCCTCAAGAGGTGGTTCAAGGTTGATATCTCGAGTGCTGTTGGGACCACTTAGGAATCCTACACCTCCGCCGCCACTGAGGTCATTCCCAACATCTATGTAGGAGTGGCGCACATGAGAGTTAGCACGTCCATCCAGGGAGATGAACCACGCCCTTGGATGCTGTTTAACACCCAGCTCTAGTAGCTTCTTCTCAGTCAAAGCCTGCAGCTCCCCATTCATCTGAGCCATTGTGGAGTCGTTGAAGAGCACAGGGATGGTCACAGGTCCACCGGAGGAGTCGGACGCCCAGCTCGGTTCCTCTGAGTCGTCACCTTGGGATCCACTTTGCTGCTGTTGCTGCTGTTGGCTTTGTTTCTGGGAGTGGTGGTGATGATGCTGCTGGCCTCCTCCCATCTGTGCACCATCTTTGTCTTGATCCTTCTGGTCTTTGCCATCTTTACCAGAAAACTCGGAGGGCAGGCGCATATAGTGGGCTGGGATGACTAGGGTTGGCACCATGCTCCGGTACATGTTCTCCTTCATCTGGTCCAGGTTGCTGCAGAAGATGATCTGACCTGGTTGGGTGTTGAGGGACGTGGGCCTGGCGAGACTGTCTGCAGCTGCTGCTGAATATTCAGGAGGTTTGTCAGACTGGCTTGGCACGTAGCCTTGGAATCGAGGCGGTGATGGAGGATCAGAGGAGTATCCTCGATTGTCGTTGGCGTTGTGGTGTCGGTGGTATTCAGACTCCTTGCCCTCCATTGGACTGTAGCTCCGGTTGTAGTCTTCATGCAGCAAAGGGTTGTCCAGATTGTTGGTTTCTGTGGCACGTGTGACCTTCATGGGGAAACTTTCGCCTCTTTGGGGACCTGGCGCATTTTTTCCCTTTGCGTGTCGCAGCATGTGAGCTGGAACATGCTTGGTTAAGTCCTCCCTTGAGCTCTGGTAGTCTCGAGACGGAGACATTTCAGATTTTTCGTTAGAGGGGCCGGACTCAACATGGCCTCCACAGATCAGATTTAGGCGAGACGTGGAGGTACCTTGGTCTCTCTTTGCACCATTTAGATTGGCTGTATGGGGTTTCCCTTGCTGTCGACGAGGTTTTAAACACTTCCGCCTGAAAGGTAAAAAGACACTGAAGGTCAGGAATGAAACAAACACAGACAAACACACTGTCTGGGGATTACAAGAAGAGTCTACCAAGAGCCTAAAATTAAACCTGCATTTACCACCAAAACACCATTTTTGCCATTGATAGAAACCTAAAACTGAGACCTGCGCCTACGCTCCCCACACCTGCAGTAGTAGAGCAGCACACAAAGCAGGATGAGCACCAGCAGGGCCAGCGAGCCCAGGATGGAGAGCAGGAACAGGGTGTGGTAGGTGGTGATGTCCCTCAAGCCTGGATGAGACAGACCCAATCCTGCAAGACAAATCATGGCAGAAAGACGTCTGAGAATCACTGCGAAGCCAAGACGCTGCTCTACATAGTTCAGTAGTTCAGCGTTTTTGACACTGGCTGATACATCCTGGGCAAGTCGCCAGTTCATCACAGGGCAGACAAACAACCATTCACACTCACCTTCACACCTACGGGCAATTTAGAGTGACCAATTAACAGACAGCGACAGAACTAACCAAACATGACGCGTCTGTCACAGCAGCTTTATGAGAAGAGACATCCATGCACCATTTTCTACATGCTGTTACTTATGTAACAACGCCTGGCCTTCAGCCTCAAACAGAGCGTTCCATTGTCTCTCCCTGGAGACATTCAGGAGCATCAGTTGGTACCGGAAGATGAAGACAGCAGAGTGGGAGGTTACGGTACCTGAAGATGAAGGGAAGGCAGCTAACCAGTACCCCATCTGAGGAACCACGACGTTCCAGACAAACTGTGGGCCGTCCTTCTTGATGTAGCCCGTCCCGTTCCTGACCCACAGTCCTGGAGAGAAATATAAATCACTGTCATTATATATGCTGCCTGCAGTTTATTTATTTAAAGTAATCTGATTATTACATAACCTCACCCGTCTTAGGCTGATACAGCCAAGCAGGTACGCTCGTGGCCATCCTGTTGCGGGTGTCGGACGGCAGCGGCACAGAGATGTGGATCGGATCGGACACCTGGATCGCGCTGCCATCTTTGTCAAAGAGCTGAACGCTGACCACGGCCAGTCCTGTCAGGTCCGTCCACCCTGTCTCTGCACCTGAACAGAAAGAGACATCAACATCAGCTTCAACGCTTTGTTTACAGATCTCAACATGCGATGGATTTTTGAGGCTGCTCGGTCTGAATTCACAAGAACATTGAGAAGTGTCGTGGACTGGACTAGACTTTTAGATGAACTTACAGACCGACATAGTCTCTATTTTGTCCAGTTGTCGTGCTCTAAAGGTGTTGGCTGAGCTCTATGAAGTAAGGCGACCAAACCAGGAAAAAACAACCAGTTTGTAACCAGTAAATGTGTCTTCACATACGCAAGCGCCGACCTGAGCTGTTGGTCTCTTGGCCCAGGAGAAACGGGAATCCTCCGATCTCGTCCTGAGTCCTGGCTGTGGTCAGCGCGGCGGACAGCGCCGTGTAGTTGGAGTTGGACGGCAACTGAAGGGACTTCCTCTGGAGCTGCACCAGCGGCTGGTTACGAGCTCCTGCACGGAAACAATCACAACCCCACCCGACGAGTCCGTCAGTCCAACAACCATCTCGTGTGCTGTAATATCTCTAAAAAGGTGTAAGCATGCTGGAGTTTTAGTGCATTAGGGATACAAGGAGGCGGCTGTGACGAAGACGTATTTATAAAAACTATCACAAAGTGCTCTGCTGCGGCTGTTGTTATGGCGACAGCAGCAGCAAATAACACAGGGTCATGTAAATGTTAAGGAGAGGGGAGTGAGTCTATCTTCACTCTCTGCTGGAGACGGACTAATTTAAGACGTGATGACAGGATGAGTGTTGACGGGTCAAACAGAAATAGGACCGTTGTCAGAAAATGTGTTTGTTGTTATTCATGATAGACGTCCTCAAATATCAAAGTTTCCTCAGAGAAAAGGTGTTATGTTTGTTACCTGGTGACCCAGACAGCACCTGCAGGACGTCATCGTACAGAATAAGCGTTCCCGGCCTCTGAACGAGGAGGTACAGGCTGACGGAAGCGTACACTAAAAAAAAAAAAGAAGAAGAAACTAAAATTAGCCCAGCAGATCTTCCAGGTGTGACAACAAACGCTGAGACGAGCATCCTGTAAGTTACAACCACATATAATGTTTCACCATCACACCAGCCAGGATTAAAGATTCTTTTGGGGCTTTTTGAAGCTTTATTTTGTAGAGACGGCTCAAGAGTGACAGGAAATTCAGCAGACACAGAGAGAGGGGCAGAGAAAACTCCAGGTGGAGCTAAAGGCCAAGGTGATCCCATCTAGAGTAACTATATCTACGATATAATCATCAGCATAACAATTAAAGTTAATGGAGTGATTCTTATCATGAAGGAAGCACACGTAAGCTGAATAAAAGTGGCCCGAGCACAGAACCTTGTGGAACTCCACGACTAACTTTGGTGCAAATGGAGGATTCATCATTAACATGAACAATCTGAGATTCATCTGATCCATTTTTAATGCTGATCATCTGGTTTCTGTCGTAGAATTTGATGGTCAATGGTGTTAAATGCAGCACTAAGAAGACATGGGCAGGAAGGTGAGCGACCACCAGCACTGAGAAAATGACGACCGAAGAAGCTGCTGGAGCTGAAGTGGTTTAATTTAAAATGTAAGCTGCACGGTTACAATTCAAAGAAGAAGAAAGAGTAAAATGTTGCTGTCGTCATTTCTGGTAAGTTCCCAACAGCTGTACTCGAACTGAGACAACACTACGCTGCTGAAATCAGCACACAAAGTACACAGTGTACTACATAGAAGTGTACTAACAGCTCAGGACTGAGGAGCTTCAACTTTAAGCCCATAAGGATCCTAAATGAGGATGTGAGACTAAGACTAATTACTCCTTATTACTGACGTTGCTGTTCTCTTATTATCACTTATTTAATTTAACAAACTACACTTCCTTCCTCAGCGACTTACGGGGGATCCGGCTGGAGTGCCAGGGCACGGAGTTGGTGACGTAGTCTCGCTTGGACGCTGTGATGATGACCCATGTTCCTGTGCGGTACAGGAAGGTGACTCTCAGGACGCCATCGCTGCCGGCACGGCTCGATGCCAAGACAGTTTGATTGCCGTGGACTTCCACCTGAGCGTCCGCCAGCGGTGACAAGTCGCTGTTGTCGAACACTTGGACTTTTATTTGCACCTCTGTGGGAAGATAAAGGGAGAACTCATTATTTGTAATGTTTTCTGGTTCTGTTGCTCTTTTCACAAAATTAAAGCTGTATTAGTCGACAGCGTCTGACACCAGATCTGCCTAATGCAGTCTTAATCGGCAGTGATACCAAGATATTCAATTTAAAATCAAAAGCAAATTAAATAACACTTTGTGACTTCACGGACGAGAAACTCAGGGGAAGCTTCCTGAAAAACTCTCTAATTAGAGGGAAATGGAGACAGTGTTAATTAGTGTCTCAGTCAGAGCACTGCAGGTCAGCTGCGTCTGTATAAATTAATAATGAATATATAATGAATAGTTTGAGTTTAAGTGAAAAGTATTTTCTGTTCTGTGACAGATTTCTTACTTCAATCAATCAAACGTAGAGATTTATAAGTCTCGTGCTGTCAGATTAAACCGTCGTATTAAAGCAGTAATTGTGGCTGTATGGCTCAATTTATCAAGTCACCCTTGGCTGCCTTACAAGGACAACATCATTATGCAGCAGCATAATGAGCTGGTCCAGAACGACCTACAGAGTGACGGGGAATTAGCATGAAAGCTGCTGAGTGCACAGAGTGTGGACCGGGTCTGACTCTGTGAGCTCCCCTTCAGACAAAACTGAGACAAATACACCGCCCCGAAGCTAACACAGGGCGACATAGGCAACATGGATGGACATCAGTAATAATGACATCCTGTTGCAGCTCCTACTTCTGAAGTTTTGCTGCTAATCAGCCAAATTAACTTTCAAAACTACAATTACTAACTTCCCGTCGTCGTCTATATTCTCTCTTCCTTATTTTGATGAATCCTTTCTCGTGCTCGACTCTTTCTGCCCTCTATCCTCACATGTTTTTCAGCCCCGGGACATTTTGTTTCTCATCTTGCCTCTCTTGGACGGCATGGATGTGGGTCACGCTGGGGATGTTGCCATGGATACAAGCTGACTCTCCAAAAAAAAAACTGGCCGGGGCTCGTTGTTGCTTCCTCGCTCAGCTCGGCCGCCTGTAGCACCGCGAGCTGTCGCCCTCTAAAACCCCTCCAGGCCTCCTCGGTGCCCGCAGAGGCCTCACCGATGGCCGCATTCAGATAATAATGAGCATGTATGTGCGTGTGTTTGTATGTCCAGATATCCATTGTGTGTGTGTGTGTGTGTGTGTGTGTGTTAAACTGTCACCCATTACCATAATCGGTTCAATAGAGGCTCCCTTGTGTTTGTGTGTGCAGAGGATTTCCTCCATCTGTAGCTTGAAGCAGCTCCATTGACACAAACACTGAGAGCCACAGTGTCACAAGAAGAGCCTGAGAACATTCACTCACTGAGGGGCTTCAAGTGAAGTTCAGCGGAGACCCAGCGGAGCGTAAACCGTCCAAACGCTCAGCGTAAGCACGAGATACGTCCGTATAACTTAAATTCAGACTGTCAGAGCTCGAAGAGTCGTTTGGTTATTAAGTTTTCTCCTCTTCTTTGAATATAATCAACATTTAAAGTGTTTTTCCCTCCACGTGTCGTCACAGGTCAAATTTCTAAGAGCATAAACTCTGATCTTTGCGTTGTTGTTTAATCTGCTGCTCACATTCACTGACCCCCAAAATGAACTCGACTATCACAGAAAAGCTCAGGCTTACTGCTTCAGTGACTCATCGATCACCAGAACAGGTGCAGACTGATTTCCTGTTGACCGACTGATCGATTAATCGGCTCAAACTTCCTCCACGTGCCGCTGCTCTGCAGATTTCTTTACGCGATAACTGATGTTGTGAATTAAGTGCTGAGCTGTTTGAAAAACACACCTGAGGTACCAATTAATTGACTATTTAATGAGTCGAGCAGCCGGAGAGCAAAAAAATAATTACAATTTAATCTCAATCAGATTCTGAGAGAGCAAAAATCACAGTTTAGATTCAAAAACTACCAGCGGAGGAGGAAGAAGTATTACTGAAGCTAAAGTAAAAATACTACAATGTAGAAATACTTCATTACATGTAACAAAGTATCAGCAGTAAAATGTATCAACACAGTGTTTTATATATTATATCATCAGATAATTATACTGATGTTCACGATGCAGCTGCATCTCATTTTAGGAATTTATTATCACCAATGTTGTGATTAGTATTTAATAAAAATACTCCATTACAAGTACAAGTCCTGCACCAGTACACACAGTGTCAAAATAACAGCACATCAACAAACAATGCAAACGCTACAGTAGCACAGTACTTGAGTAAATGTACTTAGTTACTCTCCACCAGGTCTGTGAGCATCCATGCATCCTAAAATAGCTTGAAGCGTTCATAAAGCAGTGTGGTGACATGACGCCCTTCATCATATGAACTGTGGTGTTTTTTCTTCATGCAGATGCATTTGAGGTGTTTTTGTGTTGGTGACTGACTGACTGACACAGATTCAGGACCTGAGGCCACCCTGAATCTGTGTATCATTAAATAAAACACACACACACACACACACACACATAGATGTAGGCCTGCTTTACAGCAACTCAGGCCTGACATTACAGCAGACTATATTTAAGGCCTGCACTGAGATCAGATCATCTGTTCAGTATCTGAGGCACAATAACAGCAGCGTGGCCCTCTCTGTGCTTTCCCCTCGTGGATATTAATGAATCTAAACCGTCAAAGTGTCGCTATAACGCGGATCGAGACTGCAAAAATCAGCCCCTAAATCATCCACCTCCTTTCATATGCGGGCGCAGCTCTGCAGAGGATCGACCGTTTTGTCGACAAAAGCCATAAAAATCCAACCACTCCCATCTTCTCATTGTGCTGCATCCCACCCTGAGTGCATGGCGAGCTTACCAAATGCTCCTTGATCTGGAAGAGATTTGGCCAGCGCCTCCCAAACCGCGCAGATCGACACGAAGAGGAGCAAACGAGAGATGTAGTTTGCTGGCATCCTTGCAACTACATCTCTAGTCCCAGCTCGGCGCCCATGTATCCATATTTCCGTCTGAGAGCTGCTCACTCCTCACACATAGCTCGGATGCCAGGCTTTGAATGGTGGAGATGCTGCTGCCGTCCGTGTGCGGGCTTCGCCTTGTTTTTATTGTCTGGAGGTGGAGGAAGGAAAAAGTGTCCAACGTTTCCCTCTGCTGATGTGAGCAGGAACAGCGACTCAGCTGCTCCTGATCCTGCACAAGCCTGCAGAGGACGTTCATACAGACAGAGACCAGCAAATAACACACAGCCTCATGTTTCTTTATTCACAGAAATCATATTATATTCTGCAAACATGTTTTTACTTAAAGGTTCAGTGGAATGTATCATCCATAACTAACTAATAAGTTTTCAGTGATAATAACCGTAGAATATTAAAGTTTATTACCTTAAAATGAGTTTTTTATATTTATTATCTACATATGGAGCGGGTCCTCTAACACGGGGTCCGCCATCTTGTGCCGCCATGTTTGCTACAGTAGCCCACAGTGGTCAGAAGAAGAAGAAGTGTTTGCTAACAGCTAACTGTTTTGTTGGGGTTTGAAGTTAAATATCGACTCATGGAGGATCATAGTTATTATTTAGCACAAGAAAAGCAGCAATCTTTGCATCCAAGAAGCAACATGTTAGCTAATGAAAGCTAAGATTAGCAACATAAGGGTGAGACCATTATTAGCATGCAGAGCTAGCTAAAGTTCACATTTGCTATGACCTGTAGAATAACACAATATCTGACTAGATATAGAGGCTATTCGTGGAGTTGTGACAGTGACCTCTTTTGGCACATGAAGGCCACCGTACTTCTCTTACACACTGGAATAGGAACAGTAAGCTGTAGTTAATTTACCAGTTAACCTTTAACATACAAAACATGTGATTAGTGGAGGAATAATCAAATATGTTGAGTAAATATGAATCACAATACAAGTTAAAGTCCTGCATTAAAGTTAAATATAAAAGTATCATCAGAAAAATGTGCTTAAAGTATAATATAATACATTGTTGGCTTATTATGATTGATGTCACTGAACAGTGAGGTCAGTTTTGGTGCGGTGAGTATTTTATAGTCTGCCACAATATTTTAATACTCAGAATATTTTAGTTCAGAAAACAAATAAATAACTGAAGTGTTTAGTATTTCCTGAACGTTTCTTTTCCTGGCTGGAACATTCAGACGTTTATGTGGGGAAATAAAATTTACAGAGAAGTTAGCTGAATAAATTTAATCTGAAATACTTTAAAAGATAAAGTTTTATTTGTTGATTTGTCTTGACTTATAAAAGAACAAAATCATATTTGACAGTGTAGAGTACTGCCCTCATAATACGAGTACTTTTACTTTTTATTGAATTTGGTGTTTCTTACTTATTTTAAATGGGATCTTACATTAAACTAAATCTAAACACATTCAAGATGCAGATAGAGTTGGTTGTTGGTGATCTGCCGGTTTCGTCCAGCTTTGTTGTGGATCAAACCTCCCACCGTGGTCTGTTACTCACATTTCAAACTCTGCTGGACTCCAGACGGACTTCACCATCGATCCAGGTTTCTCTCTGCATACTGTCATCGCTCCGCAGCAGCAGCAGCTGGTAGTCATATTTATCATTTTTATTATTTAATTAAAAATTCATATTGCACAAGTATTTCATTCCTGGAAGTGTGGTGAAGTGTTTGTGGATTTATAGCTGATAAAAAAAGAAAGTTGTGCACTTTGCTTTCTGGTATTTCATATTCATTACAGAAATTCAATCAGCTGCCTGTGTTCTTCTAAGAGTCTGAAAACAGCCGACTAAACTCAAAAATAAGGAAACGGAGAGGTAAAAATAAACAGGGAGAGTGAGCAATGAATGTACAGCATCATGTAAGTATTCTCTGCAGGGGGTGTGACGGATTACACACACACACACTCACACACACATATTACAAACATTTGGCAGATGTCACGCAGTGAATTTTCTCTGGTTAAATGTGAAACTTGAGTGGAAATAATATCGCAGCGCTGTAACGGAGACTCGGCCTGCATCGCTGCAACAGCCGACCACACAGCTGGCTGCCATCAGTCACACATGAAGCAGTACAGTACACAAAATGCACTCTCTGCATGGTAATAAACCTCAGCGGTCAGTGTGGATCTAAAGCTCTATCTCTACTCTGCTGAAGACCGCCTCAGCCAGTTAAAGGTCCAGCGTGAAGGATTCAGTGCCACCTAGTGGTGAAGTTGCAGACTGCAAAATTTTGTTGAGCAGTGTTTTCTATAGCCGCCTCCCCTCGTTAACGATCTTGTGTCTATCATTTATAACGAGCTGTTAGATTAAATAGTTTAACGAGAGTTAAACCAGGCAGTATAAAGTAAACAAATATTTGTTATAAGCAAAAATAAGTCAGGAGAGAAACCTTTCAGTGACGGACGTCAGATGAAGTTTTACAGCTTTCTGACAGAAACATTTGAGTATTTTTGGAAATAGGATCAAAGCCTTAGCGAGGCCGGACACAACCTTTAATTACCTTCAGGTAATTTAAGCAAAACTAATTTGTTCTATCATTTCTTATCTTTTTAATGCATTTTTAATGGCTTCATAGAGAAAATGGGTTTTGGAAGTTTGCCAGCAGCTTCTAATTAAAGTTATTAAACCCGCCCCTGGCAGATTAACATAGATATAGGGTTCAATGTATAGAAGCTTTGAAATGTAAACCCGTAATTAAAGTGATGTCTGCATACGACAGTCCACAGATCAAGAAGCAACATCATGATGAGCGGAGGTCGGAGGTTTTGGAAAGTCCCTCATCAGATAATAAATCGTTGTTCTCCTGGAGGCCTCCTCACATGAGTGTTATTGCTTCATGATGAAAATGCATCTGATGATCCAGAAAACTTCTTTTGTTGAGCAACAAACAGCAGAAACAACGCACGTACTAAAGTACGACGGTGAAGTGGGGAGAGAAAAGCTTCTCTCACGTTTTTATCAAGTTCAGATGCAGATTTAAAGATGGTTGTTGTGCAGAAATAAGTTTACTGAGCCATGCCCAAATAATTAGATATGGCTGAATTCATGTGGTTTGCAGTATCCAATATTCAAATAAATTATATTTATATGTAATGCATGAGCTGGGTGTCTGTTAGCTGTTGAATCCGACCTGCGGCCCTTTGCTGGATGTCATTCTCCATCTCTCTCTCTCTGAAGCTCAGTGTGGCTGCTGCTGTCTTGGTCGTTTGGTACGTTAAACACATTAAATCTGATGTCCTGACTTCAGCGCTGAGCACACTGGAAAGTACTAGCTTACAGTAGTACAGGCAGTATTTCTATGACTGCTACTCTCAGCAGTGTCTCAGGGATGGGAATCCTCACACCATCATTTCAGGAGGTTAAATGGACAAAATGATTATTGCAAACATCTGTTGCACCAAACACTGTATCATGATATGTCTTTGCTTCGTGTTGCCTGCACGTCGTTTCCAAGAATGTGCATCAGCAGCCATGAAATATTTTGTTATATTCCCGGAATATTATTGACTAAATTTGAGAGTCTGTTTGTACACAGTTTATTTCAGGATTTGGCCCGAGTCGAAAATCATTATCTCGCATCGTAACAATCCTCCTTTCAGAGTCGGTGGATTCTGTTACAGTTTTCTGCAGGTCAGGCGCTCGGGCAGGTTCAAAGAAACAACTGTCCTTTCAGATTCATTCAGATGTGTTCAGAAAGAAGGCCAGTCTGAGGCCAAACGTTTGCCTGCATGAATCATATTTTGGTCATGAGGCCAAGTCCACGGGATCAACTACGGGGAGATCATGGGAGAATAAACTGAAATGATCCATGTAACAGTGGACACAAGGTGAAATGTGAAACATCGGCAACCACACAGCAAAAGATGGACACACAACAAGCAACAGTTTAAGGAAAACCTCACATCTTTCGCATAAAGTGTCATTTTCAGTTACATATGTACGTCTACTCGTGGCAGAGGAAGTAATCAGGATACTACACTATTAGTACTAATATTTCCCTTTGGAATATTTCCCTAAAATGTGTACTTAAGTACAGAGTAAATGTACTTTCATCGCTGCCATCCACTCCCAGAGTGTGTGTGGATCTGTGCAGCGTCTGTTCTCCGTATCAGCGTCTTTCGATCGTAAGGAATAGCCTGTGAAAGGTCTTATGTGGGAGGCTGGCAGCATTAGCGTTCATGCATCCTCTCCGGCTGTAATGCAGAAGGTTTTCCGTGCAGCAGTCTCTTCGCAGACATCAGGATTTGTTGGAGAACATCTGTCTCGCCAAGCTTTGAACTCCCTCAGGTTAATGACATTAAAGCCTGTTGCCTAACCTGACTCTGTGATACCTGGCTGGCAGTGAGGTGAAAGTTAAAGAGGGCAGATTTGTCTGGTCTAGTCTTTCACATAGAAGACAATTCTATCAGCACATAAACACGTAAACGTTCAGAATAACTCACCGCGTTTTGGGCAAAGACTTTCCCATCCATGCCAACAAATAGTGAATTAAGATCAGATGAGTTATGTTAAGAGTTTATGGCTGCAAGCCTCCGTGGAAGGTGCTGGCATGGCGTCGGGCATAATTCAGGGTTTAGTGTCTTGCCCAAGGTTATTTCATATGAGGAAAGGCGGAGCTGAGGATCGGACTGCCAACCGTGTGATTCACGATGCACTTTACATCTTAAGACTAATAGCGAGGTCCGATATCAGCTGGGCAAAACAGGAACAGGACGCTCAGTGCTGCGTCGAAATGTTCATTTCAGTTCAGATCATGCTTACGAGGTGTTTATTCATAAATCAGCATAAAACCAGACTAAGTCTGAGAGTCAGAATCTGATGTACAGCCATACATCACAGGTGCTTTACTGGTTTAACTTAATCTAAGTGGATTATTTTGACACTTAAACATAATTTTTACCTTAAAACTGTTTTAAATTTTTACGTTAGCATCGGTTACGTTAGCCTAAGCACACACATTTCTCTGTGTTTGTGAATATAAACATCTACAGATAGTTAAATATGTATTATTAATGTTCATGTTACAGCTTGTGTTGCTGCAGTGATTTAAAATTTCCTAATCTTTAGACTTCTTGGACATAAAAGTCTTATTTTCTGACTCAGATGTGTTCATTGCCTGTGGAGGTGGATGTTGTTGACGTGCTGTCGGTGCTCTTGTCATGCAGTTTGCATGGAGAATAACGCACCAGCAGGGGGCAGAGGAGAGCTTGAGAAGCCGGTGCCTGCTGATAGGCGACCTTTGCCATTGTGCGCTTGTCACCGTGAGATTATGTGCCATCATGAAACCTGTCATCATCTGAGACGAGACACACCTCTCCACTATCTGGACCTTTAATCATGAGGCGAGCCGTGGCCATCACGGCGTGACTGCACTGTTTGGTTGAAGGCTGATTGACACCGGGCTTTGAATCTCAGACCCCCGCTGCGTGTGTGATGAGATTCACCTGCTGTTACGTTACCACTGAGGGTTCCTCTGCACTTCTGGCCTGCAAAATTAGTGAACAAAACACAGATCACACAGAGAAGGACACCAACACTTTGTGAGTGAGTTTATAGTTCACCGAGTTGGAGCTCGATTGTAACTGTTACTGCATATGAGGCCGATTATCACACAAACTTAATACATTCCTGGAGATTTTCAAGTCAAGATAATGCCAAAGTACCAAAAAACTGCAGCTCCTCAAAATGACCAGAAAATTTAAAGGTCCAGTCACAATATGGCAGAGTCAGCCATCTTCTAAACACACAGGTAAACGCTGGCCCCAGATCGAAGCCTTTTGAGCCTCTTGAGGCTGGTTCCAGAAGGGAGTCAGTCTCCATAAGTCCCCATGTTCAAATATCCAACTTCACAGCAGGAATAAACAGTTTACAGCCAGCTAAATCTGAGAGAGCTGAAAGTAAAATAACGTTCTGAAGCGTCTCTGGTACGACACACTCCGTCAACATGACGTTCACAACACATCCAAAACAGATTTGACGACCACTGACAGAGATTATGGCTCTTATACATACAGAGTATCTTTGGTTATAGCAGGATCGTGTCCCATTAAAGGCGAGCCTCGAGAAGTAACTGCCTTCACCTCAGCCTGCTGTGAAGTCTCCACACAGCTCCACAGGACAGATAACAGCATTCTCTAAAATGAGAAGAAATACACACCCCGGTTCATGAACACACAAGAGCTTACAGACTTATTGAGGAAGACCAAGAGGATAATGATGATCTTCCGTAATCCAACTCTGACCCCATTCATCCTCAACCCTTACCTCATCCCCACCTTTAGTCTGTACTGTGACAGTCTGTGTGTTCACTGTATGATGTTACTGTTTGCCACCAGCTTGTCACTATATGTCATAACGTAAACGATATCTGCTGGATTATGTTTACTGCTGAGGGTTTAGTTTGCAGCAGTGTGACACTGGACTGCATTATATTCAGAGGTGTCCCTAAAGAAGAGGCCGGTGGGTGTGTGGGAGCTTTGTAACTTGTAACTAAAAGTCAGAAGAAGTACACACAGTACACGCTATTTTCACTTGTAAGTATTAAAGCAGCGTCTCTTTGCTTCCTCCATCGCTTCACTCCGTCATTACGTCCATAGAGGCCGCTGAGCTCCGGTTCTGGCGTGACACTAGCTCCGCTTCCTGCCCCCTGTGCCTGTGAACCTCCTCTTCTTCTCCCCTGGTTCTCTGAGTCCGGGCAGCCCGGCTAACAAACTGAGCTAACATGAGCTAACAGCAGCTACGGCTGTCAGCGGTTTACTTCGCTGTCCATCAGGAAACATCACGGAGAGTCGAGGCGGATCAGCCGGAGGGAAAACCGGAATAATCGCAGGGTGTTTTAGTGATACACACCCAGTTCTTGATCATATTTGACCTATAACACACAGTATAACACACATCCAGCGTGTGTGTGTGTGTGTGTGTGTGTGTGTGAATGTAAGATGAAACCGCTCAGACATCAGCAGCCCCTTTTTTACTTTCCGGAAAGACGAACACAAAAAGGAGATTTTGAACAAAAGCAGGTCGTCCTCTCGTGTTTCTGCAGTATGTATGTACATGACGTGATATATATATATATATATATATTTTCCCAGGGTGTTTTCTATTTACAGTAACAGCCACAAATGAACACGCTGCACTGATATGAATCTACTGCAAATAAAAAAAACACCCTGCACAAATAAATGCTCAGCGCTGTAGGCAGCTCATCTCATTGTAATCATGATGGCACAATGTGAACACACATAGACTTACTAGTCTTGGCACACACATACACACACTGAAGCATAATAGCTGTCTGTTTCCTTTCAGGACTTCGGTAGCGGCATGTGACTGCTGTCAGTCCTGGCCCGGGCTCAGACTCCGGGTGCATTGCGGCACATTCCTCACCACTAATGGCTTCCTTAGCAGAAAACCTGTCCAGCTGACATTTATGCATAACAACAACCCCAGTGTATATGCGTGATAATTAATACGTGTACACTACAGAGCCTTTTCACATCTCCTCGAGTCTCAGTGTGGTGCCCGCTGGGGGAGTTTTATTTTTAGCTGCTTGGTCTTTGATTAAAATATGACTCTCTTGTTGACCTTCACACCTGCTGCAGCTCTGCCAGGTCCATGGGAACACAACCACTTGATAAATAAAGGCCTGCCACCGGAACCGCTGACAAGACATAATCAATTCTCCACAAACTGGGCCCGGTCCTGCACGGTCTCTCTGCGATGCAGCTGGATGTAGGCGCCCACTCTCCTCCGCAAATTATGCCTGTGTCACATATCTGTCTGTCTGTGAAGCTCGTTCTAGCCATGATAGCGGCTCTATGGAGCGAAATGGTGCACGGAAATATCTCATCGACTACTCCATGGTTTGCTCTCCATCATTCATGGTCCCCAGAGGAGGAGGAGGAGCACAAATGACTTTGGTGAGCGCTTTTTCTTCTAGCACCTCCAGAGGATGACATCTTTTCTCTTTGGATTGGCACAAACAGCCTTGTTGGATTCCACAAATGATAAAAATACAGCGTCACACCTCTAAATCTGTCTACCTAAAATGCCTGTAGTAAGACAAAGTACACAGATTAATACAAAATGAGATTAAAACAGGGTCAGCTTCAGAGAACTGCAGAGATTAGCTTACTCACTTGCCACCCTGGTCACGAGCTGCTGAATCTGCTGATAATGTTACCTCCTAATGGGCAAATGTTTTCCAGGTGTGTGTGTCTGCCAATAAGGTAAAAGGCCGGAGCTTCCTGGGAAGAAAGGGGACAGCCGATTGGCTCACCGCCTACCTCTCACGGTGCATTATGATGGCGATTTATCAAAAGCCAGAATTCATGCAAACACCGTTGAAAATGCTCGTTTTCCTGGACAGAGTTTGGACCACAGCTCCGAGTGCTGATGCAGATTGATCACGGTTAATCTCTGTTTACTGTCCACTGCGAGCATTTGTCAGGGAGCAATGACCGAGGCGGTGATCTCAGAGGCAGCTGGTCTTGTTTTCTGAAAGGAAAAGACATAAAATGTGGACAGACGGGCAGTGGATGGATGACTGGAATGGAAATATTGATCCACACAGATAGAACGAGTAATTGACAGATGATAGATGGATGAAAAAATGAAGCAGATGTGTTAGGAAAGGTTCAAGGAGACTGACCCGAGCATGTTGTTGTTCATTTGTTGGTGGTGGCTTCATTACCGTAATGGATGACAGAAACACACTTTGGGTGTCCGACTCCCGAAGGCCCGGGAACATTTGTCTTCCCATGAGTTTGATTTATTTTTATTTATTCCTGTTTTAGCTTTTTTAATAACTGTTTAGTCTTTGTGTTTCCAAATCCGACTTCATTTGACTGGACGTCACTGGACAGTTACAACATAATAACAGCTATTCCAGCTCGGTGCAATTTGTTTTGTGTTGTGATCGTCTTACACAACCGTCACCTCAATCCCCAAAAAGTGTAAAACGATGACGTGCCTACAGTTGCACAAACCGAATGTGATTGTCAGGAAGTAATCCCCTCAGCAGCGTTGGAAATGACACGCTGTGATTATTTCACCCACTTCACTGCGATCAGATAATAATAAATCCCGCGCTCGCTTACAGAAGCTCTCCGCGCTGGCCTTACAGTTCACACATTAAATGTCACGGCTGCTCTCCATGCGGATGAGAAATGCTAATGAAGCTACTTATCGGGGTAAAAAAACGGCGTATGGCTTTCTAAATGAACCCACTTGTGTCTTACAAAGGTTAGCGGTGCATGTAAGCACAAAGCCCGTCTCTGTCAGGCGACCTTATTAGCATGCGCCGAGTTGTGTCATGTTCCGAAGGTGCTACTACATCCTGGCCTGTCATAAAATCAATACACCATCTTCTGAAGGCTTCACCAATAACTCATATTACCTTTGTCACAAATCCAGTTCAAGGACTGACTCTTGAAATTGTTTACCACGTAAATGTGAGGCCAACACTCGGAAACGCACGTATCAGCCAGTACCTCGTCCTCCCTCAGTACATAAGCAGAACCGGTGTTCCTTGTTTCTCTGCAGCATGCCGTCTTTGTTTCTTCCTCACACACCCGTCTGCAGATTGTTCTGCCCGGGATGAGTGTGTGCGTTTGGCTGCTTTGTGTTTGTTATTGTTGGGCGAGCTCTTGAAGCGTTTCTCTGAATGTGCCAGTAAGACACAGTGCACAGATGTGGCAAAAACTCAAAACAAGAGTCAGCACGAGCGCACACACACACACACACACACACACACACACACACACTCCTTTCGTTGCATTTTTCTAGGTCACCGTCTCGCTGAGTGACTTGACAACTTTTCCGATCTCGCAGAGGCGTTTGAAGTTTGCGGCAGTGATTTGGTGAATGAATTTATGATTATGCGACGTTCGCTGCGATTTAGATACAATTGATGTGTTTAAAACAGCAACTGCAGCTCCGAGTCTCATTATCACTCACTCGTTCTCACGCTCTCGACCACATCACATGGTCTTCATCATGACTTTCATTAATCTGAGTACCTCTTTGGCATCAGTGGCAGTTGACAGGATAATCTCAAGGTCCACTTACTCGCTCGTTCCGGAGCTTTCAACTGCAAATTGAGTTTTCTCTGTTAACATGGAAAATGTCCGCCTCCGGACTTATCGTCCATGCTCGTGTCAAAGTTTTTCTTTCCACCAAAGTTGGCAAAACAGCCTCAACTCAAGGTCCACTTACTCACTTGTTCTGAAGCTTTCGACTGTGTCAGACAGTCTTCATTAGCAGGCTGCGTTTGCTGAGTTGTGTTGATACTTTTTGAGGATGATAATTAACTCGACTTTGGAAACAGCGGTTGACTCCAGGCCAACTCCAGATCCGCTTACTTGCTTGTTCTGGAGCTTTCAGCTGTATCAGGCAGTCTTCATCGGGAGAGTGTGTTTGCTCTGTTACTGCAGAAATGCTGATGTTCAAACTTTCATGGTTCTGAGCATCTCTCGTCTTTCCTGACCTTACAGCAGGTGATGAATTAATCTCAACACCAGATTCACTTACTCAACAGTTTCAACAGTCTGTTGGGAATATAGACTTACAAAATCAATTGAAAGGTAACAGTCATAAGCACGATGATAGTGTCGAGTCTACCCAGCAACATCAGACATCAATTAAACATCGCAATTAAACAAAGTGCCATAAAACAATAAGTTTTAGAGTGTGCAGTATATAAAAATATATGCTGTGTAAACATGAGGAGTCTATTCAGAGTCTGCAGAGGTAGGCTGTCAAGTTGTAGGTTGTTGCTTGTCTGCGGTGTACGAGCTGGGTGGGTGGTGAATCATTGCACCTCTCAAGATCAGAAGGCAGTCTGCAGGATTGGGGGATGGGGCAGGGGGTGGGTGTCATTCACAAGTCCTGTGGCCTGTGGCTAAAAACTGCTCGGTCTTGTTGTCCTTGCTTTCACGCTCCTGCAGCATCTTCATGATGGTTGGAGGATGAATGAGGCTACTGGCCTTAATGACGCTGTCGACCCTGATGGTGATGGTCCCGGTGTGGTAGATGTTCTCCTTCTGCTCTTGATTGTGCATCTGTAGAAGCTGTGTGGTTCCTTCCCTTAACCTCGAAGGTATCAACTCCGATGGCTGTAGTATGATCTCTAAATGTGACGGTCTGGGAGCCCACACAGGATGAGTCCTGCATGTGTGGTTCCCCAGTTTAACAGATCTGCCTGTTAGAAAGTTCAGGACCAAGTTACCATGCTTCAGGTGTACGGGGGCTGTGTGTGTCCTCTGCAGACCTGTTTGAAGATGGTCCAGAGTGTCCTGTGTCGTCTGGACGTAGCTCATGACGATTCATCGCTATAGCAGGTAGTAGTCGGTGAGACAGATTCCTACATCCTTTGTTGACAGTGGTATGATGATGGTCGTCTTAAAGCAGGTTAAAGGTTCTGAGTGTTTGTCCAGAAATGTTGTCTGGACCAGCAGAGTTTTATGTCACATCTGCAGACGGGACTGAGGATGGCGGGTTCATCCTAACCTTTGTTCTGAGCAGCTTTACACCTCTCAATGTTCCTTTAAAAGACGTTAACAAAACAGTCACAATCCAGGTCCACTTACTCACCTGTTCTGGAGCTTTCAACCATATCACTCAGTCTTCCTCTGCAGCCCTGGAGATGTAGCTTCAGTGTTTATTCTTGGCTTTAGTCCCCTTGCTTCTGGAGCCAGGCTCGCTCCAGCAATTCGAGAAAACTGCAAATCAGTAACCACAAGAATGTGACGAGTAACGCTAAGGTTTCAACATTTATTGAGGAACATTCGTCATGTTTGAAAAATGTAAACCAAAGTACCAAAAACCAAAGACTGGCCTGAGGGTAATCCAACCTTGGTTGACTGTGCCGAGTTGGTATTTACTCTCCAACAACATCTTTGGCTGTGCATTTAAACTGAAAGGACAGCGCCAAGGTCGTAACATACGATTGACATCTTCATGTTCGGACTCATCAAACCAGTCAGTGACCCCTCGTCCCCGATGGATGGGGGCAGAGTCATCGTGGGAGAGCCCATTCCCATCAGATAGAAATGTTTCATCATAGATTAAAGGTCACTCAGAACCACTTTGTATTGATTTGCAGTGACCCTCCCCCTCTGAGGAACCATGGCAGAACCACCAGATCCCTGATGACGGTTGGGGTCCAACATTCAAGCCTCTGGGTGGAGGTAGACCTGCGATGATGGCTTTCTCAAATATGCATCCATCTTTGTAATGAGCGGTTCATCCCCTGCAGCCTGACTTAACGTCCTCGCTATTCGACTCTTCTTGCTGATCACGTCCGTCCTGCATTGACATTCTCAGTCACCTGAGGAAGATTTGCTCTTCGTTTCTTTCCTAATGCACGAGTGTCATCAGCTGTGTGCTTTTGACCACGATTCCCGACCCTGTTTACCGATGTCTGTCCCATAAATCTACCTGCGGAGGTCACTTCAGTCAATGTTCCTCGTGAAGCTCGAAGCTCGAAGCTCCTGACATCCGTGCCCCAACAATGAACCCTCGTTCAAACTGACTTTTGCTCTTCTTCTTCATCGTGGAATCAGCTGCTCAGCATCTGTCTGCATTTAGAATGTTTCCCCACTTCAGTATTCAGATAACTGAGCGAATTCAATCTGCTGATGAAGACGTGCGCCGCGGTCAGAAGTGCTGCCACTGAAGTCACACTTGCATTAGCTGATTGGCGTCAGCTGCTTCATTCACGCATCACCGTCACCTGCTTGTCCATCAACTGTATACCAGCTGACTCGTAATGTACAATCATAATCATGCAGATGGACAGCGCATACATTAAAACCTGACACTTCTTAGCGTTCCGCTTGTGCCAACTGCTGCTGCAGCAGTCCACACAGCCCCAGCCTCCTCCTCAGGTTATATTTTTGGTAACACAGAAGATTTATGTCCCTGTACGTGTTTTTTTCTTCGCTGGCGCTCTGATTCGAGGAGAGCCGAGGCCTTTCTGCCAGAGCGAACCGTACAGCTGTCTCCTCTTTGTCTGAACGAGCGAGTAAAGAGGATCTTGGGTTGAAGTTGCTTTTTTCCAAGGTCAAGAGTGTTCTTAATGTTTTAAAATGTTCTAATGAAAAGGTTAGTTTTCTTCCTTTTTCATGTTTAATTGTCTTTAAATTGCTTGTTTGGTTCCAGAAACAGTCTTGAAGACAGAAAAGCCTCAAATATATCGAAACAGTTCATTTTCTGTTCTCTGATTTATTGAATTGGTTCTTTAAATATTTTCTAAGAACAAACACACTCTTCATTCTTTCCATCCATCTCTCTTATCTCATCGCTCGGTGCATCTCTAGGTTACATTTTTTCATCACCGCATGCACTCATGTGAGGAGAAAAGCGCGTTTATCTGGACCTTCACGGGGGCCTCATGCATGTTCATCACAAACAGAAAATGTGCAGCACCCCAACATGCAGTGAACGCTTGCTTTATCATCGCCCATGCATCTGGAATGACCCTTAACACACACACACACACACACACACACACATACATACAGCCAGCATTTTATGCCACAGAGAGGGCATGCATCGAGTTTCCAGCGCGGAGGACGTCACATGTCTAGATTGAAGATAAATTGTGTTTCAGATTAGACGAGGAGGAGGAGGTGGAGGAGGAGGGGGAGGAGGAGTACAGCCTGCTTGATGGTGAACTCCTCCAGCTGCAGGAAAAAGGATTAGGAAGACTGTCTTACACAACCTTCGGGAACAAACCCATGCGGCCTCTCGGAAAATCCACATCAAGACCAAAGCAAATGGACCACAGCATGCATGACACCTGTCAGGCTGATTATTTTTTAGCACCTGGATGCTGGCCTCATAGACAGGTGCGTATACAGTAGATAGGCACACTGTGTCCTACAAGCAGCAGCAGCAGGCTCATACTAATAAGTCGAAACAGTATCCTGACCACATAACCCAGTTTGCCACGGTCTCCTCGTTGCCACCACTGACACTTCACGAGATGGCATACTCAGGGGAGGGCGCTGTCACCTTGGATTAAAGCATCTTTTGAATAATGCCTCTTTGCATGTCACTGGCTCTAAAGAAAGCTTTAGCGCAGTGTGCATGAAGCATTTTGTGCACTCAAAGCCTCGGTGGTATGGATATTAGACGCCTGTCGTCCCCCCGCCTGCATGTGAGCAAAATATGTCTGATGATATGTCGTGTAAAATATTAATTTGGATTTAAACAAGCATGAACAGGAGGCAGTACCAGAGGGAGGAAGTCCCTGGCGGTGTAAAATTAGAACCACGCGGGCAAATGAAGATTATTCTCATTAACAATTTATTTGTTGATTAATGTTTTAGTCTTTAAAATGTCAGTCTGGCACTCCACATGGTTCCTGTTATCTGACCAACTAAACTTAAAAGAAATCTGAAAGCGATCATATCTGAGCAGAATATTTTCTGCATGATAAATGATTCAAACATGTGTTTCACAATCGTTTTGGCTCGGGCCACCTCGAAATGAGGCAATACGAGTCATTTTTTTCTCATTCAGTTTGTTCTATTTCATATAATTTTAGAGCCCGGGAGACGTTAAAGCTGCTTCATTCAATACTTTTTAAATGCGAACAATAGATCCAACATGAGCGCTGCCAGACTCTGCAGTTTCTTTTAGACTTGTGACGCATTTTAGCTTCTTTCAGCTCCTTGTTTAGTTATGAAAGACGACCAGATCAGCACTGGTGAACATCGTGGAACGTTTAGCAGCTAAAGAGACAAGTTGGAGTTGGTGGAGACCAAAAATAGAGCTAATACATGCACAAATTAACGTTAATGCTGGGTGCCAAAAGTGCCAAACACTGCAGTTCCTCAAACGTCCACTTGAGGCTGGTTCCAGAAGTGAGTCAGTCTCCATAAGTCCCCATGTTAGACAGCAGAAATAAACATGTTTACAGCCTGGTACAAAAAGCAGTCCAGCTTTAATCATCTCCACCCTCAGGCTCTGAATTCTTCACTAATCAGCTGATTGTTTTGTATCTCCTCGCTGATCAGATCAGCTGTTCTTAAAGAGTTTGAGTCTTTATTTAAAAATCTTTATTTAAAACGTTCCCGGGAGGATGTTTAACTTTATTGACACAGCGGAGCCATCTGTCAGTTTTCAGCCCCTCAGGACAAATCTGTTGACTCTGGCAGCTAATTCATCCGAAAACGGGGACACATGTTTGAAAAGGGTTCCCTGCTTTCTTAATTAGAGCTCCTCTCTGCGCGCCCTGCTCGGCTCGTCCTTTAACTTTCTCGTCTAGATTGCGGAGGGATTACAGATTACAATCTGCCGTTGCATAATTAACTCCACGGTGAGACACACACACACACACACACACACACTCCACCCACCCTCCACCCTCCAGTTGCGTCGCATACTCCCCGACGAAGTGGCACAACGTGGGCGGCGCGTCGAAGGAGCCGATCTGTACCAAAGCACCAGCAGCCGCGGCTCCGCGCAGCAGTCAGAGCGGCTGGATGTGAGGCGAGCGGCGGGACGTGAAGGTGAGAGCTGCGGGGACCCCTGCGGAGCAAACCACGCGTGTAAAAGGAGTTTTGGTCCGGGGCCAGGCTTGAAGGGTGCCGTAGTGTCAGTACGGATGGTGCGCGCCTCTCTCTCCCTCTCTCTCTCTCCAAAAGGTGGATTCGGTTTCCACAGTCCGGTAACAGAAACTGACGGAGCGACTTCATCCGAGTATTCACGGGAAACCGAGCCGAACGGAAAAGACAGTTCATCACCCGGAGAACCGGCTGACATATTCCTGCTCATAATGGATCCTAACCTCTGACATTACGGCTCGTTTGGAGACCTGATCGGTGTCAACATCTTCTTTTTTGTTTGGTTTTGTTTTTTGGCTCCATCAACATTTTTGTTGTTGTTGCACATTTAAACTCAAAGCGGAGTGTGAAATAATAATCCAAACATTAATGTCAAGATCTTTAAAGAAACACGTGAGAATTATGTGAATATTTCAGATCTGGAAATGCGTCGCAAATGTTTCCTTCTGCTTCAGGTAAGTTCTTCTTCATCTCCTGTCCGAGCTTCTCATTCGGATGTTTAATTATCATAAAATCCCAAAAATCTGCGGGATAATCTGATGTGAGAGGATTTAACAACCCTCCTCCTCATCCAGATGTCAGTTTTGGTGTATTGTCTCCATCTCACAGCTATTTAAATAACAGCACTTCAGAGTCAGTGTTGCAAAGCTGCGAATATTCACCAAAAAAAATCTGCATCATTTCATGCCAATAAACGCTGAAGCTGCAAAACGCCTTGTTTTGTTGTAAACAGTGAAACATGACGCGGGACTTTGGGGTTAAATGGCATGAGAAAACGATCCCAAGTGTCATGATTCCTGCTCTGTGGGGACCAGAGCAAGAGCTGATGCTTAAAAAAAAAAGAGAGACAACCCGGATTTGGGACACTGGGGATTAAAAAGTGTTAATGCAGCAACTGTACAAGCTCCTCTCTCCTCACTTGTCCTCCAAAAAAACCTGCTTCATCTGATATCTGTTGTGGACAAAATGGAAGACAATAAAGGACACATGTGTGGTTTGTTCTGGAAGGAGACATGCTGATGTTGTTACAGATGCCTGAGGTGAATCACTTCATCTGCCTCCTACCCATTGTGTGATTGTGTGAGCGGAGCTGCCAGCACTAAGAATAACCAAGAATCCTCTGAACCCCTTTATGAAATCCCCCCAGCTTTCTATTCGCGTCCCCATTGTTGTGTTTTAAGACCACGAAGAGCTCCCACACATACACACAGATCACGTTACTGCTAAGGTCAAAAAGTACTGTAAGTTCACTTTAAGGTAACTTCACTTCAGTTTTTCTGATCAGATTCTTCATCCAGATGATTCGTGGTGAGAAATCTGCTTTTCTTTTAAAAAAACACAACAAAATATGACAAATCCTGCAGCTGGATCAACCTGTACAGCTGCCGAGGTCGAAAAGTACTGCAAGTTCAGTCTCCAGGTACTTCAAGTCCTTTATTTCAGTACCTCAGTGCAGAAACACTCAAATTCTATTAAAGTGTAAAAGGATTGGCATCAAAATAAAGTTAATACGCTCAAAGTGCCTCTTTCCTCTCTGCTATTAACAGCCGTGCTTCCTGTTTATGTTGCTGCTCTGCAGATTATTTTTCATCCAGATGATTCGTGGTGAAAAATCTGCTCTCGTCGAGTCGTGATCAAAATATGACAAATTCAGGTAGAAGAAGTACTCAGATGTTTTCACTTTGCAGTACCACCGTGTAGAAATACTCATTATGCAGAATAACGTGCATTAATGGATTATAATTATTGACGGATTAATGTGGAAGCATCTCTGACGCTGCAGCTGGTGAAGGATGCATGACGCAGGAGAAGTAAATTCTACTTTAAGTAGTAGAACTACTTTAAGAAAATAAATCAACACGACTTATTCTTCTTTAGTCTGACCGAGCAGCAGAGCTGCGTCATGTTTTTAATTTGGTCTCATTGAGTTTTAAATATTTCAGGGATCTGATGAAGGAGCCTCACTTGATGTTTTCCACAAAAACCTTTAAAGGATAATAATACAACACTAAAACAACAGTTCAGTTCAAAGTGATCAAAATGTGACAAATCTCCCTTCAGTACTTCGTTCATGCTGAGGTTAATGAGCGACTGACTCTGTGAATATTAAAGAAGACACTGTGCGACATCACAGGAAACAATATTTTTAAATAGAACGAAGGAAAAAGACTGAGCGCGGAGACGCAGCAGATCAATCACCTGATAATCACACAGCGATGTTTACGCTCTGATTCACATCCTGTAATTAAAACCAGGTGAATCAGAACAGGGATGCTAATTGACAGACGATGGCATGAAACTGACCAGAAAAGAATGTAATTTAAAGGTCCAGTGTGTCACGACATGGCGGAGTCCGACATTCTAGCGTAAACGCTGGCTCCAGATCGTAGCCTTTTGGAAGGAAGGAAGCAGAGGGTGGTGTAACAACTCCGCCACTAGATGTCGCTAAATCCGACACACTGGACCTTTAAAATAATAAAATATCGTGAACAGAAGAGGGCATCAAAATGTCTGAAACAGCTCTGGATTCAGTATTTTTTTTTTATTCCTACTTTTCACTCAGGGTTCAAATCCCATTAACAGCATCGCAGGCTGGTTTTTATCCCGTCGTCCACGGCGCGGCTGTCAGTTACTGAGCTTTAATTACACGGCGGAGGCTGGAGCAGCACAGTACAGTAGCTGCACTGTACTGTGATACCTGCCCGGCATTCAGTGAGCATGAAACAGACACAGCAAACCAGGAATCTGGGGCACTCTAGCATTTTATATGACTACGCACACAGTGCTGGTGTTCTACGCTGCTGTTAAACATAACAAGGATGCGTTCAAGGACAAGAGGAAGATTTCTTTATTTTCTGTGAGATAAAATGTAGTTTCAGATGCTGCATTATTGATAGAGATGTTTTATTCAAACAGGAAGTGAAACATTGGCTTTATAGGTAATAGTAGCCGCCCTCTCGTGTCCACAGGGAATAGTCTATACTCAAGGACAGCTGCTCCGCTGTGTAACCTAGTTTGGGGTCAATTAGAGAGGCCGCTTTAGTCCAAACAAAACCTGAAAAGATGACATTTTACAGTCTTTTCTGGTCTTTGCTGCTCCTCATGAAATGGCAGCGACAGATGCTGGCACACAGCGGTTTCCAGATGTCACCGGTTTAACATGGAGCCACAATAACACACCAAACGCTTCCCGGCTCGAACAGTTTCCAGCACACACTCGACAAAAGGGAATCCGGCTGAGATCAAAGTGCGTGAATTAAATATTAATCCCAGCCAATGACAGAATAAAGCACGGACAGCGTTTTCTGAAGAGCTGTCAGTGCGGCGCCATGTTGGCTGTCCTGCTTCTTCTGCTCATGGCTAACTTAAAAATCGGTAAAGACGAGCTGCGCTGGGCTGAGTGACGCCTGGTCGCTCAAACAAGGCATGTGTGACCACACCCACCTGTCAATCAAAGCTCTTAATCCTGCATAACTTTAAGCCTTAATTTAATGTGAACAGGTGAGTTGTATATAAATTCACCCTCAGTTGTCATGAACGGGGAAATTAGCTCTCTGCAGTTTTGGGGACTTCTCCCAGCATGGCGGACTCTGCCACACACACCGGACCTTTAAATTTAAATTAGCATGTTCTGATTGATGCTGGTTTTAATTACAGGATGTGAAACCTGCTTGTAAACATCGCTGTGTGACGATCAGGTGATTGGTTGGCTTCTTCTGGCTCCAACCTCGAGTGGCCACTCGAGGTGCTGCAGTTTCTGTTACTTCTTGGAGGTTCCACTTGGTTTCCAGCCGCCTGAGATCAAAGTGTGCGAATGAAACATTAATCCCAACGCTGAGTTTAACACGTCGAGGTTCTCACCTGCTTCATCTCAGTGTGTGTGTGTGTGTGTGTGTGTGTGTGTGTTAAAGGGAACAGATGCTATCTGACATCGTTTCTGTGGCGGAAAACAAACGAAAACACGCTGCTACTTCTCTCACATGAGACCCGACACACACAGACGCACATCCTCTTCCTGTGCTGCCTACTGTAATTTCATAATTATGTGCATTATTTACTGTGTTTTTCCCTCTCGGAGCACGTGTAAAGTAGGCTAACGGGAACCCGCCACACACAGAAATACTCTGTATCGAACACTACAACCTCTTAGAAGGCAGAAGTAACTTCCTCTGCTGTATCTTTGATTGAACCTCGTATCTGTAAACATGAAAGAGGTTTGGCGGCGGGGGGGTGATTACAGACTACAAAGTGCTCCAAATTAAGCGAGAGGAGCTGTTAATACATGCATCATCTGCTCAAGGGCACGCGGAGTCTTTCACTTTGGTTTCTGCAGCAGCAGTCTGAATTTAAAGCTGCACCAGGACTGTATCTGACGTGTGCTAACGCTTGATTCATTGATCGAGTCTGACCTTTTGTGGCGTTCTTTTTCTCCTTCCTCTGTTCGCAGGTGTGCGCCGTCGTGAGCCTGCTGCCTTCAGGCTCTTTAGCGGATTTGACATGTGAAGCTCTGCTCATGCTGTCAGGGAATTTCTCATGTAAGTTGAGGACAAACATCAGCTGGGATGTTTACTTACAGACACAGTTACAAGCTATTAAAAGGCAGTCGTATCCCAGAGTGTTTCACTGTGACTACACATCGCGCTTGAATTGATTTCCAGGCCTGAACCGTCGTCCTCAATCACGACCGTCTCTGTGTGATTATTGGCACGACGTCTCTTCCCATTATTTTGTTTGTGTTACACTGATAGCTGCTTATTAAAGACTCGTACTGTAGCACGCACCCAGACAGAGCCCAGCCATGACCGAACGCACAGGAATGATCTCCTCGTTATTCGCCCCGGGTCACTGTCATGAAAATGTTCCAGGTAGCTTTTAACAGACTGCTAATAACGATGACTGCGCTGTGTTATTATGCTGCCACATTACTCTGTGATGGCTGGGCGTTCCTGAACAATGACTGAATGTAGACAGTGTGAAGTAGGCCTGCGACTAACGAGTGCTTTAACGATCAATTATCCTGCAGGTGAGCTCGATGAAGTGTCAGAAAATGGTCCTAACATGTTCCCTTAATCCGACCGACATTTCCAAATATCTCAGTTTACTGTGATTCAAAATCAGGTCATGTTTGGATCCATTAATCTGCAGCGATTTAACGTTGAGCTACTGTAAATTTAGGCGAGCAACTAAGGTGTAACTAAAGCTAACTCTGACTGACATTGTTGGTCGGAGACAAGCTGAACTGACGTCACGTCCAGAGATCCCTGTGAAGAAAACAAACATACATGTCGTTTTGGGTTTTAAATGAACTCAAATTATTTCATATTTTAATCAATGATAAGAATTCATTTTCTTATCGCATCGTGTTACCTGAAAGCGACGGAAGCTTCGACATCCTCATTTCTTCTTGAGTTATTACAGAAATAATAGCCTGACCCTCGGGGCACGTCTAGATTCATATTTGCTGCTACCGTCCTGTTATTGCTCGGGGAAAGGTCTGTCACCAGTGTTTACTGTTGCCCTTTAATGCTCACCCTTTGTAGCTGTTAAGCTGAATCTAATGAGATTTTCATAGCCTCTTCTAAACCGTGCAAACAAAGATTAAGGATATTGATGAAACTCTCTCCTTCTTCTGGATTGCAGTGCAGTCGCTGGCCTCCTCCTGGAACCAAACCCTGAGCAATGCCACAGGTCAGTGGAGCGGTGAGTTGGACACGTTACTCTTCTCAGATGTGTGAAACTGATTCCTGCACCGTTACTACAAAGCAGAGTTGTTGTGGAATACCCCACGAGGGAGAGCAAGTTTGATCTGAACTCAGATTATAAGGACTAACTTCAAAGACGAGAACAATGCTGGAAATAGACTTTGGCGACGCGCCACGGGAGACGGCGCTCGGGCGCAGCGCAGGAGTAATCATTAAAGCCCGTGTACACAAACAGCTTATTCAGCTGCGCGGTTTATTGCCAACATCATTGGAGCATTGTCAGAATTTCAACATGGCTATATGTAGTACGGAGCCATGCCAGGAATTTATGCTTGTGTTTGACATTTCTGTCCCCCGTGCTGCAGGCTCGGGACTCTACTGTGACACCTCCATCGATGGCATTGGCACCTGCTGGCCTCGGAGCAGCGCCGGGCAGATGGTGTCACGACCCTGTCCAGAGATGTTTTACGGTGTCAGATACAACACCACCAGTAAGTCCCCGCACCACGGCTCCTGCCAGCACACAAACAATAGACTCAAAACAAGATTTAATTTGATTTCTTCCCTCTTCGCAACCCCCCCGCTGACTCGTCTTCCCCTTGGGCAAATCCTGTTTACGTAATTGTGTATACAGAAATTAGCATGAGCATACAAATTAGCGAGAAACACACACACACGCACACAAAAAAAAAAATCACGTGTACACAAAGTAGGACTGCAGATAATAACACCGTGAAGCGTCAGAAGAAAGGAGCCTGGCGAGCGGCGTGAAAACCGATGTTTGTGTCAGGATGTAAATGGAAATATAAAGATGGGATAATGTTACAAAATGAACGTCTGAGACGCCTAAGCTGGTTAAAACGACGGAGATAAATGTCAAAACTACGTCTTCAAACAAGATCTGGGTCGAAGAATCAAATAATGACCCATTTTCTTAAGCGCAGCGTCTCTGAAGGTATTTTAGAAATCAGATTTTTGGGTTAAGGTTTTTGTGAAAGTGAAGAAAGTGGTTCAGATGTCTGTTCCTGGTACTGCGAACTATTCCTGAACTCGGTTTGTCCTCAGGTCAAGCTGAAATTAAATAGCTGCAGCACAGAAGTCTGCCCTGTAAATGACAGCCGCAGTGTTCTCTGTTGTCTGAAGGAGGAAATGAATATTTTAGATATTTTAGCCATTCTAGCAGATGTAATAAGGCATTCATGGTCCTCAGAGGATGAATCCTAATGACAGTTCAGATGTTACAGCAGCTCACAATATGCAAGGTGGATCAGCAAACAGTGAACAGACGGCTAAGAGGCAGAGGGTGTGGTCGCAGTCACAGCTGATAATCAGGTGGCGTCATCGTGTCTCCGTCTCCTCTGGTGATGATTGATAACCTGCCTGACTTCTTCCTCATCACCGCGAGATAACGAGACGTGATTCTGACACGTGCGTCTTAATTAAGATGAGATAAAAACCTCCAAATGTTCAAAACGCACGTTAGAAATAGACAGCTTGAAGAGTGACAGGAAATGAGAGAGATGATTCAAACCCTGAGCCGCCGCCGCGGCGAGGACCGAGCCTTCGTACAAACTGAGCCTGAACAGAATAATCTCACGTCTAAACAATCAATTAAAATCTAATATCCTCAAACAATAACTTAACGAGGCAGCGATTTTTTTGATGATTAAAATCCAGAATTTGAGCACAGAATTAAAAATTTAGCGTCCTGGTCCTTTAAAGTTTCGTCCTTTAAGTCTTCCTCTGCGTCTCTAATTCATCAGATTCATGTTTAATTCACGTTTCCATTCAGACAGCGTGTGCGTCTCTGTAATGTCCGCAAACAGTGCACGGACAGGTTTAGCTTATCAAACATGGATCTGTGATGAGTATCTATGTGGGCCAACGCGGCACTCAAGGTAAAGCAAACACGCCGAGGGAGATACAGTAAACACAATTAAGTAGATTTACCGGATGAAAGGAAGTGTGTGTTTCTTGGTAATTTAAAGTCCCCACAGGACCCTCGAGGAGCCACTCAGGAGAGACGCAGCGGGAGGACGAGCCGAGCTGTAATTCAGACGCTAATTTGACACAGCGAGGTTCATTTCACCTTCAGGATTAACATAATCTTCATCTGTTCAAGCTGAGCCTAGCAGATGAAAAAAAAAGAGCTGACGTCCATCAGCTGACGTCTCCGCGGAGGTCAACAGTGACGACACGAGTGTTAAAATCCACGGGAAGGATCACGGCTACTTTAAAGTATATTTCCAGCATGAATTTATTATTAGCCATTATTAAATATTTCATGTTTTTAACCGATGAAGTTCAGACGAGGTGAAGTGATTCAGTTCAGTTGTAAGGTAGAGAAACGTTACGTCTATTTAAATTTAAGCTACTTCAAACATCTACGACACTATAAGAGTATAATGTCTCTGGAGCCAGCGTCAGGTGGACGTTGGAGGAACTGCAGTTTTCTGTTGTCTTCTGAGATCGGGCATCTCTCTGAAACTCTCCCTGAAACCAGTCGAGGTTAATGTGGTGCAGCACACATATGATGCTCAGCCTCTTAACCTGCACTCTGCAGCCTAGAGGATAAACACACCCAACCCCGACTCCCAGTACAGAAACCTCAGAGCAAAGATCTCTCTCCTAACGTGGACAGAAGAGACCAACATGACAGTAAAGAGTCCGATTGTTGGTTTAAAGCTCGCTGCATGTGCTGAAGCTCTCTGAGTGTTAGTGATATGTATGTGATGTATAATATTATTCTTGGAAACACACATGAGCGAGGTGATGATTCCACGTTGGGTTTTATAATGCATCATTTAAATGCATGTCTAATTAATACATTTTTCATGGCTTTTTCAAATTGTTCCTTTCATTATTCATGACCTCTTCCACTCTGCGGCTGCAGCGGGCTCCGTTTTAAAGCTATACCATGTACCAACCTTCTCATGCCACGTCGCCGGGAAAGGGGACTGAATAAGTTAGAGCTAGCTGGAACGAAGATGCCGGCATCGCAGGTCGAAGTCATCCGATGGCACCGACGCGTCCTGTTAGCTTGACGCTCCAGTGAAGCTAACTTTTGGTGAAAGCTCTTGACCACTCTCGTCTGTGGGTACCCACGAGTCTCCTCTTTATGCTAATCCCATATAGCTTGGGGCAAAGACCGTGCAGTGTTTTTTGCATGTGTTATTTTTCTAGTGTATCTGAATATTTCTGCATACCGAGGTCCCTGAACAATTTTGAAATTGCATAAATTGTGTCTGACTGTAAAGCGGTTCTTCACCATACGAGCCATCTCATTGGGGTGACAGTATTTTTCTTTTAACTTGACATCAGTGTGTAAAATGACCTGTTGTGACCTTGAGGATAATCACAGGCCTATAAAACTGTCCAACCAGTTGGCCGAGGGCGTCCAGGGGGTCGATGGTTTTATTAAAGATGAGGAGCAGTTTCCAGAAGAAGAGTCCTCAAAATCTGAGTACCGAAAACGGCAGTTCTAAGAGAAATCTCCAAGACTTGGAGAGGAAATAGTATCGACCCAAAACCTCATGACTTTATATCATATTCACCTTGTGTATTGTTGTAATTGCATGAATTGGGTCTGACTATAAAGCTGAGACTCTCATTGTATTCATTTGTGATGATGTTAGTCCCCATAGTAGCCATTTCATTGTAGTGAGAGCATTTTTTGAAACTTGACCTGACTGTATAAAATTTCCTTTTGTTACTTCGAGGATAATCACAGCCTCGTGAAACTGTGCAAGCAAAGACTGAGGCGCTCAGAGGACGGATGTTTTTTCTACGTATGTTGACAATAAGACGGTTTCTGAGAAATTTCAAGAACAGAAGTCGCCATGCGATCACTGAAAACTGCAGAAGGCTGCTGCAACATCTTATGAATTATAACAGAGCATCGTATACCTCTATCATCGACATGTGCCGAGCTCTTATGCTCTAAATTTTCAGTAATTAATTAGACGTTAGTTGACATTAATCTTCATGCTCCATTGACCCTCCTAAAAGGGAAAATATGTCAATCAAAAACAAATAGTTGACCATCAAAAGTGAAAATACTCATCAGGTCATCAGAGGACTGACATCTTGACCTGAAAACTAAAGTACAGTACAAACAGGCTTCATGCATTTTTCGTCAAGTCATCTTGTCCTGAAATGTGCAGCCTTCAAGTTCTCGTCTTCATCACTTTGACTCATGAGACCAGTCGAAGCTTCAAACGCGAGCATCGTATGAACTTCAGGCCCCCACATGTAAACATCTGAAGTTTGCTTTTCTTGTACAAGTTTGAAGATTTCAGCTCAAAGCAGCAGTGTTTGTTTGTTCAGTGTGTTGAACACACACCACCATCTTTGTGGAGCTTATTTTAGATAATATGGAAATTGTGTCTCCAAGATATCCCATGAGCTCTTTCACGTCTACATTTATTTTCCAGACTTCGTTACCTCAAAAATTAAGATTTCTAGTCCCAGTTTTGTAATCTCACTGTGAACAGCTGTACTCGAGTATTCTGATTACATTACTTCTGATCAGCCAGCTAATATTACTGACTAGTCCAGCAGCAGTCAGCCAGCTCGGCGTCTGTCTTTCAGCCTTTTATTTCACCAAGCTCTCACCAACCACTAAAAGTCAGTCCCAGATTTACTCTTGTCCGGCGGCTTCTTGCTCGCTCACTCTCTCCTTTTCTCTTCTTAGCTTCCTCCGTCAGCGTCCTCTTCACTCTCTGCTCCTCTGCCATCATGTCCATAGAAGCTGCTGAGCCTGGTTACACTGTCCAGCTCCTGTTCTAGCACAACACCGGCTCTGCTCCTCCTCTTCCAAAATACTTTCCCGGTTGGGCTAAACCGGGCTAACAATAGCTAACAGCAGCTACAATGAAACAGTTACATAGTGTGAGAACAGACGTAGGACTGACAGAGACACCGTTCAAAAGTTAATGTCTCTTTAATAATTTGAGGTTTGGACTGTTGGACCAAAGACACATTGTGAACGTGTCAAACGAAACCAAACAATCAATCTATAAGGACAATAATTAGTCACAGTCCTGTATTAAATAAAGAGCTGCACCTCGACCGGCTCAGCAGTCAAATCCTGCTTTCACAGTGATGAATGACATAATCCTCTCAGAGTATATCAGGTGCCCGTGTTCTTTTATTTCTAATATTTCTCTCACGGGTCCATCTGACGCCCTCTGCTTCTCTGCTAATTTCAACACATTCCAGCCACTAAATGGAGCGACTCATTTTAACTACAAGCACATGTTGGATATTATCAGCTGGTTTCGAGAACACTTTGCTGCTCTTTATGACAGCTTTATGACAGTCCAAATGTTTTGTGGAGGTGTTGAAAAGTGGTGCCGTTAAATTTGAAAAGTGCCTGACGTGCCTCGCAAGCCAAAATGGTCACCAAAGAATGTGAAGATACAGGCTGAACAGGCTGTAACGAATTAGCTTCCAACCCATTTCACTGGCAACTGATTTGCTGCCACCAAGAGACGACATTTAAATCAATTCCTGTGTTTCTATGTACTGCTGTCACACAGTGCCCAGAGCTGAGACACTGTTTTAACCTCTTACACTCCAGCTCTCTGAAGAGGTAAACAGCGTATGGTATATACATCGTATACAGCTTTGTGTATTCAAATATATAAAGTCCATAAAGAGTGCATAAAAGCTTAGATTTGGATTGAAATAGACGTATATGATTGAAGTTGTTGTGGCAGTCACCAAGACTAACATCTGGATTCCACCTCTGGTTATGAACCTCGTTAAGTTTCATGAGAGCGTGACAATCACTGACGTGACGTCACCTTCAGGAGCTCGGCGTGGTGGCTCTGGCTGCCGCCATGTTTGTAGTCCTGCCTCTAAATCACATCGTCGGCGGAGCCGAGGCTGCTGAATGACGCCTGGTTCTCAACAAGCCACATGTAACAGCACGCACCTGTCAATCAACGCGTCCACGCTCTTAATTCTGCTTTAAGCTTTAATATAATTTGTCAAACACGGTTCATACACGTCTTAAACGGTTTAGAGATGTGAGCATGCAGAAATATTCAGATACAGTAAAGCTCCGTGGGATTAGCATGAAGCGGACACGTCTGTAACGAGGAGACTCATTTTAACTCAGATATATTGAGGTGAAAGGTCAGAAGACTCATCTGAAAAATGGACATGCCAGCTTTTATGTCGCCTAACTTTGGAGCGTTATTTCTCCCAACGAGCTACCGTGACATGTCGGAAACACAGAAACGTCGACGTTCGAGTTTATTTTATTTATTAGATGACGCAGCTCCAAAAACCAAACTGAGGAAACGTCTGGGATTAACTGCGAACATGAAAGCAGCTTGTACAGTCTTTATTCTGTCGTATCAGCCTGTGCAGCCGAGAAGAAAAGTCAGTGTGCGCTCCAGATAATGAGGCATGAATACAGACTGTAACGACAGACACCCTGATTAATATTTGTATTTGTTTCTCAGTGATAACCGTCAGCGGAGACAAAGTGCTCTAACACAATTAGTCCTGAGACAATGGCTATAAAAGAAAGGAAAACAAATGAATTAATTATAAGAATGACTTTAAAATAACTCAATTATTCTGTCTGTGGGAGCCATTTTAAGGAGCCACGATCACCGCGGCAACGGCTTCTTATTTCGTACAGAGAGTTCAAAAACACACCAGAAATAAATAAAAATGAAAGTCGTAAATAAAAAAGCTCACATGAATCAACTCGTTTCACGAACACGAAGCGTTTTATTTAAAGTCCGTCATTTTTAGTGTCTGAACAGAAGGCGATGGGGGCAAACAGGTCCAGATTTATGGGCCGTGTTTAGCCTTATCTTCATCTCAGAGGAAAACTGCAGACACTGCTCAGGCCTGAAATATGTGCCGACGCTGTAATTCAATATTTTGTATTTATAAGTAATTTTCCTAAAAAGGTGTTCAAATGATTCAGCAAGAAAAGATAACTGAATTCATTTAATATGATTGACATGAAGCAGATTCCACAGTGTATATTATATTATATTATATTATATTATAATTGGAATATACATACAGTAATATGTTTGTACATTATAAATAAAATAAGGAAACATTATAAATGTACATCAGCAGACCAACAAGGTTTCACTGCCACAAACGTCTTCTCAGTAGTAGTAGGACAGTAATAAGTGTGTCTGGGTGGAGGCGGGCGGGGCGTCCACGGTGGGCTTTTCGTGGTCTGGGTGGATGTGTGTGCTGCGTGTGGTCAGAGTTCACGTCCACGAGTGCTCGACTCGTCTTCCCTGTTTGTCTGAGCCGCTGGTGCAGAAAGAAGTTAAAGATCTGGAACATATTTCAGCTGCAGCTCAGCTCCAAGCCAAACACCAATCCAGGACAAGATTTACAGACAACGAAGGATCTTAAACTGGATGCTCACCGCAGAGAAGAAGAAGGAGAAGGAGAAGGAGAAGAAGAAGAAGAAGAAGAAGAAGAAGAAGAAGAAGAAGAAGAAGAAGAAGAAGAAGAAGGAGAACAAGAAGAAGAAGAAGAAGTAGAAGAAGAAGGAGAACAAGAAGAAGAAGAAGAAGAAGAAGTAGAAGAAGAAGAAGAAGGACAGTGATGTGCATTCTTGTCTCTGCTCCAGTCACAGACAACATGAAGAATCATGAAGTGGACTCAAACACAAATATTAAATCTTGCTGACCTCAGTTTGACCCACGAGGGACGTCAAAAGTACAAAGCTCTATTCAGAGCGGGCAGGTTACTACAAGACAAACCTGTAACACAGTGAAGGAGGGAGTACTCCTTCAGTAAAAGTACTAAAAGCACACTGTAGAAATACTCTGTAAAGTCAAACTGTGTAACCTTCAGGAAATTCTGACAGTAAAACAGATCAGATGACGTTTGTGGAGCTGAAATAATCAATGTAGCTTTTTATATTTCCCTCTGAAATGTCATTGAGTTCAAGTATTAGTACCTCGTATTTGTACTTCAGTACAGTACTGAGTGACATTCCAGCTCTGCGGCTACAAGCTGAATGTTTGTGACTGATAAAGTTACAACATGTTCGCTAAAAATAAACCGCTGCTGCTAAAACAGAAGCTGATCCATTGTGCCCGAGAACAGTACTATGAAACAACAGTACTATGAAACAACAGTACTATGAAACAACAGTACTATGAAACAACAGTACCATGAAACAACAGTACTATGAAACAACAGTACCATGAAACAACAGTACTATGAAACAACAGTACCATGAAACAACAGTACTATGAAACAACAGTACTATCAAACACCAGTACTATCAAGCAACGGTACTACGAAACAACAGTTTTACTGTTTCATAGAACCATGCTAGCAGTTTCCCCGTTTCCAGTCTCTATGCTAAGCTAAGCTAACAGACATGCTAGCAGTTTCCCCCTGTTTCCAGTCTCTATGCTAAGCTAACAGCCATGCTAGCAGTTTCCCCCTGTTTCCAGTCTCTGTGCTAAGCTAAGCTAACAGCCACAGTTATGTCACATTTCTGTCAGATTGTGTAAATACAGCCGTCTAAATCTGACACTCTGCACCTTCAAAGTAAATCAACAGTAACCTTCCAGTGTGTGCAGCTAACAGACATTATAAATATCATAATACATGAGCTGGATAATAATTCAGCCTCGAGAACAAAAGAAAAACAGGTAATTAAAGTCTAACGTGGGAAAAATCCAGACCTGGAGATCAAAACGATCCAAACACACTCCAGTTAACCTTGGAGCTTTGAACAAAGCCTAATTGCAACAATCAACACGTGTTAATCATGCTAATCATCGCCGGCTCCTCGATATGTTTGATGCTCTCTCAGACGGTTACGGCGTGTTGTCAAACATATGCACGGAGGGCATGACAGACGTCCAGGGGGCATTGTCCACACCGCTCAGCCACTGATTCGTGACAGGTGCCCGCGGTGCTGCACGCCCTCCTCTGGGTGCGTGACTCAGCCTGCCGTAGCTATCTTTGTTGTTGCATGTCTTGCTCCACCCGGAAACCCCTCCACCATTTGTTGCCAAGCTTGACTTTCCCTTAACGGTCCCCAGAGGGAGGCCGGTGGATTTTCTTCAGATCTGTTTATGTGGACGCCCCGTGTCACAGAGTTGCTGTGAGTTGTCAGGTCTTGCGCCAGTCAAAGCGTGATCGAGGCTGAAGTGGAGGAGGAGGAGGAGGAGGAGGAGGAGGAGGTGTAGGTTTATTTAGAGTAGTGCTCGCGGTCAGTTGGGGTGGCAGAACCTTTCACCCCGGTTCACCCTCCTGCTCCCTCACAGCGAGTGCACGCCATCTTTTTTGCTGAATGGGCTGCAGCTCTGCGGAGCGTTCGCTGAATATTAATTTTCGTGCACGTGGGTGAGTGGACGGGAAACATCAGAGCCAGGCGGAGAAGATTTAAAAGTGATGTGATGAGCAGATTCGTCTGTAGAAAGTAGATCCTTCCGTGCAGACCGGGCACAAACCCTCGAGGTGTCTCGTTCTGCAGAACCAAACAGAAATGAGCCAGAAAACACACCCAGCATGAAAACTGGCATCTATTCCCTCCAGTATAAACCGCCTGCACATTTCTCAGGAGCTGCTCCAGTTTCCAGTTGTTGCATGAATTTAACAAGTTTTTCTCTTAATAAAAAAAAACGAGGTGGCAGCAAAAGTTTTTCCACGGGCGGCGAGGACGCACAGGTACGCTGGGTCACCTGAACGCTCGCTGAAAGTTACAGTCACTCTGATGATCTGCTGGCTGGTTTGCGTCACTTTGGGTTTCATGAGTTGCTGCTGAGGAGATTTGTTTGTGGAAGGGAGAGAAGAGATTAGGCAGGGATTAAGATCATTTTACAAGTGGAGGAGGAAGTATTTTGATCCTCTCCGCCAGTGGAAGTACTAATATCACACTGTCCTGCACTGGAAATACTACGCAGTACGCTCATTTAAATGCTCCCTGTTCTGTTGTATATCTGATCTCATGAAATGATTGTGACTCATGCCTTCATGTAAAAACAAGATTTCTCTGTCGTTGCTGAGGTGGAGCTCATTTTGGAGTATTTTGTACTGAGCCGTGACTAATAATAATTTCCTCGGTGAATCCATCGATTGTTTGGTTCTTGGAACAGTTCAGAGACACAGTTTGTTTGTTTTGTTCCTAATCTGTTTCCTGTCAATTTACTTCTCAAACTAATAAACTAATTGCTCAGCTGTGTTTGTAGAAACTGTTTTCATTTACAGTTTTCTTTCCATCACAGCAAACAGTCCTATAAAACCTGAGTAAACGTGCTCAGCTTCTTTCCTTCGCTGTAGTCTGTAGACACGGTGCGTCCTCTCTGTATGTATGCATTTTATAATGAAGTCAAATAATCTGAAATGTTTTCTATTTATTTGGAACTGAAACAAATATTTGGTCCGTCAGTGAAAGTTTGAAGAAAAGTGCCCAGTGAACTCCTCAGACGCTCTGAGTTCCCATGAACAATGGCTGACCTGCATAAACAAGCCAACGCATCGTGTTACAGCTCGGGCTTTTCCTCTCCGCTCGGCGGGAGTTCATTATAAAAAATAAGAAAAGCTCATTTAGTGAAATAACGTGAAGTCCCCCGCCTGCTGATGCAGTTTTTTAATTAGCAGGAAGGCAGACGCTTTCTCTCCGCAGCCACTGATCCGACGTGTTCAAGTGCGAAGCGAGCGTGACTAAATTTGGGTCAACATATTTGCTTGTGTACAGTTCCTGCAACATTTCTTCTCTGTTGTGCGTTTTCATCGCCGCAGTGTTCGCCTCTGTAGAATAATCTTTGTTACTAAGCAGCGTGTTTGCACGGCTTGTTTGGAAATAAAACTAAAAGAGGATCATTTAGCCCCGGGCTTGGAGACGTGCCTGTGTTCCATCCACATGTACCTAGAGCTCCTGTTTCCACAGGGAGGATTTAGCACCTGGCACGGCCCAGCCGCTGTTTTTAACACCCATTCAGAAACAACAATGGATAGTCACTAAGCAAAGATTAAAACTGATATGTACGATGTAGCACACATCTCTTCAAACAATGAAATCCACTGTGAGCCATTTAAGATGCTCCAGAGACAAACCTGCCTGCTGTTAATAGAATTCCTGGCAAATCACCAGTTTGGCAGCGGCCACCAAATGAAATCAGCAGTTATTTTAGGGACCTTGAGCTTGTGACCCATGCAAATGGAGTTTTACGATGCTTTCAGTGGCTCGTTCTCCTTAAAAGACTGCAGGGGAATGTTAATAAAGGAGAGCCACTGCAGGCTCGGGAGAGACAGTGAGAATCTCAGATTAACCATGCGTGTCATGTATGAATGCTCGCAGTACATGTGTTACTGAAACTTTTAATGAAGTGAGAGAGAGGCAGCGTTTTCCAAGAACCCTCAGGAACTGGCCTCCGTCCCGGCTCAACCACACGAGCGCTGCTCTGAACACATTCTGCACATTTACTGTCAGATTCGTCAGCTCAGCTCGTTTGTTAAAGGAAAATGAATTCATTCACTTTGTCTGTGAGCTGCAGTCAGGAGGTTGTTAGCCTAGCTTAGCATAAAGACTGGGAGCGGGGGGAAACAGCTAGCCTGGCTCTCTCACTGGACAGACATAAAGTGGACGCGATCAGGCGTCTTCGTGCTTTAATGGCACCGACTGGTCCAGCGGAGGGAAGCGTTGATTTTCTGGGAATTCGTTGCATTAAATCTGGAACACAGAGCTATGAATGTGCTTCATAACCAAACCTGACGTGCTGACTTCCCAAAGCTGTGCCAACAAATAGTTTCAGCACAGAGCTCTCGCTAAAACCACAAAGAGTTAGTCGGGTTATGTTCGGATTAAACGAACAAGCTAAAATCTGTTAATGAATGAGCTCGAGAGGCTTTTAATTGTCAAATGTTTGTCACTCACATTTCATCCCAAAAGGAAACAAGCTTTGGAAACAACGAGTAATCCAAGCAGCAGTAATACTGCCACTGTGCGAGTATTAAATCCACCTTAATGTACCTGAGCTGTGAAACATACGAGAAGACACGACAGGAACAATCTACAGTGACATTTACTCTGAGCCTGTTAGTTTACTGTATTTAAAGTCTGTCACCATCAGTGTGTTTGGTTTTAACACACACACACACACACACACACAGCTGCAGGTCGGTGCAGTACATCCAAATTAAACATGCTGCGTTAGAAGAATTAAAGCTCCTGCATTAAAGGAAATATAAACCTGAACTTGAACTTGTGGGTGACGCCGCCCGCTCTCCATCCAGCCATCACTGGTTTCAGTGGCTAAGCTAAGCTAAGCTAAGCTAAGCTAAGCTAAGCCTGTCCAGCTGCCCGCAGACAAAATACCAAAACTCGTTATTTGAACTGTCAAACATTTTTCAGCCCCAAAATAAAACCTGCAGCGCCGTTGCCAATGGAAACAACAGTAAGATTAGTAGGATTATCACTTTTCTTCATAAAGAGGTTTACGACCTTCGTTTCAAGGTCACGCTGCTTCGCTTGAACATTTGTATCTTTAATATCGTGGCTGACTTCAGCTGTGACGTCTGTTTTTTTCTTCCACACATTTGAAACCTTCTTTATAAAACGTTTGCTTCCTGTACTGTAATCCATGCAAACTATGCGAGCCGAGAGAAAAGTTGCCAAATCGTGCAGCGTCATGTAAATTTGATCTGAGTAAACGTACGTCTGAGGAGATTTAGCATTTCAGTTCAGTTTGTTTGTCTGATGGTGGAGAAAAGGATTTCCAGGAGAAATAAAGCAGCTTAAAATCGAATACAGACAAAATTATGATAATAAACGACCTAAAATGATTCAAATGGAAACATTTATTCATAAAAAACTAATTAAACTAAAATATAAATTATGTGTACGTTTATGTCCGTCCAGTCGAGTTCATCACTCTTAACTTTTGACATTATTCTCCACAGTCAGATTGTAAAGCTCTCAAGGATATTGCATTTGGGATTTAGGGAATATCACAAGCTAGGTAATCTTGATCGGGGATGACAGTGCCCTTACACTGTCAACATGCTATTTTTACCCAGCTCATTGCACATTAGTGCCCTCAGGAAACCCAATCCCATTTCATCTCTTACCCTCCAAAAAAATCTCTCATTATGAAAACCTGCATTTAACGTGATCGGCCTCCGTCTCGGGACACGGACACGTGAGCACACGTGAGCACAGCTGATCACATCGGGCATGTTTGATCGTGTTCAATGGACTCGAAAAAGACTTCACCTGGTCGCTCGTGACGAGGTCGGTGGATTTATTTTCAAATTTGTGCCTGATAAAATATTTAAATAAATAAAATAATTATTTAATGTGAGACAAATAAAGCGTAGCATCAGATTATTGCTGCACTGCAGTTTCTATTAACAATTACAAAGCATTTAATTAATGAGATTAATGTTTTAATTGCTCGGCAGCCCTAAAGCTTTGACGCTTGATGTGAATAATGACTGAGCTGGTTGTTTGTCGAGTGGTGTGACCGACCGTCCACTGTGAGGAAGCTGCATCATCTCATGATGCTTCCAGTGCAGCCTGAATATTAACAACAGTCTGCAGAGGAGAAGAAGAAGAAGACGAAGGGTGTGACACGCAGCAAAGGTCGCCGTTTCATTATTTCTGGATGCTGGCAGCTTTCAAACTGTTTCCTCTCTCAGAGAAAAACAATGCAGCGTTAAGCAAACTTTCACTTTCTGAAAACGACGCCACTGTCACCGGAAAAAAGGCGGGAAACGACCCGAGTCGACCCGCTTGGAGATCAGGGTCAGAGCTGTCCCTATAACTCAGTGAGGAATGTTTTCGGGGACAGGACGAGCCGCTTTGAGACGTGCTCCGACTGCTGATTGTTAAAATCTCCCCCCATCAACAAAGAAAGACCTTTACCGAAGAAGAAATAATCCTCCGAACCTGATCTGAATGTCGGACGTTGCATTAGCTTTAGAAACTTCATTCCACCCGTGCTTATCATTAAATTAAATGAAGTTTTAGTCTTGAGCATCCAGCAGCAGCGTCACCTGTTCGCCTGCAGACATCGACTCGCTTTTCAACTTTAAATTGCCTCATTTGCAATATTTACTCCTCAGTGTCCGCCTGACCGTTTCATTTCCTTCAACTTCAAGAAATAATAAATATAACGTGACAAATATGAAATTTGTTGCAGATTATTTCTTTTCTGGGCTTCGACACAGACGGCCTGCTGCTTGGAAAAATATAATTTCACTCCTCACTTGTCGGAGCCTTCATGCCGACCCCCGACTATCTGTGTTGATGTGATCCAGCGCTCAGATGTGCAGAATGTGCCGTGATAATATTTTTTCTCACAGATAGCAAACAGAGTTATTCTGGCTTGCTCTGTCTCGGCTCCACTCTTTGATTTAAAGGTTAAAAATATACCTTTTGATTGTGTCACAGCTCGCAGGGAAAATCAAACTAATGTGGAGAAGTGACGAGGGTTTGGAGTTAAACGTTGAACGTGTGGACGTGACGTTGAAGCGAAGCGTGGGGGTCTAAATGTAAAGAATGATAGCAAAGCTCAGGCGGTGGGTGGCAGACTGTGCTGACAGCAAACGTGTGAAAAATCACAGCTTGTAAGGATTCCTCTAATGATCTCTCCCGATTAGTCTCAAAAGCAGAAAAGGTCACGGCGGCGCTGGAACCCGAGCAGGAATCCACAGCTTGAAGATTCACACCAGAAATCACAAAGCAGAATAAAATATTGTATGAAAACGATGACCTGACGCTCGTCTTCCTTCCTCTCTGCAGATAACGTTTATAGGAAATGTCTCGCGAATGGAACGTGGGCGCTGAAGGGGAACTACTCCATGTGTAAGGCCATACTTCACGAGGAGGTAAGATGTTTGTGTGCATGTATCCTGATTAATGAGGCTTCTTCATGCATGAAACATGCGTTAATCAAACACAACAACAAAGGCCAAGGTTAAGCAGAGGAAGACGAGTGCGGCAGGTCGACTGAAGCTTATTTATAGAGTGGATTCAGGCTGTGGTTGCTCTTAGCCTGCAGCTGCAGGAGGTCAGCACAGTTAAAGAATACTGTGAATGTATTATGAAATGCCCGAGAGCGTCACTCGGAGGACGAGGCTTCAAACGAACAATGACTGTTTTTAAATTTGCATTAAACAGGCACTGCGCGGCTCTAACGTCTGCACAGTTACACTTTGGCTTGTTTTCTGTGGAGGTGGGAGCCTGAAATCTGCAAATCAACCTGCAGAGAGTTTTTTTTTTAAGAGTTTCATGGTGCAAATTCCTGGAAAGAAAGAAAAGCAGCTCCGTCCTGAGGTGATGTGAGCAGGTTGAAGGCAGCAGCAGCAGCAGCAGCAGCAGCGTGCCGCCTTCATGTTCCTGCTGTGCTCCAGATTTGATCCTTTCACATGTCGTTTCTTTTTGTTTGCATGCTCTTATCCTCCACCTGGACGCTGTATTGTGATGTGCAGATGTGACGGCGACGAGCGTTTATTTTAATTCGGACTGAACGGACTCGGACAGAACACGCTGACCTGAATCGGGCGGCGAGAAGTCAACGTTCGTGCTGGATGTGAAACTCAAAATGACGTGATGGAAATATGTGACGGGTTGTTTGTTTTGACCATCTGCTGAGCTGAATATCGAACAGTCGTGTTTCCACATACAGTGTGACGCCGTACGTCTTTAAAGGTTAAAGTTTACAACAGTCTGCAGCCTGGTGGACATGTTGGCACTATTTTCAGCTGCGGATTAACACGAGAACTACCAAGACAACAAACTTTGTTTAGATCAGAAAACATTCAGGATTCGGGACAGACGCACAGTGTGGTCGCTCTGACCGCCGCCATCTTTGCAGTGCTCTTCGTGTGTAAATGTGACCTACACCAGATGAGCAATAAAGAAGATAATAATTCATGAATGACATGAAATAAGAGACTTAATGTTCTGTTCATCGTCGGACAGTTATTGTCCGTCTGTAGCAGAGCCGCAGGCGTGGGCCGGGTCACGGAGGGTTGAAGGTGTTCAGCATCAGACACATGATGACTGATAGCCGGTCTTTTGTTAACAAAAAGAAAAATATGAAGCGTCCTCTGATTGTCTGAGGCGTGTTGACCTGTCACTTACCTCAGCCGACGCGTTTCTTTATAGATCCGCGAGCTCGAGGAAACGCTGTTGTGGACTGAGACCCTTCATTTACTGCTTTTTTTGCTCAGCCTGATGTCTATCGATCACTGCAGAAGATGGATATAGAGTGTCTGACCTTTTAAAAATGTGTCTTTGATTTTTTTCTTTTTGTGGACAAGAAATAAATCAGGAGGTGGCAGCTGCAGCGTGATTGACATCAAGGAAAAGGAGTGGAAGTAGCTTAAGTTCAGCCTGTATTGAACCAGATATTCGGCGGTCCCACCAGGAACAGACAGCGTGTGGATCAAAAGCTTAATGGAAAGTTTGTTTGAGGGAAGAAAAATCCTCTTTTCCTGTTGGGACTCGCTGCAGGCGTTTTTCTCAAATATACGATAAGTGTGTTTGTTGATTCGTGCAGACGCAGAGTGTCAGGTTGGACCTGAGGCGAGGGCTGGGTGGGCAGGTCTTATAGCATCCTCTTGTTGTCCTCCCTCCTCTGCGGCTCAACTCACAGCTCTGCTATCCATCCCAAAACCTCCCGCTCGCTTGATTTATGCCCTGATGTGTCAGCCGGCTCTGCACAAGCCTGTGTGTTCACATTCTGGTCTGTATTACTGCACACACGCTCGATGCTCTTTGAATCATTCAATGCGTAATCGCTCGTCATTCTAATCATTCCTGCTGTCAATCCAGCCCTGAAATGATCCATTTTTAGTGTCGCTCTGCTGTAACAGACAGGGGACAGCATGTGCAGGCCTTGTTTGGTGAAAAAATGTATTTTACTGCCGCCGAGGGAGATCCTGCTGGTGCACACACCAGCGATACGACTCCAGTGATGCGTGCAGCAGACCGGTGAAGCTCCAGCTGAAGTTTACAGTGTTTTTCTTTAACAAAATATGAAGTGTGGTTCAGTCGGAGCCAGACAAACTGTTGGATTTGATTTTAGCCGTGCATCACAAGGTGAGAGTCCTCCACTCGTCTACAGCACACAGCTGGAGGTGATAAATCCACCTCGTCTGCAGCTGCCTCAGGCCTGGTCGCTCTGCATCTTCACTCACTTTGGCTCACAGCGTCAGATAAACGACTGAATGCAAATGTTCACTGTGTAACATTTAGACCAACATCAGCCAGAACATTACGACCATGACAGGTGAAGTGAGTCATGCTAATTATCTCGTTATCATGGCGTCTGTCAGTGGGTGGATCTGTCAGGCAGCAAGCGAACATCTCGTCCTCAAAGCCGACGTGTGAGAAGCAGAAAACACGGACGAGCATCAGGATTTAAGCAAAGGCAGCCAAAATATGACGGTTAGACGTCCAGCTGTGGTTTTTTACATTTAGTCATCTCGCTGACGCTTTTATCCAAAGAGACACACAAAGAAGGGAAACGTCAGTGTGAGGACGTGTTAGTGCAGCTGCAGTTGTAGAGGAGGTCCTCTCTGCAGAGCTGGAGGTCTTCAGGAGGTTCGTGAAGGTAGAGAGGCCCCTGATCTGGTAGGAACTGGTAGGACGTTCCACCAACAGACAGAAAAGTTTGGCTCGCCCTGAGCGTACGGGTGGCAGAGCCAGACGTCCTTCATATGTCTGCTTTGCAGTCAGCGTCAGAGATCTGAGCTTAACGTGGGCTGCTGCAGGTAGACAGAGGAGCTCAATGACTTCACTAATGGAGTATAGTCAATGGTTCTAACCTCTGATATTCTTCAAAAAAAACACGCCGTGGGTTTGATGTCACGCTACCAAACACAACAAGACAATATCCTTGAAAACTTGATTGAATCGGTGGTTGCAGTTGGTTTCGTGTTTGAGAGGTGCTCCAAAGACAAAACCCTTTCTGAGAAGCCTGCCGTCACGATCGCGCTCCAAGAATCTGTCTTTTGTGTCTTTGTGTGGAAATGATGCACACCTTTTAAAAACAGCCTCTCCTTGAAGCCGCTCGCCGCGTGCTGTTCAGTTTTAGACACAGAAGTTGTGAGAGGTTTAAACCCTGCACACTCTTGAAGTGGGCGATGTGTTGCTTCAAAGCACGTTTGAAGCGGGCGTGTTTCCAGCAAGGATCATAGCACATATGACACGTGTGTGAGCATTGTATTAAAATAGACATGGAGGAATCCGAACGTATCCTCGCTAAGTGGGTTTAGTTGTTTAAAATAAATCACGGATCGAGCGCGGCGGCGGCAGGTCAGGAAACGCTCACGGGACTCGTTTTGTGATCGTCTTTTTGACAGGAAATGACACGTGATCTGTTTTCTTGTTCCCGGACACGATGCACATTGATGAGTTGGAAAGGAAAGATTCGGTGTCGCTGACTTTAATAAACGGCTTCGTGCCCTTCGTCCACTTTTAGACGTGATTTGAGCCGCTGCACCAAAATAAAGTGAATGGGAAAGATGACGTGATTCACGGCGGGCGGTGCCGGGATTAAACATTTAATCTCAGCGTAGACACCAGTACGTTACATAAATCCACTTACAGCACAGATTACTGTTGGTAGTGTGGGGGAAATCCGATCACAATGGATATCTGAGTCACAGACAGTGGTCTTAGGCACAGATTCAGAGAAAGATGTGTGTATGTTCTATGTAAAACCTCCAAGGCCTCCTGTGGATACTGGATATGTGAGTGTATGCACGTTCACCAGCCTCTCAGTATTCATGTTTCCAACCAGAGGCGAGGCTGCAGGGATGGCACCAGCCCCCCTGATATCTGCAAAGTGAAAAGTGATAGGACCAGAATCGCTGTTTGAAGTGCCTGCTAACATTTCTTGGAGAGAAGTCAACAGGGAGATATAAAAGGAGCACGAAATGATGGAGAAGCACCATGATAAGATGCAACATCACTAGAAATAGATGAAAGTCACAGAGGCAAAGGACACCTGATGAGAGACAAAAGAAAGATGTAAAGAGACGAAGAGAAAGACCAGACAGACAAACGGTTTGTACAATAAGAGACATAAAAAATTAACAATTAACCCCAAGAAGACAACAAAAACCCACAAATGGACAAAAAATTAGAAGACGACCATAACATGAACTGCAGAGCCGAGTCGGGGGTCTTTGTGTAGGCGGGTCGGGTCTCGAACACGTCTTGTGTAGGCGGGTCGGGTCTCAAACTCGTCTGTGTCTGGAGGACGTGGAGTTACGCAGAGCTGTTATTTATTGATTATTTCAGATCAGAATATTTCAAGTTGTTTACTTGACATTTATTTATTAAAATAAACAAACTGACTATAAATATTAGAGTCTTCTTTCAGACTGTGCCAAGCGTCTAAATAAAACTCTCAGCAGGACTCGACTCGACTGACAAACAGACAAAAGAGGACTTCCAGCCTTTGGAGCGTCTTTCTGTAAATCAGAGACTCATCCGGTGTTTCTTCTCTCCCTGCAGAAAAAAGGAAAGATGCACTATCAAATCGCTGTGATCATAAACTTCCTGGGTCACTGCATCTCGATGGTGGCTCTGCTCATCGCCTTCTTCCTCTTCTTGTGTTTGAGGTAAGTGTCGGCCTCGCTGCCACCAGTCCGCTGATAATCCTAAAGACATCCTTGATGTGACAGAAACGTCAGTATTCCTAAGATCCCTCGTTCAAAGCGCCTCTCGTTCTTATTCAGAAACCGTTTGGTCATGGGATGAAACATTCCCTATCTCAATCCCGCAGATGTAAAGGGGTTTAGACGCCCGCAAAAAAAAGAGAGAGAGAGGAAAAAAAGAAAACTAGGGCACATTTCCGCACAAATGGGAATAATACACCCATCTCTGAAAGGCGGAGAGCACCAAAGCAGTTTTGTGGAGGCCTGCTGGGACAGTCGGTGGAGGTGGAATGGTTTTCTCTGACAAACCGAAGCAAACCGAGAGAGAAAGGTCTTAGCACCCTCAACAGCCGGAGCTGTTATCGATCCCCGAGACACCCCCGGGGGTGAGAAAAGCGTGAAAGGGCACAGAGAGACATAATAAATAGACGTTTTACAGGACAGCGTTTATGCACAACCCGTGTTTGTGGGCCACAGCGGCTCGGACGGCTAAAAATGGCATTAGGGAAGACGAAGGAGTTTGACATTTATTACTCACCTTCTTCACTTTTTAATGAGATTGAGGAGCATTTAAGGGACGGTTGTCGCTGCCGCCGTGATGGAGAGAAAGGTTGACACTCCTGCTCGGTGTTCAGGATCAGAGAGAAGAGCGTTACGGACACTTTAAGTTCTGGATGCTTCGGCATCGAAGGTTTACATTGTGGACATCGACCAGCAACCCTGACTCACTTTACCTTTGTACTCGAGTATTTCTTCCAGGTCAGCAGCAGCAGACACAGCAGCAGCTAACATTCCTGACTAGTCCAGCAGCAGTCAGCCAGCTCGGCGTCTGTCTTTCAGCCTTTTATTTCACCAAGCTCTCACCAACCACTAAAAGTCAGTCCCAGATTTACTCTTGTCCGGCGGCTTCTTGCTCGCTCACTCTCTCCTTTTCTCTTCTTAGCTTTATTCTCTCCTCCTGCCATTACGTCCACTGAGGCTGCTGAGCTCGCTCGTCCATCTCTGGTCCAAACGTCCATGATCGAAACAGTTTGGAGCAGCCAGTCAACATAAAATCTGAACTTTTTATCCACCACCTTGAATTAAAGACTCAAAGCCTTACATGCATTAAAAGTAAACAGACCTTTATTCTGGCAGGCTCAAACGTTTTGATTAAATTGTTCAGGTGTCCACGATTTAGCAAGCGTGACGCAGCGATTTCGTATCCGCAGACGATGTTTGACCTTCACCTGCACCTCCATCACCTGTGCTGTTTGATCAGGAAGAAGACATTCATGAATTAGAGCTGCCATCACACTCTTTTCAAAGCGTAAACGTAAAAGGTTTTTGCCAACGGACATCCAAACACACACCTCTGACTCGCGATATCGCTAACACACACGAGCTACGAAACCTGCTTTATATCTGGATCACATTTGATCAGATGTGTTTATGTTTACGCCTCTGAGTGCAGAATGAGTCATCAGGAATATTTCAGAGAGAAATCTGCTCAGAAATGTGTTTTTTTTCTGAGATATTCAACATATAATTCATGAAAGATGAGATTTATTGATCCCTGCGGGGGAATTCACATATTACAGCCGCTCAGCGACAGACAGAGGTCAGAAAAACAGACAAACGTTTGAATGAAATAAATAAAAGAAGTTATTAAAAACAGACATTTAATAAAAACTATACAGAATATATAAAAACAAACTGTGAGACAACAAAATCTGCTTTTATGTTTGAGTATTCTCTGACATTTTAATGTACTTAAATACAGAATATAACACATAGTACTATTCCTGCATACTGTGTGTATATTGTGTCTAATACACATACATTATGTGTATGCACAAGATCTCTGTAGTGGTGCTAAATGCTTAAAGGTGCAGCGTGGAGGATTTAGTTTGTCTGTTCTGGGCTACCGTAGAAACATGGTGATTCAACATGGCCGCCTCTGTGGAAGAGGACCCGCTCCCACTGTGGACATAAAAGAATAATTTTAATATAATAATTCTTATTTATAGATGATTATACACACACTGCACCTTTAATTTATTTGTATTTCCCTCATTTAAATAGTTCTGTATCTGTTTTTTAACCTTTCAGCTTGTTTCTGCTGCTCCACCAGCTGCAGCATGGAGGTGACGAGCGCATGAATTCATCAGAAATGTGATATATATTGTTCTGAAATGCACAGCTCTGTGTCGCAGCTGATGCACGGTAACTAGAAAGTGAAGATGCGAAATGTTACGAAGCGTCAGAGAGGCTCAGTTTAATCTGTAAAGGAGGAGAGACAGGAGAGGTTAGAGAAACACTCGAGTGACACTGAAACCAGGAAACACACAAAGTAAGACAGAGGTGAAACTAACTTACTACGACTTTAAAGGTCCAGTGTGTCAGATTTATGTAAAGAACTTAAATATAATACACATTTATATTTATTTAGCTGTGCAGCGTGATGAGGACGTTAACGAGGGGGTCGAAATCAACAACCACATGCTGGAACTTCAAGTACAAACATGCTTTCCTAACAGCAGTACTGCTGCTACTACAGTAAAACATCAGAGTACTTCCTCCACCGCTGCTTTTTAGGGCGTCTTCCCTCTTAATTAATCCACACCAGGCTGTGCTGACCCCACCAGGCAGGACGCCAAGGGAAGTGAGGTCACACGGAGAGTAATGAATACGACGCTGCGCTTCTGGCAGGGAAGCCGCTGCCTCTGAGATACCGAAGGAAGCTCCAGTAACTGTGTGACATTGTGGAAATTAGCTGCTTGTTTGTGCGACAACACGCTTTATAAATCATAAATTTGTATGTTTTTGTACCCTGAAGGCTGCTTTTTAACGTCTGTGTGATATTATAATGACTCAAACCTCTTTGTTGCAGCGTTTCTGTGCACGTTATTGTCCCGATGAGGCTTTTATCTTCGTTAAGAGCTGCGCTGAGAATATTTCAAAAGAAAGGCAGAATAACGTGGTGTCACTGGAAAATTCTCGCTCATGCATGTCTGCTCAGTCAGCACAAAGCCAGTGCAAGTGACACCTATTAAGAATTGATGCATGCTAAAAAATAAATCATGTCATTCATGGCTGGCAGAGGAGGAAGCAGCCTTCGCTCGCCGATAATGCCGTCAGCTGGTGACAACAAATGAGGCTGTCACTACAGCGGCCGAGGGTGGTTTGCTCTGTCCGTTCGGTCGTGTGTGCTTCTATTTTGGACCACGCGCTCGCTCGGAGGCGGTTAGGCAGATTTTAATTGTATCCTCAGGTCGATTTATTTACAGCATTAAAAAAACATCAGAGTTTCAGGACACGACACAAACAAGAGTGCAAACAGTGGGAATGAAATGTTACTTCATATTATATTAGGGGTGAGGGGCGCCGGGGAGTGATGGGAAATGTTACTATGAGGCTAAATGTCTTCATTATTCATATTCATCAGGATTACTAAGGGTGATCTCAGCGCGCAGCTTAATGTCTTTGTTTAAAACACACTCACACTCAGTAGGACGGGATATTTAATTCACATATTTCCCAGCAGTTCGGTTGCATGTTTGCGTTTACATTATCCTCCATTTTCATTTTCCATCGCTCCGTCTCAGTGTGAAGTCGTATTCTTTTTCTCGGGCGCCGCGGGAGAAATGTTTTTAAAAAAAGGAGAAGAAGAAGAAGCATGAACATCTTTGGGATTTGTTCTCCTCCGTTTGTCCTCGCAGGAGCATCCGCTGCCTGAGAAACATCATCCACTGGAACCTCATCACCGCCTTCATCCTGAGGAACGCCACCTGGTTCATCGTCCAGTTGACCATGAGTCCCGAGGTGCATGAAAGTAACGTGGTAGGTATCACTTTATCTGTCTGTGATATTAGCTCTATAAAATGATTCATTGATCATCTGTGTATCAAAGCCTGATAAATCTTCCACTGAGCTCCAGTGTTGTCCAAAGATTAGTAAAAATCAATGATCTGTACTGTTGCCCAGGATGACGCCGTCCTTCATCACCATGAACAAACACGGTAGTTTATTTTGACCTAATCCCACATAAACCGTCCTGCTGCCACAAACACTCATTCGAGCACCGAATGTGGATTAATCCACCGCTGAAAATAGTCCCCCAACAGATCCACCGTTTCCTCCTGTCGCAGTGACGTTAGAGTTTTAGGAAATCAGTAAGCCTCTTTTAGAAATGAAACTGTATATTTGTAAGCTGATTTTTAAGGTTCATCTTCAATGGGCAACGAGCAGGGTCGAGAACTCAGAGACTACTGAGGGACGGAGCGATACATCGTTATGTTTGGTCGTTTTATCGGCTGCCTAATCTTTTATCCTTTAAATATATATCATATAATTAAAGAAAGAAATGATTCCCTCTCTTAAAAAGAGAGTTGAATCCTGTTCTCCGTTCTCCGTGTCTGAATCAGAGTCTAAATGTCGCTCCTGCGTTTAAAAGTTGGGCTGACATCTGGTAACTGTGAAGGCCGCAGCATCTGATTCATTTTTAAAACTCATCAAAAGGTTCAGTGAGCTGCGTGGAAACATCAACACCGGCACGCCGCTGCACTCATTTTTTACAGGTCTTTCACCTGTATCGTGTTGCTTGGGAAAAAGCTCTCAGCAGCCAACTCTTCAATCATAAATGGAGCTTTTCATGATGTGACTTAAAGAAGTTGAGCAAGTGTAAAATCCTTCACAGATTTGGTGCCGTCTCGTCACCGCCTCCTTCAACTATTTCCACTCCACCAACTTCTTTTGGATGTTTGGCGAGGGCTGCTACCTCCACACCGCCATCGTCCTCACCTACTCCACCGACAAGCTGCGCAAGTGGATGTTCATCTGCATCGGCTGGTGTGAGTATGAGTTTGTCTTCGAGCCAGCTGCACAGTTCATGTCACAACATTCGGGGAAATACATTCATTTGTTGTTTTGCTATGAAGCACAAATAAGGAAGCGATTAGCTTAGCTTAGCTCAGCATAAACTGAAAACATGGACGGATTAGCTCTTAATTAAAATGCTCTATCTTGTTTGTTTCATCTGTAAACTCTTGTTGTGCTAGGCTAGCTGTTTCCCCCTGTTTCCAGTCTTTATGCTAAGCTAAGATAATAACCCCCAGACTCTAGCTGAATAAGTGCTGCACAGACATGAGTGTGGTATCATTTTTTCACTCTGATTGTATTTCCCAACATGTTAACTGTTCATTAAAATGCCGTCCGTTTGGGTCCGTTTCAGCAGAACGAGCTGAAGGTCAGATAGAAATTCAAAAGCGGTGGACTTGATGGAGATAGCAGGGTTTGACGTGGCAGCTGGGAAACGTATCGGCGTGGAGTTCACTAACACCCCGTTTCACACTGTCAAACTAAACTATGTGCTGTTGAGATTAGGTGTATTGTGCCAGCTGGATTACATTTCCCGCAGGGCAGCGTGAAGCCTCCGTGTGAAGAGGAGATGGCAGCACATTTCACGACGGCTGTGAAAAAATAAATAAGATCAAATTTTATTTGCTCCGCTTCGCTTTGACTCTGGACTCCAAGAGCAGAAATATTATGAAGGCAGCAGAGCGCTCTGGACAAGAGATGAGAACAAGACAAATTACATTTTTCAAGTAATCCGGCACTGTGTGAGAGAGGTTTAATATTACACTGATGACAGCATTTAGCTAATGAAGTGGAAAGTTTCCAGAGACATGAGACTTACACGTGTGACGTGGCACAGCCTGCACGGTCCTGTTAGTGTCATTAACATGTAAGTAATGGCTGTTTGTCTGCCTGATTATCCTCCTATAAGTCAGTAAATCAGACGATCAGTCGGCATTATCATCACCCGTAGTTCAGCTTTTTGAGAAATATTTCCACTTGGCGACACGTCTTGGCTTGTATCAGATGTGGATCATAGCGCAGCGGCAACAATTGCTTTTGACAGAGCTTGGCAGACGCCGGATTTCATATTGCAGCGTGAAGTCCCTCCAGTGATCCGACGTGATGTGAATAGCAGAGAAAGATGAAAGACGGACGTGTCACTTTTTTGTGATTCGCAGGTATCCCGTTCCCGATAATCGTGGCCTGGGCCATCGGGAAGTTGTACTACGACAACGAGAAGTAAGTCTTGGTTTTCTCTTCAATCTGTGCTGCACTAAGGAGACGGATGTCTATTAATAACCTGCCCTGTAATCACATTTGCATTACAATGCTCTTAATTACACGTCACCCCCGTGGCCGGCCTTGCTTTGATTGGGAGTGGTTGGTGCTTGATTGTTATAAGTGGCTTCATCTGGTGGTGAAAATGGATTTGCTTTTTATAAGTCATGTTTGTCTCTGTCAACAAAGTCGTGATCCAACAAGATCGTTCATTTAGACTGCTACAAATTCTCACCTAACTCTACCTACAGATTACGTTTTAAAATAAGCCTCAGAGATTCACCTTTTATTCCACTTTGATTAAAACTTCAGTGTCCAGCCGTTCCAAAAATGAAAAACTTTATATTTGTGACCTCTTTTTAAAGATTTACGTCTGCAGCAGGACCCGATGGGCTCGAGGCCGAGCGCCGCAGACGGAGCAGAGGGGTCATAAAGTATCCAGAGATGGCTTTTTGTTGACAATATGAGAAAATATAGAACAACTCCAGCTTCATCGTCTCATTTAGCTCCAAGTTCCACCTGCCTTATTCTTCTTCTTTAGTCCTGAGATTATCAATCATTTTATTTTGAAAGGGTCTCATTACTCTGTCAGTCCCGCGTGTGCTATAATTCATATTTTGGCTAAATGACTAAATGGGTGGAAAACACGTGTTCAAAGCCTTCAGCACAAATTAATAAATTATTTCCAACATGTCAGACTTGGAGGGGATTTCTTCACGAAGAACGATGAGTGACAACTTAAACACGTCTGATTGCCTCTGTTGATGTTTCAGGTGCTGGTTTGGGAAGCGAGCCGGCGTATACACCGACTACATCTACCAAGGTCCGATGATTCTCGTGTTAGTGGTAAGAGTTTTTTATTCTTTGTCCTTCGGTAGCAGCGCTCGGCCCAGAACCTGTTTCACATTAGCCGCTGATACAATTAGTCTTCATTATGTCTTTAAAGCGCCTGGCAGGCATGAAATGTTGGAGACGTCGACACATTCTTTATGTTTGCGATGATGAATGTGAAGCTGCAACATTTCACCTACCGAGTGTGACTTTTAAATCTCTGCAGCTTGGCACGTTGGAGGAAACGTGAAATATGAAGATGTGTTCAGGCTTGTTTGTATCTATTAGGAATTATCTTGATCAGCGCTGCACTTCCATAGAGGAGGAAGCTTTAACTGTTATGAATCCGAGTGTTGTCTGAACTTTAAATCTTTAAATCTAATTCAGCATCTTAAACTCGACGTCAGCCGCCTGCTACACTTGTCCGTGTGAAGCCAGGCGCTCAGTCCTTCAGCACAGCTCATGTGAATGATCCTGCAGATTTTGGAGGATTGTCTGGGGACTCAGCCCGGCTCCTTGTACAAGCTTTAGTCATCTCTTGCCCGGGCTACAGTAACTCCGGTCTTTATCCACATGCATGTCCTCGCACTCGGATCACTACCTCTGCTTGCACTCCCCTCGCTGTGCCAATATGGACGTGTTTTTCGAGTGTTTTCCTCCCGCTGGGTCTCCAGTGGTGGAGTGACCTTCCCATCCTTGTCAAAAATCTTATCTCGACTCCTCGGTTGAAAAAGTCAGCTCTACAAGAGGCACTTAATGTTTTCAGTGTCTCTCTGCTGCTTTTTTTTTTCTTGCTTTCAATAGCAGCTTGTCTCGGCTTTTATCTCTTCGCTTCGGCTCTTGATCCTGCAGGATCATCGTCAGTTCATCGGAATATTTGTGGTGTCTCCTGTCGGGGTGCCGTGGTTGTGAACTCTCCAAGCCTCGCCATCGGTGGCTTTTAATGTCAGCATTGAACTGATGTACTGCTACGACACATAAATACAGGATGTCATTAAATATGTTAACATAAGCAGTGATACACGCAGGGTCAGCGAGGACCAGGAGAACGGATGGGGCTTGAAAGACTGCCATGCATCTGTTCGGGCCAAGGTCAGGTCAACCGGCCCTGGAAAGTATTCGTCCTGCTATTTTTGCTCCCACGTTGCATCATTCACACCTATCGCACGAGATATTGATTTTGTCATTCATCACACTGTGGAAACATAATCTCAAGGAGCACTTCAGATAACCAAGGAATAGTTTTAGTGATTTAATAAGCTGCAAAAACCGACAGATCTCAGCGAGCAGTCAAAGCCAAACACAGAATTGTGCTTTATATATTCAGTATTTTATATTATATATAACTATATAATTAAAAAACAGCAGCTGCTGGTCCTGGCAAAGAAATACTTTGTCACATGACCTCAAATTTCTGTTTTTACCAAGCGGTAACCGCCGTGGCTGTGAAATGAAACTAAAAACTGCAGTTCCTCAAACGTCCACTTGAGGCTGGCTGCAGAAGTGAGTCAGTCCCCATAAGTCCCCATGTTAGACAGCAGAAATAAACATGTTTACAGCCTGGTACTCTGTAGCTAATTTCCCCGTTCATGACGACTGTACTGAGGGTGTATTTATACAGAACTGGTTGTTATCTTCACTTTTACTGTACAAACATTCGCGTGGTGTCAGTGTTCTCATCGTGGAGACGGTGATAGAGTACGAGCTGCCTCTTCTTCTCTCTGGAATTCATGACAGATATCGCTGAAGCTGAGCGACGTCTGTCAACAAGTTCCTTTATTTTTAAATCCTGAAACGTTCACACATACATCAGCTATCATGACAGTGAGGCAGTGATTTCTGCCCGCCCGCTGACAGTGTAGCTGGCAGCTTTCATCCAGTTCCCTCTTCTTTCTTTACACGTTTCTGTAACTCTCTTTCAATGTTTATTTAAATTTATTTTATTATTTTCTACGTCGTACAAACACTGAAGACATCAAATCTATGAAAGAGCACACGTGGACAGAGTATGTAATATTTCTGTGTCTGCACATGACGATAAATTCAAACTTTCTGATGTTTTCTGGACTGACCGACCTTCAGCTGTTCATAACATGGATGACTATAGTTGATGACCTCAAACAGATTATCATAATCTGAGAGCAGAGCGAGAAAATCTGTAATCTAAAAAATCAAACATCTTTAAAAGTCTAAAGTCTTCTTTGGCCGTGATGTGACCACGTGCAGATCTTTACTCGCTCGTTTCATTTCTAAACCCTAAAAAACTCAAATGATCCATGCTGACGCTGCGGCTTTGAGTTTCCTCCCCTCCTGCTGTCAGCGCCTTGTCCATCGTTAGCTCTAAACCCGTCAGTAACTCTGACACCTTTGCTGCGTTTCTTTTCCCCGCAGATCAATTTCATTTTCCTCTTCAACATCGTGAGAATCCTCATGACCAAGCTGCGAGCCTCCACCACGTCAGAGACCATCCAGTACAGGTAAATCTAACGAAGCCCGCTCGGCTCAGACCTGCAGAGCTTCTCCTGCATGTACACACCTTAAATAATTCAAACTGCATCGGCCTCCGTCTTTCTGTCACGGCTGTCTGATCGCCGCTCTGCTCATCTGCAGGAAAGCTGTGAAGGCGACTCTGGTCCTCCTCCCTCTCCTGGGTATCACTTATATGCTGTTCTTCGTCAACCCGGGGGAAGATGAGATCTCTCAGATCGTCTTCATATACTTCAACTCATTTCTGGAATCCTTCCAGGTACGATGAAGGTTTGAAGACAAACAGCGCGTGATGTGTGGGTGTATTTAAAGACAGCATTGTTACCGTGTTCCTCTCTCTGATTGAATGAACACTATGTGAGTGATTGAAACAGAGTTTTTGATTATGTTTTTGTTCCTCTCCTCCTCCTCCTCCTCCTCCTCCTCCTCCTCCTCCTCCTCCTCCTCCTCCTCCTCCTCCTCCTCTCACAGGGCTTCTTCGTCTCAGTATTTTACTGCTTCCTAAACAGTGAGGTAAGCACATTCTCATCCACGTATTGATCCAGCAGCTTCAGTTCTTCCTGTTTTCGGACCGTCTCTCTCTCTCTCGAGGCGCTCCACTCTCTCTTTTGGTGGCTGTCGCTGTGTTCGTTACTGCAGCGTGGAATTGAGTGCTAAAGCTCGAAGCACTTATATTTAGGGCACAATTAAGACTTGTCATCTGCTGACATTAAGTGACATCACTCTCTACGCTTTATGACAGTGTCAGCCTTAATTTGGTTCTGCTGAGAAATCAGGGGTGAAACTGTCTTTAAATAGCACAGAAATATTAATATGCATGCATGCCAGAGTGCTACTTTACGTTCAATGCATGATGCATGATTAAATTACTACGACTAGTAGTAGTTGTCATGTTAATTTGAGTATTGTTGTTGTGTATTAGCAGTTTTTAAAGATATTTCTTAAATCTTCCATTTAACTTCAAAAACAAGAAGTGCTGCTTCGTACCTGAACACATTCATCAACAAATCTTCCATCTTTCTTTTTCCTTCGTCCAAAACACACAGCCCGCTCCTCCTCCTCCTCCAACCTCAGTCTTATCTGCAGCGTCCCTCCCTCCTCCTCTCTTTGCACAATCGCTCCAGATGTTTCCTCGCAGCTAACAGGCTCATCAGCGCAAACAATTATTTCATCGTTTAGCTTACTTTAACACAAAACACTTGACAGAGGTGAAACGTTTGTTACAGAAGACGCCGGAGGATCTTAAATCAGGAATAAACCAAACAAGAGAGGCTACGGTGATGCTAGCAAGCTCTGTGAGGGCTGCTTTCCAAATGACACTGAGGGAAGGAGTTCAAGGATCTTTGTTCACAAATGATAGGAAAATGGTGCGTGAGTCGGGCGGGCAGGTTGGTGCGGCGTCTGCAGTGCTCATTCTGTCTACGTTCCAGTCCTCACCGACATCAACGAGCTTTGGTCGGTGACCAAAAGAGCTCGGGCATCCGGAGGGAGCTCGAAAGGAGCCAGCAGAGGAGGCTTGTGCATGTGATTAGGATGCCTCCAAAGTCCAACTGGGAGAAGACCCAGAACCAGCTGGAGGGACTACATAGCCCATCGGGTCCTCCAGGAGGAGCTGGGATGTGTTGCTGGGTAGAAGGACGCCCTGCTAAACCTGCTGCCACCGTGACTCAACCCCGGATAAGAGGAGGAAAATGGATGGATGGATGTCAGGAAGCTAACGTACTCAATGAGATGATGGAGGGTCACATTAGGGTTTCCATTTCAGCGTGGAAAACTCAGGGACACCTTGCCAGCGGCCCCCGGGGGGACACAAATCAAGCGGGCAGGGCGTTCTCCCCCCATGAGATGTTGTGTCAGACATTTTAAGTTTTAAGCACCAATTCGCCCTTTAAAGTCTCAACTTTAAAGTCCTCTGCTTCTCTCAGCATGAACGCAAAAGACATAAAGAGTCAAAGAGAGTGTGCGCAGGTCCAAAAGGACAGGAAGCTTCACCTCTGGCAGATCGATGTCCGATTGATTGGTATTGTCTTACAGCGCATCATCGTCTCTTATGTCTAATTTTAACTTCAGCACGAGGAAGCATGATGGAAGATTAATTTCCAGCGGGTGGGTTCACCTCTGCCGCTCCATCATCCCTAACACGGACCCATTTATGTCTTTTTTAGGTGGGTCAGATCTTTAGGGGGAGATTAGCAGGTCAACACTAGAAACCACCAAGAAGTGGAGTACATCATCTGAGGCTGCGTCCAGGTTTTGTCTTGAAAGTTGTAACACAGATTTGGTGCAAAATGATGATTGAAAAAATGGTCCAAAAGGAACACTGAGAGAAAATCCATGCTGTGGTTTGACCTCAAAAACATTTAATATTCGGAGATGTAGCCGAACTTTGGAGGTTATTTTGCTTCATTGCTGACAGGTCTCAGGTCTTCTAGCTTCATGTAACACCGACGTCTTCGGTTTAGCTTTAACTGAGCCCAGTGCAGCCTCTCAAAGACGCTCACGTCGGCCGAAGACATCCACTTTTTTTCCAAATGAGCTTCGAGGACAAGAAAATACAGAAAGTTTCTCACATCAGAAAACTCAGTAAGAAAAGTTTGTGCTCATTCATCAGCCGCAAAAGGAAGCTGATTTGAAAAAATAGATTTTTCTTTGAGTTTCAAAGGACAGCTCGAGACTCAAAAGTGTGAATCATCTACCTCCCTGCTCCCCCGAGTTTGGATCGATACCCGTTTGGCTTTGACTACAACCTGTGAAACACTGCCTGATGTCGCTGAAGCAGCCTAATCGCGCCAAATGAGCCGGAAAGTGGGCATAAAATTAATTCCATTATCGTGTGACCTTCCCGCCGCGATAATGAGGATTATGTTAAATCTTAAGCTTTAATCAAGACGTCCCGCTGCTCGTCAGCTGATGTTTCAGTCAGTCAGACGCGGCTCCGTCGGCGCTCAGAGCCTCACACAGAATAATCATTACCTTACAAGATATCCCAGGAGATGGATGTAACATCAGCTGACTGCTGCCCTTTGATAAGCGTCCCACACCGCGTGGATGATGAATGAATATCTCATCATAAAGCGTGTTGTAGCTCCAACAAGGGGCTTAAACAGCATGTGTAGCTTACAGGGAATATTGATTTAGTGTTTTCTTACCGGCTGGAAGAAGCAGAGAAGCTGAGGGAAGAAATGAGACAGATGAACAAAGGATACCGGGGGTCACATTCAGGAGAGGAGGAAAACATTTAGCACGCAAACACAGCGATCTTCCTCGGAGCCAAACATAACGCCGGTTAGCGCGCTGATGAATTGAGCTGCGAGACATTATCGTCAGTTAAAATGAGGTTTTGGTGTTTCATAAAGTGGATTGTGATTCCTGGAGGGATGCGGAGTGGGACACACAGGACGATTGATTTTGGAAGTGGGAGTGAGAGAGGACGGACCCTTTTTAATCATCATTAAAATGATTTATGGCAGGTTGTTACTATAGATAGTGTTTACAGAATATATTAAATATAGGAAGAGGAGCTGCAATCCAAAAGTCAAAACTTTGAGATGTTAAACTATGAGTCAGAATGTTTGTTTATCTGAGTTGAAATATTGATATTTATGTGCAGCTGCTGTTAGTCGACGGTGTTGTAGTACTCAAGCTCGGAGACACTTTTTAAAGGTCTCAGAATCGACTGCGTCTTTACTCGGTCTTGTCTCGATCACGGACGACGAGGACTCAACAGTAATGTCTAGTTTGTTCCAACACAGTTTCATGATGAACTGAAAATATTTTTGCACGTCATCCTGTCGAGCAGAAAATGTATCAAACATTCGTCCTTAAACTGCTGATCAGAGCATTTATAAACTCATTTATTTGCATGTAACAGACGGAGCTAACATTGCCGAGCAGAAACAAACATGTCTCAGACAATATGAGGTCACATTCAGTGTTTTATTCATCATCTGACTGCGTCCTCCTGGTTTGTGGTCGACAGGTCCGGTCAGCTGTGAGGAAGCGGTTCCACCGTTGGCAGGAGCAGCACTCCATCCGAGCCAGGATGACCCAGGCCATGTCCATACCCACTTCACCTTCACGGGTCAGCTTCCACAGCATCAAGCAGTCCACGTCGCTATGAGGGAGAGAGTTCAGCTTCGTCCCGGTGACGTACTTTTGGGAGCTGTCGTCATTTTCTGCCACATCACTGGAGTACACTAAAACACTTTCTGAGCTGGGGCACGGCTCGAGAGAGAGAGAGAGAGAGAGAGAGAGAGAGAGGCTGCATCAGTCTCCGAAACCTCAGGAGGGACATTATACAGAGTTTTCAGGAGAAAATGGATGGGGACGGGGAGAAAGGACACTGCAGACTTTATGAAACGAGAGGTTAGTGGATCAAGAGATGGGCGTGACCAAGCTGGATCTGTGCGACTTGGAATTTGGGTGTGAATGTACAGCACTCCATATTCTTTAACGTCTGCCTGCCACAGCAGCTCTCCGTTGTTTTCCTGCTTGTTGCACACTTTTTATTTTTGCTATCTTACATCAGTGAAAACTCGGAGCTCGTGACGCTGGACTGCACTGAACTGGATTCCAACCCAGCAGACAATGTGCTGCGTCGGCAGTGACTACGTTATATTATGAGTTTTTTTTTTATTATTTCGCTGTCACAAACAGTCGTCTGGTCGTCGTGTTTGATCATTTTGTGCCGTCCTCTTTTTCCTCTGTTCTCAGTCGGCTTGGTGCAGTAGTGCTACTTTCATCGACTTTCCAGAAAGTTTAACACATTCCATCGTTTCTACCTGAAGAGTTTTGTTCCAAAACAACACGCCTGTCCTCACGACAGGTATGACCTGTACGTTACCTGGGTCAGTGGAAGGTTTAACTTCCCTTCTGGGAATTAGATGAGAGGATTAATACCACTGCGTTACATAGAAACTGCTGTCTGTTGTTATTTGTTGACTCCAGTTTGAGAGTGTAATCCCACAGATGTACTCGAGTATTTGTTCTGATCATTACTTATGACACAACTCACAGACAGTCAGCGAGTTTCCTTTTAGAAAATTTGGACATGAAGTGGAATAATTCAGGTTTCTCGCATATTAAACTAATTGCAGGAAATATTTGATGCAAACTGGACGTGTCATTTAAACCTGCAGTGTTTTATTCACCACAACAAGCTTTAAACTCAACTTTGACATGTTATCATCAAAGCAGACGTTAGCACGGAGCGACACATTCTTCTAAAATCTTTTATTTTTGTGTCCACCCGATGAATGTAAGCCCGATGTTAGCGCTGAGCTCCTGACGGAAATATACCTCTTCAGTGGCTAACTTTTCTCTGTTAGCTGTTTGTGCAGCTGCCTGCTGGGAACCAAAACTGGCTGGTAAACCAAAACACTGAGCTGAAAGACGCTAAAATGCTGCAGAAACAAGGGAAAGTGCATAATTGAGACATAAATATAACACACATTTGACTGAATGTTCATTAGTGCAGCTTAAGTTAAGGACCACTCACTAGCTTTTTCTCCGTGGTGACTGACAGCTCCAGGAAATCAAATATTTTCGTGTTTTTCTGGAACAAAACTCTTCAGCTAAATAAAGAGACTTACTGTTGCTGCCAGGAGAATCATTAGATATTTAAATTAGACCCGCTCATTCTCGTATCTGTTAAGTGACTTTGGTTCTGTTGACTCGCCGCATGACATCTGAGCTACGCAGTAACTCGCTGATTTATTGTGTATATATACATATATCTATAAATTCTAGAGCCAGTGAAGTCGTCACAAATATAAACCAAATAAAAACAAAAAAAACACACACACACAAACCACACACTGTGAATCATGTGGGCACATTATCCATGTGATCAGCAATTCACAGTCCACATTCCTTCGATACCAGTATGCCTAGCACACGTGCGTTTATATGAACTGCTGTTGTAAATGAACCTCATCATCTTTTTTGTCTCCCCCTTCCAAAAAAACAAAAAACAAACAAACAAAAAAACATGATTTTAACCCTTTTCAAGTGATGTGTGATGAAATGTCAGAGGAGTTCACATGCCACTGTGATGTGTATTATTCTAATGTCCATCTGTTGTGACTGAGCAGCTGCTTCCTGAGCGATGGGAGGATTTTTTGGATGCACAAACAGCTCAAATTAAAGAGTTATCGTGCACTTTTGGATGTAAAGTTGCCCAGAAAGAGAAGTCAGTTCAGACGTGAGCAGGAAAGAGCAGCGCCTGATGCTGACGGTGGTGACGTGTTTTCATTCCAGCACGGTCAAAAAAAGAAGAAGATTATTAACACTGACTCCTTCATGTGGTACATAAATATGTGGTGGTCAATCAAAAATCACAAATGTAATTCACGATATTATTTATTACTATTTATTTTCAATATTGTTATTTTCATACTTGAAAAGATGTGAAGAGATAAATAAACTGTGTGTTGCATTTGACTGAATGAAAAATTTAACAAACATGTCAAGTGAAGTTTATTTATAGCGAACGCTCTTTCTTATACAAAAATACACATCGAGCTCGCGTTACCGGCTCTAAAGGCAGAGCTCAGGATCACAGTGCCATTTGTCTCCAGCGTCTCCTGAGACAAAAGCAAACAAGAAATACATTTTGAGCATCGTGTGATCCTTTTAAGCTTTGTGTGTGTGTGTGTCTCAGAGGGGGAGCACAGCTGAACATCAGCCTTTTAAATAAGATCCTTCTGCTCAAATGAACATTCGCCGTTTTTCCTTTTTTTTTCCTCTTCCCATGACCGGGAACGAGAGGAAGGAGTCGTTCCTGCTTCCAGTCTGTGATGCCATGCCAGAGCTCCAAAACTGAATAAAATAAATCATTTCAAAGGGTCACAATACGTGTTGTGATTCAGAGCTCGGTACTGTGAAGCTGCATTGGATGTGAAGTTACATGTAAACACTGGCCTGCAGAGCGGCTGCAGGCGGATTCAGCTCTGCAATCAGGGTGTGTGTCATTGTCACAGTTACTCACTGATTTAATTCTTCCTCTCATTCATTGAACAGTCAGAGTGACTCCGACGGTTGCATAATGACACTGCTGCTGATAGTAAGTAACATTACATGAGAGGCTGTGCTTTAACGTCATTATTGGCACGGCAGTGCCATAATGAATTAAAGCACACCCTCTCGTGTAAAATTATGATTATACAGCAATTACCAGCTTCAATAAAATCTGACATTAAGATGTGTCGTATTTTGGGCCAACTTGCTCTGAAATAAAAAAAAGAATTAGCTTGCCGCGTCTGTTACGATCTCAGTCGCGGCAGCAGTGAAGCTCAGCTTGGTGGGTCTGATCTAAAAATGTGAATCTGAAGTAGACACGTGACTGTGAAGGCATCCAGCTGTTTGCTGGTAGCGACCCCCTCGCCTCACCAAGTGTGGATGAGAAACTACAGTGGCTGCAAAAAGTTTTACAGTGTGGGGTGCAAGAGGACCTGCGTCGTACAGATATAACCTGTAGACATATTTAACAGTCTCTAAGGTAACAAAAACATGAGTTCTTCTTTTCAGGTGGTTGTGAACTAATGAAAAGAGAGTTATGAATATTATATTCTGTAGACGAACTTCCTAAATCAGAAACACTGGACCTTTAAGGCCGTAATCAAATTAGTTGTTCTTCTTTGTGCTCTTCCTGTGTGAGTTTGGTAGCATTAATCATTGAATCCCTGAAGGGGATGAGAGGTTGGAGTGGTCAAAAAACACTAACCTGATTAGTCTTGGTGGTGGTGGTGGGGAAGCACTGTTTGACAGCACAGATGACAAGCTGTTTCCGCTCTCACAACAAGGCAATTCAGCAATGCAGTTGGAGGAAAATCAATACACGTCCAGCATCGGCTTGATTTAACCTCTCGAACCTCACTGACCTGATGGCGAGTCTCTAAACAAACTCATGCTGTGCAGTCAGACGTCATTCAGACTCACAGAAGTTTACTTCTACAGCTCTGCTCTCCAAAGATACCTGATACGTCCAGATCAGTTTAGGGAAAATGCATAGAAATGATGCACAATCTCAACATGTTGAACATTTCCATTTGATTGAACGATACAGACAAAAACAGAGTCTTGACTGCAGTACACTCTATAAAAACAGTTCTTTAAACCTCCTCTTCCTCGCATGAAAGAGAAATGACTGTGACCACGAAATGCCCAAAAAATGAAAAGTTCTTGAGCCGATGTTTAAACCGAGCAGCAGCCTCTGTGGCCGGGAAGTGAAGCCAGTGGAGAAACGCTAAAAAATATGCAGTCCCTCTTCTCCACTTGAGGCTGGTTCCAGAAGTGACTCCAAAAGTCAAAGCACCGCCAGTCATCTACATCTCTGCTGATATTTAGATTAGCTGGGAGGTTGTTGGAGTACATCCAACATGGGTGACGTCGCTCACGTGCTGTCCACTCTTTATACTGTCAGTGGATTCAACGTGGAAATATTAATAAACAAATGTTTATATAATGCAAATGAATGATCTCAAAGACAAAAATGATTTACAGTAAATCTGTGAGGAACTCGATTATAAATTGTTCCTTGCAGAAGTAAAACTGTTTCTCCTGGCATCAGCATGAAGAAGGTTCAGACTCAAACCTTGTTTAAACATCATGTGGCTTCAATGAAGAGCTGGATGAAGCTGACACAGATTATAAAACATGTTTGACAGCATGGAATGACTTTAATCTTTGCAGAGCCAAAGACATGTTCATGACGAGGAGCCATCTTGACGATCTGGAGGTCTGTCCCATGGGGGAGCTGTCATGCCAACGGGCTCAGTGCTGTGTTTATATGCATGAGAGTCCAGCTTGTAAGATGCTTACTGCAGTAACCAGTGCACATGTACACAACATAAACAACCCAATGAGCTCATGGTGCTCCAGTATGGGAAACCCAGCGAGCCCGACTGTGCCTCACACTGAATGCATGCAAACATCTTAATTAATAAGCCACTTGTTTGGCCGTGGACTGTTTGGCAGGAGTCGCGGTTGGACGTTCTTATAATTGGTTTATTTGTGACAATAAACAGTGCAGCCCAATTAAAAACGTAACCTCCTCAACCCCACCGACTATTCAATACGCTCGTCACTACAAACTCCCACTGTGGACAAACTAGACGACAGCATTGAAATACATCTCTCTGATTCACAGCCAAATGCAAATAACATGACACACAACACACAAGAGTTTGCTTTCATGAAGAAAAAGACATTATTATGCTGATGAGAGTCTATTGTTGCACCTGTGGTATGGTAATTGGATGATGCTTTATGAGAAGGACAAATATCATCCACACATACAGGCAGGCCGAGTACGTTTCATCATACACGGAGAATAAAGACCTTGAACTACTCGTTTTCTATTTTTTCCATGAATATAATCTCTGATATGTTTTTGATATAATCATGCCTTTGGGAAGATTCAGGATCTGCTTTTTGCAGATGATGTGGTTCTGTTGGCTTCATCGGACTGTGACCTTCAGCTCACACCGGGGCGATTAGCAGCCAACTGTGAAGCGGCCAGAAGTTTGAGTTCATGCTTCTTGGCTGGAAAACGGTGCAATGCTTCCTCCGGGTTGGGAGCGAGCTGCTGCACCAAATGAAGGAGTTCAGGTATCGTGGGGTCTTGTTCAGGAGTGATGGGAAATTGGAGCGCAAGATGGCCCAGCCGGTTGGTGCGGTGACGTTGTACTGGACCGGTTCAGAGGGAGCTGAGCTACAAGGGAAAGCTCTCGATCTTCCAGTCCATCTATGCTCCAACCCTCACCTATAGTCATGAGCTCTGGGTAGTGAGCTAAAGAATGAGATCATAACAGCAGTTGAAACCAGGATGGATGGAAAAATGTTTCTTTGAGACAGAACGTCAAACGTTTTTGCTCTTTCATTTCATTTGAACAGGTTTGTGGTGACCTTGTCAGGGAGGCAGGAGAGTTTCAAGTCGAGTGCTCTTCAGTACAAAACAAAACAAAACACTACAAGTGATACAGAACGAGAGCAAATATCTGCACACCAACAGCAGAAAGTGTTCAACAAGAATATTTTGTAATAAAAACTTTTGTTTAAAAATTGTCAGAGCGAGTTTTTATATCTCCAACATGTAAACGTCTTCATTTCTGCTGTGAAGTTTTCAACATGGGGGCTTATGGAGACTGACTCACTTCTGGAGCCAGCCTCAAGTGGACATTTTTTTTTTGGCACTCCTGTGTTGGCTCCACTTCACAGCCGAGGAGAATGCCGCTTGGTTGTGAAGCTCAGTGTGGTCGCTCTGGCCGGCCGCCTGCCTCCCGGCTAATCTAAAAATGGGCAAAGGATGTGGATTGTCCAAAGAAGACAGGTCACCTCTGGAGCCGGCCTCAAGTGGACGCTCGAGGAACTGCAGGTTCTGGCACGTCGACGTTGGCTTCATTTCACACGGAGGTTGCTGCTTGCTGGGCACTCATCACCGGAGGCTGCTGTATAAACAGATAATAAATTGTAACATTGTAAAACATGAAATATGTCTTCACAGGAGGAGTTATAATCGCTGCTGCCAAATACTGTACGTTAATAAACCCGACATCTGCTTACAGCTATATCAGAGTGTGTTAATTCACATTTACTAAATGTTATCTGTGGATAATCAATGCTAAATGTGAGAAATTAGACTGAAGTGTTGGTGGAAATATGACGATAACTGAATTAGTTCATCAGACTGAGAACAAGCTGCATGTTTGGTGATGATGTTACACGTGATGTTTCAGCACCATCTAGTGTTGTTTCTCTACAACTGCATTTAGACAGTTGACCTCTTTAAATAGGAGTTTTCTAATATAAGGCCAAATTAAAGGAACAGAACATCTGCAGACATTTTAGGTGGCGCAAAGGAAAAACAGGAAACAACTCATGATGTGAACTCAGAGTTGATTATGCTAATAAGGTGATGCTGGTTCCTCTGGAGCATTTTGTAACTGTCTTTTTACTTGTAGCCAAAGAGACCTTCAAAAGGTGTGAGTCACTCCTACTGTGATCCTCAGGAATGTTTCCAAGGTACATCACGGTGAACGAGAAGTCAGATCTCAGCTCCAAATGGCCAGAAAATGTGAGCCTGGTGAAACTGATCCACACACCCTCCAGCAAGAGCACTGAGACCCACTAAATTTGAATCTTTGGTTACATCTGAACTCTCGTCTCTCATACAAACACACACTGATGCTGCAGCAGGTGATCGTGGATGCCAAGAGAGTTCATGGGTGAAGCTGCTGAAAAAAAGATGGAGCGTCGATGAGACTTAAGGAAGATGGAGAGAAATCAATGAGGGAAACGCTCCAGATGTGAGCTGAGCTATTATTAGCTGAGCTTAGTCATGCTGGAGATGAAAATGGACGTGCTTAAAACAACATACATCAATAATGCAACACAGACAAGTCCACGTTCTGATCTGTGGTCCATCACAAGTTCACCAGGACACTGTGTGTGTGGTGTGTGTGTGTGTGTGTGTGTGTGTGTGTGTGTGTGTGTGTGTGTGTGTGTGTGCGCGTGTGTTGTCAGTCAGGGCCTTTACAGTCAAGCATATTATGGATACATGTTACCATACATACAGTATGTATAGAAGCTATGGTCTCAGTGTGTGTTGGACTCAAGGCCGAGCCTTGTCTCTGTAGATATTCATGCATCTCAAGGTGCAGCCGGGGTGAGGTGGAGTTGGAACCTTTGCTTCAAAAGGAGCCAGCTGAAGTGGTTCGAGCATCTGATTAGGATCTTCATGGAGGCGTCGTCCAGCTGGGAGGGGGCCACGGAGCAGACCCAGGACCTGCTAGCCTGAATACTCTGGGATCCCCAGGAGGAGCTGCAATGTGTTGCTGCCCTGCTAAACCTTGCTGGGAACCATCACTTCACATTAGCTCTGTTCTCCAGAAAGCACAACAGAGGAGTTCAACCTGCCAAAGCGAGTGATGGTGCTCTTCTCCACCTCCATTACTGAGTCCTCACCTCCTCCATCACCATCTGGTACAGTGCTGCCACTGCCAAGGACAAGTACAGACTGCAGCGTGTCATTTGGTCTGCTGAGAAGGTGATTGGCTGCAACCTCTTCAGGACCTGAACTCCTCCAGGACTCTGAGGCGGGCTGGAAAGACTGTGGCTGACCCTCACCACCCCGGACACAAACTCCCCTCTGACAGGAGGACCAGGACCAGAACCTCATACTGACCTGAACGTTTTTTTTTAATTGCTGCCTCATCAACGAGGCCTGAGCCCCACTGACCTACACACAGTACAGCTTTTAATGTTTTCACCTTCAGAACATATTGTACATATATTTTTATTGTTTACATTTTTTACTTAACGTTTGTTATGTACCAGAAACACCAACACAGATTCCTTGTATGAGAAAACCTGATTCTGACTCCGATGTTGGCTCACTGGAGTCTCTCCTGCTCTAAGCAACAGACCCTTAATTACTATCATTGGAAACACCTGCCTGTACTACTCTGTGTCAAAATGGTTATTGAGGTAAAACCTGAATGCAGGACTTCATTTACTTGTAAGTAAAGTCTCCTGCGACTGTTCTGGGTTTATATCATTAGATGACTCGTGCATTAATGTAAATCAGTAATACAGTACTACAAAAAAAAACAGTAATACAAATAAATTCAGATTATTTTTATAAATTAAAGGAAAGACGTTTGAGAAGCTGGAACTATGAGCTGCTGACTGAAACATTCATCAAAATGTTGCCAATTAATTTTCTAATGGACTAATTGATTAATTGATTAATAATTTCAGCTGCACGTGGTCAAACAAATCAAACTGTTAATTTTGTATCTTTATTTGAAAAGTACAGCACTTGAGTAAAAGTACTCAGTTACATTGCATCACTGGAGGTGATGCTGTCTGAATGTCTTCCACTGTCTGATTTGCATATTAATAACACTGACGTCGTCATTAAAGGGGAAAGCCTTTAACACACACAGGTAAAGATGGAGCTGAGTTTAGGTAAGAAGTGACAGATGAGCTGAAGCCGACAGTGTAGAACGGTGCAGTAAATAAAGCAGCTTGATAAGTTTGGGTGAGTTTTCACTCCCACATGTCCTCCCTGTGTTTGTAGCTGCGTACTCCAACTCAGGCCTCAGCTGTGAAGCTGGCATGGACGTGGGGTGGAGGTTATTTCCATTCAGTATTTATGTTTGGAGATGATTCAAATAGGTCAGCATGACTGACAGTACATGGGAGGAAGCCTCATCACTACATGGAAACTTCTTGAGGACTGTCTCAGTGCACTGACGGATACTGCAAGCCTGGATATTCATCCCAGTGGCCCAATACTGCCTCTCTCTACACCTCCATCCATCCTCCGTCCCATGGCATACATCTGTCTCCTGTCTGCCCAGCTCCACCTTAAAGTCCACTCTTTTAAAGTAAATGTCCCCTCTTGTGTCTCCTGTCCTACTTTGGGTCAAAGATGGAGACACCCACACCGTCCAAACCTCAGCCCACCAGCAAAATCTGTTTAGCATTTGATGCAAGAAATAACATCAAATTAAACATGTTGAACAAACTCATCTGCATCCATCAGCGGCGTCTGCTCGCGTTCTGTGCCGTGCTGTTAAAAGCAGTGCTTCATTTCTGAGTGAAGTCTCACAGACAGAGCATGAAAAATATTAGATATTGTAGTTGCAGTGAGTGAAAATACATCAGGTTGGAGTGTGAGTAGCTAGCATGCGTGCGGTGTAAACAACACTCGTGTGACGGCGCAGCGTGAGCCGCCGTTTATAAGTGATGTGGAGCTTGTGGGACTCAAGTAAACATTTTCAAAAGGGAACAATATTTTTTTGGATAATGAAGTTTCGTGCTATGAACTTTCGTCCACATTTCCGCTGTACGGGCATTTGCGAAGACTGACAGCCGCGTGAGCCAATAGGAAGCCTCGAATTGAGGCGTCGACCAATAGGAGCGCGGGGGACGGTTGTTATCAAGTCGTAAACGGTTAGTAACAGGACAGGCAGGTAAGTAAGATTTTGTCTTGTTATTTTGTCAAAATTAATGCACGGCGCGCTTGTTGGGAAAAAACACTGATTTGGTTAAACCTTCGGATGTTCGTCTGGAGGTGGTTGGATTTTTTTGGCACACTTTAATAGCAAACGTGCAAAAAACGGCAGTCATTGAGAAGTCAGTGCGGGATCGGGGGAAGCAAACAAGCTAGCGAACGTTAGCTTAGCCCGAGCTAGCTGCGCTGGCTGCTATTGGCCAGCCTCTCGGCGTTAGCTCGCTACGTCGGCTAACGTTAGCTCCCCAACTAGCGTCGGGAGAAAGTAACTGTTAAACTGTGTCACAGAAATCACTGGCGACGCGTTCCTGGACGCGATAGTCAATAAAGAACCCCCCCGCACAACTTTGCCTTTAAAAAGTCGAGCTCAGTGTTAAAATTGTTGAACGTTTAAAACTTTTTCATTATAAATTTGCAGCGATAACGTTCGTGTAGGTTGGTTAACGTTAGCCAGCTAGCGCTAGCTCGCCAACTGGACGTGAAAAAAAATCATTGAGACTCACGTCCCTGCCAAGACAGCTGACAACTTCATTAACCGAGCCTGGCTCTGTCCTGAAATGTTAAAATAAGGTTGAACTAATGTTTGTCTGTTTTGTTTTTAGCTGTCGTGTAACTGGAGTCATGGCCCCTTGGATTACTGAGTACTGGAGTATTTCAACAATGGAGTTAAAGGTATTCCTAAACACATTGTTATTGTATTTGTGTGTTTCTGACGGATCCGAAAGGCGATGCTCTCCATTAGTATGACCCAAAACAAGACCGAGGCTGCGGATACAAAACGTGCCTGACATGAGTTGCCTTTTTCGGGCTGACCCCCAAAGGAACAGCTGCAGGAAGGAGCCACACACTCAGCCCATGTGGAGGTATTTGAGACCAAAAACATGCTGGATGGATTACATGTCCCAGCAAGTGTGGGCACACCTCAGGAGCGGCCAGGAGGAGTTCGAAGATGTGGCTTTAGGCGACTTTACATAGCCTGTTGCTTTTTTTTCTTTCTTTTTTTAAAACCTGCAGCAGGATAAGAAGACGGATGAAGCAGACAAGGATAAATACAGCTCACTGGATAACTGTCAGACATCTGTAGTTTGCTTCCAGGGACTTTCATATAGATATAAATTTGTCATGAGTTTCAAAACAGGCGGTAGATGGTTCCTCTCCCTATCTCGTTCACACATTGATAATTACTTATTTATTATGCATGTCTGCTCTGGTAGTCTGATCATGCACATGCAGGACCTGTAGAAAACAGTGGTGTCTTATCAGAGAGCACTTATCTAAAACATTTCTAGTGATCACAAGGTTTTAATCAACATTTCTGCGTCAAAGGATGCAGTGCTGTAAACATCTAATCTACAATAAGTTACTTCCTGGGAAGTCCTTGAGTGTGCAGCAGCTGTTAGAGATAAACAGGATAAGCTAAAGGGAAAGGACAAGTAGAGGCAGAAATTTAAACTTCATCAACAACAGACCAGACATATCACTAATAATATAATAACTAATCTACATAGCAACATACCACTGATGTCAGTTACAACAGTGCTTAAGCCTGTAAAATGAAAATGTGACTTGGTATGACAGAACATATTTCCCACCATCGCAGTGTGACGCCACACTTTATTATGAGTCATGACAAATTCTGAACAAACTGAAACATCAACAAACTGAAAAAGTTTCACTTCTCCAAGTGTTCTTATCAGTCAGTGCACACAAGCCTCAGCAGCTGAATTCTAATACCGGCCTCATACACACACAAACACGCTGTGAAATCTAATTTATAGTTAGTCAGGAGTACGACAAAGCAGTAAAATGTACTACAGTCTAAAACATGAGGCAGAGTACTCTGTAGTGCAGACTCATGTGTTTATGACGCCACATCAAACCAGCAAAATTCTTGTTAACTTATAAAACTATTTAATGTATTTGAAATAATACCCAGCCCTGCTCAGTGCTGTCAGAAGCGGTTTGTGGTGCTTTTGTAATACAATCTAAAATATTAATATCTTAATCTGAAACCTCTTAAAGGTCAGCTTATTGTACTTCATTTTATTGGTATTCTGTGCGCCGCTGCAGGTTCAGTGATCAGTGGAGGTGTGGTAGGTCTTCTTTTATACAAATCAGGTCTTACTTGTTCACGGCTGATGGTGTCAGGTGGAGAAGTGCTCCTTCATGTGGACACTGGCTGCATGTTCACAGAGGTTTGTTTTAGTGGTGGGTGAGCTAGTTCCTGTGAAAAGTGACATTAGAGCTGGGCTGTCTGGACCACTGACAGTATCAAGACAGACAGACAGGTCTGTAACGCTGACAGTATAAAGACAGACGGGTCTGTAACACAGACAGTATAAAGACAGACAGGTTTGGACTCGGTTTTGAAAACAGGGGCCAGTCTTTATTTATTATTGTCCTCTCAGAGAAGCAGATCACCCCTGTATTATAAATACATATTAGTTATAGGTAATTCTCAGTACATTTGTTATTACAGGTGTGTGTGGTTAAATAAGGCAGTGTGTGGACTCACACAGCAGCATTAGCTGCACCACAGCCCGTCTAACAAGTGCAGCACTGACATTGCGCTATGTTTTGGAAGACAATGCCCTCCTGTGGTATCTTCTTTTGAGCTTTTATGTCGTTTCTTATCTGCCCTTTACTCTAGTGGTGAGTATGAGAAATGTCTCCCGCCTACCAGCGAGCAACTCACACTCACGCATACGCACACACACGCACACACACACACACACACACACACACAGCCCTTCTATGTTTGTCAGACTGAAATCCGAGGGAGCGGAGCTAGCCGCCATTTTCTAAGCGTCTCTCCCTAAAACGAGAGAAAAGGGCTCGCGTCAAACTGCCATCTGGATTACCTTTCGCTTACTGAGAATCGGATTTTTCGGTGAAGGATTGCGGTGAAATCGCCTACATTTGAAGTAAACCGGAGTAGAAAGGACCGTTTCACGGCCTTGTCTTATATTCGCTCGTAGCGGCGAGGCGAGCTAGCTGGGGCGAGCAAGGTGTAGATCGTTGATTCGCCCATTGCATGAATCCGGAACGAGCCCGAGCGGCTCCGTGAGCTGGGCCTCTTTTTTTGGTAATCTGGTTGCATTTTTTTGGATTAATTAAATGGCAGAGTGATCGAACCGAGCCGTGTTTTTTGTGTTAGCACCCTTGGTTTTTTCCACCAAAAACTGCAGGGGATTGTTGCCGAAATTCCCTCGGATAGTGCAACCTCGTCACGTGGTAGGTTCCTCCTTTTTCTTTGTTAGCGAGCTAGCTTCGGCTGGCTGGTCTACTCCCAACTTCTCAGCTTTTGACACACACATACTATATGATAAGTCACCGTATACTGTACTGAAGTACGGCAAAGGACGGGCCACCGTGGATTTACAACAACAGGCTGCCTGTATTTATTTCCATAGTCTAATTGCAATGCACAGCATGTCTGCGCTCTGCTGTTTAAAATAAGTTGTGATGCAGAACGAGTGGAGGTGTCTTGTTGTTGCTAACGTTTGTGATGTTTCACCAGCTGGATATAAATCTGACGTGTAACCATAACGTGAAAACATCACTTATTCCCTTAAAAGCACCACCGAGGTGAGCGCAGGTTACGTAGTCACCGACTAAAATGTTTACTTTCCTAACGGGGTTTGCGTAAAGCTTGCGGAGCTTTATTCCCCCCTGTAAGTGAGCAGAAATATGAATGATGTGCTGCTAAAAGTGGCGTACAGTGTGTTGATGAGGAGGTTCGGTTCGCGTCTCACTGCAGCTGGCTCCTGAGAGGCAGCACGGCTAGCTTTCGAGAAGGTTGTGTTTCTTACATCAGCAGCTCTGCCGAGCTAACGTTAGCCGCGTTCATTTGCACGCAGTGTGCACGGTGACATGTTTAAAGACGAGGAGTTTTAATTCATGCGACGATCTGCTGCTGCCTTTTTCTTATTTCCTGGCACAGTGGGAACACACACACCGCCGTCACACGGTTAAACAGACGTGGTTACAGCAGCAGGCAGACCTCCCTCTCTACAATAATTCAAATGTTGTTGTAAACATCAGGAAGACATTTTGGTGATTACGTTATGCTCGGCTAACGTCGGATGTGGGCATTTTTTTTGTCGCATCTCTACCGACACACTTCACATAGGAACCTGTGCCATAATGCATCACGGATTGAAGCCGTGCATCTCCTCCCGTCGGGTATTTAATTTCCTGTCCGGTAACGTGGACGGGTTCGGCGTGTTTGGAGCGGAATGGGCGGTTTTTTAGGTAGATGAAGTGCATTGCATAATCTGCTTCGGAAATACCAACATGGCGTAGTGCGCGCTGACTAGAAACTGCGGTGAAATACTGAGCCCCCATTCATCTGACCCTGCAGACGACAGCGGAGATGCAGCTCGGCTTTTATCTGCTGCTTTATTCGAAGGGAGGCTTTTTAAAAGTTTGCCTTATATGCACACACACACACAGAGGCAGTCTGTTTGTGGACGACATGTTAACCATTCATACAATACTCCACCTTAATCGTGGCGTTGTCTCTCTTTACATGTGTCGGTCAGTCATGTTTGATAAACTGAGGAGGTTCAAGAGGTTCAGCTGAATTTCACATAGGAACACAGTCAGGATGACATCATGTGCTTTGGACTAATGCTGGGCCCTAAATCCACCTACTTACTTACACTGGCTGTGTGGAAACCCTGCTGCACACTGACTTATCAGGGCACATGTAGGACAGCAGGGTTTGCATATTTGCATTGTCTTTTTCCCGTTTCTTCCTGCGTAAGAATTGAATTTCCAAAAGCTTATTTTCTAAAAGAGGAGCCTTGTAAGTAAACGACAATGAAGGCTTGTTCACACACGCATGGGTGTAGCGGGAATTATTTATTGGCCTGTGATGTAGCTCAGATGTCTGCTGTTATTCCATCTATATCATTAGCATCCCATTCACCCAAGTCATAGTGAGATCATGTCATTTATCATATTTTGGTATTAAAGTCGTGGAAGCAGGCCTCTGTGGATAGATGCATTAATGAGATTACAGGAGAGTCACATCACATTTTCTGTGAAACGCTGTGTGATCGTTAAATTTGGTCATCTTAGCTCTTCCTCCTCGAGTGTTCCCGCTCCCTCTTTGTGGGATCGGCTTTAACAGCACCTCCAAAGAGTAGGTCAAAGAAATGTCAATGAGTCACCACCAGTTAATTTGATTAGGCCTCTAACCAGATGAATGCAGATTTGTTTTTGAGTCTGGAAGACTTGGTATGAAGCACTAATATTAGTGCACCTTTGTTTTTAATATGTTTCATGCCAAACGTTCTGAAAATGTTACTTTGTTTTTGGGTGGTGGTTTAGTAATTTTCCACTCACTCTAAAGGCTCACAGAACCTGTATGACAAGTATTTTAGTTGTGTGTTTTATTGTATATGTGCATCCTGTCGTTATGCTGCTGTTCACCGCAATAATATTCAATAAGGGGAAATATGTAAACATATATATTACTATGTTTATTCACATAACGCCTCCCGTTGGCTCGCGTGTTTAAAGTTTTTACTTTATTTTTAAACAGTCATGTTCTTTACTCGATTACTTTCTGAATAATTGAGATCACTTCTGTAATCTAAATGTAGAGCTGCTAGTTTCAGTATTAAATCCATATTTAAACATTTTCTATGGAGGGTCTATATGTTTGTTTACACTATGTGTTCGTGGGTTCATCACTGTGCAAGCTTGTGAATGCTGCATGTGAGTTGTTAAGATATCTCCACCCAACACCCTCCCACATCATCTCCGGTCAGAGTCTGATGTAGTAACGTTTTATTCATGCCTGTGTTTAACTTTGTGTCCGCTCTGCTTCTGTCTTTCCATCCAGGCTGTCCTCAGGTGGGGCAGTAAGCGGGTGGTGTGGAGCAGGCCGCGGTGCCCGTCCCTCTGCACTGCATGGCTGCGATGGCGCCCGCTCTCACCGACGCCCCAGCCGAAGCTCACCACATCCGCTTCAAACTGGCTGCCCCATCCTCAAGTCTCTCACCGGCCAGTGCAGAGAACAACGGTAACGCCAGCAACATCCTTCTCCACAGCAGCGGCCCAGCTAAGTGCAAGGCCAACTCCGAAGAGTGCCCTCTCAACTTTTGTGGCGGCGACCAGGAACAGCAGCAGCAGCAGCAGCCCCAAGCCGACTCCGTGGCTCAGGCCTCGGCCCTGAGCAAGCTCCAGCCGCTGGTGGCTTCTTACCTGTGCTCTGATGTGACACCTGTCCCTACAACTAAGGAGTCAATCAAGCTGCAAGGAGTCCTCATCAAACAGTCTGTGTTGAAAAGCCACAGAATACTCAACGGCGGAGGAGACTTCCTGTTGAGGAAGAGGCAGCCGATAGAACTCTCTGGTGGCCCGCTCAAAAGCCTCATGAGTGGCAGCACCAACGGAGGTGGCCAGCCCATGGCACCTGTCAACGGCCTGGCCAAGAAACTGGCCACTATGTCTGGCCCTGGCTGTGTGGTGGCAGTGAACGGTGACAAGCCTTCTGCCACCACAGACTCTCAGTCCCAGAGCCTGCCCTTGGACTCGGAGACCTTGACAGCTACTTTATCGGGGCATATCCCGGTGAAAGGAACCCTTAAACAGAAGCATTCCTCTGGGGTTTCTCAAAATACAGATGGAAAAAACCTTGAACCACAAGTGCTTCAGTCTGTTGCACTTTCCCCTTTTACCCATGATAACCCTAACCCCACTGAACAGGCGAATTTGGAGGAGGCTGATTCACACACGCCGACCAGTCAGTCACAGGGTTCTGATAGGGAGAGACCAGGTAGCAGCCAGCAGGGCTCCCCGTCTTGCACACCTGCACCACAGACTCCCCTACCCTGTAGTTCTTCCTCAGACAGCCTCGACGCTCACGTCAGGGAGCGCACCCTTCTCAACAGCAGCCGCCAAGCTGAGATCGAAAGCCGGCTACGGCGCCTGCGCAAACGTCTTCAGGTTGTACAGGCCAAGCAGGTGGAGAGGCACATCCACCAGCAACTCGGCGGCTTCTTGGACACGGCTCTCAACCGTCTACTGGCCGGTAACCGCAAATCGGAGGCAGCGACCCCGACGGCTACATGGAGGACTGGACGCCACTCTTCCTCAAACAACAGAGATGGCCTCGGTCGCTTCCTGAAAAGCGGCGCCATTCCCTTGGAGCTGGAGAGGCTGTATCTGAGTGGATCGGCCAACCTCCACTCAGCAGAACGCGCCTTTGACTCAGATGTAACAGAAAGTAGCTCTGGAGGAGACTCTGATCTGGAGGAGGAGGAGCTGGCCAGAGTGGACATTGAGCAGCGACATGTGAAAATGTAAGTACAAGAGTTGACATCAAACGTATGTAAGGTGGTACATGTACATGGCACAGTGAAGACTGCTCAAAGTAACATGTCACATTACACTGGTGGTGCGTGGAGCTCTTTAACTGTCCTGTGAAAGTCCCTGTATTCCTGTTCAGGCCTAGCAGGTGCTAATGACAATCATAACTGCCCGCTCTGCTTCAGTAGTGCTTGGGTCAAACTTCAGGGAGGGGTGGAGATACCATTCGAGCAGAGAGCATGTGTAACCGTGTGGGTGGTGTCACCCTGTGGAGAACGCACAGGCTCGAATGGACACCAAGTAAAAAAGCTCTCGTCACACGGCGCTTCCTCCTGAGAGAGGGGCAGAGGCTGAAACTGAACGTTGTGTTTATCTGCAGAGCGAGCGCCCACAGAGCCGCCAAATGTTTTGATTTAAACTGAAACCAAGAAGAAAGAGAGCCGGGGGTTGGTGCTGGTGGTTTCTGCAGAAGGTGTTGGTTTTATGTTTTTAGATGTTGCCTGTTGTGATGTCAGGTTTACCTCAGCAGGAGCTTGCAAATGTATTCCATGGGAAGTTCACAGCAGAGCGCTCGTTTGTGTGTCATTAGTGTGCGCAAAGGGAAAAAATCCAGCAGGTGGGTCAGCAGCGTTAATGGGCTTACTGACCTGCTTTGGATTGGGTAGATTATTAACAATGTCGCTAACAACACTGATTTTTATTATCCTTTGCTGTGTTGACTTTAGACCTTTGACCCAAATATCTCTATAACGTAACAGGAAGTGTGTGTTTGTGTGTGTGGTTTACATGCAGCTTTCAAAAGCGATGCCTTTAATGCATTCAGTTTGTGTGCTAATTCACAGCATGTAGCTCTGAAGAAGAAGCTGGTTCACGCGGCCTCAGACTGCAGGAGGAGTGAGCGATGGTGACCAGTCATTGTTTAAACAAAGAACTGTTTAACTTCTTTAAAGCCGGAATATTAACACAGTAACATGAAGACTCCGATTACTGCTGTAATACAATAAGACAATATAATTATGTAGATAGTGAAGGTGAATGTTGCAACCAGGAAGTGTGTTGACCCCAAAAGGGCAAAAAAAGACAGCTGGGCGACGTACGGTGTCACAACAACAGTTATTGTGTAACACTGGTGGATCGTCTCCTTTGATACTGATGATTTATGTCACAAAATCAGCCAGCTGATAACAACATTAAAGGCTGCAGGCGGACAATAAGGAAAGTATTTAGATGTTTGAGTGAAATAAAATCATCGAAGAGATTCTAAACAGCTTTTTTATTCTAGTCATGTTATATTTTGTCAAATATCCTGATACAAGAGCTTTAATATCTGAGATATTCAGGCACCAGCTGATCAATGAAGTCAGTTATCAATGATGATGCATGAAACGTGCGTCCCCATCCTGGATTATTGTAATGATAAATAATATCTGGTTATTTTTAGAAATGAAAGTGAAATCTGTTTCCAGGGGTTTGAAAGTGGAGCCCCTCTGAGTTGTAGGTGCTTTCCATCAAATCTGTGTGTTGAATCAGGGAGACTGAGGTTCATCACATCGAAGTCATGGTAGCAAAAAATGACGTTTAAATTAAGACGATTAGATCAAAACAAGTCAAGTGTGTGTGTGTGTTGTAAACATACAGACGCGTAGATTTCATTAATATAACATCACAGTGACGACACAAGGTTAAAGGCTGCATTAATTATAGGTCATCACGGCGTTCATGAATGGGATTTATTTGTAGGTGAGCGTAGGATTTAACCCTTCGTGGTGGCAGCACAGCTGATTGTGTCGCCTGTTATCAAGCAGCTCAAGTCACTGTTCGGCCTCGACAGCCTTTTTAATGCCACCTTCATGTTTTTGAGGAAGAATCTGAAAGATGTGGAAGTGTTGTTGGGTAGTAGGATGACCCACCTCGCTCGTTAGGGTCATCACTGTTTATTTTTTTCCTCTAATCTTGACGAAGCAGACTTAAATGTCCGTTAAATAACCGGGCGAGTCTCAGACTCCTTTTTTCTCGTCCTGCTCATTCTGCAGTAAATCTTCTGTTGTAGCGTGACACATCTTGTTCCTGCTTCACCATCAATGTGTTCCAGCAGCCAACCATTGTAAGGCTTTTATTGTGGAGCAGCTACAGCTTCTTGCAACATTAGTCACCGATATTAACGACTGCTTAGTCCTCGGTGTGTAACGAATGTGTGGATGTTTTTGTCAGTGGATCAGTTTAAAATATGACGGTGAGGAACGTTTACTAAAGCTTGTGTGAACACAGCAGAGGAATTGTTGCTTTTGCAGTTCCAGCATGTTTAATAACTACAGTACATCTGTCAGAGCAGGTGTAGCACCACATACTGTATGGTTAAATGTAATGCAGGTGTAGTTACTGATAATTGTCACACATTAGCCCGTTTGGGCTTGTGGTTCTGTGTATAGGTTCCTTAAATGTACTTGAGTCCACGTGAGGCAGACACAGCTTTGAATTAATTATATAATGACTCTAATTGACTGAGAAGTCACTGATTAATCACTTACTACAATCTTCAGATGCTGACCTACATAACAGCAGGAGATGTTGTGTCATTTTTCACTCATAAAAATAACCTGAGTGTACTTGACAACTGGTTCAGCCGCGTTTTATAAGGGCACAAACACTTTTGTTGACGCGCATTGCTCGCTACACAACACAGCGATATTACACAATCCGAGCCAAAGGAAACGGGCTTGCAGAGCTGGGCTAATATGCTCAGATGTTCTCTAATAACCAGCGTGTGAGAGTTTATGTGCGTCTGTCACAAAAGCACCTGTCACTTTGAGCTTTTCAAATGTTTACCGAGCGGTGGCAGATGTAAGCCTTAATAATTCTCCGTACACGGACTGAGAGCTGCTGTGGAAATTCAAAACTAGCCATCTGTAATGTGGAGCTAAGCAGCCGGCCGATGCACGTTGTATAATCATCCATCCCACAACAAGTAAAGAACCGGTGCTCAGCTCCCAACCAGAAACCCTGCCTCACTGTGAGCGTGCTGCTCTTCCACACATAGGGTGTGTGAGTGTGTTTACCCATAATGCCACATTTTCACAACTGACATTTTGCCTCAGTTACCAATTAATGGCTTACAGCACAACAGCAGTCAACAGTACAGACAATGTAATGCCTTCTTCAGGCAGCAGCACCTCAATTATTCAACGTCAGCTGAGTTTACAGCACTGTGGAAAATAACCTATTTGGGCTGCTTGTTTGGATGCAGCGCGCCGCTTACACCTAATCCTGTCATCCCTGTCCGCACTGTAGACGTGGTTTCCCGTATCTTAGAGGATTGGGACCCAGCCAACATCTGTTGCCTTGTTCATGCTGCAGGGGCTTTTCTTTGCTCCAGCCTGTGTGCTCTGTCTGTGAATGTGACGTCCATGATGGCCTCCAGTAGGGTGTGGGTGCTCAACCGGAGTCTGCTTTCATACGAGCTGCAAAACGACAGAGACAGCTGATCCATGGGAATAAGATATTCATGGAAAGTCTGTTATTTAGGCATGTTACATGCAGCACGGGTTGTTCTGTGTTAAGGAGTGAGTGGGCACTGTTTCTGAGGCAACAATAACGCTCATCAGGAAATCTCAGAGCTTACATAATGGCTCATGGACAGAACAATGAAAATGTTTGAATTTCTGTGATGTGATCAGCTCTGAAACGCACCGAGCTTTGTCCGGCAGAGGGTAGAACTAGGACTAGCAGATCCAGAGTCCATGTTTGTATGATCTTTATGCAATAAGACAGCTCGGATGCCTGTCTGCCTGCTGCCCGTGAACTAGGGTAACTAGGTTGGCTGAGACTACAGCGTGCCTTTCATGCTTATGGCTCAGCATTACTCTGCAGTCTGAGTAGCTTAGCTATGTTTTCCCCTCTTTTCATTCCTCTGTGTGTGTGTGTGTGTGTGTGTTCATGTACGTATGCGAGCGTTTGTATAGTATAGGTTTCTGTCCCATTTGACACATCTGGATGTGTTTAGCTGGGCCTGAGTTCCTCAACACGAACCCACAGGCGTTACATAACCCCCCTCTTTTATGTAATGACTGCTGCAGCTCTCCGGCTGAATTTGCCCTCTCTCGTTTTTCCTGCCCCACACCCTTTCGCCGTGCCTCGCTCACAGGCCCCGGCTCCGAGCGCGCTCTTCCTGTAAGAGATGAGTTTAACCAGCTGTCCTGTGAAGCTGCAGCCAGACGTCCTGGCACATCAGAACAAACCTGAAAAATCGGGCCGTGTTGAGTTTTTCATAAATGTTTCAGTGTTGGGATCATTTTCAGTCTTTAATGTGCTCTGAAAAAATCCTTGACTCGGGAGAACAAAGACATTAAAATGACAGCTGCCGCTTTGATTCCTGCTCGTCTTGTTATTGAGCATGAATGATGACTGAGCGCTTTACTTTTTTATTATGTTTAATATGGGGGGAAAAAAACATCTGCAGCTCTTTGTTTGGCTTTATGTTTGTTAAAGCAGCTCATGTTTCAAAATATGAACAGGCTACGACAAAGTGGAAGATAATAATTGGCCCACATAAAAACGTAACTGCCTCGTGTGAGTCGGACTTTAGAGTTAATCAATGATCATCTATGAATCAATTATCAATCAGGCTTTTTACAACACTGTCCCTTTAAGAAATCTAGCAGATTAAAAACACGAGTTAGCTCTTAAAGATATGAACATTATCTGCCGGCCTCGGGTCTTCATTTCCATTTTCAGCTACTCACATTAAATTATTATTTATTACATGATGGAATGTGAGCTTATAAAGTGTGGTTAGAGTTAGTGTACTGACGACAAACATGAATATGTTGTATGAATTTTAATAACTGAATAATTTCCTCTAACAGTTCATTTAGTGTCTGTAAGAGTGTCTGTTACTATCTAATGCATTTACATTTATGTAAATTAGCCAACAGCGGAAATCAAGTGCAGTTTGAGTGCAAAGATCAAGTGATGTGTGACTGCAAACATCTGCAGCTGTGCACATCTGTAGAAAATACAAGTACTCCATACACTGCACAAATACTCGAGTACTCTGGTAGCTCCAGTTTGAGTCCAGATTAGGCCAAACTTTAAATATGAATCCAGTTTACATGTGACGTGTCTGACAGCCTAATAACTGTAATCCTGTTTGTGGTTACAGTGTTGAAGTGTGGCAGGACGGTCTGCAGACCCTCACCTCACCTTCTCGTCTCTGTCAGCATGACGCAGACGCTCACATCCTGTTTTTAATTAACAGCAGCACTTTGGAGTTGTGGCACATCTGCAAATCTTTAGTGAAACAACCAAATCAATTTAAGTGAGGAAAGAAGGGACGAATGCAGGCTGCACTGTGTGTGTGTGTGTGTGTGTGTGTGTGTGTGTGGCGAGCAGCCGGCGATGAACGTCAGTTGGACGGCTGCATATTTCAGGCTGTTTACAGGCAGTTCAGCTCACTGCTTCTGAAGTAGTCACTCATATTTACTGACCTGTACTCAGTGTTTTGATGTTTGGTGCTGTTGTGGAGAACACACTGATGTGATGACATCTTTCATCGATTTTCCTTTCTGATACAGATGTCTCGTATTTGCTACATTTTTCAATAAATGAAGGTTTCATCTGATCGTCACATCACCAGAGCAGGAAATGTTAAAACTGCATCACGATTTTGGGAGATGCTGAATTGTGTTTTCTCTTTAGAGGGCTGCCAGCTCCAGTTTAATATCTGTGGCTGTGATGAAAGTGTACAGCAGCAAACAGATGATGGTGCAGTCAGCGCCGTCCTGTGTAGAAACGTCTCTGTAGTGGAGTGTGGATGAGCTTTAATGGGGATGTCGGAGCCCTCGTGTCTCAGCACTCGTACCCTTTTCATACAGGAGCTTGTACACACTCTGCTGAACATGTGCGCTCAGTGCTGAGTGTGACATGATAAGCAAAAAGTGTCAGATTATAAATGTGTAGTTCTCCAGATTTTATAAAGTGTACAACATAATTACACCGCTCAACCGAAGGGAGAGTGTGTCCGTATAGAAACACACACACACCGGAGCAGACGGAGCGCGTGTAACCAAAGAGGAGGAGATGGTTGACAATAAATGCTTATTAATTGATCATTTGTTGTGTTGGCATGACGGAGCGTCACGCGTGCTCGCTCTCGGAGGACGGCGGTCGTGCCGGCTCACTGGTCGGCGCTCAGTCCGGAGGCCTGTTGGTTTTTGGCCCGTGATGTTTGTGGAGCGCTCGTGTTGGTTTTAGGGGGGACAGCGTGCTACAGGGGTGACCGTCCACCATACAACATATGTGCTGCATCCAGAGAAGCACCACAATGGAGAATGTGCTGACGACGGCTGTAGTGATCGCCGCCGGTGCTTTGTGTGTTTGGGAGTAGGGGGGGAGGAAAATATGTCCTGGTTAGAGGTGGGGGGGATGGAGCTCCGAGAGCTGGGAGAGAGAGGGGGGAGTTCCTCAACGCTGACTCCTCCTCCTCCTCCTCCTCCTCCTCCTCCGTTGCTCTGACGATTAAGGTCATTGGACTTGTAACAGCCTCTGTGTGTTTAGATTCCACTGGACTACAGATTTAGCTCTTCCTGCATACCGTCCACTGTGAGAACTGATGAGTTTTCTCCTCGCTCCACAGTTACTCATGTTAATACACCTGACACATCAAGTCTGAAGCAGTTCTTGTGCTACAGGCCAAGGACTGCTGTCCTTCAACCTGCCTCAGCCTTAACCCCCTTCCTTAGTCAGCGCTCGCCCTCTCAGGTCTGTTTTTATTGGACGTTGGCTCGCCTTCTTCTGACACAGTCACCACATCCTGAGCTTGGTGCCGCCCAATCGACCGTGATTGTTTTAAAGACATAAAAACAATCTAATGTTGTTTTTTCCCGCCTCTACCGAAAAGATCACGCGTTGAGTCTTTACTGTGGCCTTCATCGCCTTTGTAAGCGGGCCATGCTGAGACGTTTGCTCTCCAGCCAAACCAGTCTCGTGTCGCTGAGCGTATGAATCCTTGAGATCATTTTCCAGTTCACCCTGAGGGACTCGACACCTGGCCTCTCCTCTCTCCGCCGGCTGAATCGCGCGTGTCTCCACGGGGACTCCAGGATGCAAATGAATTGCCAGTGCATTGATCTGATGCACCAGCCATGGGCGTGTTCGGGGGTTTGCAGTGTTGTGTGTAAGAACCCTCCATGTTTATCTGAGCAGCGTCTGTAGAACAGTGATGATAAGACTGCAGCTGGATCTGCAGCAGTGTCCTTGATGCTGCGTTGCAGTGAACGAGCCGCGGACGACTAAACGAGGAATCGAGACGTCTTTCATGGCTCTGATTGGTGGCTGAAAGCCACAATAACTCTCCTTCCGCTCAACTCCACAATAAGACAGGATGCCTGGTTGGATTATTGGTTATCCCAGTGTCTGCCGCACTGACCCAGCCCCACCCCCTCCAGCACCCTGTGGCCTGTAGATTGCTTTTAAAGCCCGTCTGTTCCTCCCTCAGACTGCCAGAGCTTCCAGTCCTTGTTGTCCCTCTTCCCTCCCCTCCCCTCCCCTTCTCTCAGCTGTAGCCTCTCTCCACTTCCTCCATCCTGGTGGAGCTCTGGAAATTGAAAACAGAGACGGGTGTGGGGAGGAGAAAGCGCAGAGGAGTGCAAGGTCTATCTTTGTCTGCCATCTGAGTCATTTTTTTCTTCATTGTTCAGCCACGGTCACTGCAGCTCGTATTTTGATGAAACGGCGCCCTCTGTGGTCGCTGCTGCACGGTGCAGGAGCAGACATTTTCCTCTCATGTCTGCCTTTGAAATGCCCATTCTGTGTGTCATACTGGTAAAATGGAGTACTCTGCTCTCAGCTGGCATTCAGTCTGCGCCGTTAAATCAGCCCGCGTGATGAAACTCCTCCTTTTCACGTCTCCCCAACACTCTGTGATCACTCCTGCTCATAATGTTGTTTGACTAAGGTGTTTTTTCAGGGTGCCTGCAGAGACTGTGAGCTTTGTATAATGCTGATTCACTGACCTCTGCAGTCTGACAGGGGAAATGCTCGCAGCCTCCTTAAACGATCATTCTTGAATGTTTTATTAATGTTTGAATGTATAAAGTTTGACAGGATGGAGATCACGACATTCACTGTGTGAATAATAATTGACTGAAATCAGAGCTGCAGCTTTCATCATTGATTCAATATTAAACAGTCAGCGTGACGTCTTATATCTTATTTAATCTGACTAACAGGAGGATGATCGTTTTCGTTATCGATGATTAAGGTGACAACACAGATATTCAGTTTACTGTCAGAGCAGAAGATCGTCACATTAACATGCTGAAAGCAGAATTTGGACATCGCTTCATTATAAATTTTAATTTGACAACTAAAAGATAAATCATCCAATAATTACAGTCCAAAAGCTGCACTTTATTCAAATCTACAGATGAGGTGCTTCACTGATCCCTGTGCTGCAGCTGCACTTCACAAACATGCAGAAAAACAGTTTAGAATCAGTATAAATAGAATTAAAGCATTCATCTTCATCTTCAGCATGTAGTTATCTTTGTTGATGAAATCATCTTTGTTCTGTTTCAGTTATAACAACACTTGTATGTTTGTTTCTTCCTTCGAACGCGAGCGCTCACACCTTTCTTCTTTCTCTGTCCCTCAGATGGAAGCGGGCAGAGAGCCGCTACACTGTGGAGCGAGCTGCTATCATCAGCCACTGGAACTGGCTCCAGGCCCACATCTCGGACCTGGAGTACCGCATCCGACAACAGACAGACATCTACAGACAGATCCGCGCCAGCAAGGTCGGTCGCTCGCTCTCGCGTTAGACGTGTTTGTGTTAGCGATGTGTCTCGTGTTTGGATCACACAGAGCGCTGTTGGTTTAAATATGACGGTTGTATTTCTGTTTGGGTGGAGGTGTAACTCTCAGGTCTTGCTCCCGTAGGGCTCAGTGGAGTTGGGCGGTGTCGCTCCCAGCGCGGTGTCTGCAGGTGGGACAGAAGTGAAGACAGAGCCTGTAAATACTCAGGTAAGCAGAGGGCGCTGTGCTGTGGCCACGTCCTGCCTCTCAGGGTTAATTAATCTGTGGTGTGCGTGTCCTGTGAGCGGACCTGTCCATTAAGATTCACTCACAGTCTGACGTCTTTTTAAATGTGGCTGTCCTGCAGCGTCTCTTATTGAGTGTTCTGCATTCAGTGCTGCGTCCCAGTCTGTTCGTCTCACCGCCATCGTGTGGAGGAAACAGACTGAATTCATCTTTTTTTATTGGTGATGCAGCGTGTTCATGATTTAAATGTTGCTGTTGAGAGAGAAGAAGCAGTTTAATGTCTGCTTGAACTGTCTGCTAAAGATTCAGTCTGACGTTTAACATGCAGGAAGAGAATATAATATTTAGAAGTAAGACTCAGTGATAGGAGAGCATGTTTCTGTTGACTGTAAAGGTGATTTTAATAACTCTACAAACACTCCAGATGTCTGTCACCTCAGACTGAGCCTTTCATATCCGCAGACACTGTCCTCTGTTCTACAGGAGCCCAGAGTGGACAAAGTTTAAGGCCTTTGAGAGACGAGTGAGAGAACCTGACACTCAGAGAGACAGAGAGCCTCAATAAACTCACTGCAAACAAATCAAACATCTCAGTTTGAACGTGTCAGGTTCACTCACTGAGTCTGAAGTCCACAGTGAATGTTTGATGAAACCATCAGCTCTCATTTCTTCTAAGCTACCTGATAATCAGTGAAATGATTCAGACAGAGCTCCTCACTGACCAATAATTCATATTGTTTATACCAATGTTAAACCAGTTGAACCAGCAGGACTGCCTCTGTCCCCGCTGGCTGCAACATTAGGCCGACTGTATTTTGATTAGTCATCCAGTGAGTTTCACTTTGACCTCGTTAGATGAGTTCATCTTTGCCGAGTCACATTTAAGCAAAGGCGGCTGAATAAATGTGTCACGTGTTGCGTGAGCGTGACCCGTGATCACTTCAGTTTGATTGAAAGTGAGTGAGAGCTCCGAGCGATGCATCCTGATGACGGTGCAGACGGTCTCCAGGTTTTTGGGAGAGGCCGTCCCTCGTCTGAATCATTGAAGCCACACGAGCTGCGATGATTCAGTTACTCTGTTTATGTTCTCCGAGTGCTGCTGGTGCCAGTTAACACCAGGCCTAATCTCACTGGTCTCGTCTTATCTGCCCATGCAGGATGGCGGCTCAGAACGGTTGGAGTACACAGGCCCCGCCCACGTCACCAACGCAGAGGCCGGCCCCTGGAAAGGTCCGAACGCACAGCCAGTCAACGACGTCCTCAGCAGGTACGTCCACAACGCTGACCTCGTGTCAGCGCTGCAGGCGGAGCGCGTCATCAGTTCAATGATTCCAATCTGAGATCAACATTTATGTAATATTTACACCTTCATCATGACAACAAACTGAAAGACTTCAAATAAACAGGAAATCTTCAGCACTGTTCATTTCACAGATAAATGATCTGTTAGTTGAGGAAATGATTGTCAGACTCATTAAGATAATCATTAACTGCAGGTCTAATCTTAAACTGATGAAGTCAGCATGATTTGACCGTTGACTCTCCTTCAGTTTCTTCATGTTGACGTTTAAACATGGAGTCAGACGCGTTAACGATGTCTTTAATTAACCCGGTCGTCACGTGAGACAAACAGTGTTTTTCATCTGTAAGATGGCTGACTTAATCTGTGTGTGTGTGTGTGTGTGTCGCTGTGACAGGATGGCAGAGAGTGCGGACACCAAGCACCAGCAGGCCTACGACAGCACATGCGTGGCCGCGCGCACACGACCGCTCGTCAGCTGTCGGCGGCGGCGGCTCATTCAGCCCAACGCGGTGCCCAACCTGAACGGCAAGGTGAGCCTCACCTGTGTGTGTGCGCGTGTGTGTGTGCGTGTGTGTGTAGATGGGTTTGATGCTGAGATCCGTGGAGACGTTTGAGCGCTCGGCTCTCACACGGCATCCTGTGTGTTTTTAGGCGGCGCTCTCTGATTAGCTGCTCGGTTTGTAACCTAATAAACGAGATGTCTGACTTGTTTATGAAGATGTGGGACAAACAACAAAGAGCAGTGATCGCCTTGTGATGACTCACAAGTTTGAGTTGAGGGAAATAGAAGCTGTTTGTTGATGAACACTGCAGCTCTGTGAGCCGCTCGCTGCTCATAATGCTGTGACATTTCTTAACGAGGCTTTGACATTAACAGAGACCAATTAGTGGAACAATATGCAGTTAATCTGTTGTACTATAATTTATATTTTCAGGAGCTGTTTCCTGCTTTTATTTGTTTCTAAGTAGCATTTCTGACACAGCAGCCAACATGGCTTCCAAGCAGGAAGTGTCCTGGTGTGGCTCTGAACTCCTGCAGTGCATTAAATTGCAGAATGACTCCTCGTAGCCATTTGCTCTCCACTGAGTAATAACGAGACGGAGCTTGACTTGGCTTCTTTGTCTCCACAGGCCCAGAGAAGCAGCTGTATCCAGTGTAACTGCAGGATTAACCCCAGCTGCGTGATGTGCGGTGGCTGGCCCACCCCCAGAGAGGACCCCCAGTACGAGCTGCCCACCCTGGAGCGCCTGTCAAGACTGGATCTTGGCGTCCACCCTATCCTCTCCTTCCCTGACGGTCAGTGCTCAAAGGAGAACTCAGTTTACGCAGCCATTTCCTACTTCACATCCCGAGGGGAAGACAAACAAGGAGTGGCCGTAGATGGAAAGCTCGGCAGGAAGTTCTGAGAGCGATTTGTACAATCGTTTGTGTCTGTAATGCGTGTCGGGTTCCCCTGAACAAGAGCCGCATTTTACCATTCACTGATAGAATAACGTCCTGTCCAACCAGAAGACGGCAGATTTTAAACCTTATTATAAATCTCGCACGCCGTTGTGAAATGTTGAAGTACAGATTATGAATGTGAAGTATCCAGCTTTACACTGCATGCTCCTCATTCCGTTTGTCTTGTGTCCCTCAGACGTCTGCATAGGCCTCCGTCTGCAGCAGGTGATGAAGAGCCAGTGGCAGAGCAAGTCGCTGGAGAGGAGCAAACCACTGAAGAAGCTCTCGCTCAAACACAAGCTCTCCTCGTCCAAAGAGAAGCACAAGTTCACCAACTCGCTCATGGCAGTCAGTAAGTAGAAACGCTGCAGCAGCTCGCCTGAACTTTGATTTTCCAAACTCATTATTATGAAATGTTTATTTCACAATGTTTGTCCGGGTAACGCTTCATGAGAAGTTCTCTGATTGGCTGCTGTCGCCCAGCCTCAGTAACATTCAGTTATGCGTTTCATACCCAGCGGATGCCAGAATCTTTTTAAACAGCCGCTCTGCCGCTCCCCGTCTAATAATCATGATGTGGCTGCTTGCTGGCATTGCAGGACTGGGCCACTATAAGAACCGTGCAGAGAAGCCGAGGACGGCGGAGAGCAGCGTGGGCGGCGGCGGCAGCAGCAGCAGCAGCGCTGTGCTGAACACGCCCCGGCTCGAGGGTCAGGCCGTGTGCAAGACCGAGCGTCTGCAGGCTATCTCCACCCCGCTGGGGCCCTTCGACAAGAACTACAGCCGCAAGAGGTTAAGAGAGCACTCGCTGGACCGGACCGACAGTGAGTGTTCTAGCGTTGATGCTTTGCAGTGTGAAGCCTCCGCCTGAGTTTAGTTCAATCCAGAATCTAAATCCGCCTGTCTCCTCCAGCCTCCCCCAAACTCTTCCTGGACTCGAGCAGCACCTGCCCGACTCTGGCCAACATGCACTCGTCCCTTCACAGCCCGCTCACCCGTCAGCTGTCCACGTCTTCAGAGAACTCCACCCCGCTGGGCCCCGGCAGCCAGAGCATCCCGAGCACATCCGTAAGGACACACATTCTCTGATGAGGAACCAGCTTTACACGCCAATGGTTCAAATCATGTTCAGCTCCTGGTTCACAGGCCTGAAAGTCTGATTATAACTAATATAATAAATAATGAGTCCTCACACCTTCGGTTGGGATAAAAGCAGGATGTCTTTAACTTATTTAAAAAGATGAATCCATAAGATGAAGAGTTGAATATGAATCATGGCAGCTCAGCTCTGCAGTGACTGACACGTCAGAGGAATCCTGTGACTGTCACAGACACACTGATGTGAGATGATGAGAAGCTCTGAAACGTTGTCGGTTTTCTTTGGTTTGTTTTTTGGTCACTGAGGCAGAGAAGGTGTGAGTACAGTTCTCAGCCCAGCGGTAGCTTCAGGTAGCTTCAGGTACCGCCGGCTCCTCGTCCTCCACACGAGTGCAGGCAGGACTCTAACCGAGGCGTCCATGTTAAAGTGACTCCTGCTGCTGTCTCACAGCGACAGGCAGAACAAATATTTTTAAAGTCCTCGTGTTAAAATCCTTCTTACAGTGACTCGACATGAAAACCTGTCAAACATGCAGTGATCCGAGGTCGTGTTGTGAAGTGACGTATGCAGCCTGAGTGGAAATCTTTATATTTATGTGATGAGTAATTAACTCAGCTCTACCTGCAGTAAATGAAACGACCTGTGCTCGTATCGTTACTGTAACATCCATCCTGACTCCGTCACTCCGCCCTCTGTCCTCCAGCAGCAGCAGCAGCAGCCCATCAAGAGGAGGCGAGGTGAAAGCTCCTTCGACATCAACAACATCGTAATCCCCATGTCTGTGGCCGCCACCACCCGGGTGGAGAAGCTGCAGTACAAGGAGATTCTCACACCCAGGTAAATACTCTGACTCCTCCCACTGTGTGCTCCGTTATGTCGCCGCTTCCTGAACTCACCTTCGCCTCTCTCCGTCTGTGTAGTTGGCGGTCCGTGGACATTTTCTCTCAGCCAATCACTGAAGAGGAGAACGAACGGGAGGTGAGTGTTGACACCCGGGTGGAGCGCTCGTTCAGCATCAGAACACGTTACGGGCTTCCGTACATGCTCAGTAACCTGTACTGTGAAAATGTAAACGCTGACACACGCAGAGAGCCAACAGTGACACCTGCTGGTCAAAAGACTCACCTGTGGACCTGAAGCTGATTATTTTTTCATCCAGGCTTTACTGATTAATTATCGATCTTTATGAATTGTGACGGTGCTGATGGTGTCTTGTGTTTCTGTAGGTGGAGGACCTGACAGACGCAGCCTTCACCCAGCACCACCAGCCCTACGAGGATCAGGAGCGTTCCCGCTGGACTTGGATGGCTCTGGCTCCTGCTAAGAGGAGGGGCAGCAGGTCAGCACCTCCACCTTTGAACACACACACACACACACAGCCACACGCTCCTCTCTGGTCGTAGACGTGAGCGCCTGTTCTGTCTCCATCAGGTCGTACAAATCTGTCGACGGGCGGACCACGCCGTTGCTGTGCGGGACCAACCCTCCCACCCCTCAGCCTGCATCCCCCGACCCGGGCCACTGCCCCATGCTGCACGACTACAGCCACGTGCCGTCGCCCATGAGCCCAGCCAGCCCCGACACCACCTCCAACCCCCACACGCCCTGCTCCAGGGACTCCCACCGGCTGCTGTCCAGCGAGGACACGCGGTGCTCTACGCCGGACTTCACCTTCGAGGAAAGGGTGTGTGCCACGATCGTAGCTCACGTTAGTAACGTTGGTGGAGTCGCCTGTTGCTCGGTTGGTTGTATAACGAACGTTTCCTTTACGTTTGCAGACGGTAGCGCCGTGGGAGCGCCGCAGCTTCCCTTTGCCAGAAGACCCGGCCCCGGAGCCCGAGGCGGAGAGCGACCACATCAGGCCCAGAATGCGCAGCATCTCAGGTTGCCGAGCGACGGCCTACGGACGCCTGGATTCGGACGACATGGAGATGCCTTGCGAGGACGACGCCGGCGTCCCCAAACACAAGGCCTCCACCCACCGATGAATGACTGACAGGCTGAGGTCCCTCCATGCCCGCCCTCGTCCCGCTCCACCCACAGCTCCTCTCTGGCATTAACAAGCAGAACCTCAATGCAGAATAAGATATTAAATGGGTTCCTGTTGTTTGATATTCAAACATCAGTCTAATACTTTTCACAGTTTTTAGTGAACATTATGGAGATAGAAGCCTTTCCCTACACTTGTTTTTGTCACAGGAAAAAAAAGGATAAATGTAAAAAAAAAGTATAAAACAACACGTTACAAAAAATGTTTTCTGTAGTAGGCTAAACAATGTACATGGGGGCTTAGTGGTGTTTCATATGTCGCGTGTACACTTGTAGCGCACTATGTAGCGGACTCCTCAAAATATGGCCAAAGGGTGTTTTCTATTGACTAGTTTGCTTGTAATTCCCATGTACATTTTTAGTGGAGTGACAAATAACAAAACAAGAAAAAATCCCCTCCTCCTCCTCTTCCTCCTCCTCCTCCTCCTCATCCAAATAAACAGGTACATTTGAGATGTGGTTCCTTCTTCTCCCTCTAGAGGTCGCCTGAAAATCACCAGAGCACTTCTCCAACTGCCAAGTCGAGTTTTGTTGGTTTGCTTTTCTCTGTTTGTTTTTTCATTCCTGACATGTTTTATTTGTGTCTGTTCTGTCTGTTCCAGCGTAACACATTCTCTCTGCGTGTTTTTTGAAATAGTAAAAATCATTCCTCTCTTCTCTCTCTCTCTCTCTCTCTCTCGTTTGGAGAGCGTCCAGCTCCTGTCTCGCCCTGCGGTCTCGCCCCGCGGTCTCTCGCTCAGTTCTGTTATTTCTTATGAAGAAGAGGGTGATGGCGCAGAGAGAGCCTGGGGGGTGTCTCTGTTGTGTTTTTTGTTTTTTGAGCACTTGCCCGACAGAAAGCGCTGCTGCATGCTGAACAACATGCTCATGTTAGTCTTATCACGGCGGCACAGTTAAGGTTTCCACTTATTAACAACAAGCTGAATGGCAGGGGAGGATCGTACCATCTGCTGACGTCGCTCCCTTCAGTCGTTGCTGTATTAGACAAAAGTGAAATTGTGGCAAAATAAAGTGGTGACACACTTCAGCCCCTCCACCACACTTCCTCTTTCTTTCTGGGTTTCAAATGTAGCAGCTCTCAGCTAGAAGCCTCCCCGAGCTCAGGTTTAAATTCAATTTAAGGGAATATTTTCTGCTGTTTAGTTTCACTCTGATCAGATCTACGACTGCAAGATGGATTTTTTTGTTTTTGCCACCCCACATTGTCATAACCTCCACCCTGCTCCACCCTCCTCTCCCCCTTAAGTAACTAATTGCTATGCAAAAAAAATCTATGGTTGTTTTCATTTTACACCTCCTTTTTATGCCACAGCCATTCAATCACTGTTGTTTTTTTTTCTTTTGTAGTTAAGCAAGATGTCAATGTACCTGTTCGATTGTTGCAGCAGTTAACCTAATCAAAAAGCAGAATTGTTTTTTCTTTTTTGTAAATAGTACCATTAAAACATTTATGTTTAACTTGGCGTAACTCTCCTGGCCTCCAGTCCTTCACTGTCTCCGGTCTGTTCATGTAACAGAGTCTGTTAGAGGTCCACTGTCACGTTTGGGGGGTTTATTTCTAGAATAACATAAATGAAATATTATAATGTTCAGAATAAGAATTACGTTGAGACTTTTATGCAGGTCGTCTTCCACAGTCATCTGCAGTGGTAGAACTACAAACTACAGAAGATGGACTACAAAACATCTGACGTTCTCCCAGCGTGACTTCAACATTAAAGATTCAAATGTCAGCGAGGATGTTCGTCACCTTCCTGTCCACCTAAACATGTCAGCACTTCATGTCAGAGATGATCTGCAGGGACACTGAATGTGATATTAATGTTTATATGAACGGTCGGGATAACTTCTGTCTGGTTATTAACATCTTACAACAAGGTGAGGATGGTCCGGTGTATCCTCTGCTAAAGGAGACAGGAAAGGAAGCACTGAAGCTCCTTGTTGATCCTTCAGGTCACTGGTTGGCGAGCTGACAGATGAACGTCACACTGAATCAGGTGCTGACACAAAATGGCGGACAGTGACACGGTGTGTGATGTCAGACAGCGCTCTGTGACGACGACACGTGACTTCATAGCATTTATTTTCAAATACACATATACAGCAACAAGAATCATCATAAACCAGTTATTGATAAAATGCACAAGAACAATCACATTTCCACGACTGTACAGCGTCAGAAGTAATCAAAGAAAGGTGATGAGTTTTTGTTACTGCAGAAACTCTGCCGGATGGAGAGGACACACAAACTTCTTTACCGCACACGCACACATCACCTCCTCTTGCCCGCCGGCAGCACCGAGACGAACGTGGTCTATTTAAAAAAAAACAAGAATCTAGCATGCAGATAATGTTGAGAGCGCCTTTAACCTGCGTGCTCTTTAACTTAATGTCGACATACACAGTTTGGGAGCAAAGTGCGGGACGTGTTCGACCCTCTGACCACGTTTTTTAAAGTCAGTTCATCCTTCCAAATCCAGAGCGCATACACAAACAGGATCTACAAAGAGAGACCACTTAGTGAAAGGGAGGCAACAAGCAGACAGCAGGCTGTCTCTTACATGAGGTGCATGCAAGAAGAAGTTTCACTTATATCGATGCGAGTAATAGTGATGAATCACCAGGAATACTGATCAACATTAGGACATTTTGGAGTACATGAAGGGAGAATATTTTGAGGAGGACGTCTTGTTGTTGATTAAACACCAGCTGGCTGCTTTCCTTTCATTCAGCACGATTCTTCACGCCTAAGACTTAATGCGCGCTACGCAGCCAGAAGTACGAGGAAACCCTGCAGATGTTTGATATTTTATGCAGATGTGGTCTGAGGTTGTTTTTCATGGTTCAGACGATGCGTCTCAGTTAGCTACAGCATGCAGTCCCACCCTGACGGGTCGAGAGCATACCGTCCTCTAACCTCGTGACTGTGACCTTTACGAAGACTGAAATCTAAACAGGAGCCAGACATTAATACTCAGGTGTCCACATACTTTTGGCCGTGTAGTGGCTCATCCGTGAAGATGAAAGCAACCAGCCGACCCCCCCGATGAACCCGTGTTTCCACACGGTCAGTGCTCAGGCACAGATGCAGTGATCGACTATCCGAGCGAATCAACTCATCGCTGCAGTTTGTCTCTCGTTGCTTTCCAACAAATCAACTTGGCCCAGTCAACCAACCGTCCATCATCCATCTATCCTCCATCATCCATCTATCCTCCATCATCCATCTATCCTCCATCATCCATCCATCAATCCTCCATCTATCCTCCATCATCCATCCTCCTTCCATCATCCATCCATCAATCATCCATCTATCCTCCTTCCATCATCCATCTATCCATCCTCCTTCCATCCTCCATCCATCAATCATCCATCTATCCTCCATCTATCCTCCATCCATCCATCCTCCTTCCATCCTCCATCCATTTGCTGTGTCATTTTCTGGTTGTGTAAAGTCTAAAATGTTTTTTTTAACCTCTAAAGTCGACCATGCGACGCTTGAGAGACGAAAAACGCGATTTTGTTCTGCGCAGTGAAACCTTCGTGTTTAAAGGTCCAGTGTGTCCGATTAGTTAAATATGGAATATACTCGTTTTAATCAGTGTTTCATGATGTTTCTGTTTCCTGAGCGACGCTTTTATATCTGCGGTGGGAGTGGCTCTTCTTTCTACAGTAGCCCAGGACGAAGTTTCACACCCACTATCTCAGAGAGGTTGAGGTGAGGGGTGTTCAGGTGGTCGCTACATCTCACACACCGGACCTTTAAACGTGCTGAGCGGTCGCGTTGCGTCGGTCTCGCTCGCTCGGTCGCTGACGTGAATATAAACATCACTGAGTCAGTTTGATACTTCATGACTCCTCTACACTTGTACTCTTACGTTAGCTTAGCATTTTAGCCAAATGATAACTAGTAGCTTAGCATTTAGCATGAACTTTTCACTCGTTGTGGCCTGGAGTTACGCAGTCTCGCTTTAAGAACGTTATTCTACCTTTAATGTGCACGCAGCAGTTTAAATACTGATGAACTCACCTTCCTCGTCATAGTTTTGGCCATGAAAGTTACACTTTAAATGCCTTAAGGTTAATTTTTCCTCCTTGTACATCAAGCTTTAGCGCATTTACAATAGAGCAGTAACAAAAAAAAAATAACACTGACAGTAGCAGGCACAATACAAATGTTTCTTCATATCAAATACATGTCATATATCCACAGAATACGATTATAAAACTGTGCCCAACACAAAAGTTTCTACTCTAGCCGTTCGTTTCTTTTTTTTTAGGTTACACCGTCACCTACAGTAGCTGGAGGTGCAGCACATGTCGGGACTACACAAAGCAAAAAGACAGCAGTGAGGTCTGAAGCATTTTCTCTTTTTTCTGCCTTGACGAAAAGATTTGCTACTTTTTCTTCTAACGCTCTTTCCTCTGGCGCCCCCCCCCCCGTCGTACCCTGTAACTGCCTCACGGTCTGCAGCTCCCTCCATCATCCACCTTCATGTTCTGTGTTTTATCCAAAAAATAAACCAAACAAACCCAAAAAAAACGGGACACCACCCACCAGAGGGGAGTTCACAGTCAATGCGACAGGAAACCAAGTGTTAAATGACGTCAGATCTAGCAGGAAGATAAGATGATTTCTCAGATCCACAGGGAGAATTTGGCTCTGCTGAGGTTCTTTAACTCTTAAAGGGAAACTTACAAAAGGTAGAAAGAGCAAATCAAGAGCTCAAAGACCACAGAGAGAGAAATCAAATACATTTTGACGCCTCGAGAGCAGTTTTCAAACGTTAGTGGAGGACAAACAGTGATGGGTAGCTAAAAAAGTCCTGTGTAAATAATGAGGAAGGCATCACAAACTCCTCTACGTGGTCGTGTGTTTGAGGTGGAGGAAGTGGAGGAGGAGGAGGAGGAGGAGGAGGAAGGGGTGTGTTCACAAGCCTTGTTTGGCCAGAGAGGCGGACACCTGGTCAGCCAGTGTGGAGAGCTGCGGAGAGTCGGCCATGTTGATGCTGCCGGAGGAGGACACGGTGCTGAGCTGCTGCGGGGAGTCTTCCAAAGAGACGATCTCGGCGCCGTGGTCAGTGCGCGCCTTGGCTGTCTCACGGAAGCTCAGTTTGTGGCTCTCAATCTGCAGGTCAGATCACAGGTGAGGAAGAGGAGGGCGTCACACGTGGACTGTATGAACTGCTCATGTTAGACAGCACCCTCTGGTGGACAACAGAGTGTTTACAAAGCTGCTGGATCACAAAATGGGCTCCGAAGCTTCACTCTGTCCTCTCCTCTGTCCTTTCCTACACACTTTTCCTAAACACTTTTCCTGGACCTCGATGGAAAACATCACGATTTCCAGGAAAGATGTTCAGAAGATGGACTACCAAACATCTGAGATACTTCTGTGTGTAGATGTATAAACAGAATTATTGCCTTCCTGTGTTGGACCTCACTGACCGGCAGAATAATCACGTTCAAAAGGGAAAACACGCAGCTCACGAGTACTTACAGGAGTCCTCAATCTTTATGAGGGGGTTCGTCAGGATGGGTGTGACGGGTGCTGAAGGGACAGTCTGAGGTGACTGAGGGGGGGTGACAGCTGGGGAGGGGAGTGAGGGGCTGTCTGAGGTACTCCCCTCGGCTTCCTTCCCTTTCTCCCTCTACAGAGGAGCCCCCAGAGGACGGACATGACAAGGCATGCAACAAAAATACACGTGATGGTGTCAACAGAAAACAAAATGAAACGGAAGATAATCAACAAATGTGAAATCAGCTGGATGGAGATGAGGCTCGAACAGAAGAGGAGAAAAATGTCAAACTCAGAGGAGGAAACGATGACGGGTGGATGATTCGTGATGTTTGGAGCTCTGAAAATGTTTTTAAAGCCTGATTTTCACTAAAACAACAAAAAATGGGATATTTTTGGCGGGAATAACAGTTTTGAAGAAGTCCTTTCTGTTGATGGGGCCGTTATTTGTCTCTGAGGTGTGAAACTGGCTGTGATGCTGACTGTGTTTCACCCACTAACAAACCCTGAAGAGCTGAGAACGAGACGTTCACTTCTCTAAAGGGTCTGCTGCTCGTGCTGCGTTCAGGTGACAGACACTAAAGAGGAAATGTGAGTTTCACCTTTCTCTGTCCGCCTCCGGGAACGTGGCCAATGTTGTCCAGGGAGCCGATCTTGGACTGGACTTTGAACTCCAGCTTCTCATTTTTGATCTCGATGTTTCCACCACCTAATTAAAAAAAACAGAACATAGAACTGCTGTTCATGTTAAATACTGACCCAGCCGCACACACAAACATGGAGGATGTGGCCAGCAAACCTGGTTTGTGACGGATGTTGTCCTTCGATCCGCATTTAGCGGTCACGTTGCTCAGGTCGATCTTTTTGTGCACGATTTGAACCTGCGAAGGCGACAAAGAAAAGCGAAGAGCAGACACACAGTTTGAATCCAGAAGTCAGCCACAGACGTCTGAGCCTACAAACTGATTTAGTCGTCTACAACTGTTAGAGGAAGGAAACACGTGAGGTCAAACTGGGTTAGGTAAAGTCGTCTGTGAACACTTTAATCTTAAAAAATGCAGAAGGATGATCGTGTTAAAAACGTTTAGTGTTTCAGTCTCATCGGTCATACTCTGCATTCTTTAGCGTGTGACTGTTCTTCAGCCTGTTTGTGCTTCAAACGGGGACGATGCTGCGTTGTTTGTGCCGCAGACAGATTCTGGAGAGGATTCACAGAGAGTACGATCCTCTTTGTTTAACCAGATGCAGGAACAGTGATGTTACCTCGCGTTCTGCGAGGTAACATCACTGTTTCTGCAGGCTGAAGAACAGCTGAGCTTCCCTTCAACACGTCACATGCTCCGCTCATGTCCACGGCTGATAAAAGCCATATTCCTCGTCACGATGAGCTCATCTCGGGCTCTCCTCTCCTGGACGATTGGCTCTCGACACAAAGCGCTCAGTCTCTGGGCTGAGATCATCTCAGTGCTCGCCACAACAAGGCACAGTTTGGTGGAGAGGACGAGGACAGGCGCTCTTTGTTACCGTGCAGAGACTCCCTCTCCTCACGCACCATTAGATCACTCAGCCACACGGGAGACCGTCTCCAGGATCAGTTTGGATGAAGACGCCCACACAGAGGATTCATGCAGGTTGTTTCTGAACACTGACCACACGGATTGAACAGAGTTATCAGGCTTACGTTAGACCATGAGCATTACATAACGCTGTTAGCTGAAGAAGCACTAAACTACGACTGAGCTGGCTAAACGTTTCATCAGTGGTGGAACGACAAGTCTGATTCCAAGAAGGTTCAGCCGCCGAAAAACGTGAATAAAAACCAAAAATGCAACAATTTGAAAATCGTTTTCGACCTAACAGGATAAACTTTGTTAGTTTCTGAGCAGGTCGGAGCCTGGAGCCGATCCCAGCTGACACTGACAACTAGAGGCAGTTTAGAGTCACCAATTAACCTGCGTGACTTTGGACCGTCGGAGCACGTCGAGGGCAGACAAGGCAGAACATTCAAGCTCTGCAGGGAAAGGCCTCAGCCGGCGGGTGTGAAGGTGGAAGCCTCCACGTCTGTGACGTGCAGAATTTGACTGTTTCTTTACAAATGGTTGCATTCTGTTTTTCTTCACATTTTACACAGCGTGCAGACTTTTTCGGAGTCAGAGGACGGTTATAACGTCTGTCTGTCTGTGGATTAGCTGGAAAATGCATCGTCACAAAGCTTCTTATGGAAAGCTGACACAGGACAGCAACGCTGCAAACATGACGACCTTACAGACCACGATGCATCGCTGCAGATTAAAGCAGCCAACATTATATGAAGCAGTTCATTTCCTTCTTCCACCACTGCCACTAGTTAACATCAGAGATGGATGGACAGGTCTACAGTGAATCTACAGTGCGGTGTTATCCTGTCAGTATGAAATGCTCATGGCCGCCTCGGTGTGCTGATAATACTGTTAATAGGAGGTGTTAGCGGAGTGTTGGGAGTATCGAGGTTTCACACAGACAGGAGAATTCGTGCACATCCTTCTCCTTCGTGAAGATGCATTCAGTAAGAAGAAGGTTTTTTTGGAAACGGCAGCAAATCTGCAGCCAGAATCTCAGATCTACTCACATTTCCACCACCGGGTACATGTTTTATATTATCTTTGGAGCCGCACCGGGACTGCACATTGCTTAAATCCAACTTCTTATCAAGAATTTGTACCTGGAAAGTTGATATGTGGGGAAAGAAGACGGTTATCCTGGAGAAAAAGCAAACAGCAGCCGAGCTGTGAATGAGGACCATTTCTGGGACGAGTTCGAGGCTCGAGGGAGTGAGATCTAACGAGGGCTGGTTAATGAGGACGGGGAAGGACTCATTTATTTTTAACAAAAGATCTGTGTGAAGATCAAAACTCAAAAGAAAGAGGAGAGCCTTCAGTTACTCACATTACCACCTCCGGGTACATGTTTGATATTGTCATTGGAGCCACACTTAGACTGGACATTACTATAATCCAACTTCTGATCAAGTATCTTAACCTGGAACAGAGGTTAGTGGAGTCACTGAGAGCTGTGACACTGCTGTAACCACCGTGAATATGCTCAGCGTCCTCTCCTTGAGAAGAGGCGTGATCAGAAACACACAGATACTCCACCGGTCGAAGCTCAGCTTCCTCACCTTTCCTCCACCAGGTGTGTGCTTCAAGTTGTCTTTAGAGCCGCAGCGAGATTGGACATTAGCCACGTCCAGCTTCTTATCCAGGATTTGGACCTGCAGGGTGCAGAGAGGAGAGATGAAATCCATCAGAGGCTGAAGGAAGGAAGGAAGGAAGATGAGCCCAGAAAAAGGAGGAAATAAGATGAAGACTAAACATATTAGCTGCCATCCATAACTCTGGATGTTTGTCACATTTGTTGTTCCAGCTGGAGAACATGTGGCATCATTTATTTCAGTGCCTGAGAATGAGCAAACAATCTATTTATTAAAAGATCAGCGTCAAATAAATCAGAAGAGCGGGTCTAATCTTACAGATGCCAGCTTTAAGACATTACGGTTGTGTGATTTGGGTTAAATGCGCCTTTGATTGGACAAGAATAAAGTTTCAGTGTCTTATTAGTGACTGTTGAGCAGATGAAGAAGTCCATCTTCTGATCATGGAGAGCACAAAGAAGAGAACACTTTGTTTTTTACCAAACGCTGGTTTTGATGATCATAACTGCAGAGATACTCAAGAGTCTGGTTGTTGAGTTCATCCCTCAGTTACTCACATTGCCGCCACCGGGTGAATGTTTCATATTGTCTTTGGAGCCACACTTAGACTGGACATTACTATAGTCCACCTTCTGATCAAGGATTTGTACCTGGAAGAATGAAAACGTCAGCTTTTAGATCTGAGTGTAGACGATGGTTTGACACATGAGCTGTGAAGCCTGAAAAGAAACTGACTGATTCAGAAACAACACGAGTGGTTCGGTGTGAACGCATGCGGAGAACAGAGAGGAATCACAGAGGACACAACCCTGTCTCCAAAAACTTCATCGTCTTCACTTCATCGAATCATTCAAACCACATTTGATAGTTTTCTTTGTGCTGTTGTTCATTTAGTAGTTCAGAGTTTCAATGTCTCGCACCTCATCACACACTTTGTTGGAAACAGGGTTGCATCAGTGTTCACACACACACACTCTGTCTTCAATTATTCTGGTCCATAAATGTCACAACTCAACATCCTCTAAATCTCAGCCACTGACACACACAACAGAGAACAAAGCACTCTGAATGCTTTAAATGGACCTCTCACACACACACACACACACACACACACACACACACACACACACACACACACACACACACACACACACACACACACACACTTTAGTGCTTTAGTTCCACAGATGTTTCTGCTCTGGAAGCAGAAATAACCTGATTGGCTGAATCTCGGTGGGCGGAGCCACATTAAAAAAAAAGTTTGTTCAGGTAACATGACATCACATCCTGCCAGGCTTCAAGCTCTGCGTCTGTGTCGAGGTACAGCCGCGGTAACTACGCACGATTATCGCAACTTTACGAACATTTGTATGCAAATTAGTCGCCGATTTTACACATTGCTGCTCGACAGTTGGAGGCAGTAACGCAGTAAGCTCGCAAACAAATTTATTCAAATCTGCTCTCAAATGTCTTTTAGACAGCTTCAACGTGTGTCCTATCAGGAGGCCGTCACACCTCTGGATCTGCCTACGGAGATTCAAACCTTCAACGAGAATATTTCTGCCTCCAAAGCAGCTCAGGTATCTGGATCTAAACCTCAGCCTGTATGTGGTGTACTCAGTGTAACAGCAGGAGTCAGAGTCACGGCACCTTTCCACCCCCGGGCTGGTGCTTCATGTTGTCTGTGGAGCCGATCTTGGACCTGACGTTCTTCAGGTCTGGCATCGGCGCTGCTGCAGCCAGAGGAGCCGGCGGGCGGCTCTTCAGCGAGCCCGGGGATTTGGGCGTAGAACGCACCACGGCCACCTTCTTCACTTTGTTGGCCTCGGCCGCCGCCTTCGCCTGGCTGGAGGGAGACTTTGGAGTCCCGGGGCTGCTCTGTCCGCTCTGGCCGTCTTAAGCAGTTGGAGAAGCGGGTCAGATGTTTGAACAAGTCAACAGTCATGAAAGAAATCATAAAACTAAAAACAAACTAGGAGCTCTGCAGGCTGAAAGCTGCCTCGGTTTGATCACGGATAGGCCGGATCAGACCGCGGCTGCGACTACTCCAGACTAAAAGCGTCACTGATCATTTTTTCTTTTTACCTTTGTCATTTTTTGGAGTGGGAGGTTTCTTGGCACTAGCTGCATCACAAAAATATGACACATCATAAGCGATCCTTAAATCTTTCTTTCTATAAAAATCTAAATTTTAAAAGTTGAATCAAAGAGTGTGATGTAACGTCGACGTTCTGTACCTGGTTGAGCTGCAGTTCTGGTTTTGACTCCAGGGGTCTGAGACTTCGCACCAACACTCTGAAAATCAACAACACAAACCAAAAGTTACTTCAGCAGAGACGTTTCTCTGTCAGAGAGCTGCAGGAGTTTTAATCTGCTTAATGTGGAGGCAGATAATAAGAGAGATGACGGGACGAGGCTTCGATGGAGCTGACACTGACTGAACAGACAGAGAGGTGCTTCCATCCGGACCTCAGGTCTGACCTGTAGCAGCATACTTACTGCGGGCTGCCTGGGCCCGGCGCTGCTGGTTTTAATGGGGATGGAGCTGTGGCCGTTTCTGGAGGAAGCGTGTGTTTTGTTGCCCTTGGTGACTACGGATGGTCTTTTAAGGGAAGAGGTTGGTTTGGTGGCAGTTTGATTCTTTTGATGAGGAAAAGAAAAAAAAAAAGAATAAAAAACAAAAGTTCTGATGATGATAAAACAGAAGCATGACAACAAATGAAAAATGATGGAAAAGAATGATTCACAAATATAATGATGAAGGATTTATTACAACTTTGGCTGCAATCAGCGACGCCACAAACGATGAGGAAACTACTAACACTGTACAAATGAAGTGACGGTGACTGACTGCTGACTCAAACAGCTGATGCTGATCTAAACACTTCACCTGGATGTAAAACGAGCACAGTAATCTGTCACTGCACAGGATGAACCGAGGCGTCGATCAGAGTTTGGGTAATAACTCATCATGTTAATCTAACCTGGAGATTTAGAAGATCTCAGTCATGAAATAATAACTGATAGAAAAGATGGACAAAGCTCCAAGTTGTCATAAATTAGACTCATCTCTTTAATGAAAGAAATGGATGACACACTTTAATCATATTCGTACCTTTTCTGCAGAGCCGTTATCCATCTTTGCTTGAGCTGCAGACAGAGGAGAGAAAATCAGACGTTAAGGTCGCATCTTTAAAGCTTCACAGCGCTTCCAGGTGAGTGCCGAAACAAATCTGAGTGATACAAAGTATGCAGCATGCGTGGTGACACAACGTGCTCGTGGGAAACAAAAAGTGTTTTTTTGTCTTCATTTTTTGGGCTGCATGACCGGCAGAGTGAGCAGAGATGGAGAGATGAAACAAAAAGCTAAAGTGGGGAGGGAGGACGACAAGCTTCTCCTCGGGTCGAGGTTAACGTCCAGAGAAAGGACTCGGAGGGAGAGTGCAGCATGACATACAGTAGAAGCTGCGTTGTAAATAAAGAAGTGGAAGGAGTTAACTGAAGAGGACGCAAACAGACCTTTGAGCACAGGGACCGGCACCAAAGACTTTCGGGCTGGTTGGGGGGGCGTTTTTTGGAGCTCAGTGGTACCGGTGGCCTGAGCCACACTGCTCCTCATGTCTGAGTCATTAGAAATGTCAGGCTGTGAATAGCTGGCCCTATGAAACGATGAGTCACCGCTGCTGGTTTCAGTTTCTGTGCCAGATGGCATTTCGGTAAAAAGGCTATCCTTCTCCGAAACGTTCCTACTGCTACGCGCCGGGTGGAGATCCTCTGAGTGAGAATCAGAGATCGGGCCGGACAGGTTCTGGGTGTGAGGGAGCTGTTCTGTTTCTGGGCTGATATTTCTGCAGGACTTTAAAGCTGCTGCATCGTTTTCCTCTTCTTGATTGACCCACGTTCCTCTGTCCCCGATGGATGTCAGGTCTTCCAAAGCCGTGCTTCGAACCAAAGACAGATTGCTGATTTCAGTCAGACACTCGGAGGCGTCCAGGCTGATCGCCCGCTGAGAGTCCGCAGCTCCGGTCCACTCAGGGCTCCCCCTGCTGGCCGGGGCGTCCCGTCTACTCTCTGAACTACAGCTGAGGTCTTCAGAGGCCCATAAAGAGTCACTCAGCTTCTTCCCACACTCTCCCACAGCCTCGTTTCCTGGGTCCGGGGAGCAGGAAGCTCCCATGAAGTCAACGCCCTCGCCAGCAGCTCCGTCTTCAGCAGGCTTCGATCCGTCGCCCGCGAACACAAACTCACTGCAGACTCCAGAAGCAGGCTTTGCTAATTTGTTTGGAAAGCAGATTAATGATGACATTCACATTCTGGTTTTCCATCTCCCCATTGAAACCAAAAAAGAACCAAAGAAAAGAAGTGAACAGAACCGAGTCACTGATGTTCACAAGGAAACAAAAGACAAACCGAGAGCTGTAAAAGGTGAAGATGCACGAGACGTGATCGGTGACAGGAAAGTAAAATGAGATGGAAATGGACGGTAATGCATCACACTGGGGTGACAGACAGCAGATGATGCATTCCAGTGAACATAATGAACAACAGACCACTGTAACAAAAGCTGACTCAAACACGACATAAAGTCTCCCTGAACGACCCGACTCAACTTAAACTGTAAAATAAACGTCTGGAGTGTGACACGGGAACTTTTCTGAAGGAGAGGCTGCAATCAGCAGATACACAGCCAGCTGCCGGATCAGTCAAGATGACCTTTAAATGTTTGAATTGTTGAGGTGGCACACTTCAGACACAAACTAACAGCTTCCTCCACCTGCAGTCAGAACTGTATTCATATTTATCTTCTGCAGTTAATAAATTCAGTCTGAGTGCGATCAATGAAACGTGGAGCAGCCTACCTGTTGGAGCTGCTCCTCCTGCTGCAGGTCGAACATGATGAGACAGAAGGAAAAGACATTAGAGCGTGATCAGTAACGACTTTCTGTCATTCATGACGGATTAATACGCTCGCTCACTGCAAAGAAATCAATACAGAGCCCGCACACAGTTAATGCAAAGAGCACGCAGCGAGTAACTGTTGAACATCTCGATCAGGTTTCACAGTTAGTCTGAGCCGGTGCAGCAGCTCCACACGTGAGCTGCTGCTCCATGGGGCTGTTTTTAACATCATTCTGGGAGCGGTGCATCTGTTCAACAGATCACAGGAGTCTTAAATCTGCCTGTGGTCTGGACATACCCTCCACTCTGAAATAGCCACCATCGTTTTGTTTAAAAAAAGCAGTCTGCTTATGATCATGCTGCAGTTCAGAAAGAGGCAGAGCATTAACCATCAGAGCAAGCGTGAAGAAAACAGAACGATGCCACAGAAAAGCAGCAGCGGCTCTCCAGTAATGATGCTGAAAGAAAAAGGTCGTAAGCTTCGTTTCACACACACGACAGCAGCAGGAGGGAAAACTTAAAAAGAATAAATCACTTTGGGAAACCAGCTGAAGTTAGATGAGATGATCAATACTCTCTGCACGTTTAACGTGAAGCTGCAACCAGCAGCCGCACAGCTTAGTTCATCAGTGACCTTTGGTACTTTGGTACCTTTGGACAGATGCTAGCTGTTTCCCTTTTGTTTTCAGTCTTTATGCTAAGCTAAGCTAAGCAGCTTCATGGCTGTGGGTATTGACCTTCTCATGCAACATAAAGAAAATGAACTAGTGTATGTCCCAGCATGTCAGACTGATCTTTTACAGATGCTAACTGAAAGCACAAGCAGCTGAAAAGGAGGCAGGATTCAGGAGGCAGGAGGCAGGAGGCAGGAGGCAGGAGGCATACCGAGCTGCCCCTCGTCTTCACACGACTCAGCTTCATCGCCGCCTTTCTCTGCAGACGTCTCTGCTGCAGGACAAACGGACGTCAGGTCAGAAAACAGGAGTTCAACCTGGAGTCGAACCCTCACGTGACAGACTTTCCTCCAGTTCACTCGTCTCGGTCGACACCTCCTGACCTCGCGCTTGCTGCGACGGGTCAGCTGAGGTATTTCTCACGTTTGCACAGTCAGACGCTGTTTAACACGTCAAAGACCTTCAAACCTGATGACGCTTTATTCCAAGTACCCTTCGGACTGTCTGTCACCTTCAGTATTTCAGATCAGAGCATGCTCCACTGCTTTATTTTCCATGTTAGTCAGCGGTGTGTGGCTCCACCATACAAGTGGTGATTCTGGTGAGATAATAGGCTCTTATTGCACTTTTGTTTGCGGCGACAGCACAGCTACATGCGCCTCGTAGGCTATAAATATCAGGCAAATGAGCAGGTTTAAAGCATACATTAGCACGCAGGCAGAAAACCCCAAACTGAAACCGAGGCGTGTGTTAGAGCTGCAAACAAAGACAACTGAGGAAGAAGAAAGCAATGAACTCAGATGAAAGCGTCTCTGATTCTAACGTTATCTGTAAAAAAGGAGAAATGAACTGATAACCTGCACACAAACTGAAACCTGCTACATGAGGGTTAAGTCAGTTTTTGGTGTTGCAGCTTGGAGCGTGCAGGCGGGCGTACCAGGCGGGACCTCGGCGTCGCAGCTGCTTTCTGGCTGACAGAGTTCAGACACAGATTTCAGCCCATTTTCACAGAGTGCTGCTTCATCCTCTGTGAATTAAAGGCAAACTGGAGGTCAGCTCAAGCTTTACTGAGACAGACACACGGCTGAAGTTCATGTGAGCTGTGGAGCAGAATTAAAAGGGTTAAAACGTCGACAGCAGGAAACTGAAATCATTCAAACTCCGGCTGACGTTTGTGAAACTCAAACCTCTGAGTAAAGATCCTGTTCCTGCGCTGCGTACCTCTCACCTCAAACATGTTCAGTGCACGTATTTAAGTTGCTTTCTCTGGATGTTTTTGAACCAGGCAGAGTCAAAACCAAACGCTGCCCAGCGTCAACCACCAGCTCCACCAGCTCTGGTCCAAGTACAGTCACCAAAAAAAGACACAACGCCACACGGCCGTCCACAAACCAGCGCTGACGTCTCGGAGGCTTTACATGTCAGACATGTCTGTAAATCCAGCAGGACTGATGTGACGATGACGGAAGGACGCGCGCTGTCGTTTGATAAAGTCATAAATGTTTTAATTTCAAGGTGACTAAATGTTGCATTTAGAATTAAAAGTACATGAATTATATTTTTATACTTTGAATGAACTCTGCAGCTAACGAGCAGCTGAATCAAACCTGATTGGTCAACACTTCTCTCCTACAGACGTGTATGCATGACAGTTCATTCACAACCACACAGCTAACTTATACTAAAACTCTACTCAGCTACGTGCTCTACTCTAACAGAGATACTCACTTTGTGTCTCCCCTTTGTTTATCTCTGTCGGCTGCTGCTTCCTGTTTGTTCGTGACATCATGGGAAGTGGAAACGGGGAAAACGATTGCACTAGTGAGGGCTGTAAACCTGGGAAGGCTAGGCTACGCACTAATTGGCCATATGGTTAAATGGGACAAGAAGGGAAAAAAAACCTGATTGTTAGCTCCACGCTGAGCAATCTGTCGCACTGCTAATATTTATTTTACTCTGCAGCGGACAAACAAGACATGACTTTTATTCTCAGACGTTGATGAGTTGGTGTCTTCTGCGCCTGACTGTTGAAGTGACTCGTGGTGAGCGGTGACACGGCGTGGAGACAGGGCTCGTTTGAAGGGGTCTGACCCAGATGACTGGATTACAGAGCGCAGTGCAGCTGCAGTCAAGCGTGCCTTTTATCTGTTATGTAAAGTGGCATAAAAAAACGAAACAAAGCACAGCAGAAACTACGAGGCTCGGCCTCTTCCTGCGAACCTGTCAGACCACAGTGACTTTAAGACACTGAGAATATAATCTGGGATTAAATCTGACCTTTGACCTTTGAGTCCGCTGGGTCAGATTTTATTTATTTACATATTTTTATGTTCAAACTTTATGTAGAACGATAAATATGTTAATAATCATTCTGATGTTAAATATTCAGGATGTTTTGTTCGTTCTTTCATTTGTTGTATCCTTGGAAACTGTGGAGAAGTCAAACAAAACGTGTTTATTGGCTGGAAAATCTGATGTAACGTGTTTTTAATAGCTCGCTGACTGACAGAGGAACACATCCAGGAGCCGCTGAGGGTGACTCTGCATCGACTGACCCGCGACACGATAAGAAGATAAAGGACGATGTCATCAGGATTATGTCACCTCGCTCAGACAAAACTCGGCTCGCATTCGTTTGACTGGAACAACAGTCACAGCACATAAACACTCACTCAGGCTTTGTGAATAATATTTCATCCAACGCCTGCAGACACCTGTATCTATCCATGATGGACACCGTGAGGCTGAAGTGTGATTGAAATGTTTATGAATTATTATGAACAGTTTTGTGGCATGGACGCAGCGTGCAGACGTTACACCGGGCCCATCAGGAGCGTTTCAGAAACGTTTTGCTTGACAGACTTTGTCACCTTGCTCAGATTCCATTTCTATTTCTGTACTTTTATTTTGAAAACCGACAGGATTCTCTCTGTGGTTTCTGTGTCAGCTCGGTCCGCTCCGTCCTGCGTGACGCTGCATCCGTCAAAAATAGCCGGGTATTCTCGGCGGAGCGGAGAGACGCTTCTGGAACGTGCCGTGGCACTTCTGGTGAATCACAATCATACGATCAGCTCTGGCCGCCATGTTGCAGCTGGAACGTATCGCAGTCGTGTCCTGCGTGGTCGAGCTTTTACGCCTCACTGATGTGCGCTGAATTATTCTGCTGTCATCGAGAATGGAGGTTTACTCAGCGAGCGCAGTGCAGAACGTTTGTCTCCTCCTTTCTGACAATGAGTGCAAACACTGTTGATGCACGCTCATGACGAAGCCTAGTCTGGACGTAAACGCGTCACTACCAATGTCACCACAGACACCAGATCAGGTTTAATCAGCATTCAGACAGAACTCCATCTTTAAGTGCAGTAGCATCTCTTCGTCTCGGGTCTGACCTTTCATTTTGGCGTCTCCGGGGCTTCTGTGTCCCATCTGGACTCCGTTCTCCTGGTGGTGTTGGTCGTTGATGGTCATGTTGGCTAAGGAGGAGCTCATGGTGTCTCCAGAGCTGTAGCTGTTGGAGGCGTTGTTCGCGTAGTCCATTGCCAGTCGCAGGTCAGGCTGCAAGAGTTCAATAAACGAAGATGAGGACAGAGTCCAGGATGTGTCACATAGCTGGTTTCAGACAAGTTACTAATATTAAATGTAAAGTAGCAGGCCTGGTTTTAAGGATTAAATATAATGATGGCGTACTTCATGGGCACTTTGAACCCGGTCCGTCACCCCCTAATGTAAACAGACACTGTGTCTGTGAAAGCAGTTATTTATACATCCTGACGTGGGGTCGCTGCTTCATGTTACAGCCTGACTGATAAAAATAGTCCCTCCTGCTCATGTGCACATCGTCCTGATGAGTTGCACTTCCTCAGCAGCCACCTCTGAACAAGTGCAGCACTTGTACCTCAATACTTCATCACCGAGATGCTAACGCCACCGCAGGACATCAACCTCACGGCCGCGGCGTGCTCCTTCAACCGGAGAGACGTGAACTGCGTCAAATCTCATAAAAAGAGGATTACATATCAGATTACACCCGAGCTTCTGGTTACATCAGCAGTTCGAATCACATTTATTTACACACACACACACACACAGAACTTATGTCGTCATCAGTGCCATCGTGCCAACTTTAACACACAAACACGGTTTAATCTGCAGAGACTCAAAGTCCGTCTGAAATATTAGAAATTATCATCCGTCAACATCAACGAGCAAGAAGTCAAAGTGATGTCGCTCCACTTCACTGCACACTTATAGTTACCAGCTACTTCACAGATTGTCAGTGATGGAGTTATTTAGTTGAAGACGTTCACTGGGATATTTCCACTTCATGGTACTTACATCTTCATCAACTATTAAAGAAATCATTAAGATCTCAGATGTGTCTCATGTCATCAGAGCTAAAGCTGCTGAAAGAAATGAATGTTACATTTCCAGTTGGCTGTCGGGACAAGGCAACTTTCCCAGGCTGCTACTTTCTCATTGATTAGTTCGTTGGATCATCATGTTACTCCGTAACTTGTAATGGAGTACTTCAGTACTTCAGTGGAGGGTCGCAGTACTCGCACTCGAAGCTCTCGTCTCTTTACAGGCAGCGACGCCTAAGCTGTTGCCGTGGTTACCACAGCCCACAAAACGGCCTCTAAAGGCGCGCCGGGCTCAGCTATGTGACCTTCCCTCTGAGCGCCGCCGTATCTCGTGACCTTGGATGTTTGAACAGCGTTCCACTTTCAGCACGAAGGACACGAATGGGAGAAAATGGAAATCAGCTCGCGGCTAAAAACATTTTAAAAACACCAAAATCTAAATTTAAAAGGAAGAGAGTTCTCACACCACGACGTAAAATATGGACATTTATGTTTAAATGTAAATACTAATTCACTGCTAATACTAATAATAAACTAATAATTTCCCATTCCTGATCAGATCAAATGATCGATCGACGTCAAAGATTTAAAAACACAAAGTTTAATGTTGACGTTTGTTTTTCTGATGATTTCAATGATGAACATTGATCCTCGACATGCACAGTGTGCTGTTTGAGCCGCACATCTTCCTTCATCACCATGAACACACACACACACACACACACACACACACACACACACACCGTCCTGCTGCCACAAACACTCACTACAGCACCAAATGTGGATTAATCCGCCGCTGAAAATAGTCCCAACAGATGCGTATTTCCTCCAGTTTAAAGGAACCTGCAGCGATCAGCTGTTACAGAACGTTACTGACCGACGGGCTCGCGGAGCTTGATAATAAAACTCTGTTCGTGTTAGCACAGACAGAGGCGGCGGTTGTTAGTAGTCGCTAACTCGACGTTTGACCAAATTTAAGAGTAATTTCGTCTGTAATTAAACTTACAACAACCTGCACGGCTGCATCGCTCTCTTCCACGCTTCCCGCCATTTTCGTGAACTTGTCTTTGGTCATTTTTCTGGCGCTTGTACAGGAACAAAACAGCCCCATTCTTAACCGACCCACAGAGCTCTGATTGGCTCCAAACGGTGGAAACCGTCACCAGCGAGCACAGCACCAGATCTGTCTGAACCTCTGAGATGTCAAAGAGGAGACAGAACGGAGAGTCCGAGGCCGACCGACACATGGACGGTTTTAGTCTTAACAAGAATACAGAACAAGGCGCCTCGTCGCTGAAAACAAAAGTGCCAAACTGTATTTAAGAAAGAGGATTTTATGAAAGAGAGAGCGATGTTTGTGTGTCCCACAGAGAGCCTGATGAATAGCGTACTCTCAGCGCTCCCGGACAACACTGCCATTGTAGCGTTACACATGACAGAATCCAAACAACGAGAAAGCTGCACCCGTGCCAACGCAGACAATCCTCTGAGACGCCGTTCACTCTGCATCCGGCAGCTCGGGCGGTTAGAAAGCAAACAAACTCAAGACTGATAAGACTGGATCCCTCAGCTGATAACCGTGCGTGCACAGGCCTGTACATTAGTCTGCAGGTGTAAAATAGTAGTTTACTCTTTAAACATGACATTTTCATCAACACGCCCGAGATGTCAGGATGGGGGTCCAGACAGGACCGGCCCGTCCTGATGATTTGCTTTGGGACAACACACGCACACAAATCTCACCTGCAGCAGAAAGGGAACATGACAGCGGTCTTTGTCGCAGCTTCATGAGGGGAGGGGGGGCTCAAAGGTCTGCTGATGCAGCTTGTTCCTCTCAGGGGCGTGTGAAAATGTAATCTTGGCACCGGGCCCCGGCGGCCCGGGTAAACTGCTAAGACGGCTCGGTCAACAGGGATGTTGACACAGCTCCAGGAGCACCGAGCACGCAGCGAGTCGAGGCCGTCTGACGTCACGTTTCACCCCCAAATTCAAAGTGCGCTGCACCAAAGAAGGGTTAAATGTTCATTTCTCTTGAGGGGAAGTCCAATTTCACACATTAATGTGTCATCAGGAAGTATAATATCTTCAGTTAGGCTGCAGGGGATCTGACCAGTCTGAAAAACGAGTTATCTCAGTTTGAGCTTGAGTCAACAAATCCTGGATACGGGAAACCTGCTCTCCAAACTGAACGTTTAATGTTTGACAGGTGTGCGAGCGTTTACCTGCTGTTATTATACGCAAAGTCTTTTTAGAGCTTGACCCACATTTGGGACTAAAATTCAGGGTATCCCAGCCTGTGCAGAGCCGCTTTAAATCAGTTACAAAAGATGTTTGTGTCCAAGTTCATGTAAGACAAATGTTTAATCCAGAGCTGCAACAATAAGCCAGTAAATATTCTTTGAGAGGACTCGCTGCTTTTAATCAGTGTTTCTTCATAAATTATAATCGTGAGTTGCAGCCCTCGATCGATCAGTGAATCAGCTAATGTTTCAGCTCCCCGCAGAGGATACAGCTGAAACCTTAAATATGTCGGCCTCAGTTAACCAGACAAAAGCAGCAGATCATCACATTCGAGAAGCTGGAAGAGTATTTAGTATTTTCTTGATAAATGACTCATTGATTCATCGTCGAGCTGAAACAAGGCGTTTCTCTGGTGCGCTGCGTCGTCCTGCCGCTCACCAGCGCTGCCTGTAGCTCAGCTGAGAGACGAGGATGCTGCTCTCATGCTTGATTGCTTCTGTATCTCTGACCTACTTTCCTCTCTCTGTGCTCTCGCCCAGCCTCCGGCAGCCTCAGACTGACTCTACCTTTCTCATGTGGGCCTGGCCCTGCAGTGGAGGGGGCTGAAGGTGGAGGCAGTTTCCATTATGCCCTCCATCTAAACGCTGGAGGTGAAACATCTCGAGCACACGGGTTTCTTCACTCTGGTGCCCGGTAATCACACTCACCATACCTCCAGGATGTGAACCACACCCTGCTCCCCTTCCACACATCCTCCATCCTGTTCAAAGCCTCTCAAAACGAGACATTCAGGATATAATCAAAGCTAGACGTTCAGCTCCGGTTTGCAGAGCCATAAAAGACGCGTGACATTTCAGTCTCGCAGTATGGAATTTAAAATATGAATATTTCTTCTCATGTTGTCACGGTGCACGGTGGAGTAAAGTAATCAGACGCTGCAGCTGCTGCAGGATTCACGATGCACGCAAGACCCGGAGCTACGATGTGATCTACCACACACAGAAGAAATGAACCAAAGTCCTCCATCAGCATGGTGCCAATTAACTGTGTACAAGAATGCAGTTTAAAGCCTGCTGAGGAATTTCTTCTTCTGTTTAACGAGGCGACGACGTACTACTCTGATCTCTGATCTCTTTTTCTGACTGAATGCTGGACATCGATTTATCTACACAGACCTTCAAACGTTCAATAAAAGAATGACGATAAACTGTAAGCAGATTATTTTCATTCCCAGTAAAACATACAAATCTAATCTATCAGCATTAATCAGCTAACTGTTTCAGCGTCTGAGTCAAACACAGTAAATCTGACTGCAGAGAAGTCATTTCACTGCCAGCCTAAGCTCCTCAGGAAGCTCCTTCCAGGACGAGGCCGGCTGGACGCGGTCACCTTTGGACTCGAGCCTACACCGTACTGGTTAACGTGTCTACAAAGCCTGAACGCAGCCACCGGCCCACATGCTTAGCTAAAGTGCTGCAGTTCCTCTAACGTCCACTTGAGGCTGGCTCCAGAAGTGAGTCAGTCTCCATAAGTCCCCATGTTCAAGTGTTTACAGCCTGGTACAAAAACCAGAGGACGTGACGACAGCGTAGCACTGCTAGCAGCTAGCCTAGCTTCGATGGCCTTTTAGATTGATCGTGCAGTTATTACTCGAGTCATGGCGTTTAGAAGGTGAAAGTCTGGGGATTGTGGGAAATGTTGTTCCTTAATGGCTGCTAAAGCAACATGGCCTCCATACTGGGGCCTGAACACTGAACATGAGAAATGATCACAGCAACAGCAGAGGCATGATGTATGAAAACCTGCACAGCACACACACACACACACACACACACACACACACCTCTACAGTATCAGCTGTGCAGAGCTCTGCAGAAACTTGCAGAAGGCTGTCAGGTCTATCCAAACACGAGCAGAATGACACTGAGATGTCTTTCATTCCTTTCATGCTCATCTGGCCGGTTGGAATGGCTTCCAGCTGCGGCTGCAGACCACAGCATGCCCTGTTTCCCTCCTCCTGCAGGAATCAATGTAATGCACAAGAAGAGTCTGGACGGGAGAGAGGTGCGTCGGCAGGCGAAGACAGACGAACCCAATCCAACGCAAACGGCGCGTGGAGCCCTTTTGTTTTAACGTGGCCTGCAGCAGGGATCATGGGAAGGCTCTCCGTGCACCTACTGTGCATCGGATCCTGCCCGCTGACCCCGGGCGGATTACTGAAGAGCCCATATGTGTCAGATAAGCAGTCTGGTTCACTGCTCGGGCTGTGTGACAGCGGAGACGCTGCTGCTGTGATCAGATGAAAAATGGGCTTGGCATTTGCGCACAGGCGCCGCATCATCCCGATTCAGCCCCATGTTCAGCGTGCGCTCTTTAATAATGTACGAATATGAACATACAGCAGACATGCATGGAAATGAACGCACCACAAACCAAAGCAGAGAGGGGGGAGCTTGTTTTTTACGCTTTAGCTGGGAGGATTTGACGTTCTAGAATAAAGGAGTCCATCTGTGCTGCACGTACAGCGGCGCTGGAAACCATTTAGGCCCTCAGATGAAGAAAGAAGCGAATGATCCAGAATAACGACAGGGCGTAAAAAAAGAGCCACAAATTCACATCCACGGCGCTCAAACGAGCCCACACAAAGAACAGAAGTGTCCACAGCTAGACTGGAGATAAATCACAGAAATAACATTGCATTATTGTCCTCCAGGGATCCTTTTATAATGAGATTATAAATATTCTGACGGATTAGTCTCCTTACAGCGCGCAAAGGACGATCTCGGCGCGGCTGCAGGGGGAGCAGGACCTGCTCCGGAGGGTGATGGAGACGGTTCTGTTGTTGTTTTAGGGGGATAAAGGAGGAAACACGGCGTGTTTGTCGGGGAGGTGACTGCTCCTCTGTGCCGTGCACGATGATGGCTGCAACAAAAACACGTTTCTGTGTTTATTGTGGAGGAGGATCGATGAAGATGGAGACCGCGCACACCCGAAGAAACAAGATGAAGAAAAACACTGCAGATGAGAGAAGCTGCGGGAGAATCCGCGCTCACATATGATGAGAGCAAAAATTCATTCATGTGCGTGATATTTGTGAACGCACACAGGCCCAACCTCTCCCACCTCATGCAAAAAAATATGAAGTGACAAGACGAATGCCGATGCAGAATTACGACGCAGCGCTCGTTTGGCGCGTCGGCCGCTCGTTTGCGGTGTTTCTGTGAGGTTGCACTGAGGTTCGGATCCGTCAGATTACACAAAGGTGTCGGCTTTTTTCTTACCTGAGTGCAGACAGCGGTGTTGTCTCTTCAGCGGCGTCGCTCACCGGGATCTCGCAGCTTCTCCAGCGCAGTGCGGGTGCAGGCCGGTGCGGGGCGCTGCGGAGCGGGCAGACCTGACAGAGGAGAGCTCAGCCCGCCTGGATGCACGTCGACAAAGAGGCGCAAACATGAACTGTGCAGCTCTCTGTTTGCTTTGCACTTTCTGGAAGTCTTACTGAGCAGGATGTTTAAAGCAAACAGCTTCAGTGTGTGTGTGTGTGTGCGTGTTTTACATCGTGCACTGATAAAGAGAGTCAAAGTGCACAAGCATCAAATTAAAACACAGAAAACAGAATCTACGCACACGGTGAAATGTCTGTAGATCTTACAGTGAATAAAGAAAAACCTGCCTGTGAAGTGTGGACCGTCTATAATCTACCTGAAGGTTCACCTGAATGAAGTATGCTCAAACAAGCCACCTGTGACCACACCCACCTGTCAATCAAAGCGTCCACGCTCTGAATCCTGCATAACTTTAAGCCTTAATATAATGTGAACAGGTGAGTTGTATATAAATTCACCCTCAGTACAGTTGTCATGAACGGGGAAATTAGCTACAGAGACCAAAACTGTTTTTTGTACCAGGCTGTAAACATGTTTATTTCTGCTGTCTAACATGGGGACTTATGGAGACTGACTCACTTCTGCAGCCAGCCTCAGGTGGACGTTAGAGGAACTGCAGTTTTTGGCATTGGCTTGATCACAACTATAAATACTAAAACGTTCCCGTTTAACTGAAGGTGCAGTGTGAGCTGAAACAGTGTGCGATACTTTCAGATCAGCTGACGGGGAAATAAAAAGTATTTCTATAAACGCTTCTGTTCAAACGTGCAGCGATGTGCGTGAGAGACAGACTGAACAGAAGCTACAGTAACAGATGAGTGTGGTCGGCACACAAAGGTCGAGTCTTGGCACATAAAACAAGTGGAGGCCTGGGGGGCTGAACAGTGTGCCCTTGTGTCCCTCCTCTTTCACTGGCCTCCCTGTGGCCTCTCACTATCACACACCGAGTGCCAACTTTTACACCAAGTCGAGAAACCATTCAGCCCCGGAAAACAGCAGTGGAATTACTGACGGTCAGATGTGTTTGTGAGTCTCTGTGCCCTCTGTCTTTCTTCCCTCTTTCTCTCTTTTTGGAAGCCCGCCCGGTACAGCAGCTGTCACTAGCTGTGTGGCTGAAGATGATTGGATTTATCCCGTGGCGGGAGTTCAGTGCAGGCCAGGTGCTGCCGTGGAATCCTGCTCAGGCTTCAAATCTCCCTTTACGCACCCTTTAAATCCTCGTGTGGTCAGCAGGCTGTTACCTGGAGGAGACACTCCATGCACATCACGGGGGGTGGAGGTCAAGATGGAGGTTTAAAGTTTGAAAAGCTTGACATTGACTGTTCTCGCAGCGAGTTAGATGAACCATGTTTGATAAATATATATGAAGATAAATAAATATGAAGCTGAAGCTAACATTTCCATATTTTTATTTGCTTTAAAGAATGTATCAGTGACTGTGCACTGCCTGCTCACACAGGCTTTTAGTCGGTGAGCTAACAGACTTCAGCGTCTCAGTGACGGTTTGTGGCTCAAGTATTTGGGAGCCGACTGTGACAGCAGATTCAGATCAGTGCTGACACGACAAAGAACTTCACGTCACAGTAATGAGTTCTCCAGCAGTCTTCAGGCTCCTCTGTCTGGGAAACTGTTAAAAACTTAGAGACTAATTGACCATCTGCATCACTGAAGTAAAAAGTGGTAGCAGTAAATATAATGATAACGTTAACTGATAACGTTTCATAAAATGGAGATGTTCAGGTGAAGCACCGTGGATTTGTACTTCTGAACAAGAACACTAGAGGGAGACACCGCAGCATCGATGGCCTCCTCTTCCTCTGACCGACAGCCATGATGTTCAACACAAACTTGTACCTGCACCATGATGATTTTAAAGATATGTGAAATGCTGAAAAGTGAAACCTAAAAGTCATTTTGAGGGGAATCTTTGAAATGTTCTGACAGATGAAAGCTGCTGTCACTCTCCTCCAGCATCACTTTGACTCCTGCAGGCTTCCTCCTCGCTGCGTTGAATATTTCATAAAGTTCCTGCTGTGGGTGCGTTTGTCTTTTACAGTGACATAAAATAAAATAACTTAACGCACATGTTTAACAGTCAGCTGACCCGTTTGGACCTTAAAGGCTCAAACTATCATGTGAGCAGTGTGCAGCATAAATCATACAGTGACTTGAAGACCTCCTCCTGCTGCTGCATGAAGCTGCTCAGGTGAGGTCATCCTGTGAGGACAGAGACGTTTGTTCAGTCGTCTCATGGAAGACGGAGGAAGCGAATCCTGAGGACGGTTTCAGATGCTGAACTTTAAACTTTAGACCAGAAACACACACGTGTTCACTTCACTGACTGAAACCATGAACTTCAGTCTGACTGTTTACATCCTGATCATCACACGATACACGGTAAGTTACAGTCCTTCATGTACTGACTGATGCAGACGATGCATGAGATCTGTTGGAACTGACCTGCAGTAATCTTCTTGTGTTTGTGTCTCAGGTGACGTCGACTCATCCTGAATGTTCGATTATTCTTCACCTCCAAAAGAAGGAAAGTGAGTGCAAACTGAAGATGAACGCCGCAGCATCGCTTCAGTCGAGCAGCAACACGACAGCAGGTGACTGCTCCTCTGGCTTTGCAGAGATACACGTATCATCGAAACATGCTGATGGTGCTTTTATTTGAAGGTTGTGTGATGGAGTGGGATGGAGTGAGCTGCTGGCCAGCTGCCTCAGAAGGAGACGTCGTCTCCGTCCACTGTCCTCTGCCGCTGCAGAAGCCTGGAAGTCCTCCAGGTAAACATGTCCAACCATAAAGTGCAAATTAGTCTGTACAAAAACTACACTCCCTTCAGATTGTTGTAGAAAGAATATTTCAGGTTTCAGCTGCAGCTTGAAGTCTTTGCTTCACAGTTCTGATCTCACGGAGCTGCACAGTCCGAGGATGGAGTAAAACAAGCGTGCCGTATTATGAAGCCTGTTACTATGAGGTGTTTGATGAAGATGAAGACATGGGCACAGAGGTACTGTGGATACAAAGTTTAGCTCATTTCACCAAAGTTTTGGTTCTTTATGCTTTAAAGTTTTAAATATTTCATGTTTTTCTCCAGAAAAGTTACTTTGATACTCTGAAGCTGATCTACAGTGTTGGATACGGAGTGTCTCTGGCTGCTCTCCTCATCGCCGCTCTGCTTTTCTGCTGCTTCAGGTCGATCAAGAAACTAAAGTTTGAACATGTTTTCATTAAAAAACCTCAGTCAGATATGATCAACCCTGTTCTCTGTACTCTGTCTCTCAGGAAGCTGCTCTGCAGGCGTAACTACATCCACCTCAACCTGTTTGTGACGTTCATGCTCAGAAGTCTCGCTGTGTTCATCAAAGATTCAGTGCTGTTTGCAGACCAGAGCACGGACCACTGCACCGTGTCCTCAGTAAGCCTGCAGCCCGCTGACACGAGTCACAACTGCAACTTCTTATTTTGTGATGAATCAGTTCATCATTTAGAGGAATCCTGCATTTAAAGTAGTCACCATCACCATCTCTGCTCGATAAGGACAAAGAATTCATCAGTTATCAGTTACTGCATTGTGTAACCACGATGAACTGAAAACACTGATGATCAAACGTTAGTGCAGAATGAATCTGACCTCTGACTGAAGCGGTGTCCTTTGTGTCGCCTCAGCTGCAGTGCAAAGCAGCCGTGACCTTCTTCCACTTCTGTGTTCTGTCTAACTTCTCGTGGTTGCTCGTGGAGGGTCTGTACCTGCAGACTCTGCTGCTCTTCACCTTCACCCAGACCAGGACGGTCTTCTGGATCTACGCCACCATCGGCTGGGGTACGGCGTGTGTTCACACGTGTCTGTGTGCTTTCACGTGTTGGTCCTGATTGGATTTGTCTGGTTTTGTAGGAACTCCGTCAGTGACCGTCGTGATCTGGGCCCTGATGAAGAAACAGCTCGACGACGAGGGGTGAGTAAGATGTTGGTACTTTTCAGATTTTCATGTGATGCTAACGATGTTAATATTTTGTATGTGCAGGTGTTGGGACAACCTGGAGAGCCGCTTATGGTGGATAATCAAGATTCCCATTCTGCTCTCCATCTTTGTAAGCACTGACCTCTTCACCTTAACAAAACTCTGGGAGAGACACGAGAGCAAACATCATCCAGAGGTCTGACTGTTCCTTAAAAGCAAGCAGTTAGCTTAGCTTAGTGTGTGTGATATGATCCACAGATGAACTTCATGATCTTCCTGAACATCAGTCGGATCATCGTTCAGAAGTCAAAGGCCACACGCGTGAACCAAAATGAGCCTCACCTGTACAGGTGCGTCTCTGCTCACACACCTGCTCTCCCTCTTCCTGTCAGTCTTTGACCTTCGTCTCCTGTCGTCTGCTGCAGGCGGCTCGTTCGGTCCACTCTGCTCCTCATTCCTCTGTTTGGCCTTCACTACGTGGTGTTTGCACTGTTTCCAGAACACATCGGTGTCGGGCCTCGACTCTGCGTTGAATTAGTTCTAGGCTCCTTCCAGGTAACGGATCTGTCCCACTCCAAAGAGAGACAGGAGGACTAACTAACTAAAGATTAATAATCATGTCATCATCCTGCAGGAAGCCTTCAAATATCCTGTTTAACACTCAGCTTTGTCTGCAGGGTTTCATTGTTGCTCTGCTGTACTGTTTTCTGAATGAAGAGGTGAGCTACGTCTGCACGATGAAGTCTGTCAAAATTAATGACATAAAAAATAAGTCATGATTTGTTTTTCAGGTGCGAAAAGAAATCCAGAGGACGCTGAGGAGATGGTGGCCTGAGACAAACACCAACGGCATCAACCTTCCAACCCAAGAGTGCGTCCCCTGAAGTCCATCAGAGACAAACGTCACGTCGTGGTTCAGTCGACTGACAGTTTGTTGTCTTGGTTGTAATATTTCTGCCTGCTGAAGCACTTCATGTTCATGTTCATACTCACTTACAGTCTCTGAATAAATGTGGTGATTTGTTGTGTTTCCAAATGTTGTTTATGTTCTCATAAAATAATGAAATAATAAATTAAAAAATAAACTTTCAACAATCTTTTTATTGATCATCAATAACAAATCAAACTGTAACTGCACAGACATCTTTCTACAGTAGCCCAGAAGGGACAAACTAAACACTGGGTCAGGGGTTGCAATCAGCAACTACAGCACAAGATGTCATTAAGTCCTGCACACTTTTATCTAAATGAAATGGAGGCAGATGTGACTCTCACTGCATCAGTGACTGGTGCAGTAAAAACTGGCAGCGAGGAGCTCTCTGTGCAAACAGCCACAGACGCCCCATCAGAGACCTCAGGGGCCCCCAGGTACAAAGAAACAAAGAGCAGGCATGACTGAGTCTGCCGAGGAGCTTCAAAGTGACCGTCGGATGAAATCAACACTCTGCTGACTGATTCAAGACAACGAGCCGGACTGTTGGAGGGATCTGAGTCCGATGAGTCCAGGTTCTGACAAAGCGGGAACGTTCAGAAAAAAAATAAAGAGTCTCCAAGAAGAAGAAGAAAAAAAGTAAGCCCACCCTCCCCGCTCTGGCCTCTGAATGGTCTAACCCACCGGTTCACATGGTGCCCTCCCCCCATGTGAGTGTGTATGTTGTCTTTGCCTTATATAGTGCAGAGTTATCTGCTGCTCTGCCTCGGGACTGTGAGATCAGACCGCAGCTGAAGTCTGCCACACAATCTGTCCGTCTGTCCTGTTTTTGACGCTTTTTGTGCTCAAACAGCTTCTCTGCTGCACAGTCCTCACTCCTCCTGCCTCCATCCACTTCAGTGTGTTTCAGGCACCTTTGAAGGCGACAGAATGAATGGCACCATGGATGGGAGCTACGACAACGCTCCTCACGATGGGTCCTTCATGTTTACCTCTGAGTCTGTGGGAGAGGGACATCCTGGTGAGTAGAGGACTCCCCCTCCATGCTGCATTTCACCTGCTGCAGATAGTGACTGAGGAGTGTGCTAAACACTTTTATGTTTCAGTGATCATTGATGACTTTGAGGAATGTGCAGAATCCTGAGCGCTGCATGGAGGCACTGTTGCATAAAGAAGTGGTTTGAGGAGCCACGCAGCACCGATTCATGCTGTGATCTCTGTTTTTTAGAGACTGTGCAGACATGAGGCCATTTTTTAAAACTTTTAAAAGCATACGATGCTCACAGTCTGCAGCTGCAGTTCAACTTAAAAATGCATGTTCACCTGTTGTGCTAACTGAACTTATGTTGAATAATTAGCTCAAAGTTGTCTCAACTGTTGAATCAACTGTTCAGCCACGCTGCTGCTTCATCTGACGTGACAGCTGCTCTTGCAGCAGAGTCCATGCGAAGGAAACATGCAGCAGTTCTTCTGATCAACACCGAACACACTTAGAAGTCCGGCTCCACGTATGCCGAGGAAACTCGATCTTCCCTGCACTGCACTGAAGAGTCAGAAGACATTTGACACCAACTATCATCCTGATGTTTCTTCATTCTTCAGTTTTCAGTCATTCAGAGAGGCGAACACAGAGCTTCCTCTGCTGTGAGCAGGTCAGCAGGGGGCAGCCTTTCAAAAAACAAACAGTGCTGAGAGGTTTGAACGCTTCATAACAGAAATCATTCATTCATTTCTTTGACGCACGTGAAGCCAGCGCAAAGATCTGAGAGCTGGACTCATGTGAGCTTGACATTTACCTCGGTATGTACGTAATGCATCGACACACACAGAGGAAGAGCTTCTCTCAGCTCACACGTGGAGCTGCAACCAGCCAGAACTTCACATGCAGAAAACAACAAATATGACTCATCATCGTCGAGCTTTCACATAATAAGCTGTTTTTTTTTACACCTCCTTCTCCAGGCGTGTCAGGAGTATTGAGATGATCTACTCAGGTGTAAGAGCTGTCAACACCACACAGTAAAAATAGTAACAGTGCTGAAGTGTTGACATCAAAACGAAGCATCAAAAGTGGAATTACTGACTGTAAATCTGCCAAAGGCCAATCTATGAATCCAACCTGCTTTTATATGAGAAGTGAACTTATTGTCAAGGTTCGTGTTCTTTGAGTTACGACTGTCTTGCAGTGGCAGTAACAGACTGAGTGTGTTTCAGTACAGTAGATGAATGAGTGTGTCCGTGCCGATGGTGTTACAGTCACACGGCACGCGTTCACCAAGCCAAAGCTATTCATAGGCCCGCATCTCCTAATATGAATGATGTGTAGTACTCTGACGGAGAGGTGACATGTGATATTTTCAGACTCTCTGAGAAATGTAACGTGCAGCAGAAGTTCACACAAGGAAACAACCCACGCACGCACATAGCGCTTCAGATTATTGATGTATTTAAATCTTCTTTTCCAGATAAGATATGTGACCAGATCAGTGATGCCGTGCTGGACGCTCACATAAAGCAGGACCCCGATGCCAAAGTGGCCTGTGGTGAGTATCAGGTCTTTGCAGAGCTCTACTTTACTCCTGATGGCGGATCTCTTGAAGTCTTTTAGGATGCTACAGCACTCACAACATGTGTGTCACTGTTACGATCAGTACCAGTCCACTTGAAGTAAACACGGTGATGTTTTCTACATTTTACTCACAGATTTTCTGTTTTAGCTGCAGTAGCAGGCCAATAACATACATACATCTATCCATTATCTTTAACCACACATCCTCATCAGGGTCACAGAAATGAAGAGTCGCCTAATCTGACAGTCAAATCTGTCCCGTTACCATCCTGCATGGCACCGCTATGCAGATGACGCTCTGCTCTATCTGTCATTTCCACCTGATGACCTCTTCTCTGCCTCTGCGTACTGTGTGTCAAACAGAGACAGTGTGTAAGACCGGCATGGTGCTGCTTTGTGGTGAGATCACGTCCCGAGCCAACGTGGACTATCAGAAGGTGGTGAGGGACACGATCCGAGATATCGGCTATGACAACTCAGACAAAGGTAAAAGGATGTTTTGTTACATCCCGCTGGCCGGGTATCTGCGGTCTGTCATCAGTTAACTCTGCATGTCTCCTCCTCGTGTCTCTTTCTGTCTGTCCGTCCAGGCTTTGATTATAAAACCTGTAACGTGCTGGTGGCTCTCGAGCAGCAGTCGCCTGACATCGCACAGGGAGTTCACATCGATCGTCAGGAGAGCGACATTGGAGCTGGAGACCAGGTCACCTGCAAACACGACACAACACAACACAACACAACACAACACGACACAACACGACACTTACCACCACTTTGAATATGATATGACAACATAATTTATTTCCGCTGTGTGCCGTCAGGGTCTGATGTTTGGATACGCCACAGATGAAACAGAAGAGTGTATGCCGCTCACCGTCGTCCTCGCCCACAAACTCAACGCCAAGATGGCTGAACTGAGGCGTAACGGGACTGTTCCCTGGCTCCGCCCGGATTCGAAGACACAGGTGGCGCTCAAACACTCTGCTGCAGTCAAACATCCATGAAATGTGCTTATAGAGATGAGTTATTTATATTTGAACACACATTTTAGCTGCTATAATATAATCTGAACACACACCAGGCTTACGCTGGTGTTGTCTGTAAGTTCTTCTCCAGCCAGCGGCCCTCTCTGTGTTTGTAGTTGCTCACTTGTATGTCGGTGGGACAGCGATAGTGACCTCCAGAATGTGCTTACCAGCAGACCTCAACCAGAGCACGCTGGTATGCAACGTGAGCTGGGAGACATCTTTCCAATAACACCTCCAACAGCTTCAGCCTCTGCACTGGTTGAACTCACTGCACATGTCACGACCCAGGGCTCAAATTAAAAGTCAATAAATATGTTAAAACTTCTCCTCCATCTTCTCTCCAGGTGACGGTTCATTACACCCAGGAGAACGGAGCAGTGATCCCAAAGAGGGTTCACACTGTGGTCATCTCAGTGCAGCATGATGACTACGTGGACCTGGAGGAGCAGAAGAAGGTCCTGAAGGAGAAGGTCATCAAGGCCGTGGTCCCCTCAAGGTACCTGGACGAGGACACCATCTATCACCTGCAGCCCAGCGGGCGCTTCGTGATCGGTGGACCACAGGTGAAGCAGTGACCACGGCAACATGATCAATATAATAATTACAGTATTATTATTAGAACTGAATCCAGACTATGATCAAATTATATTACAATTCTGATGTTTATGCAGCTGCACATTATTATTCAATCTTTGTTAAATAAGATTAAAATAACACAAGACGATATTTGAAATCCACGATTGTTGCAGAGTCAGTGTAAACATTGATTCTCCGTCAGGGTGATGCCGGAGTGACGGGCAGGAAGATCATCGTCGACACATATGGAGGTTGGGGGGCTCACGGGGGCGGAGCGTTCTCCGGGAAGGACTACACCAAGGTGGACCGCTCGGCCGCCTACGCCGCCCGCTGGGTGGCAAAGTCTCTGGTGAAGGCCAAACTGTGCAGGAGGGTTCTGGTGCAGGTCGGATCCCTTTACAACAACCTCAGCCTATACTAGAGCTTATATTTCACTGAATGCCATCACTCATATGTTGGTATATAGTTTTCATTGTTTGCATAGACGGTGCTGCACTTCTTATTTTATTTCACATGCCTCTTTTTATTTATGCATGAAAAAAGGCGGGAAAAAGTCATAGACAGGAAGTAAAGTAGCACAAGACACCTGAGGAAAGACTCTTTCAACATAAAACAGGAAGTACTAAATCATCATGTTTTGTATTTTCAGGTGGCGTACGCGATCGGAGTCGCTCACCCGCTGTCCATCTCCCTGTTCACCTACGGCTCCTCTCAGAAGAGCGAGAAGGAGCTGCTGCAGATCGTCAATAAAAACTTTGACCTGAGACCCGGCGTCATCGTCAGGTCAGCGTCACACTCATGAAACTGCATCTGCTTTGTTGTGCGACAAGTTTAATACATTTAGATCTGGATCTTTAACCTGTCAGTGCATGGCTGTCACTGTGGATTCATGGAGTCCAGTCATGCAGTTTTCATGTGATGCCTGAACTTTTTAAGGATTTTTTGTGCAGCTGTGTTGAATGTAGAGAAAGTTCAGGGACAGTCTTAACTCGGGGTGTTGTTGTGCTGCAGAAACCTGGACCTGAAGAGACCAATCTACCAGAAGACGGCCTGCTACGGACACTTTGGCAGGAAGGACTTCCCCTGGGAGGTCCCGAAGAACCTCAACTTCTAGAGTGTGTTTGTATCAGTGTGTGTGTGTGTGTGAGAGAGAGAGTGTGTGTGATGTATAGATAGCCCCTCGTATTCCTGTAACCCAGTACAGGAATGGCAGCTGGGAGGGTATGAAGGGATGGGTCAGGGTGGGTGCAGATAATCGGTGCTCATTGGACAGAGGGAGAGGTTTCATCTGGACTTTATGACTTCGTAGCCCCCCAACAGAAACCTGAAATATGAGCTATTCGGTATTTTTGTCCCAGAGATACAGTGTACAGTCACATGCCTGCAGAGTTACTCACAGACTAAGTGAATGACCAAATTTTAAGGGAGCGCAGAGTGTCGGAGGTTTTAGTATGACTGTGGACGATCCACACCCTCAAAGATCTTATTACCTGAGCCCGAGGACGCCATTTTGTTCTCTCCACCTTTTTATACATTAAGACCTGCAGACACAAAATGACTCATTAAGGTGAGATCAAGACAGACAGCAGAAGTCCCAAAGAGAGCGAATGTTTAACTGTGTTTTTATATGATAGACGTGTGTCTGCAGGGTTAGTGATAGAAGCTCTTAAACCACAACAAACTTTTATTCTACGTATTTTCAAGAGATGATTTGATCTGCTGATACTCGATCACAGGAGAACCACAGTAGATCTGCCCCAGAAGTTTTAAAGGTTGATGACTTTTGTTGTATTTAGATGGTAAAAAGTTAAACCTCTTCTCAAACTATGGAACGTGTACCACTGGTGGTATACGACCTCCCTCTAGTGGTCTGTGGAGGAATCTGAATCTTTTTCAAATCCAGTAAGACAAAGTTCTTAATAAAAATAAACTATGAGTTTCTGGTTCTTGAACAATCAGTGATCTTCTTCTTAGGACTGATTAGGAACACACCGGCCTCATTCAGCCGACATTCAGTGCAAACTGAACGAACAAGCTCGTTTCAATGCAGAAACACACATTTAAATATATTTTTCATGTTTGAGATGAAAGCCAGAAATCTCAAGAAGTTTTAAATATCAGTGACTCATAATTAGTGAGATTATGAAGTCTTCCCAACATTTATTTTTGTATAATCTGAAGCCTTTAGAGGTCCAGTGGAGTCTAATGTACATAACTCTGTTTTCACTGGTGTTTAGTCACCTGAAAATAAGAAACGTTTTTTACCTCCGGGTCCTTTTTCGAGTCCGACATGTTACCGTTACTCGTGGCCAGCACAGTTTCTCTTTCACAGCAGGAAGCAGAGTGAGGTGACACCACTAGATGTCACTCGATCCGACACGCTGGTCCTTGAAAAGTCTTACGTTTGGTATAAGATGAAAGTCTTACTAGTTTTTAGAGTTTCAGGAGGAAATCAGACGAGATGAGACGAGATGAATGAGTCACAGGATCCGAACTTTTCATCTACATGTGTCATCAATCCTGGAAAAATATGTAAATATGATCTTTGAACAATAAAACATTTTGACAAGAGGCTTCCAGATTTTTCTTTTAAGGTGAATGAAAAATAAGAAATCACCTTTAATTTGTTCTCTGCCGTCTTTATTAAGAAGTTTTTCTGTATATGATCAAATTCAGCACAAGAACATAAATCTTACTAAAATAACTTGGTCCCATTAAAAAAGGCAAAGACTGTGTTTGTTACTGAGAACAACGACACATGGATGCTTTGGCAAAGAGCTGAAGTAAGATACAACAAAATACACAAGGAGCTTATCTGGGTAATATGAGACAGCCGCATGGTCGTAGATATTTTCTGTGAATTACAAGATAAACTTTAAAAAACACGAGCATGGATCATTTTAAACACAAAAGTACAACAAACAATAAATGACATTATTCTTGGCACACGGTAACTTTCCATCCATTGTCAGAACGCTTCTTTTTTTCTTCACCTTGCAAGTGAGGTAAAGAGCGAAAGTGGATTATGTAACAAAACTTCCTGAGTAGAAAACAATACGGAGCTCGGTGGGTGAAAACAAACCGCTCTCTGCTCAGCGAGGAGCGACATCTGAGGAACTTTCAGGACGTTCAGCCTGATAAAAGAGTGATTGTTCCACTCAGAGAATTAAACAAACAGCGAGGACCGAGTGTGTGTCTGTGTGTGTCCATGTGTCGCCTGGCCAGAGAAGGCACTTCCAGTATTGTGCAATGGTTTGCAGTGTAGCCTGTGAATCAGTGCTTGGTCACTGCTGAGTGGAACAGCTTTGGCTCTGTGCAATAGTGAGCGTGAGGATATGCAGGATGCAGCTTCCAGGCGCTAGACTCCGCTTTAGCGTCTTCCAGGTGGGCCCACGTGCCACCCTTTGACCTCCAAGAGATGCTGAGGCATGCTGCAGTTTGGTTACAGCATCGAGAAGCTCTCTGTCTGGTGGTGGTGGTGGTTGGAGCTACTGCCCACCTCCGCCTTGCGTTCAGAGGAGGTGGAGAAGCTCTGTACTCCGCCTCCTCTGGACAGGACCATGAGGGTGTCCCCCGACATGCCCCCGAACTCGAAGGCAAAAGTCCCGTAGAAGAGCATGATGAGCATGCAGTAGATCCACTCAAAGATGGCGGAGGCGTGCTGCAGGGCGAAGCTCTCCTGGCAGAAGAAAACTCCGCCTGGTGATCAGAAGTTAAGGAGAACGTCCAAACATCTTCACGGAGGTGTTAGTGAAGACATCTATGTTGATTTATGGAGTTAGTCGTGTGGTCAGTGGTGTGTGAGGTATTTGTACTTAGGTCTACTTCTACTACACGACATCAGAGAGAGAGATTGTACTTTTTACTGCATTTATCTGAGACAGCTGCTCCAAAAACATGTAAGACTCCTGCTGCTCTTCAGTGTTTCCAGTCATGTAAGACTGTTTTTCCTCCAGCAGGGGGATGTGTAACACAATTTACACACAAAACTACTGAAGACGCTGGAAGAACTCAACACACAGCTGCACTAGATGTAACCTGTTCTTTATGAAGTGAGATTTCAGCCTTACAGCTCAAAACGAGAGAGGAAACTGTTTAAGAAAGAAGAAACACAGAGTTTGCTTCATGTTGGTAGGATACTGAGGACGAGGGCTATCAGTGCCAGCAGGGCCATCCCAACACGCAGGTGACCGATCCGGTACTCCTCCTGGGTCTTGGCCAGCCTGTAGGTCAGAGCCGACTGGAGGCACACAAACAGCATGCTGGACGGGAAGGCCACTCCAGCACCAACGTAGTGGAGGACTTTGGCAAAATCCACCTAGAAAACAAACAAACAATGAAAAGAAGACTTTATTTTTATTATATATAGAAACACAACATATACCAGAGATCACCTAAACTGAGATCAAGACAAGACCGAGACTTTGACGGGCTGAAACCAACTCAAGATTAATACGTCAACCTGTCCACGCTCTCGTAACTTCAATATAATCTGAACAGGTGAGTTAAAGAAGATGAATCCTCAGTACAGCTGCTGTGAAGATGCAGGAACATCAGGACACGACGAAGCTGATAACAACACACACAGAGTCTCTGTGACCTAACACTGGCACTCCGGGTAATCACTGTTACAATATCATCTGCCAAAAAAAAGGTCACAGGACAGGACAGGATGATCTGCGGCGGGAAAATGAGAGGAGGTGTAATGAGACCAATTTCCAAAGGCAACGAGATCATCTCCATTATCAGCTCTGACGCTGAGAGAGACGACACCGTGTCAGTTTGTACTCGAGAGCTGATAAGAGACCCGTCACCATGATGTGCTCGACAGCACCATCACACAGAGGAAGCACACGCTCCCTGTATTTATGATTTTATAAAGACTTCCTCCACACACACACAATTGTATGATGATTACACATCCTGAACATGGATGACAGAGGTGCATTGTGGGACAGATCGCAGCTGTTTGTAATCACAGGGAAGAGACACAAAGAGCAGGCGAACGTAGATTCTGCCTGATTTATGAGCGCATGTGCCACAAAAGCCACGTTAGAGGACAAAGAGTAAAGAAATGTAAAGTCTGTGGATGATGGATGCTGCCTCCTACATCTTACATCAATTTGTCATGTCATGCTTTAAAAATAAACGAGTAAACAAATCGAAACACGATACAGAATATATATTATGTCAGACAGAGGTGAGTAAAAAAGTGTTTAACTGCCCTTGAATGAGGAACAAGCATGCTGGATATCATTGCTCATTCACGAGTTCCTGAAACTCTGATTCAACATCAACACTTCACGTCCGAGGTGTAAACATTTCGTGTGTGTGGCTGTTTATCTCTCAGCAGATGTGGCGTCAGCGTGGAGCGTGTTCACGCAGCACGTCGAGGACTCCGTGCCGTGTTTACTCGGAGGCAAACACTGAGGTTCATTATGCAAGACGGGGAGGAGAGGCGTGCAGCCAATCAGACAGAACGGCAGGACCACCCTTAACTCGTGGTGGATGATGATCCCTGAGGATGGACTGCAGTGTAGTTAGAGAGGCCCAGACGTGCAGAAACAGAGCAGGAGGAATCTGAGACGGCGGCTTCACAAGCACGGAAAGCCCTCCAACCACAACACTGACCTCTGGACGAGCGTTAGCACCCACATCCACTGATGACACAGTTGCTGAGCATTTAGCAGCTCCTGTTGGACTTGAATTCATCAGCTAGCCAGAAACATCAACTGAAAAGCTGATGATTTGTCAGTGGTGTTCAGTTACTGCAGGTTCAAAGCTCAATGTTGATGCTACGATGACCTCGTGACCCTGAACTTTTCTCAGACCACCAAGAAGCCGCCGGACAAGAGTAAATCTGGGACTGACTTTTAGTGGTTGGTGAGAGCTTGGTGAAATAAAAGGCTGAAAGACAGACGCCGAGCTGGCTGACTGCTGCTGGACTAGTCAGTAATATTAGCTGCTGTTAGTGACCTGGCTGATGCAAAGTAAAGAGTCTAAATATGAATTACAGTACTCGAGTAAATGAAAGTAGTTTGCTGCTGCCTGCACATAGAAAAAACAAAAGTTAACACGTGTTCATCAGTTTTAGGACAGTCAGCGCCCGAGGCCACGTCAGCTATACATTACATACCTGTGCACGTCTGTCTGTGCGTCCTGCATGTTCCCTGCATCCACTGAAAACACATGCGTGTACAAACACGTGCTGCAGCTCCTCTAGTGCAGTTACACATCAGCACAAAAGGTGACCCTCATACTGAGCTTCATTTAATAACAAGACGAGAGCACCTCCTTAAAGTGAACACAGACACGCAGCACACAGAGAGGCTGCCAGACAATCTACAGACAGAACAAACACAACATCAGAGGAGATTCACTTGGAAGCTCTACAAAGCGCTGAGCGGCTGCAGGGTAGGAACACACGAGAACCGCGACACGGCCGAGCATTATTCAACCAGCAGACACGTGTACTGATCAGATTCAACAGTGTGTACGGGTGGCAGAGCCAGGCGGCGCTCAGTGGAGGAGGTAACATATGTCTGTATGAGGACGCTCAAGGCTACAGGTAGACAGCGGAGCTCCATGAGCAGCGGGTTGGGGTGATTGAAGGCCAGGCGCGCCGCCACGTTTTGCATCATCTGAAGATGTTTCAAAGCACGCAGAAGCTGCTGCCTCCTCAGTAACTAACACTGGTTCAGATCAGGTTGCAGCATCATCACCTAACATCACTAAAGATACTGACCTGCTCCGGTGATCTGAGCTCAGAGTATGTGTCCACAGTTACCTCCACACTGTTTGTTGCAGAGAGGCCACACGGACCCTCTGCTGTCAGTTGCCATGACACCGACCTATAAATCATGTACAGTCGTATCTAAGCAGGTCTGAACATGTGCAAAGTCTGTGAGAGAGCAAGAGCATTACACCGAGAATAAAGCAACATGTTAACCTCATAATTATACTAATAGGCAGACGAGAACACGCTGGATTGGTGCTTTAACACATTTACAAAATGTCCCGCTGGCTGTAATCAGACTACACCTGCGATACTCAAAGACCAGAAGATCAAACATCCACCTCGATGTCAAACAAAGAAACTGTGGCTCACAATAGCCGGAGGCTGAAAACTGTGAGATAGCAATCTGTCTCTGTGAATGGAAACTTTTTTTAGTTTAGAAAATGGAGCTCTTTTTGCAGGCGGGTAAGTTTTTGATTCATTTTATGAAACTGCATGAGCCTGAACTCATTTTTGGAGCTTTTGTATTTTGTTCTCAAACTTGAAGTGGGTTAAAGTTCAAGCGCAGCAGCATTTTATTTTTCCATTTTAGTGTCATAATCCCAAATTTTCTCTTTCCTCTGCACTCCAATCACTCAAAACTCTTTTCTATCAGTCGACACATGGCAGTTGGTAATCCAGCTTTGTGATTTGAGTCTCTGTCATCAGGCACCAACATCAACAGTCAGAAGTCATGAAGACTACAGAACCTGTTGGATTATCTCTCTGGACTGTGAGTGATGACACATAGAGTGAATTACCTGGAAGTTTCCCACCATGATGAGACCAGCAGCACAGATCCAGGCGGTGGACAGGCCGGCCGTGTTGAGGACACAGTTCTGGTGTTTCTCTATCACGTGAGCGTAACGCAGCAGAGCGATCAGCATCACTAACAGAGAGAGGATGACACGTTTCATCATACAGCTGCATGACACTGCCCACATGCAAACTGTACTGCAGAGGTTTGTAGTCTTTCAGTCTTTCTGCAATTTAAATGAAACAGAAAAACGAGCTCATTTTACTGCAGAGACCTTCGTCCTCCTTCCATGACGCTGCAGTTGTCTCATGGCATTCACATCTGCTGCTCATCAGGCTGCAGACTGTTTTCATGTTCACATTGTTACCCAGCGGTGAGCACAGTGGTCAGTTTTTGATGCTCGGGTGTACGCACAGATAAGACTCCTTGTTTTGGGTTCAGGGTTATCTGTGTGCTTCACTGGCCGCCGCACAGCGAGGGATCGACTTTCTGATCTTCTCGTCTCCGCCACACCTCCGAGTTAAACAAACGGCCTCATGAATGTGAACGGAGCATTGTTTGTAAGAGCGCAGTAAAAAAAGGGAACGCGTTTGATGTTGAGGAAATTTCCTGAGTGTGAGCTCGCACACGGCAGCACAATCGCTGCAAATATTTTTCTAATACTTAATACTGTGAACTTTTGTACATTTCCAGGACGCCGTGAAATGCAGACACAACGTCCATCTTTATATATTTCATTGATTTTAACCAAAACGTTCTTCACTGTCCCGCCTGACCTTTGACCTTTGAGGATCTGCCTAATTAACTCCCAGCAGTAACTAAAGCACGGTGCAAACTGACTATATAAATATAAAAAAACAAAAATGAGAGTACACAGTGTTCCTCAGAGTATTTTACACTCACTGTAATCTCATATCTTTGCCCGTGGTAAAGCCATGAGGTGTGCTGAGCTCTGACAGGTTAATGAGCTCGTTTAACGTCCCCAAATTCCAACAGCTGTTCTCTGTGAGAGGTCACACACACGTCAAGGTTTAACCATGTGATGTCCTCCGACATCAAGGCAGAGATTACAGGAGCTGAAATAACTTCATATGGTGAGAATATTAACTGTAATATTTCTCCTCCGTGTTTCGCTGCCTGTGTGTCGAACTGATGGAAGTTTACAGACAGCGGCGCGCCGTGCTGAGACGAGCCTACGTGACCAGCAGCACTTCAGTTCCTCCTTCATCAAACACTTTGTGTTGTTTTAGGGTCAGCGTCAGTGACACAGCTAACGTTAGTTTTAAATCAGTGTTTCCTGTTTTATCTTGTAATTCTTCACCTTTCTATTCCAGCCTCATTAGTTTCACCTGTCCATGATCAGGTCTCACCTGTGTCTCGTCATGTGGTAGTCGTTTGTGTATTTAGTCCCTGGGTCTGGTCGAATATCCCTGTTTTGTCTGGGAAGTGAGTGAAATTCACGTAGCCGCCATGATAAGAGCTGTTTGAGTTCTCTAAACGTGAAGGAGCTCCAGTGTGAGAGTCTTCTTCTGCTCTGTTTGAACATTAAATCGGGGTAGCGCTCGCCACGGTGGCTCAGTCTGCCCGAGAGAACGCAGCCAGCCTCTAAACAAGAAGTAACAGTCCTGCTCTGCAGCCTGCACAGTGTCCAACTTGCACGTTTGATATAAAAGTCTCTGTAGACTGAAGCAGTAAATGTCTGTGAATTCTCAGATTCCTGGCAAAGTTTTATAAAGCAAACAGATGAAAAAAAAAAATCAATATGCACCACGCGGCACGCTGAGCAATGAACTCTGAGTCAACCACCCGAAATAGATGGTTTGGAGAGGTTTAAGGAGCAGAACATGGTATTTGCCCTCATGGTCAGAAGGTGAACGCTCATGAGACATAAAAATGCAGCATTCATGGCATCGAGGACATTTTCCCTCTGGAGCGGGGCGGGAGGGGGCTGGCAGTGGATTGTGAACAGAGACTTGGCTGGAGTCTCTACAGCTGAGAAAACAAGCCTGGAAGTTTGGACAGAGCCTCCTTCAGCCAAGAGCTGCATGATGGGTAAATTTGTGTGAAGATAAAACACACATATACTGCTGATACTCACCCATGAAGGAGCCGGTGCTGCATATGAGGCTGAAAAAGCAGCTCTCAGGCGGGAGAGTTCCACATTTACTGCAAAGAAAACAGAGAGGAGAGGAGGGGGGCATTAGTGCCGGCTGGCCTCAGGCTCACTGGGCTGAAGGCAGAGTTCAGTCAAGTTCCTGCAGAGTTCATATCAGATCCATGACCTCCGTGACGCCCCCCTCATGGTTTTGTACTGATCTGCAATCTTTCAAAAGGAATTCCTTGAAAATAGTCATGACAAATCAGCAAATGTGTTCTTACTTACTCTGCGGCATTAAAAGCATGCCAAGATTTTTCTTTGGAAAACAGTTTATCCGAGAACAACCGACTTTAAATATGTAGCGACAGCCTTAGTGGGAGGTCGGGGGAAGAATGACGCTCAGGTTTTTATCTGCAGTGTGAAAAACGTCGTGAAACTAAAACATGTGGACGTGAAGAGAGGCTGAAGCTCCAGCGACATAAACCCATTGTTCACTCTCGTCATTCTTGGTGTCCTTGTATGCTGTGTTTACATTTCATGACTCAGCGTGGCGACATTTCAAAGAGCGGTGAAGGATCCGCTACACGCAGCAAAAAACTCGCCTTCCTGTCGAGGTGAAGAGGTCGACCCCCCGACGACTGCAGTGTGGACAGACTGCACTGCAGCTGCTAACCAAGACACGTCTACCAACTTCACTGTCTGTCTGATCCTTTCAATAATTTCCATAAAATGTTAGAAATGTTCCCAAAACCCAAGATGACACTTCATGTAAGTGTCCGGAGGTCTGATACAGACAGGAGACGACATGTTAAATTTCCAACAGATTCGTAGATTCCTGCAAAATATTCAACAGTTTTGTCCTGATGAATGTTGAGGATCAAAATGAATCTCTGCTCACTGGGATGACGTTACCACACTGGTCACAGTCTGGACTGCACGTCCATGTTTTTCTGTTCACTGACATATTCTTGTTTTTCTGTTTTGGGTTCAACAAAACAGAAAAAGCCAAATTAAAACTAAAAAAACAAAACCAGACTGAGCAGAGCGTAGAAACCACCGACCACAGCGAGGCATCCGATATCCGCGGTCACATCCTGCGTACAACAACACACACTGCTGTGTGTGTGTGTGCGTGTGTGTGTGTGTGTGTGTGTGTGGATGAGATTTTTATTATTGTGAGTCAGTCTTGTTGTTGATTTTTCAAACTTGGTTTTAAGAAACCGCACCGACAGTGACGACTCATCGTCAACAATGTGCCATTGTGTTGGTCCACTGAGGATCACGTGCAGGAGGCGGGCGCGCGTGACGTGTGTTTTCTGACAGGAGGTCCACAGGTGAACACACACCTGCAGGGGTGGAGTCACTGACCTGATGAGCGGTATGTTGTCCAGGGTGCAGCACAGCACAGGACTCCTCTGTAAGGGAAGCGGCTCCTCACATGACGCGTTATACAGCCTGTAAACACACGGACATGCATGCACTTACACACACTGGAGAAAAATACTGAAGTAAGCTGTAGCTGCTGTTAGCTCATGTTAGCTCAGTTTGTTAGCCGGGGGAGTGTTAGTGATGTTTGGGTGCCACAGACGTTGCTCTATCAGAGAGAAACTGTGTTTGGATTCGTCCTCCTTCAATTTAAACCGATCTGTTTGCATTCCTTGTCTTTGCAGAAACTCCCTCCCTTCTTCCGCCCATACACACTCTTCACACGTTCTCCTGTCAACATCTGCAGTACTTTAATGTCTCCCATCTCTCCATTCCTCCTCCATCTCATGCCTCGATGTGTTTAAATTAAGACCCGCAGACGTGCCGGGAGGTGCGGACCTCGTTGATGTAGGCTGAGAAAAGATTCCTCGTGTAAAATAAGCAGGCCATGAATGAGCTTTTCCTGAACTGATGCTACATCAATTCGCCATCTGAGAAAGTGTTTTCGCCTCCACACATTTCACAGGTTTCACAATGTGCATCTGCAAGTAATTATTCACAATCAGCATGATCAGCGTGAAAAAAGACTCTATTGCATGCAATAACAACACAACATCAGTTAGAGGGTGCGTGTGTGTGTGTGTGTGTGTGAGTGTGTGTGCTGTACCAGTTGTGCACGGGGCAGACATGCTGGTTGTACAGGGCCATCGCATATCTGTGGAGTTAAAGCAGATCATTGGTCGACTGAAGGACAGGAAATAAGACATCGTTTCACTCATAATCTGTTTAAAAATAAAATCTACGTTCCTCGTCAGATGCACGCAGAAGCTGCTGGCTGGATTTTAAATTGCATTCTGCCTCCAAACGAGCTGCTGCTGCTTTCTGACATCTGTAAACTGCACAACAACCACAGCCACAAACACACTGTCTGGCCGCAAGTCTGAGCTCCAACACACACACACACAAATATACTGTGAATTACAGGGAGACGGAGCAGACGCTCAAACCTGCTGAGACTTGTTAGTCAGTTCAAACTGAAATATCTCAACAACTGTTGGAAATGTCTATGTTGTGCAAACATTCATGCTCCCCTCCTGTCTGATTTTTCTCCGTATATAAGACAGATATATTCCCATAAAATCGAATGACTTTAGTGAGCTCATCGTCCAGTGCTTCGGGTTTATCAGGCTCGTCTTTAAAGGTCCAATGTGTCAGATTTTACAGGACATGGCATGTTGGCATGACTGTTGATTCTCTGACTTGTCTTTTAACTGTAGCCACATTCAACAATCTTATCTGAGGCTTAAATATATCAAGACAACAGTCTGAAGCACTGTAACATCCAAAAGACACTCTGTGCCACGGATAAGATACCGACATGACAAGCTGCTGATAAACGCTGCTGTACAAAAACTGAAAATGAAGACCTGTGATGGTCAAAGTGACTCATTGATCGCTGATAACAACAGGACTGAAGATCTGCCTTCATGAGTGTGATAGAGGGGATCACGTCATTTAGAGTTTGAATGAAATAATCCATTCACTCACACTTTTGGTTAAAGTGTGAAACATGCTACAGTTTGTTTCTGGGTCAGTCACTGAGCAGAGCGTTCAAAGCCAACAGGTGTCGACGTGTCTGAAGAACAACAGGTCTGAAGAGCGAGGCCGGATTACAGACTCCTCTCTGACGGGGAAAGCTTTGGGGACCTGGTGTGAAAACTTCTCGCGCTCGCTGTCCAAAGGTGTGAAAGGCCTTTCACAGAAGGAGACTGTGTCACCCGCCTCACACCGAGGAGAGAAAGGAAGAGGAAGACGGAGACAAAGAAAGCAGTTACAGGCCAGAAATCAGCTAAAAAAGACGTTAAGCTGAGGCGAGGCTGGCAGCATCCTCAGGGACTGGAAATTAAAGTGAGCCGATCACAACAAGATAAACTCTGCTGTGAGAGCGGATGATGCTAAAGGCTTGTGACACACACACATGATTCTCCTACAAAGGCACTTGAACACATCCTCCCGCCGTGGTTCACTGGTATACTGACAGTGTGACAGACCCATAAAAGCAGCTGTTGTGGTGTGAGGAGCTGCAGATGTGAGGGCAAGACGAGCCAAGAGGAATTTCAACTGGACTCTTCACGGACAACAATCGTAGAATAAACAGTGCGTTGTTTCTGTCTCCTTCCAAAGAAGGAAACTGTTTTACATTCATGAACTTTGCACGTTCAGCCGAGGTCACCGTGATCGCTGCAGTGATAATACGTAGCCCGTCCAGCCGGGCTCAGCTGCACAGCGTGTCTACAGATGCTCACAGAAGAGACATGTGATACTCACACAACCCATATTCCAGTGATGGTGAAGACAGGCAGGCTGACAGGAAGGATCACCCACATCGACATGACGACCACCTGCAGACAAACACCGGCGTCACCAAAGACCTGAACCAGAATCAGAGTCCAGAAGTTAAACAGGGACACAGCTGAGCTGCTGGGCCCGTCTTCACCTCTGAACCTGCCTCACTGCAGCCTGTGTGATAACAGCAGCTACGTGAACATGTTCATTTAGGACTGTGAAGACTGAGCGTGTTAAAAAGGGATTTAGGACCCTGTGATGTGATAATAAAGAGCTGCAACTGATTATTATTTAAATTACTGAGTCATCTGAATATTATTATCTTGATTAATTGATGTTTCTTAAACTTTAAAAAGTCAGAAAAGTACAAACTGAAGATGAATCTCGTGTTCTGTGTTTGTTTGTGCTAAATTAAATAAAAACTTTTTGTTTATTCCAGAATAAAAACTGTTAAATGGAACCAAGAACACTTTAAATCATTTCACTGATCATCAAAGTCTGAGCACTTCATACAGCGTGTCCCTGAAAAAAGGATAACAACAGGAGCAAGATGAATATTTGAGGAAATCATTTACATCTTCCTGCAGGATCATGTGAGTTCACTTACGGTTGCTGTTTTATTCCATATTTTACCATGTAAACGTTTTTTCATCAAACTGCAGAGTTTTACTGTAGAACTGACTCAGAGTTTTACAGTCAACAATCATATCTGATGGCATATTTCAGTCTTTTGGTTTGGCAGGTTTTTTCCAGCTGAACACAAGAAGCTGTTATTTTAACTTGAACGCAGCATCAGACCTGATGAACCTGGACTTTAAGGTCACTGTGTCTTCTTCTCTGCTCTTTAAAAGCTGCTCTTCATCCTTCATCTACAAGTATTTCACTTCTGCTGTCACTACTTGAGGAAATCCTGCAGATGTGCAGCGCAGAGACTCGGATGTCTGCTCCTACCTCTCGTTTGTTGGCTGGAGGAAAAAAAAAAGAAAAGCTTCAGGCTCTGCTCCTCATCTCAGCTCAGCTCCTCAAACTCGAGGAAAAGTTGCATGAAGTGGCTGCAGAGTTTGAGCTCCTCGTCCGACAGCTCTCATGGTCGAGATGTGACAGTGATGGTGCAGATGTTAACACATCAGGATGAGGAGGAAGAGGAGACGGCGGTGTGGCTTCATGTTGGGCTTCATCGCAGACTGTCTGCTGTGAGCTGAGAGACGCAGCTCCGCTCGGGAACTTTAAACTCCTCCCAGCGCACTCAATGTTTTCCACCTTTAAAAGACTCATCTGACGCTCTGTGCAGCTTCAATCAGACTTTTATTCCACTTCTGTTTGTCTCTTTTGTCTTTTTTCATCTTGTTGGCGGTTTTAAACTCGCAGAGTTTTTTTTTTCTGGACTTGTTGCTGCACGTGTTGTTTTTTTCATTTTGTTCTTCTCTTTCCTGGAAACAGATTTCACATCACAGTTGTACTCTCACATATCATATTTCATGTTTTTTTATTCCTGAAAACTACTCCAATGTTTTCCAAGAAAGCGGACGTGATGCCTTCAAGTGCCAATTTGAAAGCTCGTGTTTCCGAGCTGGCAGCAGATGCCATGTGTGACTGCAGGGCATGAAAACTGAGTCACACCAACAGTTAGATTGTTAGATTAACATTGTTATGAATAGATTATGATTCCTGATGTATTAACGTGCATACAAAGATATATAATGATCATTATTATTATCATAATTATTCATAATTATGATAATAAGTGTAAAATTGAAAGTTCTGTTTGCTGTTCATCTTTTTTACACGTAAACGTGCATTTATACAACCAGTGTAATAAAGTAAGACGTTATATCTGTGTGTGTTTAACATTAGCACCAAAGTTTGAACATTTTATTTCAACAGAAAAAGAAAATGTGGAGAGAAAAATAACATGAACAGCATCAAGAAGATCGACACATTCCTGCAGCTGCGCACTGATCCACAGATGTTCAGAGGAGAAGTCAGATTTCCAGACAGCACCTGGAGGCAGCTTCACGTGCTCCACAGCTGCTTTCACGTCACGTGAGTTTCAGTCGGAAATCAGAGCTGCTGGTTCATGAACAGAGGAAACTCAGCTGCTGCCACATGAGGGCGCTACAGGCTTTATGATGACCTGACATGGAGAGCCTGCACCTGAGATTACCTGAGAGCCATCACTGTGTTGCTGGGCTGGTACAGAACCAAAATCTTCTGATGTAAAGTAAACCTATAAAGTAAACTGTGTTTGTCTGTTTATATTCTGAATATGTGAGGAAGTACACACATCATATCAACTCATATATACTGTATATCACTGAGAAACAATACCCGTCATCACAGCCTGCCTCATTTATACGCTTTATTTCATGGAAAAGATACAGAATAAAGTAGATGTTCATATTTCTATCTGACAGGCTGTTACAGTAAAACACTGTCATACTTCTTGGCAAAGCTCAGCGATGTATCATGTGGTGGTTTTGTAAGAGTCGTGACCTTCTTTGCATCAGTTCGTTCAAAGCCTCCTCTCAGCGTCGCTCCTCCATGTCCTCTGGTGTCACCCACCCACAGCTGCAAGACTGAAGTGCTGAGCAGGCACAGCTGTCCTCTGTGAACCCACACACACCTCCCGCCGGTTCAGATCTCAGCCCGGACGTTACAGGACGGACCGAAGAGCTGCTTGTTTTAAGACCACAGGAGGGTTTTTAACATGCAGAGAACTTTCACAGCACTCAGTGAAGAAGAAGAAGACACACTAAGCCCAGTATAAAGAGTTATTTAGAGAGCAGGTGGACTGAAGTAGTTTGCACAGAATCTTCTGACATGTTAGCAAACAGGTCGGCCGCTGGAATAATGAGGTGAGACATTTAAAAGCAGAATGATTTATTAGAAGGTGTCAACATCAAAAGCCCTTTCACAGTTTTTTCCCTTTTGTTTGCAGCTGGCGGTGAAATCAGCGTGTTTTCTGATGTTTAACATGAGAAGACAAACACAACAGGAGCATCGTTTGGCGCACACGATGACTCGTGATGATTTCAGGTCTTGTGTGTTGAAGTTCAGGCGGTCACACAGCACTCTGCAGAACCTCTGCACACAGTCCACAAAGACAACATCTGTTTTCGTTCACCACTGAATCTGAATTATTCAAATCTGCATCTAAAGCCTCACGTCGGCTGAGCTGTGTGCTGGATTACATTCATTACAATCACTTAGCATTATTAATGTATCATAACAACAACAAACAGACAAAGTTAAAAGTGGTTTGACAACATCTGAAGCTACTTCATGTGTTCAAGCCTCAGTGTGCTGCACAGATATTATCCATGCCACACACATTAGTGTGTTAACGTCTACATTTATCCTCCAGAAACAGTGAGGACCGGATGTGAGCAGTGAAGAAGCCTGTAAACAAACGTCCAGCAGCGACACTTCAGATGACGGATTAAGAAAATAAATAGATTCTTATTATTTACAGTGGAGACGTCAGCAGCAGTTATTTTCTGTCAGAATCAGCTCCTCAGAATACGTTAATGCAGAAGCATCACTTTGTTTTCACCTTAAATCAGGTTGTTACAGTATGATGAGTGTTTACATGCTGCACATTAAAACCAAACCAGGAGGCAGATTTATGAAGACGTGTATGCAGAGAACATTTTGAACTATGAAGAGGATTAAAGGAATGTTTCAGGGTCAAGTCTGCAGAATCAACTCAATGAATAGTAGAATTAAGTGATTCTGCATAAATATCAGACATTTACTGTCTAATACAAGCTTCTTGACAAACGCACACGGCCCTGTCAAAGCTCCGGGTGTCAGATATGAATACTACAGACGTGGAAGCAAACAAAGTGGATGAGTGAGGTTAAAGTTCGATTTACGCGACCTGAAAAGCTCCATGAGCAGAAACTCAGAGAACCTGTTATATGTTTCACTATATTTCATGTTAAATTAATTCCCAGTGAATCAAACACTTGATCCTGACACACAGTGCAACGTGGAAAGTGACAGACATTGTAAAAGTTACTGACCCGACCCAGCTCTCAGTGCGGGAGGTGGAGGCTGTTTTCTGGGACAGAGTTCACAGTATTCTCGGTATGAAGGACTGACGGATCAGAGCGACTCGCTGAAGCTGTTACGAATCTGTTTCTTCTGCTGAGGTCTAAAGGGAAGTGTGCACAGTAGTTACTGTCTCCTCACCTCGTCCTCTCCTTCCTAGTGGCTATGATGACGGTAAAAAATGTGAAAGGCCCTAACAGGAGACAGCATTAATGCTCCCATGGTGTCTTTAGACATGAGAGGCTCAGTGAGCGGCAGTCAGTGATGGGTCTAAGGTCTAAAGGCAGACAGGTGGTGTGTGATTAGGGCTGTGCCTCTTCCTCTTTATGGCTGACAGGCGTGGAGGTCAAAGGTTGAGATTTACACACAGGTTCAAACATCTGGATACTGATATGAACTACTGAGGGGAGGTGTAACTTCAAGTGAGATGAGGAAGGCAAAACATGGACAGACAGGACGGGGACACGTGAACTTTACCTCTACATGTTACGAAAGAGTCTGCTGTGTGCCGGCTGAAGAACGTGTTCTTCATGCAGATCTTATCGAGTGCTCGTGTGCTGAGGGCAGACCTGAACCTGAGCTACATATTTCAAATGCTGTCTGTGTAAGGACTGAACACGAGAAAACACCCTTCTTTCCTTCAGTGCACCGTGAGGTCTTCATTCCCTTTGTTAAATATGATACCATGCAGGTCACTCGGGCTAAAAGAGACATTAAAGAGGACAGTTCAACGTTTTTGGGGGAATCCTGAGAGTGAGACGAGAAGATTGATACCAAGTCTTTAAACAAACACACTTAGCAGCATGTTTAAAGCTCCACATTAACATTTTATAACCTGTTATCAATGTTAAAACAACCGTTTGTGGTTTTAGGAGATTTATGCAAAGTAAGGTTGCCACGTTTGCTGCTCAGACAACAAAAACCTGTTCACCCGCTGGATGTGGCTACGAACAGATTGACTGCCTGGACGGATGAATGAACTGTGTGTGTGTGTGTGTGTGTGTGTGTGTGTGTGTGTGTGTGTGTGTGTGTATGCAGCACAGAACTGTCGTTTTTTTATCTATCGTCTCGTCTCGCTCTCAGAGAGAAATATTTCTTTATCGTCACATCGAGAGCTCGCTTCACAAATATGTGCTCTGACAAAGGTTTGGCTGCGACACTTTGAATGATGAGTACTCTGTTAGTCAAATACAAACATGGTCGTCCTCCATCCCTTTCTTTCCCCAATCATTCCATGTGTACTCCAGCTAATCTTATTAAACTGTGTCTGAACTGGCCTATAAAAAGTGGAAATGTCATAAAAAGAGGAGGACTCAGGCATTCATGCCCCCTTCACTGTTCTTCTACGTATGGCATGTGTCGATAGGCCGCCGAGCACCAGTGCAAACGTGCTACTCTGCCTTGGATCTTTTGTCCCCGGAGGAGCCTTTGAGGTAGGTGTTGTAGAAGAATGAGGCGAAGAGGACCAAGTAGCTGAGGTACATGAGAGACCCCCACGAGATGTTGTTCACGTTGGACTGGCAGTGCACGTCATGCATCCAGTAGTACACCAAGCCCACGACAGCCAGGCCTATCACCATCTGCAGGATCTGGGAGGCCGTGATGACCATGGCGCAGGGACGGGGCACCCGCAGGCCGGCCGCCCGGGCCGCGTAGTACGTGTACATGAGTGAATGAACCACGTAGTTCATGGTCATGAACCAGCCGCCGCCCGCCACCTGGTCCTTGTAGGAGTACCAGGAGTAGAGCAGCACGGTGATGTGGTGGTACCAGTGCAGGAAGATGAGGCGCTGCTTTCGGAGGATGATGAACATTGTGTCACCTGGAAGAGACGAAGAGGAAGTCGACTCTAAATCATCTGTACAGGTGAATGTGAGTGGGAATGGTTGTCTGCCTCTATGTGCCCTGTGATCAGCTGGCGACTCCTGGGTGTACCCCGCCTCTCACCCAAGGTCGGCTGAGCCCATCGTGACCCTGATGAGGATAAGCGTTTACAGATAACACTTCCTCTCTGGAAACATCAAAGGCTTGTCTTATCCTATCTGATTTTATACCCTGTCGTAAACTGATGGCCTGACCAACAGGACGGTCTGCATCTATCATACACCAATGGAATTTTCCAGCCATCTCAGCATCTGTCTCCATTTCTGAGCAATCAGGCCTGCGTGTCCGACAGAGGGTCGGAGCAGACAACATCAGCCACAGAGGAAGACATCTAAGACAGTGTGAGGACAGATCAGGAGGAGGAGGTGTTACCCAGCTCGGGGGCCTTGCTCAGAACGAAGGCGTAGGCCCAGAATTTGGTGACGGGGGCGCTGTAGAAACTGTTGTCGCACACGGACTCTCTGAAGCCGCTGGTCGTGAGGACGTGCAGCATGTACTGTCCGGTCCTCAGGGCTCCTATGATGCTGCAGAGTGAACACACGGCATGCAAACAAAGAGAGAGATGATTCAATATCAGCATCGTTATTTGGTACAATCTGAGTTCATGCAAGCTTTACATATGTCAAAGGTTGATTCACAGACTGAACTAATGCAACGTAGTAAAAGATGCAGGATGAACGACATGTAACAGTCTCATCTCCTTTATTGTTTGTATCTGTGAGCCAGCGTCAGGTTGTCTATGTTACAGATAGCACAGGCTCAAACGGGCTGGTCCTGGTCCACCTGTCGACGGTTTGGCCTTTTTGTTTTCTCTCACCTGAATCCAGAGAGGAATGTGCAGGCGACAGTGGTGTCATCTAACTGGTTTCACTATATTCAGATGTAAACGCATTCTCAGAGCACATTCCTGCACGTAAGCGTGATGCTTATCTAACTCCAGCGTTAGAATTCACTCACGTTAGTTAGTAGAAGCTGCTGCTGTGAAGGGACTTCCCCATGTTGTTTGTAAGGAGTGCAGCGGGATGATGCCTCATCTCACTACCTGCCTTCCTGGCTCCGTTTTCTACGTCTTACTCCTAATCAGACGTTGAACCACCTCAGCTGGCTCCTTTTGACATGAGCCTTGATTTTCCAGTTCCCTCTCACCCGCAACAGTCCGGTACAAGATGCTGCACCAACCTGCCGGTCCATCCCTCATGAACAAGACCCTGAGATGCTTGAACTCTTTGCACTTGTTACCTTCAGACTGCCGCAGCTCCTTCTGTTAGCCATTTAAAGCTCTAACGTACAGCACAGCTGTAACCATCTATCATTGTCGGACTCACCTGAAGATGGCCAGGCTTAGTGACCACAGCACTAACGGGCGTCGCAGGTTCAGCTTCGGCCTTTGTCTCATGAAGTGCTGACCGCCGAACACGAGCGCAGCATACAGGCCACAGAACATGAACGACTTGTTCCTGCAGGGGGGCAGAACAAACAGCGACTCAGCCTCTTTAATGTAAGATGGATGGACAAGGTAACAGAAGACACCTGTAGGTGTCCGGAGGGACAGTTTGATCTGAAACGACGTCCTCTGTCCATGAACGTCTCTGCAAAAAAGGGAAGAAGACAACTTCCTGACTGTAATGTAAAAATGTCCTTCTGCTGCAGCTTCACATTAAAAGCATTTTTAACTGGTGATACAGGAGTTGACTTTTATTATGAAGTAGCAATCACGGGAAATGCAACGTGTTTGTCTTTGCAGAATCACAGAGAAGTCGTAATCGTCATAAATGATCAAAATGATTCATTAATTGTCTTTTAATCAGTCGATCCTTTCTCCAGTGTTTGAAAGCAGAGAGGAACGTTTATTGTTATCTCTGCCAGTGTTTCTGCAGCGCTGGACACATTTAAGGAGTTTAAGTGGCTCTCGATACACTCAAGAACGAGCGTGCTAGTAGAGGTGTGTGTGTGTGTGTGTGATAAAGACGCAGAGCTCATTAATACTGCCTGAGAACAGGAGCTGTTACGACAGAGAACACCTCCCTCTCTGTAAACTGCAGTGCCAACGAGTAACGCAACACCCCCTTTAATTATGCCCTAAACTCTGTGTGTGTGTGTGTGTGTGTGTGTGTGTCCTCTGAAGAAGAGAGATCACAGCTCTCTGTATCGAACTGAAATCAATGCTGAAGCGTCAAAAGCTGCAGCTCCTCAAACGTCCACCTGAGGCTGGCTGCAGAAGTGAGTCAGTCTCCATAAGTCCCCATGTTAGACAGCAGAAATAAACATGTTTACAGCCTGGTACAAAAAACAGTTTTGGTCTCTGTAGCTAATTTCCCCGTTCATGACAACTGTACTGAGGGTGAATTTATATACAACTCACCTGTTCACATTATATTAAGGCCACAGGTGGGTGTGGTTGGTTACTACACAGACATATATCTGTCTGGATCAGCTGCAGACCTCAGACCTTTCTTCAGCCTCTAATGTCTCCATGTTTCATGCTGTGTGATCAGATGCTGAAGCTCTATGAGGCTCCTGTGGGAGCTGCTTTAGTTTCAGTCACTCCCTCCCTACAACACATTTGATTGGACAATAAGGAATGCACACGGGAGCAGAGATTCATTAGTATGCACACAGTTACAGTGTGTTTTATTTCAGCCTGGCCTGGCCCGGTCCGGCCCGGCCCGGCCTGGTCCGGCCCGGCCTGGCTAAGGGAGCACTGCTGCAGTCGTTTGAATTAACGCGGGTAAAACTGACCCCCTAGCTTCTTAAGCTAACTTTACTGTACACACAGAGCCCACCGCTCACCGCCCACCCAGGCTGTCCGGGTGAGGAAGAGGAGCACAACGCAAACAAACCACCCCGCGCGGCAGGTGCGTTAGCGAACATCCACCTGTACGTACCAGTGCTCCTGCATCCACTCCAGAGCCCGTCTCTCGTCGAAGCGCCGCTCGAAGTCGTACTCCGCCAGCCGGTACCGGAGCTCACTCTCGTTCATTTTGGATCACCGGTTCTTCCTGGAAAGTTCTGGAGGGTTCGGATGGATGTGACCGGACCTGCTGGCCGTCCTGAGGTCTGGCTGACAGGCTGACTGGTCCGGATGATAATAGTTGGGTTATCACCGGGAAGATGCGGCGGTACCACCAGCGGCACTTCCCAACTGTCACTCACTTTCTGACCGGCTAGATACAACAACGCTCTTCCGGTGTGGCCTTTCAAAATAAAACGGAGCTGTTGCATAATAAATCAGTGCTCCGATGTTTTTGTACGGAAGCCCAAAGAGGCCATGCATTCGTACATTTTACTTACTTACTTACTTTTACTGATAACGAGTTAATATTATTTGTGGGTTTTTTAGATCTCTCGTCATGTTTACATCTGTGTGCACCATCAAATGTGATAAATCATGTAATAATAATAATAATAATAATAATAATAATTTGATAAAATAATGATAATTCGTGTATTGTACATTCTGTAATAATCAATATAACATATTAACATTACATAGTATACAACACAGTATGGCATATCAAATATGATGTAAAATCTGCTAATATAGTATAATATAATATATAATATATTACAGCAATAGCACACAAAAAATTCAATGTAGTGTGAAATGTGATTTCATACTGAGTGCAGTGACACTGTGAAGCAGTGGCCTGTGTGAAGACATTTCATGGATTAAATCGGTTTTATTGTGAAGGTGAAGACTGGTTTCCGGATCCTCGCGCTGTCACTGGGCGCTTTGACGCACCGAGGGCTCGTTCTCTCTTCTCGAGCATGCAGCGATGGAGGTGGGCGGGGTTCGGCTGTGACGTCATATCATCTGGTGGGCGCGTGAGCATTTGGAGTATTGAGTAATTCAATTATCTCCAACTTTACCAACATTAAATGATGAACACTTTAATGCATCAGTAATCATAACGATGAAATCATATTTATGGGCCTCTGCATAATTCGGTTTTGAATTCATGATTAGCATTTCTACACATCTTCCGTCACTGTTGTTCAGTCAGTGTTTTATATCCCTACATCCCTTTGTTTTATATTTTTGTTCTGGGTCCAAATACGAAGAATTGCTGGTTGCTTCATCTACTATAATAATAAGGGGTGATATCTATGAGTTCAAAACTGTACCCTGTTCACCTGTAGTGTCTCCCCTCAGAATGAACATTCCTGAATTAGTCACTCAGTTACGCTGCACACGAGTTGTGCTATCTGTAATTGCTTATACTGAATTTGCTCTCTTAACATCTGTATCAAAGGGGAGCAAGCCACAAAACATCTGAAAGTGTGAGCTGTGCACTTACGTAACACTCCTGATTGCACAGCTGCACACACGTGTTACCTCAGTGTAGTGACAGAGCAACGGTGGACACAGTCAAGGCTGGATTACCAACATGGGCAAAGGGAACCAGTCAAGGCCCAAGTTCATTGTGTTGCAACTGGTTTGTGAATCTACACTTGATATGATAAGACATGTCATGAATGACAGAGGCAAGCTGATTGCAAGTCAGTGCCGTGCCCAAATGATTGAAAATCTGTTGTTTTGTGGGTGAAGTTACAAAATGGGCTGTAAATATAAATGATGAACACACAGGGCCATCTGCTGGACAAACATGAAGGAGATTCTCAGTTTGTGATGTCTCTTATTCTACAGCTGCTTTGTAAAAGAGCACAGCACCCAAAGACAGAACGAGAGAGCAGCATGTTGTTTTTTGTCTAGCTGCCAACATAGAACACATTTAACACGTTTCTATTTCTTTTTTGAGACAGTACAATCCTGCTGGTTGTATTTTGGCATGCATGTTATTATTGAGAACGGACTAAATCAATTCATTTCTGTTTTCTGTTGTTTGTTTTCACTTTTATGAAGATATAAAGTCAGAGCAGTGTTTTCTGTGTCTTGCAGTGGAATGAACAACCCAGTTATTTATTATGCTGTCATAGTCCAGGACAACATATGTTTGTTCGTCTGAACAATGGAAAAATACCCAAATATATTCAATTTATGTTCAAAAACAGAAAAACACTAGAGAAAGACCAAAATCCAGGACGTTGTTTTTCTTTTAACCAGCAGAACTTTAGTCAGAGTTACACAGCTACTTCTGTGCTGCAAATACTAAGAAAAGACAGATTTTATAACAGTTATGTATTTTTTTTCTCTTTATTATTTTTTTTTGTGAAGTACTTCTTGTACTGCTTCTAGAAAGTTCTGGCGAGTGAGTTTCCAGTGGCTGCCATCAATCGGGAATACTAGAATCTTCCCACCCAAGACACTGGGACTCAGACACACCACTAGGAGCAGAAGTGAGTCTCCTGAGATGCTCCTGCTAGTAAGATAGACAACAACAATGGTGACAGCTGTAACCTCTAAATCCTTAGAAAGCATTGTTGCCACGGCAACCTCAATCGCTGTGAAGTGAAGCCAATATGGAAGTGCCTGTAGCCTATATGTGTTTATGATTGATAAAACATTCAGGCATAATGGAATAATTTATAAATAATAGTTAAACAGTAATAGTTTTTCAAAATGTCAAAATTGGCTTTTTATTGATTCACCATCATCATTGTGTTATATTTTTTAATTCTCACAAATTATTTTGGTGAAAATTGGCAATTATTATGGCAAAAATTGGCAGACCCCCTGTAGTACCTCTGTGGACCGCCTAGGGGTTACAGACCACTGGTTGAAGACCCTTGAATTACACTGTAGAATTGACCTTTGACTCAATTGAATTGAGTCTAAGTCATGTGGAAAGAAAGATTTGAAAACAGAAATGTAATTTTTTTTGATTTTTTTTTTTTTGATGTGGGAAGAAACTGAAGCACTCAGAGTAAACCCACAGTGATCTTACATTTGTGAGGCCATAGTGGTGAACACTAAGGCACCTGTGCGACTATCCAACCTGAGTTTGGGTTTGGATTTTTTTTTTTTTTTTGAATGAATGAATAATTCAAAAGTGGAGAAACCGAAGCACTCGGAGGAAACCACAGTGAACACTGTAAACTCCTCACAGCAAAGAGGACAAGGTCCAGAACTGAACCCTGACCTCATCACTGGGAAGGCACAGTGAACATTAAAGAGCCTCAGATCTAAGGGGCCCGTAGTTGTGAGTCATGTCCAGGTTGGCTATTTCGATGTTACTTTGATGATTTTTTTTTTAAGTGGATAAACCGAAGCACTCGGAGAAAACCACAGCAACACAGTGACGGGGAAGGTGGACTTGTTCTTTAGTCTCATTCGCTGCCTGGTAAGGCTTTGAATGGTTTGGTCACTGTGTTGAAAAGTGAGGTGAAGACCTTCTTAATGCCGGTCTTTTTGGGCTTTACCAGCTGTCTTTTCAGACTCTCCATGACACATTCGTAAACGTCTGTGTCCCCTGACAGCAGGTTTGTTTGCACATATCCTTTGCTGCCTAGTGTTGTACACAGATCCTTGTGCACGGCCTTGGCTATTTTCTTTATCTTGTGTCCTTTTTTTGGCCTAACAAATTCAAAGCCTTCACAGCTTGTGCGCAGCATGACTGTTAGAGCTGAAATAATCCTCTTGTTTTCTTCAGTAGACACTGGAATCTTTGTATTTTTCAGGCATTGATGTACCACTGCTGCCGCCATTATCCTATAGAACAGTTCTGCATGTTCACGTGGTTGGGTTCTGTCAGTGAGAGCTGGCTCAGCAGTGACTCTAGGTGTTACAGATTCAAACTTGGGTCTATCACACACAGGTGTGACAGAGTTATCTTCACTGACTTCACTGACACGTTGCTCAGCGGTGATGGAAGGTGGTCTTAACTCTGCGATGGGTGATGCAGTATTAGCTTCATCGCTGACACGTGGCTTAGCGGTGACGGAAGGTGGTCTTAACTCTGCGATGGGTGATGCAGCGTTAGCTTCATCGCTGACACGTGGCTTAGCGGTGACGGAAGGTGGTCTTAACTCTGCGATGGGTGATGCAGCGTTAGCTTCATCGCTGACACGTGGCTTAGCGGTGACGGAAGGTGGTCTTAACTCTGCGATGGGTGATGCAGCGTTAGCTTCATCGCTGACACGTGGCTTAGCGGTGACGGAAGGTGGTCTTAACTCTGCGATGGGTGATGCAGCGTTAACTTCATCGCTGACACGTGGCTTAGCGGTGACGGAAGATGGTCTTAACTCTGCGATGGGTGATGCAGCGTTAGCTTCATCGCTGACTCGTGGCTCAGCGGTGACGGAAGGTGGTCTTAACTCTGCGATGGGTGATGCAGAGTTAGCTTCATCACTGACATGTGGCTCAGCGGTGACGGAAGGTGGTGCTGATACCACAGGTGTCACGGTGACCTCTGGGGGTTTTGGCAGGTCCAGCACTGCCCGAATTCTGTCCAGACTAACTTGGACACTGTCATTTGTCTGGGCATCCTGTTGTGTCTGCCGGTTGAGCCAGCTACACATCTGATCCAGGAATTTGTGAACTTCTGTGTGCATCTTTAGCCGAATGGACCTATTGCTTTCATCATCGGGTTTAATGTTTCCAATAATGAGATTCCCCAGACGCTGAGAAATCATATGTTTGCCATTGTGAAGGCAGATGGACATTTTTTTGTAGGCACACTCATCTGGGTTTTCGGCTGGGACCATGTCCTGCACCACTGAGTCTGCTGCTGGAATCAGGACATCCAGCGTGGGCTTCTTAGAGAAGCAGTCAAGAATCTGTCTTAGGTTTGCCAAGAAGCTAAGAATGGCCTCCTTGGCAAATTTGCGGGCAAAAAAGATTTTAATTTTATTTGCCACGACATTCCAGCATTTTGTGCTGCTAGACTGAGCCTCTGGTTTAGGTGAGCCGTCGATGTTCATTCCAAACTCTTCTTTGTTGGACCAGATATAGTTAGCAACATCAAAAGCCACTGCATCGGTGTCTTCGATAATGCTGCTCAAAGTCTGCACAAGTTCCTCGCCAGTAATGCCATCTATAGTAATACCATCTTCAGTCATGTTAGTATTTTTTACATGTTCCACTAAGACCTGCTTTATACCTCGCATTGTTTTATCCACTACGCTATCCTCAGGATCTGGAATTTCTGCATCTACAGTATCTGAACTGGACGCACATGACATTTTCGGCGTACATTTTTGTAGTATTCTGACCATGTGTGTCATGATGGTCTGTAGTTTGCGGGGGCTTTCTGGCTCGACCTGTGTTTTGCTTTCCTCTGTGTCACTGCTTTGTGATAGTTGAGAGTTGATTCTCTCTGTCACCTCTTTTCTAACCAGAGTTGTCAGCTTTGCTGTACTCTTGCTTTCAATCGGGCTACCGGTAACATCTACAAAAGTCTCAGTGATAGAGTCCCCCAGGTAGTCTTTGACATCAGATTCTGAAACATACTTAGGGGAGTCTGGAGAAGTCTCAGTTCTATTTGACAGATGGTTTTTAAATGCCTCGAAAGCATGTTGAGACACAGTGTTCACTATGCCCTCACACAGATCTTTTATAATACCTTTTGTTTCATCATCAACAGTCCCAGATTTAATTTTGGTCCAGTGTGCCGGTGTCAGCTGGTCTAGGAACATCCGGACAAGTGGCCGAAGGGTCTCTGTTGTGGCCAGTGGAAATTCCTGATCCACGGTATCCTTATTTTCTGAATCCATGATATCAGTTTCTGCTACCTGCCTGTCTTCTTGGAAGGTGGAAGGTGGTCTTAACTCTGCGATGGGTGATGCAGCGTTAGCTTCATCACTGACACGTGGCTCAGCGGTGACGGAAGGTGGTCTTAACTCTGCGATGGGTGATGAAGAGTTAGCTTCATCGCTGACACGTGGCTCAGCAGTGACGGAAGGTGGTGCTGATACCACAGGTGTCACGGTGACCTCTGAGGGCTCTGGCAGGTCCAGCACTGTCCGAATTCTGTCCAGACTAACTTGGACACTGTCATTTGTCTTGGCATCCTGTTGTGTGTTGAGCCAGCTACACATCAGATCCAGGAATTTGTGAACTTCTGTGTGTATCTTTAGCCGAATGGACCTAATGCTTTCATCATCGGGTTTAATGTTTCCAATAATGAGATTCCCCAGACGCTGAGAAATCATATGTTTGCCATTGTGAAGGCAGATGGACATTTTTTTGTAGGCACACTCATCTGGGTTTTCGGCTGGGACCATGTCCTGCACCACTGAGTCTGCTGCTGGAATCAGGACATCCAGCGTGGGCTTCTTAGAGAAGCAGTCAAGAATCTGTCTTAGCTTTGCCAAGAAGCTAAGAATGGCCTCCTTGGCAAATTTGCGGGCAAAAAAGATTTTAATTTTATTTGCCACGACATTCCAGCATTTTGTGCTGCTAGACTGAGCCTCCGGTTTAGGTGAGCCGTCGATGTTCATTCCAAACTCTTCTTTGTTGGACCAGATATAGTTAGCAACATCAAAAGCCACTGCATCGGTGTCTTCGATAATGCTGCTCAAAGTCTGCATGCGTTCCTCGTCAGTAATGCCATCTTCACTCATGTCAGTATTTTTTACATGTTCCACTAAGACCTGCTTTACAGCTTCCATTGTTTTATCCACTACGCTATCCTCGAAGCTATCCACAGGATCTAATGCTGGAATTTCTGCATCTACAGTATCTGAACTGGACGCACATGACATTTTCGGCGTACATTTTTGTAGTATTCTGACCATGTGTGTCATGATGGTCTGTAGTTTGCGGGGGCTTTCTGGCTCGACCTGTGTTTTGCTTTCCTCTGTGTCACTGCTTTGTGATAGTTGAGAGTTGATTCTCTCAGTCACCTCTTTTCTAACCAGAGTTGTCAGCTTTGCTGTACTCTTGCTTTCAATTGGGCTACCGGTAACATCTACAAAAGTCTCAGTGATAGAGTCCCCCAGGTAGTCTTTGACATCAGATTCTGAAACATACTTAGGGGACTCTAGAGAAGTCTCAGTTCTATTTGACAGATGGTTTTTAAATGCCTCGAAAGCATGTTGAGACACAGTGTTCACTATGCCCTCACACAGATCTTTTATAATACCTTTTGTTTCATCATCAACAGTCCCAGATTTAATTTTGGTCCAGTGTGCCGGTGTCAGCTGGTCTAGGAACATCCAGACAAGTGGCCGAAGGGTCTCTGTTGTGGCCAGTGGAAAATCCTGATCCATGGTATCCTTATTTTCTGAATTCATGATATCAGAATGTGTTACCTGTTCTGCTTGGTACTTAAAGCCTGTAGTCAGTGTAGTCACGCTCCTTGGTTTTGACAGTTTGTAATTCCTCTTCAACTCCTGTATCTCCTGTATCGTGGAAGAAAAATGTGAACAAAATGGTTTGAAGTTGGGTCCTATTTATAGCTTGAGCAGCTTAGCTTTGGCCTTTGATCTTCGAATGACATCATCACACTGACTTCATAGCCAATCAAGAAGCTCCACCCCCTAAGCCCCACCCCCTAGCAACAGTTGTCCAGTAGCTTCCTTAGCAACCGTAACTAGGCAGAACAAGCAAATCACTCTCTGTTTCTATGTTGAAACATTTAAAATACACACATACACAAAGACTAATTAAAGACTTATTAAACTCAATAATTATGAGAAACTGCACAAAAATTGTTGGTTAGACCTCTTCCTAAAGAACTGCTGAAATTATGAAAATAATGAATATAAATCAAATGAGTTTTGAAATCACAAACAAGGAAACATAATATTAAACGAAACAATATATCGTTTCATGGACATGTCTTTTCATTTATTCCAGAATGAGGATGTTTTGAATGAGTTTGACCAGGATGCATCTTCTTTAAAGAACTATCTCCTTTGGCTTTGAGTGAATTATTATTGACTGGTGATGTGAAGTGTTTCATGAAAGCCCAGAGTTTCTGTTATTAAAGTCCAACAAAACAGAAACACCGATTCCTTCAGTTATATCACTTTAGAGAAGCCAGTGAAGGTAAGTGGAGAGCTCTCTCCAGAAGGGGGCAGTACCGGCACATGTAAAGAAGTGGACCCAATTTTCTTCCTCAGTGTTACAAAATAAGCAGTTTGAGGAAATGTTGACTTCATTTGTTGAAAAAATATTGCGAGGGTAATAGCAGCTTATAGATTTATGATGAATTATATAAAATTATGATGATCAAAAAAAGTATTTTCCACATGAATGGGAAATGGAGTGAGAGATGGACTGGACCGGACTTTTTGACAAACAGCCCACAATCAGTTAAGATTCATCCACCATCACTCCCCACAGGGACGTGTCCTGAGCCTCTGCTGCACCCGCGCTACCCGAGCAATGACAAGCAATGTGAAGTTTGCCGATGGCATGGCTGTTCTTTGACTAATAAATGAGTGTGAGAAAAACTGTGGTGATGATTTGCACACAGGATGATTTAACATACTACTAATAATAATATTTCTATATTTACATGAAGGAGGTGTTTGGGGGCTTCACCTTTTATTTGGCTTTAGATTTGTCACGTACAATTATGGTGTAAAACAAGATTTCAACATTGAGGAAGTTTACACTGATGATTTCATTAAGAATCAAAGTTTCAGGGCGTCTTCGTAACCATAGTAACTCAGCGTTTACACAATACAGTCTGTGAACTTTTGAAATAGCAATTGTACGTCAGTATAAGCTCTGTATTTTTAATTATCAGTCATCAGATATTTAAAAAGATAGATTTCATCTCACAAAATCACAAGTTTAAAATATTATGAAGCTGTGAAACACAAAATAGTTTGACAAGAAGGCTTTGCGTGGAAACGCTATCAGCTAATACATACTCTACAGTCACTTTCTTACAGCATCAATTATTTTTTTCTTGATTGTATTTTTCTTTCCTTTTTCCTGTAAATTTTCAAAATAAAGCATTTGTGTGTGATCAAGTGAAACACATCATCCTCTGTGTTTGAATGCGAGTGGTCAACTTTCAAGGTAAACGCATATTCCTGTTAACAGACAAACTTTTCAATTCATATTCACCCATTCACACACATTCATACTGATGGCAGAGGCTGCCTTGAGGTGACATGGTGGCTGCCAGCTCCCACAAAATGACCATGAATTGGCCTAAAGATTCAGATTTCGCCTTCATCCTGTCGGCTTCTCTGCTCAGTAATGTATTTATGTTTGTATGTAGGCTATGTTGTACATTTTGTGCTTGAAAAACATTCTACGTGCCCTCCTGACACTGCAAGTGTGTTATCTTGAAACCAGCTGGTAGTTCACCTGACTGATCTCCTGTCATGTGAGAGACCTGAGGAGTAACTAAAACTAAACCACTAAATGATTTAAAGGAACTTAAGTCCTCCTCAAAACAAAGTTCACGGTCTGCAGAAAGGACTCTAACATTCTTGTTAGAAAACCCAAAGAGGAAGTCAAATTCCCACCAATTTTTGTGTTTCACTTCTTGTCTTCAACACTTTGGCTCTTCAACACTGTACGGTGTTAGATAAAACAGAGATAGATAAAATCACGTTACAGCAGCTCACAGTACACAAGGTAGAGGAGAAGAATATTCATAAATATAAATAAATAAAGAAATAAATATAAAGTATTTCTATATTAATGTTATATTTTGTTTGTTGTGTCGGAATATTAATAATCAGTGAATGTTAATGTTGATATTAATAATTGTTCACATTAATATGAATGTTAATTAATAGTCACCTCGATCATTTAATGATAATTTCGTTTATACTGCAGTTTGGTTGTTTTATTTTGAAGGTATTTACCGGATGCTGCTGCGTCTACAGTGACGCCAGTTTAACAGACGCGGTGTTGCAGTTCCCGTCCGCGGCCACAGGAGGGCAGTGAAGAGGCGCGGCTGCCTGCACACTGCACAGTTTGTTCACAGGACGTAACGAGGCTCAGGGTCATAGTTAACACGTAATCTGACTTAATCTGACTTAATGACTTTCAATCTGACACCACCACGCTGACTTTTTCATTAAATCTGGGACCTTTCACGAGCTCGTCCCGGCGCTTTTTGTCCCTGCGCGCACACCGTCCTTCCTGATGTGGGTGTGGACGCAGATGACTACACACATAATGGAGGAGCAGCTGTGCTAGCCCGCTCCCGGCGCGTCTGAAGGTTTACAGCGGCTCACAGGAGGTTTTCCTGGCTGGGATGCTGTGTCAGGATGGGAAACCTGTTTGGAAAAAAGAAACAAACTCGAGTGACAGAACAAGACAAAGCGATCCTGGTGAGTGGCACGGCTAGCCGGCTAGCATTGGCTAACGTTAGCCGGCTAACTGAACTGTCAACATTAGCCTCGATGCTACAGAGTTTAAACACTTCATGTAAGTTTGTTCAACGTAACGTCATGACGTCATCACGTCATTATTATTATTGTTATTATTCATGAACTCCACCTCAGCCTCTCATTCTGCCTTTAAATTGCTCAACTGAGCAACTGCAGCAACAGTGCAACTTGTGTTTGGAAGTTGTGATGTGTGTATGACAGCACAACGCTGCTGCACCTGCAGTGTAGACTGTGTGTGTGTGTGTGTGTGCGTGTGTGTGTGTGTGTGTGTGTGTGTGTGTGTGTGTGTGTGTGTGTGTGCTCACGCCTGTTTCCGTCTGCAGCAACTGAAGCAGCAGAGAGATAAACTGAGGCAGTATCAGAAGAGGATCAACCTGCAGCTGGAGAAGGAGAGACGTCTGGCCAAGCAGCTGCTCAAAGATGGCAAAAAAGAGTGAGTGCAGGGAGGATCTGTGGACGCTCTGCTGTGTCTCTCTGTGTCTCGCTGTGTCTCGCTGTGTCTCTCTGTGTCTCGCTGTGTCTCTGTGTCTCGCTGTGTCTCGCTGTGTGTCGCCATGTGTCGTCGTGTCTCGCCGTGTGTCGCCGTGTGTCGCCGTGTGTCGCCGTGTCTCTCTGTGTGTCGCCGTGTGTCGCCGTGTCTCGCCGTGTCTCGTCGTGTCTCGCCGTGTGTCGCCGTGTCTCGCCGTGTCTCGCCGTGTCTCGCCGTGTGTCGCCGTGTGTCGCCGTGTCTCGCTGTGTCTCGTCGTGTGTCGTCGTGTCTCGTCGTGTCTCGCTGTGTCTCGTCGTGTGTCGCTGTGTCTCACCGTGTGTCGCTGTGTCTCTCTGTGTGTCGCCGTGTGTCGCCGTGTCTCGCTGTGTCTCGTCGTGTGTCGCCGTGTGTCGCCGTGTGTCGCCGTGTCTCGCCGTGTCTCGCCGTGTCTTGCCGTGTCTCGCTGTGTCTCGTCGTGTGTCGCTGTGTCTCTGTGTGTCGCCGTGTGTCGCCGTGTGTCTCCGTGTCTCGCCGTGTCTCGCCGTGTCTCGCTGTGTGTGCTGACAGGACTGTGTGTCTGCTTCAAACAGGAAAGCTCTCCTCCTGCTGAAGAAGAAGCGTTACCAGGATCAACTTCTGGAGAAGACGGAGAACCAGATCGGAAACCTGGAGCGCATGGTGAGCGCTGACATGATGGGTGACGATGGGTGTCACGTGGCAGCGGCGTCGCAGCGTCACTAACACTTCTGCTTGTTTCAGGTTCAGGACCTGGAGTTTGCCCAGATTGAAAAGAAAGTCATCGACGGGCTGAAAGTCGGGAACGAGTGTCTGAAAAAGATGCACGAGGTAGGCGACGATCACAGGATGATGACCACATCCTCTGCCTGCGTCTCTTTGCTGATGAGCTCTGCTTGTTTTTAGGTGATGTCCATCGAAGAAGTGGAACGAATTCTGGATGAAACTCAAGACTCGATCGAGTATCAGAGGGTGAGTAAAGCACACACACACACACATGTGACGGATAACATGAAGCTGTTTACTGAGAGCTCGTTGTGTCCGTGCAGCAAATAGACGAGATGCTGGCGGGTTCTTTGTCACAAGAGGATGAAGATGCTGTGCTGGCTGAGCTGGAGGCCATAACTCAGGTCAGTCTCACCGTGGATCTTTGTTTTTATCAGTTTTATGTGTTCAAACTGAGACGAAGGTGACGTCAGTATCTTCCTGATCTCCTCTGTCTCAGGGAGACGTTGAGCTTCCTGACGTTCCCTCAGACCAGCTGCCAGAAGTCCCAGCAGAGGAGAAACCAGGTTTGTTCTGTCTGAGTCCAGCTTCATGATGTGATCTCAGAATTATAGATGTAGATGCTGAGCTGCAGACCCTCGTCTGATCATCTGCGTCACAGCAGCTCAGTGCTGTCATCATGCAGCACAGACCGTGTGTGTTATGAAACATGGAAAAGTGTTGTACAGGTTTACTTTGGCTGGTCTGTGGTCAGCACACGGTTCTCGTGCCACGCCCTGCTGCCTTTGTCAGTGTGTGAACCTGTTGCTGTTGTTTCAGAGAGAGATCGTCCCAGGAAGAAGCCGGACCGAGAGCTGCTCGCTGCGTAGACCTCCGTCAGCTCAGCTGCTGGAGCTCCCCGACGGCGATGGAGTCCGACCATCAAACTTCAACCACACAAACATTTGCTGGAGCTCTCTTTCCTTCAGACGGCTGCGATTTGGTGACAGCAGCCGCTCTCAGATTCTGGGCTTCCTCCACGTCATCCAGCTGCTGTTTGTCCTGGTCAGGACTGGTTCACTGCTGGAGGAGCGCTGATCTGAACCACAAACCTGTGACATCAGATAATTGTGCCTAACCTTCGTTTGAGTGTTCACCACTAAATCATTGTACATTGAAGCTAAATGCATGTATGTTACTCACTGTAATTCATCCTGATTGCTGCATACGGTTCATGTATTGTCTGCAAAGAGTCGCTTCACTCAAAGATCCTGATACTTTCATCATCTGTCTGTCTGCTGTGACACAGCAAAACAAAAATCAGAACCGACATAATAACGCTTAAAAAGAATCAAAGAGCTGCAGCGCGCAGACGTTTGCCTTCTCTCCAGTCTTTCATGGTTTTATGTGATTTGTTCTGCGTCGCGTGAAGCCGTCACAGATTAAAAATCAAAGGATCATTTTTCATGACTTTGCATTCATTCATCAGGATGTCACTGCTGGAGGAAAATGAATGAAAGGCTGCAGACTGACTGACTGACAGCGTCTGAGTGAAGTGACCCTTTAAGGCTGACGCGGTGGAGACGTTCCCTGCTCACAGGTCGCGCCTCAGCCGCCCAGCTTTGCTTTATTTGACCCGGCCTGGAACTTTTTATCAAAACAGAATATTCAGTCTGACCCTTTTCTGCTGCTCAGCTAATCTAATTCTCTGCTCCCCTTGTGGATTAGTTCAGTGTCATTGAAGAAAGGCTAATCATGCCGTCTGTGGATTACCTGCCCAGACAACACTCGTTAATCTCTTCCAGGTAAAAAGAACGTGACAGAACCTGAATCTTTACACACTGTGTTCTCCACGCAGGCCTGGAATTCATTCATCACGCTCAGATCGGCTCGTTAGACTGCAGCGTGATCGATGACCGACATCGAGCTCGTGTATCTTTGAAGATCTGTTTAACTAATCTGCAAATCGCTTAATCTCAGACAGAAAACACAGATGACTAACACCGTCAGGCTGCAGACGTCACCTCACCTGCTCAGCATCAGAGCGGTGGTCGATGGTGGAGCTGGTGTGTGTGTGTGTGTGTGTGTAACCTCTGTGTATTCTTTTTACAATAAAAGTGTTTTTTTTAATCGTCACTCTGTCGCTTCACTGACTGCAGATTCACTCCTTCAACACAAGGTGGCGACAAATGTTCTCTGAATCATCTGGTGTGTGTGTGTGTGTGTGTGTGTGTGTGTGTGTGTGTGTGTGTGTTTGTGTGTGAGAGAGTGTGAGAGATACTGCTGGAGAGGCTCGGGGGTCCTTTAAGTTTTTACATTTTGTGAATTTAAGGGGGAGAATATCCTTGCCTTGAAAGTTTTTAAAAGTACATGTGGGTGATTCAAGGTGCAGGAATAGAAGCTGAAGCTCTGCTGATGTTTTTAACTGAAACTGAAGGAGCCGGACCTCATCACGCAGCATCGATGTTGGACCTCATCACGCAGCATCGATGTTGGACCTCATCACGCAGCATCGATGTTGGACCTCATCACGCAGCATCGATGTTGGACCTCATCACGCAGCATCGATGTTGGACCTCATCACGGAGCATCGATGTTGGACCTCATCACGCTGCATTGATGTTGGACCTCATCACGCTGCATTGATGTTGGACCTCATCACGCAGCATCGATGTTGGACCTCATCACGCAGCATCAATGTTGGACCTCATCACGCAGCATCGATGTTGGACCTCATCACGCAGCATCGATGTTGGACCTCATCACGCAGCATCGATGTTGGACCTCATCACGCTGCATCGATGTTGGACCTCATCACGCAGCATCGATGTCGGACCTCATCACGCAGCATCGATGTCGGACCTCATCACGCAGCATCGATGTCGGACCTCATCACGCAGCATCGATGTCGGACCTCGATGATGTTCCTGTTTCCAAGCACCTGCTGAAGGTCTGAAACTAGAAGACTGGATCACGTTACAATCACGTGTGCGACGAGCTTCCACATCGTGTCCATCTGTAAGTGTGCACAGTGACTTTATGAAGATAGCTGAAGGTTTGGTGAGGACCTTTAAAATCATCTCTGCTTCTCGTGTCTCAGGTGAAATCTCCGTGACCTTGTTCATCATCATCGTTGTAAAGGTCACTCAGCTGTCGTACGGGACAAACCATCAGTGAGACCTTTACAGAATGAAAGGATGATCTTAAATGTTCCTCTCTGTGGCCTTGAAGTATTCTCAGTGAACAAAGCCTGTGTGTTGCTCCGTCTTTCAGGCCTCCTGCGAGCCTCAAACAGCCTGAATTGCTTCTTCTTTGTCAGGTTACTGGAGTCCACTTCACACTGATGTACTCTTTCTGAATGGACCGGCTCCATTCTGCAGCTGAGCGTGCATTACAAGCTCCTCGGTGCTGTGTGGGAGTGGGCGGCGCACAGACAGGAACCTGAATGTCAGAGCGCGGCGCTGATGAATCACTGACGTGGATCTGAAGCACAGAGGACGATGGTGAGTAGGATGTGCATGAAGAGAGGATCAGATGCTTTTGAATGGAAGCTTCAGGTGTGTGTGTGTGTGTGTCCTGCCCACTCCTGCCTACCTAACTACACCTCCACTGTGTGTACTGTCACACACACATCTTTCAGATCTCTGAGTCCTGAGCAGAACACTCACCTGTTACCTGCTCTCACATTAACGAGTCCTCTGCTCTTACTTTAGCTCAGGTCTGCAGCTCTGCTGATTACTTGAGCCAATCGTGATTAACAGTCATTATCTTAATTAATTTGGGTATATAATTATACTTGGAGATGGATTGGCAGTCAGCAAACATAATGGTAGCCTAGGTTCAGTTATGGAAACTAATTGTGGGGATTGAATACTCACAGAGGAGTAAATCAATTTCCTGGCTGACAGTGAGAATGTTGCTGCTCGCTCTGGTGGAGACCAAACATGCCGGATTGATTTTCACTGACTGTCAGCAGTTTGGTCTCCTCGGGATCTTCTTTAATCAGATGTGACAATTAAAACAGGAGCAGTCTGTTCTCATAGTGAGCTGAGGTTCCACTTTATTATCCTCGCCGCCATCAGCCCTAAAATATCTCATCTATTTTATCTGACTGAGAAAAGGCTCGGCTGTCCTCTTTCTTTATCCTTTGTCTTCTTTTCATAGATTCTCATTCAAAGGCCTTCAGATCGTGATGTGCTAAGATGTGTGGGATTCCCCAGCCCACCGTACCAGGCTTCAAAATCCAAGAAAGTGTGGCTCCATCCCACTCAGACCGAGCGAGCGGAGCCACGCTGCTACAGAGCACGGCTCCATCTGTATCATGTCACACTGACAAAACACAGACAGACTCAGCTGCAGCATCCATGTTGTAAGAAGCACACACACACACACACACACACACTCCTGCACACAGGAGCACACACACACACACACACTCCTGCACACAGGAGCACACACACACACACACACTCCTGCACACAGGGGCACACACACTCTCCTGCACACAGGAGCACATCACGGTGATGTGTGTGTCAGGTGATGTGATCAGGTGTGAGTCTGTGGATGGGGATGCTGCTCGGATCCTCTCAATGGTTGTAGCAGAGGCGGCGCGTGGGCGGCGTGACACAGCGGAGGAGGCGTGGCTTGTTTTAAAGCTATGATGCATTCACGGACTCACCGTAAAGCGGCCAGTTCCCACACGGTGCGACTCTGTGATGCTTGATGGTGGCAGAAACTTTACAGTGTAACTGTGAACAGGTGAGTTGTATATAAATTCAGCCTCAGTTCAGTTGTCATGAACGGGGAAATTAGCTTTTTTTGTACCAGGCTGTAAACATGTTTATTTCTATGTCTAACATGGGGACTTATGGAGACTGACTCACTTCTGCAGCCAGCCTCAGGTGGACGTTAGAGGAACTGCAGTTTTTGAGGTTGCCACCTGTGTCCGACTCTCTGCTGGTGTACCAGCAAACCAAACGAAGAGTTTCACCAAAATGTTTCCTGATCCAGTGTCACGTCTGAGCTGATCCAATCCTCCCCACAGCTCCACAGTGTGTCATGTGGATCTTAAACCGGGCCCTGCTTCTATCACCTGATGCTCAGGGTCCAGTTTCCAGTTTCTGTTACAAACTGAGGTGTGTTTAAATAAACGACCCGGAGCAGGGAATGTCCCAGCACAGAAACTGTCACACAGACAGCTCAGCAGCTCGTTTTAGCCTCAGGCCTCTTCAGCAGCAGGTTAATCCGGTTATTATCATGTTCAAACATACAAACATGCTAAATGAAATCTGCCTCACCTCTCCTCACTGAACTAACTACATCACACTTCACCGTCCCGACACATCCTGGCGCCGCAGCTCTGTTTTCCCCGCCGTCCGTGAACGCAGCACCGCCCCTCTTGGAGTGAGTCCGCCTCTGCGCTCCAGCCGAGGCACCGACGGGCTGCGCGTCTGCGTGGGGAGCCGGTGTGGGCGCAGCGGAGGACTTTCCTATAAAAGCAGGGATCCCACGGCCGCACGAGCTCGTCTCTCTCAGTCACCGCGCGCGAGCAGCCGTGTCGCTTCTCACCTGAGCCTCTCAGCCGAACGGAATCTGTAGTCTATGGTTCTGACTGACTCTCCGACAAGGATGTCCCGGACCGACGAGGTGCACCGTATAACGGAGAATGTCTACAAGGTAAGACGGACAGCGGCGGTCCGCGTGTCCTCCCGCCGCGGAGGCACACCTGCTGCACAGGTGGACGCGCGCGCGGGCGGGCGGGTAACTTTGACTCAGCCGGCCTCGCTGCTGTCTCAGCTCGGTTACAGAACTGTGTGTTCCGCTGCGATGTGGACGAGCAGTCACGTTTATCGGTGTTGGTTCTTATTGAAGGCGGAGAGATGAAATATTTAGTAAAGTTACCGGATCCAGAGCGGAAGGTAAAAACGGTTAATTGATTAATGAATTAATTAATTTGTGAGGCGCTACAAAGGATCAATTAGTGCAAACTCCGGGCAGGTGATGGATTCATGGATCAAACTGTCATGTGGAGCTCTCTGGTCCAAACAGGTTTTCACCTGTTTGGACCAGAGAGCTCCACAGTGACAGTTTGCCCCTGGGCCACACACATTGCTGAGGTGCTGTCACCAGCAGAGGGGAATTCTGAAGCAGACATCCAGTTTCTGTCTGCGTGCGTGCAGGTTGTTGTCTGAATTCTTCCACATTGGGAAGGTTTGACCATCAAACTCAACCAGCCGTCGACCCCGTGCTTCCCCTCGACCCCCCAAACTTGGATCTGAGATGTTCGGAGCGGTTCAGTGAGCACACAGACTGAGGTCAAAGGAAAACCTCCACCTTGGCCTCACGGACCACCCCGCTCTCCTGAAACCTGAGAGCCTAAAAGGTGACAAGTGTTCAGGTCCTCCATTGTTGTTCCCACAACAAAGCTCCTCTTCAGCAGAGGCAGGCGGGGGGGGGGTGTGGTGCCGCCGCCGCCGCTGCTGCTGCTGGTGGAGAGGTGTTACTCTGCACGCAGGGCAGCTCTCCAGGCGAGGTAGATTTCAGCAGTGAAAGCACAGCCGAGGGTTTTCCTTCATGTGAGGAAACTTGTCACCGTTCCACACTCCTCCACAGAAAAAGCCTAAAAAGCTTCTTTGTGCAGGAGAGGCGTTGAAATGTGAGCCACCCAGGAAATGAGAGGAGTCAGTGCAGCTTGTGGACCAGTCACCAAGGAGAGGAGGAGGCACCTGATGTTGTGACCTGCTGGAGGTTCCTTCACATTAATAGCTGGAGAGAAACAGGATGGAGGACGAGGTGGAGGGAGATGCTGCATGAATGAAGGCTTGTACTGACCAAAACTGAGTTTATCAAGAAAAATAAAGGACGTTCTGTCCTGTAACGTCTCCAGCGGGACAATTAGTGGCTTTTCTTTTGCCGTGTCATGATAAATTCAGTGTTTTTGGCTTCTGGCAACAAGATCTTTGGACATTTTGAAATAAAACGATTTATTAGAAAAATGAAGGCCAGGTTAATCGATAAAAACATGAGCATTAGTTACAATGAAATTCCCCTTTCAGAGGGCAAAGGGAGAGCAGTGTGGCAGGAGAGCGCTCTGCCATCATGCAGAAAGGCAGCAGCGGGTTTCTTCCTGTCATCAGCAGGCTGCATCATTAAGGAGTCAGCAGGAGTGAGGAGGAGGAGCGGAGCGCCGCTGCCAGTTTGACCCGCAGCTGGGTGCTGATTGTAGGAGTCTTGATGCTCGCTGGTGTGGCAGCGCTTGCTGCAGTGGTTGGTGGGACCCCCCGGGGTGTGTGTGTGTGTGTGTGTGTGTGTGTGTTTAGAGGAGGTCTTTATTTATTCATTAAAGGCGTTGAAGATGAAGAGGCCCACAGGTGCCAGCTCCCATTAGATAACACTCAGCTCTGCTCCTCCACTCGGGGCAGAAGGTAGAGATGACGAATGTCAGCGATTTAAATCATGCAGCGTTAAGATGAGGATCAGGAACATCAGCTACACAAACACAGAGCGTCAGCGCTGCTCCGTCCATATTCAACATTTAAGTAAGAAAGCGTCAGAATCAAGCAGTGACACCGACACAGGTGCTGCTCAGCCTCACTGTGACCCTGATGAGGCCTGATGAGGCTGAAAATGGATGCATGGCGTCGACATAACGAACACTGACCTGTTTTCATTTTTCGATTCTCCTCTTTAGCGCCGCCTACAGGTGACGTGCTCCTTCCTCTCAGATATTAAATTACAGCAGACGGTCGACGAACCAAATCTGAAGAGTGTCTGAAATAAATCAGTCAGCGTTTACTGAAATATTAATCGTGAATTGAGTCAAACATTCGTTGTTTAAGTGACCACACTGCTGCATACAGTTAGTTTGTTTGATATTTGAATCATTCTGCCGTGGAGACGCGCTCACAGAGCAGCTGCTGTACAGTGAACGGCTACAAGCATGACGAGCCTTCACTGCTTAATAATGACTGTGTGTTTATTCCACTGTTAACCAACTCCAGCACAGAGGACCGAGCCGTAACCCTGCTGCTCTGTGCCCAAACAAGAGATGCTGAATGTAATTTTTGGATGACTCACACTGGTGGATGTGTGTGTGAAGTGTGTGTGGGCAGTGTCTCACGACTGTGTGTGTGTGTGTGTGTTTTGCCTGTTTGTCAGCAGCCGTACTGTACTGAGGAGCGCCTGGCGCTGTATCTGCCTCCACAGTCCTAGAACCTTAAAGTTCTGAAAGGTGTGTGTCCAGGCGTCACTTAAACGTAGATGCCGTGTTCGTCACCCGCTGACAGTGTGTGTTAACTGTTCCCTCAGGTTGTTGTGGTTGGTGAACGAGCACCATCTGGGTGTTTGTTCAGGAGTGTGTTCAGCCAAGCGTTGTAATCCCGACAGCGCTGCCGGCTGCGCTTGTTGAATGAAGCTCGAGTGTCAGGGCGAGGCCGGGTGGAGATTGTTTGTTTGATTGGAGGAGATCAGCTGGTCAGTTGATTGATTCTGTGTGTGTGTGTGTTACTGATAAAATGTCAGCTGATATGGGGCAGCAGCACATTGGTGTATAAAGATCAACAAATAAACTGCTTCTTAATCAAATATCCAGATGGGAGTAAGAGCAGCACCAAATGAAAGAACAGCCAGTGTTCTCCGCATGTTTCTCTGGGTGGTTTGACTCTTGTTACTCAGAGAAGCTGTCGATGTACACGTGTCAGCAGCGTCACAGAGGTGTACGATGACAGGAATGCTGTATTAGTATTTGTATCGCTCAGCTGTCACCAGGGACGGCCCTCCCGTGATTGGAGCCATAAATCCCTCCGTAAATATTGTCATATTTTCAAGTCCAATCTTCGCGAGACACGAGGCTACGGCAGCGCTCGTGTGAAGCCAAAACTATTTGTTCTCCAGGGAGGGATTTTTGTCCAATGTGTGGGGGGCTGTGAGTAATACTACAGAACACTTTATCCCCACAGTCACACAAGCACAATCTGTTCGAGCCGTTTCATTTCTGAGCCGAGTGGACAAAAAAACGGAGAAATTCAGTCAACAATAGCAGTTTTCCAGCTGTTTTCTCAAACACGCTGCGACTAATTTAATAAGATTAGCCTGCTGGTTGTGTGTTCCAGCCCAGCTGCTGTTACTGTGCCATGAAAAGAAGCTTCAGCGTCGTGCGACGTCAGGCTGAGCTTGAGGTCATCTGAGGTCAGACCAAGCCTCGTGTGTCAGTCTAAATACTGAGCTGATTGTTTCCTCTCTGATTCACCTCCATCAGCTTTGTGCTCCGTCCCTGCAGAGCACCGTGCCTCCTTCAGCTCCGGGCTTTGTTCTAGCTGTTTGCCTTGTTGCTGATCTTTGGGCAGCGGCAGTGTTTGCCAGCGTCACTGTGACGCTGTCTGACAGCGTCGTGGGGTGTATGATTGTGTTACGTAAGAGGGGAACAGTGCAGTTATCTAGCAGGAGGTGCAGAGTTGCAGTCACTGTATTGTTCAGCATCAGCAGCAGCAGCTCAGCACAGCTTTGCCTGTTTTAGCTCGCTGTGTTGGTTTTAGTTGCACACAGATTGTAGTCTGCGTCTCTGATTGGTCAACTGCAACCAACTGGTCAAGAAATCAGATGATTGCCTTTGAGCTTTATACTGATGGTTTATGGCAGCTGGATCTTTGTAGCAGCCGGCTGACCGGCCAGGAGGAGGCTCACACTGACCTTACCTTTCCGAGATGTTCTGATCCACTAAAGTGGGACGTGATACGAGCTGAATGAATCCCATGTGGACTGGAAGGGAGCCGCTCTGCATCAAAGATGGGCTGAATGATGATGATATTGTGCGGCTGTTGTAACACAGAACTTAAGCCAGAACTTGGCCTGGGTTCTGTTTGCCCCTCAGCTTAATGCACCTCATGCACTGACTTTAGCCAAAGAACATGCTGCGGCTGTCACCTTTAAATAACTGCTGCTTCATTAATGCAGCCAGCGGGCCGCATAACAGTTTGATGTTTTAGCTGGATAATATTTAGATATGGAAACGTGATATTACTGTCAGGGAAAGATGCTGTAGTCCAGCCATTTTCACCTAAAGGTTGTCGGAGATTCTAACTGTTTAATTCATGAACATCCAGGATGCTTGAGCTCAGCGCAGGTGCAGGAGTGTACGGCAGACTTCCCTGCTCTGTTACGACTCAGCTTTCATAACTGTCATGTGACATAACTGTTGGTATCTGCTGTCTGTGTTTGCAGCATGTCAGCAGCTTTCAGCACATCTGTAAGTTATCTAACGTGAGCTGCAGGGAGACGAGGGAGGAGAAGTGGAGGCTGTCGGAGCAGGAGGTTGGCAGAGGATGAAAGGAAAGTTACTGGGATGGATCTCCAAAGAGAGACAGAGGAGGGGACAGAATACATAGAAGAAGACAAAAATGTGGATTATTTTCTGACTCTAATTAGAGTGAAATTGAGGGGGGACAGGCTGTGTGTGTGTGTTTAATGAGAGCTGTCGCTCCACTGTGACATTTAATCTGGAATCTGAGGTTGGAAGGAGAACAGGAGGGATGAGGAGGTGAGCTCAGGGGATTTAAAGCTCAAACGCACCATTATCTGACCGCTGTACAAGGCTGGTGCTCTTCATCAGACGTCACACGTGCAGATACTCCTCCGCACGTCGTGTCTCTGCACAGCAAATTCATTTTTTATTTTTGACCTCGTCAGTGATATTCGTGAGCGAGCAGGTGAACATGTGTTCCTCTGAGCTCATGAGATGGAAAAACTGGCCATGCAGACCAGATCTGTTGCGTCACTCTGAGGCGGTGATGACGATCACCTTCGCTCGCACGATGGCGGCGGAGACTTCCTCCCTCCTGTCACCACCTCGCTCTCGCCTTCGCCCACCACCCCGTCAGCTTTCCTGTGGCGGGAGCTGAACGTGAGGTGAATAAAGATGGGTTGCCCTGTCACGGGGGGAATTCCAGCACTTCCATGTATGGTGGCGGAAGCACCCCCTCCCTCCTGTCTCTCCTCTGAAGCCTCGTGTGCGGAATAGGGGGCGCTGACTCTGCTTCTGCTGCCCTGCACACAGATAAGAGCTCATTTGAAAGGGAAATTGGCTGAGTTCTCTCTTGCACACACACAGAAGATAGGCACTGAATTTCCGTCTCCTGAGGGTGTTGAAGCAGTGAAGCTTTAGCGTTGTGATTGTCACACTGACTGAGCAGAGGCAAATAATGTCCATTTCCTGAGAAACAGAGTAATGAGGGACGGCAGCAACACTAATGGACATAATGTGTGTGTGTGTGTGTGTGTGTATCAGCTTATCACTCAGTTTCTAATGCAGCCGGGAACTCTAATGGCTTTTTTTCACATTAACAGGATTGTTACATTCTGTTCATAATGCTGCAGACTGCTGCTTCTTTTGATGCACAGTGCATGCATATGTTTGGATGTGTGTTTGGTCCATACCTGACTTAAGATGCATCCTGTGGAGCCAAAAAGCTCATTTATTTAAACTATGACATGCACTCGCTTTATTAGGTATGCAGCAAGTTACCATCTGTCTTTCCATTTACATGCAGGGAGGCAGAATAGTCTCAGTGTTATGATCTACTGTACACTATGACTAGATGTCTTTCCTCTCGCTCAGTGCTGCAGAAAGTTCAGCTTCCATCCATAATCGTCCTGTCGTGTGTCCTGCTCAGCTCAGGTTACAGCGGCGGTGTCCTTGCAGAATAGTGTGTGGGTGGAATTTGTTTTGGTGGGACATTTGCATACAGCGAGGCGGAAGCTGCCATTTAAATACCCAAATTCCTGCAAAAGAAAATGTGACGGCCGCTGGCTCGTTTACCGTTAGCGGCGAGGTTTTATTTTTTACGAGGTAACATGCAGGCCGTGCAGAGGACAACGCTGACTGCTACCTGTGTAACACCTCCATGACTGTGTCAACAAAAATAGCAGGACACAGTACGAACTGATGGTAAAGCCACAGAGGCCCAGCTTCCATTCATCCCGCACCTTTACTGTTTAGTATAAATGTATAAAATAGTGAGTACATCCAAAGTAAACTGGATGTTCGTGGCTGCCTGTGATGATCGAGCAGATTAACCAAACATCCACTCAAAGTTGAACTTGTCATACTTCTGGTTACATAACAGATTTAAATATTCACAGAATAAAGATGAATGCACCTGAGCTGAGTCCATGAGAATGTGAACACCTCTCAGTTTATCAGCACAGGTCTGTGATAAAGCACACAGAACAGGACGACGTGTGGACGGCGGATTTAATGAGAGTTTGTTGAACTACTCTGAGATAACAGAACACACACACACACACACACACACACACTGTGAGAACTGATGCTAATCATATAAGTATCAGTATTTCTGAATATAATAAACTATTCGAAGCCATAACAGACTTTTATAGACGAAGTCATCAGGACTGTAGGTGTACGTGTTGGTTACCTGTGCTGTTAGACTGAAAACATCGTGCTGACAGTAGATTGTATGGAAACATGTGACTGATGAGTGTTTGTGCACCAGCTGACACTTGTACACGGTGAGAAATGGGAGGGTGGTGTCAGGTTATGAAGAAGGGATGTCATACACACACACACACACACACACACAGTAAAACTCGATGACAGGAGGTCACCTTGACTTGTGAGTGGTAGCCAAACACACCTCGGCGCCGCACGAGTCCTCCCTGTTTCCAGGGTGACCACCCAGAGTAAATGACCTTTCCTGTGTGTGTGTGTGTGTGTGTGTGTGTGTGTGTGTGTGTGTGTGTAATCTGGTTAACCTTCATATCCCAACCAGTTCTCACACACACACACACACACGTCTAAACAGCAGGAGAACAAAGGGCGAACTTTGCTTATCACCACTGAACTGTTGACTTTGTGGTGTCACAGCGATGTTTTCCGCGCTGGGCGGCGTCCGCGAGCATCCTCTGCCTCTGCTTTGCTTCTTTCCAGTTTCCTCTGTGAGATTATCTCGACGTGTCTCACATGATGTCACCTCCTGCAGCCCCAGTGTCCATGCTGAGAGGAGGAAGTGACCTTACATAGGTTCATTCATGTGACAAGGAAAACTGTTAACAACATTGGCCGTCCAAAGACGGCCCTGCAGCTCAGGACGCCGTTCACCTGGTTACAAGTCCGTGTAGCATCACGGTGATGAACAGGGAAGTTATTTTAAGGTAGCGTTGGATAATGTTGCTTTCAGGCAGAGATGGATCTGCTGGGCTGGAATGTGCTGAGCAACAATGCACTTATTGTTGCTTCTTATCGCACTGAACCTGGATTGTTCCCCTCGCTTCGGATAAAAGCGCCTGCTAATGACTAAACGTAAAGTTTGACATTGAAAATCAGTTGAAAGAGTTTTGTAACCTCTGAGTGTGTTATCAGTCCGAGTTACCGGACGTCCAACACACCTCACACACGCTTTAAGATGATGTTGAACTGTTTTTAGATGAATTCTAATAGAAATGTGAGTCTGTGGCCTGAAGCTGTTCGCTTCCTCTCGGTTATTTAAAAATCTCGCTCCGTCTTGGTCTCCACCTGGTCTGCCCCTCCCTCCTCGCCGGGTTGCCAGGTCTCTTCTCGCTGGTTAATCTGTTTGGCAGCGAGCGGCGCAGCAGGTTCTAATGGTGCCACATGGTTGGCTCGGCTTTACAGTAATTTACGCCCCAACATGATATGAACCTGCTGCTGTTTATGTAGGCTCTGACTCACCCCACACACACACACACACACACACACACACACACACACACACACACACACACACACACACACACACACACACACACTGTTCCTGATGCTGCTTTTCTTACCTTTTGAAGTGTTTAGTTGTGAGTGTGCTCACCTGTGTGGGAAGTACGTACTGATTATTAGTCCTGCTCAGGTCGGCCCACTGTACTCTAAATGTTCTGTACTTTTTTTGGTGCCTTTAGTTATTATTCTGGCTGTTTCTGTACAGTTCTTAATGCCTGCCACGCGGTCAGACGCCGGCTGTGTGAAAGCAGGATCAACACAAAATGACGCTTCCATGTAGGTGATTTAAGTCGTCAGAGAAATGCCTCCCGCGTCCCGTTATGAATAGCTTGTATAACCTTTGGCTCTGTTCCACATCACTCATCTGTCATGAGACATGACGTCCATGTGCTGCCATGTTGCTCTGATGGATCTATTAACCTTCACGCTGAGGGCTGGCTGCTACATTTTCAATCTCCCCATCTGCACATTAGCCATATTTTATGGCCACGGTGGCACTTAAAGTGAAATATCTCAGGAATGCTAACACCAACACGAGGAAGACGAGAGAGTACAACAACAGTCCACAGGATCATTCCCACAAAGACGGCTTTTTATGTTTGAACAGCAGGTCAGGATTTCTTTCTTTATTTTAATTAACGTGGCCGCTGTCTGTCAGACGGCAGACTCGCTGATCTCACCTCTCAGTCCAGTCTGCACCAAGATATCTAACTGTGACTTCCAGTCTCATCATGGCCAATTGTGTTGAGGCCCGCTACACACAGCTCTGCTTCCAGCTGCAGTAACATCACTTCATCAGATTTTAACACTCTTAACAATGCCAGCTGGATTCAGAAGGAGAAGACCATCCAGTGAACCTGTTTGGTCAGAATAATTAGGCCTGAAGTCACATGACATTTGCTGAAAGTCTCCATGTTTGTAATGAGTGGTTAACCACAGCACCTCGGTTCACTTCCTGTCAGGTCTGATGTGATGAAACACTGAAGAACAAACCCTGAAAAGAAAAACACAGTCACAGTCCCAAATCCTCCTCGCTGCCAGTCCTGCCTGCCAGGACAGTACACACACACACACACACACACACACACACACACACACACACACACACACACACACACACACACACACACACACACCGTTCATTTTATTCCAGGTATTCTTGTCCACACAAACACACACATTTGTCACACTAGGACACTTCCAGGGTGAACATCTGCCTCGCCGACCAACCGAAACATCCCTTGGAGAGGAAGAGAGTTTTCATTTCCTTGTGAGAATTAATATTTCAGTGTGTGTGTGTGTGTGTGCAGGACACTCTCGTGTTTGTGTTCGGTAATTTTAGATTTGCTTTTTTGGACCTTTTCTGTCCTTAATGAGAGAAGCTGAACCGTCTTGTCGTCTCACTTCTCCCTCACAGTGAATTCTCCTTTGGTCTTCAGTCAGCTAATTATTTGTATAACATTTCTATCTCCCCTGTGGGATCAGTGATACGCTTCATGGTAGATTTGAAAGTGTTCAGTGATTAGCTCCGCTGTGGCATTTTAGTCTGTGCCTGTCAGGGAGCCAGGACATTAAACAAAATGCTGCATCGGTGACACTGTAGCTGCATAATGGATTGCTAAAAACGGCGTATCATCATCTGAGGGCAGAATCTCTCTGAGCTCCGTCAGGATCTCCATCGCTGTTTGTTTTAACCAAGCAGAACATAATGAAGCGTTTGCTGCTGCTTGTTGATCAGAGATGAAGCACGTTCATGAGCGCGTTTCCCGAACGCTGCAACGTGATAGGACAGTCTCTGCATTGTTTGGGGAGGTGATTAGTGAGTCGGTTAAAACACATGACCGAAGCACACGGCAGAGTGAGACAAAAGCGCTGTTTGCTGTGTAATCCTGCTCATTCCCATGCGCTCAAATACGGCCTTTCATTCAGTGGAATGCTAATCAGCCTCAGTGCCTGCTGCTGCAGGAACAAACTGACTGAGTGTGGATTAAACCGGGACCGGCCAACTTAATGATCCTATTAAACTGTCCCCTAAACCGTGTGAGCATGTTGTGACGAAGGGAAAACTTATGAATTAGTTCACCGGTGCAGCACTGATGATGACTGACAGGTGCAGGATGTTTCAGGAGCGTGTTCTCTGAATGTTCTTCACAGCTGTAACATGGTGTGTGTGTGTGTGGAGTGTGTGTGAAGGGCAGAGTGTTCTGCTGTGTGCAGAAACACATTGCACATTCATTTGCTAGCAGGAAATGTCTCCTGTAGTGGGATGCAGCTCTGTCGCTGGCCAATTACAGCTCACCATGTAGCAAAAACAGCCAGCACAAATTGTCATTTTTCCATGTCTGTTTGTGTGCAGATTAAACTGGATATGTTATTTTATGAGCTCGGACTGCAGAGCCAGACTAACTGTTTCCCCCTCATCTCCAGCCTGCATGCTAAACTAAGCTAAGATAATCTGCTGCCGGCTTCAAGCGGTCAGTATTTAACGTACGTGTGACATGAGAGTGTGTTCTTCTTCTTGTTCAAATTCTCTGCAGGAAAGTTTATTTCAGAAATGTCCATTAAGTCCTATTTAAAGGTTCAGTGTGCATGATTTAGCAGCTAACTTGCTGTTTGCAAACCCCTTGCATCAGTTTCTCTCCCATCTACTGACCTGTGGCATCAAAGTGACAAAGACATGATTCTTCTCATCAAACCGCGTTTTGTTCGCCGGGTGCACTTCGTCTGTTTGTGCTCGTGTCAGTTTCATGTTCAGCGCTGACGGTATTTTAACAACCACACTGATTCAGTGAGAGAATGCGATGCACGAAGCCGAACCTGTCCGGCAGTGATTGCATAACAACCTCATCAGTCAGTCACAGGCATGAAAACGCTGACAAACACGAGTCCTCTCTCTGTAAATCTGTTGGTTTAGACATGGGGACTGGGCAGCTCTCCATCTTCTATATTTATTCTTTTGTTGATCGTGTTTTCTTCCTGCCAAGCAGCAATGATTACTGCTGCTGGAGCACTTCCACTGACTTGGTTTGTTGAGCAGCCGACGCCTTACGTAACGGAGAAAGGGGCAAGAGGGAATTGAGGTATAAATAGGTTTGTTTGTCCTCAGATGCACAATGAAACACCACTGACCTCTTTATTTTTTTCATGTTTGTTTGTGTGATTGTGGCATCAGACGTTGAAACAACGTTAGAAAAATCTCCAGTCCAGCCTCACATACGTCAAAATCTATTTCTTATCGTCTCATTTAAATCCCGTCGCTTTCTTTTCACCTCATTTGAGCAGCTCGAAGCTGTTCATTCACCGAGCAGTCAGCCTATTTTTCCTGCACCCCTGTGTCGTCCTGCCCTACTTCCAGGCTTGGCGAAGTTTGTGTACCAAGGTGACTGTTGTACGTCAGCTGGCGGCCATTAGCAGGCATCTCTCGTAGCGAGCAGCCACAGAAATGTCTGTCAGCCTAACACGTACCCTGCGCTCCCCTCGCCCGGTGCTCCTGCTCTCTCTGTCCCTGTTAGTCTTCATACTTTCTCCTTCCAGGCTGTAAAATCTTTAACTTACTCCAACCTCAGAACCTTTCTGCTGTTTTACACTGAAGAGGCTCAGTCATACCAAAGAGAGGCACCGTGCACACGTTAGCCATATTTTCATAGCATGTCAATGTTTCAATGTTTTTTTTATTATTATATGAAAATATAACTTCTCTACATCAGATGTATTTTGGTATGAAAGCCTCAGTTTCAGTGAGCTATGATAATTTTAATTTTGGACCTCCTCCCTCCGTGGACTTCCATGCAGGCCGTGACTTGCAGCAGCGGCCAGCGTGGCATCAGTGTGTCGAGCAGAGGAGCGTTTGTGTGAATCCACCAGTCACTGCAATGGAATAAATTCATTTAAATTAAGTTTTCAAAGTCAGTGTTCGCAGCTCATGATTTTATTTTATATAAATTCCTCTTTCCTTCAGACTGAGGAGTCTCCTCCGTCCTTCCATCCTTTCTGTGACGTCTGAAGAGAGTCGAACAGAGAGGACTGCTGTTTTTTTTTAATTGCTGGGTTTTGCTGGAGATGCAGCAGAAGTGAAAGGGCAGCTTGGACTGAGGGGGAGGTTGAGTCACTGCAGAGGGGCAGTAAAAGTCATTATACATTTCTTCTTGACTTTTCCTTAACGAGGTCGGCCCTCTGCTTCTGTGAAGAGATTCAGATCATTCGGGTTATCGTGTTGATTGTGTGTGTTTTACGTGTGTGTGTGTGTCATGAATAATTCACTCCGTGTGTATTCACACTGGAAATAATGTGTTGTGTGAAGGGTTAGCCTGCGGTTCCCGTCACTGTGGAGCGCTGGGCTACGTCAGCTCAGTGTTTTGGTTGCAGATCTGAACTTCGGCGTCCTGGTTCACTCCCACAGCTCTCACACGGGCCGACGTTCACCTGGAGAACAGGACGAAGCTTTTAGCAGATGATTTATCTCACAAACGTGACCTAGTTTGAAACTCTGCATTCATCTGTGTTGATCAGCAAGTTCTAACCTCATTTAGTGCAGCTGACTACAGTTGCATATTCGACCGTACCAGGTGTTGCTATGGTGCCATATTATCACACTGAGCTTTATAGAGTCTGCTGTCTAAATAAAGATGAAGAGTTCACTTTCATTTGTCTGTTTGAACGGATGCAACCAGAGATAAGTGTTTATTTTACTTGAGCTGAACTGCCTGTTTAAAAAAAAGAAAAGAAAGAAAAGCAATTATCAGGAGCAGCGTGGTGAGTTCAGGGACGGAGGGGAACTGTGATGAGTCCAGCTCTGCTGCTGAGCTGAGAGTCAGCCGCCAAAACCAGGTTTTATTTTAATCAAGACAGCAGGGGAGGTGAGATGAAACAGCGCCCCCCTCCAGTCCACACACACACACACACACACACACACACACACACACACACACACACACACACACACCCCAAACCGTACACACTCTCGTCCTCCTTCTTTTTCCCCGTACTTCATCCCTTCAGTCCTCGCCATGAGCTTGAAATGAATCCCTGCTGCACTCCTCTTCCTCTTCCTCATGGTCGGCTCAACTGGCTGTGCTGTGCTCTGTGTGTGTGTGTGTGTGTGTGTGTGTGTGTGTGTGTGTGTGTGTGTGTTCATGCCCCAGTAAAGAGTGCTGCTCTGTCATTGTAGCTCATCAGTGTTTGTTTTGGGCTCTTTTCTGCTTCTTGACTAACCAAACGTGCCGTTTTTCTTCCTCTTCCAGTCCATCATGGAGCAGTTCAATCCCTGCTTGCGGAACTTCATCGCCATGGGAAAGAGCTACGAGAAGGCGCTCACCAGTGAGTACACCGACCGTTTCTTCTTTCCTCTCTGTCTTCGTCCTCCTTTCATTCCTCCTGTCTGTCCAGTAGTCCAGGCAGAGCTAACCGACCCGACCTTTGGCGCTGCTTTTGTATCCTCTTAATTTATCTCAAGCAGACGTGTGCTGTGATGACGACACAGATATTCAGTAGTTTCTAGTGTTGCTGACGTCTTCATCAAGTCCACAGTCCTTCAACTTTGTCTTCAACTACACGAGCTAGCTTGTTGCTCTGTCGTAAAGTGACAGCAGTTTGTCCCCCCGCAGAGACGGTTGTTGAATATCTCGTGTCCACATAAATGTTGTTACTGTTAAAGATTTGACGCTGGGGGTCGATATCCTCTGCAGTGACGTCCACGTCCGCACGTCTCTGTTGATCTTAAGTGTCTGCCTCTGCTGCACCTCTTGTGTCTTTGCTTTTCGTGGCTTGTACAGGTGTGTTTGTGTGGTCGTGTGTGTGTGTGTGTGTGTGAGAGGAGGACGAGACTGAGGTGTGCATGCAGCAGTGGCTCAAGGTTAAAGATGAACGCACTGGAAATGTCTTGGGGGTGGGGGAGCTAAGTGGAGCATAAGCCAATGGGAAGTGGAACGGGAGCAATCGTGAGAATACCGGTGGCCCCCCATGGGGCAGAGGAAACGAGAACAGACCGAGCTGGTTTCCAGGACAAGGAGGGAGGGAGGGAGGGAGGAAGGAGGGAGGGAGGAGAGATGAAGATAAATATCCAGAAAGGAGAAAGTGACTCTAGAAAGAAATGTCACAAACAGAGCGAGCCTTCATCAGAGTCCTGAAGACTGTCCAGCAGCTCATCAATGTTTCATGGACTTTGATTAGAATCATGCAGTGAGCATTGATTAAAATATTTCCTGCTTCCAGGCTGCAGACTCTCAGCGTGGTCGTGTGTGTGTCGTCAGATAAGACGAGCCTCCGAGCATGTTGAGCTCATTTATTGATAAGAAAAGCTCTTTTCCGCTCCGCTCTTTCATGCCGCTCTGCAGCGAGGAGGTTATCGGGATCGTATCGTATATTCTCACCGATGGTGCGGCTGTGCTCGGCATGCTGCGTGCACTGTGGTGAGCAGGACTCTCCTTCTTGTGTTTGGAGGGGAAACGCAGGGAAGACTCTGCAGACCAATAAAGGAGGCCTCACTCCAGTCTGATAGATCAGGCTAAAAATAACCCTGCGACTCCCTGAGTGGGGATTACACTTCATCAATGCCAGGCAGCGGCACAGAGGCAGGGCTTAGAGTAGAACAGTGCAGAGCGGGGCCGGGCGCCCTGCGAGCATCTATTGTCACAGGAAAAATGCCAGTGCAGCCTCTGGGTTCTTAAGTAGAACTGGGACGGCAGGTTTGCATCTCTGGGGACGCTGAGAAAAAAGCCTGCATGATGGAGGGAGGAAGCTGCCTGTTTGTCTGAGTCTGAAAGCGTTTGGGCCTGACCGGACTGTATGTGGGACGTGTGGTTCAGGATGTGGCTCTACGTGTTTTTAGATGTCTATACGTTACATGCAACTGTTGTTTTGACTGTTTGTGACTGTTTGCAGCATGTAGTCAGGACTCCTTCGACTTAGTGCAGCACAAACAGTGACTGAAATATTATAGGTCTGCAGGGCAGAGAGCATCTCACCTGGGAGAGGCTTCATGTGTGAGAGGAAGCATTGATTTGGTCGTCTAGGTTAAAGCTGGGTTAGTTTCAGCGTAGAGCGAGATCTTAGTTTCATGTCACTGTTGTTTTTAACTGAATTCAAATGATTTCATGCCAAAATCCAGGAACAATGATGCTGATTTTCAGATCATCTGCCAATCACTGCACAGCAGATACAGTCACTCAAACACTGCGCACATACAGCAAAAATCTTTCAGCCCAGTTTTAACCCAAATGTCTCGACCTGCAGATCATCAAATGAGGACTAACTGGAAGGGATGTGATGACATTGTGGAGGATTGATTTTAGGAAGATGGAGTGCACATCACCAATGAGCTCTCTCGTTTGTTTCATTACGCTCTGTATTAGCTTCATATCAGTGTTTTGATCCTCTCTGCAGGCACACACTCCGTCTTCTTCACTCCGTCTTCTTCACTCTGTCACTTTTCAGCTGACAGACGAGCAAAGCATCACGTCACAGTAAACCTGCCTCACCTGGCTCCCCCCCGGATTTAAATTAGCCGTGCTCACCCAGCCGCCTCAGCCTCGCCTCCATCCCCTCGCTCTCTCACACTCCTCTAACCCACTTAGGCTTAACTCAAGCGAGGTTCAGGAAAAGCCCGGAGAAGGTCCTGGCTCGTCTCTCCCTGTCATAGCTTACCGCCGGAGGATTGCACCGCTGTGTAGAGACTTACCGGCTTTCATGTATGTATGAAATTAAGACTGAGCAGCCGGACGACCTCTTCATGTTCAGAACAATAAGTGGCGTAGCGGTGAGCTTCACTCGGCGTCTCTGTGGACCCACGTCACCAAAACAAGAACTGAACTGGCTCAGAATAGATTTACATTGTTTTCCATGTGGAGGTATGAATACTTTGTCATGTCTCCGCTCTCCAGGGGAATCTGCACGAGTGTCCTCCGGCAGTTCAAAGCACAAACGCCTGAACTCATCCATATGTATCTCCCGGCAGGACATGCGTCCTCTGTCATCACAGCTTTCAGCTCCTGTGTGGCTAACTCCTGACCTGCTTTAATTCACCGTCACTGCTGCTTCAGGCCGTCTTGTCCCAGTTGTTAAGGCCTGAGTCACCGTCAGAGCTCAGCCAGCGTCTCTGGCACCGCAGAGAGTAATGGCTGACATACATTGCTAGTTGCACATCACTGCTGTGGATATTTCTTTTATCAGCAGCTGTTAAGATTGCGTTGTTGATTTTAAGGATCAAGTTCATCCAAATTACAAAAAATCGAACTTTAATTTAACTGGATGCTTTCTCCTCGTCAGGATCTCGATTTAAAACTGTCACGCTGATCAGCCTCAAATACGATTTACATGAAAGATTTCAGATTCCTTCAGTTCGACCTGATATCAGGTCATTACAGTAAAGAGTTCTCCTGATCGATAGCTTGGTGTTAGACGGACCCTCCGTGTCTGAAAATGATTGCAGCCCCGCTCACCTTCCACACTTCTTATGTAATACAGCCTTGCAGTGTCATGAATCTGTTTCTGGACTTGAGTCTTGTCTCATTGTCTCACTGACTATCACAGACAGACACCAGCTTACAGGGAGCGTATTAACTACACAGTGACCCTCAGGGAAATAACTCGGTGTAATGTTAGCTGTGACGGCAGCGACGTCAAAGTTTAGACAGACTGAGAAAAGGACTTGTAGAGTCTCTGAGGGTAACATTACAAAGATCTGCTCTGTATGGAAAGTGTCATGAGATAACTTCTGTTATGACTTGGTGCTTTATAAATAAAAATACCTGGAATCTGGCTAGATGTAATTTGGGTAAACAAATCCTTAAAGGTTTACTCCAAAGACGAGGTTTCCTTTTTTCACTGGTGGTGCTTGAGATTAGTCTCTCTAGCTTTATCTCTGTTTCCTGTAGTCGCTTCCATAGAGCTTTTTCTTTTCCTGCCTGGTCTCCATTTCCGCCTGTCGCTCTTTATTTCCCATGCCCAACCTGACCTCTCTTTGGGGTGGCTGTAGGGGAGGGTTGCAGAGCTGAAGAAGACATCATTTCAACTCCGCACCCTTGATCTGATGCCCAATGCTTCCATGTTTCCAGGTGTCACATACGCTGCAAAGGGCTACTTCGACGCTCTGGTGCGGATGGGCGAGATGGCCAGCGAAAGTCAAGGCTCTAAGGATCTTGGTGAGTCCTCGTAGTGGCTGTAGCGCCCCTGGTGGGGTGGAGGGGGGTTGCACAACCAGATGGTGAATGGGATGGCTCGTGCTGTTGAGCAGAAGCAGCTGATGACCAACCTGAAACTGGACACACACACACAAACACACACACAGGCGGCCATTTTTGCAGTAATTCTGTGCTTAAGGACTGTAAATCATAGAAAAGTGACGTATTTTCACCCCCAATTCATAAAATCAAACACATTCTAATTTGGGGAGAGTTAATCTGCACGTCTGTCCCAGCATGCCGTTTGGTTAATCTTCCCTCACATTCAGTAAAAGATAAAAGCGCTCCGCTTGGTTTTATATTGCACCACTGTGAGCAAATAATAAAATCACAAATGTGTCTGGCATTTGGAATTCACACATGACGAGCTGGGTTTGTTCTCTGCTCATAATAAAGCCTCCGTATATTTACAGTGGTAATGAGAAATCTTCCTGTTTGGCTGCTGCTTTCTGCAGGATGTGAGGATGTGAGGTTTTCGCTGCTCGCTCAGCTCTCACTAAGTGTGTTGGATCAGCTCTGGTTCTGCTCATTATGGACAAACCTTTAGTGATAATTTGCATTGTGGGAAGTGAAGGCTCATTTCTAGCAGATACAGACACGTATGTGAGTGAGACAGGCCCGTATGTCGTTGTGCAGAGTTGTGTCAGCGTTGTAGACCCGGTCACATGCCGCGGAGTGTGACGGCATCGCCGCAACCTCTTGGTTCCTTTGCCCCTAATGTGACTTAAGATAGCAGGCGTGGACTGAGGCAGCACAGCAGAGGAAGGACGGTAACACGGGGACGTCGAGGCGAGTGAGGAGGATATAAAAGCAGCTTCATTATTCATGGGGAGACCTTTTCGGGGGCTTCCTCACTTCATCATTTCACTTTTTCTCCCTGTGTCGCTTTGAGTAAGCGCTCAGCTGAGCTTGTGTGCTCACTTTAATTTTGAGTTGTGAAAAGCTCATTACTGTCCCTCCATTCAGCTTTAACGCCATAATTCATCCAGTGATCTCGTTCCAGCTGCTTTAAGGATGAGCTTCGTCTGCTTCCTGCTATAATCCTGCAGCTTTAACAAACCTGATTCAACTGAAAGGTTCAGTTATTAGGAAGACCTCAGAGTTTAGTAAGTGAAGGTTGTGAGGTTGAGTAGTTTTTCATGCGTGATGAAGTGAAACATCGAATTATGTAGTCTGTATTTTTGCTTTTATAAAAACTAAACGTTTGAGTTCACGTGCAGGATTTTTGAGCCTCAAGTCGACAAACTTAAAAATATTTTTGACGTGGTGTGCAAACTCCTTTAATATCCCATCATCCATCTGTGCATCCCACCTCATTTCCTTCAGCTTTGTTGCTTTGCTGTTCATGTTTTCCGTCTTCCATCAATGTGCTTTTGTAGTCTTTTGTCTGCATGCGTGTTGGGGTTGCCTGTTCTGTGTTGCTTTTTTATTTATTTCCCTGACAGCCTAACCATGACTCAGCAGCCCCTTTAACTCAGCAGAACCTCCCTCCGCCTCCAGTGAAATGACAGCCTAGGCTGAGCAGAATGGATTGATGCCGTCTCCACATATCAGAGCACAGCTGAGGTCTGGCCTGACGACGCCTCGCGTTCGCTTTAGCATATTCCATTAGTTGTGTTGAGCCTCGTGGCGTCAGTGAAATATTTGAGGACAGCGTTCGTTTTAGGGGATTCGGATTGGCCTCCTTCATAACTGATGAGGACTGAAGACAGATTTGTTCACCTGCCCGGCTGTAATTACACATTTGATGGGGTTTTGTTGAAGGAGGGTGGGGCCGGACTTTAAACATCTTGAACTCTCCGAGGTGGCAGAGCCTTTCTCGACTGTATCCACTGAAACAATGTCATTAATCAGAGTGTTAAGATGAACAGCAGCTAATGGCATTAGCACATGAACAGAGGATGTGGAACTTCATGTGATCGGGTGAAATGAGGAGAAGACTCAGAGCTTGGTGGAGAGTGAAGAACGTTAGCATTCGACTGTATTAATGGGGAAAATCACTTCAGTTAAAAAATGGCCTGAGACAAGCAATTAAATCTATTGTAAATGTTTTATCACGCGTATTTAATCCTTTATGGATTACTTAACGTCATGTCATAAGACCTTTGTAATGGAACAGCTGGATAGTTGAGTTATGAAGGCTGAGATCAGTGATGAAGGTGTAGCACTCTTCCATGTGAGTCAGGAGTACTGTTGCAGTTTTACCTGCAGCAGCAGGTGTGAGCGTAGGCGTGGAGGTATGTGTGACACAAACAGGTACGTCCACCTGCGTGCTCTGACCTCCTGTTTAACAACAGGTGTCACGATCTGGTTTGGTGCCTCACACTCCTTTAACCAACATGTGGGAGAGCGCACGGTGGCTGTGAGACTCGCTCGGTTTGTCCAATCTGGGCTACCGTAGTTCATAGCGGACTCTGGACATAAAAGAAAATACTTCTGAATATCATCTTCCATCTGTGCCGATAGATCCAAATAGATCACCGTCGTCATGTAGAGGCTTGTTGAAGTCCCTGAAGCTGGCGTGTTCGATGGCGGTCGTGATGCCATGAAGCGGCCACATGTTTGCTGGATCTGTCTGAAACACGCTTTGCAGTTGTTTGATCATTAAATTCCCCTTTTTAACTGCGTAGCACAGTTATCTGATGGAGACTCACTGCAAGAGGAGTTATTACATGCAGATGTTCATCGGCGCTCTGGAGAAGCTCTGTGTGTGACAGTAGCTTGTAATTTTCACTGGAACACTCCGACGTGTCACTTTAGAAACAGCAGCAGAGGCAGGGGAACAATTTAATGGTAGATTTCAGCAGCCTTCACACACACACACACACACACACACACACACACACACACACACGGGGTACACCCTCACATGCCAGAACAGGCGGTGCTCAAACTGAGTAATGAGGACAAAATAAACCAAAAAAACATTACAGGATAATTATCCACTTCTGTAGCCTAAAATAAACGGACTCACATCTCCTCACTTGTTTCTGGAGCCCTGACAGCTCACACAGGAAGAGGAAGTGATGCCTCGCTCTGTTTCATTCAGTTATTCTTAATTTACACGATGCTGTCAGAGTTTGAACAACTGCTCTGCTGCATGACTCCCCGCGTGAAGATACTCCACGTCCGCAGCATGGAGCGTCGTCCCACTCGTCCTCTCCTCTTTCACTATTGCGCTCTGTGTGTGTCTGCGAACGCCCCCGCACTGATGTGGGAGCTCAGGCAGCCCTGGGAGAACACGCCAACTCTGCACACAATTCTAAAAATAGATGAAACGCCTCGACTACAGCCGCTTCGAAGGAGGAGGAGGAGAGATGGAGTACGATGCTTGTTCCGCAGCCCAAAAAAGGCTCGTCGGTGATGTCAGCACGGTGAAAACACCATCATCTTTCTTCCGTATACTAAATATGGACATAGTGAGGAAAAAAAAAGATAGGAAGCTCCTGCAGTTCCGGTTCCCGTCTCTGACCATAAAAGGGCCCTGCCATTCAAATGCAAATTTAGGCAGAGGTGGTACTCGCTCAGGTCTGAGCTCTGAGAGAAGCACAGATTTATGTAATGTGTGTGTGCTCATATCAGCAGATCCTCACATCACATCCACATCCAGACTGAAATTTCCTGCAGTTTATACACACACGTCGCTTTTCATTCCTGCCTCTTTGCACAATGAGACAGTATCACAATCAGAAGCTGTGGTTTATAGTGTATTTGATGAAGCGTTGATCTGTCAGATTCAGAGCAGTAATAAGAGCGAGCTGTGGAAGTACGCGTGCTACATCAGGGTGTGAATCTAACCTGGATTCAAGAGGAGCGGACAAGTTGAATTTCTTGCTGCTCCATTTTAGATACCGACTCAGAGAGCGAGCACGTGTCTGACCAGCCCGGAGCCAGATTTCTCTCTGCCTGTTTTAAGGAAGCCGATAAGAGTGTGTGAGAAGTCGACCGTTGCCAGCACTGAACCAGAATCACGGAAGAGGAGCAGACTGGCTAGATATTTCGTGCTAGGCATGATCATGAGCACGACATAGACTATCTTCATTTTTGGCTCTAATTAAATTTCCCTCCATCCACTTCTCATCGCTCTCGTTGCCACGGCTGCGCAGGCTTTAGCATAACATCCATCTCATTAAAACGATTTAAGGTTAATTCACATGGTCACTTTTGAGGTCTAGGAAACAATTACCCTCTGGTTAATTAATTCATGTGGAACACTGCTTAGAAGAGTGTGTTGGCCCTCCAGGCATATTCCTCCACCTCAGCAGACATGCTGTGTGTGTTAGGCTTTACAAATGGGCTCTGATACACGCAGTAAAATCACAGACTCAGTTTGGTAACAGCGGGGGAGAACGTCAATCCTTCATCAGTGGATTTTACTGCATCGTTTTCTCATTTGTCTCAAGTAATTATTCTTCATCTGTGAGAGAAGTGTTTAAAATACGTGCTCGTGCTGCTCAGCTGATTGGCAGCAGCAGAAGATGGAAGCAATAATAAACGAGGAAGCAGCATCCGCAGACTGCTGTATTGCTGAGTCACCGACCATCGTCCGCGATATTCGCTATTGTTTTCCCTCCGACTGTGTCTCGCTTGAGATCTCACGGCGTACAGTTTGAGAGGAAAGGCCGTGACCTTACCGTGACCCTCGTTTTTCTGAGGCAGCACCGGCTGAATTTCCCCTGAGCTTCAACCCCATTCTGACTTTAGCCAGCATTCACTCTGCATGGAGAGAAAGTGCAGCGCGTGCACTCCTTCAAAGCGTTTTCTCCCCTGCTTTACCCCCGCCTGTCATCGCACCATCTCACAATGTAACTGTCCTCCACTCCCACGCACATTATCCTGCAGGGGGCGGTTTGTGCTCGTGTCCAACCCGAAAAAGACTGACTGTGGCATTTTGAATCATCGGCTGATGACAAGTATGCGAACAAAGTCAGACCAACTGGAGGTTAGACTTAACTGAGTTACATAACGCTGAGTGATTGGTGATGTGCTGTCACGGTACAGGATGACTGAGCCGTTAAGATCAGGTCATGTGTGTTTCTTTTTGGGCAAACTCGATGGGCTCTGTTTTTGTTGAAATAATGAGGTAATAATGGGACTTTTGGACCAACCACAGGTGACATGTGAGGGTCGTGGTTTAGTAACAGGCGTCTCCTGCTGTGAACATTAGTTCCCAACCTGTCACGTATTTTAATTTCCATCCGGGGTCAACTTACTATTTAATTACCAAAACCCAAGTGACCAAACTCAGATGGGAAACGTCGCTGTCCTTTGTCTGTCTGCGCGTCATCAGAACAGTCCACTGGACCAATTTAGCAATTCCTTTCTGTTTCTGCCCTTTGCAAAGTCCTTGTCCTCGAGGCACCTCAGGAAGTGAGGGAGGACGCAGAGGAAGAGGCTGAGATACAGAATAAAGAGGAAGGGGAGACGGAGGGCGATGTGTTCCCGGCTCATTAGCTGCCTTCAGACAGACTCTGGTCAAATCAACAGAGCACAGAGTACCTACACTTTGATCACATTCATTACGACGTCCCACACCACCTGTCTCCTCCCTGCTGCCTCTGTTTCTTGTTTCTGTCTTAAGTGTCACATTCATCAGCGCTTTCAAACAGACTGTCGTCATCAGCTTTGAGTGCCAGTTATAAAAAAGAGGTCGGGGGGATCGTGCAGTGTTTGATGAACGTATTATGGTGTTGATGTGGCTTTAATAACGTGTTGGACTCCATCAAATGTCCTTGAGGTGTCGCATTGTCCTTGATGTGGGTTTCCAGCCAAATGGTGACTTAATGACGCTGATAATAATGTGAAGTACGCGCTCTGATCTGAGGCACTGCAGAATTTAATATGCAGCCAAACATACATACTGATCCAGCCGGATGAACTGAGAGAAACGGGCAGGAAAAGACAGATTGTGAAACTGTTTTTTAGGTTCTTAGTGCCGTTTTTTTTCCATCTTCTTGTGGGATTCCCAAAGATGGAGCACGGCCTCAGCTGTAGTGTGCAGCTGTCAGTGAATCCTCACACACTTTGTCTGGTGTCTGTAATTTAAAACAAGCTTTTGATAACATTAGTAAGTCTGCAGTCCTCTGTGACTCGATGTGGCGCCTGCAGAGAGACGGGAACGGACCAGGTGACGGATCACTTCAAGAAAACAGCTAAAACAAATCTTTACTCTCCGTTTTCCCAATTAGAGGCCAGAAATGATGAGACGCCGGGGATCATATTGACCAGCTGAGGTCCACGCGTGTTTGTCAAAACATGAAAAGCGATCACATCTCATCTGTCTCTCCCCCTCATGCCCTCCATCCTCTCCATCCCTCGCTCCCAGCTTGCGTCTGCTGCCTCGGGCGATCAGTCTCCATTTTGCGGCCCATCAGCCACCCTGTAATGATTATGTATAGCCGGTCATTGCGATCGATCTTCTGCAGCCTGATTCCTTTTTGAAAGGATTCATTTTTCTTTTCGAGTCGCTGTCGAAGTGAAGAGATCAAACAGAGCTCTGTTATGACACGACATGCTCGCTGTGTCGTCAGACAGCGAGGTTACACGACGCCGCAGTGACTTTGTTGTACGTTACTGTCGGCACATCGCAGGATTACAGATTATTTTCTTCAGTGCTGGACTGCAGATACACACAATGTTAAGGTGATCTTGTTGCTGCAACAAGACTTGTCACTGTCACTTGACTCTGTCAAGTAGATGCTTAAAATGTAAATTGTTTCGTGCCGTGTGTGTGTGTGTGTGTGTGTACATGGATGCAGCCGGTGTTTTAAAGGAATTAAAGACCCAGACGAGCACACACAATAACAGTGTCAATCATGCGGCTTTCAGGATGACAAATCTCCCTGCAGCACCTTGTACTCCCTCCTCTGCAGCTTTCTGCGGATTAGAGCTGCTTGTGTTTGCTTTCAGGCTCCTATAATACAGTCCCTGCAGAGACGCTCACTACATGAAACACCTTCCTCCATGTGGCCATTAACTGTGGCTCCCTCTCTCTCTCTCGCCCTCTGTTGTGCCCAGGAGTCACATGGAAAGCAGCCGCGGTAATAAACCCAGATGTGAGCGCTGCCCTTGGGCCTCGACACACTGAGCGATGGGCCTGCAGTCACATACACATGCCATGCACGTACACACACACACACATACACCTGATACCTGATGAGGTGCGTTTGTTGTTCAGAATGAACTTTACTCCAGTTTAACGCTCTGAGCTGTTTTCGGAAGCTTAATTTCTCTCCACGTGTGCAGTAAACCTCTGAATCTGAATCTTAGACTTAACAGTTGATCTTTTGAGTATTAGACAAACAATAATGTGTGATTCTGGCATGTTTGCCAGATGAATCCTGGAATGAATTATCCAGGACCCCCGTGGATGTCAGACTAGGACAGAAGAAGACTTTGTGTCCAGCCTGCAGTCGTCTATTCTTTTATTGATCTGGACTTGTGCATTCGAGTGCTGTGCTCCCCTCTAAGCCTCAGATGTTGTGATCTGCTCTGATTATCAGTAAGCTGCTTAGTTCTGGTGGGTGGAGGTCCAGTATTTCACAATACAAGGTGGAGAGGTTTTTGGATTAGATGGCTGCAATGAAACAAGAACATCCAGGAATCTGGGGAACTTCCAGGCAGCGACAGTCATCGCCTGCAGACCTTCGTTCTGAGACTTGTTGGTTGCACGCTACAGTTTCTCTTACAGAGCGATGCCGATTTAAACGATGGCCGGGCAAACTCTAATTGGCCGTCTCCTCTAATTAAGTGTGAAGTTTGGAGACATTAAAGCTCTCACAGTGCTGAACCTTGACCTGCCAGAGGAGGAGAACAAACCGCCTGCAGGGATCGATGAAGAATAACCTCACTCACTATAGATGAACACGTCTGTTCACATCTTTATATCTGGAGAAGCCAGAAGTAATGACCAAGGCTCCATTGTATGGAAGCATGCTGTGATGTATAGTTAATCCTACAGCTATATTTCACTGGCAGCTGAGCGGCTGAGCAGGAATCTGTCTGTACTGTAACTGATCTATAGAGGGACGGTACAGTGTGTAAGATTACAAAGAAGGAAGACTCTGATCCACAAGGGTCCTGTGTGTGTGTGTGTGTGTGTGTGTGTGTGTTTGTTTGGCATAGGTTTGGTCTCAGATGATTAAATCCGGTTGTTGTTCATGTTAATCTGGTTTAATCCAGTTCATCTTGGGTTATCGTAACATATTCTCACCTCCAACTCGGCGGCTCGCTTGTGCAGGTCCATGGTGGAGTTAGCAACAATAACGTTCACGTCCGAGTCTGGTTGACTTCAGGCAGAATTAAACTATTTGTTTGGGGTTAAAAACCAAATAATCAGTTATCTGCAAACTGACACCGCTGATTGAACAAAGTGTCGTTTTCTGATGCCCTCTGGCTGAGATCAACATCTGTGTAATTGCGTGTGTGTATGTGTGTGTGTGTGATAGAGGTGCTTGAGTTCAGCCCGGTTGCCGTAGCCTGTCGGTGGCCGGTGGCTGTTTATTAATGGATGGGATGGAGTGTGTGTTGGGCGCCCTCCAAGAATCAAAGGAGAGTTTGAAAGCACACGCCAGTGCATTTATCTGCCTCGCTGCTCCTAATGCCCCGTCCTGCGGCAGTCAAACACTTCCACAGCGTTATAGCTGTCACTGCATTTTCATAAGCAGATGGGTGGCTATAAAGTGGGATGCTGTGTTGGTGAGGAGAGCGTTGTGTTGTGCTGTTGTTTTCTATCCAGCGTCAGGATGAGCTCGTGAAGACATACTTCAGGACGAATTTACTGGATATTCGCAGTAAAAAGTCCGAGCGTGCTGAAGGTGAAGAAGATGGTGAGGTGAAATTCCAATTGAAGGATTAAAAGTGTAGAAAAGGACAGAAGCAAAGGTCGCAGGAGTGAGGAAAGGGCAGAATAAAGGAGGCGAGAACTGAAAAATGTCAATCTGTGAACAAACTTCAGCCATCAGATAAAAAAAGTAAATCTACTTTCCTTTCAGCCTCTGCCCTCCTCCTGCTCCAGCTAAGTCTCATCTTCATGACCACAGCACTTCATTAAGCCCATTAATCCGTTGAGACGGCCCACCCTCGCAGCGTCCCCCGTCTCTGCCTGTCCAGTGTCCACAGGTCCCCCGACACCCACGCACCTCGCTCAGCGCGCCTTCACATCAGAGCCACATACATTAATGTCAGCGTGCATCATGCAGGAGGCAGATGAGTGCCGTTAATGCAGATCAGTGGAGTCATTTAGAATAAATCTCCTCTCGGCGCTTCACGCTGCAGCTGTAGAATATTTTAGGATTGTATCAACGTCCGTTTATACTTTTATTCTACAGTGGAGCCTGATGCATAAACTGTATGAGCATTTCTGTTGGTAGAACTGAATGACAGTATGTTTAAGATGCCTTCTTAATGTTCTCACATAAAGTGATGTAAATATTAAGTTTCATTTGTTTTATTAATTGATAAGTTGAGTTATATTTACTGTTACTGTCGTCAGTACAGTTCATCGTGTGAGTCTCAGTGATACTGGATTTTAAAGATATCGATACATTTACCAATAATTGATCCGGACTGAGTCAAAGCTAGTCGGTCGATGTAAACTGATTTTAAACATTCTGTGTATTGATACTTTTTAAAACCAAATTTGTCAAAAGAAAAGAAACTATTAATTTTTGGCAAATATCAGCATGAAAAATCCAGTATTGGCTCATTCGTCACAGATCAGCGCAGCATCTTCTGCAGACGGCGTGTAAACGAGTTGCGAGTCTGATTAACTGCCTGTCCTGAGTGTTTTTCTGTCGTGTGTCTCATTTTTCTCGGGGTAGTTTGATCTGTCACTGTCTCTCCAGGTCTCGATCCTTCTGTTCTTTGCTCAAACTAGATCTTTTTTTGTTCCTTTTTTTACAATGCATTGCATATTCAGAAGAGGCAGCATGTAGGTATCTTTTAAAACGACACGCACCTCCCTGGCTGCATGAATCATCTTTTAATTATTTTTTGTGTTTTCCTTTGATTTCGTTAGCTTCTGACTTCTTTTCTGGGTTCTGCTTTTTTGTGTTTCCCCCTGTTATGTTCTAGTGCAGCATATGTTTTAGTGCAAAGATAAAGATTTCTTTTATTTTTCAATAGAGACGTTCTTTCATCATGCTCTTCCTGTGTGTTTTATTAGCAGTAGTGTTGTAAGCTCTGGCACTATGGAAACTCTTGGTTTCAGTTTTTAAAACATTCAGTAGATTTCTTATTTACTCTTTTTTTATTCATTCTGTCTGTGCTGTATCTGTCTGTAATGTTCTTTTGATTTAGTCACCGTTCCATCTGCTTTGTCAGTATCCTGAAAGATGTTTCATCTTGTCCATTGCCTCCTCCTCCTCCACCTCCCTCCACCTCCCTCCACACCGTATACCTGTCTCTCATCTGTTCTGTGTGGCTGCATGGTCTTATTTTGCACGATGTATGTAGCTCTCACAGACACTGGAAAGATTTAATATCCCTCTCTCCTCTCTCTCTCTCCCCCTCCCTCTTTTTGTTTATTGTCTTTCTGTTCTTTGTCTTCTCTCTGCAGGGGAGGTTCTCTTTCAGATGGCTGAAGTGCACAGACAGATCCAGATCCAGCTTGAAGAGATGGTGAGCATGTGGTGATGGTGGCGGCGCTGTTGCTAAAATCAGCACTTCTTAAGCCACGAGTTGGGAACCAGACAGATTGTGGGCCAGTTGGTTGGTTTGGAGTCTCCACATCACAATTATATATTTTGATATTTAATACTCGGCAGAGACTCTTTACTGCGCGTGAGCAGCTTCCAGCGTGCTTCTGTTTTCTGGAGGCTGCAGCTTTGCTTAAATGTGCTCTGTTTACTGATCCCATGATATGTAAATTACAGTCATTACACACTGAAAGCATTTCTCAATTCATTCCCCAAAATATCTTTATTTCAATCTTTCAAAGAGTAAATTGGCCAATTGTGGCAACATTAGCAGGCAACGTTAAGTTGATGGAGAGAAGCAACGAAGACTTTAACTTTAATCTTTATGCAGAGCGTGTCATAAAGGGAGTTTCAAATTGTATGTCACTGCATCCTTTTGGCTAATGGAGGTCAAAGATTCAAAGATGTTTTTGTTGCACAACAGAACAAATTACAATTTAGGCGATGAGCAGATGCTTTTTGTTTTTATTGTAACACTGTTCAGACCTGGTTCATCACTCAGGCCCACAAACTGTTTTGTCCACATTTCTGTGTGAAATGAACTCGACCTTCCTGTTTGTCAGTGAATATCCTGCTGATAGGAGTTTAAGAAAATACTGCGTCTCCTCATAGATGATAAGAGAGAAACAAGCTGACACCGGATGAGTTCTGTGAGGTTTTAAATACAAATATACATTCAGGATGTTTCCGCTGTGGTTACACACACAGCATACTGTACATACTACACATGCACAGAGACAGTAAACTGACTTTGTTATGCACTGACATACCAGACACCCTTTCCTAATCCTCTGGGTGTGACATTTCCGATGGCACCACAAATACATCCCTTCAAGTCATTGTTGCCCTGCAGCTCTGCAGCGATACGCTCTGCTGTGAAGAATCCGCTGTGGTTGGTTCATTCTGTGGTCGCTGCATTGTTTTTGTCTTTCAGCTGAAGTCCTTCCACAACGAGCTGCTCACCGAGCTGGAGAAGAAGGTCGAGTTGGATGCACGCTACCTGAACGTGAGAATCCCGTCATCATGTATTAAACTAGTCTCCATGTCACTGAAGTCTGCATGTACAGAAACAAACAAACCACAGAATCATCACCCGGCTCTGCCGCTCTGCAGTTTCAGGCTTACAGCACGTATTCTGTTTGGTTCAGCACTCTCATCAACCTCATTTCCAGCAACAGCAGGCAGCCATTTTCAGAAAATAAGGTCAGATAAACACATTACATGCCCGGCACCTTACAGCAGCGTTTAGAGACTAGCTGGTGAAGTAGAGGAAACATCTAGCAGCTCAAGAACCAGAACCTTTTCTCCGGAGTTTGTGGAGACCACACCAGAACTAAAAGAGCATGAACGGAGCATCAACATGTAAGTGACAATACCTCGGCCTTTCAGCGGCTCTCTGCAGGCACAAATCAATGAATTTATTATTCGTAGCAGCTACAGAAGCTCTGTCAGCGTCTCTGCCTTGTTATGTGACCGCGTACCTGACCCTCCATGTGCTCAAATAAACTCTGCTCCACGTGTTGTGGAGAAAGCTTAGGTCTCTCCAGGGAGTGAAGTTATAGGGAACACAGTATGAACCATGTTCTCATAAAGTCGTTGGCTGGAGACAAAATGCACACTCTCAACTTAATTTCCCGCCGGCTTTCATCCAAACCACTGCACCAAGTTCCATAAATTACTCGGCTGCCCTGTGAATTATGACTCATTCTGTGGAAACAAGTTGTTTTGCACGAAAAAATGAAACAGACACGTTCATTTATAGTCATCAGTAGTTTGGAATCTCTCCCAAAAACATTTCATCATTTGAGACGAGGGATGTTCGAGCGCGTCTGGATGAATGTCATTCTGATCATTACGGTCAAAAATTAAATTCAAATGCGAATCAGCCCTCGGGCCAGTTAATGACCTCAGCTGCTGAGTCTGAGCTGCATATTTGTCTTAAGTTGCTCTCTTTTAACTTTTGAGCTGCTAAATACAACGCCGTGTTCTCCAGGCAGTCTGACTGCATCTGTCTGCTGTCGGGCAGGTAGTGAACAGTTTTTCCTGCCTGCTGCACCTGGACGTGACGCTATGAAAGAAGTGACAGTGAACCAGGACAGTAAATTCTTGGACTGTGTAGCTAAGCAATGAGCCGAAGCTCTGAGGCTTTGTGCTGTAAACAACTGTTGTACAGTGCTTGTTGGCACAGTCACAGCTCTAGATAGAGAAAAAGAAAACAGCTGAATAATCCCAGAGTGCCATCCGTCACTTCTCCAGTCCTCCTTCAGCGGTCAGGCGGTGAAACAGAAGCTGACTGCCCGTCAGTGCAGTTTGAAATATGTGTCAGAATATCGTGAGCAGATGCTGAAACGTTGGAGCGCCGTTGTGCCCCTGCTGACTGTGTGCTGCCCCCCTCAGGCTGCACTGAAGAAGTACCAGATGGAGCACAAGAGCAAAGGGGAGAGTTTGGAGAAGTGCCAGGCAGAGCTGAAGAAACTGCGCAGGAAGAGCCAGGGCAGCAAGCACCCCTCCAAATATGGAGACAAGGAGATGCAGGTCAGTCTGTGTGTGTGTGTGTAACTGCAGTGTGGATGTGAGTGTGTGCAGGAGGTCGACGTGTCAGATGGTTTGAATGATGCAAACTGCAGGTTTTTGGTTCAGTGAAGCTTTTTCTCTGGATCAATGAGGAATAAAGCAGATGTCATGGCTCTGTGGCTCACAGAGGATCCTGATGGCCAGCTGGAAGACCAGTATATAAGATTGCATGACAACATGTTTATGTCAGCCAGTGCCAAGAATATTTTATCCTCCTGGCTTCAGCCCAGTATGTGGTGCAGACAACCTGCCAGTCAGCCTCTAGAGAGGAAACATTAGTTCCTGTAATTGACCTCATCTTTATTTCAGCAAACTCAGAATTAGAACCAGCAGTGCAGACTTTTAGTGAACTCCTGCTGACTCTTCAGTGTGCCACAGACTCTGCTCCTCGTAGAGCTGTCTCTGCCTCCTCCTGATGGGATTTGAGCTTCAGTGCACCTGCTATTCTGTGTCTGCTGCCAGTGCTGATGGGATAGGACACTGTGAGCTGACTGGGATGGGACCCCCCACTGGGCACATGCAGCTGAAAGCTTCTTCACAGTGAGAGGAGTGTAGATGGGGAAGGTCATGACTTGAACACGCTGTGTGTGAAGGGCAGCTTTTGTTTGTCTGCGACTCTCCTGAAGGTCACCAAACACCCGGGCTGACTTTCATCCACGAGGCTTCTTCAGGCCTCGGAGCTGAGGAGGCGAAACGCTTTAAAGGAACTAAGCGAGTCGAGTTGTCTGCGATAACCTCAGCAGACACTCTGACCTTGGATGACTGAGAATCTTCAGACATCATTAGTTAGCTGCTGCTCTCGATCTGCATTACATAATCTTTGTTTGATATCTGGGGCAGGTGGATGGTTGATCTCCCTGATGTTTAGGTAGCTGCTTGAGCGGAGGCGTGAGGAGACTCTGCGTCTCTTTGGCCTCGTCCGTAGGTGTTGTGGTGACACATGGTGGGCGTGCCCTCTTACACAACGCACAGGAACTGCTGCTATTCGCTGTCCGACCAATCCGCTGCTCTTCAGCACGACGAGAGGCTGAGAGAGCGATGAGAGAGACAGAGGAGAGGGTGATGCATGTATAAATCTTTATGCTGTGAGCTGGCGTGGGTGTGTGTCTGTGTGTTTGGTCCGTTATCAGGTGAGTTACTCTGTTTAATCATTTCCATAAATGACAAAGTATTTAGTCCACAGCTGAACTTTCCACCTATTTAAAGTGTCACACAAGTTCTGGCCTTCAGCAGCTTTCTGCATGGGAAGAATTCCTTTGTTATCTCCTGCGGCTGATGGACCTCGGTTATTTTTCTGCCTTGTCAGCACTTAAACTGTCAAATGTGAAATAATTAAGCTCACAATGGAGCGGGGGAATATGGGGCTTTCTGCACAGTGTTGTACACAGCAAAAATGTACTTGCCCGCTGCGGCTTTTAACAGACGTCATTTGGGAATACAGCACATCCTCCTCAAAAGTTTCTAATCCAGAAGTTATTGTTGAAGGGCCAATTTTTCCCTTTTTGTCCAAGCCAAGAAAAACACTCGACCCAGATTCACGTTGGCTCCACAGTTATGTTGACAGGAGAGAAGCTGTGAGATGATGCATACTCAGGCCTTTCTCCTCGTGTTTTCCTCTGACGTTAACGTTACTCCTTCCTCCACCCCGACACCGACCCCTGATGTAGCTTGTTGTTACTCACACTCGGTGCACACCGTTACTGTAGCTTCAGCCGGTTTCCAAATTCAATATAAAGTTGTGACAATTTCAATTTACCACTTGAGTGAATGCGGTTCGTTCTCCGCTCTTCTTTCCAAAGTGGTGCTGATCACGTCTTCACAGAGCTGGACTCTAACAGAAAACGATCCCGTCCTTGTGAGGTGGAGGGTGTGTGTGTGTGTGTGTACGGTGTGTATACGGTGTGTGTACAGCATCTATACATGCAGCACAAAGTAGGAGTGAGCGGATCCTGCAGCAGGTGGTTTTAACTCATCATGGCAGTGCAGAGAAAACACGGTGTCAGAGGTTAAGGGCTAATTGTGCAGCACTTCCAGAGGCTGAGGCAGCCGAGGCACGGCACTCTGCAAGAGCAGCAGGGGAGGTAATTATTGTGTAATTGTTAGTGTTGCTTCGATGGATGGCCTGTGGAGCGTGAAAGGGGTGGTCGGGCCGGTTGTTACAGAGATCGATACATGGAGCTATGAGGAACAACAGCACGGGAACATTCAGCCCCAAAGGCCTGAAATTCCTCTGGGCTTTAAGGGCTTATTGGCTGTGAACGATCCAGTCTGAGAGAGCAGGCGAGGCCTCGATCCCTGCGCCTGCTGGATGTCCAACAATGAACACCAGTATGAATTTCCTGAGCGTGTGTTTGCATTAACCGTGCATCCGTGTGTGTGTGTTAGCTCCAAACTAGTTAGCACAATATCTCAAAGTCTTGTTTACACGTTAAACGAGGGATTCACGTTTGGTGCTGATCCAGTTTGTTAATGTGAAACATGTAAAATGATCTGCAGTGTTTAGAGTTTTCATCCTACTAACACTCTAATACATGTAGTGGAGAAGTTGTGTATCCTTGGCAAAGGTATGCACTCTGAGTTCTGTCTAGTTTTGCCCCTATGTGTGTGTGTGTGTGTGTGTTAGCATGTGTTGTGGACCTCCTGAGTAGCATGTGTGTCTACTGAGGGAGAAAGTGTGTTTAGGTAGCCAGATCCTTGCTGTGCGTCATATGGGCCCTCACGGGAACCAGGTCTTGGCAGGAACAGGAGACACCGGCGGCCGGCCTGCACCGTGGAGCTCACAGCCAATGATGAAGTGACAGATTTGTCTGTTTGAACAGTGTGGAGCGTGTATTTGTCTGGGTACGTGGGGCAGACAGTATGTTTGTGCCTTTGTGGAGGCGTGTCCGTTCACTTACTTTTACACTTCATGGATTCCTCCAAATCAGGACAGACGAACACACCACAGACTGAAGTATTCTTCATTCACTCCTGCTGCTCATGATTTATGTTAACATTAGAACTATGGTGTCCCTCAGGGGCCATACACTGTTAGTGGCCATACCACTAACAGTGTATGGCCACTAACAGTGCGGAGTTTCCTCTTGTCTTACAGTAAAAGATGTGAGAAGGCCTTCAGGAGATCTTTCTCCATGGGAAGAATCATTATGAATGATATTCAGACTTAATGGCATCCTTTTGTGATTCCCAGCTGGCGAGTGCAGAGTAGTAACGCCGATCAAACACCCGGTTATCATGATGGATGAGGAGAAAGTGGGAATTTCCTGCCGTGTGTAAAACACGTGAATGATGTGTGAAGACACTTTGCACCAGTTTTTCGGGTTCCTGACACATTTTTAATGGGATGTGATTCGATGACGCGTTCGTGCATCAAAAAGAACAACGAGAAAAGGCGGGAGGAGACGAGATCAGACTGGATTTAAATCCCATTTACAAGCTGGTATGAAATCATTTGCGCCTCAAACTCTTTGACATTTTCAATATAATTACTGTTAACATTAAAGTCTGCACGTTTCATACTCAGCGACGCTTCCAACCATCTTTAATGTGAAATTAGTCGATAAACACTGGACACACAGACGCACGCTCGCCCTTCTACACACCTCTTATGTGCTGATTGTGCTGACTGTCAGCAGAAACCAGGAGCAGCTTTGGGCCACATTTATATTTTGTGTAAAGGGAGCTTCAGGCGCGGAGCGGCTGATTGGCAGCGGCATGAAAGGCCAGCTGGAATCTAATTAGGACTCCGTATCTGAGAGCGATCACGACATGTACAGGCTGCGTACAGCAGGCTGGTGTATGTACCTGCTTAAATAATGGACTGTGGTGGATACGTGTGCTTTAATGTATGTCAGAGCAGAGCCGTTCTCCAGGGATCTGCTGCATGTTGTCGTATCGTCGTGTAGACTTTTCTTGCTCATACGATGTTGAACTAAAAACTTAAACAGGATTTATGTATGCTGTATGATAGGTTTGCTAACACAGAAGGTTTATGCACCAAATACAGGACAACTTTTAGAAGACGGGGCTCAAACCTGGAGCTCATCGTCCAGTTTATGGCTGAAACAATCCGTTTTTAAAGTAATTTATTCAAGGCAAAATGATCTGGTCTAAATATTTGATATTTTGGACTCTTCTTGGTCAGATAAAGAGGATTAAGGTTGCTCTCAGCTTGTCCACCTCACTGTCTGTGAACAGATAACACCTGATTCTCGGTATACTCAGACCGGTTTCACAGCTTCTGCTCTCTAGGTTTATAATGTGACTTGTTTCTTTGTCTGCGCTCAGCTCAGCTCCAGGAGGGTGTATAATTATGAAAAGACAGGAAAACAAAGCAAACCTCGGGGTAAACCACGCATTAACTCCCTCCATATGACTCTTATGACTTCCTGTTTAGTTAACATGGAGTATCTGTGAAATGCATTCACACTGCACACAATATGAATCCTGTGGCAGTCCTTCCCGCCCCCATCCCTCAGCCTGCTGATTGACAGCTGACCTCAGCATGTGGGGCTGAAACTGATCAGCGCGGTCGCTCACTGTGTGTTTTCGCAGGCTACCTGAACGCCTCTCCACCTCCGCCGTTTGTATGATTCATAAGTGGCCTTCGTCTTCCTCTGCTGCTGCCACTTTGGCTCGTCACCATGTAATGTTCACTGTGGGGGATCAGTGCACGCTCAGCCATTGTGCGCCCACATGAAGGACCTCATTCAGCTCTTGAACATTTCTTGTTCTTCTGTCCAGCGTAATGATTTGATCTTCACACTCGAGGATGACGGACTAGAGTCTAAATATTTGAGGTGACTGTGGCTCCTCCATGTGGCATGTCAGTACATGAACAGTGTTCCTCACACTGTAGAAGATGGCACGGTTAAAGTGTCATCCCATAATGATTAATACGACCCAGATCGTGTCAGAGCTGGTCTACATTACACTCAGACATTGATGAACTAACGGCCTCCATAAAAGCTAAATTAACTCATCTTTCAGTAACTGGACCATCAGATAGAAGCTTTGTCATGACCTGAAATAATTCATTTGTGGTTATTTTATTTTCCTCCCTGAGCTGTCATCGTTTGGAAATCAGAACTTTTCATGACTCTGTTTCACCTTTTTGTATTTAATACTGATGAGACTCATTTTGATTTATTTTTCACTCTGTAATCAGTCTGTAATCAGTCTGTAATCAGTCTGTAATCAGTCAGTAATCAGTCTGTAATCAGTCCGTATAGAAGGTGAGATTAATTGCTGGCTGTCTGCAGCTGCGCTCATCTTCGCTGTCAGTCTTGAGCTGTTAGACAGTTGATCGGGTCTCAGTCTGCCTCTAACAGGCTGTGGACAGTGACAGTGTGATGTTCACCTTCTTTACTCTTTATACACCAATTTATGGTGTTTATTTTCTCTTTAAGTTACTGGAAACACAAATCCGCCGCAGCCTCGTAGCTATGTACTTTATGGTGTTTGTACATAATGGTGAGCATCTAAAATGAGTTTGTCACGAAGCCTCTGTGCTCTCACCCAGTCTGAACCAATCTTACCTGTTTAACACCTTCTTACACTTTTCATTTAAAGTCACCCAGCTACATGTTCAAATGAATTACTGCTTTGTCGTGTGCTCCAGAGGCTCAAAGATTCTTTCCTTCTACCTGATCTAAGATGAATTCCTCATGAATATTAATGTCAGGCTAAAGTGAGATTAGTCTGGTTTTCTAACAGCAGCACTCTGTCCTTTACTGTCTTAACTGTATCAGATTTAGAAACACAAATAAACAGACTCGGACTCATTTAGTTAACCAGCTAACCCACAATGAAGCCGTCTGTCAGGACGTGACTGTAAATCTCTACCTCATCATTATTATTATTATTATTATTATTAATATTACTCTCTCCTCAGAGGAAGTGAAACCAGCTCTGCAGGATTATTACCGAGTGCACATCATCAGTGCCACGTCTGAGCCCGGCTGTGTTAGTGCTGCTCTGTGTGTATTATATAACATAAGACCAAAGTAATATGCTGTTTGAAGAGTGTCTGTCCCCGCCTCTCTGTCTGTAGACGATCTTCTAATTACAGCTCTCAGCCTGCCCAGCACTGCGATCACAGCTGAAGTAACACACTGTCTGCTTGAAGGAGGCTTCACGTCCACGTCAAGTTGGACTTTGTCTGTCTGTCCACCATCATACACGGATTGGTGCAGATTTGCTGATACTAGCTATGCTTGTACTCCGCGTTCTGTCTGTGCAGATACCGGGCAGCACGTGTGCTCTGAGGACAGACCCTGTAACCTTCCACCCAGCAGTGAACCTGGCCTGTCAGAGATTACAGATAAATGCATCCTATTATTTAGTTTAGTTTTTTGTGGATGCAGCGATATGTATTAATACATGCATGATTTAGCTTGGCTGATTACCTAATTAGCACTTGTGGTGTTGCTTGATATGTGACGGTGATTACAGCTCATCATTAGCAGACTTGAATCCCTCATTTAAAATCATATATCGCCACCACCATCTAGACTTTAGCTTCCAGCAGTACTGGTCGCGTCTGACTGTGCGTAGGCTGCTGACTTTCTGCAAACAACTCAGCCACGGTCATTAACACCTCATCCTGGAGCCGGGCACAGTCTGCCACTTAGAGCTACATTATTCAACACCGTGGGAATCTTCAGACACTCTCAGTTACATGAGGCTTACCTGAGGATGAAGTTGGGAGACTCGGTGGGCTGATTTGTTGAAGGGTGAACAGGTTTAGAAGGGTGAGCCAGTTTGTGTTGGAAAGACGTTAAGGACACAAGCTACCATTATTACATAACACACACAAGTATGATTATTGGACTCTGTGGAGCCTGACACCTTTAATTCATAGTTTTCAGGCCTGACGTGCTGTGACATTTTCAGATGTACGGCAGCTTGATGCTCCGTGCGGCGCATAAAAGCTCTTCAGTTGTTAGAGGATTAATCACCCAACTTTCATAAGAGAGTTTCACGGTTTCATCCAGAGTAATCTGGACTTTTCAAAGTGATGTTGCTGTTTAAATGACATTTTAAAACATCTCCACTCTCCTCGTTCTTGGTCAGGATCTAAGTTCACCTCAAACTCCAGTTTGTGGTATTCTACTCCCAACCTGCCAACTTAAACCCAATACGAGAATTTAATGTGCTACATGCCGCCATGTGTTTGTTCACGCCTTCCTTTTCCTTCTTCTCCGCAGTACGTAGAGGCAATCAGCAACAAGCAGGGCGAGCTGGACAACTACATCGCCGAGGGCTACAAGAACGCTCTGTCCGAGGAGAGGAGGAGGTACTGCTTCCTGGTGGATCGTCAGTGCGCCGTAGCCAAGAACAGCACTGCCTACCACACCAAGGTGAGAAGGAAGTTTGTTCATCTGCTGGTGATGTAAGATAACGGCTCGGCTCGGCTCGGCTCGGCTCCCTCAGTACACTGCATGATTTGGTGATTTCCATGTTAAATGATGCCTGCCGTCATCGAGCCTACAAATCATCACATTCATTGCTTTCCAAGTGAGATCCTTGGGAATGACTCTTGTTTTATTAAAGCTCTGGAAACGAGGCGCGTGCACCGCTGTGGCTCTGTAAAATATCCTTTTATTAGAGATGATTACATTAGTTTAAACTTTATTGGTCCCTGGGAAAGCATGTTATTGCAGATTATTAGATATAGAGGTGTCTAACATGACAAATTTATGTTTCTGCAAATGAACTCTTCGTTCTTTTCATTCAGAAAAAAATGTTTTCTTCCTGTTGTGCTTTGCTTTCTCACATTGCATCGCTGCAGCCAGGGGATCGCTTGTCAGGAGTTTTGTATTATCCAAGAAATGAATAAGGAAAGCGTGTCCCACCCACCTCTCATCCCTTCACACCGGGGAAATGGCAAAGTGGCAAAGTGAAGTGAGAGAGAACGGAGAAGTGGAGGGCGAGTGGGTGAGGAGGAGGGTGAAGTGGGGAGGCAGTGGGAGAGAGAGAGTGACCTACTTCTGCGAGAACACTTGGTTCAGACTCAGCGTGTGGGTGTGAAAGTGTCTGAATGAGTGATTGATAGACAGAGGGAGGAAGCACAGAACACACACTGCTGATGTGATGATGCATGAACAGCAGAGAGACTGAATCTGTTCAAAAATGTATCCGTAGATAAATCGATTATTTGATCAACAAGAAATGAACTCGCCTCGTCGTTTCAGTGTTTTTGAAACTTTCTCTGCTTCAGGTTCAACATGAAAATTTGATTTTGTCATATCTGGGAAGTGAGCTGAATGTCTTCAGGGTTTGAATAAAACAAACGCTTGGAATACATCACTGTCGGCCGTGGGACATTTTATTAACTATTCAAATAACTGAGAAAATGATTGGCAGTTTAATAATAGTAAAACGGGTTAGAGAGACTCTGAGCCAGAATTCTAAAGTGTTCTTCCTGCGTGAGGAAAACGTGCTACATTTTCAGCACGGTACTGTGAGCTGGTTGCCAAGTTGTTGCTAGGATGTAGGTACATGACTAATAGGGTACTTTTACATAAACTCTTGGTTGCTAGGGTGTCGTTAGGTTGTTGTTAGGTGGTTGCATTAGGCATATAATCAGACTTGGTGTAGCTGTTCTGCACAGTGATCCACAAGCATCATTTCAGATATTAGAAAATGAAGATCTGCTTTAATGCCTCTGCTGCAAACTCAGGAGAAGTACATCACGTAACGCTGGCTGTCTGCTCTCACTGAACACAGTCTATGCTTAAATGTTAGCACAGAGGTCTGCAGAATATCATCTGCCAGAGCGCCAGCGATGCCTCGAAGCTCTCTGTACTTCCAGGGTACATTTGCAAATTGGCAAATCTCCCACAAACTGAGTTTCTGTAAGAATGATTCTCCTGTACATGAGTGGGGAGGCAAGAATGGAGGAAAAAGAGCCACCGTCTGCTAGTCGATTTTATCAACACAGTGGCAAAGGCACTGATCCACCTACACTCTACCATAGCTATTTGAAAGGGCTAACTGAGGTCGCAGTGACTCATCATTTCTACCAGCAGCAAGAAACACTAAAAGTCTTTACTGCACACATAGAAACACACGGGCGACGTCTCATTCATCCCGATTCCATGAATCCAGCCTCTTGTTACAGTTAATGGCCACATGAAGCAAGAATCTCACCGTGACGGAGGAATCATTAGCTCAGTGAGCTAGCAGTCAGAGCGTGATCCCTCGGTAACACGATGCTCACCCTGTTAGAGAAAATGTGTTTTTTCTCTACTTTTATATCTGTGTATGTGTTAATTTATTTGATCATCTCACCCACACCCCGACACCCACACACACTCAGCAGGGACGGACAACCCTGGCACCACACTGTGTTTATCCTCCACACCGGCCTGGTGGAGTTGAAACTGTTTGAGCAGCAGATTCTCCTCCAGCGTCTTTCCAATATTCATGGATCCAGGACTCCCTCGCTTATTTACCGCCGCTGAATGCAAATGAGAAGCGTCTTTATGTAACTGCCCCGCTGTATAATGTATGGAGGAAATGTTATTCTGCTGTTCGAGCAGCAGCTGAGAGCTTTTCAAATGAGCACATTCATAAAGAGGATTCATATCTCTCACTTCATGCTGCCTCTCCTCTCCTGTGGCCTGGCTGCATGTTCCTCCTCTGCTCTCTTCTCCTGCCATCATCTGCACAACACTTCTGTGAATAATGTGATATTATGTCGACGTCTATAGGAACAGCTAACAATAATAAACATTTTTTCTGGTTGCTTTCTACTTCAGATCAGCTGTGATCAGGATAGATCTTGATATTAACTGTTAATTAAACACAAGCCTGAGCACCTCTCTTCTGTCTTTCTCTCAGGGGAAGGAGCTTTTAGCCCAGAAGGTTCCGATGTGGCACCAGGCATGTGCGGAGCCCAACAAACTGCCAGATCGTGCCATGTTCCTTGCCCAGCAGATGAGCGGTGCGGCAGGCGTCATGCCCCCCGGAGCTCATCATCCAGGCATGCCAATCTCTGAGCCCATCCCTGGTGCGAAACCACTGCCGGTGCCTCCAGAGCTGGCAGCCCTGAGGGCCAGCGGGGGCATGGGACAGCAGGTCTGTTAAATCGGCATCGAGTCCACCTGAGACCTCTGCACGCAGTGTACCGATATTATATCTGTGTTGTGTTTGTCACTCGTCACAAACATTTATATTTTATATTATAATATATTATATATTATATATATATATATATTTGGGAAGATCTTCACTAACATGACACATTCTCTAGCCTGAACATGTTTGCTTAAAGACTAAATGTAATTCTGAATTCCCAAACAGCCGAATTAATGTAAGATCAGGTGAAGCCAAACAAGACATCTTCACTCTCTCACACACACACACACACACACACACACACACACACACACACACACACACACACACACACACACACACACGTAAGTGTCTAATCAGACCCATAATAGTGTGTCGAGGGTCGTCGCCCCCGGACGTTGCCGCTGCATCATGGGAGCTCTTAAAGCATCCTCATGAAATTCTGGTGGATGCAAATGAAATCGTTAGTGACTGTAATTAGCTTGTTGCACAGAAGAGGCTTGAATCCCCCCTCCTCCTCCTCCTCCTCCTCCCCTCCCTCCCTCCTCCTCCTCCTCCGGCTCTTACATCCTGCCCCCCCCCCCTCCTGCTCCTGCAGGCCTGCTTACTGGAAAAAGAAAAAAGACTGCTTCAGTTTTGCTCGAGCTTCTAATTAAAAATCAAATTCAGCCGTTTCATGTTCCCAGATGGAATCCACTTTGAAACTCTGCAGTCGGAAGTTATTCCATATGTTTATCTTTAAAATATGCTTTTCATTAATCAGCTTTTCCTGACCCAGATCCTCTCTCCACCTCGTTCATTATTATTAATGAGTTACTGCATGTTACACAACGGCTTCGTGACGTCAATGGGAAGAGTTTGCTTTAACCGCCTGCATGCAAATTTCATCATCTTCAGAGGCTGATGGGAGCCGTGGAAGGAGGCATGGCGGTCATGAACGGCACAGCTGGCGCTCATGGAGGAGAAGACTACCAGCAGTGGGTGGAGGGCAAGGTGGCCCAGGGCAAGGCCTCACCACAGACCCAGAGGCACGGCGGGGAGGTCTACTCAAACACCCTGCCTGTGCGCAAGGTTGCACCAGCCAAAAGCAAGACCACACTGAGTAAGGACACATGTGATGCGTGGACGTCATGCATAACTTGAGGTTTTAATAAGAAACAGGCCAAAGCAAGTGGGAATAGACAGAGATGTGATATTAAAAATGAGAAAGGGAGATTATGAGTAAAAATAGATGTAGGACAGGGACAGGTTTCATAAAACTGAGTCATTTAAGATCTTCAAAGTGAGCTGCTGTGCAACAAGTAAATGACTGTAGATGTTTAATAGAGCAACACATGTCCCAAGTGTCATTAAGTCTGCAGCAGAAACTATCTGAGAAATGGAGACTGAAATCTGTCCATTGTCCTGCCAGCGGAGACCCGTACGCTGCCCCGGTCCAGCTCCATGGCAGCTGGGCTGGAGAGAAACGGGAGAACTCGAGTCCAGGCCATCTTCTCCCATGCAGCCGGGGACAACAGCACCCTGCTCAGCTTCTCAGAGAGCGACGTGATAACCCTGCTGGTCCCCGAGGCGCGTGATGGCTGGCACTATGGAGAGAACGAGAAGACAAGGATGTGAGTGCAGCTGGTGTATGCAGAGTACTCCACAGACGGAGGACGCTGGATTAGTTTTCGTTGCACATGCCTCCACTCCAAAAGTTTTTTCCAATGAGCCTAAAAAAGGTGATGAATCCGTCTCTTGTGGTGCTGATGCTGTCTCCTCATTCCTCTCAGGCGTGGCTGGTTTCCCTTCTCCTACACCCGGGTGATCGCTGACGCCGACGGCAGCTCCATGAGGCAACTTCGAGTACACAAGTACGTTTTTTTTGGTGTTTTTAGGGATTCTACTTTTACTCTTGAGTCGTTACTTCTCTGACATGGTGGTTCGTGTTTTGTTCATTGTTTATCTTCCCCCACAAACTCCAACAAGCTAACATATTTGTTCCCAACATGTTTATCCATCTCCTCACTTCCTGTACACCTGTGTGCTTCCAGCCTCCACGGGAAGAGCAGCAGCACAGGAAACCTTCTAGAGAGAGAAGACATGGCTCTCCCTGTCCCTGATTACGGCACCCAGTCCCGTATGGCGGCACAGAGCGCTGCTGCGCTGCATGGCAGACAACAACGCCCCTACAGCGTGGCAGTGCCAGGCTTCTCACAGGTGGGGTGTCTGTGAGAACAAGCACACAAACACACGCATACACACACCCACACAAGTTCACACATGACACATGAGCTGAGACGTCCCACAAAACCTGGCAAAGACTGGCGCTTGTCTGTCTCAGAGAGTTTGGATGGAGCTGCTGACCTGAGCCGCAGTACAGGAATAGCTCTGACAGGCTGTCTGTGCATTAACATAAGCGTGCAGAATACACTCCGGTACATCAGCTTTACATAAGTGCAGAAATCAGTTTTCCTCCGCTTCACACGTTCCTGTTTGCGGAAGGTCGGGTGAGCGTCGTGGTCTCTCTGCGCCTGGCTGCCTCCGGCTCTGGGGAGAGTTGTTCTGACAGGCGTTGGTGGATAACAGAGCGAACATTTGCTCGGCTGACTGAAAGAAAGAGGAGGGCGAGCGAAGGCGGCTGTGGTGATGAGGGGGGGGGGGTTTCAAACCCTGAACCCTTCCCCATCAGCCCGGCTTCCCTCCTACGTCTCACCTGGAACATTTCATGTGGGCGATGCTTAATTGCTCGGCAGTCGTGTAACAACTTAAACCGTTCTTTCTGTCTGGCTGCGTTTAGAGATGGAAACATCTCCGCTCTGTCATCAGGCTCTGTCATCAGGCTCTGTGCTCTGATGGGCTTCAGTCTTCCAGCGAGCAACGATCTGATGATTTGTAGGTCATAAGACACCTTAGACACATCACAGACACCGCCGTGGATTCAAAAACACTCTAGTATATTATTTTACATTTCAATATGCAGTTGAGTTTCACATCATTTCACTGTTGTTTACTGGGCTGATCAGGCAAGACAGAGAGAGCGGTATATCAGGAGGAATGACTGGATCTCTGATATTTCTCCATCTTTCATTGAAGAACAGTTTGAACAGTCATGCAGCTTGTCGGTTGTGTAACCAGCTGATGAGCTGCTGTGTTTCTTCTCTCATGGAGCTTTGTTGCCATCTGCTGGCTGCTGCGGTCAATGCAGCGTTCTAGTTTCCAGTATTTATTCTGTGAAATGTGTTCAGCACAGGTCAGTGGTACGATGACGATGTGTTGGGCCAGCTTAGACGTCAGACTTCATCAAAACAGAAAGAGAGAAATAAAATCTGAATCTCTGTCTTATTTTTTGCCTTTCCAGCAAGGAGTTGAAGAGTACGAGCCGCGCTTCCCCACAAGGTAAGAACCACAATTCATATTTATTCTGTTATGTGGACACAGGAAATGTCATTATAATTAAAATATGTAGGAAAAAGTTGATTTGAGCGGGTGGGAAGCCAGTGAGGGATTTGTCCTTGTTGCTGTGCGCTGCAGACTTTGAGTTTTTTGTGGCCTCACGTCCAGACTCGCAAACACACAACCAACAGGACAGCACATTTTTGTTTTGTGTTGATCTTTTTGTGTTCTTCTCTTTTGTGTTTGTGTTCTGTTCTCACTCGTTTGATAAGAAATCATGAGATGAGCTCGTCATGTAGCGTATATTTGAAGACGGGCTTTTGTGCTCGCTCGGCTACGAGCGATAAGAGGTGCATCTTTTTTCAAACGTAACATTTTAAGGCATGTTATTGGTTAATTTAATTCCTGTGTTGATTTTAAGTTTCCTTTTTGTTCATTAATATTAAAAATGCTTTGACCTCCCTGCTCCTCTCCATGCCCCCTATGCACCATGCAACTCGTGTAGCGCTTCCACCTGCTAACTGCAGTCACCCACCCAGCTTCAAACCTTCTCATGCACCGTTAATTTGGTTGAAATCAGTGTCAAATCATGTTGGAGGAAGTTAGGAGTCAGTGGGTTTGTTTCTCATGTTGGAAGGCAGACGTGTGTCCTGGTTGTGTGTGTTTCTCCTGAGCCAGCCCTCCTGGAAGCCTCTCCCTCTCTTTGTCCACAGTTCCGCAGAGGGCAAATTGATTTCGACAGTGTGAGGACAGACAGACAAACAGGCACAGACTCAGCCAGACGATGCGATAGGACAGGCACCTCGCTGCCCCTCAGCCAACCCCTTCCCTCATCCTCCACCCCCCTCCTCCCCACCTCCCCACCACCCGCTTATGGCAATAAACTCTCCCTGAGCCAATCAATGCGAGGAAGAGGCTTGGGTCTGTATCTTCTTCCCCTCTCTGATCTCCCTTCCTTCCTCACCAAATCCTTCCCTGTGCTGTCTAACTGGCCGGTAGCCACGCCGTGCCGCTGGTGACGCCTTGGTGCAGAGCCACGCCAAGCCAAACCAGAACAAAATGGACTCTGTGCCATCCAAATATTCAAAATCAATGTGATGGACATTTTCTCTGAGGAAAATGTATCTTTTGCTTGTCTTTCATGCATGTACATTTCTTTTATATATCGCTGGGGGTTATATCTCCCCACCAAAGGAACCTGACTTTCACAAATGTCAATGCTCTCCATCCGAATGACGATGTAAAGGATCTGTAAATCAGGCTGTGGAATTAATGATGTTGATCCCAAAGAGGATTTTCATAATGTACAAAAAGACATTACAATCAACACTTTTACTGGGTCTTTCAGTATTTAACACTAATTTTACCTTTTCATGCTGTGAGGTTTTGTATTCCTCTGAGATTAGAGGTCATGTATCACGAGTAGTGAACAGCTAATGTAAATGTTTTAACTTATGGACAGAGGCGATGTGACAGGAATGTTTATTGTACATAAATGTGCCATACAGAAGTGCTTGTCATACAGTAATCTATGATCAGCTCATTAAAACGCACCTTATCAAAGTAACAGTCTATATTTCTGACTCTGTGTAAACAAACTTACTGTAACGTTTCCGGGATCAGCCTTCAAACCTGTTCGACATCTTTACGGAGGATACTGTGCTCAGACACACACCCAGGTGCTCGGGGTCCTTTGACTATCTATTGTGTGTGAGTAACATGCCAAGGCTGAATGGGGTCAACTGTCCCTCAATGAGCTGTAAGCTCTGAGTGAGTTCACTGCTGAAACACTTTAGTGTATTGGCAGGAAATCGTGAAGTTAATAAAAAAAAAAAAATTAATTACTTTAAACATTTTTATTTTTCAATTTGAGGATTTTTAAAAATGTTTTTAAGCGTGCTGACGTCATGAAATATGACAGCAGATGATCTGGTAGAAGTCTGATTGTTATTGTTTGAATGTCTGTCAGACACTTTGACGTATTTCTGGCTGCAGCCGCCGTCCATGCATGAAAGAAAAACAACAGGTACTGCAGTTTGGCTCGATCAACTTAATCTCGAAACATTGCTTTTCATCTGCAACCATTTCAGATCGTTTTCTACATTCGGACACAATATCGTGCCTCTTACTGTGAGTGAAGTGACTGAATAATATATTTTTATGGTAACTTAAAGTTATTTTCAGGATGCTGATGAACTTTAGATTCAAACAAGGCAGCAGGGCTGAAACGGGGTCGCTGAGGAGTTGATTTGATGTTGAAACCTCATTCAGCCTTCTTGTACTGTTGTCTCCATTTTAAAACTTCAGTGAGTTAAAAGAAGAAGAAGCTTCATGTTTTGAAGATAACAGAACTGTTTGTCTGATTCTCTCTGTGCTAAATAAAGATGCTGGTCTGCTCGTCGTATGTCGGTCCAGTTAGTGTCTTTACTAACCTCTGTCTGTCTGTCGACATCTGTTCTCCACTAACTAGGAACTGGTCTTTCTCGTATCGTTGGCTTTTAAGTCTTTAAAACTCTTTCACGTACTGTTTTAACCAAAGAGAAGCGGTGAAAATGTAAACTGTGCACCTCCCCATGCCTCCTACTCTGCAAGAACGTCCGTCTTTACCAAATATTTGATCCGGTCGAAGGTTTAAAGAGAAAAAAGTGAGGCAGATCTTTCACTTGTTTCTAAAAGTAAGATTGAAGCACCAAGTGTGACTTTAATGATCTGCAGTTTGATATTTCAAGACTTTAATTGGAGAGTCAAGATGGATTTTTTTGCATTGTAGGAATGTTTCCCTTGCTGCGTGTGTCTGCTGTCTCTTTGCTCTCTGTTACCTAACACTCGTCTTCCCCCTCAGCTTTGCCAACTCCCCTTTTTTTTCCATCTCTGTTTTGATGAATTTAGAGACAAAAGTCGAGTGCAAACGACTGGAAGCTGCCAGTGTTTCTTCTTTCTCCACTAAAATAAGCCCAAGGTATGACTGCCATTGCTGCAGAGATAGCACACCAACCACCTGTGGCCGAAAACAAACTCCTGCATCAACTGATGTGCTCTTTTATTTGGAGGGGTTTTGTTGTAAAAGAATAAAAACATCTAAATATTGTACAGAGAATGTATGGACATGCATGCTTTGGGGGCACCAAAAAGTGTAACATTGATGACCTCAAATGTATGGTGAATTTCTACTCTAAAAAGTGTGAAATAAATTTATTCAGCTGGACCTTTTGGGCTGTTTCTGTTCATTTATTTTCATCCCATGAGACGATGAGACGGAATTCAGCCTTTGAATTAGTTTTTTTTGTTAAACAGACTTTAAATTTGTCTCTAAATTAGTCTACGAAGGCCAAATGTTTTTCTTCTGCTTCGTTCTTAGCTCATTAATCTCCAAAAAAAGTGAAGCTTCCTTCTGCTTCTGTCAGACGTTGGAGAAAAAGTTTGTTGACATCCTGACAGTAGCGCTCCAGCTGACGATCATCTTCTTGCTTCGATGCATTAACTCTTCTCGCACATTTGGTGTCACTTCTCATGTCGACATTTCTGGAACTGACTCGATTTCCATCATAACCTCCCTCCAGCCTTGTTGCATGTAAAGTGTGTGTGTGTGTGTCTGTGTGTGTGTGTGTGTTCAGTGCACAGTATTAGTTACACTGCATCCAACCCGCCATGATCTGCCAATACCATACACACCCTGGCCTGCTCCTCCTGCTGCTATAAGGTACTTTTTAACTCACCTGTGAGTGTGTGTGTGTGTGTGTGTCACAGTGATCACAGCATATTCATTTTCTAATCTCAGAGTCTGTTTACGTTTGTGTGCCTGCCTCTTTATTTTAGTTTCCTGTGTTCTGATGTAAAATCTATCTGGGTCATAATTTCCATGTTGACACTCAGCAGCTGTCAGTTCATAGAGTTGTGATGTGTTTCATGATTGTCTTCACTTAAACATCAATAAATCATTTTAGATGCATCGGTAGATTTACCACAAACAAGCAGACCATGACTGAGTCTGACCGGCAGCTTCTGCAGCACTGCTGCATTTAAACCACAAACCTGAACTTACAGAGAAACTAAAACAGGAGCACCGGCACCTCAAACTGTCCCTGAAAAGTGACAAATGAATTCACGTCTCTGGTCACAACGTCGGATTTTTGAATGAATTCAGCGACGACACACAACATGCTGCCCTGAATGGCGGCTCCCAGTCGCCTCAGTCTTGGTCTGGTTTGTTAACTTTGTCAGTCTGCAGGAGGGTAAAGCTGTAGTAATAATAATTAAATATTCACTCTGTATACTGTAACACAGGCACCTGAGAGGGAAGTAAGAAATGCTGCTGATCACTGAGGCGTTTAACGTCTCAGCTAAATAGTTTTTTCTCATGTGAGGAAACATTTTCCAGTATAAGAAGTCTCTGACAGGTGAAGTGTTTGTAATATGCATGAGACTGAGAGCTTTGAGTGTCTCTGTGCACTCTAACAATACATACAGTGTGTAAGTTATGTAATGCTTTATATCTGTGGCCAAGAAACAAGCAGAAACTCATCAGATTTATCTGTTTATTCATATTTTTCTCACTTGCCTCTCAGATCTAGCGTAGTGAAGCTCTGTAAGAACTCACCGTGCACAGTGATCATACTTGTTGTGTGTCTCTTCTGTGATGTTCGAGATACTGACACACGAGGACTGTCTCTGCCTTTCAGTACAGGGCCTGATTACGCCCGCTTTTGAGTGACCAAAACCCGTCGTAAGTTCATGCAGCGACTTCCTCTCTCACTTTTCTGTCATCACTGAAAATGTCTTGACCGTCATGTCAGCTCGGGTTTTCTTTGGGTCATTTCCATCACTTCTTTTTATTTTAAATCTGATGTCACTGTCACTGTCCTCATCACGGGCTCATCCTTCATTTCAGGAGATGTGTTGCATGTTTCAGCATCATGCTCAACTTTCCTGCTCCTCTTGTTGCATGACTCATCAGATTTTCCTTCACTACTTTTTTTTTTCAGCTGCACTGTTGCTGAAAGTGTTTCATCCTTTTCTTCCATTATTTTTTACGCATTTTAAAATATCAAATAAAAAAAGAAACTAAATATTTCTCCTTGCATTCTTTCCAGGAACGATCCGCCCGCTGAGCCGGCCGTGGAGGCCCCGTCCAATCCGCCCCTTTCTGATGACGAGGATGAAGCTGAGGAGAACCAGCCTGATGAATCTCACTATGACTCCGTGGAGAAGGCCTCCACTCCCCAGGGTGACTACTGAGCTCCTCCTCAGTCTGAACCGGCTGTAGGTGGATCACTGGTTTCCCCTCGGCTCTGATTCAGCCACAGTATTAAAATAGAGCTACTATATAATGAGAATTAAATGACCAGCGAATGAATTAAGCTGAGAGATGATGTAATGTAAATAATACTAGTATTGATTTATACAGTATTGGATCATCTAGCATGGAAAGCACATTGACAGATTCTGAAACATTTCTGGGTCGTCGTGCTGACAGCAGTGGAGCTGCTTGTTCATGCAGAGAGCACGTAGAGTGAGATGAGAATAAGACGAGACGTTCATGGTTGATTTACAGCGTATCGCTACCCAAAGACTGACGGCCGGCTGCTCATGTAGACTCACAGGATCTCTGCCACATTTCTGTGCTTCTTCTCAAACAAACAGCTTTCTCCTCTGCCTCGTCGACGAAAGGGCTTCGATGTTGTTGCTGTACATCTCGTCAGGTGTTTCACCTTCTAGCCTCACCTGGTAAATACTGCCTGTTAAGCATACTGACACAGAAATGTCTGTTTGGTGTCTGAGCCAGGATGGATAATCTGAAGTACAACAGGAGAGAAAATAGACGAGTCCGAAACATGAACAGGATCTGTGTAATAAATGTGCTGAGTAATCCTGATAAGCACACTTCTCATAGTACTGTATCTCCACCTGATTGTGTACTCACAGGAAGTCTTAGATTCTGTAATATTAGTTATAAGCAGCACTGCAGGTGCGTCTCCAGTAAAGTCTGATTTATATTTTCAATGTTACAATCAACAAGAAAAAGCTTGTGTGGTTGCATTTAGTCTTCAGAGGACACTGATACAGGTTATCATTGGTTAGACTGAGCTGATATCTGCCTTTGGTTACACGTGGAATCTGTGAGAAGAACAGATGTGCCTCTCCGGCTGAATGCCACCAGACATGAATCGGATCAAATCCGTGTTTTACTCTTTCATTTAGCTTTGAGGTGAATCTGATGGAGGCGAGGACATGCGTGCTTCAGTATTCATTTAGTGGAAAGAACGACGAGCTGAACTCTCCTGCACACTTCATGAAATTAAGACTGAGAGGTTTAAAGTGGATTTTTGCACACTGAAATATTTGAAAAACTTTGTGTGTTCTGCCTTCAGTTACTTAGTCAAACTTACGTGTTTTTTTCAAATGTTACACAAAAAAGACAAGACAACATATTTTCAGTGAAATGTGCCTTAGTTTATAAATGTGAAGGAGAGTTCACCTCATAATAATCAGTGTCTGACATAAGGTACAGGATGCTGTAGAGCAGCTGTGATCGCAGACAGCTTTACACTGTGCAGCAGTGTACAGAGGCACACGGCATGTGGTGACCACTGCATGGCAGTGCATGGTCCAGCCTGGGTGAAGTTAAATGTCAGATATCAGCTGCTTAAATCCAAACATGTGGAAACAGATAAAACCTTTATCAGTGATCGATGAAGACTAATGCAAATATCTTTATGTATCTTTATGTCATTTGATTTGTTTTTCACTTTAATTTTGAGAATAAAGAATCCAGTGTTGAATCATATTGTGCTGTTTGTCTGCTGCATCAGACTACAGGATAGTTCTGAAGGCGCCTGCATGAATTCTGTTAGAACCTGGACCGAGAACAGACTAACCTTAATGTTACCGCTGCTTCTCTGATCTTCGCTCGGTGTTTCACTGTGGGAGCTACAGACCACTCCCGGGATGCGGGATCTCCTGAAGTCATCCGGCCCCTGACCCAGGCTGGGATGATCAACCAGTTTCTGAAGGACCAGACTCCAGCACTGAGCCAGGGATGGACCCGAGACATCCAAGAATCTCACGAAAGTGTGCGCAGAAGCGCACAAATGTCCTCCACCCTAACTCCGTTAAACAGAGCCCGTGACGCAGCCATGCTCCTGGTGGAGTCCTACCTGTCCTATAGCATCCACAGTCCAATGTGACTCTCTGTCGGGACAGTGGCCCAACACACAGACAGCTGATCGGTCCCAGGATGGGACGCAGTGACCCCCTTTCTTTGGAGTGAGGAAGTCATGGGCTCAGGTCAGGTGTGTCAGGTGTGGGTGTATCAGGTGTGGCTGTGTCAGGTGTGGCTGTGTCAGGTGTGGCTGTGTCAGGTGTGGCTGTGTCAGGTGTGTCAGGTGTGGGCGTGTCAGGTGAGTTTCGACACACCCAGATTCGCATGCACTACCCAGAACAGGTTTGACAGGCATCGGTGGGACAGCTCCTGAGTTCAGGACCCCAAAACCTGCCGACATGGCGTGCGCGACGAGGCGAGCCAAACTGTGAGTAACCTGAGCCTTACCTGATCATGTCACCGTGCAGTCTGTTCAATGTAATGTCGTCGCCTCCACAGAGACATGAAAGGTAACTCTGACTGACTTTTTTTGCCATACTATACTATGACTTTTTTTTTTTACCATACTAAACTATGACTTTTTTTACATACTATACCGGGCATCACGGATTAGCGGACTCCGGTCCGGATCCGGACCGGGAAATGGCTCTGTCCGGACCGCGACCACTGGCGAAATAAGTAGTGTTTTCACCATGGAGCGGTTTTGAGCGCACATAGAAATTTACCGCGGGCGCTGCTACTATAGTCAATCCGGTAAACTCGTGCCGGTAGCCAAGGACACCCTGCAGGGAGAGCAAGGCTGAACGCAGACATGGCTTGCTCTAAAAAGAGGAAAGTAGATACTGAAAATCGTTGTTTTAATGATGAATGGACAACTAAATATCTGTTCATTCTCCCTGCTGGCAGCTCCAAGCCTGTTTGCTTAATTTGTTCCGAGACCGTGGAATTGATTAAAAGTGGGAACTACTTTTATTTATGATAAGAGATTGAATATGTGTCTAATATCTCGCAACTTAAGTAAAAACTTAAACAATTAGTTACTTTTTAAAAATGTGGCCATGACTTTTGCTCGGACCTTGTACTTGTAAATGTAATAACCGGACCTTGGGGACTTTTAATTGAATACCCCTGTACTATACTATGACTTTTTTTGCCATACTATACTATGACTTTTTTTGCCATACTATACTATGACTTTTTTTTAACATACTATGAGTTTTTTTTTTTTACCATACTATACTATGACTTTTTTTTAACATACTGAGTTTTTTTTTACCATACTGTACTATGACTTTTTTTTGCCATACTATACTATGACTTTTTTTTGCCATACTATACTATGATTTTTTTTGCCATACTATACTATGACTTTTTTTTTACCATACTATACTATGACTTTTTTTTTACCATACTATACTATGACTTTTTTTTGCCATACTATACTATGATTTTTTTTGCCATACTATACTATGACTTTTTTTTTACCATACTATACTATGAGTTTTTTTTGCCATACTATACTATGACTTGTTTTTACCATACTATACTATGATATTTTTTGCCATACTATGACTTTTTTTTACCATACTATACTATGACTTTTTTTTGCCATACTATACTATGACTTGTTTTTGCCATACTATACTATGACTTGTTTTTGCCATACTATACTATGATTTTTTTTGCCATACTATGACTTTTTTTTACCATACTATACTATGACTTTTTTTTGCCATACTATACTATGATTTTTTTTGCCATACTATACTATGACTTTTTTTGCCATACTATACTATGACTTTTTTTGCCATACTATACTATGACTTTTTTTTAACATACTATGAGTTTTTTTTTTTACCATACTATACTATGACTTTTTTTTAACATACTGAGTTTTTTTTTTTACCATACTATACTATGACTTTTTTTTGCCATACTATGACTTTTTTTTACCATACTATACTATGACTTTTTTTTTTTTACCATACTATACTATGACTTTTTTTGCCATACTATACTATGACTTTTTTTTGCCATACTATACTATGATTTTTTTTGCCATACTATGACTTTTTTTTTACCATACTATACTATGACTTTTTTTTTTACCATACTATACTATGACTTTTTTTTTGCCATACTATACTATGACTTTTTTAGTCATACTATACTATGACTTTTTTTTTACCATACTATACTATGACTTGTTTTTGCCATACTATACTATGATTTTTTTTACCATACTATACTATGACTTTTTTTTGGCACAATGTACTGACTTTTTTTGTCATACTATACTATGACTTTTTTTTTTACCATACTATACTATGACTTTTTTTTTTTTTACCATACTGTACTATGACTTTTTTTTGCCATACTATACTATGACTTTTTTTTGCCATACAATACTATGATTTTTTTTGCCATACTATGACTTTTTTTTTACCATACTATACTATGACTTTTTTTTTTACCATACTATACTATGACTTTTTTTTGCCATACTATACTATGATTTTTTTTGCCATACTATACTATGACTTTTTTTTACCATACTATACTATGATTTTTTTTGCCATACTATGACTTTTTTTTTACCATACTATACTATGATTTTTTTTTTACCATACTATACTATGACTTTTTTTTGCCATACTATACTATGATTTTTTTTACCATACTATACTATGACTTTTTTTTTACCATACTATACTATGACTTTTTTTTTGCCATACTATACTATGATTTTTTTTGCCATACTATACTATGACTTTTTTTGCCATACTATACTATGACTTTTTTTGCCATACTATACTATGACTTTTTTTTAACATACTATGAGTTTTTTTTTTACCATACTATACTACGACTTTTTTTTAACATACTGAGTTTTTTTTTAACATACTATGAGTTTTTTTTTACCATACTATACTATGACTTTTTTTTTTTACCATACTATACTATGACTTTTTTTGCCATACTATACTATGACTTTTTTTTGCCATACTATACTATGATTTTTTTTGCCATACTATGACTTTTTTTTTACCATACTATACTATGACTTTTTTTTTGCCATACTATACTATGATTTTTTTTGCCATACTATACTATGACTTTTTTAGCCATACTATACTATGACTTTTTTTTTACCATACTATACTATGACTTGTTTTTGCCATACTATACTATGATTTTTTTTACCATACTATACTATGACTTTTTTTTGGCACAATGTACTGACTTTTTTTGTCATACTATACTATGACTTTTTTTTTACCATACTATACTATGACTTTTTTTGCCATACTATAATATGACTTTTTTTGCCATACTATACTATGACTTTTTTTGCCATACTATACTATGATTTTTTTGCCATACTATGACTTTTTTTTTTACCATACTATACTATGACTTTTTTTTGCCATACTATACTATGATTTTTTTTACCATACTATACTATGACTTTTTTTTGCCATACTATACTATGACTTTTTTTTGCCATACTATACTATGACTTGTTTTTGCCATACTATACTATGATTTTTTTTGCCATACTATGACTTTTTTTTTACCATACTATACTATGACTTTTTTTTTTACCATACTATACTATGACTTTTTTTTGCCATACTATACTATGATTTTTTTTGCCATACTATACTATGACTTTTTTTTGCCATACTATACTATGACTTTTTTTTACCATACTATACTATGACTTTTTTTTGCCATACTATACTATGACTTGTTTTTGCCATACTATACTATGATTTTTTTTACCATACTATACTATGACTTTTTTTTTGGCACAATGTACTGACTTTTTTTGTCATACTATACTATGACTTTTTTTTTACCATACTATACTATGACTTTTTTGCCATACTATACTATGACTTTTTTTGCCATACTATACTATGATTTTTTTACCATACTATGACTTTTTTTTTTTTTTAACATAATATGACTTTTTTTGCCATACTATACTATGACTTTTTTTGCCATACTATACTATGACTTTTTTTTAACATACTGACTTTTTTTTTTTACCATACTATACTATTACTTTTTTTTTTACCATACTATACTATGACTTTTTTTGCCATACTATACTATGACTTTTTTTTGCCATACTATACTATGATTTTTTTTACCATACTATACTATGACTTTTTTTTGGCACAATGTACTGACTTTTTTTGTCATACTATACTATGACTTTTTTTTACCATACTATACTATGACTTTTTTTGCCATACTATAATATGACTTTTTTTGCCATACTATACTATGACTTTTTTTGCCATACTATGATTTTTTTTACCATACTATGACTTTTTTTTTTAACATAATGACTTTTTTTGCCATACTATACTATGACTTTTTTTGCCATACTATACTATGACTTTTTTTAACATACTATACTATGACTTTTTTTTGGCACAATGTACTGACTTTTTTTGCCATACTATACTATGATTTTTTTTACCATACTATACTATGACTTTTTTTTGGCACAATGTACTGACTTTTTTTGCCATACTATACTATGATTTTTTTACCATACTATACTATGACTTTTTTTAACATACTGACTTTTTTTTTACCATACTATACTATGACTTTTTTTTTTTACCATACTATACTATGACTTTTTTTGCCATACTATACTATGACTTTTTTTTTTTTAACATAATGACTTTTTTTGCCATACTATACTATGACTTTTTTTTTTACCATACTATACTATGACTTTTTTTGCCATACTATACTATGACTTTTTTTTTTTTTACCATACTATACTATGACTTTTTTTGCCATACTATACTATGACTTTTTTTGCCATACTATACTATGATTTTTTTACCATACTATACTATGACTTTTTTACCATACTATACTATGACTTTTTTTAACATACTGACTTTTTTTTACCATACTATACTATGACTTTTTTTTTTTACCATACTATACTATGACTTTTTTTGCCATACTATACTATGACTTTTTTTGCCATACTATACTATGACTTTTTTTTTTTAACATAATATGACTTTTTTTGCCATACTATACTATGACTTTTTTTTTACCATACTATACTATGACTTTTTTTTGCCATACTATACTATGACTTTTTTTTGCCATACTATACTATGATTTTTTTACCATACTATACTATGACTTTTTTTGGCACAATGTACTGACTTTTTTTGCCATACCATAATATGACTTTTTTTGCCATACTATACTATGACTTTTTTTTGCCATACTATACTATGATTTTTTTACCATACTATACTATGACTTTTTTTTTTTTAACATATGACTTTTTTGCCATATTATACTATGACTTTTTTTGCCATACTATACTATGACTTTTTTTGCCATAGTATATTATGACTTTTTTTTAACATACTGACTTTTTTTTTTTACCATACTATACTATTACTTTTTTTTTACCATACTATACTATTACTTTTTTTGCCATACTATACTATGACTTTTTTTGCCATACTATACTATGATTTTTTTTACCATACTATACTATGACTTTTTTTTTTTTTTAACATAATATGACTTTTTTTGCCATACTATACTATGACTTTTTTTTTACCATACTATACTATGACTTTTTTTTGGCACAATGTACTGACTTTTTTGCCATACTATAATATGACTTTTTTTGCCATACTATACTATGACTTTTTTTTGCCATACTATACTATGACTTTTTTTGCCATACTATGACTTTTTTTTACCATACTATACTATGACTTTTTTTGCCATACTATACTATGACTTTTTTTTACCATACTATACTATGACTTTTTTTGCCATACTATGACTTTTTTTAACATACTATGACTTTTTTTTAACCATACTATACTATGACTTTTTTGCCATACTATACAGTGACATTTTTTGCCATACTATACTATGACTTTTTTTTTACCATACTATACTATGACTTTTTTTTTAACATACTATGACTTTTTTTGCCATACTATACTATGATTTTTTTTGCCCACTGAGTTTTTTTTAACCATACTATAATATGACTTTTTTTTTTGGCATAATATAGCCTCAGTCTCACTGTGTTTGGAACTTAACGGTTTAAAACTAGTTTTCTGTCCGTGCTGACAGTGTGTAAAGGATTTGTGACCCATGAATTCACTACAGCCAAGTGCCCTCTCTCCAGAGGGGCGGTGTCGCCCAGGTGGAGGTGTGAACCTCCCTCCCTGCGCCGCCCCGTGTTTGGTTGTGTGTGTGTGACAGCCCGCCCTCGGCTCTGGGCCTGGCTGCGGGGCTGCCAGCTTTATTTCTGGGAACATGAAAATGAGTGTTTGGTGAACGACAGGTGTCTGCTGACACGTGATGAACTGCATGACCATGAATATTCAGCTCCCCACCGGAGCGGCTGCTTCGAGCTCGGGGGTCTGGATTGGGTGGGGAAGGTAGAGTCCTCCTCTCCTTCCTCCAGGTCATCCAGTTCGGGGATGTCAGATGTCAGGTACTGCAGTCAGCACCTGTCACAGCCGCTCTCAGTCTCCAGGATCTCCATCGGCATGGCGCAGCAATGTGCGCAAACCCGCTGGTCCGCTACCGCCGCCTGAGCGCGCTTAGCTCCCATGATGCAGAGGCTCTGCCCGAAATCGGGGTCGGTGCGGGGATAGACATGCCAGCTGGCGGAGAAATGTGGAACTATGAGCCTAGTTTAAATGTTTTATGAGTCGGTGTGAGCCGAACTATAACCTGTGGTGTGGAGAATAGTTCGCTGTTACGCGTTAACTGAGCTCCGAATGACGCTGGCGGGTCTGTCAGAGACAGACGTTGTGTCATTGGAGCTTCCCCACAGTGAAACACCGAGCGAAGTCAGAAAAACAACTACAACCTGTTAAGATGTGTAAAACAGACTTTATTTATATTTGATAGAAGGTACAGAAAGTAATGATGTGACCAGGTCAGTGTGGGCATGTTACCAAACCAGAAGCTCACCTGCGCCGAGTTTTCTGACCAGGCCAAAGCAGCTGTAATGTTCCTCACCTGTCTCCATCCGGGGTACAAACACCTGAACCACGACACGACTTCTCTTTGGCAACAATGAACAGAAGAGAGCCTCCTTCACGCGTACAGTACATCAATGCTCAAAGGATTTTTGTCAAGATACAAAAATATTACGGACAGCGGTCTAGATGCTTCTATGCTATTACAGAATATTAAAGCCTCTGACGGCAAACAGACACGTAGAAGACACTGCATGTTGGTCCTGTTCCTCTCCAGACCAGACAGCTTGGAGCGCCGTCCGGTTCCGTTTACGCACAGACAAAGCAAAGCAGCTCCACATTTCACGATCATCCTCTGTCACCATTCAAGCAGCTGACCAGACAAAAAAGACTTAACAGTGTTAACACTGAACAGGACTGATTTAGAATGTTTCATCTGAGATTTGAAGTGCTATAAAACCTCATCACTGTTTCCTGTTTTTATATGGAAATAATCCAAATTATACTGAACATTTTTCTTGCAAATCTGAAAAGGTTCAACACTTCAGAGTCGTAGTACAAAACTTCTCAGTGTAGACAATATACAGCGAGTAACAGCACAGTCCGGCGGCTGTTCTCGTCTCTTACAAACAGATAACATGGTAGAAATGGGCAGAAGCTAAGAAATACTGCATGTGTAATGTGCTGATTTACATACGCAGGAGCAGTATGCAGTTTGTTCGCTGACAAAAATATAATTTAACAGCCTTTTTAATTCTGTTGTGCACGTATGTATTTTGGAACATCGGCCTGTCGGGTCGGGCAATATGATGACACATACTGAGGATAAAAACAAAGCTGTCTCCACCTTTAAGATCTCTGTTTGCACTTGACTCTGTGGATACTGTCACGAATGAATGAGAATTACTGTTTACTGGATCTTTGCATCAATGTGATGAAGAACTTTGAAGAAGAAAGTTTCTCTATTAAGTGTTTCTTAACTAAAGCTCAGAAAAGTTCTGTAGATGTGATACCACATATAAGACGATGAGTTCACCCATATCGCCCGCCGCTATTGGCCCATGTCATTAAAGAACTGCTGTTTTTGTGCAGTGGTCCAAATCCTGAATCTCTGATTTGGGCCACTGCACAAACATGGATTTCCGTGAGAACGTGTGCCTGTCAGAAACAAACTGTCCCCTTCTGTCTCCAAGCAAGTAATTCTTATAGATACTGTTTTCTAGTTACCATGCAGTGCTATATTTAAAAAACCTGTTAAATCTGAGCGGCTTCCTTCACTCCTGTCGTGCCTGATGTTTACAACACAGAGTGGTTGGTTGGTTGGTTGGTTGGTTGGTTGGTTGGTTGTGATGGCGGTGCTGGCATTCAATTTGGTCGAGGGAATGAGCCACATATTTATGGAGAACAGTACAGTAGTGGTCCTGATACAAAAAAAGAAACAGGGTCACAAAATATCAGGGTGTCCAGGTTCGATCAGCTGTTCACAGAAAATATTCATAAGCCGTTAAAGTTCCCTTTGCTTCATTCTTTCACGCCGTCTCTGAACAAACCCAAATATTAACATTATATTACTTGTGATACTTCAAGGATTCTTGTTGATACTTATTAAGACAAGTAAAGTAGTTTCCTAAAAAGTACAAAGTCTGTAGAGCCGGACAGTCCTGATCAAGGCGCCGATCCTTCGTGTCCTTCACTCAGTCCAGGTGGCTCCACGCTCATAAATGCTACCCATGAATGAAGAAGTGAAAGTTGTGGCAGATGTGATGCTTTCCAAACGTCTGTCCTTCATTTTGTCTATGATCCGAAAAATATGCAGAATTCAACATCGCCTGCTTTCATATACTCTTTATATCATACATACAGTATATATTAATATTCTGTAAATTTATATATTAACCATACTCTTTTCAGTGTTCTAAACAGCTTCGGGCAATCCTACGTCGTGGTAAGACGGACCGTTCAAAAGTGTCCACAGGCGATAAGAGGCACTGTCTTGTGTTTCTAAAACCTGACTTTAAAAAAGAAATCAGAAGTCATGCGAGCAGGCCGAGTCATCGTCACAGAGAGGCAGTAAGTGTCCACAGCGCGTCACTCTTTGTCCCCGTCCTCACTGCTTCCTGCGACACACAGACACAGAGGCAGAGACGGTTAATGAAAGACTTCCATGAAATATGGCACGCAGCTTGGCATCTCGGTTCAGTCAGTCTCCAACACGATGTGGCCAACAAATGCATCTTTAACGGGCCAGTTTCCCAGATCAGGATTAAGTCTAATACAAGATTAAAGTTTAATATCATATCAGTTAAAACATGTTTTGGAACTGGTCTAGATTTATGTTGGAGTTACTCCAAGAATCTAGACAGAAGAGCCAAATATAAAATCAGATATTTGTTCATAGATGTTATTATTTGTAAGATGAACAGCCTCGTTTAAAAGGACAAGATGTTGCCGTACAAAGTGTTTCATTAAGCCTGAATTATCTGCTGCAGACTGAGGCCTTTGACATAAACATGTTGTTATGTAGCAGCTTTGACCATTCCCTGAAGTTTCTGCATATTTGAATATCTGTGACAAAAATCAGTAACTATATATGTGTCATTCACAGTCCTACCTCCCACAGAGTCCATGTCAGAGTCGGAGATGTGAGTGATGGAGAAACGGGACACGTTGGAGGGGGAGACGGTGAAGCGGGAGTACTGCACGGCTGGTTTTGGATCCGGAGCTTTGGGGGCGGAGCGGGGTGGAGGGGAGTCAGACGCCGCTGAGGATGTTGGTAGAGGGAGCAGAGGGAAGTCATCCTCCCACTCATACCCTGCACCTGAGAGCACACCACATTCAGACATTTAGATTCATTATGTGTCTGCTTTATTTGCATTGCTATATTTAAACTAAAAATGTGTTCTTGCACTTACTCTCCTCTGAGATGTTTCCATCTGAAGAGTCATCGGAGGCGTTCATCCTGTCTTGAGATTTGCTCCGTGAGCTCTGGCGCTCTGCTCCTAAAGGGAAACCGTGCTCCACCAGCTCCTTAGTTGGGCTTTCCTAGTGGCAGTGAAGTAAAGTAGAAGACAGACAGACAGGCTTAACACCAGAAGAAGCTGATGGATACACAACCAGACATCCAGCAGACGGAGCAAAAACAGCTTTAACTGTGAGTCGTGTTATGTGATGAATATCCTGCCACTCACCTGGTCGAACAGATAGACGGTGACATCGTCAAAAAACGACACAGTCTTCTTCTTGTGTTCGAGCTGCTCCTCCAGGTTCTCTGCCGTGAGCAGGGCTGGCATCTTGAGGAGGCTGCGCAGTTTGTGGGCTTGGCTGTCGTCGCTCACCACGATGGGCACCGGGTGGCATTCGTCTTCGCTCTCCTCCCCTCCGCTCTGCTCCTGCACGCTGTAGCTCCGCAGCTCCTCATCGGACTCGTCGCTGTCGTCCGTGTCCCCGTCCTCCTCATCTGCCTCTTCCCCGTCAGCTGGAGACCCTCTACCCTCCAAGTCAGGGAGTGGAGGGGGAGGTGTGGATGGAGGTGGAGGAGAGGAAGATGAGAAACGTCTGGTGCTTGCTGTGTGCTGCAAGGCCACCTCGTCTTTAGGCAGAGTGTGCAGGACTTCAGCAGACTGCCGGGTCTGATTGGTCTTTATCGCTGGCTCTTCTGTTGTTTCTGAATCTTGAGTTGAGTTTTTCGTGTCTTCTGTGTCCTCCTCCTCCTCCTCTTCCTCCTCTTCCTCCTCCATCTTCATGTTGGAGATACATTCTCCATTCAGGGCACCAATGGCTTCTTCCATGGCCCCCACCACCTCTGCTGCCCAGTCTCCTAGGGACGAGCTCTCTTCCTGAGATGGCCACTCGTCCAGCCCAACCTCTGCCATTGAAGCAGTGTCAGAGGCCTCCAGAGATAGTCCCAGCACCTCATCCTGCCCACACTCTTCTGTCAGGTATGCCTCCATCTCTGGTGGAGAAGAAGAGTCTTTTTCTCCTGATAATGTGCGTTTCATTTCAAGTTTTATGCCTTTGTTAGCAGCATCGTCCTCCAGTTCGTCCTCTTCATTCTTCCTTTTCTCGCCCTTCTTTTCTTCCATGTGCTGTTCCTTTTCTAAACCTTGTTCATCTTGTACTCTCTCTTCCCCTTCATCCCTCGACTGCCTTTCACTCTCATAGTCTGAGAAGTAGGCAGAGTCTCTGTATGGAGTCTTGTCACTCAGTGGTAGAAGGACGTGGTCGCCTGTCTGTGAGGCCAAATCTTCACCCTCTGTTGATTCACCCTCTGTGGGCACTTCTCGCTCCTCCGGCTCCTTGTCCTCCTCCAGGCTTGTGTCCAGGGTAGGCTTTCCAAGAGGTTGTTCACGGGGTTCGTGTGGCTCTTTGGGTACAAACTCAGGGCTCTCATTGTTTTCCGTGTCGTAGCCACTGTCCATAGCTTTAGGTGAGCTGGAGGGATGGGAGGACGCGGGGCTGAATCCTTCACAAGATCCGGCTGCAGACGGCAGATCCATGGAGTCCATGGAGTCAGGAGTTCCTACCTGCTTCTGTAGAGACTTGAAGGCAGGAGAAGCGTTCAGCTCGCTGGACTCATCGGCGAAGATGCCTGAGGTGACGTCAGTGATGTCATCTGTGATGTCATCGTCCTCGTCATCGTCACTGCAGTCGAGGATGTCAGCGAGGCTCACGCTGGAGCCGCCTCGGTCAACGCCGCTGTCGCCAGTGTGGCTCAGCTCGGACGGCGGATCTGCCAGGGCCACCATCACATGCATATTGTCAGCGGGAGGTGGAGCGGCTTTAGCCAGCGTCAGGGCCACCTCTTCTATTTTAGGCTCCGTCGGCTTCTGCATGATTGGATTTTCTTTGATTACATCCTCGACCTTCTCTTTGAACAGTGTATCATCAAACGTGAGGTCAACATACTGCTCTCTGCTGTCCTCAGTCTTCATCAAGGCAGGCTTGGCCACAATGGGACCCCCTGGAGCCGGTGATAGATTGATCATCTCCTCATTGCTTGGGATATCAATGACCTTATCACTGATGTAGTTGCTGTGACTGTAGCTGTGACTGTAGCTGTTGTTTCTGACTAGCAGGCCTGTAAGCGGGTCAACAAAGTGCGAGTGGCAGCACTCTCCGGACGCCGGCACCTGAGTCTCGCCCTCATGGCACAGGTAGATGTAGGCGTTGCAGTTGTCTGAGGGCACCATGGTGTGGTGTTTGCTCAGACTGAGACAGGCACTGTTATCTTTGGCCTGGTGGGGCTCAAGATAGTCAATGGGTTTGGGTAAAGAGTGAAAGGCCAGGCTGTGCTCCTCCGGCCAGGAGTCTTCAATATCCGTGCTTGGCATCGTGTAGTGGAAATCTACATAAGCATCCTGTCTGCAGCTGTGGCTCGCTCGTCTGTGGTGACTCACGCTGCTGTGCCGGTGTTTTGAAGGCCAAGTGTTGCAGGTGTGTCTCTCAACAAATATGTCCTCCTCTTCCTCCTCTGTATCGCTGTCTCTGTGCCCGATGAAGAGCGCGCCCTCTGTCTCCATGTTAATACTGACAGAGTGGCTGTTGTGCCTGCTGTGGCTGGGCATGGTCTTCCTCAAGGAGCCCATCATGTCGTAATAGCCCCCTGTCACGTTCTTTCCTATGATCGAGGTCTGACTTGTGTCCAGGTAAGTGTCTCTGTAGGCCTGCTGAGGTGGACTGGTCAGAGACGGGGATATACCAAGCGGGTTCTCCAACTCACCCAAGGCCTGACGCAGGCTCCTTGACCCCCAGCTTTCCCGGTGATGCTCACTGGAGGAGAGCTCACCTCCAATCAAATAGTGATCTAATCCCAAAGGGGGTGAGTGCTCATAGTAGTAACCTCCATCTCTGTCTTTGTAGGACACGTAGTGACTGGACTCCCAGGGTCGTAGCGGGCTGCTGTCCGACACTTGGCCTAAAAGCGGCTCCATCGTCAGAGAGATGGCAGGACTTGAATCATTGGAGTCGTACACATCTGATTTGTGGATGTCTGCTGACCAATAGGGAGCCATGTTCTTAGTCTGTGACGGGCACGCCAAGCACTCGCCTGAGTCGGCGCTGCCGGTCAGAAAGCTCCCACTGCTGCCCTGGTAGTCTGGGCTGTAGGAGCACATGGTGTACTCTGGATCCATGTTACAGTCTACTGGCTCTTCGATGCGGATGTAATACTCACTGCTTACTGAGGGGCTATGTGCACTGAGGACGGGGAGTATGCCCGGAGCGTGCAGGTGTTTTGGTTGGTAGTAAGGTGGAGAGACTCCATGGCTGAGGCTCTCCATGGGGCAGCCTCCCACGATGCCCCCTGGTGGGTAAAATGCTTCCTGACAATGATGATTGATTTGACCGATGGTACTAGAGTCCGGAGTTCTGTACGCCTGGTCCGCCCTGGCTTGCTCCCACTTGTACTCAAAGTTAAGGCCATGGCTGGTCTCAGTGACTGTTAGTATGTCATCCCCGGACTCTGAGTGGTAGCCATCACCAGCTGAAAACTGCTCAAGGAGAGGGAAAGAGGAGGAGGTCGATGAGGGGTGGTCTCGTGACATTGTGGAGGCACCACGGTGGCTGTTGAATCCAGTATTGGGACGCAGGGAGTTCCATCGCCTCTCAAAATCCTCCTCGGCTTCGCTGGCCCCCTTGGCACAGAGATAGCTGAGCAGCAAGTGAACTTCCTCTGCATTGGGTCTCTGATCAGGCTGGAGCCAGCAGAACTGCATCACCTCATACCTGACGACAGATACACACACATTAAAGAGATCATTCCACCAAATTCTGGTCTTCTTGTGAAGTACACAAATGCTCCGTTCTGTAAAGTGGTTAGTTAATTATCTATGTTGTGCTAACAGGGCACAAAAGAAGAGACAACCAGAACAAAAAGTCCTCAATATGTGAAGCAGGAGCAGCAGGATTAGCATCATAATTAGGATATGCAGAAGAAAGAAAGACTCCAGTCGTCCCACGAGGAACTGAATCACGTTTGTTTCTCCTGAAGGACGGTTAAATATTTCAAAGCTGTGTCTAAATATGTTTGTGTGTGTGTCTCACCAGCGCTCAGCCAGCGGCACTTTGAGCAGCGGCTTGGGCAGACGCAGCTGCTGCTCCCTCACAGCGTAGGTCAGTACTTGTCTGTCAGAGTAGTGTCTGTAGGGCTGGTTGCCGAGCTCAAACAGCTCCCAGATAGTCACGCCCAGAGACCTGAGACACAAGACAGCATGGACATGATGCTGATGGAACATAACACAGTTTATAACTTTAATCCTAATTTTAAACTAACTCTGCCTATGAACACATGAGCATGGATCTTCATGCGTGTCTGTTGATCGTACCACATGTTGCTCTGTTGGGTCTGCTCTGCCACCAGCAGGTTGCCATGCACCTCGTCCACCAGCTCCGGAGCGATCCAACGCAGCGGCACGTACATCTGATCTGAGGTCACGTAGTAATCATCCTGATGGGCAACGTGTTAGCAGACAGACTGTGAGGACACTTTATTGGTTTTGCTGTTAATCATCTTCTGTGATGAAATTAAATGCAAATAAAATGAAATAATCTGTGAAACTTGTAGACGCTCACTTGGTGGAATAAATATTAGATTATTTGTAGCTGCACAGAACCTGAGGGACTTTAATAGTAAGTCAGTAACAAGCTTAGCTTAATTATTTCATTTGTGTTCATGCACTCAGTGTTTTCTTATTAAAACTGCATCAGGATCATTTATGATACAGACCTTGTACTTGGTGTGGGACAGACCATAATCTCCGATCTTCACTGAGACATTAGCAGACAGCAAGCAGTTCCTCAAAGCCAGGTCACTGGTGATAGAGGGGAGGAGGAAGAGGAGGTGGAAGAGGAGGAGGAAGAGGGGGGGGTAAACAGCTGTTAACGCTCTTCATTATTTATAAACACAGAAGGAGACCAGGACATCGCAGGACGCTCATTCTACTTGAGACACAAAAATATTTAGAAGCCCAGCGAGCGCTGACTGACTGCACGACGGAATAAGTTCCACACTGCTACTGAGAACACGTATCAGCTCCTGTCTCTGATCAGCTGCTGCAGACTGGGTGTTCTGGAGATGTTTGGTCACCGCCTGCAACAAAATCACTGATGCTGGAGTCTGTAAGGAGCACTCAGGCAGCACCAGGATATTGTTCCAGGAAGCAACCCAAAGGCAAAAAGCAGATTTTACTAATCACAGCAGCTTGCTGGCTGAGCCGGCTGTTTTCATTTTGACATGCGTGTGATATTTAATAGCTACCTGTGTGTGAAGTTGTGTTTGTGCATGTGCAGGAGTCCTGAGGCGATGTCACAAGCCATCCGTTGAAGAATCAAAGGCTCTGGAGTCATGGCCTCTGCAGTTCTGCAGCTTCGGAGGTAACCCTTCACATCGCCCTGCACGCAGCGGAGAGAAAGCAAAGATCTGGATGTTACAACCTCTGACCACTGGAGGGCAGTCTGGTCATTGTACTGCACTTAATGTGACCAAGCTTCACCCATTTCCTGCTCTAGAACCTGCATGAACACAAGCTTGGTGCAGCGGAGATGTTTTGGATCAATCCTGATTTAAAGTCACTTTGTTAGTGCATTAAACTGCTTGAGCAGACTTAACTCCTCGGGTATGCACTGTCTGAGCATTTTCTGTCATCACACAAGTTGAAATTAAATCAATCATTTCATCAGCTGACAGATCTTCATTCTTTGATTGCTTCAACATCACCACAAATATCAGAGTTAAATCTACTGAACTAATTCATCCTGTGAATTTCTCGGCCGTGGTTTGAGTGGTACAAGCGTCGCGTGACTTATTGGTAACTTTGGGCTCGCCTGCCAAATATTTACAGCATCTGCCAAGAATGTTTTTATTCCCATTAACAAAAAAAATCCTGTAAACGGCAAATTACAAGAGACGTCTGATCACTTAATGCACGGAGTGAATTACAGGGATAATGAAGACTTTGAATTTAAAGCAGAGGTCACCAAACGTGGCACTGTCTAATACGACGAGGTCACATTCATGCCACAGTGATTTTATTATGATATTAAATGAAGTGACAGGAGGAACGCAGCACTTCTTTTCTGAACTCCTCATACTGCTCGTCACACCTGGCCCGTTTGTTCGGATACTCACCAGTGGACAGAACTCCATCACCAGCAGGTAGGGAGTGACCTCAGTACACTGGGCCAAACACTGCACCAGAGCATGATGCTGGAGGGTGCTGAGGAGACCAGAGGAAGGACTCTGCGTTATATGAGTACATTTTGTGACATTAAAAACATCCTTAGACAAACACACACTGACATATTCATTATGATAATTCAAACAGTGTAAGACACTATTGTTCATCAGTTCTAAAGAATATGTTAAACAGTTTAACTGAGAAGAATTTAACGTATAAAAAAGTGTGCAGGATTTAGTGGCATCTACTGGTGTAGTCGCTGATTGCAACCCCCTCGCCTCACCACCTCCTCTCTAGCATGAAGGAGAAACTATGGTGGCTGCAAAACACATAAAAGCAAACGTCTACCGGTAAGGCTGTGCTTCCTCCAGGAAGTGCATCTGGTCCTGCACGCTGGCGCTGGCTTTGAGTTCCTTCACCACCACTTGGGTGGTATTCAGGCCTGCATTCACCTCCCCGAGCAGAACCTGAAACAGTACAAACAGACACAAATACGCACGGGGAAGACGGATGGACAGACAGACATTTACACCCAAACAAATCCACGTAAGCAGGGTGAGAGGGAGTGACCAGACAGACACAAAGATGTGAAGCAGTCATGCAGGAGATCAGCAAAGAGAATTCAGATAGTGAAGTGAGATGATGCAGACAAACGCACATTCAGATGGACATACCCAGTCAAGGTACACAAGGATGGAGAGGACGGATGTATGTTCATGAGTATGAGTTGGAAAAGAGACAGACAAAGAAACAGAGGGGGAGAGAACGAGAGAGAACGCCAACAACATGTTATCTGGTTGTAAGAACAGACATGGTTCAGCCTGCAGAGAGAGCTTTTACTTCAGATTTCTGATCTATCACTTCTGGGACAAGTGGACATCAAAGACATGAGGACTCAGATATTGCAGGTAACTCAGCATGTCGGCTGTTTTTAACTGACTCCGTTCTGCGATCACAGCAAAGACTAACAACCGTGATGTGAGACTCACTGATGCTGCGTTTCATCTACGCGGCAGGTAGCTGCAGGGACAGCAGGAGCTGTCTGAGAAGTGAGCTTACCTTCCCGAACCAGCCATTCCCGATCTCCTTCAGGTAGAGAAGACTGTGGCGGCCGAGATCTGTAGACTTCAGGAGTTGGACTGGAGGAAAAGAAGAAAGAGGAAAAGGTGTGAGAGTGATGGACAATCCTCCTGATGATGCTGTTGTCTTACACAGCTTTAAATCACATCACACTAAATTACAGCTAACTAATCTGCATTGAGCCCGTACTCTCTCTTGTAATGCCACTTGTACCTCAAGAGGCGATAGTGAGTCGCTGCAGTGTTCAGTCTGCCCTCAGTGCAACATGAGGACAAAGTAACAGAGAACCGGGTGGGGTGGAGGGACATGGCCGCTGTAGGCTGACGGAGAGCCGGGTTCCTGGGCTCAGGTTCAGCAGATGTTCTGAGGGAAGCCGGAGCTTCTTGAGGAACAAACAGCCGTAACCATGTCGGCTTCTGCCCTGATCTGGAGCTAACTAACAGGAAAGAGGAGGGCTCAGTTTATTTTCTAAACTTCTGGGATTAAAACGTGGATTTATCTTCAACATTTCTGCAGTTGCTCTCTTATTATTGTCGCCGTTTGTTGGCACCCACAGTTCAAATTAGAGAAAAAGAAGACTGGACTGGAGGCTGGACGACTAAATGCTGAAAATGTGCATCCATTATTTGACTGTTTGTCTGACAAAGTATGAATTCATCTCAGCTCACAGCTCAGCAGTTCATTTACAGTTTGCTGTAGATCTTTGATCATGTTTCATTTCACGTGTCTAACTGTGAAATATCTTGAACAGTGTCATCACATTCAGGGAGGGAGGAGGTGAAATGCTGCGCCCCATTTTTTGGAGAATGTGGCCAAGAATTCCACATTGCTCCTTCAATGCAGAATTACTTCAATATTTCAACTTAAATACTAAAGATCTTTTCTCTTCTGATGATGAGTTAAACAGTTTTAAGAACTTAAGGCATCAGCTGATTGATTAAAAAGCTTTGCAGTCAGATTTGATTTCCTTCTACGTTCTTTCACTTTTAGGGTCGAGCCTTTATTTGCCAAACAGTCTCTGCTGCCATTAATGTGAAGTCAGGAGCCATTTTCGTATCAGATATAACAGCAGCAGCGTCAGACAAAACCACCATCAGAGGATGAACAGGAATAAAAAGACACTACACTGTGTGTGCAATGTACAAAGCCAGAATCTAGAAACACATTTAACTTTAACATTCAGCTCAACATACAGTAACAACAGACTGATACATTAAATCATGTTGGGGCCAATAATCTGTCCTTCCTCCCTCACATGGAGGTTAATAATAGATCTCAGTGATAATAAAAAATAACGCACCATGTTCAGGTTCTTAAGTGGCTGCTGTAGAATCCACCGTCGATTGTTATTAACCCTTTCTAAAATGACGTATCCGAGCGTGCCAGTGGACGTTGCCCATCGTGCCTGAGTAAACAAGTTTTATTCTATACTGAGCCGCCTCCGGCACGATCTGTCTGACTGTCCTCCATCCCCCTGATGCATCTCGAGCAGCATCCCGATGACCTGAGAGCTTCCTGCCTGCTGAACACGCCCGAGCGTCCTGTCCCAGCTCAGCCAGATGAAACGAGACTGACGGCGACCACCACCCCCCGCCCTGCCCCTCCATCCCTCACCCCTCGCCATCTATCCCCTCCTTTCTCTCCGTGTCTCCCATGATGACACTTAGATTCTGGGCGTAGAGGCAGACAGACAGATCTTTGTGGTGCTGTCGTCCCCCTTCAGACTGCCACACAGTCCAGTCACTGTGTGGAGGCCATATTGGACACCCCTGTCTCTTTCCCCAGACTGGTCATTCTTTACACCCACTCATGCTCTCCGGCCCACAGCAGAATAACCACTATTGTTCGCCCGCTTAGGGCAGCATGGCACCAGTTAGAACCAGTTAGTACGCGCACACTGGGGCCATTATCCAGCAGCTCCATGACATAGGACTGGACGGAGTCTGACGATAACAGCGGCAAGCAATGGCTCCGACCTACGCCATCACGTTAACCGCAAAGATTCATGATGCTGAAGGAACAATGAGGAGAGGCTGATGCACTGTGGGAGAAAAGTTTAATTCTTAAAGACTGTACTATAATATTTGTTGTCCATGGGTCAGGTCATTGATTCCACCCACTGCAACAAACTAAAAATATATACTGCCTTTACACCCCTGGTAAGTTCTCAGATCTCTTCACATACACTAACTCAGTTTCCATTTGACAGCGCTGTCTGGTCTTTTCTAAGCCGGGAGCTGCTGAGCATCTCTCTGAATGCGTCTAGCCTAATCGCTATAGTAGCCAGGAAGTCTTTAGCGAGATGCACAGCGGCTAAATCACTCAGAGCCTAATGGAATTCCCATTATGCTCTTCCAGTCCGGTGCATCCGAGCCCGGGCTGTGCTGAGGTGCCAAGCTGTAGTGCTGTGCTGCGGTCGATGTGTGTGATGCTGAACAGCCATGAGAACGTGTGTGTGCACACACTGGACTTGTTTTCGCTTACATTCCTCTCCGTGTGCGTTTGCACATGTGTGTTGCTGTTCATGTCTTCTCTGAGTGGGTGTGAGCTCCATTAGTCTTTGCAGTGCAGGCTGCAGCACAGAGCAGCTGCATCAGGGCGGGTCCTGGGGACTGGGCCACAGGCTGAGCCAAGCTCTTACAGTACTGGTGTCTCATTAGGAACTCCACCTATCCACATTTTCTGCCTTTTGACAGCCCCAGTGCTCAGCAGGATGACAGAGGAGGAGATGGGAACATTGGCTGAACATAAGCAGACTTTCTCAGAGCTGCTAAGTACTTCAGCTCTCAGGAATCATTAGAGATCTGAAACCCAACGCAGCCACGACATTTCTCAGAAAATAATTTGAATGTTTAGAACTATGTATCAGTTCTCTTCTTTATTCTTTTCTACGTGCAGTCCTTCAGTTGCTGTAAGTAAATTCTTAGTTTTAATATTTCACCTTGTAAAACACTTCGACTGCACGTCTATGAAGCTGGTGTACAAATAAACTTGAACTCGGATCGTTGTGGGAAAACACAGGCAAAGAAAGCAGCTGATGGAGATGAAACCACATGGAAGAGAGTGTAAGAGAGGAAATGTATTAGCCGAGTGTCAGGATCCGTGTCAGCCAATCCAGTTCTCATTAAAAACATAAATCTAGTTCCCTTCATGATGTCACTGGGTGAGGCAGTCCTGAAGGTGCAGTAATGAATCCCTGACCTCTGCCACTACTGTAACACCATATGGTTTCTATTATTCACAGGAGACAGAGCACATGTTGAGGGGCCAGCTTTCCTAAATCCCAGAATGTAGTGAGAAAATAGTTTCTCAGTTTCCCTGACTGATGTCAAAGTATGCAGATATTTGTGCTTTTCTGCTCTTCAATGCACTGAACACACGAACGATTCTGTTAACTGACTGCGTTGACTTCTGCTCGATACCACAGGCAGCAGTCAAAGTGGTGAATATATTCTTGGGTGAATCAACGTTTTTTATCATTTGCCTGTTTAACGAGTGCGTCTAGAATCTACTTATAAAACATTTCCATTTATTTCTATGTGAGCTTTGATGCAGACTGATCCCTCAGTTAACTGCGTGGGCATGATCCATCCAGTCTCACCACGCTCCAGTGTCATAAGTTTATCAGGCAGCATCAGCCCATTAACACACAACAGGGAGCATTGTCGCAGAGACGCAGATAGAGAGAAAGAAAGTGACAGAGTGAAAGAGGGATACTCTCACTGGGGTTTTGTGCTCTCACATGCCTGACATTCCAACTTGCAGCAGTGTAGGCTGGCCGCCTGGACGCTATTATGCAACAGGCAGATGTTTGTGGGAGAGAGTGAAAGTTAAAGAGCACAGAGTTCATTCTGTGGGGACTTGCAGTGAGGGATTGTGGGATAGGTGGAGGCCCAGCTGACTGAGGCCAGCATCAGGGCGGTGTTCACTCCAGGGACAGACTTTGACTCCAGATACACGGCTCTCCTCGCTCTTACACGGCGCTCACACCCTTGAAATGTACTTGCGTGTGTAATGCTTTGGCACTTTTACAAAGCTGTTGCGAGGCTTGCATCAGTTTGGAGCAAATGGCTGAAGGTGTAAATTACAAAGCACTGACAAACCATCAGAATGCATGATTGGCTATTATCTGAGCAGCCATTCATCTTAGACTGTACCCCTCTTAATGGCTGATGTAAGTCTTTTTGATTGCAGCGTGTGGATTTTAAAGATTTACATCAATCTACTGCAGGACTTATTCAATGGTTTTGATTTACAGGTACAGGTGACTCACCTGATCGAGCAGGCTGCTTTGCGACCGGCAGGGAGACCTCGGTGAGCGGCAGGATGTAGACGTCCGGGCTGCCCTGGGAGGCCGGCGAGGCCAAGGTGGACATGTCTGCGTGATACTCCTCCCCGTCCACATTCTTGAATTCCTGGAAAACAGAACGAGGAGGTCAAAGATCATGCAAAGAAACAGGCTGCTTACGTTACACTGACAACTTGTCAGTAACACAAATGGGTGGAAAAAAACTTTAAGTGCACACTGTGCAACACGTAATATGTGACTGCAGCGATATGTGCAGAAAGCAATAGAAATGTTTTGTGCAAACACAATCGATGATATTTTGGCTGGAGCAGAAATCAGATGAACTGAGGCAAGCTGTCCTGGCGAGCGTCAGTGTTTCTCTGAGCTGTTTGTGAGAGCGACTGGAACATCACAGTGTAAACAGAGCCAGTCTGATTTATCCAAAGATTATTTGTACTAAGATTACATGTATCACAATCCTCTACTTCACAGTTAAGCCAGGAGAGGAGAGCTGCTGTGACTCCCTCTCACTCATTAACCAGCATTTTACATTTGAAACTAAATCTGTGGAGAGCGACGCTTTGAAATGAATCAAAGTGAGGAGGCGGCTGCGAAACATTTCTTTGTATGAAGAGACGGTATGTGTGTGATTGTGTATATAATTGTTTTTTGGAATGAGACGGATTCATGGATTTCACCTTTAAGACGAAGATCTGATTATCGGTCCTCTGATGTAACAACATCCACCATGATGTCACCCATCGGTTTGTGAACAACCATTTCGAGCCGCACGTTTGTCACAGCTGTCGACATAGAAGTGAGTCTGACTCTCGACAATGACTCGTCAATCACATGGTCGCCACGCCCTGAAGCACACGCTGCTTTATTGTCTGTTTTACTCTAAATGGGACCATGATTTACTAAATGTTACTCAGAAGAAGACTTGGAACTCGACACTGAGACCATAAACTCATAAATTAAATGAGAAGTTGGCTCATTTCTCCATAAGACTCAATACAATTTGACCTGCAGCCAAAGAAGCCGCCCCCCTGCTGGCCATTTGAAGAAATGCAGGTTTAAGACCTCTGGGCTGTGTCCACTTCACAGATACAGCAACATATCTTATAGTTTTTGTAAACCGCCGGTTCTCGTGGCTTTGTGAGTTTTCATTGTTAGTGTCATACATCGAGGCCCGGCGGGTCGAACAGCGAGGAGCGCCTGAAAGATTCCTTCTGTCTTTGAATGTAGACACACTGCAGGACGAAGCAGAGGATGAAGAGGGGAGGGAGTTGGCTGCATCCACAGACCGGATGTCAGAATAAAAGTCCCTTAGTTGGGAGCTGGAGAGCAGCGGGGTCCCAACACTGGAAAAATGTGACCTGTTGCAGCCTTCTGCAACACCCACACAAACACACACTCGCACGCACACACACACACACACACACACACACACACACACACACACTCGCACGCACACACACACACACACACACACACACACACACACACACACACACACACACACACACACACACACACACACACACACACACACACACACACACACGTAAACACCTCCATCTCTCACTTCATCCTGTCCCCCAAGAATGCGAGCACATACACACAACACTCCCTCGGCCTCAGATCCAAATCTTCACACGGCCTCGCTCGCCCTCCCATTCAACATGTGGTTTCACTCTCCACATCGACACACACACACACACACACACACACACACACACACACACACCAGCATTTACAGCACAGCAGTATCAAAACTAGGCCTGCAAACGATGAACAGTTTGGGGTCACACACATAATAAATCATGTCTAACTCATGCAGGAATCAGAATCACTGAATGGCTTCAAATCATGAAGTTCTGTTGCTCCACTAACAGACGATCGAGTCGCTCAAAGCAGAGAACGTTCAGTGGATCAGCTGAAAAATGGTTTCATGCTAATCAACCAATTATCTGATTTTTTCAGGAAATCGGAAAAAGCAGAAATGTATTTACACAAACTATCACAGATCTGGTGACTTCATGTTGAAGCAAGCCAAGAAACTTCATCAAATATTTTCCGCTTCATCCTTTGAATCTCTGCTGCCACCTTAAAAAAACACTCGCAGGTAAAACAAGACGTTTCTGTGCCTGCACAGCATCACCAGTTAACTTACCTGTCAGAGTCCACAGGTGAGGAAGGCATGTCAAACCCTCAGATCTGGTTACAGGATCTCGGCCTCTTTCTGGTTTTCTTGCACACACCCATAAAAACACACACACACACTCACACACACTCTCAGTGCCCCCCCAGGGTTCCCATTTGTGTGATGGGTGTGGGGCAGGAGGAGGTTGGTGGTGCCAGGAAGAGCGGCTGCAGAAAAAGTCATCATCACTCTGCAGAGAGAGTCTCATTGTTGAGGCCAGAGAAGAGGAAGAGGAGGAAGAGGCTTTGTAGCTGACCACTGACTGTCCCCAGGATCTGCTGGGGATGGAGGGAGGGAAAACGAGAAGGGGAGGGGGGAGAGGAAGGAGGAGGAGCACCATCCTCCGGTTCACAGCCGAGACCGAACCTGCAGCCGTCTCACGAGGAAGACGAGAGAAAATTGAGCCCCCTCAAAAATGTGAGGGAGAAAAATACAAGTGGGAGGAGGGGGGAGGGAGGGAGGGGAGGGAGAGGGGTGGGGGGGTTCACATACTATACATGTGACATCACTCACTCTCTTCCTCTCTTTTCTTTCAATCCCAAAAGCCAAAGAACATCTGCAGGGCAGTCCCCTTCCTCACTAAACCAAGAAAACACACTGACACACACTGACACACAAACACACACACACACACACACAAACACACACACACACACACTGACTACTTTCATTCCTCCCCTCTGAACCTGACCTCTAACTTCATCACCACAGGACTTAACCTGAATCTAAGAGCAGGTCTTAACCCTGAAACTTAACCTTTACTCTGACTACAGCTTCTAGATTTAGGCTGCAGGAAATCTATATATATATATATTACATCTTACAAATATATATGTATGTATCCAAGATATTGGAAATGTCAAATAATCTGATCTAGTTTAACATTTGGGGAATTTGCATATTTGCTTTTCTTGCAGAGAGTTTGATAAGAAAGATGAGAAGAACACTTTCATCTGTCAGCGCTGTGTGAAGCTGCGGCCTGCTGACTTTAGCTTAGCATAAAGACTGCAGACTGGGGGAAACAGCTAGCATGGATCTCCACCTACGGGCTCATCAGAAGCTTGTCGATTATTAACATTTAAAAAATGCTGAAATACTCATTTGTGGTTGATGCTGAGAAAAATGTGAACATGAAAAATGGTTTTGCACTAAAGTTGATTTTCACCTTTAAAAACAGTTTTTAGAGATTACATCATTTCTCAAAGGTCAGAATCTGCATTGGTCGCAGCGCAGCTTATTTCTGAGTTTTTACATGTTATGCAATGACAAATCCTGAAGGACCGTGAAGTCCAGTCCTCACGTGCAGCAGTGAGGATTGTTGGAGGAAGTTCCTCATCTTTCCATCGCTGTCTGTAAAACACAGAGAGCTTTTCTCTCTCGTCTCCTCTTGAAGTTTTTTTTTTTCCCCCTGAAATTCCCTCTTCCTGCTCTGGGAGAGGCTGTGTCTAATTCCAGATGGGGCCCTGAGGCCGGATGCACCACGGGCTCATGGGTATGCCCTTTCCTCACGCCCTCTCTCCCCCCTCCTCCCACCACGGCCCCTTCCTCAGACACACCCTGACAGGTCCGAGCTGGGTGGTCCAACCCGCCAAAGACACAAACCAGACACGGAGCACATCATATATACTGTATATCTCTGACAGATCCCTTTTCCTTGTGTGAAGCCTAACAACAACTCAAGATGCGCACTTATAAACACACGTGTTCAAGGAGGAACAGGATGTTATGTAACACTGCTACAGACACTTCTGTAATCAGTGCAGCTCTGTGTTAAGATAGGAGCAAAGAAAGAGGCTGAGGCTGCAGAGGGAGAAGCGAGGCGATGGAAATGTACCCAAACGGCTCGTCATTAAAACAATCTCACGTCGCTAATCATGTGCTTCTCTCCACAGTGTCAGGGCGGCACAAATGTTTCTTCCAAAGCGACTTGAATTATGTTAATTGCTTATATAATGTGCCATAAATTAATGAGTTGATAATAAATCAAGTTCTTTTATGAGGAATATGAATCCCAGCAGGGACTTGTTGTGGAAGAAGAGAGACAAAAGGTTATGATGTAACACAGCTGATTTCATCCTTAAAATATTTCATTTGGACTCTGCAGAGCTCAAGGTCACTTCTTCAGAACAGTCCAGATACTCAGTCTGCATCATCTGCTGCAGACGTTCATGCTCTGCAGAGGATGAGCTGCAGCAACCTGCTCACCCATTAATATTTCATCAGCTAATGTCAGCATGCTAATCTACGATGGCGAACACTGCGTCTGCTAAACATTAGCATGTGAGCATTTAGCTTAGCCTCACAGAGCTGCAGATTCTTGACAACTGATTATAAATTCAGATTTCAGATTTCTTGCTGATTCTTTGTCTCTATGAACAAATTCATTAACCACCCAATGGTTCAGCACGGTGTTAAAGCTGCGTGTTGTGTTACCATGAGGTTCGTTTTAATCGCTGCTTGTGCTGTGAAATGATGATTTGATGACATTTGCAATGCTTTGGGAGGTGTGACACATTCCTGCAGACTGAGGAGGGCCCTGATGTAAATGTGTAGTGCATGTATGCTATACGACATCCCTCGGCTGTCAGCCTGTTCGACAGCTGCTCATAGCAATGTGCCATCACAAGGCAGAGGACAGACAGGCTGCTGGCTGCGTGTAGATGTGACTTCAAAATGTTTGTTAAGCCTTCGCTTTGCACAGAATGAGATTTAATGAGAAACACTGAAGTTTGTTTACAAGAAAACTCCACTAAGAGGCACAGAAACATATTTACGTCATATTCACAGTCCCACCATCACTCCAATGTACGCACACACCATCTTCCTTGCTCCTTGTTCTATTTTCTCCGGAGCTGTGACCCATTTCAGCATGCTGCTCAGAAATGGGGTCTAAATCAACGACAGAAGACGGTCCTAAAAAGCTGCAGGCCTCCTGCCGCTCCATAAAACCTTTGTCTGCTGTTCTGTGTACGTTCCATCAACATTTTCTAAGTATAAATGGCTGGAGATCCTGAATATAATATCTAATGAGTGTCTGCAAAGAATGTTTTGTGTTCAGTCCATTTGCAGTAACGCCCATGGGCAGAGAGTTAGAATACATCTCTGTATGCAAGACTCCATAAGAACTGTAATGAGTGTATGAGGGCGCACGGCTGTGTCAGTTTGTCTTCATACGTGACGAGAGGCCCACCTTGAAGCCGATTTTGCCCTTCTTGCAGCAGAGGCAAGCCAGCATGAGGAAGACGAAGGTGAAGAGGCCCGAGAACGAGATGGCCACCACAGCCAGGGACGACGACCAGGACAGATCACTCAGCGGAGCGCCATCTGCAGGACACAACAAGTGTTACAGACAGAGTGTTAGCTGAACGGTTAATGTGATCAAATGCATATCAAAGCGTGTGTGACACGTGAAAGAAATCCGATCAAATAAAAATGATGGTTTGTTTACTTTGATGCATTACTGAATATAAATCATCATTTCTAATGTATTACACAGCAGCTCGTGAACTGAATGTTTTCTCAGGAGATTAGATTTCCATTTAGGGACATTCACGTTTGATTTATAGCTTCTCCTCAGCGTTTTGCTCAAAATGAAATGCTGTGAAACATTACAGCCCTGTAGGACTGATCCAGCAGCAACAACAGCAACAGCAACAACAGCAACAACAACAACAGCAACAACAGCAACAGCAACAGCAACAGCAACAGCAACAGCAACAACAACAACGTCACAGCTCTGCTCAGACAAACAGGCTAAAAATGTGTGTGATGATTTACGACCTTCACCCAGCAACAGAGGCAAATAATACCTCTTGCACTAAATGGTTTTTCATAAAGCGCATATTCTCTGAAGCGGCTCAGCAGTGATTCGCAAAGAAACAAATTGCGTAACTTTAATTTGTTTTTCCTGAATAAAAGGGAGATTTTTACATAATTCAGAGAGCAGCAGGAGGAGACGTTGGTATTTTTCGTGTTCTTCAGAAACAGACCTCGGATGGGTTGAGATCAACTTGACTGACTTGTGCCGTCAGTGTATATTGAGTGTGCATATTGTTGTGTATATTTATGCTGTTTTATTACATTTGGTTTATTCGTATTCCTCTCTGCAACTGTCAGCTCGTGCTTCTGCTTCTTCTGCTGTTTTGGAGTGGATATGAATGCAAAATGTCTCCTACAACGCAGGATTTCACATAACTGGTGACTCTGGTATCTTCAAGGCAGGCTTCTGTGAAAGCAGACTGAGACATCAGGCTCTCACGGTAAGTTAGCTTAGCAAACATGCACTGAAAACCTTAAGAATAGTAATAAGTGATGTCAGTGTTAACTTCATTACTCAGGCAGGAAACACAGGGAGGCAGAAAAAGCGGTTTACATGCAACCGTGTGAGATCCAGCCAGAGTCAAAGCTCTGACGATGAGATGATCTTAGACCATTAGGTCATGGGAATGTCTAAAATAAACACACAGCTCTGTAACATGCATCCACTGTAACTCAGTTAAAGTTAAAATACAGTACAACATACTGAAGACACCCTGAAGGCACCACGTGTGCAGAGGAAAGTGATAAAGACCTCCCATGGGCCCTAAATGCATCATTCAGTTCTTTCAGTATTATTCATCCACAAAGCACAAAATCTGGGAATTTAATTAAAATGAGAAGCAATTGTACTGATACAATATTAATGCACTTTACTTAGAATATGTACACAGTGTAGTTGTGCCTCTGGAGCCCACAGTGCTGAATTCTCTTGTTATTTTCCTCTGGCTTGCTCATGTCTCGCTCATTCTCCGGCTCGGCGTCTCGTTCGGTGCCAATTTTCAGACTCTGATGGTCTGAATTATCGTCTACGTGCGCCGCGTGCACGCTGTCCAGTCTTGTAAATAATATCTTGTTCCCGGTTTTAGGAAAGCATTCTTGATTTATTTTTCTCATTCTGCGACGGCTTCTGAAATGCAACGGTTACCACGGAAACAGATTGGACGGACGGACAGCTGTGAAGCTCTGAACACTGATTCCTGCCAACAACAGTGCCACCCAGCTCCACACACACACACACACACACACACACACACACACACATAATAAACGGAGCACTGCTGCCAGTTTGTGCTGATCCTCTGAAAGCTTGTGTGCCTGGCTCTGACTGAGCATCAGGCTCTTAGTGTAATTGGACAGAGTGCGAGCACTGACTGTTGTTCAGGAGGCCGGCTGGCAGAATGTAGGACGAGAATATATATGAATACAAAACATGCAAATCTAACAGTTAAATACAGGATTAGCTGGCCAGCTCAGAGTTTGAGTTTGTTTTTTGGAGGCCAAATAAATCCTGTGGTCCAGTCACAGAGTCCATAAAAGGTGCAGTATGATGCCACATGAAGCAGAGTGGGAGGAAGAGTCTGCTAAATCAGTCAATAACCATTCAGTGCTTTGAAATGCTCCACAACAAGATTCAGATTTAATGACTTTATTTGTCAGGGGTGTGATTACAGAGAAGAGAGACACATTCTGACTCTGCTGTGGTTTATTTAAAACTCCCCTCGCTTACAAAGCTCGTCTCCCCCAGCAGCACGAGGAGGAGCCTGGAGAAGCAGCTCTGGATTAATATTTGACGAACACACTCGGGTCCACATGCAGTCAGAATGAGAGCAGACAGAAGACCAGAGCGCCGCCGACACACTCGTACACTATTATTATAAACAGAGTGAGAAATGACCAGCACGACTGTGATTTTTAATTTCAAAATTTAAAAGTACATCTACAGACTAACACGCTGCTTTATCTTATTTGGCCCAGAGGTAAGATGTCGCTCGTCTGTCTGAAACTCTCCCCATGGTGAGGAGAAGTGAGTGTATGAGAAAGATATAATTAATATCTGATGTTATGCCAGAGCTTCTTCCAGAGAGGTGTAGTGTAGACAGGTGCAGAAAAAAGGAGAGGAGAGGAGAGGAGAGGAGAGGAGAGGAGAGGAGAGGAGAGGAGAGGAGAGGAGAGGAGAGGAGAGGAGAGGAGAGGAGAGGAGGAGAGGAGAGGAGAGGAGAGGAGGAGAGGAGAGGAGGCGAGGCGAGGCGAGGCGAGGCGAGGCGAGGAGGAGAGGAGAGGAGAGGAGAGGAGAGGAGAGGAGAGGAGAGGAGAGGAGGAGAGGAGAGGAGAGGAGAGGAGAGGAACAGATTTAGATATATTACATTTTTCAGGTAATAATAAGACGTCCTTTCTTTGTAAGTCTTTGTAAACTGATTGTTAATCTGAGGATTCTCCTTCTTGTTGGCTGTATTGAGCCTGTATTGAGCTTGTTTAGTTCGCAGGGCCGTGTCCTTCCTGCATCTCGGTGAAAAACAGGAATCTAGACTAAATTTCTGAGCTGCTGCGTTTTTTTTCTCTCCTATTACTACTTGCCGCTAGCAGCCTGAGCACCGTATAGCTCTCAGCTCAGAGGTGGTAGCCATATTTAGCTCCCGAGGCAGAGAGCTGAAGCACAGCCTGATGACTAAATGATGAAAATTGAGCGAGCGTGAGGAGAGAAGAAAAGAACTGAGAAGAAGAAGAAGAAGCTGAAGAGCCGTAGACTCTGCAGCGTCTCCCCCAGGAGAATCTCCTCAGCAGAGACTGTAACCGAGGGCAGACAGAAGCAGAAGCTGCAGAGTGTTAACTTAAGACTGAGTCTATCTGACAGCCTCATGTGGCTGCTCTGCTTTTACAGAAAATATCAGCACATCTGTGCACACTGACTGCTAGCTTCATCCTCCAGATTTTGATGCAGCGGTCTGACACACCTGCCCTGAAGGCCGAATAAGACTCCAGTGATTGTGAAGCAGATGCACTCAGTGAGAGACTTAAAAGGGAATAGTTCGACAGTTTGGAGAAAAAAAATTGATTTCTTGCCAAGAGATAGATGAGAAGATCAACGCCACGGCCACGTCTGCACGCTAAATGTGGAGTTAGAAGCAGCAGGCGATTAGCTTTGCCTCTGCTGGTTGCCTGGCAACCTCGCAGCGATGACAAGACTTCAGGAATTTATCGTGCCACTGTTTTTATTCCCATTTAGAAGTGCTGAAGGCAGAACTGGACCAGCTGCTCCCAGCCTTTATATTAAGCTAAGCTAATTTCCCCGCTCCATCACGCACCGCCACAATAATCCAGAGATCTTCATGGTTTGACTAAACTTTGGACCTCCCCCAACACTGACATTCATTTTAAACAAGAGACCAGGACTGAGAGGACACGTGCAGGAACAGTCAGAACCAGCCTGAAGGAAGCGGAAAGAAAGAAACTACATCCAAAACAAACATTTTTCTCCTTCTGTGACGATGACGCGTCTTATTAGACGTGATATTGATCAGCAGACTGAAAGTGCAAGCTCAGCTCGTTCGAGTCTATATTTTCTTTCCAATTCATGGCAGAGCAAACAATAACTAATCTGTCTGCTCCCGCGGTACAGTACAGGTATGAGTAACTGTGACTCGGCTTGTCAGGGACAATAAAGTTTTGTTTGCGTGCGGAGAATTTAAATCAGAGCTGACAGACCGAGAAGAGTCCAAACTCTTAACCCTGTCAGCATTAATGTCCCGTTGATTAGTATCATTAACTCTGCAGCTGCCGAGTGCATAAAGCCACGGCTCTGCCAGCAACTAAATGTTTGTGTTTGCATCAACAGGTAGTGATTCCAGATGTAATTCATCCAGCGGTGATTAGTGTGTCACGATTGTTAAGCCTGTGACTTTCAGATAAGCCGAGTTGGCCATCACAGAGCGAGCGATGCCCAGTTTCATGCAGCAGCTGCGATCCAGAAGAGGCACACCTCCGTGCCTGAGAGTCAGATGTTACAGCTCTGTGCTGGCTCTCATCCTGTGCCCGCTGCTCATCCAGCTCGGGGGAATCAGCAGGAAGTGCATCCCTGGGAGTGCTGACACCCTTCACACATCATCAGGCCTGCTTTCTGTCCTCTCCACAGCTCAGCGGGGAGGAAGGTGAAAGCACCTGGAGGGCTGGAAACCGGCCCGAGCAAAGTTTCCACATTGATCCCAATTAAGGGTGAACGAAGAAGAGAGAGTGGAGGTGAAAGATAAAGATATTTTTGACATCTATCTAAAGTCCACCAGGCCCTGTTACATTAACGTCTGCTGTCATCTGGAAACACTGCAGGGCCTTCCCTAACTCACACACGTACACACTTAGTGTAAGCAGAGGACACAAAGAGCATTCTATGTCAGATGCAAATGTGACCGTTGTGAAGGTCACCGTCCTACACATAGATCAGCCCGGAGACAGAGCGCGTTTGGCTCTAAATGAACGCCTCGTTTCACGTGTTCACTGAGAATGTATTCTGTATTCTGTCTGCTGGAAACGTTAACATACTGCATGTATTTTGGAACGGCAACAAACTGCAAATCTTTATGAATCCCTGTAAAAATATGCGTGGGATCACTGCCAAACATATTCACCGTGCAGCTGTGTGTGCTGTGGGTTTCAGGATCTCCCTGCATGCTGCATCAGGAGCAGAAATAAAGGTTTCAGCTCTCTGGGTAATGCTGGCCGTCAGGTGTCAGAGGCAGGTGAGTGATGTGCACGACCAAAAGACCTCAGACAGACACGAGAGACGACAAAATAACAGCCTGCCTAAAGTGCTGACAGAGCCTGACGTATGCATGGAAATGTGTCCTCTTGTTTTTCAACCCTTGACTAGTGAAAACTAGTCTAACCTTTTTTCACACACAAAAAAGATGAAACCCTCAAACCAGCTTTAAATTCATCACATCACAGGTAGAAATACAGGAAAGGATCCTGACATTTTAAAGCTGAGATTGTAAGAGCATCAGCAGGGTGTGACGCTTCGCTTCGGTAAATGATTTATTCTGTGCACATTTAAAGTAAGTTACCCTCCTGAATGCAAAGCAAAGCCACAATAATGAGACTCTGCAGGGGACTTAAGGAAAGCATACAATCAATAGATGCTTCCAAATGTAAGATATGCATGAGAGTGTCCGTGTGCCAAACCAATGACAGAGACGAAGCTTCGACGCTCACAGCCAACCAAGACACCGTACCACAAAATGCTGGCGCTGGTAAAATAAACGATTCCCCCCTCTGTCCTCTGCTACACTACTGCTGACAGCATGCTTCTTCTATCAGGCACAGAGAGAGAGAGAGACAGGATGACAACAGGAAGACTCATCAGTTTAACAAAAAACAACAACAGAGGAGTGGCAGAAGATGATGGAGGCCGGGGGGAAACAGATGGGTGGAGGGAGGTTAGAGATGGTTAAACAAGCCCATATGTGAACTGCGTGAAGCTGATGAGCTGGTCATGAACAATCTGTGTTAGGGGCCAAAGAGAAAACCAATCTGCCATACATCTGCTGGTTCACGTGAAATGAGGCAGTGATCACACACACGCGAGAAGATGAACGGACAGACAGACGTATAGACGACGCCTGTGATGCGTGGATCTGGATGTAAACACGAGCGAATGTTGGCGAACAGCTGCCGACGCGTCTGACTCAAGAACAGGCTGCAAAGAGCAAAAAAACTCAGCTGGTTTCCATGGTGACTGCTTCCCCAAATCCTGCTCAGACTGACTCAGATGCCCTCCGAAGGCCCACAAAGCCAAGAAAAAGAACAGCTTGCACCCGACACCAGAAGGGAAGTTAACCTTCCACGCCTCTGTCCAAATGAAGCCAGCAGTGTTGCACTTTGAAACAAGATGGGAGGAAAGCATACAGGTGAGATCGATAGCAGCGTGCATGATGTGAAGGTCCATTACTCTTCCTCCTGTGGCTGACAGGATATATTTCTAACATTGGAGCTTATTGGAGGCCTGCTGCATTTTTCACAGCATATCTACAGCGAGCAGACCCGGTTTGTCTGGGACTGTCCTGGTTTCAACAAAGAAAACACTAAAATGTCCCAGTTTTCAACATTCACTACCAAACTGTTCCATTTTCACAATTAAAACAATAATTATATCAATATTGTTTCAGTGCTCAACATAAAACAAACACCACGTCTCTACGTTTCAATAAAGCAGTGTATTGCTGTCAAGGCTGCTGCCTGCCTGTGAGTCATACACTGTGATGGCTGAATGCTTAGCTGTCATGCTGAAGGGAACGTCGGTCCAAAGAGCTCCAGGAAGTTTCTCCGAAAAAGCTGCTTCATGCTGTCCGTGGTGTTAAAAGACGAGCTGTGCGAAGCGCTGAAATAAGTGTGACGCGAACACGAGCACATATATGTGTGTGTGTGTTAATGAGTGAATAACTGGGTGGAGAATGTCTAAATGTGAGCATGTGATGAGAGTTAGTTCACAGCCACATTTTGATTCAGTATTTCTTTCTTGAACAAGTGAACACAAGTGAATGCAGCGCAGCCTCCAGGCCTGTTTTTGTGGACTCCATCTTACTACGCCACAGTTTTCCACCCACATGTCCAACCCACAGCTGAATGAAGTTCTGGGAAACAGGAAATCACCATCAGTGAGATGGATTAAAAACTCGATCAACAAATCAGCTGCTGCAACGCCCAGCGATCAGAAACGAGCCCTCATAATACGACTCCTACTCCTCTGTTACAAACTGAGTTTAAAGTAACTCTGCAGAAACACAGAGGACTCAGAAAATGCTGGAAAAGGCACATTTACTCTTCCAATGTATCTTCTATTTTACAGCAGAGCTCTTCTGGAAAATCCCACAGTCAGTAAATTTAAAACTTCCTCCTGCATCAGGACCAGGTCTCACCCGGTGATCCGGTGCTCCGCGCTCGGCTGCTCACTTTTATGGCAGATGTGGCATAAATGCTGAATTGTGTAACAACCCTCGCGATGTCTTACCTTGGATAAAAGCTGCCACAGTCATCTCTCCTCTATATGTTTGGATTCAACACCCTCCATTTCCCGTCCCGACTCCTTCCAGTGTCATTCATCACGTCACAACGAGAGATCATCCACTGGAGCTACAGAACATTGTGACATTATACAGTTTGGACCCGTCACACAAAGGATTTGGAGGATTAGCTATTCATATCATGTGGGAGTCGGGTCTACCTTCATTCCATATAAGCAGGCAGCCCACGTACTGTAACCTAATTACACAGGAAGCTGTAATTCAGAGCAACTAACCATGAAACACATCTCCCCGGAGCAGCCATATTATCTCTATTCAGCAACCTTGTACAAATAAGAGAACAGCTCTCCGGATCACCTGCGTCTGCACTTCTGCTGTCAGGAGTTCATTTCACTGCTCATGGATGTGAGATTTCCCGGCCTGCTGCGGCAGAGCGGCACTTCAAGTGTGGCCTCAGCTGCCTGTCTCCCTGCGGCCGACAGGTCCCACCTGTCGCTCTGCACAGACAGCTCACCTCAACGTCGTCAGAGGACAGGACGGGCATATCAGCCCGCCGGACGCCCGCCGGGACACAACTAAATATACTCATACTGTAATTCAGTACAATACTTGAAGTACTAATACCACTACAGAACATTCTGATGTTTGTGAGAGATTTTCTTTCTTTTCTTCTCTGCTTTTTCTTTTCCTAATGATTCACTCTTCCTTCCTCCGTTTATTCCTTCTTTCATCCCTCCTTCCTTTCCTTCATCCTAAAGAAGATTAAAAGTCAGAGTTAGACTTTAAACTTCTTCTTGGGATAAATAAAAAGTTCTCATAGATCTGAATGCACAACTCATTTATCAGCTGTGGCATCCCGAGTGTGTGTGTGTGTGTGTGTGTGTGTGGCCACATAGCGGGCTACATGTGTGTGTGATCCGTTAAAGGTCACAACACTGTAGAAGCAGTGGTGCGGCTACGTCCCTCCCACTGACCTCCCATCACAACAAACATGAATGTCACTTCTTTGTCTCCATCGTAATATGACATCACCGTCCCCGGGGATGATTTGCTGCGTGTGTGTGTGTGTGTGTGTGTGTGTGTGGTGTGTGTGTGTGTTGCTGGTTTTACTCTGTGTGGGGATAAACAGCAGTCATGTTGTTCCCTGTGCGTTTGCTTTGTCACAGAGAGGAGGAACAGACGACCCGCGGTCCGGACTTCACTGTGAGCGGTGGTGGACGTGGGGTGGTCATGTGATCGTGATGGCACATGAATATTAATGTGAATGCTCCGTATATGATCAGTTATGACCTCATGCTGCGTTAAGCTGGTCAGGTTTTAGAGACAAAGGCTGACGCTGCTCAGCATGAGGCAGCCTGAGGGGATAAATCACAACATAATGATGATGTAATGATCATCGGTTATACTATATATACTGTACGCCATCAGGCCACTGATTCATGTCAAAGCAAAGGTATTTCTATTTACACAGCATCATCCCACTGGTTTGTTTGTGCACGTCTCATATTGACTTTTAAAGGTCCAGTGAGTCAGATTTAGGAGCCTCTGTTTACAGAATATGATAGAACTGGAAGATTATATTCATAACTGTGTTTTCATGAGCAAATATTCACCTAAAAATACGAAGCATTGTGCTTTTGTTACCTCAGAGTGAACACATCATAAATGTTTGTGAAACATTACGAGTGCGGCGCTGACGTGATCTTGATAAATACAATCTGTCTTTCTTTCATATTTTGAATTACATTCATCATATTTGTCAGTGTGGGAGAAACCACACACACACGCACACACACACACACACGCACACACACACTTATGAATCATTTAGTTCTTGAATCTGCTCAGCCTGAATGAATAGAGTGTTTGTGAATATTATTCAGTTATTCAGAGTGATATGTAGTGAAAGCCTGGCATTAATCAAGTCCTCCTAGTGGAGAGTGCGGCACAGAAGCAAAGGATTATGGGTGCGTGGAATGAAAACACAACAAGCCTTCATGTCGAGGTAGTCATGGCGTGTGCACACACAGGTGCCGTTAAAGGGAAGAGACACGTCTTACTAATTGAACGAGGGCGCACAGGAGAGTCAGAGCGTTACATGATTCACCTGAGCGAACCTCGGGGAGCAGGAGAGCAGAGCATGAGAGCAGAGCATGAGAGCAGAGCATGAACGCGTCCTGCTGTTACGCAGATGAATCATCTCAGTCGGGGAGACTCAATGGAGCGGATAAAGTATAAAGGCATCAGGCTGTGGAGCACGGCTTCACTTAGCCCTCCATGCTTATTAGTTCTTAATCTCTGACTTCCTCTCTTCTCCTCACTCTTCTCCCCAGGGAGCTGTCTTCCACTTCTCAAAAACTGCTACCTGATTTCTCTTTCTGCGCTCGCTCACTCAGACTTCTTCTGTTTCCATCGCAGTGCCAGAGAGAGAGCGAGCACTGGAGCAGAATGTCTCTCATCTTCCTGCTCTCTGTCCGCACATGCTCAGATCTGACCTCACATGCCGCGCAGCAGCAATTACACAACAAACACACCTCACAGGAGCGGCCAGAGGAAACTCATTATGACACACACAGGATTCAGAGGTACACACACACACACACACACACAGGTGCAAGACTACGTCTGAAGAGAGGTGATCATTGTTTCAATATTAACAACACATTAAATGTTAAAGGTGTTGATTTTGGTGTTGAACACAGACTCTCATTCATTTCTCGTCATTTTGGTTTTACAGGCCGCAGCTTTGACTCTCAGTACAAATGTGATTTATTTTGAGAAAAGGAAAAGTCAATGATAAAAAGATCTCCATCTCTGTAATTTAACACTTTCCTGCTGGCTTGTTTTGCAGCTCTGCGAGTGCAGTCAGATTTCTTTCATGGAGCTATCTTTACCACAACAGGAGCTTGTTTACTGTGATTAGAGCCTTCGTGCCGCAGGAAACTGATTCGAACAGTGAGCCTTGACTGCACAACACTTACATAATGACACTAACAATATATGATCACACAATAAGGAAGAAAACAAACAGCACACATGAAAAACACAGCTGGTAACCGGCACCGTGCACCACAGCATGTAGCTCTCAGTGTGTGTTTACCATCATAGCAAACAGGAAGGAGCTCACATCACATCACAAACAACTTCCCTGTCTGGAAAACGACTCGCTGAGGAAAAGAAACTGGATTTCTGGATAAAGTCAATCCTGCAGATGGTAAACAACATTTTGCAGATTCAGACGCACCCAAACTGTATAAGTGTGGTGAATCTTTGTGTGTGTTAGTGTGTGTGTTCACTGAAAGGCCGGCGTATGAAGAACGCAGACTGCAGAGCGTCTCCTCACTGACCGCAGAGTGTTTTCAAGTATTAACGAGAAACACTGGGCAGGTTTGTGATATGTGTCGGCCGTGATTATGCTTGATCACAGGGAGCGGACTCTCTCTAAAGTGCCCCCCTGCTGTGCGCTGGTTTTCGTAGCGCGGTTGCCATGGAGATGCTTTTAGTATATCAGGCTGCCTCATTTCGATGTGTGGCTGCATGTGAAATGGCTTTATGTCGGGGAACATTATGTGTTTGAAGTGCTTTTAGCAGGAAATGGCACCTAAATTTAATTTAATAGCACCTGATCAGAACGTAAAGGAAACAAGTGACGAACCTGCAGAGAGTTTTATATAACTGATGATCTGGATTCATTCCAGGCAGAGGGTGAATGTTAAATCTTGTATGAAGCTTCTGGCATTAATGCACAAGTACAAACAGACTGAATGTATACGTGATGAAGATGACACTGGAGAGATATGTTCAGTGCCCACAGAGCAGGCCTAATTGGTTTCTTGCGTAACCAGTTTGGATAACCAGCACTTGAACTGAAACACTGCTCACTCGTGGAGTACAGGCACGTCTGATTTGTTCCCACGAGTACACATGCTTCTTATCGAGCACTGCTGCATCCGAGTGAACACCCATACAAAGAACCTCAAAGCTGCACTGATCAATCTTTCTTTCTTTATCCATCCTCAACGACTGGGCAAACGATTGTGTAACGTGAAAGAGGTAACTGGCTGTGTTCGAGCCGCAGAGTTCGCTCTGCAGAGCGATTTATCATCTTTAAGCACAGTGTTTTTGTTTCCTCTCAGTGTCAGCCTCATTTCCAGCCTCAGCAGGAAGCTCTTTTCAGGCTTCAGCTCTGATAAATCCACCGCGCGTTACCTGCTCAGCACCAAGCAGCAGGAAGATGAAGCTAGCAACAGAGTGGAACATTTAACAGTCAGTGATATTCCTCTGGTTATAAAAACCTGTCAGAGTTCACCACTGACACCAAGTGGCCAAAGAATCAATCTGTCCACCCAAAATATAATTTGAAATATTTTAAGAATACAAAAACACACACACACACACACACACACACAGTCCCATCCCCCTTCACACTATCAAGATGACATTTAATTTGCCGTCACTGTTGGAAGCGAGTCCCCCACAAACATGAAGTCTTCACCATGCGAGGCGTTCTCACGCTTTGTAAATGAATAATAGCGACATGTGAACTTTAAGTTCTGATCAGTAAGCTGAGCGTTGAAGGACAGAGACGATTGGACCGCTCGTGAATTTATGTGTACTTTCACACGGAAAGACATTTCACATGGGATGAACGGTCCAGTCGTCTCACCAGGAGAAGTCACATGCTGCTCTCAACTTGCCAAAAAAGAAAATTGAATTTGTGAATTGAAATGGAGTCTGTGTATCTGGAGGATTTTTGGTTGCCCAGTTCTGGCCGTGCGGGACTCGACTGGCTTCGATCGGGGAACACTGATCCAGGCCCGGGTGACTGATGTTCTAAATATTGGATGAGCTCATCTGTGACCGAAAAGAGGCAGGGGAAACAGCCAAAACTAGAAAGTGGAGCAAATGCTGTCACACAATGTGCAAACACTCACACATCCACCCACACACAAACTACACAGATGCTCTCTTTTCTTGCTCATGCGGCCTCGTGTACAGATACAGATTACGTATGGAGCACATGCACTCATGCACGTACACGATCAGCGGCGGAGGCAGATTATAACATGTGCTTTTGAGTATCACTCTCATCAGAACATGAAAAATTAAAGTCCTGCAGCGGGTCCACGTGCAGCGCCCGTCTGCTCACGTGCAAATTATGATGGAGAGAGAGAGAGAGAGACCTTGATCGGTCACAGAGTTCTGAAGTGCTGAATTAACCTGAGATGAATGACAACACTGATTTGGTGAGATGGTTGCCATGGAGACGGTCTGAGGGAGTATCTGCTGTGTTATATCTACTGACGCATGTGGTGGCTTGTCAGCCGTGTGGGCGGTCAGTGGCGCTGACCTCAGAGGTCAAACGCCGGGCAGATCGAAGTGGAACTCTTCAGGTACACTGTAAGGTAGAAGGTAACTGTGACGTCATCGTCTTGCAGCCTGTTGATATTTCTATGCATGGTTTTAAAGGGTGTGGTTTCCATTTTTTGGCCTGACAAAGATTCAGCTGGGATCAAAATGTTAGTGATCCAAAATGCCTTCTCATCCTGGAAGCACGCTGTTGAATAAATGACATCATTCAGTCGAGACGTTTTTGCTAATACAGCTGAATTTTATGTCACTGTTGTGCAGAAACACAGCGGAGTGACCTGGAGAGGCCTGGAGGACAAAATCACCACAATATCTTTGAATCGTCCGACGCCAGGTTCGACATGAAGGAAGCTCTGAGATGAAAATGTTGCTGCGCTCATTTGAAGGCGACTCGTCTGCAGTCATGAAGCTGAATGATGCTCTGCAGGCTCAGGCTGTACACAGGCCACATCTAGAGTGACTGATCATGTTATCTATCCACGTTATGAAATACGTCCTTCATTCCAGGTGTGCTATGCAGATAAAAGTGAGAAGGTCAGTGAGGAGCCCATGAATCATCTAAAAACAGAAAACATATGTGTGGTTTCAGGTTGCAGCGCCTGGAGCCAGATGCTGAGACGTGAGTGGTGTGTGGTTGGAGGTCATGCAGGAGCCGATGATCAGCTGATCACCTCCATGTTTTTCGCTGAACATGCACGAGGAGCTTCAGCTCTGCTCTGCAGTCCGTTTACTTCTGTCACCATCAAATTGACTTCCTCTCTCTTCCCTCTCACTCCTGTGCTGACACTATTCCCTCTCCTGGTTCACCCTCCTCTCTCTCTCTGCATCAGGAGGCACCTGGGACTCTGAGCCAATCACCCCATTTCTCAGCCAGGCTAGTGCGGCCAGCGATGAATCCCTGTAAATCACGGGCTTAACAGCCTCCTGTGATACTGCAGGGACTGGGAGGGTCTCCACAGCACAGTTCATAGAGAAATATAGATGGATGGACAGAGGGAAAGATTAAGAAAGAGACGATAAATACAGTAAATATGACACAGGTGAGGACACAGAGGAGGAAAGAGGACGAGAACAAAATAAATCAACAATGTGCCGTATTGATTGAATCGGCAAACGCTCTGCAGTCAGTGCAGCTCTCCACTCGTGTGTTGACTCGTCTGTGCTCGAGTCGAGAGATCAGCCTCTCTTGTGCAAACAGACCAAACAGAGCAAAGATGATCACTGGATGTCTAACAAATCAATTTGTCATTAATGCCTCAGCTGAGAGGCTCAAAAGGGAACCAGGAAATGAAATTATCCCCTCAGTACACTCCTAATTACACGGACACGGAAAGTAATAAAAGAAATAATAGCTGGCATGATTTCATCCAGAGAGAAAACTGTTTTATTGTGAGACGTCGAAGGGACGTGTGAGTCAGACGCACTTTCACTTCTGAGATGGTCAGACTGTCAGAGAGCGAGAGAGAGAGAGAGAGAGAGAGAGAGAGAGCGAGAGAGAGAGAGAGAGAGAGAGAGAGCGAGAGAGAGAGAGAGAGCGAGAGAGAGAGAGAGAGAGAGAGAGAGAGAGAGAGAGCGAGAGAGAGAGAGAGAGCGAGAGAGAGAGAGAGAGAGAGAGAGAGAGAGAGAGAGAGAGAGAGAGATGCGATCTGAATCCTTGTTCTCATGGAGATAATAAAAATAAATAAAATAAAGTCTTATATGGCGCCTTGAAAATGAGATGGCTCGTTTAAGGTTTGTCCTTGAGTTTTGAAAGAAGTGTTTCCTGTTTTCTCTGCTGGCACATCTGTGTGGACAAACACACACACACACACACACACACACAGGTTACACAACACACATACCTGCCAGCATTGTCATGTTTGTCTGCTGACTGATGGCTGGGAAGGTGCCAGGAAATGCAGCAATGCACCAACAGAAAACTGCAGCTAACAAATAGATTTTAAAAGAAGGGAACGCACTGAGCATCAACACTCTTTGTAATGTGATACGAATCTGTGAAACATCCAGGTGATTCATTCTTTCAGATAAAATCATAATACATAAATAATGTATAAGATGCCGGTTGTATAAGCACCTACACACAGTGTTTACAGTCCAGCTACAGTATTGTATCTTATTTTTCCTCATGGTTATTTTGATATGTTCTCTGCTGTGTAGTTAGCTTCTGTGGATCATGCTGCACAGATCAGGTCAGTACGTTGTGGTGCAGAAACATCTACTGAAACGAGCTAACCTACTCGCTTCAGCCCGTCCTCTCTTGCAATACCACTTTAGCCTCGAGGGGCGACAGTGAGTAAGATTAGTGTGTAGTCAGTCCAGCAGGAAGTGGACTGAGGACAGAGCTGCTGATGAGCTGACCCCGGCCTCGTCAGGCTGAGGGAGCTGCAGAGGAGAGACCGGCTGGATCCTGCTCTGATCCAGAGTCCATCATCATATATGATTACAGCAATGTTATACATAAAGCTGTATACTGCCAAATACAAATAATAAACACTTGAATTCAGCACAAATGCTAAATAAATGGGCCGTTCTTCTTCTTCAGTCTTTGCCTGTTTGTTTTCACAGTGGGAACTCTCCACAGTGCTGAAGCACCAACACAGACGCCGTACTGTGGGAAAGCACTCGCTCTCCCTCCTATTCTTCTATTTCAGCTGCCTCACAGGACAAAATGCCCATTAAGCTTGCCATGTATTTTGTCAACAACAAACAATCTCTCTGATCAGACACAGCTCCACACTGTGAGACTCACTGGCCCCGAGATCCAGGCCCGGGGACCGAGCGGCGGCACAGAAGAGATCTGAACAGGTGACTGCCGTCACATCTCATCATCCATCACATTAGTCAAGCCCACAACAGGGCGAGCTTGGAGCGTCATGCAAGTAAACCGCTGCAGAGATCTGCATCAGAAATCAGAGCAGCAGCGAGTCAGACTATCAATGGAGACAATCGATGCCAGGATCAGGACGTAAAGCAAAAATAAATGGATAGATGGTCAAACACTGAGTCAGTCAGTCTGATCATCAAATGACAGCCACGTTTAACAACAAAAGCAGGAAGTTACTGATCCACAGAACTGAACAGAATCTGAGGATTACACGAGAAAATGAGATTTCCAAACTGCTCCTAAGCTGCAGCTCGCTGACGTACAGTAATAACCAGGCAGCGCGTCGTTCAACCGGAAGCTGAAGTGCTCTTTAGCGAGACTACGAATCCCTCCCGCCTACATGGCTGCTGTGTTACAGCTAACCGTGTTCACCGCACGGCTGGGCAAACAGAGAGAGAATTTCCCCTCAAGGATCAGAAAAGAATTACATTTCATTACTATTTCAGTGAGTGCATCTCCACGTGGCTTTAAAATCATCACGACTGTCTCTGAGTGCACACGAGAAGCTGCAGGTATTCTCTGCTCGTCTGGTAAGTCACATGCAACAAACTGAGTCTAATCTGATCAGTGCTGCAGCCACAAATTATTCTTTCTCCAAATTATTCAAATTATAACGAGCCTGTCATACGAATCTGACGTCCTGCTTCTGATCTGCAGTGTGTAACAGATGCCGTCTGCAGGAAAACACAGAAATACTCTGCAGTCCATGAGAAACATCGATTCTCAATGAGCTTTAAATGGAGATGTTCAATAAAGCTCAGCAGTTTCGAGTGGCAGATGCAAAGTGGTGAACTGCTCTGTTGTACAAGCTCGTCAATTCATTGATAGAGTCTTTGTGTCGCATCAAGCCATTAAAGCATCAAAATGGAGCGCGTGATTGTGTTTGTGTGTGTTTATCTGATCTGCCTCTCTAACCTCGGGACGTTCCAGCTTGAATTCACCTCAATCACAACATTTAGAAGCTCATCTGAGCAGAGGTGGAGGAGGACAAGCAGGAGTCTGTTCATTCCCTTCAACTAAAATACTTTTTTATGCCATCAGAGGCGATTATTCTGCAGAATTCTTGCATGCACACACACACACACACACACACACACACACACACACACACACACAAAGAGGATCTCTCAGAGAGTGCAGAAGCTATTAGCAATCAGAGGCATGTCTGCAGCAGTCTCACTTAAGACACTCCGGGCCTTTCAATGCGGGAATGATTATGTTCTGAACAAGCCGTTCTCCAGAAACAGAAAACACAGCAGAAAAAAAGATCCTGCTGCCGAATATTCACAACTGAAGACCAGCACGCTCCTTTCATCTCCTCACATCAGCGTGTGTGTCGCGGAGAGGCCGTTCCTAACAGGAAGTTTTGAGGAGCAGATCAGAGGAGAAAGCTTTTAGAGGATGTTCAATCACTGCGAATGGCACCAATCCAATTTACAGCCATCTTGCCAACAATCACGTCATTTATTCTGCAAGCGTCAAAACATCAGCGGGGATTGTACATATTTAGAAATGATGCAAGTTATTTCCTTTCTTCCTTTACGTAATTCGAAACTCAAACCAACAACATCCCCACGTCCAGCTATGTCACATCCCTCCTCTCCCCCCATGTTTACCTGCTCCTCAAGCTGCTTCCTGTCGTCCAGCACCTGGACCTGCAACGCCCTGGACAGAGGGACGTCCACTCACACTATGTCCAGCTTCCTCGTCTGTTTTGTGTCCGGATAATTAGAGTGTGTCTCTGCCTGCGCAGCCAGGAGCCCACTGAGAAATGTGAACCTGGAGCTCAGGAAGTCAGCCAGCGCTGCCAGTAAAATCACCCCCTCCACCGCCACTGATACCAGGCCCTGCCCTCGCCGGGCTGTGATGTCATCCATATACCCTACGCAGCGGTCATCACTGATCAAGTTATTGGGCAGCACCTTCCTTCCAGTCTCCACTCTCTCACTTCGTCCTTTTTAAATCAGTTCTGCTTTCATTTCTTTTTCTTGCCTCCACGTCAGACACAAACACAAACAAAATATGGACGATACGACCTGGATACAGATCCAGCCAAAATACTGACGGATGTTTTTACAGATTAAATATTCACTGAACGGACTAATACACATACATTAAGAAGGACATTTATTAAATATAACTATGACATGTAGGGCTGCGAGAATTAATGATCTGCCAATTATTTTATCCATATTCATCATTTGGTCTGTAACCATCAGTGGAAGAAGACTGAGCAAATATTAACATTTGAAAAACAAACTGGGCATTTTTCCTTAAAAACTGATTCATGCTGATTAATTTTCAGTCAGTCAAAATAATGAATGAATCAAATAACTGCTCCAGCTCTATACTATAGGTGTGTAGCTGACAGTATAACGCAAACAGAGTACAGAGTACTTTTCAGTCTGCACTGGATATACACACTTCAGAAATTCACTGATGCCCATTAGAGTTCTGCAAGAGTAGCCTAACATGTTGCTGGTTATAACACATGGAGTTTATCCTCTACTGGACGGGAAACTTAATATACCACCGCTGTGTGCAGCCAACATTGTTTGAGTCCTAAAGTATCCAAAGATACCAAATACATAATTTTATATTATTATCTGTCAGAATTCTGGTGAAATGTGAAGAATAGTTACTGAAAACTGTGCGTGGAAGCAGAATTTCAAATCTTAAAGCTACTTCAAGAGGAGAAGACAAAACAACACTGACGTTTTCAACCAGTCTGTTCATGAGCAGGCACACACACGACATCAGCAGCAACGCACAACAAGCTGATCTGGTCAGCAGGTAAGTTCCCCTGCATGTTTGGTAAAATATCTGGTCGAGTGTGTGTGTGTGTGTGTTCATGTTGTGTCAGAGTCAGAGAGTTTAAATGAAAGCTCTAAGAAGCTCACACTGCTTCCCAAATGTGTCCACAGACTGAATCTCTACAGTGACGGTCCATTGAAAGGCCACAGTTACACGACTAAGACAGAAATACTAGAATTTTCCTCTGAGTGAATTCAGCTCCATGACAACAGCTGACGGGATTGTTTTTATGAGCAGAGCGTGTAGGTGTGTGTCCACCGGAACACCAGCACCAAAGACGAATGAAAACATCTACACAAGATAATCACAGCTGGAACACAGCTGGACCTTTGTCCTGTCAAAGACCAACCGGGATCTAAAGGAGGTCCGCTTAAATAAATGTGTGGTTCAGAGTCAGAGAGCAGAGAAGACTGACTGTAGCAGAAGAGAGCTGGAAGACAGAAGAAGAAGCTTTCTTCTCTCTTTGGTCATCTGGCACAAATGAAGCTGCAGCAGAGTCTAAAACGCCGGCGTGGGAGATTTATGAAATTCAATGAATGTGTATTGAAAAGGGCAGGAGGGCATTATGAAACAGCAGCTATTGCAAGAAAGGGAGCACTTGAGCGTATTTGAAGGACATGAAGTGGAAGGCAGGCGTGTGTTTTTCTTTGTCCTCCTCCATGTCCACAGAAGTCTTCAAAACGCTTCGGCGCTGTTGGAGTAAATCCATTTTTATTGACTGCCGGGAAGAAAAAAAGCCAAAGGCTGCTGCACCTTGTGGTTGCCATAGAAACCACCTGAATGACAGGCCGGTAGCTGCTCATGCTGCATAATAATAATTTTAAAAAACAGTTTGAGATTATTCCACCAAGGAGGAGAGAAAACAATGAGGAGATCTGCCTCATTCATCATCTCACGTAATCCTCTTCTTTTCCAGCACTAATTGGATAACAGCAGCTACCAGCCTCCTGCTCCAATTAGAGGAAGCCTCCTCTCCCTCACCTCTCACCTTTATACGCACTGCACCTTTAAACTGCTCAGCTGACCTGAACCTCTGACCCGAGCCGAGGAGAACAAATGTTACAGCTTCATGTGTGTCAACTTTAAAAATAGACTGTTGCCATGATTTTATTTCTCACCCAGAATCTCAACACACACACACACACACACACACACACACAAACACACAAACACACACACACAGCAGTTGCAGATGAGGGAGATTACATCATTCCTACATGGTGAAGCCATGCACGCTGTGATAGAATAATGTGCACAGTAACACTGTGGCATGTTTGCAGCGGAATGTCGGCTCACCTGAGCTGAAATGGGAGCTGAGGGCAAAGCCAGGGCTGAAAACGACCGAAGACATCGTCGCCAGGAGCACTAACATCTTCAGAACCGGCGCTGCAGAACCGAAATGTAAAAACTACAAAACAAAAAAAAAAGCTGCAGGGTCTGAGAGCAACAATCTAGGCAACACTATTTCTTGAACACAGCTTCATTTCTCCTTTCCGAACCGGCCCCTGGTCTCTCAGCGCCCCCCTCCATTCCTCCGCGTACCGGTGTGACTGAGACAGACACGCACTCCTCCACCTCGAGCCGAGGCCGGTTTGTCTGTTTGCTTCCTAAACTCCTAAATCTAGTCTGTGGCTGCAGATGAAGAGGAGGAGGAGGAGGAGGAGGAGGAAGTCCTGTGTTAACAGCAGTCAAGTTGATCCAGATTTGAACGTCTCCTCTCTGGCTGCAGGGAATAGCGCACAGCTTCACGCGGCACCTGGATGCGGTCACATCATCATCATCATCATCATCACCATCTGAGATCGAACCGGATCGGGCACGTGACACCTCTGGACCTGATCAAACGTCTGTCTGCCTGTCAGAGCCGCGGGCTGCTGTCCGAGGTGCTGACAGCCACAGCGCCATCTTGCTCGGTAACGCTCCCAAATAGAATTTATGGAGCGGCTTTTTTTGCGCTCTGTCTGCAAGAGGGGAGGGGGAGGAGGAGGGAGGAGGGAGGAGGAGGGAGGAGGAGGAGGGAGGAGGGCGCTGAGAGAGGCTGTGGATAGGCTACTGTGCTGCCTGAGCACGTTCAGATGGCTGAGCTGTACAGTACAGCAGCGGATGGTGGAGGAAGAATCTATTCCTGCAGCTAAAAACACATTTTTGATTCTTTACGTTCAGCTTGCGCATCTTCACCTGCAGAGCAAACATGTCATGACTTCACTGTGTGTGTGCTTCATGCAGAGGTTCCTTCAGCTCCCTCAGTTAGATAAGAAGAGCTATAAAAAATGAACAGACTGTGATGTAACGCCGGGGGAAAGGCACACAGCAGGACTTGGCTCTCTGGACGATCCCCTCCTCTAATCCTACTGTTCATACATGCTGGATGATGCCCCCTCCCCCACCCTGCAACATTTTCATCCTCTCCCAATCCCCCCTCCTCCCCTGCCTCCCTCAGCCCAGCTCTTCCCATCAGATTGGATTCCTGGCAACAGAGGGAGTCAACTTTTCTTTGTGCATCACACACGCGCTTACTATGATTGTAATTCTTCACCCACGCAGACAGAAATGTCACAAGCTGAGCCGCCCCAAAAAAATGTGATGTGTCGAAGCAGAAATCCAGTCTGTGTCAGGCTCTGCACCTTCGTGCACACGGACCAATAATGATATAATGTATCATTAATAATTAATAGACATATACAGATTTTCTATGTGAAAAACTGTTCAAACCAACATCACATACAGAGCTGCTGTTAGCTCATGGTAGCTCAGTTTGTTAGCCAGGCTGCCCGGATTGTGAGCTCAGAGCACCGGGGGAGTGTTAGTGTTTGTACCACGGGCGTTTTGGACCACTGAGAAGAAGAAGAGCAGGAGGAGGAGGAGGAGGAGGAGGAGGAGGAGGAGGAGGAGGAGGAGGAGGTTTACAGGCCCAGGGCACTGGGGGATGCTGATGAGGAGCCGAGTTAGGCAAGTGGGCAATGTAACTGAGCTCAGCAGCCTCAGTGGACATAATGGCAGAGCTCTGAAGAGAAAAGGAGAGAGTGAGCGAGCAAGAAGTGGCCAGACAAGATCAACATTTTGCCTTAAAAGAGGAAAAAGGAGCAACAACAACACGTCTCATAGCGAGCCTGTTATGACTTCTGACATTCAGTGATGAAAAGGTATCACCATCTCTCATTGAAGCAGCGCAGCAGTACCTCGATGTAAAAGTAATCCACAGTTCATACTCTGTACTACATAAAGCGTAACTTCATTTTCCCATGCTGACTCTGCTCGACCGATGGGAACAAGAAATCTTGAAAGCGGTCCAGTAGTGAGTGAGGACGCAGCAGCTGGCAGGAGTGGAACCGGGCTGTAATCCTTTGGGGGAACTGCACGGCGCCAACGTACAGTTTGTCCACCAAAAGTGTTTGTTTTTGTCACCGACAGTCTCAGATTGTTATTAGAAGAGTCTGATGACAATCTGGAAGCCACCCAGCAGAGATAGATGTTTCGTGAGAGTACAATCCCTTCTGTTTAACAAGACACAGCCGTTTGTGTTCAAAGCCACCGGACACCGCAGCACAGTTACACAAATAAACAGGCCAGGACAGAAAAGGTCCCTGCTGGACAAACGGGTGTCTGCAGGACACCTACCTTCATCCCTCCACCACATCAGAGCGTGATCCAGCTTTACGTCCAGTCCTGGTCCCGGTCACATCCATCCAGCTCTTCATCTGAGTGCTCAGCTTTCAGTCTCTGCAGTCACAAACATAATAAAACTGTTTCATCAGAGCTGAGACATTCATGCATCTTTGACTGTGAAGGGTTCAGTGACACCAAATAATGTAGATGGTGACAAAAATCTTATGTCATCCCTGCAGCAGCCTCAGTGTGTACAGCCTGTACAAAGACTTATTAAATATAAAACATAAATACATGTACACAGAACATCAGATTCATACACACATGAAGCTTCACGCGCTGTTTGCAGAGCGTTCTGTATGTGTCTGAAGAACGGGTTGAAGGTGGTGCCTGGGGTCAGCCACTGTGCTGCGTGTGCATGTGATAGCTTTGCTGTTGAGGTTGGTGGAGACCAATTATTCTGAAGGCATTGTGTGTGATGTGTGGAAGGAGTGGATGTGATGAAGAAACAGGGAACACAATTCAAACAGAAGGTCTCGCTTCATTTGTTGTGATGACAGCGGTTGTGAACACGGTCTCCTCTCTGTGCTGAGCTGGGTTAAGCTCTGCTTTTATGAAGGTCTTAGCAGGGTTCCTCTTCATTTGTCACCTGTCTGGACTGAACTATTAACCTTAGGTCCACACGCTGACTGAAACATATCTGCAGCAGGCGGAGCAGAGACAGAGGACTGAAGCATTAGTAACCATGACAGGATTTAGATCTGTAACCTGATTGCCCTTTTGTGCGTTACTGAATGTGACATTTCTCACACACTGGTGAGAGCGGAGGAATGAGAGGAGAGGGTGATGTATGTCTTCTCATCTCATCTCTGTCTTTGACTTCATTTCAGCTTTCTAATGGAGTCACACACTCAGAGAAGAGGAAGATGAAGAAGACACAGTTCATGTTTGAGTTCCTATTTCTGGACAGCTGATTTCTCTGACAGGAATATTCCTTCCTAAATTTTTTCACTCCTCCACCTCCTCCTCCTCCTCCTCACCCTCTTGTTTCTCTGTCTCGTCACGTCATATTCGACTCTGATACATTGTGTTGCACGTCTGCTGTTTCCCTGGAAACAGCAAAGAAAGGATAAGATGGATTTCTGGGGTGAGACGGCAGCAGAGGCGATCGTGTTCTCCACTCAGTCATCTTACATCAAATCTTATGATCATTATGTTAACTGGAGATTATTACTGTGCTTTCATGTCTGTCGGTTAATTCAGCTCATGCACAAAGGTAATTACACCTGCCCCCACACAGAGCAGATGAGATCATGCTGGGTGTTTTCTGCATATCAGTCCTTTTTGTGTCGAGGAAAGCAGAAGTGGAATTACACTGGAGGAATGTAAACATCCACCCAGACACCCCGTGCAGCTCCATCCTCACCCCGCATTTTAGAGCCGTCTCTGGGGGAGATGAGGGGAGAGCAGGGGCCCGACAGCGGGCTTCAGGCCCAGTTTTAACAGCTCCCTGCGGGGTTTTGGTCACTCTGCGCCCGGGCAGCTGCACATGCCGACTTACTCATCTCTGGTTTCACTGTGGAGACTGTGAAGAAGAAAGAAAAGGCAGCAGTCTCTGGTCTCAGCCTGGATTTACGCCACCAAGCTTGTAATTCTAAAATGTTGATGTCAGTTTAAAAAAATGGCTTTTATTCTGTTGACTGGGAGCCTTTTTACAATTGCTTGGCTTTGCTGTCAGAGCAGTGCTGGACACATTGAAAATTGCTTTGTGGTAAATCTGAAAACAATGCCGCGTTTAACGGCTCCCAAGAAGCTGACACGAGAGACACTTTGAAAGGCTTAAAGCGCTTACTGCTGAGGTTCTGTCAGCGGAGAGACTGTGTCGCTTAATCCATTAAAGAGCGGTCAAAAACGCCAAGCTTGAATTAATCACATTATATTATAATGCTGTATGAGTCTAAGCATCTTTATTGCAGCGGTTGACCTCTGACCTCTGAAGCAGGATGGGTCATGAGGCCTCGTCATAACGTGGACATGTACAGCTGTGAGCGGTGATTTTTTTTTATTTTGGGGACGTCTGATGAGCTGAATGAAAACAGATTTTTACAGACAGAAGGTGAGAGAATAAAAAACAAGACAAATAAATAGAAAATGTTTTTTTTTCAAATGTAATTTTGAATCATTTAGAGTGCTGATGGTAAAAACACAATAAATCATAAGACGGCTAAAACAAATGAGAAATATAGAGATGTCATTTTTAGGAGACATGATGTGTGAGTCTTTGCTGTATATAATGACATGCGGGTGAATTAGGTGTCTGTTTTTGTGATTAAAAAAAGTTAATACAGTGTGTGTTTGCATTCATCACATTTAAAGTGTGTGCATACAAAGAGATGAAGTCACAGACGTACAGAAACAGACCCTGCAGTCTGATGTCAGGCTGCAGGGTCTGTTTCTAACATCTCAGTCCTGTCAGTCATTCTAACATCAGGCTGCTCATGTTGTTTAATTGTCAGCTGATTGGAAAAACTACAAGCTAAGAGGCTCGCTGGCTGTTTGTGGTATCTGAGTGTGTGCTCCTCACCTTGCAGGCAGCCATTAGCATTAGCATTAGCATCCATTCATTCTGTCCTCCTGCACTGTGAAATGAAAACTCCTGGAAAACTGTCACTTCCTGGAAGTTTGAAAAATGGTGGCCGCATCCTGCCCTGATTGGTCTGTAGTGATCCCGCCTTTCTGCCAGTCCCGTCCAATCAAACGGCCTTCCTCTCTTAAACTGACAGTCTGATGGTTTTGCTCCAACATCCTGTTTCAGCAGGAAGTAAGAAAATAAAGGTGAGCTTTTTATTGTACCTTTATTAAAACTAACACTGACACAGACAGTGTTTAAAAGACTAAACGCTCTGCTAACAAGACTGATCTTCATATTACATTCATGGAATTATCACTGTTAATATTTAATCTGATATTTAATATTTGCCGCCCCGGGGACACAAAATGAATTAGCTGAAAGCACACACACACACACACACACACACACACACACACACACACACACACACACACACACACACACACAGCAGAGGTGGTTAAAGGGCAAATGAATCAAATTTGTTCCCAGTTATGCAAATGAGTTTTTTATGAGCCCGGACTGTGAGAGTTCTGTCTGAGATTTGAGGTCTGGCTCCTCCAGAAAACAGTTGAGGTGACTTGAGTTTTGTTGCACTGAAACAAGGACACGGTGTTCCTTTACACAGAACACTCTGTCAACAGTTTGCAGAGGGACTGCTCTCCTGGAGAAAGTGTGAATTATGAATTTTGGGGGATGAAGTGACAATTTGAAGGAGCTAACGCATGCACAGACACCGCACAGTGTGATCCTTCACATGACTTATTCATTTCATAGCATAGCAATCTTTTTTGGATGTACTAAGATAAGTGCACTGGTTTCCAACCCGTGGAGCGAGACCCACACCAGTGGTCATCAAAGCTTCACAGGGGGAGCTAATGAACCCTGCCTCAACAGTTTAACAGTGTGTGGAGGGAAAATCCCTGAAGGCCTCCAGATCTCAGGTTTTAAACTCTGAATTTTACAATCACAGAGATTTTCTTCCTCAGCCACAGGAGCATTAGTGAGGTCCAACACGGACGATGGGTGTTAAGCTTCTGGCTCGCAGTTCCTCCCAAAGGTGTCGGACGAGGTCGAGGTCAGAGCTCTGCGTAGCCACACGAGGATGCTCTCATGTTGAAACAGAGAAGAGACAAACACACACTGCTGCCAAAAAGCTGCAAGCACGCACTAAAATATAATTTTACGGTGCATTCACGTCCTTCACTGAAACTAAAATGAGCTCCAGACACAAAGACACAATGTTTGTGTCCACATACTTCTGTAAATACAAAACTAACCCCACAAATATTTAATGCAACATATCTCACAAACATTAACAGCTACAACAAATATCACACATCCAGTCATCCACATCGAATTCTGTTTGTGCAAAGCATGGATGAAAGATCAGCAGCACCTGTTTCACCTGGAACACGCTGACATCCGTGGATCGTCCACAGCGACGAGAACGCAGAGAATGAAAGATATGAAAGATACGTTACTGTAAAATGTTACAAACACACCAAATAAAACCCAAACTATATTTGTTTACACCTGATCCGACCCTTTTACCTGTTCAGTGTATCTGCTCTGCTGCAGAGTCTATTGAATATACATCATTTGAAATATGCTTTAAACTCTACTGCAGCTCTGAATTTAATTTCTGTGAAAGCAGCCTGTAACTGTCTGTGGGGCAGATCCAGCTGAGACAAGCTCGGGCAGCTCGGCCGGGTTGGAATTCAGATTTCAGATATTCTGGATCAACAAACAGCATGAATCAAACTCAGAGCACCTGAGGCTTCAGCGCGGCCGTGGACGTCTCGTCTGTAAATTTGCAGATGAAATTGTAAAGAAATTCTCCCGAACATCAAACCCAGCTTCACGGGTTGTACTGTACTGTCTGCAGAAGTGTTTCACTGCTCTCATACATTATTTAACACACATGTAGCACACACAATGGAGTTATATAACTGTGTAGTGCAGGCTTTCTCTGCAGAGCTGCATGTCTCTCTGCCCTGTAGCTCTTGTTTGTGAGTGTGTGGCAAACAGGGAGCAAACTCGACTACCTGCCTGTCGTGGTGCTGGCACTGAAATGATTCATCACTGTGATTTCTGATCAAAGTGGTGACGCCGTGTGTGGAATAGACATGGAACAGCTGAGCTCCTCAGCCTCCGCCTCCTCACCTTTGAAGAGAAGTTACGATGTCAGATAGAAGAACCGTCTCTGACGTCAGGCAGCGCTCTGCATCTTAAACATTTCTGAGCTGCCCAGTGTGTGCGAGGCTGGTGATCAAAAGGAGTGAAAGAAAGCTTCAAGTTTAAATGTTTCACTGGAGAGAGGCCAGACACTCAACATGAGATTATTAAATGTAAAAGTTCATGAGAGAAAAGTCACAGGATGTTGTTGAATCAGTCAGAAGAAGTTCTGCGTGGTTAACCTGTAACTCTGCTGGACATCACATGCTCTGGTGTTCTCTGGTCACACGAGCGGATCACTGACTATCCCAGCGTACCCTGGTGTCGCATCAGCCAGACCAACTCATATAAACTAAGCACGTCTGTGACCCGGCGGCTATGTGCCGGAGTAGCAGACTAATCAAGTGGACACGACGTACATAAAGTACCAAGAGTCCTTTCCCTACAGAGCCATGACTTAAAACAATCATCATTTTATATATAGAGCAATATAAATATAGAGTAGATGGATGGGCAGACTCTGATTGGGCTATTTAATGTCAGTAAATTTGTCTCTGACTTTGTGCTGGACTCTCTGAGGCTCTGGGCAGAGTACAGTGTGGCTGGCTCAGGCTCAGGCTTTAGTCTCCTACAAAGCTTTGAGCCATTTACTTGACAGCTAACCTTGAGAGAGGAAGCCAAAGCTCTTTATTGAAATGACGATGGCTGGCAAGAGGAAGAACTCAGTGAAAATACTGCACATTACGTGTCTCCTTGCCTCAAATGTATATAAAAATAACAGCTACTGGTAAAGTGGCTGTTAAGCTGCTGCACTGTAGCTATCAACGGTTATTTATGAAATCTCGCAGCACTAATGGATCCAGGAATGACTCGTGTAACTTGCACAACAGTTTCCACTGCAGAAATATCGCTGCTAAACTTTTCAAGCTCCATGCCAAGGCCACCCCGCTTAAGGGTGGCTGTCCTCCAGTTCAACCCCATCAAGAGGCATAATGTGGGGTCTTGTCCCAGTACATCTGGAGAGATGGGTCCTGTCTGCAGCAGTAAGAGCCAAAGCTTTAATGGAGAATGGCTCCACCGGGGAGAGCAAGACAGGTGCAAGGCCACTGGTGGCTACATCCTTCCCGTATATAAGAGCTGGAAAGAGGGGGAGGGTCAGCTGTACCAGGAAACCTTGAATCGGGTGAGTAGCACTGGACAGGATGTGTTGAAAGGGGAAAATGGTGACTGGTCTGTAACTGGTAATGATTTCCAATATTTTCAGAGATCCTTCACTTGATGTTCGACTCATTTTGCTGCCATGGTGCTAATTTGTCAAAAGCTGTAAACAGGCAGTGGTTTGACGTCTCCCCTTTTCTCTTTGAGAGCAGAGCGATCTTGTTTGATCCGTGGTCTGTCTTTCTAACCTCCGGTCAGCGAGAGAAAGCACACATTCATCTAGATAAGAGAGTTCTTGAAGTGCAAATGATGGTGTGAAGTTGTGGGGGGGCGAGCAGGCGAGAGGAGGAATGATGAAACAGCTCGCGGAGATGCAGCAATACTCTGCTTTATGTTTTCACCGTCTGCTGCAGTCTGCACCAAACCAACTCACTACATACATGCTAATGCTAACCTGATACTCCCCTGAGGTCAGCACTGACAGATATCATTAAGAGAGGGGACCGAAATATCCGTGACCGACCCCAGCATGAGTAACCCAGCTATGACTAATCATTTAACCGAGTCATTGAGGTTGTATTGATTTGGAGCGAGGTAATGTTTGGTGATGATTAATAAGCCTGAGAGTCTGCCAAGAGATGAAAACAGAAGAGGAGACACCTATCAGAGATTCAGTCAAAAGAAACTGGTAATAAATGTCAGTCACTGCCTGCTGATCACTGTAAGGAGCTTTAAGTTTGACTGAGAGCTCCTGATGTGATCGCAGCCTCGAACCCTCGACTCAGATCAGGAAGAAGGATGATAAAGAAGGAGTGAAGGAGGGAAACAAAGGAAACAGACATCAGAAAAGGAAACCAGAATGGGAAAAATTAAAGGTGTAGTTCAACATTCGGGGATCGACACAGCTGAGGCAGTTGCCAGGCAACCGCTGCTCTTATAAGCCCTCCATAAAACAGTGAATTTTTGTTTATAAAGGCCTTTTACACAACCAGCTGCTGGCTGCAAACACTCCTCTGATCTCCAGCTCTGCACAACATGGACGACTTTCGACCGCAGGTGAAGAAGGTGGCCGTGGCCATGGGCGCGTCACTCACAGAGCAGGACATCGAGCGCATGCCACGGGGGATGAAAACACAGGGTGACTCAGTGTGTGTGTGTGTGTGTGTGTGTGGCCATCATTAATTAAAAGTGACAGGTGATGAATGAAGAGACGCTCACATGTGAGTCATGACGATGATTTCACCGTCTGATGTCATCACCTGTGATTCTCTGCAGGGGCCTTCAACTACAGCCGGTTTCTGGAGTACATGAGGCAGTTCAAGACCTCCGAGGAAAGAGAAGACGCCATCAAGAAGGCCTTCATGAAGCTCGACAAGGACAGCAGCGGCTACATAGAGTGGAACGAGATCAAGTATGAGCCAAACTCTCATTAATAAAACACATCCTGTTTATCTTATTGCAAAAAAGTGTCTCATCTTTCTTCCTGAAGACTGGGAGCAGTGTGTTTGTTGGGGACTATTTTCAGTGGCGTATTAATCCACATCGGCTGGTCTGGTGAGTGTGTGATTAGTATTGGATGACAATGGAGCTCTGCTGGACAGGAAGAAGATGTATTAGATACACACACACTTTGCTGTTGGATCAGTTCATTGTTGGTTTTAATCTTTTCGTGGGATTTTTGGACAGTAAGAAAAATATGGAGTTATGTGTTTTGCTGCCAGCGCTGTCTGCCAGTGGAAACTAAATTTACAATCCTTATTCTTATTTTACTATTATTAACAGCAGTGCTGATTAAGAAGATGAACACACATATCTACAGTCACAAACTCGTGACACACAGTCTAAAATACAAACTTTCTCTGTTCACAGGTACATCCTGTCAACCGTACCCACTGCAGCTCCATCAGCTCCCCTGTCTGACGAGGAGGCGGAGGCCGTGATCCAGGCTGCTGACACCGATGGAGACGGACGCATCGACTACAGAGGCGAGGGCCTGTTTAACACTTTGGTGTACTTTCCTGTAGTCACCACTAAGGGTCAGCAGTTAGTAACTCTTCATGTCTGAGGGATCGTTCAAGCTTTACAAACCTGAACACATTTTTATACACCATAAATAGATTTCTCACAGCTGTGCTATGATAACAATGCAGAGTTTCTGTTGTCACTTTGTCAACGTACTGGATGTTTTGTAGTTTTAATAGTGCATACATCAGAAATACTCACCTCTGGCTCCATGTGTCTCCCTCGCAGAGTTCTCAGACATGGTGAAGATGGAGAAGAAACCCAGGAAGTAGAGGTCATGTGGTCATTCCATGCTCCTGTTGCCACAGTGAAGATGGAGGGGCCGTTTCTCCGCCTCTTCAAGGACTGCTGCTGTCGGTTCATTTGGCAGTGAACAAAAAACACGGTCGGCTAAAATAAATAATACTTTGTCTGCTGAAATGAGTATTATTATTATTATTATTATTACCAAGAAGCCACACTGGTCTGAAACTTCAAACTTCAGGAATCAGTCTTTCACACGTCTGTGCTCGTTTGCCACTGGACATCGTGACCAAGTTTTACTGATGCTTTATAATTTGCTTGTGAGTTTCCTGGACAGAGTGATGTGATTGGTATTAAAGAGAATTGTGAACTGTGTAAATGATCACGTGTGTTTTTCCTTCCCGTTCCCATTCAGTGGCCTCTCAAGTTACATTAAACATCATCCAGAGTTGTTACTATGTAATCTATTACATTCATGATATGACAAGTATACATATTCTGATAATTCATTAATGTACTGTGTATTATTCAGAATACACAGAAGTGCATACACACAGAAGCCGATGAGACGACCTAAGAACCTTTGGCCCTATAATATGGACCACAGACGCTCCCTACTGTGCAATGACCACTCCATAAACAGTGATGGAGTTAAATCTTTCATATGTTTGTACCCTGACCTTGTTGTAGAGAAAACTCCCCAAAACTTATTGAAATAACAACACGGAGACGGCTGCTTAGGAATCCGAACGTAACTTTACTTCACAACCTTTTATAACCATTCTTACATCACTGTTACAGTCAAATCACCAGATCTGGACCCAACCATCCTCTACTTCCTTATAATCAAGTAGTCAGTGTTCTGAGCGTCACACGAACGTAGTGCTGTCTGTGTGTTTCCCATAAGTAAGTAAGTTTCCCTGAGTAAGTCTCCATGCAGATGTACCTGTTGGTGGACACTCTTACCATGTGTGGATTTTCATGTGTTTCTTCAGACTTCCCAGCTCTGAAAATGTTTTCCCACAAACATCACAGCTGTACGGTTTCTCTGCTGCGTGGACTTTCATGTGTCTCGTCAGACTGTTCTGTCTTGAAAATATTTTCCCACATACATCACAACCAAAAGCTTTCTCTCTTTTGTGGATTTCTACATGCGCCTTTAAATGTGACTTCTGTTTAAATCTTTTCTCACAGACATCACAGCTGTATGGTTTCTCTCCTGTGTGGACTCTCATGTGTCTCTTCAGATTTCCCTGCACTATAAATCTTTTCCCACAGACATCACAGCCGAATGGTCTCTCCCCCGTGTGGACTCTCATGTGTTTCTTCAGATTTCCCTGCACTCTAAATCTTTTCCCACAGACATCACAGCCGAATGGTTTCTCTCCTGTGTGGACTCTCATGTGTCTCTTCAGAGTTGTCTGGTCTGAAAGGCTTTTCCCACAGACATCACAGCCATATTGTTTCCTTTCTCTGGGGACTCTCATGGGTCTATTCAGACGTCTCCATTCTCTAAATTCTTTCCCAGAGACAGCCCAGCCGAGTGTTTTCTGTTCAGCGTGGACTCTCACCTGTGAATCTACCTCTTTCTTCACTGTATAACATTGCTGATTAACTAAAGAGGACGTTTTCCTGAAATGACACATCATGTGTGCCTCAAGAGACTGCCTGTAATCGTCAGTATTTGGTTGGGAATGATGATCTGGGTCCAGGTTCCTGGCAGGTTCTGGTCCTCCACAGTCCTCTGCGTCACTTTCAGTTTTTACTTCCATAGCTGAGCTGCTAGCTCGAGGCTCTGCGTCTCTTTTGTCTTCAGTTTGGCTTTGATGAAGCGGTGACAGCTGAGGTTTCTCTTCATCATCTTCACTCTTCACAGAGGCCACAGTGAAAGGGAACCTGTTGATGTCCTCCAGCACACTGAGCTTCTCCCCCTGCTGACTGATCCAGAGTTCCTCCTGTTCGTCTTTTACATGCAGGGGCTCTGGCTCCTCCTGGTCCACCTCTTCTTTCACCTCTTCTTTAACTATCAACACCTGCTGGACATCTGCAGGAATATCTGAAACACAGTACAAAACTAATTATTGTACTCAATCATTTCCAAATTTCAGGGTGAGTTCCCTGATCCCCGATCCTGCAGAGCACAAGGTTAGTTCTGGGTTAAGGCTGTGTTTCCAGGGTTACCACCTTTGTTCCCTTCTTACAGGGGAACAACAGCATGCTAACATCTGCTGCTAAGCTGCTCCGGAGAGGAGGAAGATGAACGTGCACGAAGGCACGACCTGCTGATCAGTCAGCTCTCTTGGAAAATGGCATCAGCACGGAGCTCCATACGCTGTTATCTGAGAGATACATTACTGCTGGAGGAAGTGACTTTCTGACACTGGCAGGAAACATTTCAAAATAAAAGACACACTAGAGGGCTTTTAATTTGAAACACATACAGGAAGTACAACAGGTGGTGGCACGTTGAGTCCAAAGTTACACAGTGAGACAGATCACCGGCTGCAATGAATGGAAACACTCACCAGGACCAGGCCCGACTGTCTGCATGGCTGCTGGAGGTGAGGAGGACACCGAACCGAGCCCTGCGGGTCTGGCACCGGGCCAAGTCCATTTCCATCGAGGCATCTCCGAGCCTCCTCCTCACAGAGACACAAATAAACTACAGTTCACCGACCCGTCTGTAGTTTCTGTCAGAGTCCTCTTCACACACGCTGTCTTCTTCTTCTGGAACTATCTACACACACACACGGACCAGCGTTCGGCTCGGTTCTGTTAAAGTTTCTCGGATGAATTGAACGAGCCGCTTCCCGCTGCAAACAAATGAGCAGGGTGCGCGCGCATGCGCAGCATAGACTTCGGGGTGTACCGCGAACTTCCGGTTCATCCTTCCGACAACTTGAATGGACTTTATTATTTATTTATTTATTTATTAATTATTGAATCGCGCGCCCCGAACAGACCATCTTATGACAGGAAATGAGTCATTTAACACAACACAAACTTTATGCTATTTTCAGTGGCGTATTAATCCACATCAGGTGGTCTGGTGAGTGTGTGCTCTGCAGGTAGATGTATTAGATACACACACACACTTTGCTGTTGGGTCAGTTCATTTCAGTCTTTTCATGGGATTTTTGGACAGTAAGAAAAATATGGAGTTATGTGTTTTGCTGCCAGTGGAAACTAAATTTACTCCTTTAATCCTCATATATTATAAGATAACAACAAATACAACATACAACACAAGAATAAAACACATTTTAAATTAAAAAATCTTTTTAAAGATTTAATAAGATTTGGTTCTTTCTTTTTTCAAATATAAACTTTTCACAAAAACAGATTCACACACAAACACTGCAACATCCAAATGATTGTAAAGAGGCAATTTGCATATTTATAAAAAACACTTATTGCACTTCGATACAATAAAAACTGAATCCAAGATATCAAAGAACAAGAAAGGAATGAATCATAAATAAGTGAATTTATAGTTTGTGAATAACTGAACGGAGGACTATAGTAGATAATGATAAGATTCTATATTAATGAATCATCAGGTAATGACACTTCATAAATATCTGTGTATCCACATACTTCTTTCATGCTGTTCCTCAACAAACTGCTGAGCAGCAATAAAGTAATAACTAAATAATTATTTACTCTTTGTGGCCTCTCAAGTTACATTAAACATCATCCAGAGTTGTTACTATGTAATCTATTACATTCATGATATGACAAGTATACATATTCTGATAATTCATTAATGTACTGTGTATTATTCAGAATACACAGAAGTGCATACACACAGAAGCCGCTGAGACGACCTAAGAACCTTTGGCCCTATAATATGGACCACAGACGCTCCCTACTGTGCAATGACCACTCCATAAACAGTGATGGAGTTAAATCTTTCATATGTTTGTACCCTGACCTTGTTGTGGAGAAAACTCCCCAAAACTTATTGAAATAACAACACGGAGACGGCTGCTTAGGAATCCGAACGTAACTTTACTTCACAACCTTTTATAACCATTCTTACATCACTGTTACAGTCAAATCACCAGATCTGGACCCAACCATCCTCTACTTCCTTATAATCAAGTAGTCAGTGTTCTGAGCGTCACGCGAACGTACTGCTGTCTGTGTGTTTCCCATAAGTAAGTAAGTTTCCCTGAGTAAGTCTCCATGCAGATGTACCTGTTGGTGGACACTCTTACCATGTGTGGATTTTCATGTGTTTCTTCAGACTTCGCAGCTCTGAAAATGTTTTCCCACAAACATCACAGCTGTACGGTTTCTCTGCTGTGTGGAATTTCATGTGTCTCGTCAGACTGTTCTGTCTTGAAAATATTTTCCCACATACATCACAACCAAAAGCTTTCTCTCCTGTGTGGATTTCTACATGCACCTTTAAATGTGACTTCTGTTTAAATCTTTTCCCACAGACATCACAGCCGAATTGTCTCTCCCCCGTGTGGACACTCATGTGTACCTGCAGATTTCCCTGCACTCTAAATCTTTTCCCACAGACATCACAGCTGTACGGTTTCTCTCCTGTGTGGACTCTCATGTGTGTCTTCATAGCTGTCGGGCCTGAAAGGCTTTTCCCACAGACATCACAGCCATATTGTTTCCTTTCTCTGGGGACTCTCATGGGTCTATTCAGACGTCTCCATTCTCTAAATTCTTTCCCAGAGACAGCCCAGCCGAGTGTTTTCTGTTCAGCGTGGACTCTCACCTGTGAATCTACCTCTTTCTTCACTGTATAACATTGCTGATTAACTAAAGAGGACGTTTTCCTGAAATGACACATCATGTGTGCCTCAAGAGACTGCCTGTAATCGTCAGTATTTGGTTGGGAATGATGATCTGGGTCCAGGTTCCTGGCAGGTTCTGGTCCTCCACAGTCCTCTGCATCACTTTCAGTTTTTACTTCCATAGCTGAGCTGCTAGCTCGAGGCTCTGCGTCTCTTTTGTCTTCAGTTTGGCTTTGATGAAGCGGTGACAGCTGAGGTTTCTCTTCATCATCTTCACTCTTCACAGAGGCCACAGTGAAAGGGAACCTGTTGATGTCCTCCAGCACACTGAGCTTCTCCCCCTGCTGACTGATCCAGAGTTCCTCCTGTTCGTCTTTTACATGCAGGGGCTCTGGCTCCTCCTGGTCCACCTCTTCTTTCACCTCTTCTTTCACCTCTTCTTTCACCTCTTCTTTAACTATCAACACCTGCTGGGCATCTGCAGGAATATCTGAAACACAGTACAAAACTAATTATTGTACTCAATCATTTCCAAATTTCAGGGTGAGTTCCCTGATCCCCGATCCTGCAGAGCACAAGGTTAGTTCTGGGTTAAGGCTGTGTTTCCAGGGTTACCACCTTTGTTCCCTTCTTACAGGGGAACAACAGCATGCTAACATCTGCTGCTAAGCTGCTCCGGAGAGGAGGAAGATGAACGTGCACAAAGGCACGACCTGCTGATCAGTCAGCTCTCTTGGAAAATGGCATCAGCACGGAGCTCCATACGCTGTTATCTGAGAGATACATTACTGCTGGAGGAAGTGACTTTCTGACACTGGCAGGAAACATTTCAAAATAAAAGACACACTAGAGGGCTTTTAATTTGAAACACATACAGGAAGTACAACAGGTGGTGGCACGTTGAGTCCAAAGTTACACAGTGAGACAGATCACCAGCTGCAATGAATGGAAACACTCACCAGGACCAGGCCCGACTGTCTGCATGGCTGCTGGAGGTGAGGAGGACACCGAACCGAGCCCTGCGTGTCTGGCACCGGGCCAAGTCCATTTCCATCGAGGCATCTCCGAGCCTCCTCCTCACAGAGACACAAATAAACTACAGTTCACCGACCCGTCTGTAGTTTCTGTCAGAGTCCTCTTCACACACGCTGTCTTCTTCTTCTGGAACTATCTACACACACACACACGGACCAGCGTTCGGCTCGGTTCTGTTAAAGTTTCTCGGATGAATTGAACGAGCCGCTAACCGCTCCAAACAAATTAACAGGGTGCGCGCGCATGCGCAGCATAGACTTCGGGGTGTACCGCGAACTTCCGGTTCATCCTTCCGACAACTTGAATGGACTTTATTATTTATTTATTTATTTATTAATTATTGAATCGCGCGCCCCGAACAGACCATCTTATGACAGGAAATGAGTCATTTAACACAACACAAACTTTATGCTATTTTCAGTGGCGTATTAATCCACATCAGGTGGTCTGGTGAGTGTGTGCTCTGCAGGTAGATGTATTAGATACACACACACACTTTGCTGTTGGGTCAGTTCATCGTTGGTTTCAGTCTTTTCATGGGATTTTTGGACAGTAAGAAAAATATGGAGTTATGTGTTTTGCTGCCAGTGGAAACTAAATTTACTCCTTTAATCCTCATATATTATAAGATAACAACAAATACAACATACAACACAAGAATAAAAACACATTTTAAATTAAAAAATCTTTTTAAAGATTTAATAAGATTTGGTTCTTTCTTTTTTCAAATATAAAACTTTTCACAAAAACAGATTCACACACAAACACTGCAACATCCAAATGATTGTAAAGAGACAATTTGCATATTTATAAAAAACACTTATTGCACTTCGATACAATAAAAACTGAATCCAAGATATCAAAGAACAAGAAAGGAATGAATCATAAATAAGTGAATTTATAGTTTGTGAATAACTGAACGGAGGACTATAGTAGATAATGCTAAGACTTGATGAAGAAAATATATTGACACATAGAAAACTTGAAACCAAATGGTAACCGTCTGGGCCCAGCCTGTAACAGCTACTGTGTCCCCCCCCTTTGATCAAGGTAACCCCTACAGAGCTGGTCCTTTGTTCGAGGTAGTACATTGGGGATGATGTAGACTTGCTAATTGAGCCAGCAGACACCATCTAGGTACTACCCCAACCCCATGATGTGGATTCTTACCTTTTGTCCGTCTGTCCCTGACTTGCAGACCTAAAGGTGTATCTGTTGTGACCTACCCCCCTTCTCTCCCCCGGCCCTTTGTTGTCCTTCCTTTCCCGTACCCTCCCTACCTTTTGTTCTATACCTATTTACATATGGCTGTTTTCTGTATAAAAGTGTTGTTCTTCATTTGCTCTGGGTCAACTCACTGGATCAGATACCCTCTGTGACCGTCAGTTCACCAGTGTGCCGGCATGCTTCTTAATAAACACACCACCACAGCAAACCTCTCAACTGGGCTCGATGATTTCTTCGACAGATTCTATATTAATGAATCATCAGGTAATGACACTTCATAAATATCTGTGTATCCACATACTTCTTTCATGCTGTTCCTCAACAAACTGCTGAGCAGCAATAAAGTAATAACTAAATAATTATTTACTCTTTGTGGCCTCTCAAGTTACATTAAACATCATCCAGAGTTGTTACTATGTAATCTATTACATTCATGATATGACAAGTATACATATTCTGATAATTCATTAATGTACTGTGTATTATTCAGAATACACAGAAGTGCATACACACAGAAGCCGATGAGACGACCTAAGAACCTTTGGCCCTATAATATGGACCACAGACGCTCCCTACTGTGCAATGACCACTCCATAAACAGTGATGGAGTTAAATCTTTCATATGTTTGTACCCTGACCTTGTTGTGGAGAAAACTCCCCAAAACTTATTGAAATAACAACACGGAGACGGCTGCTTAGGAATCCGAACGTAACTTTACTTCACAACCTTTTATAACCATTCTTACATCACTGTTACAGTCAAATCACCAGATCTGGACCCAACCATCCTCTACTTCCTTATAATCAAGTAGTCAGTGTTCTGAGCGTCACACGAACGTACTGCTGTCTGTGTGTTTCCCATAAGTAAGTAAGTTTCCCTGAGTAAGTCTCCATGCAGATGTACCTGTTGGTGGACACTCTTACCATGTGTGGATTTTCATGTGTTTCTTCAGACTTCCCAGCTCTGAAAATGTTTTCCCACAAACATCACAGCTGTACAGTTTCTCTGCTGCGTGGACTTTCATGTGTCTCGTCAGACCGTTCTGTCTTGAAAATATTTTCCCACATACATCACAACCACAAGCTTTCTCTCCTGTGTGGAGTTCTACATGCTCCTTTAAATGTGACTTCAGTTTAAATCTTTTCTCACAGACATCACAACCAAAAGCTTTCTCTCCTGTGTGGATTTCTACATGCACCTTTAAATGTGACTTCAGTTTAAATCTTTTCCCACAGACATCACAACCAAAAGCTTTCTCTCTTGTGTGGACTCTCATGTGTCTCTTCATACTTCCCTGCACTCTAAATCTTTTCCCACAGACATCACAGCTGAATGGTTTCTCTCCTGTGTGGATTTTCATGTGTTTCTTCAGATTTCCCAGCTGTGCACATGTTTTCCCACAGACATCACAGCTGTACGGTTTCTCCCCCGTGTGGACTCTCATGTGTTTCTGCAGACTTGCCTGCCCTCTAAATCTTTTCCCACAGACATCACAGCTGTGCGCTTTCTCTCCTGTGTGGACTTGCATGTCTCTCCTCAGTCTATCCTGGTCTGAAATGTTTTCCTCACTGACATCACAGCCATGTTGTTTCTTTCCTGTGTGGACTCTCATGTGTCTCTTCATATTTCCCTGCACTCTAAATCTTTTCCCACAGACATCACAGCTGAATGGTTTCTCTCCTGTGTGGATTGTCATGTGTTTTGTCAGACTTCCCAGTTCTGTAAATCTTTTCCCACAGACATCACAGCTGTACGGTTTCTCCCCTGTGTGGACTTGCATGTCTGTCCTCAGTCTATCCTGGTCTGAATTTTTTTCCTCACTGACATCACAGCCATGTTGTTTCTCTCCTGTGTGGACTCTCATGTGTCTCTTCAGAGTTGCCTGGTCTGAAAGGCTTTTCCCACAGACATCACAACCATATCGTTTCCTTCCTGTGTGGACTCCCATGTGTCTATTCAGACTTCTCCGCTCTGTAAATCTGTTCCCACAGACATCACAGCCGAATGGTTTCTCTCCTGTGTGGACTCCCATGTGTTTATTCAGCCTTTTCTGTTCTCTAAATTCTTTCCCACAGACATCGCAGCTGATTGGTTTCTGTTCAGCGTGGACTGTCATCTGTGATTCTACCTCTTGCATCTCTCTATAACATTGCTCAATAACTAAAGAGGACATTTTCCTGAAATGACACATCATGTGTGCCTCAAGAGACTGCCTGTAATCGTCAGTATTTGGTTGGGAATGATGATCTGGGTCCAGGTTCCTGGCAGGTTCTGGTCCTCCACAGTCCTCTGCATCACTTTCAGTTTTTACTTCCATAGCTGAGCTGCTAGCTCGAGGCTCTGCGTCTCTTTTGTCTTCAGTTTGGCTTTGATGAAGCGGTGACAGCTGAGGTTTCTCTTCATCATCTTCACTCTTCACAGAGGCCACAGTGAAAGGGAACCTGTTGATGTCCTCCAGCACACTGAGCTTCTCCCCCTGCTGACTGATCCAGAGTTCCTCCTGTTCGTCTTTTACATGCAGGGGCTCTGGCTCCTCCTGGTCCACCTCTTCTTTCACCTCTTCTTTAACTATCAACACCTGCTGGACATCTGCAGGAATATCTGAAACACAGTACAAAACTAATTATTGTACTCAATCATTTCCAAATTTCAGGGTGAGTTCCCTGATCCCCGATCCTGCAGAGCACAAGGTTAGTTCTGGGTTAAGGCTGTGTTTCCAGGGTTACCACCTTTGTTCCCTTCTTACAGGGGAACAACAGCATGCTAACATCTGCTGCTAAGCTGCTCCGGAGAGGAGGAAGATGAACGTGCACGAAGGCACGACCTGCTGATCAGTCAGCTCTCTTGGAAAATGGCATCAGCACAGAGCTCCATACGCTGTTATCTGAGAGATACATTACTGCTGGAGGAAGTGACTTTCTGACACTGGCAGGAAACATTTCAAAATAAAAGACACACTAGAGGGCTTTTAATTTGAAACACATACCGGACGTAAACCTCCATACTGCACCGTCTGTTTAACATGATGTCAAACATGTCACCATATCTCTGCCTGTTGTCCCTGATCGGCCTGCTATTGTTAAAAAACAATAAACATAACGTTTCAAATATTTGGTGGCACGTTGAGTCCAAAGTTACACAGTGAGACAGATCACCAGCCTTAGATAACACTCACCAGGACCAGACCCGACTGTCTGCATGGCTGCTGGAGGTGAGGAGGACACCGAACCGAGCCCTGCGTGTCCGGCACCGGACCAAGTCCTCCTCCGTCCAGGCATCACCGAGCCTCCTCCTCACAGAGACACAAATAAACTACAGTTCACCGACCCGTCTGTAGTTTCTGTCAGAGTCCTCTTCACACACGCTGTCTTCTTCTTCTGGAACTATCTACACACACACACGGACCAGCGTTCGGCTCGGTTCTGTCAAAGTTTCTCGGATGAGCCGAACGAGCCGCTACCCGCTGCTAACACACGAGCAGGATGAGTGCGCATGCGCAGCATAGACTTCCGGGTGTATCGTAAACTTCCGGTTCATCCTTCCGACAACTTGAATGGACTTTATTATTTATTTATTTATTTATTAATTATTGAATCGCGCGCCCCGAACAGACCATCTTATGACAGGAAATGAGTCATTTAACACAACACAAACTTTATGCTATTTTCAGTGGCGTATTAATCCACATCAGGTGGTCTGGTGAGTGTGTGCTCTGCAGGTAGATGTATTAGATACACACACACACTTTGCTGTTGGGTCAGTTCATCGTTGGTTTCAATCTTTTCATGGGATTTTTGGACAGTAAGAAAAATATGGAGTTATGTGTTTTGCTGCCAGTGGAAACTAAATTTACTCCTTTAATCCTCATATATTATAAGATAACAACAAATACAACATACAACACAAGAATAAAACACATTTTAAATTAAAAAATCTTTTTAAAGATTTAATAAGATTTGGTTCTTTCTTTTTTCAAATATAAAACTTTTCACAAAAACAGATTCACACACAAACACTGCAACATCCAAATGATTGTAAAGAGGCAATTTGCATATTTATAAAAAACACTTATTGCACTTCGATACAATAAAAACTGAATCCAAGATATCAAAGAACAAGAAAGGAATGAATCATAAATAAGTGAATTTATAGTTTGTGAATAACTGAACGGAGGACTATAGTAGATAATGATAAGACTCTATATTAATGAATCATCAGGTAATGACACTTCATAAATATCTGTGTATCCACATACTTCTTTCATGCTGTTCCTCAACAAACTGCTGAGCAGCAATAAAGTAATAACTAAATAATTATTTACTCTTTGTGGCCTCTCAAGTTACATTAAACATCATCCAGAGTTGTTACAATGTAATCTATTACATTCATGATATAACAAGTATACATATTCTGATAATTCATTAATGTACTGTGTATTATTCAGTCTGCTGACTGATTTCCAACATGATGTTAGTTAAAATAAAGTACAAAATATTCAGTAAGTACACTTTGCTGCAATACAATAAATATTCATATTAAATATGAGTAACGATATAAGTGTTATTCTTTCTGGAACATCTTCAAAACAAACGATGATTGTCAAAAATGTTGATCACGATGAAGGCAGCCATAACTGCTCTAACCCACAGCCCCTGAGCAGCCTCCATCCAGTCCAGGAACCACGGCCGACCACCAGGCTCCTCCTCGGGCCTCCAGGAGCCTCACCCACGAGCCAGACCTGTCGACCCACTTATAAGGAGCACCTCCCTGAGATAGACACAAATGACCACACCCACTAATAACCTGTGCCTCTGGTAGGCCCATCACCTCACTGAGAACCAGAGGGAGGGGTAGGAGGTTGTTGGGGAACCCAACCAATATCTGATTGAATCCAGAAACACAGAAGTGCATACACACAGAAGTCAGTTAGACGACCTAAGAACCTTTGGCCCTATAATATGGATCACTGACCCTCCCTACTGTGCAATGACCACTCCATAAACAGTGATGGAGTTAAATCTGACCTGAGTACGTATCCATGCAGATGTACCTGCTGGTGAACAGTCTTACCATTAACACATTGTCAAATGTTTGTTCTCATGTGTGGAGTTTCATGTGTTTCTTCAGCTTTCCAGCTTGTTTATATGTATTCCCACAAACATCACAACCGAATGGTTTCTCTCCTGTATGGACTCTCATGTGTATCTTGAGATATGAATGCTGATTAAATTTTTTCCCACAGACATTACAGCCATATGGTTTCTCCCCCGTGTGGACTCTTCTGTGTGTCTTCAAACTTCCCTGCTCTGTAAATCTTTTCCCACAGTCACAGCCGAATGGTTTCTCTCCAGTGTGGACTCTTAAGTGTTTCTTCAGCTTCCCTGTTTCTGTAAAGCTTTTCCCACAAACACTGCAACCAAACGGTTTCTCTCCTGTGTGGACTCTCCTGTGTTTCTTCAGACTTCCGTGCTCTGAGAATCTTTTCCCACAGTCATCACAGCCGAATGGTTTCTCTCCTGTGTGGACTCTCATGTGTCTCTTCAACTTTGCTGGTTCTGTAAATCTTTTCCCACAGACGTCACAGCCAAACGGTTTCTCTCCTGTGTGTACTCTTGTGTGTTTCTTCAGCTTTCCTGGTTCTATAAATCTTTTTCCACAGACGTCACAACCAAACGGTTTCTCTCCTGTGTGGATCCTCATATGTTTCTTCAAACTTCCCAGTTCTGTAAATCTGTTCCCACAAAGATCACAACCAAAAGCTTTCTCTCCTGTGTGGACTTTCAAATGTATCTTTAAATGTGACTGCTGTTTAAATCTTTTCCCACAGTCATCACAACCAAACGGTTTCTCTCCTGTATGGCTTCTTGTATGTATCTTTAGATGTGATTGCTGGTTAAATTTCTTCCCACACACATCACAACCGTATGGTTTCTCTCCCGTGTGGACTCGCATGTGTCTCTTCTGACTTCTTTGTTCTGTAAATCTTTTTCCACAATCATTGCAGCTAAATGGTTTCTCTCCTGTGTGAACCTGCATGTGTCTATTCAGACTTTTCTGTTCTGTAAATCTGTTCCCACAGACATCGCAGCTGATTGGTTTCTGTTCAGCGTGGACACTCATCTGTGAATCGGCCTCTTGCTTCACTGTATAACATTGCTGATTAACTAAACAACTGGAGGACATTTTCCCTAAATGACACATCATGTGTGTCTCAAGAGACTGCTTGTGATGAAATCCGTTACCAACGTTACGTGACACATCGCTCACAGAGGCTTCCTCATTTTTCAGTTCACGTCCATCATTGTCACTGTCTCCTGTTTCAGGGTCAGAATCTGCCAAAGGTTCTTGCCAACCATCATCACTGATGTCAGTGTCAGAAGAGTCTGAATCCTTTTCATCAGAATTTGGTTGGGAATGATGATCTGGGTCCAGGTTCCTGGCAGGTTCTGGTCCTCCACAGTCCTCTGCGTCACTTTCAGTTTTTACTTCCATAGCTGAGCTGCTAGCTCGAGGCTCTGCGTCTCTTTTGTCTTCAGTTTGGCTTTGATGAAGCGGTGACAGCTGAGGTTTCTCTTCATCATCTTCACTCTTCACAGAGGCCACAGTGAAAGGGAACCTGTTGATGTCCTCCAGCACACTGAGCTTCTCCCCCTGCTGACTGATCCAGAGTTCCTCCTGTTCGTCTTTTACGTGCAGGGGCTCTGGCTCCTCCTGGTCCACCTCTTCTTTCACCTCTTCTTTCACCTCTTCTTTCACCTCTTCTTTAACTATCAACACCTGCTGGACATCTGCAGGAATATCTGAAACACAGTACAAAACTAATTATTGTACTCAAAAAGGTTTCCTGACACCAAACATTGGCAGGAAACCTTTCAAAATAAAAGACACACTCACCAGGACCGGTCCTGACTGTCTGCACCGGGCCTGTCATGGCTGCTGGAGGGGACACTAAACCGAGCCCTGCGGGTCCGGCACCGGACCGAGTCCTCCTCCGTCCAGGCATCTCCACCTCCGAGCCTCCTCCTCACAGACACACAAATAAACTACAGCTCACCGACCGTCTGTAGTTTCCGTCAGAGTCCTCTTCACACACGCTGTCTTCTTCTTCGGACCAGCGTTCGGCTCGGTTCTGTCAAAGTTTCTCAGATGAGCCGAACGAGCCGCTTCCTGCTGCAAACACGAGTGCGCATACGGAGCAGAGACGTCCGGGTGTGCCGTGCACTTCCGGTTCATCCCTCCGACAACTTTAATTGACTTTATTATTTATTAATTATTAATTTAATCGCGCGCACCGCACAGATCTTATGACAGTAAATGATTTAACACATCAAACTTCATTTTAGTATTTGGTGTGATAGATTTAATTAATAAGGCTTTGAGATACAAACGACCTGTCAGGTGATCTGCTTATCAGTGTAATAAGAACTGATGTACAGCATTACTCACACACGGTGCCAATATAAGTGAGTCTGCATATTAATTCAGAGAAAATTATTTTATTACAAGAATATGTGGTAGGTTATGCATTTTTAAAATGTACCGTGGTAATAACAAACACAACGACAAAGCGGATATGAACAGAGCGAGTAACTTTTATTAGAATGAACAGCTGCCATCTTTGAGCTCCTGGGAAAACTGAAGGAGACAGTAAAGGTCAGTGAAAATGAAGTTTCTACCTTCTGCAAACATTCATGCGTCTTCAGCTTCACCCGTCCTTTAAATCTTTTCTCTCACACTTCACAGCTGAACAGTCTCTGCTGTGTGGACTCACCTGTGAATCTACGTCTTACTTCACTGTCTAACATTCCTCATCACCTAAATGGCCTCTGAATGACACGTCATGTGTCTCTGAAGAGACGCCGTGTACTGACATCACTTACGGGGGGGTCTTTATATTTCGGTGCATTTACACCAAACTCAGGTGCCAGGGTCTCCTTCCAAACACTGTCACTGTCTTCAGGGTCGGACTCTGACAGAGATCCATACCACTTTTCTTCACTGATGTCAGTGTCAGAGTCTGAATCCTTTTCATCAGTATTTGGTTGGGAATGATGATCTGGGTCCAGGTTCCTGGCAGGTTCTGGTCCTCCACAGTCCTCTGCATCACTTTCAGTTTTTACTTCCATAGCTGAGCTGCTAGCTCGAGGCTCTGCAGATCTGTTGTCTTCAGTTTGGCTTTGATGAAGCGGTGACAGTTCCTCTTCATCATCTTCACTCTTCACAGAGGCCGCACTGAGCAGGAACCTGTCGATGTCAGCCTCCATCTGCCCGTCGGGATGCTCTTCCTCCTGACTGACGCAGACTTCTTCCTCTTCCTCTTTTATGTGTGAGGGCTCTGGCTCTTCCTCCCAGCTGGGGTTCCCTTCAGGAAGGGCTACATCACCAACCAGCACCTGCTGGACGTCTGCAGGCAACACTGAAACACACGAAGAAAGAAGTTGGCAGCCATTTTCAAGGAACAAAGATGCAGGACAAACACATGTATTTAATATCTACAGTCCTGAAGCCACTCCAGTCAGCTCCAGAGCTTCAGCTCTACCTCTCCGAGTTTACAGCAGCTATACAGGCAAACAAAAGTGTGTCACTTACCCACACATCTCTTCACTGTCCGCACTAATATTGATGTGCTTGGTGCAGGTAGAGGAACCACCCACCCGAGCCCTCTGGGTTCACTGGGTTGAAACCTCGACCTTCCTTGTTCTTCACTGGTCAGTCTCCTCTTTACGATCCTAGCTTGCAGATCTGAGATGTATTCGTAGCTCTTCTCACACCTCAGGGCGTATACGCTGTATCTTCTTCCATTTTTCTTGTACAGCCGTCTCAAACTGTGATCACAAAGTTCAACCATTTAGTTTATTCATTAGAACAACTGAAAACATCCCCAGTTACAGTGCTGACACACAGAAAACGTACATCTCTTTGCCGTCCACTGTTTTCACGGTTGGTCTGTTCCGGTGGAAATTATAGTCCAGAGCGGCAAGCAGAACTCTGGCTTCATACACTGCAGAGCTGAAAGTGTAGCGCTTGTTAGCATACATCAGGATATGATTCTGGAAGGTCTCCAAGTCTGCGGTTGATCTGATTGAACAAAAAAAACACAGACAGAATTTAAAATATGAACAATTAGTCATAATCTGTGTGAAATAATAGCTAACGTTACCTGAAGCGCAGATATTTATGGATATCCTTCAGCCAGCGTTTATTGACAACAATCTCCAGCAACGCTTTGTGGCACCTGGTGCCTTTCTGGATCCACGACCTCCCACGTGTGTCCTCCAGGTGCCCGTGGTGGCAGCTCCCCTTAGACCATGTGTGGATGTTACAGATGTGGTGAATGATGCTAACCCACAGTGTCTGTGAAAGTAAAACAGCACTCTAAGATATCCTTTAAATGGAAACGTAACTTACTAAACTAGCGACCATCTTCCGATGCGATCACAAAAGTTGCTTGTAGTATAACTGGTGAGCTTACAAGAAACTGCTGAGTTGTGTCCGCCGTCTTACAGCACCACCAAAAATGGTTCACGATGTCTTTGAGCCAGGTGAGCAGGATGGACTGACCTTTTTTCTTTGCTGCCTTGAGGAGAGAAAGAAAACGTGTAGTAATGTAAGACACTGAGTTTAAATCATGAAGGGCTGAGAGAAGGAGACACTTATTAAACTCACAGCAGATATTTTTTTGGCCAGGCTCTTTGCACCGTGCCACACATCCAAACTGTGATGAATTTCCAGGGCCTTGTACCGGCCTTCACCCGGGTCTGTGAAACGAGGATTCATTTAATGTCACTACAACGTTTCAGTCGTATTTTCACACATCATCATCGTGTCAGATGAATACTTACTCATAAGAGATCCTATCAGGGCATTAGCATCTGTGCAGATCTCCACCAGCTTTATCTCTGATGTAAGCTTGTCCACACTCTCGATAAAACCCTCCTTCTCCATGACGACTGAGTTCCAAGATGTCTGCCGCTTCTCTACAGTGGCAACATGAATCACCTCTTTGGTTTCATTCTCCATGGTGATGTAGCTGCAGTACTGTGCACCGTGGCCCGGTGAGTCGTTCCTGCCGTCCGCTGGAAAAGAAAGAAAGAAATCAGTAATAATCTGCTCATAAACAAGCACAACGCCATGCCTGTCACCTTCAGGACGTTGAAGCTACCAACCCAGGACCATGACATCTTTCCCTCGAAGGCGGCTGATGGCCTCAGTCCTCCTCTCTTCCCAGAACTCCTTTATTGTGTCCACACAGTACGAGCCTTGGACGGAATAGAACGTGTTCTTGCTCACCATCCCCATGTTCATAAAATTGAACAACAGGGCAACTTTGGCATAGTTGTTGCCAGACAACAGAATGTTGGTGGACAAGAGAAAATCTCCAGCTTGCATCCCAAAATTCATCACAGGCTGGGAACTCCAGCTCCACACGCTGTGTCCATTGGGACAGATCTGAGAGACGACAGTGATAACTGTGCTGAGCATGGACAGCACTGGCTTCTACCACAAATGTGTCTTTATGTGTATTTACAGTTCAAATATGTGGCGACTGTCAAGACTTACCCACTCAACACTCGCTGCTGTGCCCTTGTAAGTGATGTTGATCTCAAAGGGGGAAACACAGTCGCACATTTCACCAGTCTTCACGCGGCCGGAACATTTTTCCACGGGCAGAACCAGAAATGACGCCAGTTGTCTCAAACAGTCCTCGTATACGATTGAAGCTTTGGCACCGATGAGGTTCTCTTCAGAAAGGACTTGCTGCGGGCCTGGGAGAGCCGGGTCCTGAGAGGGAGGAGGAGGCTCATCAGGAGGCTCTTCATACGCAGGCTGGTCATGCACAGTTTCATCGATTCCAATAACTGGAAGTCGATCGATGGACGGCGCCTGCTGTAACGCTCCACCCATTCTGTGGAGGCGCAGCATGAAGGTAAATGTGTGAGGACACTGTAAACAAGCAGACGACACCAGCAGAGTGAAGACTGACACACACCGTATACAGATTGATGGATGACACTCATCGTCAGAGCTGTCATTGTCCTCTGCTCCGTCCTTTGGTTGATACAGAGGCGATCCGTCCTCCGCCCAGTCAATCCTGTGAAGGTGTCCACAAAACAGTAAAGACGACACTCAACAGTTTCATTTCAGTGAATGAAGAACTACTTACACACTGCTGAGAAAACCGTCTGCCCTGTCCTCAACCATGCTCGTGTCATGTGAGCTGTGGGAATAAAGACATCACAAATTATTGTGAACGAAACACAGAGTGAAAGACGTTCTGACAGCTGAGCTGGTTACCTCTGTTCCATGCCGGGAGCTTCTGCAGCTTCTGCGGTGACCTGCTCGTCACTGTGAAGACAAAGCAGAGCGCGTTATCAGTCAGCATCGTCTACTTCGTCATCAAACATCATGTGAGTGCGATGACTCGCCTGTCCGACCCGCTGAGGTCACCGAGGGTCGGCACTCGTCGAGCGGCGGCGGGAAAAAGATTTCCTTTCTCATAGCTGGAAAAAAAAAAGAACAACAACAAAGTCAGTGCTGCAGGACAGAGTCACACCTCTGTGACACACCTGAGGGGCTCACCTGGACAGCACACGTGTGCTGACATGCTGTGTGAGTTTCTAACACTGTCATAAAGTCTGTGTCAGTCCTGCACCGCGTCATGTGACACGGTGATGTCATCTACACTAACAAATCCACCACATGGCATCTGTCAGCTGTTTATAACGTGTGTGTGTGTAAGCTGGTATCCATGGCAACCCCGCCTGGTGATTACGCAATAGCGCTATGGCGGTCCAAAATGGCGGACTCCATGAATGAGGACCCGTCCATGAACAGAACAGCTCTGACTATCAGAGGACTGCAGGCTGACCCGGCTGTGCACGTGATCTCACTGCCACACCGTGCACGTGCATAAGATGAGTCTGTGATGCGTTCAATGACCTGTGCAGCAGGAAACACGCGACCTCGGAGTCATTCTGGAAACATTTCTCCCTCATCAGAGACTTCCACCTGGGGAAAGCCACCCCGATGTTGACCCTGGTCTTCTGCCGCCGTCTGTCCCGGTTCCGTTTCACCTCTTGGCATTTCCGCCTCTTCGGTGACGGTGACTCAGGCTCGGCCGCTTGTTCCTGCGCTGAGCAGTAAGTGTGGTCGTCCATCTGCGGACCTCCAGCTGTCACACCTGTCCCCACACGGAGCTGCGATCCTGCAGCACACGGCTCGGTCGCATCCCGAGCCTGATCCCATGTCGAACACTTCCTCTTCCTTCGTCTGTGGCAGCCTCGGCTTCGTGCTTTACGGCGCAGTACCACCACCAACCGGCCGGAGAGTGAACTGCACCTTCACATTCAGTCAGATCCAACATGTGAATGATTCTGTAAGCATCAGATCAGTAGGAACCAAAGCAGGACAGTGTATCTCAGCTTTCATTCATATAGATCATTCAGTTTATGCTCTAACTCTTCCTGTCACTACTCTTAAGTTTGAAACCGAGAAATATTAATATTCCTATTGGACGTTGTGATGAAGGAAGCTTTCAGTGCCGGCTTCCTGTTTGTTTTGGGATTGATCTGAAGACTTCACTGCTCCACATCTGGGTCTGGCTGCATGCTACATAGCAGAGATGTTGACCCATTATGAGCCGGTCCACAAAACAACAACATAATCCAGCAGACTGCTGGTCAGAGGTCTCACACACTAATGCATACACACCATGAAGCAAACTAACAAGAAGAAGGAACTTTTATTTGGCAGGCTGACTCCTGCGACTCTTCAGACTTTCCTCTATCTTATATGAACTTGTATGTGTCTCTTCAGTTGTTGCCCTTTCTGAAATCTTTTCCCACAGAAGTCACAGCCGTACGGCTGAGCGCCCGTGTGGACCGTCAGGTGCGATGAGAGATTCTTCTTCAGTGAAAAACCTTTCCCACAGAAGTCACATTTGAAAGGTTTGTCTTCACTGTGGACCTTCATGTGTGACTTCACGTGCGTCCTTTGGATGAAGCGTTTCCCACAGACGTCACAGCTGAACGGTTTCTCTCCCGTGTGTAGTCTCATGTGGTTCGTCACACTTCCCTGTTCTGTGAATCTTCTCCCGCAGACTTTACAGCTGAACGGTTTTTCTCCCGTGTGGACTCTCATGTGTTTCTTCAGACTTCCTGGTCGTAGTATTTTCCCACAAAGGTGGCATTCAATGTCTTTCTCCCCTTTGTGGGCTCTGACCTGAGAATCTACGTTTGGCTCCGTCGAACCAGGAGTCTTCTTTTCTAAGTGACACATGACGTGTTTCTGCAGAGACTCCTCGCCGTGAAAGCTGTCGCCACAGTCAAAGCAGCTGAAGGTTCTCGTTCCCGTGTCACACCCCGCATCACTAAGAGCGGCTGCTTCATGTTCCGCTGCATTCACACCTGACTCAGGTGAGCCGGTCCTGACCCAATCGTCACTGTCGTCAGTTTCAGTTTCAGAACCTGAATAAGGGTTTTTCCAATCATCGCTGACATCAGTCTCATCATCCTCATCAATGTTTGGTTGTGAATGACTGTCTGGATCTCGGTTCACGGCAGGTTCTGATCCGATCTGATCAGAGTTCTGTTGACTTTCTGTTTGTATCTGCATTGCTGAGCTGCCAGCTCGAGGCTGTGACATCTGCCGTTTCTTCTTCTCAGCGACGGCAGCGGGATACCCGTCGCCATCAGCCTTCTCCAGCCCGTTAAGCTGCTCCCCGTCCTGACCGGTCCAAAGTTCATCCGGTTCCTCTTTTATGTGCAGGGCCTCTGAGTGCTCCCGGTCCAGGCTCGGGCTTTGTTCAGGAGAGACCACTTCACCAACCAACACCTGCTGGATGTCTGAGGTCAACACTGGAACACACACAGACATGTTGACACCGGTGATTAACAACATAATGAAGCTCGTTGACCAAAACCAACGTTCAACGTTCCAACGTTTGTTACGTGAACGTGACCACGAGTCCAATTTGGCATTTCCTGGAAAACACGTGTGTCACTCACCCAAATCTCTCCTGAGTCGTGTCTGTGTGAGTTCTGCCGTGGCCGGTGTGTGCATGCAGGGCACCAAACCGAGCCCTTTGTCATCAGGCAGATGATTCCACTTCCTAGTCTTCCCCGCTCCGCTGATCCGCTTCTTTATGATCCGAGCTTGCAGCTCAGAGATGTAGCCGTAGGTTTTTTCAGCCTTCAGGGAGTACATGCTGTACGCTCGGCCATTTCTCTTGTACAACCTTCGGAAACTGTAATTAGAAAAAAGACACAAGTCTTGGTACCCAAACAGCTGGAACTCCACAGGGACGAGAACACAGTGAATGTAAACTGTGAATGTTTCAGATGTCAAACATACATCCGTCTGCCTCCCCCTGTTTTCACTGTTGGTCTGTTCCGGTGGAAATTATAGTCCAGAGCAGCAAGCAGAACTCTGGCTTCATAAAGTGGAGCAGTGAGAGCGTAGCGCTTGCTGGCATACATCAGGACATGATTCTGGAAGGTCTCCAAGTCTGCAGTTGATCTGCTTGACAAAAAAGTTTACTTAAAGAACAAGCACGAATAGTAATATAATAATAATAATAATAATAATAATCTACATCTGTGCTGAATGTGTAGCCACACGTTACCTGAAGCGCAGATATTTATCGATATCCTTCAGCCAACACTTATCGAGAACAATCTCCACCAGAGCTTTGTGGCACCTGGATTCCTTCTGGATCCACAGCTTCCCGCGTGTGTCCTCCAGGTGACCGTGTTGGCAGCTTCCTTTAGTCCACGTGTGCATGTCACAGACATGGTGAATGATGCCGACCCACAGTGGCTGCGAAAAGAGATCAGCACTATAAAAATATCCTTCATATTGAAATGACTGAACTTATGAACAGATAAAATGGATTTAAATTTTGAACTTACAAGAAACTCCTTGGTTGTGTCCGCCGTCTTACAGCACCACCAAAAATGGTTCACGATGTCTTTGAGCCAGGTGAGCAGGATGGACTGACCTTCTGTCTTTGCTGCCTTGAGGAGAGAAAGAGAAACCACACATACATGATGATGATGATGATGATGATGATGATGATGATGATGATGATGATGATGATGATGATGATGATGATGATGATGATGATGATGATGATGTACAACCCTGATTCCAGAACGTGGAGTTATGAATAAAAACAAATAAAAACAGAAAGAAATCCTCTGATATATTCTCAGTTTTGGAAGATGCCACCAGATGATTTCATCGAGCTAGTCTCTGATTGGAATGAAAACATACGTTCAGCCATCACTGGTTTCATTTATGATGAATGCATTGGCAATATTAAACTCACAGCAGCTATTTTTTTGGCCAGGCTCTTTGCACCGTGCCACACGTCCAAACTGTGATGAATTCCCAGGGCCTTGTACCGGCCTTCACCCGGGTCTGTGAAACGAGGATTCATTTAATGTCACTACAAAGTTTCAGTCGTATTTTCACACATCATCATCGTGTCAGATGAATACTTACTCATAAGAGCTGCGATCTGGTCATGAGCATCTGTGCAGATCTCCACCAGCTTTATCTCTGATGTAAGCTTGTCCACGCTCTCGATAAAACCCTCCTTCTCCATGACGACTGAGTTCCAAGATGTCTGCCGCTTCTCTACGGTGGCAACATGAATCACCTCTTTGGTTTCATTCTCCATGGTGATGTAGCTGCAGTACTGTGCACCGTGGCCCGGTGAGTCGTTCCTGCCGTCCGCTGGAAAAGAAAGAAAGAAAGAAATCAGTAATAATCTGCTCATAAACAAGCACAACGCCATGCCTGTCACCTTCAGGACGTTGAAGCTACCAACCCAGGACCATGACATCTTTCCCTCGAAGGCGGCTGATGGCCTCAGTCCTCCTCTCTTCCCAGAACTCCTTTATTGTGTCCACACAGTACGAGCCTTGGACGGAATAGAACGTGTTCTTGCTCACCATCCCCATGTTCATAAAATTGAACAACAGGGCAACTTTGGCATAGTTGTTGCCAGACAACAGAATGTTGGTGGACAAGAGAAAATCTCCAGCTTGCATCCCAAAATTCATCACAGGCTGGGAACTCCAGCTCCACACGCTGTGTCCATTGGGACAGATCTGAGAGACGACAGTGATAACTGTGCTGAGCATGGACAGCACTGGCTTCTACCACAAATGTGTCTTTATGTGTATTTACAGTTCAAATATGTGGCGGCTGTCAAGACTTACCCACTCAACACTCGCTGCTGTGCCCTTGTAAGTGATGTTGATCTCAAAGGGGGAAACACAGTCGCACATTTCACCAGTCTTCACGCGGCCGGAACATTTTTCCACGGGCAGAACCAGAAATGACGCCAGTTGTCTCAAACAGTCCTCGTATACGATTGAAGCTTTGGCACCGATGAGGTTCTCTTCAGAAAGGACTTGCTGCGGGCCTGGGAGAGCCGGGTCCTGAGAGGGAGGAGGAGGCTCATCAGGAGGCTCTTCATACGCAGGCTGGTCATGCACAGTTTCATCGATTCCAATAACTGGAAGTCGATCGATGGACGGCGCCTGCTGTAACGCTCCACCCATTCTGTGGAGGCGCAGCATGAAGGTAAATGTGTGAGGACACTGTAAACAAGCAGACGACACCAGCAGAGTGAAGACTGACACACACCGTATACAGATTGATGGATGACACTCGTCGTCAGAGCTGTCATTGTCCTCTGCTCCGTCTTTCTGATGACAGTGAGGGGAGCCGTCATACGTCAGGTCCAGCCTGTAACGGAGGACACGGTCACCAAACAGTAACTCCTAAAACAGGAAGCAGTGAGAGGTGTCGTACTCACACACTGTTCAGAGGGTCATTGAAGACGTTCTCCTCCACGTCGTCTTCAAGCAGACACTCATCATCTAAACTGGAGAGAGAGGAACATGAAAACAAACACACACGCAGCACAAAGAGGCTCTGACAGCTGAACGCTTACCTCTGCTCAAAGTTGATCATTTCTGTGACCTCGGCGATGAAATCACTGTAAAGAAAAAGCAGAGCAGGTTCGATGGGTGACCTCGTGAAGCAGCATCGCTCCGTGTTTGTGTCAGGACGGTAACTCACCTGTCTGTCTGAGGAGAGGCGTCGCTGCGGCGCAGGGCTGGAGCTGACTGTCTGCTCTCATAGCTGCAGAAACAATCACAGACATGAAGGTCAGAGACAGCACAGACTGTCATCCAGCCTGCTGTGTCAGAAACACCCAAACACACGAAGAAGATCTGAAAAACAGGAAGCTGTCACTGACACACACACTGCTGGCTGTCACCTGTCACCTGTCTCACCTGTACAGCAGGAAGCAGGCCACCTCAGCGTGGCTCTGGAAGCCTTTCTCCCTCATCAGCTGCCTCCACCTGGGGTAAGCCACCCCGATGTTCACCTTTGTTTCCTGTCTGCTCCATCCCCGCCTCACCTCTTCCCGCGTCTGCCTCGGTGGCGGGAGAGTTTCCCGCCCTTCCCCTGCACAGTACATGTGATCCTCCATCTGACGACATCTGTCTTCAAACTTTGAGCTCATGAAGTGACAGACCTGAGAAACATGGAGGTGTTTACGCTTCCTGCTCTGCCTGTCTGCCGCTTCTTCTTCTGCCGGTTTGCTGACGGCCGGCAGACGTCGTTATGGCGCATGAGCGCCACCTGGCGGACTGGAGGAGGAACCGGGAATTTACACTTAGAAACGTCAACAAGTTAAATAAAGTTTATAACATCAATAAGCTCTTTGTAAAAGCTCACACAGCCTCTCTGCATCTGTATTAAAACATCCACATGCTCTGACTGCCTGAATGTCTGCAGAACATGTTGTATAGAGTCTAATGTAAAAATTCTGTCACAACTTTGTAGCTGATATATTCAGAATATTTAACTTCCCGACTCACTGTGATGTCCACTGTTCACTCCACTGCACCTCATGCTGAGGAGTCACTGTAAAGAACGTGTAAAGTACCTGGTGCACTGACCTGTTCTCACCATTAAGAGTCAGCAGTCACTAACTCTTCACGTTAGCTTTCACAAAGCTGCATCATGTACTGACTCTTTGTGTCATGAATGGATGCACATATGAAAGCTGACGTGTTTATGTATATTTTGTTGAATGCTTTTTAAAGGCTGTGATCACAGGCTGAGCTCAGCACCATGCAAACGCACTACAATCATAATCTAAACACAGTGCAGCTGTGCTGTAGCTGTCAAAGCAGGACATGATGTCATGGAGGGGAGTAAACCCAAATGCTGTTTGGTCAGAGCCAAAATGTATCGACTACGTAACCAATCAAACGCTGTGAAACAAAAACATCTGAAGACACCATTCACTGGAAAATATCACACCTGCTTTGATTCTTATGCAAACTGATCATCTGCTCCCACATACGTCCGGTTATGCTCCAGTCCTGCAGGCTAGTGGATACTTTCTACCAGCTAGACGGTATTCTTAGTGTCCGACTGCTAGACATTTTGGCAGCGTTGTCAAGACTGACTCATGGCTTTGGTGACTCCCTAACGCAGCCCCCACCCTCACATTATCACATCTTAAGCATCTGGCTGCTCGCGGCTCCTTCCCCACCTCGCAGAGTTCTCAGACACGGAGAAGGAACCAAAGAGGTCACATGATTTATATGCCACAGAGAGTGTGTCTGAGAGGCCCTGCATACCAGATCTACCCTCCCTAAACAATGCCCCCCCTCCTCCTGTGGACTGTTTTCAGTCCAGTTTCCTAAATGGAAAAAAAAACAAGAATATTTAAGTAGTTTAAAACGTGATTACTTTATTGGATGACCGCCTTACGTCCAAAACTAATAATTAACCCTCGATCAGTGTGCTGACTGCCAAACTTATAGAGGTGGTGAGCAAACCGCTTTTCCACTAAGGCAGCACAATAGTTTAACAGAAGCAAACAGATTGACATGACAGCCTGTGTTCCTGTTTCCTTCCTTCCTTCCTTCCTTAAGTTTCCTGGACAGAAAATGTAATAGTGCTGACGGCAGGAGAAATAAAGTTTTTGAGTTTGTTGATTTAAAGCTTCCTTTAATGGAAGTGCTCCGTTTATATTCAAACAATCAGTCACTATTCTTTAATATTGGAAACTTTGTTCTCCGTATTATGAGTTCTAAGTTGCCTGTAGACAAACTTAATATTTTTGTACAGTGAACTAGCAGTTCTGTGGATTTGATTTTCCAGATCTCTGAAGGTTCTCCATTTTCTCCTGAATCATTACCAGACGACACATTTCTTTCCAGGAATCTTGCCAAGAATTAAATATACGCTTTCTGCGATGTTACACAAAACTGAACCAACCCTGGAAGTTTCTCTGACAGACTCACAAAACACTATAGGTAGTTTTTTATTACACATTTTTAAAAAAGGTCAAAGGTCAGAATCATCAGTCTGTTACAATATCCAGTACTTCTGGATCACTCTGCCTGAATGCGTATTGAATATTTAAATATACATATTCCCTGATTTGCAGTGCGGCTTTGGTTCCCTCTGACTCAGAGATACAGTATGTTGTCACTGATAAATACAAAAAAAACGATCTTGTCCGGTTACATGAGGACGTTCTTGTCATGTGATGTGACGTCTCAGTCCAGTTTAAGACGAGTGGCAACAATAAACTGACTGAACTCCGACCCTTCATGGTCACAGCTCAGAGAGGCGTGCCAGCTGAATAAGCAGATTCCACGACAGCAACGTCCTGAAATCCAAAACAGAGTGAAGAAGGCACCGACTTCTTCATTAGTGTTGTAAAAACATCCTGAATCACCTGATCCAAACTACTGATTCACATTTTTTAAAAAGGCACAGTAAGTCCACGCAGCGTTCTTATTGTCACAGTGTGGCACCTTGTAAATACAAAGAAACAGAAAAGTACATTTAAAAAAAATAAGAACAAAGTAAGAAATAAGTTAAGTCCCTTAAACTAAATTCACTTCAGTTCAAATATTTGTCCAAAAAGGACTTTACATGTTTTTTGTTACCTTCCACAGTAAAATACAGACAGACAGACGCTGAGACAGAACACAGTCTGAGTAAATGTCAGAATAGACTTGGCCACTGCCAGCAGTGCTCTGACCGTCTATTTAGGGCGGGGAGGCAGGATATTTTAAGCAAGTGGCCAAGTCAATTGCAGTCTTGTCCCTTGTCAACACACTAACAAGAAACTGCACTTAAACTCAGCCTGGCACTGATTGTTTGATACGCTCGAGGTCATCCCAGTAAACACGATTTCCATGATTCGCCAGTCAAAACAAGTAAACCAGGCTGTAACCACCTCAGCACAGTCAGATTTTAACATTAAAGTTCATTTTTGATTCTTTGGAGTCACAAAACCAGACCAGACACGGTGAACAAGCACGGTGCCTCTTCCAACTCTGTAACCGTTTGAAGCCTAAATATGAGGGATTAAGACAAAAGAGAGAAAAAACGAAGACAATTAAGGAACCGGCTCAAACTGCAGACAGATCAAACAAACTGACACCGCCCTCCCTCGGCTGGATTCAGGCACCGCGGCGCTTTCAGCTGATGCTGCAGTCACACGACGTCAGCAGAATGTGGAGAGGTGCGAAGACTGACTGCTATCCACGTCATTTAAACAGCACATCACTGCTACTGAACCAGAGTGTTCAACAGGTGGAATCAGCAAACCTAGCTAATGTTTGGTTTTTGACATTTGGTTCACTGATTGGAGACCAAAGTCAGTAAGACTCATCCTGACTGAGCAACCGAGAGTTTAACCGAGATGTCTGGACGCATTTTGTCTCGCAAATCACCAAAAACGTGTTTTCTGGGAGTTTTTAAGAAGAAAAAAAAGTTTTTTATAAATAAATCTCCATCCTGAACAGACACAGCGACGTCCATTTAGAAACAGAATCTCTGCTTTCTTCACTTCAAGAAAACTTTCCGCTCTGCTCAGTTCAGAGTCCTGATCAGTCACTCTGAGACAAAGCATGGTCGTAATCCCCCCGTCACCAGGCTGGTAACTCGTGTGCAGACGAGGATGGATGACGTCTTCTGTGGTCGAACTGAATTCACTTGTGCATGTAGAGCTGTATGAGGCCCGCCTGGTGCAGCTGCTGCCACAGATCCATTTCCATACGCAGGTCGTGGTTGATGAAGAAGCCCACCGGGTGGAAGCTGCTGTCATAGTAGTGGTCAGAGTAGTTCTTGTAGTCTGGGGTCATGAAGCCGTACGCGCTCACCTTCATCGACAAAGAAAACTGATTTAAAACTCTGACTGTGATGTTGTTGTGAGCTCATGTACTTTTTGAAGTTGAAGAACTGGTTTTGACAGAGATGACATGATGTGAATTGAAGGGAATGTGTGATCTGATGTGTAAATTACACAGCTGGCACTGAGAGAACTATTTTGTATTTCCTGAGCTGCAGCGAGTCACTGTCAGCGCCTCATCAAGGCCACACAGTCAGACATACGTGCAGTAACACGGCTCAGTCAAAACGTTCTCACGCTATCAGGCATGTGTGGTCTTGTCCTGCAGTAAATAAACAGCTGACAGTCAGTACTGGTGAACTCTACCTTATCACAAGTGTGCAGCGCAGCCAACAGCATGACGGCTCCCGTCGAGGGACGATAAATGTCCTTATATTTGGTTTTCAGAGCGTTAGAACGAAGGAACCTGAAACAGAGACGACACAGCTTAAATTCATCCGTGGATTCAGACACTGAAGATGAAATTAAACACAGCAGAAGTGAAACCTGCACACACAAAGACCTTGACTTCTCCTCTTGGCTTTTGTCACAGTGTGGGAACTTCCCACAGCAACACACTCCGCTCCTCTTCTAATCTGACTGCCAAGTATTTGAAACGTGAGACACTTTATTTCACTCACCTGTTTCTGAGTAGCGGATGAAGTCCGGGTGGTACATCTTCAACTTTTCAGCCGACACATCCGCTCCAAAGTACTTAGACGGACTGTGAGCGGAAACAGAATTCATCAGCACTTTAAAAGTCAGCCAGTGACAGTGTGAAAGTACAGCGCGTGTGTGTGTGTACACACAGCGAGCCGCAACAGTTGCACACGAAGTGGTGAGCAGAAAAGTGGTTTAGATATTAGTACATGAGGTTCGAAGCAACAGCACTAACCGCCGCTCTGCTCTTAAACAGGAAAGCGGCTCACACACAGCACCGACTGAAAGTCACGTCTCACTCTTTAAACAGTGCGAGCTTGGTGAGAAGATGAACACAGAGTCAGTAAGTGCAGCACAGAGCACGTCTACGAAGAGGAAGCTGACCCAGGTTTGCCTGGTCACAGCACAAAGTTCCAGCACGTCAGCAAACTTCAATCTGATCTGTGAGGAAGGAGTGTGCAGCCGTGCTTGGACGACGCTTTGAGCTAAACACTGTTTTCCAGCAGGGACAAATGGCTGTTTAACGTCCGTATGAAGGCCATGTGGAGGAATGACAACAGAAGATTGTGAGTCACATTGAATCAGACCTGACAGTGTCAAAGTGCTGCTTACTCTTTGCCTTTCTCGGCCCCTCTCTCCACTCGAGTGTGTGTCGCTGCAGCCTTCATCAGCAGGTAGTCACGGTCGTGATCTGGCAGGAAAACGTATCGTGTTTCCTGTTGGAGGGCAGCAGCGTGTGAGGAAACACACTTCATTTGAACATCTCATGAGGAAAATATGTCTTAGTGTTCGTCCTCACCTTAGACACAGGGGGGCCTCTATACCCAACGCCCGCGTAGCTCCTCATGGAGTTCATCAGTGTGTTGGTGGAGAACGTGTAGTGGGTGGTCCGAGAGCCCACATCCTGCTCAAAGCCCTTAGTGATGGCCCCGTTGGTCCTAAAGATGACATGTGTCCACAAACACACAAATGTAATGACTGAACACACAAAGGAGAGCTTCTGTTCAGATCCTGGGGCTCATGTTCAACATGTGGGGGACACAAACTCTGAGATTTGACGAGTACCTACCTGAAAACATAGTGATGGCTGTCGATCTCCTTCCCTTTCTTTGAGTCCTTCAGTATGCCACCGTTCCCCACCACAGCACAGCGGGTGCACGTCGAGCCACTGCTGCGATCCTTCCAGTCGTCCAGCAGCTGCCGGTTAGCAGAAGAGTTGAGGACAGAAAGAGTTTCCAGCAGTGCTGTTGACACAGAAACACAGAGTCATTAACCTGTGCGGCACTAAGCATCGCACAGTCTCAATCAAACCATCCCCAATATTCTGCATCTCCTGTCAGGACAAACGTTTAAGCAGAGATCAGATAAAAGGAAAATAAAGAAAAATAAACCTTATGGAGGATTGATGAAATGTAAAGAAGTGAAAAAACATAAACTCACTCTGGTAATCTATCTCTGCCCAGCCGTGGGCTCCTCGGTACTGGCTCAGGCGTCGGTGCTGTTCATGGGTGACGTGTTCGGCCCACTGCAGCACTGGAATGTTTTTCAGAAACTTCTCACCAAACTCACTTTTTGTGACCTGAACTCGGACGCTGTCCGGACAGTCCTGCAGGAAGCAGATAACACAGACGTGTCACCAAACCACAAACGAATGGAACGACATCTGCAACATGCAGCCATGACCACCACGAGACACGTTCACATGATGCAGGAAATATAAAACCACAGCAGTGTGCGTTCACAACTTTCTCTTCAGCTGTGTTATCTCCTCTCAGTTCAGAGTGTGCGTGCTGGCAGACAGTCGCCACCATGGGGGGCATTATTTCCTCCAACCCTGTGAGACGTTCAAAGACTTTGAGGCAGATGTGAGTAATGTTTTCTCCTCTTCCCTCCGTGTTTGTCTCAGCCGACCCTCTGACGGCTTTGTAAAGAGGTTCAGTGTTGACGACGCATTCAGGGAGTGTTGGAGAAACGGAGCCAGGCTGGAGGAGAAATGACTCTTTTTCCTATGAAACATTTATCGGGAAGACCGGCACACCCGGCTCAACTGCGGCAGCCGCCCAGTGACAGCATCTCGTGTGTGTGTGTGTGTGTGTGTCTGTGTGTGTGTGTGTGTGTGCTCTGATGCAAGCTGTTTACAAGCTGGAAAATACAACAGTGTGTTTCTCACCACAACGTGTCTACTCTTTCAACTGCTCTCATTTATTATTACGTCTATAAAAAAGGAGAAGTGACATTTAATATTCTTGTTATCAGCGTTGACATTTATAGTGTGTAAAACCTGACCGCTTCCCTCTGCTCCACAGAGCTCCTGTGCCTACTCAGCTGTCTTCAAAATAAAGCTTGAAAGAATGAAGCCGTCTGTGTGTATGAGGTGATTTTAGAGTCATGTTAAAGGAACCAGCGGAGCTGACAGAACAGAACAAACCGGACAGAACTCACCGTTTGTGGTGGGACGTCTTCACTCATGTAAGTGTCTCCGATGAAGGGAGGCTCTGTTGGTCCGGCCGCCTGTGTGGGCTGCTGAGGCTTCTGCGTGGGCCCTTTAGTGCTGGTCCTGATTTCATCCACGCCACCAGACCTGGAACTGGACTCCGACACATTGTTCTTTGCTGGTTGGTCAGCAGCTGTGGATGTTACAGTCTGTAAAGCTATCGGCACGACGTGTGCGTCTTTGTGAGGAGCCGTGGGCTCTGGGTGAACGGTGGAGGCGGAGGGTGGATGGGTCCACCGGTCACTCCTGCTGTCATGAGGCTCTGTGGAGTTTCTGGAGCTGCTGTGGAGGACAGACAAGATGTGGTGGTGAGACAGGCCAGTCGCTGCTGGAGGTAAATCTCTCCCAGCATGCAACTCGTGAGGAGAGATTAACTTTCTCGAAGGAAAAGTTCAGCTGCTGATTTATTTTCTCAGAGTTGATTCTTTGTTTACACTTCACAAAAAGGAGGAGCACATTTGATGAAATATGCACGCTCGACTTCCTAAAAACAATTTCCCTTTTTCCTTCCTGCTGCCAGAGAAACGACCTAACGTGACTCAGAATAATCCACCGAACAAGGCGGCACCAGATCCAGATTAAGAGTTCTTATGAAGGAAACAGGTTCTCTTTCAGTCAACCTTTGGATGAAGCAAACCTTTAATTAATACATTCCACAAATAAGTTGTTAGTTTTATGAGTCAGTTTCCAAACGCATAACTTCACCCATGAAGAAGAGGGTGGAGGCCGAGCCATTAAAAGACATCAGAAATGCATCAGCTTCTTATCAGAAGTGACAAAGTCACTTGGTCAGTTGGTACAATTTGTATGAAATCAGGTCGAAGTGTGAGATTAAATTTCATGTTTCATTCGACCAAAAGTTCAAAAGCCTAAAAATATGATATGAAACATGTCGCTGTGGCCTGCATCAGGACAATCCTAATCTACGTCTTACTGACTCTTTTTCTGGAGCTTTCAAATGAATCTTTCCTCAGCAGATGGCATTTGTCGGTTGCCATGGAGATAGCTCAGTACAGGCCTGGTTGTGTGATTTAAAGAAGACAAATGAGGCATGTGAAAGTTACAAAAGAAAGAGGTGAGTCGAGTTTTTTAAAGTCAAACCGTTAATAATAATAATCGATAAAATCTCAGGTCACTCTCGGGCGTATTCGACAGATAAACAAAAAAATTAGTCAAATATTTAACGTGAAGACAAATCTGTTGGAGGGGTCAGATAAGAAAGCTGCCGTGTCAGGTAACCATGGTGCTGCCTTCACCCTCCACTGCCTCTTTATTACTGGCCTGACGCAGCAGATGCTGCCGATGTCACTGCCAGCAGTAAGCAAACCTCGTAAAGGCGGCGGACAAGACACAGACGCACGAGATCAGCTGAATTAAAGCGTGACTGGAAACTTGTTAATGTTGAACGAAGAGCAAAGGTTCAACTGTAGAGAGAGTTTGTGTTCGACGTCGATGAGCGACACTGAGCAGGTTCAACTTCTTTGTGTGTGTATTCATTTACTTTATGAAGGTGTCGAGAAGAGAAAGATGATTTTTCTCGTTTGTCTTTTTGCATTTTGTCACCACAGTTACATTTTACAATTTTGACAATATTGGATCTGACCAGGCTCGTGGAAAAAAGACTTTTTAATTTGAACATTTTATTCCAAAAAATATGTTATTCCGTTTCATGTCGAGGCTCCACAGTGCATTAAAAAACATGAGGAGCTACAGCAGGCGGGGAAGGAAGGGAAGTGCACGCAGGCGCTCAGATTAAAGAACGGCTTTCAAAATGAGACCTGCCAGCTCCACACGCCCAAACTCTCCATCCAGCGCCTCAAACAGACCTTTGAGGAAACGGCCACGTTTTCCATTTCATCCCCCCAAACTTAATGCATCTTATCTGGATCTGCACGCTTTTAAAGCTGGAGCGCTGCCCGTTACAGCAAAGCTTACATTTCACATACACGTGTAAGAGATAACCTCCAGTGAAATACGTCCAGGGGCTTTTTTTCCATTAGTGCAGCCGGAGCGCTGAGTGGCTCCTTTGTTAAAACCACAATGACACAACGAGAGGGGGAAGAGGAACACTTCTCATGGCACTCATGATAGAAAGTCTTCAACCTCGTCTCATTTCACTCAGCCTGACCTCGATTCTGTGCCGGACTGAACTGTCTGTGGATGAAACAGTTTTTAAAAAGAGTTTAATGCCACAGGCATGTCGTGTTTCTTCAAGGACTTTCCAGGCCCAGTTCATCAAAATTCAAGGGCCCAACATTTCATGGTTTGAGACATACAATGTGTATAACTTTTATTTTGTACATCCTTTTGTTTTATTTATGAATATTTCTCTGCTCCACCTTGTGACATCAATAAAGTCTCTTACCTGATCTCATCTTTAATAATTAAACTTTTATGAGAACCAGCTGAACTATTAACCAACGTCAGCTAAACTAAATATTTATTTTTTTTTCTATTTCCAAAGAACCTTTCAAAGCTTTGATTTTTTCAGACTCGCTGCTCTTCACAGTCAGCTCAGCTGTTTGTTTGAGTTTCTCAGTGAAGTGAATCGACAGGTGAACAAATACGGCTCTTTTTATCATCAGTGGAGCAGACAGGTCGGGCTGCAAACATACAACCTTCATGTCTGCGGACGTCACTCTCTACCGTCCGCCTCATACGATGTGAACGCATCGAGTTGCACTGTGGGAAGTGTAGGATGCCGCGTATGGACTAAAAGTCTTTCGGTTTACCATGTGACACACGTGGCCTGTGAGGTTAAATAAAGAGCTGCCTGTTTGTGACGTACAGGAAATAATAATTCCTCTATCATATGCTGCAGGTTTGTCAGACATTAAAGCTGAGTCAGCATTTCTTCTGCCAGTACTAACAATCAAAAAGAGTTTTGTTCCTCACCTGCTCGCTCCCCGTATGAAGCCGTGGACCGGTTTCAGGGGCTCGATGGTCCAGGACTTGGGCCTCTCCAGGACCACACACAGGATGTAGACACACAGGAAGGGGCTGACGGTCACTACACCGAGGACCAGCCTCTTCTGGAGCGCCATTCCCCGTCAAGGTGTGTATGACCGGCAGGCTGTTCGCCCTGCCCTCTGCTCCACCTGAAGGAACATGAGGAGGCAGAGCGTGGAGGCAGAGGAGGCGGGCGAGGATGCTGCTCTCCGCGGGACACTTCTGTCTTCTTCTGGTCAACCGGGGGGAGGAAAGGCGAGGGAGGAGTAGGAGGAAGAGGGGGATTTAATTAGCCCACAACAGGATCTGGGCTCCACTCTGGGCTTCTCTCAGCACATCTACAGTGGGAGGGACACAGAAAGAGAGAGTTGGAACGAGGGCAAAGACGGAGAAGGGGAAACTTTATCTCTCAGTGTCAACGGCGTCCCAAATAATCCCTTTTTAATGAAACCTTCGCTCCTGTCCCTGAACACACAGAGCAGTCACAGACCTTCATATGCTTTCACATCCTGCTTTTGTTTATTTCCTCCTTCCTCTCTGCTCTCACTGTTCTCCTAAGATAAAACGCACTAAGAGGAGCTGATTAGGCAACACTTCGGCCTCTCGTCCCGAGCTGACACACTGAAGGAAACCTCAAGTGTGCGACAGCAAATGGAGGAAGTTAGAAAGGAAACTGTGTGTTTGATGGAGTTTAAAAAATGAACGCTGTGAGTATCTAACGGTCTCACACATTAGCATACACACAAGGCGGCACCCCTCTCCACTTCTCACCTCTTTGTAAGCAGTGTAATAAAACAGAGCCTGAGGCCAGGACCTGAAATCCGCTCTCTAAACTTCTTTTAAGTCGAGTCTCAAGTCGCTTCCTTAAGTCCAACAAAGCCTCCTCACTAATAACCGGCTCGAATCAGGACAATAACAGTAACAATGACACGACAATGCGAGTGATAACGGTTTCCCAGGCTCGTGCAGACACTCCTGGCTGAGGCTAAATGGGGAATGGAAAGAATGTGCTGCAGTGATCCAGTGATAAACTCAGCTCTCCCTCTGATAACAGGCATAAGAATCTGAAGTAACGGAGCTGCAACACAGATTCCTACTAAAAAGTGTTTAATCGCCAACATGGCTGACAAGAGAAACATAAAGAGGAGAAACACACGCATCAGACTGTGACACATTATGACCCAACACTCTGTGTCTGTCACCGTCTAACAAAGCTCTTCAGTTCTGACAGCAGAAGATCAAATAAAGATCTGCGTGAGCTCTCACCAGCAGAAAGTCTTCTGTGTCCCGCGCTGCTCCTCATGACGCTCCGAACGTAGACATGCTCCTCTAAGTTGAGGGCTCTGCTGCTCATCTGGTGTGGAGCGGCTGCACTGCCAGCCTCGGCACTGTATGGGCGGGACCATTGTGAAATGAGCAACAGCTGCTGGCAATTGGTCAACCCCCTCAACTCCAGAGCATGAGTGGGGGAGAGAGAGAGACAGACAGAGAGAGAGAGAGACACACACACACACACACACACACAGACAGAGCTCACTCCAGGCTGCAATAAAGTTAGACATGAGCAGGCAGCTCTGTGGGTCTCTGCTATGCTCACAATGCTTGAAGACCCTAAATCACAAAAGAGTAATGACAGACATGACACATACCCACACACACACACATGAATGTATGTGTACATACAGATAACAAGCAGGAACACGCAGCCTGAACTTCCTTTCAGATCTCAGATACAGGACGACGTTCTCTCCTCATCCAGCACCGGCCTGCCAGTCAGCTGAAGACTTCAAGCCAAGTGAGAGTCAATAGTGGGCGTGCCTCTTTGGGTTGAGTTTCTTTGGTGAAAAGAAAGGAAATACGCTGCAAGGGGAGACACGTCTCAGTGCACGCCACTGGTTGCTTTGGAAGTACAGAGGAAGTGAGCCAGCTGCAGGGCGAGGAAGGAAAATAGGGGTAGAGGGGAGAGGAGGAGGAGAAGTGGGTCAGCTCTGGACATTATTCCAGATGTGTAGGCTGAAACATCCCTGAGGTTGTTTTAACTTGGCTCCATGAAAAGGAAGGAAAGACGCTGCAATCAGACAAATCTCCATTTAGGAGAAGCTGATGAGTTTATACTGTTAATAAATCATTTCAGCCTCCAAACCTCAAATTATTTTGGCTCATAATTTGCATTCAGCAGGGGAATTGACTAAATATGACTGAAGACACTTCCTCATCTCCGAGCCCGTGAGTTATGGCCGCAGAGAGTGAGGGATGATGGGAGCGCGAGGACAGAAACAAGCAAACAATTGTCTGTATTCCCACAGTGAAGAAAAACCAAGGACACAGTGTCTTCCCAACAGTCTTTGCTTTTTATTCACGTTGTGGCTGACGGATCAGTCACCATCGTCTTCACAGTTTTTTCGAACCATCAGCATGAATAACAATTAAAACTAAAACAAGGGAAGAAGAACACAGTGTGTGCAAGAGCTACGTGTTGTTCGGGCACAGAGCGTTACAAAAATCAGGACAATAACCGACGACAGCCGGGATGGTTCGTATATAGAGTTACAGATGGAAAAAAGAAAGAAACCAGGGTGCCATGTGATATACGTGGCTGTGTATCCGACACCAAGAGGGTCATCTCGGGTCCAGATCAGAAGAATGGTGGCACACAAACACTCCCATGCGCACAAAGGAAAGGCTCACTGGCACTTGTAGGACGGGCATGCGCGAGGAATGCCAACTCACACCACCACCACCCTCCCGGGTTCGAGGCCAACAGCCCCCGTCTGCTGTGCCAACACCAGCAGAGCGGTGAGGGGCTGCGAGAGCCTCCGGGCCTCCACACCAAAGTCCTCGTGACTCACAGTAAGTCTGGAAAGCCACAGTGACACACAGCAGCCATCTCTGCCCGCCTGAGAGTCTCCCATCTGGGATTTTATTCAATATTTGGTTTAACCAGCCGGCTGATGTGACAATCACTCTGAAACTGCATTACCCATCAACCCCTTCCCCTCCACTACACTACACTTCATATGAACCTTTACGTTGTGGCTCAGACGACTTCCATGTCAGAAAAACCTGACATACTATTCAAACCATCGAAAAAACGATTCACGGCGGCAGCCATCAAATCTGCCGAGTCACTGTTTAGTGTTCTAACGAGGAATTCAAAACACCTGATGAGCTTTCAGAAACATTCCTTCAAATCTGTGACCTGTCTGTGGAGCAGTGATCTACAAAAGGTCACGCAGGAGTGCTGAGCTTCAAAATAAATAGAAAAAGAGAAACAGAATAAATATTTTCTGGTGTCTGATTTGGAGGCTGTTTCACATCATGTTGGACCTAAATAACAGGCTTTACTTCCTGGTTTAGAGTTTCTTTCTGCAGCACAAACTCTGGTTACAGAGTCACCGCTCACCCCCCCCACACACACACACACACACTCACACACACACACACCTCTCTAGCTCATGCTATGGGCGCTCTTACTGAAATCTTATCCACAAAGACTTCCTGTGTGTGAGCAGAGTTTACTAAATATCTTCGATCATCACAAAGGTCGAGAAATTAAAAAAAAAGAAAAGAAGCAGGAACAAACAGTGAAACAGGTCAGTGGTGACGAGAGGCGGCGGCTCCGCAGTGTATCCAGACACACACAGTGTAAATGTGTGTGTGTCTCGGGGACACCCGCCCCCTCCGCCTGTTGAGTTTCATGTGTTTTGTCACTGTGCAGCCTCTGAATCAAAAACCTATATGGCTTTTAAACACAGCTCGGTCACATGCTTCGTGCCCTGCTGCCACCCTCCTCACTCTGTCCCAGCTCTGCTTTCCTAATCCGAGAAACATTTTCTATGCGCATTCCTTCTTACCTCCACCCCCCTCCACCCCCTCCACCCCCTCCATCCTCTCCTCACATTCTGAAACCTTCCAAGCTGCTCTGTAATCATCTGTCTTTGACCTCAAACACGCCGTCCTGCTTTTCTTCACTCCCTTTTCCTTTAAGTCGTCTACACGTCCTATCACTCTTTCTAGCAACGTTCTACATGCACTCTACCTTCAGTCTGTAACCAGTGTTAGTGCTACAAGTCTTTGTTAGGTCCTAATTCTGGTGTGAGACACTCAAACTGTTCAGAGCTGGTCACAGAGCTGCAGCGAGTGAGAAGCTATAGACCCTGTACTGTAATTAGCGCTCGCCTCGAGGGGACACCGGGAATAAACACATGACTCAGCAGACAGAAGGGGGCACATGGAGCTCGACTCGGCACAGAGAGACACTCATACTGCTTCTCTGATGCTGACTGATCCGGGAGTCTGTGAGTTGTGGTCGTCCAGGACGAGAGCGACCCCAGCGCAGGCCTGGGCTGGTTTCAGAAACATCTGGAAGTGTTCTCTGTGGCAGCTCTGTGGGGAACATGGAGGCATTCCTGCTCCCACAGACTGCAGGGGGAGGGAGGGAGAGAAGGGAAGGAGGGAGAGAAGGGAAGGAGGAAGAGAAGGGAAGGAGGGAGAGAAGGGAAGGAGGGAGAGTCACAAAAACTGCAACCAAAAACTGCAGCAATCCTCCTTGAGAAGAAGAAGAAGAAGAAGAAGAAGAAGGGGACGTCCGTCCATAGTCTTTTCTGGTGCCACCTGGTCTGTGGCATTTAAATTAGGGAAGTTCCAACACAACGCGCTCCTTCATGCCTTCATGGTGGTGGGGTGGTGGGGTGCGTGGGGTGGGGGTCCTGCCCTGTACAGTGAGGCCCAGCACGTTTCCCCATTTTGTATTTTTCAAATGAGGTAGGACAAGGTTCAGTCACTTGTTCAACCCTCTGAAGTTCCACAGGTTCAGTCTTGCTGGCAGAAACAACATCCAAAGGGGAAATCAGGTGGAGGCTCCAGCGACACAATGGAGAGAGCTCCGCGGGGAAGAGGGTGGGGGCGATGGAGGGTGGAGAGGTCCAGATGGATAAAACCAGGCCTTCCTGTGAGTCACTTATCCAGCAGCTGCTTCCTCTGCTGCTCCCACAGGGCCTCCAGGTGATCCGCCCTCTTCAGCGCAGCCTATCAGAGGACAGAGCGATATTTATACATGCTGTCAATCATCTCCACACAAACTAATCGTGCTCTGACAGAAAGACGCCGTCTGTGCTTCACCGAGCCTCTCACCTCGTGCTGCTTCCGGAGACAGCTGACAGTTTCTTCCTTCTTCAAGATGGCCGACTTCACTCTGGCAAACCACAGAAAGGACGACAACGATGAGAACAAAATAAAACACCAGCAGAGATCCAGCAGAGATCCAGCAGAGATCCAGCACGGCGCTGGAATGCCCCCAATGTTCAGACTAGTGTTCAGTCTAAATACTTTTGGCCATACAGTGTGGATGTCATATAAAAGATCAGACCAGACGGATCATGAGACTCTGGACTAGACCAGCTGACCAGACCTCCTCAGGTCTATCGGCTTGTTCAGCCACATGTCCAGTTATCACGTCTGTGGGAGTTTTCACGAGGCTCAGCGGTTTCACTTCTTCTTCAAGTTCAGTCATTAGAGGCTGAAAACGACACACTACACAATAAAACCAATGATTTATTCACTCAGATCCTCTTCTCATGAATCTCTTACCGTTGGTGGACTTCGGCCAGCTCCTCTTCCTTCTCCCTGGTGACCCTCTCCACCTCCAGCCGTAACCTGGCTCGAACTTCTGACACCTCCACTTTCATCCTGCGGTTCTCCTCCTCCGTCATCACCAGCCGGTCTGCAAACTCCTGCCTTATCACCTCAGCCAGGCTGCGGCGCTCTTCCACCAGCTTGTCCCTGGTCTGAACAGACAGATCTTTGATTCACGTTTGCTCTCACTTCCTGTTTTAGTTTTAGAATCATTCCACTGATTTGTTCCTCACCTGTGTGATGTCCTCGGCCTCCTGCTCTTTCTGTCGGAGCAGGGCCTGGAGTCTGATCAGCTCTCCCTCCATCTCCATCTGCTGCTTCCTCAACTCTTGCTGCTTCTCCACGGCCGCCCTCTCAGAGCGCTCCAGGTCCCTCAGCTCGGCCTCGTACTTCTCCCTCACCCGCTTCACCCTGACAGCAGTGCAGAGCGGAGGTCGGTGTTGATTGAAACTTTTGTAACATGTGATAAAGCTGCTGCTAGGACCTAAATTATGTGCAGCTGGACAGAAGAAAGATCATTGTGTGTCCATGAACCCAAAAAACATTCACGTTCTCTTCATCATATCGAACTGGGTGTAACTGTGCTGCCACACACACACACACACACACACACACACACACACCTGTTATCAGCTGCCCTCTCACACTCCTCTTTGTCCTTGCTGGTCTCTTCCTCCAGCGTCCAGATGGCGAGCTCGATCTCTTTGTCACGTTCTCGTCGCAGATCTTCTTTGAGCTCGCGCTCTCGGCTCAGCAGCCACACTTCCTGTGGACACACAAGACACACATGCTGACTGTCCTGACAGCTGTCTGACTTCACACACACACACACACACACACACACACACACACACACACACACACACACACACACACACACACACACACACACACACACACACACACACACACACACACACACACACACACACACACACACACACACACACACACGTCCATGCAAAACACCAGGGTTCAGATAAATCATCAATAGTTCTTTATTGGTGCTGTGGAGATGTTATTTTTAAGTTAATGTTAAACTTAAAAATAACCTCTCCACAGCAGTTCCTGCCTGGATGACTGACCGTGTTCATACTTTCAAACCTCCTCTTCACTTATTAACTGGGTTCTTCCTCATTCCTCGTATTACATGTGATCTACATATTACATTTAACAGAGACTTGGGCAGCACAGGTTGTCCTCACTTTGCTGCACTGCAGAGAGCTGGAAATGAGCCACCTGTCCATGTCACCACACACAGTGGAAAAAGACCATTTCTAGCAGAAAAGCTCAGTTCCTGTTCACAGCTGCACTCCAAACACTAGAAATCTAGGCGATGCAGAGAACCTCTGAGCACGAGTTCATGTTTACAGGGTGTTCTGTGGTTTGTCTGGTTCACTGCGAGCAGACAGAGGAATGCTCCAGAGCAGATAGAGAAGGTGACTGAATGTCAACAAACCTCTTTTTTCTTGTAGTTTTCTTCCCAGGATTGCTTTTCGATGTCCAAACGTTCTTGTAACGCCTTCATCTCCAACTAGTCACACAAATAACACTCAGTTAGCAAGATGCAGCCCTGCTGGCCGCCTCAGACTTCTGAAGGATGTTCACAGATGTTCTTCTGTGCTGTCTCACCTGGTGCCTCCTCTCCTGCTCCTCTCTGGTTTTGTCCAGCTCCACTCTGAGCGCTCGTCCAGCCAGAGAGCTGTTCTCCTCCAGCTGCCTCCGCAGATCCTCCAGCTCAGCACGCTGCCTGGAAGACAAACACGAAGAAGAGTCTTGAAAAGCAGAATCACAATAATCATTTCAGCGTTTTAGATTCTCTGCAGGACAGGAGATAGATTCACAGCACAGACACTCAGCGCGAACAGGATGTGAGGATTAAAAGAACATTTCCTCTTTGCTCTAACAAACTCTCTAACCTGGAAGCTGCTCCAGTTCTATGAAGGTTCTTCAGAGCAGTACCAGACTGACCATAACACTGAGCGAACACCCAGAAGACGTCTCTTTGTGTTTATGTCTTTAGATTTTGTTGACCTTTGACCTCACCTTGCTGCCAGCTGAGCCAGCCTCTCCTTTTCATCTGCCACCTCCTTGTAGAGACGCCTCCTCTGCTGCTGCAGCGACTGCTCCTCCTCCTGAAGCTGCTTCTCGTATCTGATGCACACAGAAACGTTCAGGTGATTCTTCAGGTACCACAATGTAAGAAAAATGACATTTCTGTCTCTCTCTAAGTGCCGCTCTACCTCTCTTGCCTTGCAGGACAGGCAGCATGTTTTCACTGCTTCCAAAAATAGTCACGAGGAGCTGACGATGTGAAGACTGAAGGCCATCTCTCTCAAGTTTTAAAGCGTCAAGCTCTGTGCACATATTTCTTGTATGAATGCAAGTGTAGTGTAGTAGCGGAGTGACATGTGTACCTCTGTTTGGCTAGTTCCCTCTCTCTCTGACACTGCTCCTCCTTCTCCCTCTCCAGCTGTTGCCGGAGCTCCTCACACTGGCGGACGTAGCGCTGGGCCACCCGGTCGTCAGCCTGCAGCAGCTCCGCCTCGTGGAGCGTCCGCAGCTTCTTCAGCTCCTGTTTGTGCTTTGAAATCAGCTTCTGGATCTCTGGCTCCAGACCTGGGGGAGGAGGAGAAACTGTTTTTTGCTCTGAGGCTAGTGGAGGCCTGTGAAATGATCACAGCTCACTGAATCAAATTCACTGGGAAAGAAGTTTTGATGACTCATGTTTTTTTTTAGTCACTGAGTAAAGAAATATTCTGAGTTCTCGAGCTCTGTCATTGTGCAAACACCTCATCAGCACTGGCTGACAACTGACTGTGACCTTTCATGGAATCAGCTCATCACAGGCAGGAAATAGCAGAACAGCATGATGAGTTTCTGGAAACAGAACTGTACTTCTTTGTTCATGTGCTGCTTACCACGCCAGGAAACAGGATACAGTATCATTTATGAGTTTAGTTATTAACTCATTTAAAATACACAGAGTTAGAATGCAGCGTGCATCTGGTGGAAGGTTTGTTTTAATGTCAGCTCAGCGTGACATGAGCAGACTCACAGGAAGTAGATCAGGGCTGAGATTCTTTGACACATTTTTGTTTACACTGTGTATCCTCGACACTTGCATACATTAAGATGGACGATGCGTCTCCGCAAACATGCAGCTCGTAGCAACCAGAGTCGGAGCCAGTGGTATCGAGCTCTCGCCCATACACTGGGTGACCCAGTCACGAGTGTGACTCCATGTCCATCATCCACTACAAGGTCTTTATGACCTTTGGTGCATCCAGCCACCAGGGGGCGCTGCAATGTTCAATGACTTTTGAGGAGCAGTCGCGTCGGTCATCTTTATTACAGCTGATGAATGATGATGACGAAGCCATGACGATGGACGGCATTATGCCACATTACTGCTAAAGGATGCGCGACGCCTGAGCGGTCGAGGATTTTGATGCACTCGATAAGAGCAGACGGGAAGAGTTACTGCCACACGGGGCAGAATTAGGATCACATTGCACAGATTTGGTTATTTGTGGCCTGATCTGAACAGAGCTTTGGTTAAGACGCGTTTCCTCTCACAGCCGAAGCTCTGTTTACCTTTCACAGTGATCTCTTTAATCTTCTTGGTTTTCTCGTCAATCCATTTCTCCCGGCGGATCTTCTCTGTGGCACTCATGAGCTCTTTTAACTTCTTGATTTCCTGCAGAGGGAGAGTGGGGGGTGGAGGAGGTAGATTTATGGTGGTTTGGTCACGGTGAGGTGGCACTGAAGTGACAAGGACACACTAGCAACAAAGGAAGGACTTTGTAGGTTCAGTTTTTACATGACGACAGTTACGAGATCAACAGAAGAGCAGCAAACTAATTTATGTCTAAATCTAGAGATGAATGAGAGAAGACTCACATGCAGACAGACTGTCCAACACAAGTGGAGAAGGACAGACAAATGAAAGGAAGGAATGGCTGAATGAGAGAGATGACCGTGCCAAAGGTGACCAGGTTAGAGGAGGAAAAAAAAGTTACCTCGCACAAGGGACCCAGAATTTGCCACACCTAAAAGCCAGGAATGAACAGATATACAGAGAACGACAGAGAAGGACAGGAAGAAGGAGAAGAGAGAGAAAAACAGAGAGAAGACAGTTAAACAAAAGCAGAACTGCAAGAAAGCAAAGTCACACAAGATGATCACAGAAGACGCAAAGTAGAAGCAGAGCAGCAGAAGTTATTTAACACGGCTCTGACATCATCGACCTTCTCACCATGTCGTGCTGCTCCTGCATTTGTGCGATCTTCTTGGTGTATTTCTGGTCCACCTGCTTCAGTTCTCCCACCACTCCTTCACAGCGCTCGCTCAAAGCCTTTTTATCATTGATGAGCTGATTCACAAAGAACATGTGAGAAAGGTTTACACATATTCACCATCAGCTGTTGGCTATCAGGATCCATATTGTGTGTCTTTACCCACCTGATCAATGAACGTCAGGTGTCTCTGGATGGTGGATTCATATTGTTCCTTCTGGAGCTGAAAGTTCCTGCCTAGCTCCTTCTCTGTCTCCTTCACGTGTCTCACCGTCAGCTCCCTCTGCTGGGCCTTCATGAGAAGGTAAACATACCAGAGATTTGGGTGTTGTCATCTACAGCAGCTAACAGGATAAAACCGCCTCTCTACATTATACTCATACATAAAGTGTGTGAACTTCCACCCACCAGTGCGGTCTGCAGCATGTTGACGGTGCGTTTCTTCTCCTCCAGCTCCAGCTTGATTCTCATCATGGAGCCGGTGACCTCGGCGGCGGTGGCAGACGCCTGCTCGACACCAACAAGCTCCTCCTCCGACAACACAGCCTGCGATCACACAGGAAATATTAAACTCCAACAGATATGCACAAACTGAATGAGCTGAATGAGACACAATCTGCTCCTCATGCCGACCTCTCTGTGTGAGCCTGACGTAACCGAGCGTGGCCTCTCCTGCTCAGACTTCTCCATCTCATCCAAGAAGCTCATGATGCTCTGCAGCTTGGCCTCAGAGAGCAGGGCGCCCCCGTCTGGCAGTGCAGGATGGTGACTCAGCTGGCCGTGACGCTCCAGGTTGTCAGTGGTCAGAGAGTTGGAGTCTCCGTCCTTTAATGAGACACAGCGGAGATGCACATTACAGACACGGCAGGATTTGATTCATATTTCTTTCACTCAGGCTGAAATACTTTAAGTTAGTTCCATTCAGGAAGTCTCACCTCGTCTATCCAGGCATATTTCTCTTTGCGGTAGCTCTTTGGCCCTGACAGCCTCTCTGGCTCCTCCTCCAACAGCTTCAGGGTGTCCAGCAGCTCGTTCAGGGTGGTTTTAGACTGAGCTCTGCTGGACGAAGCTCCCTGCCGCTGGTCCTCCACACTCACCGACCTCTGCAGGATCTCCTGGAACACGGAGCAAACAAACATGCTTATAGTGGGACCAAATAACTGCTTTAACATTTGGCAGAGTACTGATCAGTGCTCTGAGGAGCAGCTCAAGGTTTTTAATTTCTTACCTGTGAACACTGAGACGCTCTGCAGTTGGACAAAGCTGGAGAAATAGCTCTGAAGCTCGAGAGCTCACCTAACTCAGCCACAATATTCAGATTGGAGTCTGTGGAAACCAGCACAGTGATTACACAGAGTTCATGAACATGTTCTTTTTTCCACACACACACACACACACAGACACACACACACACACACACCTGTGTTTTTAGCTTTCACATCTGTGGGTGACATCGGGCTGTTGTTGATCGGCGAGGCTGGACTTTTGTTGACCGGAGAAATCTTGGGCGGCTTCTTGCGTCCGACCACGCCCGTCTGTCTCATGTTGTCCAGCTCCACTTCAGCTATGTGCTGCACCTCTGCAACCCGCTGGGCTCTTTTCTGCTGCAGCTCCTGGACACGCCACCAGAGGGAGACATTAGACAATCAGAGTTGTCAAGTGGATCAAACTCAGTGATGCAGTTGGATAAAAATAGTGCTTTAAAAAGTTCGTACATCAGATGAGTTCGTCTGGTTGGCAGCCAGGCGGGCCAGACGAGTTTTCTCTTTACGAATCAACTTCCTGTCGTTCTCCGGGTGCTGCTGCTCCAGGCAGACGTCCACCTCTGCTCTGTCCTCCTGATCCTATGAGAGAAAAACTGATTTTGTTAAATATCATGAGAAAGTTAGAGATGAAGAATGAATGAAGTGGAGGGCTGAGCCGTGAAGGCACAGAGTAATTTACCTGGGAACACTGAGAGCCTCTGTTATTGGACAAAGCTGGGGAAATGGCTCTGAAGGTCAGCTCACCTAAGTCAGCCACAACATTCAGATTGGAATCTGTGGGAACAAATAACGGATCGATACATCTGGAACAACACAATCCTGTTCAGAACACCAGTTCATTGGCTGCCATGGCTGTTTAAAAATATCACAAGAACCAGTCTCTTTACTCCTGATGATGTGAGACGACTTTTCTCTATCCAGACAGCAAAAAAGGAATCTCTCCATATGACCCCCCTCATCTTATTAAGGATGACTGAATGAATGATTCTGTATTAGCTCAGACTCATACTGACCCGTGTTCTTAGCTTTGACGTCTGTGGGTGACATCGGGCTGTTGTTGCTCGGTGAAGCCGGGCTTCTGTTGGTGGGTGAAATCCTGGGCGGCTTCTTGCGTCCGACCACGCCGGCCTGCCTCAGGCTTTCCGGCTCCACCTCAGCTACATGCTGCACCTCTGCAACCCGCTGGGCTCTTTTCTGCTGCAGCTCCTGTAACATGCCACCAGAGGGAGACAAAGGAGTGAGCCATCAGAATTCAGCATCCACAAACAGGGAATTTGTACATGAAAGTGAAAGGTCACGATCTAATGAAGCAGATTTGGTTCCAGATGTTGGTCAGAGCCTGAGTCTGAGCTGTATCTTGAGGAGTCATCTTTGTTTTGGTTGTGTCTGCACTGAGCTGAGACAGGCTCCAATGTGTTTGTGTCATGTCGGCACATATTAAAGACTAAACATCAGGTGACACATCTGCTGCATCAGTTTTCTTTTTTTCCAGGTCTTCTAACTTTACTGAAGCACAACACTAAAACTGTTGGAGGTAAATCCGAGCTGGGCACCTGGATGGCAGCGAGGCGGGCCAGGCGAGCTTTCTCTTCACGAATCCGTTTTCTGTCTTCGTCCTTTTTCTGCTGCTGCTCCAGGCGACCGTCCTCCTCTGTCCTCTCCTCCCACTCCTAAAAGGGAAAGACGCAGATCAGATTAATGCAGCAGCAATAGAAAGAAGGTCATAAAACCGGTTAAGACCACAGAGAATAAAAGGTTATGGGATAAGGCAGCCTGGGGACAGGTGGATACCTTTCTTTTACTGGCAAGGACACGTTTGAGTGCCGCCTGGTTAGCGTGTCTCCTCTTGGCATGGAGTCTGTACCAGCGCTGGATGGTGACTGCTGCCTGGTTCACTTGCTGAATAAACCTTCAAATACCAAATATGAGTCACAGAACATTGACATCAATAGAACAGCAAACACACGGCAGAAAGAAGTCTTGTGAAACAGTTTAGCGGGTCTGACCTCTCTGCCTCCTCCTCAGTGGCCTCCCTCCTTCGAGACAGGACGGGGCTGCCTCGCTGGGCAGACACTGGAGATCTGTTGTTGGAGGTGGAAGAAACTGAAGAGAAATTCTTCTGGGACTTAGTCAGGGAGCCGTTCTCAAGTGACACCTCATCATTCGCTGTGGCCTTCAGGATGTTGCTGAAAGAAAAATGTGAGTGGAAATTCAGTGAAACCTCACACGAGGTCTGTAAACACGAGCGTTTGACTGAGCCAATATCGACCTGATTCACTGACTGACACTGTCAAACCCTCCAAAGTCATGTCAGGCGATGTGTGTTCATTTCAGGACATACTTAAAGGACGGCTTCTGGTTGGAGCTCTTAGGTGTGAGGGGTTTCTCAGAGTAGTTGTTGTGTAAGATGGTGGTGACAGAGTTCCCCACAGCTCCCTTGTTGCTCCTGTGAAAAACAAAAAGGCTCAATGACTCTGCAGGAGGCGTTTCTGACTCTTTGAGTGACATATTTAAAATGCCACTGCCACCTTTTTTTACTTCACCCCCTTTAAGACATTACAGTACGTACACTTTGAAATCACGGACAGCCCACAGAGGTTTGGACAGTTTTCTGAGTGTGTGGGTGGAATTCCTGAAGGCAGTATCAGCTGCCATGATCAACAGGTATGAAACACGAGAAGCAGGTAGAAATCCAGAATGCTGCAGTGCAAGTAGTCACCAGACTGATGTTAGGCTTGTCCCCTGCCCTACATGGACTACTGGGTGAGTGTGTGTGTGTGTGTGAGTCACACACTTACCTGTTGTTGGCAGTGAAAGTGGCAGCCAAAGCGATGCCAGACTCTCTTTTCTTGAGGCTGGTGGGAGAGTCCACGCTGCCGGTGCTGTGGGAGCTGGAGTGCAGAGGGAAGGCTCTGGGCTGGTCGTCCTTAAACAGAAACAGATCGTGTTACAACCTGAACTGTAAAATCTGACACCTGGAAGACTGATTTGAATGTTTGGAAACACTTTCAGTTAACCCGCACATCGCAGAGATGTGTGACGATCATGATGCATTTCAAATGAATTTCAAATGTGATGTGAAGTGAACAAATGTTAGAGAGTGGTTGGTGGTGAATACCAGGATGTTCCACGTGGTTCTGTCTGGTGAGGCCTTGCTGAGGCTGGCCAGTTTCTTGCGGCCATCTGAGCTGCTGTCAAACAGAGACAGGTAGTCCTCACTCTGGTCCTGACTGAGAAGCACACACATTTAACACACACTTAACTGCGTGAACAGATATCCTGACACTTTAACCTGTCCACGCAGACGTCCAACATAATGTACATAAATGTTTCTGTGTGTTCCTCGATGTTTTGCTGTCTTAATCTGGTATTTTGGAGGAAGTTTTCAAAAATGGTTCTGCACCACATTTATGCAACAAAACTGCTTATAACACCACAGACTATAGAACACAGCAGATCATGGGAATGCTCATCATATACTATCATAATGTGCCGAGCCCCTGTGTGCTCTGAACTTTCAGCTTCATGACTCGACACACAGTGTTGAGCTGCTCCTCAAATTAATTTGCAGGTTTCAGATGATGCACACAGGCCTCTGCTAAGAGAACAAAACAACATGATGTATATTACAGCGAGAGGTGGAAGAGGTTAAGAGGATTATGTGGAAGCTGTGAGCCAAAAAAAAATCAAATCCATCTTTATAAGTGAGGCTCAATTTTCACAAAACAAGAGTTTAGCTGTGTGACACAAAGCGAGGCCTTGAGTCACTTTTAGTGGCCGCTTTGGTGATTAAACGTTGTAATGACAGCTGCAGAGATGGGACTCGTCCCCTTCTCCCCCCAAGTACTGGAATTTAGTATGTAGCAGCTGACCGGCGTCTGCTAAGGGGAACTCCGCTGTGGATTCCATGTAAATGCGTGCATGCATATGTTGATCCCGACAGCCTGTCATTCATCCTTCAAATAGCCGGACACACCAGCACCTCCATCATGAGGCACAGATGTATGGTGACCTCCTGTCTGGCTGGGCCTCTGCTGGTATCTGTGCTGTGCTGTGCTGTGCTGTGCTGTGCTGTGCTGTGCTGTGCTGTGCTGTGCTGTGTGTTTCTGTCTGGGTGAGTATATAAATGAGCGTGTGTGTCTTCGGGGGGGTTGAAGCCAGCTGGCCCAATGAAAAGCAATCTGACAACACTATTCAGGCAGCACATTCCTCTGCTTTTTGCTTTGCAAGAGAGTGATGCATGGAGGGAGGAAGCAGTGAGGAGGGAGAGGGGGTGGTGAGTGACCCACTGGCTGCCCTGAAAGACTCGGAGACTTGGGAGGGGGGCATTTTAGAATGCCTTCAAATTTAAAGCCCCTCAGCTCTGCATCGTCAGAGACAGTGAGGGGAGGAGGAGATGGCAGCAGCTGCCGGACAATAGAACCCGAGCGTGCGCACACACTTCTCCTTTCACTGGCTTCTGGTGGAGGGGGGTAACCTGACCTCGAGGTCCTGGCCCTCCCCCTCAAACCCGGGACAAAGCAAGTCCCTGCACCCCGCGACCCTAGCAACAGCCGCCCAGCTTCCCTTCTCGCTCTTTATCATGCAGGAGCGGCGCGCCACAATTCCTATTGTCCGAGCTGCTGAAGCTTCAGGGCTGCCAGCTGTTGCTCAGTGAAGAGGAGCACTCTGCTTTCAGACTCCACGCAGGCCGGCAGGTTACAGCTACACAGATTGTTTCTGGTTACACGAGACTGTCTGACACACATTATCTAAAACACACATGGCCTTCATATTTTAGTGGCATGCTCGTCACTATAAAGGTCATTTGATCATCCTACTGAATCTTAAGAGCGAGTTCTCCCCGAGGCTGTGCAGAGTGCATGTAACAGCACATACCGTACGATATGCAGTTCAGTGTGTCAATGTCAGTGATAAGGAATGAGGAAAACAAGAGTCAGAGACACAGGAGGGAACGCCGACTGTCTCTCAAACATTCTCCTCAACTTGTAACTTGTAAATGTGTTAGGAGCGTAAATGATGGCATCAGCAGCAGGTGTGTATGCACGTGTGTGTTTGTACCTTAAACTGATGTTGGCTTGTTGATTCACATGCGTGGTGCTGTTGGAGCGACGAAGGTTCTTGATGGAACGGGAGCTACCAAAGCTGGCATCGCTCTGTGGATTGAAAAGGTTTGTTACTGAGCGATGAGCTCTGTCTGCAGACGGAGACGGTCCTCACTTACTCATTCCTGCATCTTGAACGGATTATCTCATAACTCATAAACAATCTGCTTGTTTGCATTCTGTCGCCAGGACAAACGCACACATGTGGCAGGCAGCGCTCGGCTCACTCACCAGGGTGTTGCGTTTTCCTCTGCTGTCGCTCGCCACAGAGACCGACACGGACCGAGAGAAGTACTTCCCAGGTGACGCGCTGCTGGGTCTTTTGGACATGGAGAGCTGGGCGCCGGACAGGCTGAGGTCCAGGGCGTCTCCTGAGACACCTGTGGGGATGGACGAAGGGCTGCGTGTCGGATGCATCCTCTGGAGAGCTGGAACAGAGCTTGGATGTTAGACACACGCTGGGGATTGAATGGGCACAACTACAACAACAGAGGAAGTCACTGTTTGTCTCCCGGGTAACCGACAACAAAACCACTCAGTGTTTGAACTACAGCCTGAGAAAGAGAAGAAGCAGAGCAGTTTAACAGGTGAAGGTGTGTGGCAGGTGTTTGTGACGCATGACAGGTGACAGGTGAGGCAAACATCAGGTTAGGATGACGTACACACGGCTAACGGCTGTATATTAGCACTCGCTTGTTGTCGTCATGATACCGTTACTAACGGGGAGTGTGGCCGTGATAACGTTACCGTGTCCAGCTGATGTAAATCACGATGTTTGTCAAAGTCCCGCCGTTACAGAACCGTTGATGTGTTGACTCTCTCCCGCTCAGCACGGTAAGCTAACGGTAACGGCGCCGTTAGAAACCGTTAATAAGTTTTATATTTTAAATAAATCGGTGCTCAGAGAAGTCTGAGCGCCTCGAGCTAACGGTTAACGTATTTAACGTTTGAGCTGACAGGTGAGTACTCACTTCAGGAGCCGGACGGCAGCATCGCTGACGAGCTTCGGTTCGCTTCCACGGGTTTAATTCCCAAACAAACAGTCCACTGGTGCACAGAGACAGTCCGCTGGGCACAAACACTGAGAGCTAACTAACGCCTATCATCATCTCTGTGGTAACGACACAACACAGTCACCGCCCCTCGCCGGCTCTGATTGGCGGAGGGAGGACAGCGTCCCTAGTGTCCGCGCGTGTGATAGGCCGAGCGGAGCTGTCTGTCAGCTCTGCAGCTTCCAAGGGGCGGGGCTAAAACAACGGTTTGGTTGGCTTTGCAAAAGGAGGCGTGATGATCAGTGAACATTTATAATAAAAAACAACAACAACGTTTAATTTATGCATGAGTCATTTATTGATTGTTAACAAATCAATACATAAAATCAATTAATTCAAACTTTCTCTCTCTCTTTGAGACATTCGTAATATTTACATCACAGAAAACAAGTTTAATCATAATCCACATATCCAATAAGCAATATATCAGCATCGCGAATAATTCAGCATTTATCTTCTTTTAAACTCCACAGCCGCCCTCCACACGTCAGCCCCCTTTCCCAGGGTGATGTCCTCTGACAGAGACTCCAGCCCCAGCAGAGGTGGAAGGTCTTTCTCCTCCAAATGGAGCTCTACGGTGGACCCGATGCTAGAGACAGCAGGGTGGGAGGGCACAAAGAAAACAACTGTTAGCACTACGTCCATTGTTTCCACTGCAAGCATTCCTATTCACTTCCCTGCCCAGCTGCTGCTTCAATAGAAAATGACCTGTGGCTGAGGGGGATACAACTTAAGCTCCTTTCTCCTGACAGATGGCCGCCTGGAGGGGTCACGCTCCGGTCCTGGATGTCAAAAGGCTCCAAATCCCAAGGGGAGAGCCCCGGGTGAGACCTCCACACTTTACTGTGATTAAAGCTGTCTAGGATCAATGGATTCCTTCAGACAGGGGTAGTAATCTTTGAACTGACAACAGGCACACTTCTTACACTCACAAGCTTATCATAAATTCTCATTCCTAAAAACACCTCTTGGCTAAACTCTGGGATAAATGTCAATAATGCAAATGTTTTCCCATTTGGTGCATCCCCGCCTACAAAAACTCACAAATGGTAAATTAGCTGTGTTTTCACTCTCAGGGTTACAAATGGCTTGTGCTTACTCCCACTGAGGCTGGTGAGCCTCGTCAGGCACGGCGTTGCTCGTCTTCAGCAGCAGAATTTCATGCAGCTCCAAAGCGAAAGCTTCAACATCTGTGACAGCGAGGAAACCCTTCAGCTCTCTCCGCTCCTCCTCTGACAGCTTCTGCTGGAACGGTGAGGGTAGCCTCTGAAACGGGTCCTGAAACACGACGGCCATCAATCAAGCAGAGTTTAACGTGATAAAAACAACAAAGTGCTCTGCGGCAGAGGCTGCGGTGCGATTCCTTAAATTCAGTTTTTATTGGGGTCAAACTTCGGGCGCCTGCCGTGTCAGACAGCACACTTCCAGCGGATTACAGCCCAGAAAGTTGAACCCTGTGTGGTGTTTGGGGTCAGTCACAGGCAGCCAGGAGGAAAAGTAATGAGTCGAAAACAAAATTTGTGGTCATGGGTGGAGTTTCTTTTATGGATTTTGTGTTTTTAAGACTTAAAAGGAGCTTTAGGCATTCAGCAAATTCCTTGAAGTCTATGATTTTATTCATACTTACTTCCTTTCTGCTCAGCATAAGCTCAGATTTCCAACAAGTCAAGAGCTGCCAGGTGGATACGCTGTGTTCCAGTTTGCTCTCTTCAAGACTCTAAAATGAAACACGCAGGTTTAAAGTTTCAAAAGACCGAGTCAGAGTTTCTGAGCGTGGGCTCAACAGTTTGAAGTGTTCATCATTAATTGTCTGGACAGCAGCCGTTGGTTTCCATTCACCTCTGTCTGTAGAACCTGCAGAACATGCTCGACTTGTGTAATCCATCACAGTGAACATCACAAAGGCTGTACTGTGTCTGAGTTACATTATCATAAAATAGTAATGCATGAAGTGAGGGCCGAGTTCAAACATCTGCAGCGCAGCACTAAACAGAAAGAATTCCACTAGCTTAATGTGATGGATTACATGCAGGTCATCACAAAAATTAATGGAATCCAGCAAATGTATGGAATGTATGGAGGCCCTGAAGTCCCATAAGGTGACATCCAGATAACAAAAAAGAAACCTTCAGACTTCAGGAGCTCCGTTTGAACTGTAAGTCTCCAAGAAGAAGGAGGTGCATTGCTCATAAATTAAGATCAACATAATCACATTCTTTGCATAGCGGTGTTGTAATGGACTGAGCTGTGGGTTTGAGAGATTTCTACCTTGGCTACAGAGCTGGAAATCTGCGGCTTCATCTGCAGCGAATCAGTGAGGTAGGACAAAAGTTGACCTTGAGGGTCTCCGCCCGTCTTGCCAAGAAAGCGAAGGCCGATCTCCACCACGAACACGGCGTCACAGACGTCTGTGTAGGAACGCAGCATCATTCTCACGGCGCTGCACACAGAACCCTTCAGAGGTTCCTGCAGCACAGACAGAGAAACTGTCAGCAGGCCAGCAAGACGAATGTGAGGGAAGGAATTTGACCTCTAACAAAGTGGCCTCACAAAATCCTACAGGGGAAACTACTGCGAACATTCCTGGGCTTGCATTAGTCAGTTCCAGATGAAGTTTGGTAGCATAAAATCCTAAATACGGTCTTACCTGGCGAATCTTTCTTCTGACCTCTGCTAGAACAACAGAGAAATCCTGCAGGTGTCTGTTCAGGTACCTCGAGGTGTCCTGGTGTTGATCAGAGGACAACAGCACTGGTTAGTAAAATATGTGGTGTTACCTGACATCTGCATGCAGCTGTATGATTAGTTTTGTTTTACCGCTTGGATACGTGGTTTTCCAGCCAGGAAGCGACGGACCAGCTGGCCTTGAATGCCGGGCAGATCATAGTTGCTGTCCGTCTCACCACCTTTCTTCAAGGTGTAGTGGCAGTGGGCTAAAACCAGAGGAAGCAGCTCTCGCTCTGGGTCACACAGGGTCAGCTGGGTTTCTGATATCCTCTCTAAAGGAACACTGTATTCACTGGAGGATAAAACAAGACCGGCCGTGTTAATCGCAGGTTTAAAAAGTTGACATGTCGTTACAGGATCTAGGAAGTCCAGTTTGTGGGCCAACGCAGAATCTACACCCACAGAACTATGATGACACCTCCAACAGAGGTGCGTGTTGACACATCTCCACCCTCTGTGCATGTGTGTGTTGTTGTTGAGGTGAGTGATTTATGGTTGAAGGTTTCACAAATTCATTTTTCTCCCTCTGCTCCACTTTGCATTTTCATGGCCATGTTTCTGATATATTATGATACCTTATATTCAGGTCATTTAAGTTTCTGTATTCTGTGTGCTTGTTTTATGAAGTCAAAAATGAAGTTTAGGGGGCGCTGTTTGCTCAGTATGTGCCCTCAGTCCTCACATTACAGCGAAGGTTTGAATTCATGAATAACAGAAACATAAAATGTTTTTGTAAGGCTCTAAGGACGTGGTCGTGATAATGATCCAGATGGAAGTCGTTATAAAGAAGACTGTTTTGCTTGATGAACTCAATCATATGAACTCAGACTCCTTAAATCCCAGCATCCCGTGTACTGACCTGTCCTCTTGGCCGCTGACTGTCCTGGCCTCCGTCACCAGGCTGTTGTGAGTCTTTAACAGGAGGTCGACCACAGTTCGCAGACACGAGCCCGGTCCACGTCGAGACAGTGTCAGAAACTCTCCAGAACTCTCGGTCGTCACCTCCTTCTCGCACAAGTTCACATCCACACCCAAGTCTGCTGCTATATACACACACACACACACAGGCATGGAGGTCATGAAGTCATGCAGGAGACAACTTGTGAAGCTTTGGCTCCCTCTAGTTACCAGGTTGGGAACCAGTAGGTTAGTGAGCGCAAACTGTCACACCTCTACAACTCTTCCATGTTAGTTAAAGGTTAATGTTGACATGCTTACAGTTGTTTGCCACCTCTGCTCTGAGGCAGTTCCACACCTTCATGAATCTGTCCACTCTCTCCAGCAGAATCTTCTTCTGGTATCCTGACGAGGAAGATGACAAAGCTCAGTTTGTGACAGTGAGTTTTATTATGTTCATTTCAAAATGAAATGTTGACATACCTGCTGGTATCTGCTGCAACATGTGTGCAATACTCTGCGGCGTGGAGTCTGACGCCAGAGGAAACACCTTCAGCAGGTCTGACTGCAGAGCAGCCAGCTCGGGCAGGTGATGTAACTGCCTCACACAGTGTCTCTGGGACAAACACACACATCACACAAACACTTTCAAATGGAGACACGGCTGCAACTAACATGCTAATGAACATATTATAACATTCATCAAAGTTCACAGTTTGAGGAGCAACAAGAGCTTCAGATGTGTCAGTAAGAAGAGAGCTTGACCAGACGCTGCATGTTTCTTTGTTGCTGTGTTGAGAGTCTGGACTCTCATCAGCTCTTCTTCCCTCTTTGATACCTCAGATCAGGAAACATGTGAGCTCAGGTGTCTCTGATGAAGATTGGTACCTTATCCAGGAACATTATCAGCAGAGTTAAGGAGCTGCGCTGCTGCGATTCTCCCACCAGCTGAGTGAAGCGCTCCACTGTCATCATCTCGGGAAGAGTCCAGAAAGAGGAGCAATGTGTCGGACAGTCAGAAGGGAGCGACAACATTTTCCCAGGATCCCTGAAGAGGAGAGCCATCAGAGGACTTCCTGTAAGTCCATCATCTCCAGCGATTCTGTCCTGAGCTTCAGCGAGTTTCCTCTGCAAATCCTGCAAACAGGCAGGAGGAAGAAAGATTTTACCATGACTTCCTTATAAATATATCACACGTTCTGACTCCTGCTTGACAGTTTCTCACTTGAAGCACTGGGTTGATGGCAGAATCACACACAAGCTTCTCCCACGCTTGTCGTGCTTGTTTGGAGGACAGATCCTGTCTCGCTGCACGGCGGGAACCTTGGTTAACATTCAGCAGAGTTGTGTCACATGTTTGTCACGTCAACATTAAAAACAATGTGCTGAAAATGGTTGGAGAGAGTCAGTATCACCTGTGGTGGACTCTGTGCAGGTGCTGAGAATCAAATGAACTGTAACCGCCGTGTTGTCCGTGTTCTGATCCAGCGTCTTCCCCAGCACACGCAGGTCCTTTTCAAGGTGGCTCCACAGGAAGTTGAACACATCACGGGTCGCGGGGTGGATCATGTCACCAACTCCCTAAAACAGACATGAAAGTATTAACACATAATTACGTCTTTTCAACACCAGTGACACGTCAAATCTGCTGCACGCTCTCACCCTTTGATTCCTTATGGCGCCCTGAAGCATGGCGAGGTGTGTAAACAGCCGCAGGATGCAGGACTGAGCGTACGTCATCTGTCTTTCAGGAGCTTCAGACCTCTGACGAGCTTCTCCTAAGATGTGTCCTGTCCGAGTTTGATCTCTGACGCTTTGTACACACAAAGAGGAACAAAAACTAAATTAAACACAAATATCTGGATGAAAATACTCGATAGTCACTGAGCTGGTTGACTGAAGAGATGAAGACCTCGGTCCTATGTGCTGAGTGAATCCATCGACTGGGTTGTGCTTTTGGCCACCAATTGGAATTCCACAGTCCGGACATCTTGATATAACCACCGGTTTGCCACACTACGGGACAACACAGAAGCATATTTATTGTTTATTATATATATACTTAATAAATGTTTGCCAGGATGGACACACACACAAAAAAGCTCATACCTCTCCAACAAAGCATGGATGTCCGTTGGTACAATCTGTGGATGACATAAAAGTCATTATGGACTGTTCATAGAGAAGTCGTGATGGCAGAAATGAATCATTTATAATGTAAAATACTTACAGTACATCTGCACTTTCCTGTCTTTACTCATCCACTGTCTGGCTTCACTTATGTGATCATCGGGCATGGTTGGCAGGAAAGAGTTCTTGGAGGAAAACAAGAAAATGAGTGATATCCATGGAAAATAGTTTGATAGATATATAACCAACAGCTCTGTTCAGTGTAAACTAAGAAGGTCAGAGTCTTTTGAAAGCACTGATACATAAATCACGTGCATAATAATCTCGTCCCTTTCTGATTTTTCGGTGGAAATCAGGAGAAACTGAAAATGAGTCATGCCGGATGTTTAGTTTGGTTAAAAATCAAGAAGGTCAAAGTTGAAGCTGTATACAGCCTCATCCTGTCTTTCAATCTCTAGTAGAGACCAAGCACTAGATCCTACATTTCCCATAATGCAATTTGATTGCATCTTTTGGCCACCACAAAGTCAACCTTTGTTGCCTGTTGCCTGACATCGTCAGGGGTATTTTCTTCTGCAGAGTAGAAGAAGAACCGTAGCAGAACTACCAGAGCTGCATTTGTAAAGGTGGTGGAGGAGATTAGACGTCTTACTGTGGCATTCTGAGGCTGGAAGGCTATCTGGTGGAGAGGAACCAGCAGAGGATTTCCCCTGAGGAGCACAGAGTCCAGATGGACCAGCAGCTCCAGGAGGGTTTGTCTCTGAGGCGGAAGGTTCGAGCTGATCTGGAGGTCTGAGCCCGGACCACCGATGTGATTTGACACGAGCGTGCTGCAGAAATCCTTGAACTCCTTTGGCTGGAGGTTTTTCAGGACTTCTTGCAGTCTCGCCGTCTCCTGTAAGTTCACGCAGAGTCCCACGTTAAAAAGAGAAAGTAAACTCACAACAGGCACGATTCACATCAGACGTCACGTCACCTGTGGGGAGGGACGAAGGCTGACGTCAGGTGATTTGTAGCGGCAGGTGAACTGTCTGAAGAGGGCCAGGGCCACGAGGCTGACCTGAGAAGCTCTCAGCTTCTACAGAGGAAAGAAAAGAACAGATTTAAGTCATTCAGTAAATGTTGAATGATAAATAAAGGTGAGTTAAAGCTCTGGAGTCTCTCTCACCTGGATTTCTGTCATGAAGGTGTCAGATCTGTTTTCCAGCACAGCCACGGCCACGGCGTCTCTCACAGCTCGGTATGGCGTCCCGCAGCACAGGAAGTGGTCCACATTGGTTGGAATCATCCGCTTTGAGGAAAATGTTTTATAAATAAAGTTTTCAGATTGTACTCAACGTCAACAGAAGAACAACTTAGCTCTGTGTTTCTCTAAGATACCTGAAGTCGGAAGACATTTTCGGGGAAGAGCCATCTCCAGGCCGGATTGTTCATCAGGGACAGTATGCAGTCCATGCCGGAGAGTTTGTTGAGGGCTCGGAGCAGGTAAACCCGGTGCCAGTCGTTACCACAGTACTCACACACCGCCTTCACCTGCTCCAGGTACTGAGCCTCCACCCCCCCGCCTCTGCCTGCATATCATGAAGACACATAAAAACTTGACAACACTTCCCTTTACACTGAAACTACAGGACATCTGAGGACATCCTGCTACGCAATGCATCCAATCTAAAGTCTGGTTGCATTACACACCGTGGGCTGCAGCTTCCTTCAGCAGCTCGGCAGCAGTGCTCAGGCATATTCTCAGCCTGGCGATGTTGAGCAGGAACTCTGCCGGGTCTTCTTGTCTGTCTGCAGTCTGTTTCCTGGCCACCCGGCTCAGGAATGTGGTCTCTGCTTTCCTTTGCTGTTCTTCACTCTGTTCACCTGCCCTCGCTTCTGAGCACAACAGAGAGTCCTGGGAAAAATGAAGAATGCAAAAAACATTATTAATAATAACAAGTCACAGCACGCGATTGGACGTGCATGGTGAACTCAAAGAAAAGGCTAAACTGAGACGTGCGAGCTCTGTGAAAGGTCAAACACGACAGGCACGGCAAGTATTACTCACTGTGCCAGCAAAGATGAGGCCAAAATGAAAGAAACAAAAATATGATTGTGATTATCGTCGCTCTGAAGATCGATGTGTTTGTGCAGGAAACACAAACGGAGTCAAGTTTGAGTCTTTTACCTGGAAGCAGTTGACAAACAGCAGGTAGAGTTCAGTACGATCTTCTCTGGGAAGGAAATTCTCCGCCAGATTAGTGAGGTAGGCTTGAATGTGAGCCTTCACCTGGTCAAAACTGACAGATAAACTGTGATTCACAAACATGGAACATTCTGGGAAAATAAGAATTATGTGGATGAGTACTTCCTCCACCCGTGCTCACTGTATTCGTGCCCTCACCTGTATTGCAGCAGCAGTTTGGGCAGCACAGATCGCACCACTGGACTGTTATCCACACAATCCAGGAAGGGAGTGAGCTGTCTGGTCCTGTACACGTCACCTGCATCACACAAAAGAATAGAAGTGGTGAATGCCTTCGTTATCACATACGTTTTCTTAGTTATTATCAGTGTCTTGTTCACTCACCTTTAGCGGAGACAAGCAAAGAGAAGAGCAGCTCCACCACTCCATCTCCAGGCCTCTGCCCCTCAGGTAGACAGAACCTGGACACCACGTCCAGGAAGAAGGAGTTACAGCAGCCCCTGACTGCTGCCTGCTGCTGAAGGGCTTCCCTGAACCAACAGAGACACACAGTTACTGAATGTGTAACAGGTACATTTCTTTGGTGTGGATAGAGGCCAAAAAACAGACAAGATGTTTGACTGCTCATACAAGAGGTCACTGGACCCGGCTCTAACCATGTAGCAAGCAAATTCCTATAACTGATGATCCTGATTTTTCTGAACTCACTTGACGGTGTGAGAAACAGTCGGCTTGAAGTTGTCTGGCAGGTCGTGCCTGCATACGGGACAACGTCTATTGGACTGAACGCTGCGTTGGAGACACGGCAAACAGAAGATGTGCTGGCAGGGCAGGACGGACGGCTCGGTGAGCTCCACGTAGCAAATCGGGCAAGAAAAGCCAAACCTTTAGAGAACATATCACGAGAGGTTAATTACTGCATGGTGGAGAGATTCTAGTAACATTTATCACAGCAAAACATTTTGACATTTATTGTTTTGAACTGTAAAATGTGAATCCTCGCCTCAGATCCCTGCTGATGCACTCATCATGAAAAGAATTGAGGATCCGGATCAGCTGCTGCAGCGTGTCCACGTTCCTTAGATCAGGTGACTCCTGCATCAGCTGTTAGAAAATGAGAACAAAAATATCTGAACGTGTGTCTTACTCTTTCCTCTCCAGTCAAATCACAGACCTAAAACCTGTGTACTTACATTCAGGTGAAGGTTGCAGTGTTTCAGAGCCAGTTCTTTCAATTTGGACTCATTCTGTTTAAACATGACGTGCTGGATGAAAGATGCAACAACCAGCATCCCATGCCACAGTGACCTGAAAGGGCAAATGAAGTTATAAATAACACACCGAAAACCTTTTTTTTCTCACTGTACGTCTCACCAGACTCACCTGATGGAGTCCAGATGTTGCAGACTGATGGGGCCGCAGAGGGTTCTGTATTTCTGACCAAACACCCGATCCAGACACGGCTGCAGAAACTCCACCCTGCTCACAAAAGACTCGCACTCTTGCCGCGACGTCACAGTCAGGAGTTTGGTCTGCTCAACACAGACGCCGAGCGCTAAAATGTCCTCCACCTGCCAAAAGTAAAATACACCATGCACACAATGAGTTTGTTGTGTGTTTTGTGTCAGCGTCGCGCGCCGCATTCACTGCACGAATGTTATTCTCACCATTTCTTGGGGTTCCCTCTTTGACCCCTGCTGAAAGACGTCAGTGGCTAGCTCGGGCAGCAGCAGAAATATGTGGCAGAGAGTGTCCAGTCTGAGGGCAAAATGTTTGGCTGCAGCCGTGATCCAAGCAGGAGAGAGGTCGCTGACGGCACCCACAGACGCCTGAAGCTCAGACACACAGCCCAACATGGCCCTGGTGAACACCTGTAGATGGCACGTGTAAAGAGTCAAGACTTTTTGGTTGTTAACAAAACAAGTTTTGCCTCAAAGCTTCACGTCTTAGTGTCTATACCCTGAGCTCGTCCTTGGACTTGATCTTCAACGAAAGCAGAAAGTCTTGTAGGTAGTGGTGGCCATACTCCAGTCTCTCCTCGTCTGAGAGTTTCTGTAAGTGACTGCCCAGCCTGCTGTCGTTGAAGGTGCTCACAAACTGGAGGATCCTCTCTGTGCTGCCCTCTTTTGTTACTAAAGATCAATTAGAAGAGAAGAAAAGACTATTTAATTCGGTATCATATATACGTCATGTAAAAAATCCAAGGGGGAGGCCATGGCAAACCTGGCATAAACTCTGATTCTTCCCAAAGACTTTCAAGGTGCCTCCTGACGAGCCAGCTGAACGCAGCAGCACAGGGTTGTTCTTCCCCATCAAGTATGAAGTAGTCATGTACGAGCACTTCCTGGTCTGACTCACTAGAAATAAATAATTATAACGAAGAAAAATGATGCTGTTGTTGATTAAATTCACTGTGGGAATTATACTGGAGATGTGACACATGATACCTTGGCTTTTGGAGAGGTGTTAGGTCTAAAATCTGTGAATCTGCCAGGATGTCCAACCACAGCTTCACCAGGCCCTTGCCGAGCCTGCCGTCAGAGAGCAGGTCCAGATTTGCATACTTGTCCATGACTTCCAACATGCCAGCCAAGGTTGGAGTCACAGTGGACTGAAGACAGCGCCACAGGGTGTGTCTGTCAGTTAAAGACACAAAAGAAATCTGCACTTAACGAGTGCATATGAAGTGCCAAAAAGCTTTAATGGGCTCCTGGTTGGGATCTAAATGAAAATACACATTCCACAACTGAAACCAGATTCACAACAAGAAATGAATCACTTGCTCCTTGTCCTAATAGTTTTCAAGCTAATCTGCTAAATACCTCAGAGTTCCCCCCTCCTGCAGAGCCTGCCGTTTCTTGGCTTCTCTGCTCACCCACTCCTTCGGACGGCCCATCGTTTCTTCTCTCCGTGCCAAAGCGCCTGCCAGTCTGCGTAACAACACCTCCTGAAAGCGAGCTTTAACAAAGCAAATAAGTGACATCGATCAGAAACCAGTCAGAGATGCAACATTAGAGTCAGATGGTTTCTTACTGACAGATTTACCTCCTATTTGCCCTCGATCAGTTCCTAGAAGAGCCAGGAGGATGTGTATCCGCTGCATGCTTCTGGGTGTCACGTCACTGGGGTCCCTCAGCAGACCCACAGCTTTCTGAAGACATGATCTCACTAAGGATAGGCTGTGGAGGTGAGCTTGATCTACCTGTACAAACATAAGTACAGAAAATGTAAGTAAAATTAAAAACTAAGAATTTATTTACTCTTAAACTTGCATTTCTATATACCTGAGAGTCTTTCCTTTTCCTCGTTGTGTCTTCATCTTCATGGTGTTCTATTAGAGGACAAAAATACCATTTACTTTGCAGTAAGATATTTCCTGGAGAACAATGAAACCACCTTTTATCTTATTAAAGCCCAGAAGATGTATTGTTTCCACCTGATGATGCAGGGTTGAGTAGGCTGCTAATGAGAGTCCCACAGAAACCAAACAGGTTCAGGCTCATGTCCTCTGAATCCCTCAGGTCATCAATGTGCACTGAGTGCCAGACTCCTTTGATACATAAAACAAAACAATGGCTTTAATCCTGTCATACATCTTGTACAATGTAATCAACGCACAATTAGATTTCAATAATGCTCATATTCCACTCACTCACCTCCTTGGAAACCGATGTACTGAGATTGACTTGGGATCCGAGAAACCTTCACAATGAAAATCACCCAACAGGTCTGATCTTCCAGTGACATCAAGTAATTCATGGTGCAGTACCTGGACGAAGATGAAATCATGAACATTCCTGTAATTTCCTTTTTTCCACTGAGCATGCATAAAGTCACCCTTCAATCTGTCCAGGATGTTGACATCGAGCCTTACTTTGCTGATGCTATCAGTTCATCGCTGCAGTGAGATTCCTCGAGGTCCATCTGGATTAACAGGATGTGGAGAGAGTGACCGGCATCTTGAAGGAAGCCCCTGACACATAGAGGTGAGTAAGTGAAAGATTAAGCAACAAAAAATAAATAAATAAGCCATGCTGCTGTTATCTGAATAGTTAGTACCGTATCTTGTTGCAGAAGGAGACCTCTGTGTCAAACTGGTGGAGTGAGAGCAGGAGGATCTTATCCGTATGCAGTCCTAAAGCATGGGCTACAACCTTGACATCTGATCTGGTTAACAAGCTGGAGAATGTAGTTATCTATGGAAAACCACAAAGGGAACAGGGATGTCAACAATTTGTGATTGTTATAAAGGAATGATGAAACAAAACTGGAGCAGTGGACTGTGGCCTACCTCTAGAAACTTGCTGGACCTCTGATGCTTGTTCAGGCAATCTTCCAGGAAATCTCGGAGGGAGTGGTGATGCTGTTGCTGGAAGTAAATTCTCTGGAGTTTGTCCTTGTCCTGGTTTGCTAAATCTGAATACTTGAGCCTGACCACTGCATCCGGGGTGGCACAGTTCAACAAGAGACATTTAGCTATATCGAAGACTTCTTCTTCCTCGTTTTCCTCAGCAGACCCAACATCATTTTCTGTGATCATCATTTCTTCGCCCTCAGAGATCACTTTGTTCTTGTCACCACATACCTCAGTGGATTCATCATTGTTCATTTCCATGGACTCAATTGCTCCCTCTTTTTCAGCAGCCTCTACGTCCATTGGTTCACCCAACTGATCGTCCTCCTTATCAGTGACCTCTTTCTGTTCATTTGGATTTGACTCAGGTGTTTCATTTGGTTCATCTTCTTCAAGTGAGTCATCATTTTCCTTCTGTTGATGTTGTCCCACTGCACTCTGTGCAGCTTTTTGTGCTCTGCTTTCTAATGCTTGCAAGAGAGCACTGGCACAGGCATCACCATGGTATCCAACAAAAATGTCAGACAACTTGAAATCCTCTGAGGCCTCACCTGAGAATTCCTTCACCCACTCCTTTAGTTTGTGGAGAACCCTGTGTTGCCATGGTTCCAGATCGGTACTCCTATCCACCCTGTGTTTTTCAAGCCTGTTGATGAGGGGCATGGGGAAGTGCTCATAGACTTTCTTCTGGTCCTCCACTACGACCAGTCTGAAGTTTGTGTGGACACGACATTTGACTCTGTGAGAGCCGAGACCAAGATCAACATATTGCTGCTTACTGAGGTAAACATAGTACTGGTTCAAGGCATCGTACAGGCTTTCATAAAGATTTTGCATGTTGAGGAGGATGACAGTGCGTCCGGTCTCCATGCATGTTTTCACACGGTTAACATTTCGGCAGATTTGGGCATATTCCTGGTCCTTTGGGAATCCTGAGCCAAAGACAATTTCAGGTGGTGGATAGTCTCCTTTGGCAAAGACTTGCTGTTGTAGGATATGAAGTGCAGCATTGTTGGTGGTCAGCAAAAGGAGGTAACGGCTCTCCTGGCTGCTTTCATAATCAAGATTCTTTTTCACCATTTGCAAGGTGTTTGGTCTTGGAATTTCCAGTATGTTTTGGAGAACCTCTTGGAAAAATATCACTGGGTCAAAACCCTCTGGCTGTCCACTGAAGTTACGCAAGATAGCCTCTACCAATTGTCCACCATCTGGTTCTTGTTGGGTGGATTTGACTGCGGCAAAAAGCATTTTGACTAGGCTATAATAATCTCTTAGCCCAAAGAACTGATTTTTTGAGGTCTCTTGACAGACGCTCAAGAAGGCCTTTGCCAAAGATGGGAAGAGGTGTTTGATTTTCAGGAGAATTTGGTTGGAGGATGAACAAATTCCCTTTGCAGTTTCCACAAGTTCGTCCTCACTTGGATCCCATCTGGACACAAATATTCCCCTGTTCATCTTCGCTGGGTCCAGAGCCCAGTTGGAAATGCCCACAAAGCCAACCTTCATGTGTGGATCTGGCTTGTCATTATCAATGCAACCATCTTCTAGGAGAGGATGGAGGGTCTTCAGGGGCATTTGAGGAGAATCTTCTGCGAGTCCTATCTCATCAAGGACCACCACTGAAACATATTCATCCATGTTTTTGTCCTTTTGGAAGCGGGCGCAGTTCCTGAATGTCCCTATGATGCCCTCAGGACTTGAGTGAGGACTGCACTGGAAGGAGACCATATGAACTTGCTTGAGTTTCTTGAATAGTCCACAGTGGGAGTTCTGGCCCTGCATGGCATCAGCAACCACTGTTTTAGCAAGAGACTTTGAGCTGCCTGGCTTGCCAACCAGAAAGAGTGGGATCCTGAGCTCAATGCAGACCACCATGAGAAACACATTCTCTTTGAGTGCAACATTTTTGGCTATGGTCTCTCTTGTCTGTATGTTTTCAAGGAAGATGTCTTGGCAGGATGAGATCTCTTCCTGCAATGCTGCTGAAGAGCGTAGAGATTCTGGAAAGTACCTACAGATCACAGAGAGGTACTTCTCTTTGTCCACCAGAGATGGATAGTAGCAGACTCCAACTGAAAGAATCAAGCACTTCAGTGTTTTATGAGCCTCGCTGAGTTGAGAGCAGTTGTTGAAGAGGACCTCGCTATGCTGGTAAAACCAAACTAGCACTTTCATCGACCTCTCCACATCTCTGAGACTCACAAAACTGCACTCATTTTTGCAACTTCGCATATATTTCTGGGAGGCTCCCAGCACGTTTGAAATGATGTCCTTGCAGACCACTGGCAAACGATGGTCGCAAACATTCTTCTGGACAATTTGTCTGATGTAGGAAAGCTCTGTCGAATCACTCAACTGACCAAAATCCCACACCAAAGAAGCCATGCTTGGAGGCAGAGGGTGAACTCTGTACACCAGCTGCCTCAGAGGGACTTTGCCCAGACGGTCTTCTGTTTGATCTGCCCTCACCCTGTACCCCAAACCTGCACGCTCCAAACGTTCCACCATCTCAGGTGAGTGCTTCCTGTAAGGATTGCAAGCAGCTATTATTTTTAAGCCGCTGCCTGGCTTCAGAGCTTTCCCTTTCACTGATTTGTCACACAGGATTTCCTTGATGGCAAAAATGGCCTCTGTGGTGTTGGCTTCATCAAAGAACAAAATGGTGTCCAGCTTGTGCATTCTGTGGTTCATCACAGCAAGTATCTCTGCCTCCCTCACCTTTCTGTAGATCATCTCAGCTGTAGTTCCACCATGTACCTTGACAAGGACCATGTTCTCTACTGGTTTTTCCTCCCTCTGGAGGGCACAAAGGAAACGGACTAATCTGGTTTTTCCACAGCCAGTCTCTCCCATGATGACAACTGGAATTCCACACCGGAATCTCATGTGTATGGCCAACATCTTCATCACATTGTCAGCAGTGAGCTCATACGTTGGGTCTGGATCAAATCCTCCAACCACCATCCCTTTCTTTGCACCAACAACGCATGAAATCCTTCTGATTTTGTCTGGCCGGGGCAACTGATCGAAGTCTTCAGTGAGACAGATTCTCTGCCGTTCCAAACCTTCCAAAAGCTGTACTGACATCACATTTTCTATCAGGACCTTGAAGCTCTGAGGATCAACTGCGCTGAGTGTGTTTCGCCCCTGAACCATCCTTACATTAAAGCCGAGGAAAGACATTGAGGATCGGTCTGCATTAAAGAAGATGTACGGATGAGACTCATTTTCCCAATGCTTCCGAATTGTCAGACGGGCAAGAAGGTCATCCTCCAGACGGTTATCGATGTGCAGGACGGGACTTTCATCAGATGTGTTCAGAGAAGGCGAGGCAAAATCTCTTGCCATTAGAATCATGAACTTCACAATGAAGCCTTTGAAACCAGGCAGCTGGTCGGCCAGAAAATCTGGATCACAGAAAACTGAGTTCTCACAGTCTTTCAGCTGCACATTGAGGAACCAGGAGAAGTTCTTCAGCTCTGCCCAGGAGGGATCTTGCATTCCACAGTATAACAGAAAATGATGGACACAGTCAGTGGGACTGCCCTCTCTCGATCCTTCCTGGTAGTTAAAACGATCCAGATTCTGATTCTTCCTGTAGAGCTTTAAGTACTGATACGGCCTTTGAATCCCCTCGCTGAAAAACTCCTGCTCATCCATGAGTGGATCAACTGTCTTTTTTGTCACCACCCCTCTACTGGTCAACAACTGCATCACCTCTTTTGGAGGTCTACAATGGATGGTAGGCAGAATGTCAAGAAGCCCAAGCTTCATCTGGATGAGCAAATCAAAGACAAAGATTCATGAAAACAAATTGCAGCTTAAGGTCATTTTTGTAATTTAGCTTTACATTCAATTCTATCACGTTTAATGTTTAATGTGTGAACAGACAATTTTCTGACAGTGAACACCCATAGTGAAAAGAAGTTGGTTTTACCTCTTTTGGCTGGTTTTGAGATGCTGTGTTTGTTCTTAAGACCTCCACAGTGATCAGATGAGCTACATTTCTTCGCCACAGCGTGCCATGGCTGTCACTCACACAGCCCAGAACTAACAGATGGAACAGGAGCTCTTCCAGACCTGAACGCACCTGAGAGGTAACAAAAGTGACAAATGAGACAGATTCTCAAGTACCGCCAACAACAGAACAGGTTGTCTACAGAGATAAATGCCTGCATACTCACTCCAGCGGTGTCGATGTGCAGGAGAACGGGGTCCTGCTCTCGCAAGAGTGCCAGTTTTTCTGATAGACTCTTTATCAGGGAGTCTATATCAATGCATGGCTCAATCAGTCTGATCCTAATGTGTTCTGCTCTGGGAGATTTCTGCTGAAACTTCTCAAACAATCGATCCACATAAAGGGATTTCCCTGTTGATAAAAGAAAAGATTCTATTTTTTCCTCTACTGCACATGCACTATAATAACAGCATGCCAATTAGGGTTAGCCTTACCAACTGCAGGGCGTACCGATGACACCATCCAGACTGAGAGATGATCTGGAGAAACCAGTGCGACAGGGTTTTGCAGGAGGGTGTTTTGTGTGAAGTGGTGACGTAGATATTTCCTGGCAGTCTCTGCTGTTAGACTCACACCAGCCTGTACTTTGTCATTGCTGAAGAAAGAGGGCACATATCTGTGCTGGTGCTCAACCGGGCTGACTATTACCAAACGGTATTGTGGACTGGCACTTCTCTGAAGACTCTCAAAGAGCTCCCCCAAGGCCACACTGACGTCATATCCCAGCAACCCTGGATTGACAAGAGAGTAAATCTTGTGCCAATTTTGTCGGGAGCCTTGGCCAAGAGCTCTACGGAGAAAGATCTCCACCTGCTCCTCTGTGGTTTCTTCTCTGCAGACAAGAACCTCATCTGCAGACGGCAGAGGCTGCTCTGGACTCTGGATGTAAAAAGACAGGACGGTGGTAAAAACCTCTGCGCTGGGACAAATCACAAGATTGGGCTTTCCTTCATGGAGAACTGGCGGAAGGTTCCTGGTTATCTGTTGCTGGTTCCTTTCAGAGAGGCACGAGAGGAAGAGGGCCAAAGATGAGATGTCCAAGTACTCGCTGAGATACTGTGACATGTCATCCCTGAACTTACGCCAGAGTTTTTCAAGACTGTCCTCATCAAACTTCCTGATGCCATCTGCGTTGCCATCATCTTCGTCATCTGAAAACTCCATCAAATCATGAGCCTCTTCTGTGTCCTCTTCAGAGTGTCCTGGTGAAGCTGGTGTGTAATATTGATCTTCATTGTCAAGCTCCATTTCCAATCCTTCATGCTTTGAGGACATGCTTGCTGCATTAGAGAAAGCGACTCTGACATCAGTTAGAGTACACTGAGGCTTTATGGGAAAAAGTAAATGCCATAACTGTGGAGGAACTGATGCCTGCCGCTGACACACTTTGTGTATCCAGTGGCATAGGTACACTATCTGTTCTGAGGTGTAGTGGTTCAGCAGGTTGAAGCTGGAGCGCATGTTGCTGATGAAGGAACGCCACTCATTTTGGCAGCTCTCCATGGACTGAGCCAGCTTTTGTAGCTGCTCAGTCACCTCACCGTGGTACACCATCTCTTTACCCATCAGGGATAAGAAGGTAACTTTGATGCACGGTTGCTGTTGTCGGCAGCACTCGACCTCAGCTCGCCATTCCCTGAAGAGCATGTTGCCAGATGTTTGCATCTGAAGAAGGATGGTGCCCAGTCGCTGAACTCCTTCAAAAACCTGCAGTGCACGCAGACAGGAGGGTTAGACAAGTAACCCCAACAGATAGCCCAAACAGAGAACACAATAACTACCAATCCCACTGACCTCTGTGAACCTGTTAACTTGTTCTCGGCCGTGCTCCCCTTTGGATGACATGAGCATCAGTTTGTTCTGCAACTCCAGCAGGTCTTCAAGCTTGTAGCTCTTCTCCCTTCTGTCCTTCCTCACTGTGACATGGACCATGTTCTGTAGACATCTCTGCAAACAAGCGAAATGTCTTAACAAAGCCCGACATCTTGGTACTTTGGACTTGGATTTGAATTAAAGGTTGTCCACTTACCTTCTCTGTATTTACATCAGACCATCCTATGTGGTAAACTCCATCAGCATTAATAGAAGAAGCCAGAGAGAGAGAGGACTGCTCCACAGAGCCATGAGTCTCCTTCAGTGTTTTCAGCCAGCTCAGCAGTCGAGTCGACTCCCTCTGGAAGACAAACCGAGTGTCATCACTTTGCCACAGTTATGTTCTAGCTACATACAACAGAGGTGTAAATACCAGTTTGTCTGGTAGCTTCTCGTCTCTATTTTGGGTTTCCCACACCGACAGAGCACACGCCATGAAGTCCTTAAATCCAGCTCGAGGGGAGAGGGAGTAGAGCAGAGGGGCGTAACCCATCACTGCATCATGGAAACAGGCCACCTGGTCGATCTCTGTGTCATTCTCTCCAGCAGATATGGACGCAAGGTCGACATAGACCTTCACATCGCTCATATCTGTCGAGGGGACAGAAAAGTGAGAAGACATGCATCGTGAAAACTAAACTAAGTTTTTGTCTTAGTGTGGAGACTTTGGTTCCTTGCAGGCACCTCACCTTTAAGGTTCTCTCTGACCCAGGTGACCAGCGTTTGGCTCGCTAGAAACTCTTCCAGACAGGCTGTGTGCTGCTTGGTGACTCTGGAGAGTTGCTGACCGGCACGAAACAGATCATCAGTGAGGGACCCCAGAGCTCTCTGCTTAAATGTGTCTTCTTCCTGTTGTGCACATAACTCTATGAGACTACTGCAGCGTTCTTTTGACTGGCACAATGCAACTCTTTTGTAAATACTGTGAATAACATTTGATGTCATATTACAAGACTCGTACCAGCTGGCTGAGAGTGTCAATTTCTGTGAAGTTCCCAGAAAGCTTCATTTTTTCAGCAATTTTCAGCATTGCACTGGCTGCAGCCGCCGCCTCGTGGAGCTGCCGATACTCCTGGATTTGACTGAGTCTTAGATCCACCCAGTTCTCCTCAGATCTGCTTCCCAATTCACGCAGTGCCTCTGACATCAGACTCAGCTCCTTCTTTATTAGCTTCCCGTCTCCCTGGTCACCAATCTCCACCAAAACCTGATCGAGCTGCTTGAAAGTGATGCTTGCGTTCTCTATGCTGACACCGACCTGAGAGAACTCTGTCAGCAGTGGAGTCCAGATCTTTTCGCAGATCTGTGTTAGGGTGACGGAAACAGGAGCTGGGCAGGGGAGCCTCGTAGACGCCAAAGCTGCAGCCCCCTTCACCCAGGAGGACAGAATCAGGCTGCTGTGATGCAGTCTGTGCATCTCGTTGGACATTTTCAGGACATTCAGACTGGCTTTATACCAGAGGACCTGAGGAGAGCCCATCCTTCCCAACTTCCCATCAGCATCAAAGGACTGAACCTGCACCAGTTTGTTGAGGCCAACAGTCTTCAGATCTGCACCGTGCTGCTCCTCGAGAGGCGACATCTCAGGAACTGTTGAAATAAGAACCATGGTAAAACAGAAAACTCTAACTTAACATAACTCAAGTTAATAATGAGCTACACTTACCCGTGATGCTCTCTGTAACCTTTCCTATCATCTTTATCAGTGTATCCATCATCTCTCTCCGCAACTCGAAAGAGCTCAAATCTTTCTTTCTCTGAGCCAGAACAACATCGGCGTCGACGGGAACGGCTTCAGATTTCTTGTTTCTCTTGTCTGTGGAAAACAGAACACAGCCATTATTAATTCAGGAAACTTTGATGTGGCGATCAGTGAAGACTGTTTATCATGTTAGGGTTCGTACACTGCTGGTGAAGTTTCTTAAACTGCTCTTTATATTGCAGGCAGCTCTGTAGGTGTCCATGGAGCACGTGTCCTTGAAGCAGGGACTCCACCAGAGACTGCAGTGCAGCCAGGCAGCTGTGGACAACCTGTGCTGCGGTGTCATCCAGCCGGATGGACCTCCAGTCACCTGAGCCAGAACAACACAGTGACCATATGAAACTTTAGAAGCACAGACGAAATACCTTCAGAAAATATGAAAACAACAACAATGAAGTTGTTTTGTTGTGTCCCCGGCTGCACATCAGTTAGCAGTGTTAGACAGAACAGGGACACATTTGTTTGTGTTGATTTTGTGTGTCCACTTGTTTTTTGTTGCATGTAAATGAGTGAAATAAATGATGATGGACGTACTGTGAGACAGCAGTTGGTTTATGGCGGACTCTGGATCGAGCAGCTGGACTACAGTGTTGTCTTTGAACCGTGCTGCTGACTCAACCACAAGAGCAGATGTGACGGCTTCAGGGAGGTCCTTCACCTTAGACCTGAGGCGACTCATCAGGTCTCCCTCCTGGCCTCTCTAAAACATGAATGTACGATCACTGAACCTGTGACGTGTGATACAGAAGTCTACGCAGCAGCCTGCACTCTGTGCAGATCACTGACATGTACTGTACCTGGCAGATTGTCTTGATAGCAGCCTGACACAGCTCATCAAAACAGCTCTGTACAACGTCGTGGCTGCTCCTTATAGCCGCCGAGGTCGAGTCGAGGCAGCAGACCAGAACTCTGTCCTCCTCACTTATCTGCAAAGAAAAAGACGTTTTCTGCTGCTCTGGGTTCAAACCTGACATCAGGCGTCTCGAAAGCTGATCAGGAAACATTCACTCACCTTGGTAATCCTCTTCTCCAGGTCTTTTTTCAGGCTCACCCTCCAACTGGATGAAACTTCCTCAAGAGAGCATTCGACTTTGAGCAGCGCATCCCACATCTGGTAATTCACAACAGTCCAACAATCAATGTATGCTGTAATCATTTAATGTTTCTCCGCTGTCACTTTAGTTAGCTGGTTAGCTCAAAGCACGTGTTCATACGTGATCGCGTACCTCGATCTCCTTTGGGTAGCTGAGTTGTTTTGATGTAACAAGAGATTTTCCCAGCAGTTTATCTCTCCACGCACTGATCTGCTCCTGCACGTCATGTAGCTTTTCCTTTAAGAGTTTAAACTCCTCTGTCGAAGACTAAAAGACACACAGGGAATGCAGTAAAGTTACTGTTCCAGCACGAGGCAGTCAGGGCGCAGAGGGAGCGATCAATACCTCGCTTTTCAGTGTAGCATCCAAAATCTCTGCCAGTTTCAGCACCAGCTGGTAGGACAGGACTGCAGTTTGGTACCAGGGGACGAGTCGCACAATTCCACATGTGGACTTCATCACACTGATGCTGCTCAGGAAGGCTGGTTTGATGTTCCCACATTCAGCCAGTCTGCAGACACAGAGCAAATGTTACAGGCAGCACAGTCCCATCGTTCATCAGAGGGATTCATCGAGTATTTCAGATCTTCTTACCTGTCCTTCTCTTTGTCTACCTTCTGCAGTATATGAGTCAAAGTTTTCTGAATTTGCAGCAGGTAGAGAGGACAGATGTTATCACAAAGGATCGTTTTGAAGATAAAACAATGATATTTTAAATGTTATTTACTATTATCATTATTTATTATCATGATCTTCCACCTTTACATTCTCCTGTGCTCTGATGTAATCCCTTGGCTCTCCATATGTTCGCAGTCTGTACATCAGACTCTGGATCAGGTGTTCTGCAGGGATCTCTGTCCGCTCTGAAAATTCAGGAAGATCCTCGAATGCGACCAGAGACAACCAGCCAATCAGCAGCAGAGGATTCTCTTTGGCCATGGACAAGCGTGCCTGGATCAAATCCAGAGTTTTCCTGTGAAAAATAAAAATGTTCTTTCAGCAAAATCTAAAAATAGAATCACAGTTTCAGGTAAAGAAAGTTACTCTGAGATAAACTCACTTTCGTTTGTCAGAGTGGAACTGTATATTCTCCCTGAAAATGCTGAATTTGACTTGTTCAAGTCCTGAGCAGTTCTCCTCCTCGACAGCTGGACCAACTTTTGTGGCGTCAGCTCCTGATCGTCTGAGTCTGAAGAGCAGAGGAACGAGCAGGACGAGCTCCGACACCGAATGATGTGCGCAGTGGTTCATCAAACCCAGCACAGTACTGAAAGAAGAAACAGAGACGTGTGAGACAAAGACACACCAACAATACTCTTGTTAGCATCCAGCAGCTAAAGCTACGATTGGCTCCAATCTAAGGTTATTCTCCTCTACTGAGTAATCTAAATAAAAAACTGTTTTCCAGTGAGATCAGATCATTTACATCAGATTACATCAGCTCCACATTTCAGTTTTTAAAAGCTGACGACGCTTGAAGCTTTTGCTGAACTTACTATAGTCCATGTGGGAAAGAGCAGAGGAACTCGTCCAGGTTTTTCTGGTCCATTGCGGCCTCTGAGGACACTCGCTGACACAGCTCAGCCCAGCCTTTCACTCCAAGGTTGATTTCACAGTGTCTGGTAACCACGAAAACAGACAGGCCCAGAAGAAGAGGACTGGTGCTCCCCCAGATGCCGGGGAATTTCTCCTTTGGCTCCCCTCTTAAGATGTGAACCAAAATCTCTGAAATCAGCTCTGACGCCTGTAAATAAAAAGAACATGTGATTACTGGAGGTGAGACACAATGAGCGCTTTGAATTCTGCTCTTCTTGTTGCACCAACCGGGATCATAGGAGGCCGTGAATGATCTGGGAATGTCACTCTTGTATGTGCAGAACCGAGACTGGTCATGAAATCCTTCAAGCTGCCACACAGGCTCTGAGTGCTCTGTTTGTCTGATGGAGACCATCTCTGGAAGATTCTGTGCAGCAGCTCGATCGCTGAGGCCTGCCAGGCGTCTGCTACCTCCACACCTTTTGATCGATTCCAGCCAATCATATGAAGGCCAGATTGTACTATACTTTGCATTGTGGAACCAGCCTCCAGGCGACTGATGAAGCCTTCATAAAGGTGCAACTCTAGATGAAACACAGGGAGGTACGTGATCAGGTTATGAGTAAGAACGCTAACCTACAGTGATGTTTGGGATAAAATGCTTTGCTTGACTTACCTTTAATTTTGCGATCAAATGGAATTTGAACAAGTCTTGTGGCAATGCTTGTAATTTCTTTGTGTCGTTGTCTTACACCGTACCAATAAGTCCACCATTCGCCCCTCTGCAGTCTGCTTTCCTCAACAGAAAGACTTGCCTCTATCAGATATCCTCGCTCTTTTAGTCCACTATAAAAGAAGAGTACATTTGTTATCAGCTTGTCGGGCAAACAGGGTACGTAAGTCAGAGACAAGACTTCAGGGACAGACCCCCTTGCATGATCTGTGTATGATCAAATATAACAGCAATAATAATAACTGTACATAAACATGCATTCATTGATTTCTACTCACACGAAATGCTTCAACTCAAACGGTATATACCATCCATCAAAACACAGCTCAAGCATGTCAAGATTTTGGTTGAATCTGAACTTTTTGTCCAGCACAGCGTGGATGTACAAGGTGAACATGGGAGGTCCAGGTGGAGGTCTCACCGGGCTGCGATCCCTGTGGAGAAATACACGTTTACAATCAGAGGTCCAACCACAGAACTCCACGTCGGCCTTCATATCCGTCTTTATGAGTCTTACCGTGTGCTTTGGGATGGTTTCGTGGTTTTATCTGTGGTTTTGGAGCCTTGCATGTTGGACTGTTTATCACTCTCTCCTCCGGCAGACAGAACTTGTGCGTAAGACTTGGGCTGACCCGAGGTTCCTGCAGATGGATTCTCCTCCTCAGACTTTGACTCTTTCTTGGGCTTTTGCTCTGTGACTGAGCCTGAAGTTGCTCCATCTTTGTCTGGATTTTCTCTCTGCCTTAACGGAGTCTTGTCTGATTCCTGCTCGTCTTGTTTTAGCTGTGACTCAGCAGCAGGTGGAGTCTTTTCATTGTTTGTGTCGTCTTGTTTCGGCTCAGAGAAGTCCGTCTGTGTTTCCTGGTCGCTCTGACAAGTAACTGGAGTTTGTGTGAATTTGTCTGTGCCTTTAAGTTTTCCTGTTTGGGTCTGAGCTTGCACCATCTTTGCACCATCCTTGTGCTGTTGTTCTCCACTCGTTTCCACCTTGAGCGAGCTGTCTTCTTCAGTTTGGGTCCCCACATGTTGTGTTTCTGCAGGGACACACTCCTCAGTTTGGCGGTTTGTTGTCTCCATCGTGGCACTTTCTTCTTTTTTGTTTGAGCTCTTTTTTCTTCTTTGAGTTCTCCTCCTCCTCCACTCTCCTGAGGCTTTCTTGCTCAGACTGGCTGATCCTTGTTCCTGGAATACACATTAACTAAACCTTTAACTGAGGCTCATTTATCTGCTTTCATTTTTTGTTCATGGTGGTTTACATGCTGTTAAAATATCAGACAGGTTTTGTCTCAAACATTTCTACCTCATTTCTTTTCCGGGGTTTTTTGCTTGCAACATCCTCCTTTGTCTGGGATCCGGAGGTGCCGGGCCGGTTCCCCGCTCCGTCCTCCATCTGTGGGGGCTCCTGACACGGGGACGCCCCTGTTCCCCTCTGCTCTGTCTCTGAATATAAGAACCAGGCAGAGTGCCAGTGAGGGAGACGTGCTGCCTGACGGACTCTGTGCCGTCATAAATTATATTATACCATCATCATAAACAAATGATGTCACCTGATCTCAATTCTGCACAAACCACTGAACAACTTTTAGACCATGATGCATTGCTGCAGATTAAACTATCCAGCTGTATATAAAGTAGATCGAATGAGCTCAACGTTAAACACCTACAGCACACACACACACACACACACACACACACAGATAAATGATAAACATATTACGCCACCTGGTGGTAAAGTTTCTGCATTGTGATCTTAATAAAAACAGATTATATCACCACAGATAAAATGACCTGCTGATACATCATCATGGCCGTGTTTGAGTTGTTGGAGCATTCACACTTTACTGTACATGGAGGTTAAGTGTGTGTGTGCGTGTGTGTGTGTGTGTTCTCTCCTGTCATAGTGATTATTGACTGCTGAGCTCCTCACCTGTTAAAGCATCAGTAATAATTTCCCACTAACATGATCAATAATAACAACAAAGCTGTCAGCTCAGCATGTATAAAGCATAAAGTATATTTGTATGATGTGTTTACGTACCTGTAGTGTTGTGTTCAGGAGCAGGCTGCAGATCTGTCAGGTAATAACTGCTCTAATGTTTTCTGACCTGCTCTGACTTCCTACATGGAGCTTCAAGGGACCGTCCACAAGTTCATGCACCGCTCTGCAGAGGGCGGACACATTCAGACGGAAGCTGCAGGTGATGCATGAAAGCTGACTGCGTCACTTTTTTAAAACATGACTCGACATATTTACCGTCTTCACACCGGCTCAGGTCGGTTTATTAGCAGCGGGAAACGTTTGCACGTCTTCAGTTTAACGATCATTTGTGGACTGTCCCTGAAGCAGACGCAGCTCTCTCAGTTTCATTTCTGCCTCAAACGCACCAAACAAGAAACTTAGTGCTGCGTTCAAGTGCTCGACAAGAAACTTAGTGCTGCGTTCAAAGGGAGTTTTCCTCGTTGGTTAAAGAAACTTACAGGAGTGACTTGTGTTTTCCGACTGTTCATGGTTTCATTTCATGTTTTCAGCATCAGGCTCAACATGTTGTAATAATAAGTTAATAATAAGTTGTATATTGTAACGCTGTATTTCAGAACTCAGTCAAATGCATTAAAGAGATTTTATTTAATATCAGAAAACAAACTCATTTGTAGCCTGCTGCTCAGATGAATAATAAAATATAATATTTAAAACATAAGTCATAAGTAGACAGTCGTATGAATGCTGATGACGTCGACATGAAAACCACATTTGACAAAGTTGTTTTTTTAACCAGATGAATTTATTTCATTTAAAAACATTCATGTCTGCACAGATAACAGGAAACACTCCTGAAGCCCAAGTAGAATATAACTGTTAGTAAAACTTGTCTGTCTGTCTGTCTGTCTGTCTGTCTGTCTGTCTCTGTCTGTCTGTCTGTCTGTCTGTCTGTCTGTCTCTCTGTCTGTCTGTCTGTCTGTCTGTCTGTCTGTCTGTCTGTCTGTCTGAGAAGAAAACATGGATGAATAAATAAATGAAGCAGTCGTGTTAAATATGTTTCCACCATCACTTCCCTGTTTGACAGTGTGTCATCTTTAATTTGGACCTGTGACAGTTACACCGTGACATCAGATATGATCCGTCCAGTTTCTACTGTGCTCTGTATGATGCGATGATGGCCAGAAGAAATGACTTATGAACTGATTTCCTTTGAGAGATAATAAGAGGAACTTCTTACATAAACATAACTCCACAGCAAACAGGACCATGATGCAGCCTCATCGTCTCCGTGCCTCAGTCCTGTACAGGTTTCTTGATCCTCCTCACGATGACTCTGCTCCTCCTTCCTTGAGGTCGAGCTCCTGTGTCAGTGGCTGCAGCCCCCCCCTCTCTCGGCATTGACCCCAGCGGTCTGGGTTCACCCCTCATCGGCGCAGGCTTCCTTCCTGATCGCATGCTGTCCACGAAGGACTCCACGCCGTCAAACTTGGCTGTGAGCTCAGCGAGGTGCTCCTTCATGGTGTTGAACTCCTTGTACAGATCTCCCAGGGCGTCTGACAGAGGCTGGATCCTGAGACCAGGCACAGGAAGTCACAGTTAAACTCACACCTACAGTCATGGTGTGAAATATGAACTAACATTATGGTGAAAAATCAGAACCGGACGGGTCACCTTCCATAGTCGGGCAGCACGGTGTTGTGGTCATGCAGCAGCAGATCTTTGACCTGCGTCATGATGGCATATTTCCAGTTGTCTAACACCAGCGTGAGGTTGGCGCATCCTTTGGTGTTCACTCTCTCTGCTGAGACACAGAGCAGCTGAACCATCAGTTATCCAGGAGTCAACAAGAAAGGAAAGAACTAGAAAGGTTATAATGGGCACAAATGAGAGAAACCAGAGGTGGAACCAGATTTAATTATTTCATTTAAATCAGTAACATTCAGTTTATGAAGGATCAGCAGTGAAATGTACTCAAGTAAGTGTTCTGATCACAGCGAAGAGGAAACAAGGACAGAAGGAAGGATGAAAAGAAGGAAAGTAACTGTAACTGCGGCCTGATCAGGTGATTTGTAGGTCAGAAGACATCTGGACTGAATTTAGTTGATTTAAAATCACTTCAGGAGAAAGAAATGTGTCACTGACACTCCAGTGACTATACGTTATTAAAGTGTTGCTTCACTGAAATGCTGTTAAAACATCCTGAGTTCATCCTGATCACAGTTCTTTAAAAAATATAATCATATATCACACACGTGCCGACGTTAAAGCCAAACTCCAAAAGTCCGAAAGTACTGAAATACCAAAAGTGACGGAGGAAAGAAATCTCTCCCAAAGTCAAAAAGTACTGGAGTAAATGACTTAGCTGCTGACCTTCGTTCCTGTAGTCCCACTCTGTCTTCTGGGTTAATTTGGGTTTCTGAGCAGCACACAGAGTCGCTGAGAAGATGAACAGAAGTGCAGCAGCCTTCATCCTCAAACCTGAATCTAACAGACAAACCTGAGAAACTTTTACTACATTTAAGATCTGACAAACAAACTGCAGATTAATGTGATGAACGAACCTGCAGCGAGAGAACAAAGTCAGGATCTGCAGTGAGGGCAGAGCTGACTCTGTTAAGAGGAGGGACGGGCTCTGCTCTCCACTCCCATCTCAGGCCGAGCATCATATATCAGGACTCACTTCAAAGTCAGACACGGACCTGCTGAAACTTTCCTTCAAGTTTCCTTCATGAGGTTTTTTTTCTGAGAACATTGAAATAACACAAAGAAAATGTTTGTGATAATTCCTGTCAGCACGTCGGCCATGTGACGTCAGTCCTGTGAGACTTTCTGCAGAAGTTTTTCAGTTTTACGTCCAACTTATACATTCCTGATGTCCATGTGTTGTCCATCTGCGGACGCGAGGAGACGGGCCGGGGTCCGTGCTGAGGGGGGGGGGGCGTCTACCTGCTCTGATCGCTGGTTAAAGGTCGATTATGGTGGATGTGTTTACAGTGAGGCTGATTGATTTGAAAGCAGGTTGGATCTGATCCGAGGACACAAACGTCACCTCTGATTACAATAACATAAATATACTGCCATCTAAAGAGTCATGCACTGTGAGGTGATGATACTCTTCTCTTTATAAAGACTGAAACCTGACAAACAAACATGAAGTCTTATTGCTGGTGATTGTTCATTCTTCCTTATGTGCCTCAGAAGTTCGTCTTAAATTTCTCTTGTATTGTTTCTATTTTTTACGTCTGTTAATATTTTAGTTTTATGTACTCCGCTCTGCTGCCTCCCCTCCGGGGATCCATAAAGGTTTCTCTTATCTTCAGTCTTTCCTCCAGATGTTGAACCTGCTGCAGGGATTTGTTTTGTTCCCATTCAGACACGAGAGCAGCACTGAGGTCCGACACGGATGCTGAGCGATGACTGTCTGTCTGCGCAGCTGCAAAGCACGTCTTCACACCAACATATGATTACATACATCTGTATGTATCCTGCTCCATCTTTAAGTTTAGATGATATATTTTAATAATTCTACATGATGTGCATGATACTGTATGTTTTAAACTCTAAATGTCACTGAACGCTGCAGAATTTAGATTTCCCTCCTAAAAGCAGTGATGGAGTATCCAGATACTTTCTTTACTCACCTTTGAGCTCAGAACATTCAGATATTAGAAATCACTAAATGAACTCGGACAATGAATCAAAGATTGTCTGCAAAGTGAATTCTTTCTTGTTTTTGTTGTTTTTTTATTTTGTTTCAAATCCAGGTCAACAGCATACAACTTTCAACGTCAGGTCCTCGGTTAGCTCAGTGGAAACAAAGTGAGGACCGGCTGCAGCTCCAAGAGCATGCTTGCTCAGCAAACGGCCCCTGGATCAGTACAAAAGGAACAAAGGTCACTGCCGTCCGTCCGTTAGCATGACATCAGATAATCGCTCTCGAGAACTCACACGTGGGGCGAGAATGATCACCGGGCAAAAAAATTATTTTTTTTTCTTCAAGCATTTTCAAATTAATCTACAACTAAAAATATATTCTCACTTCATCAATGGAATTACTGTCAAGCTCTCACAAAGAAACACACGTCTCATAAATAGCAGATCTGCAGCCCGCCACTCGCCCTCTTAACCGAAGACGCCCGTTTCCCCGTTAGCGTCCTCGCTCGGTTTTCCTGCCACGACGTCACGAAACACAGCACAAAAAACAAAGTGGTGACAGGAGGAAGGTTGTCAGTCAGCAGTGAACACAGAGGACGCAGATCAAAAGAGATTCTGAAGAAATCAGGGTGATGAACACAGACGCCGGCTAGCTTTTTGTGTTCGCGTCACTGTCGTTTGGAATTATTTAAAAATTCTCCAATTTAAGTAGAAAAATGTAAAACGCACTGAAGTCACGCAGAATCATTTTGGTGGAGTGTGTTGGCCTCATAACCTGACTTCATGTGTTCTGTCTCCATCTGGACCACAGCTGGTGGTTCCATCGTGAGCGTTCTGATGCTATCAAAATGTTCTGACGGTGCCGCGATGGATGCATGTTAAGTAACGATATGAGTGTTTTTGGGTGGAGCGGCTCAAAGTAACGATGCCAGATGTGAACGTGTTAATGACGTGCAACCAGAACTGAACCGCCAAGACTCAAATCAAGTCAAGACTTAAATGATCTCACAAGTTTTGGTCCCAAATATTAAATATCTCATGAGAGAAACTGAAGAAGAAGAAAAAGAATCAGTTTTAACCGACAGTCCCACGTGAGCGCCGCTGACTGGGAGAAACATTTCCCCTCTTACAGCTCGTCTCATCTTCATGAGGTGTTTTTATTTGTCGAGAAGTTTCTGCCTTTGAAATTTGTTTTGAAAGTCACATTCGAATGCTCTTAGCACCACAAATAAAAACTGCACTGGATGTATCGAATACAACTCGAGGTAAGTGAGGAAATGTTCGTCTTTTAGTGCTGCTGCTGGGAGAGAAGTGCTTTTCTTTCGCCTCCTGGTGGAAGAAGCTGAAGGCTTCGAGTACCGAAGAATACGATGCAGACACAGACGCTCTCAAACATCGATGCAGGTCAGACGACACGAGTGAAGGCGTCGCTCTCTCGGCGCTGACCTGCGACCTCTTCGAGCAGCAAAGTCTTTGAAGGCTGAGTGATGGAAAAGAACCCGGCGGGGGATCAGAGGAGCAGCGTTGGTCATGGTCTGACTCCTCTGGACTGGCGCCAGCGAGAAAGAAAAACAATAGAACCACAGGTCGGGAGTGACGAGGGAGGGAGGAGAGTGGCGAGCACCAGTTATTTGGAGAAGCACCTCCCGGCTGATACAGTGCGAGTCAGTAACGACGACGACGGGGAGCTGATAACAGAAAGCTACATATCGTGCCTGCTCGAGTTCCATCCACCAAATTACGAAGCTACAACTCAACAAACCAGAGAAAAGATCTTTAAAGTCGGGAGGTGAGTCCAGGAGTTAGTAATCAAACCGTCACGTGTTACGTCTGCGATCAGTGGAGGATGTCAGGGCGTTTTCTGTCCAATGTGGGACTTTTTTTAAAGTAATTTAATACTGAAAATATAAACTCTCTGCTGGAATTACTCTAGAGCTCCAAAGAGTTTTCAGGTCTGAGCTTTGACCCATGATTGTACTTGTAAGGGGCTTGTCAAAGAGACCAAGACCTAGAAACACCTGACTGAGAAGAATCCACGCTGAAGATTCAAAATTTTTAAGGTTTCGCTACAATCAGATAAAAAAAAGAAGAAGCTTAATTAAATAACAGTATCATTCCTCAAATGTATTTATACACAGCAAGATTTTCCAGAAGACGTTGTGAGAGTGAGAGGGGCACTGATGTGAGAGAACATCCAGACACTCGAGTCTTTGCTGTCGTCCTGAGTCACAGCAGGATTTATTTGAGGGGGGTGATTATTGAGGGAGAGGGGCCTCAGCCAAAAGTGCTTTACCTTAACGAACCCCAGCGCTAACGAGAGCCGCTGTGAGGAGAGATACAAAAGAAAAAGTCTGGTTTGATTTGATTTACTCTTTGAATTCGATGTAAACGCTTGCATCCCGTTCACGCGTCACAGCAGCCTGTGAGATGGGAAGAACAAGAGGCTTCGAAGTGAGGCCAAAGAAAACAAAGGAGGGCGTCCACATCTCGCAGCTGGTCCTGGTGCAGTGATGGCATCGGCGAGTTAACAGGAGGGCCGGGCGGGATAAGGTCATGGCGGGGCGGGGCGGGGCAGGATGGAGGGCACAGGGGGGTTTTTAACTGCGGGGCAGGCTGCACATTTCACAGTGCTCTGTGCCGGGCTGGTTCATGAAGGTGCAGTGGAGGCAGGACCAGGAGGAGGCGGGGACTGAGGGGCCGCCCATGGCGCCGTAACCCAGAGAGCTGGAGGGCTGCCCACCAACTGTGCCTGCAAGGACGCGAGAGGGATGAAAAGGAGATCAGCACAGCAACTACATATTATACATATTAACAACATAACATACATGTTCATTTGAATCATTTATTTTTCTATAAAATGTAAAAACAAGACAGAAATCAACCCGATTCTTTTCAGCCTGGAGATTCTCTGAAGCTGTTTTTAGCCACACTGAGACGAGGCAGGTAACACTGAGTCATCTACGTGACCGAGCCCTCGCTGACTTACTGCACAGCTGCTCGATGGTGGCCCACTGCTCCGACTTCTTCCAGGTCTGTGCCAGGTCCTCGTTAGAAGTCCTCACTGCGTCCAGTAGCAACCCGATGCTGTCCTGCACAAACAAACACAAACAGATTCGAAATGTGGAAAAACAAAAGCACACCAGCAGCTCGCCGTCTGGAACGTCTGCGTTTGATAAAGGCTGATCGGACCGAGCAGTTCATTATCTCAAACACTTTGAAAATCCAAAAGGCTGTGAGTGAAAACATCCTCACAGCAGTAAGCACTTCCAGACAAAGAATGTGAGCGTACTCTGCAGCACTAATGGGAAACTAGGAGTGTCGTCTTACTCTCAGAGGCATGACTTCGTTGGTGACGAGGAAGAGGAGCAGATGGAAGTCCGACACGATGTCCAGGAATGCCGTGGAGGTGCACTGGGACAGGTACGTCGCTAAACTGTGGAAATTCTGCACAAACACACAAAGATGAAAATAAAGATGTGGAACTTCCTCTGAACTCTGGAGGTCAGCCTCATTTTTTCAGGCACTCGCTGCGGCTGCTCATGTCAGGATGAAATACAGGCGCAGATAAAGCTGAAATCGACACCGGTGTCGAATGTGGGTCATCGTGTGGCTGCTGAGGGTCCTGCCGTTACAATATACACGCTCAGTAATTACACATGGCAGCAGACCTGAATTATCTGAAACATCTGATGAACTGTGAAATTTGAAGTTTCGAGGCTTGAATCGCGTCTCACAGCGACTCAGGCTGCCACAATGAAGCTTCCCTGCAGTGATTTAGTGAGACACTGTGTGTGTGCTCAATAAAAAAGCCTTGCAGACATTCAGTGAGATAACTTTGAACTTCTGCTCCTCTGGCAGGTAAAACAAGGCTCAGGAGCTTCAGCGTGATCCGCTCCAGGGAGCCGCTGTGTCCCGTCCGTCCGTCTCCTCCAGGATATAAATAATCCTCATGCTGGAATCGTGAACATTTTGGCTTCCTGTCCCCTGTGGTGGGCTTACAGTAAAGCATTTCAATACTGAGCTTAATGCAACAACTCTAAGATCAATTTCATGTCATACTTCCAGTCCAGATACAGATTTAACATGTTACAGTGAAGGATGTAACACATCCATGAGTTTTTACTAACTTAGAACAGTGTAGACCTCCACATGAGGACAGAAGGTTTGAGATAAGCTGTATGCAGCCACCGTGCCCAGAAGAAGAAGAAACATTTTAATATTTAAGAAGGAGATGAATGAAATTTCCACTTCAAGCTGAGATAAAGTGAAGTTTATGCAGTGGTCAGTTACTTGTGTCTCTCCCAGAATATCACGGTTCTCGATGGGGAAGCGTTGTGTGGAGCAGAAGGTGTACTGGGGGTCCTTTGGAAACGTGGTGGTTATCTGTAAAGACACACAGGAACACAGGAAGTCAGCACATTAATAAGAATGAATAAGAACAGATGCTGCATGAAAAATCATGTACTCACATCTATGATGAGGTACTCCACGGGGAGAGGCCGGGCGAGAAACGTCACATCATTTCCAAACTTGTCTTTGTCCTTTTGGACAGAAAGAGGAGAAAGCTGAACATCTGCATCCAAACATCTGGATTAAACCACACCAACAGCAGAGTGTCTGTCTGGATGTCGTTATCATAACGACTTTACATTCTCAGAAACAAACTCAGACTCACCTTGTAGAAGACGTCTGGTACGTACTGCTCAGGGCTCGACTCTTTAGCGTAGCCCAGCTCGGGAGCATCTTTGCAGGGCAGTAGGCACTCGTCTCTCACCAAAGCCATGCACTGATTGGACACCTGGTATCCTTCAAAGTGCACCTGGTTATCTGGACCGCCTGCGCACACACACACACACACACACAGAGTAGAGTAAAGTATTAATGTGTTTACTCTGGAGTGTTAGCAGAGCTGCGCTGTTGTTTACTTCATTTGTCTATAAAACTTCAAATGCAGACAAATAAAATCTGTTTTACTTCAGGTTGTTTGAGCTTCTTCTTCTTCTTATCTACCTACAGCAGACGCCGGGCGGCACGACCAGCACAGCCCAGTCTAAGTCCACATTCTATTTAGAATATCTTCTCTGCTTCACCTCGCCGTCAGACGAGCCTCTGTGACGGGAAACCGAAGCGTTTGTATTGATCCATTTCTTCTCTAAAAGCCAGCACGCTTCAGACTACACACCAACAGAGTCGGCTTTGTCAATGAAATCTGGTGGCTTTGCAGAGAGGATATATCGATATGAAGTTTCCTGTGAGACTGACGGCGAGATGAAGCTGAGAAAATATTCAAAATGCATTGAACACTTTTAAAATCTGTTTTGTTGCTCTGTGAGCTCTGCTGCTGTCGACAATACACTGACTGTGGATCAGTACCTCAGAGAGCACAGACTATCTTTTTAACATGTATTAGCGTCCGTCATATTGGAGCCTTGGTTTGAGACAGAAATATTTTCCTGCCTGATAAATCTCTCTCAAACTCTTCAGCTTCACACATGCAGCTCATTTGCGAACAGACGCCGTCCTCACACACATGAAAGTGAACCAGATGGACTCTGCTCTGGCTGCCATTAGATGTGTAACCGTGATGTCAGCTTTGGCTGCCAGCGCCTCATTAATGTAAATGACGGGGATGAGGTCGCCGCTACGTTCTGCGCTTTCCTGGAACAAATATATGAAGCGGTCTTGAAGAGGCGGGCGGGTTAACGCTTGGCCTCGATCCCACAGACCAAACAGAGTCTCACAGAGCGCCTGGCTTGTATTACACTGCTCCACATTACTACATACACCGTGTAGATACCTGACAGCAATAAAAAAACTAGTAAAACTAAGACTGCACAAGTTTCTCGTTATCACTTGTTACATGGCGGCTTAAAGCTCAGACTGTAAACACAGCACAGAAATACTCAACTCTTCAAAATAAGATGCAGTTTTTGTTGTTTTTACACTTCAGCCTCAGACGGAACAGAATCATACCTGTTGCCACCACGGTCACAAATTTGGAGCCAAAATGGCCGTCTCGAGAGAGTCTGCATGGGTTTGAATGATGATTCTGGAAGTATCCAGCTGTGATGCACTCCTCTGCGCTCAGGTAGTGCGAGTCCTAACGGGAGTAAAGACAACAATGAGACATGAAGCAGCGTGTTGGGCTGATGAACAGGTCGTCTTTGGCCGCGTCCTCACCTTGTTTCTCGTGTAGCGGACGGTGCCTATCCTCGTGTCCTCAGAGAGCAGGTCAGTGAAGATCCAGCCCACCTGAGAACCAGAGAAACAGACAGGTAAATCAGCAGAGCTGAAACAGTCATCACAATCTAGAACAAAGTTTCCATCAGCCGTGCAGTTATGTTCATGTTTAACAGATGAAAGTGAAAACAGGTTCAAATCTTTGATGAGTTTCGGTGCCAAAGGCTTCAACAGCGAGCAGAACACCTCGACACAGAAGCATAAATCTGCCTTTAACCTTCAGAATTCAAAGTTTGTCACTTGCTAAGAATCCACTTTGTCTGAAGGTAACTGGGGGGCACCAGGGTGTCAAACAGACCTTGCAGAGGCCCAGTTTGGCAGCGATCTCGTCCACAGCTGCAGCTTTGGGATCATCCACCAGTTCCAGGCTGTTCTGCGTGGCATTCTGAAACATGAGCGTCCGGATTAAATTAAAACAAAGAGCAAGGTAAATATAGACGTTAACTCACTGATGAAAGTACAGTGACACTCAAATTGTCTAGAGGAGACGAAGCAGACACATTTAGAAGGGATCACTCACCTGCGGCGGCTCGTAGATGGCAGCCACCTCAGCTCTGATGCCCAGTGGGATGTCTTTGTGCTCAGTGAACCTGCCATACAGGTATCCCATCCTCTGACTGCCCGTCTTCCTCCAGAAGTCCAGGAAGCGGTCGGCGATGGTGTGGTTCTCAAACATGATGTTGTCCACGTGTCTGTATTTCTGGGAGGAGAGGAGACAAAGTTCCATTCATGCCACAGTATTTTTAGACAAAGCCACAACGCATGGCAGCGTCTTGGTAAAATAACTGTGATAGAAATCCACTCATTTCTCGTTTTGGTCAAACTGTACTAATGAAGAACAGACAGGTGAGATACCTGTCTGTTCAGTGTGATGGCACTGGGCTGGCACTTGGTGCAGATCCCCTCCGGCCAGGGAGGGTGGCCCTCGCAGCCCGACTTGATCTTACAGCTGATGTTCTCCAAAGCTGCAAACTTCCCTCTGCAGGAGATGAACAGTGTCAGAAGCTGAGTAGACTTTGTATATTTCCACTGAAGACATGTAAAAACTCTTTCTCACTTATCAGCTCCACCGGTCAGCTTGCGAAGGTATGCGTGGAATGACATGTGCTTCACTGGTGGGTCGAGGTGATTCAGGTAGTCTTCGTCAAAAGGCTGACAGAGAAAGAAGAGGCCGAGTTTCAATAAGTTCAATCAGAACAAACAGTTGAGTTTAACAAACAGAGCTGTCTTACCTCTAACGGTACACAGTGCACACATTTTCCAAGGGCACCATGGCGACATCTGCAGCGAGAGAAGAAACGTCAGCTATCTGATATTTGTTTTTACTCTGGATGTTTGCAGTGTGTGTGTGTCTTACAGTTGTGGGTCTTTGTTCCTGTAGATCTTGCCGTCTTGCTTGGCCAGATACTGATCGATCTCGTCCTCCTGGACTTGGGGCGCTGAGAAGGACCGGGGGATCATGGAGGACGAAGAAGAGGACGAGGAAGAAGATGAGATGGATGGTAGTGATGAAGATGAGTGTGGGGTGGCCGTGTCCATCACCTCCCCGGAGGAGGAAGGAGATCCTGAAGGGAACAAAAACAGCATGTCGCCATGCCTACGGAGGAGAAAGACAAAACAAACAGCGAAACATCAGAGAACGCTTCTTTTCATGCAGAGTCTCAAATCAGGCTCAACACTTCTGATACTTACTTGATCTTAAGCAGGCTCAGAGTTTTGTTCTGGGAAAGGATCTCGCCGGTCTTGTTGCGGTTCAGGTAAACAGAAAACCCATTGGAGTTGAACCCAAACTCTTTGGCTACCTGAGGGAGGAGGCATGCAGCGTGCTGATTAGAAAACAACCTTGAGTCATATATAATCAAAACAGCGCCAACTTTCCACGGCATGAAATACATCTGATGTTGAGAGGATCAAAATACAGCCTGAGCTAATCGTTAGTGTGACGACTCAGAAGATTTTCCTCGAAATCAACTCCGGCAGACAATTCAGAGCGTGGTGTGCCGGTGACAAGGTGCATGTGTGAAGGGTAAAACAGATTAGCACAGAGCCTCTTGGCACGAGAGGAAGCTTGTGGGAGCACCTCTTAAGGTCATCGCAGAGTGAGCCAAACTAAGCTATTAAGAGCACTGAGCTGGCCGGCCAGCAGAGTATCCTGTAGCACTTTTATCATCACATCATATATCAGGCAGACAATCAGCCTGATGCTGGTTTCATCACTTCAGGTGTACTCCATTCAACCGTTAGTGAACTTTCACTGTAAGAACAGAACAAATGTCTTGGAATAAAAGAGGCCATGAACCATCAGTGACTCATGATTAAATGATGATTTATCTAAAGCCACACAGAGCAGACTGATGTTGTTTCTGTATGCTGGGTGAAACTGTACGAGACAGAATCAAAGAATCACTGAGCTCATTTTATTCAGCTGCAGGAAAACATCCTGCAGGGCTCACACCGTCTCTGCTCCGTCTGCCTCGCGCTCACAGTTTTCTATTCCACCCATCGCTGGCTGCACATCGCAGGGAATGAAAACTACTCCTCCGATTGATCTGCAGACTACACCATCCTGCCCTAACAGGGATACATACATTTTTAATGAGGTGCTGCTGCAATGCTCTGCTGCAGCCCGTCTGCAGGAACACTGCTCCACTTTAGGTCTCTACAAAACCAAATGATTCACAGGAATGTGGCATTCTTTCTGTCTATAAATAGACGTTAAACTAAGACGGGGTTATTCTTACAAACACATATAACTTAAATGTAAATGTATTTTAAGTGTGCTAAACCACAACATGGTGATAAGCAGCTGCACAAAGAGAGTCCACTATAGTCCTTGAACACAAATCTCTCAGACAGGTGGCATGACAACAGTGGGAGCTGGAAGTGCAGGGCTGACATGCTCTGGTACTTTCTGCACGGCATCACACATAAATGAACAATGAGCAGACACAAGAGTACTCTGCGACAACAGTGTAAGCTTTAGTAATCAGATTACTGCAGAAACAGTGGACTCAAAGAGGCGGCGTGAGAGAGCGTCTGTAACAATAAAGACGTGTGTATGGTGACAGGATGACTCGTCGTTTCACACACTGTACCTTCTTTAGAAAAGCAGCAGCTGTCTCCCTCTTGGTGGAGGGAATTTTCTTCATCCCATCTGGGGATTGTACCCTGATGATCTGGAAACAAGACACAAGAAACAACAACATGAAATGAATCCAGCTGTCTGCAGACAAGCTCCACACTACACACAGAAATAAAGCGGGTTCAATGGGACTTCCAAACAGCTGTCAGTCACAACAAGGGCGCTGCTGCCCCTCTGTCTCCCCCTCTGTCTCCCCCTCTGTCTCCCCCTCTTTACAGTGGTGTCAGTGTCAGGATATTATGACAACGATGACAGTGCAGAAAAGTAACGTTAACGTTAGCTCACGCCACTTTCCAACAAACAGCTTTGGTGCTGTGACATTAAAGATGTTCGCCTGGACTCGGACATGTTGACTGAAGCTGCATTGGGGTTAATTCAGTCAACAAAACGTGACTTTAAGTAAAGCAGCAACATCTTAGCTTCCATGAAACCACCGAGAACATTCGGGCTAATGTTTGGCTAACGGGCTGAGCATGTTAAACGCCATTACAGCCGCTTATAACGGTGATTTCTGCCGGTGTGTTGCTCCTCTGTCAGCAGACAGAAGAGACAGTTTTTATTCGCCCGTTAGCCACTTAGCACAGATTAGCCTGTTAGCCGGCTAGGCCTCAGTCACTCTGTGGCTGATGCTAGCTGTTAGCCTGAAGCTAATTCTGCTGCCTCATCACTCCGGACTGCGGCTAACAGGCTAGCTAACGTTAGCACGGCCGTTAAAACATCCCGCCGTTACACTCACGATGTTCTCCGCCATGTTGCTCCGGTGAGTGCTCCCGGTAGATGTGGCTGCGTCGGTAGACAGACACACTGAAGACTGAATCACGGAGCGTTTGTGTGTTTGTGTGTCAACGAAACTCCATCACACAACTACACACACCGGGTGCTGCACGCATTAGTGACCGGCTCACCGTTTCCCCACCGGTCCCACACTGAAGCGACCACGGCAGAAACAAGCGCTGTTTAGTTTCTTCGTGGCTGAAACAAAGTTCCACTTTTCTCACAGCGCAGTAAATCTGTAGCACAGTTATAACAATAATATTAAAGGAGTTTGTAAAATATTAGAAATATATGTATGGCAGATATGTGATATATATCTTTTGAATATGTATATAGTTACAAACACTGAATCTGACAAGATATCTGACAACTATAGACTTTTAGAAGAGTTTTCATATATAAGTCGTTTTAAACTACAAACAGTTATAATGAACTTATGATAATAATAAAAGCCATATTTTATTTGTGTATTGTCATAAATCCTTGAACGCTGTGGCAGTTATTTTAAACGTCCACTTCACACATTATAGTTCATCACTTATCCAAACAGAACCGCTCATTTAATTGAATTAGTCTTTAATTAGTCTTTGTGTGTGTGTGTGTGTGTGTGTGTGTGTGTGTGTGTGTGTGTGTGTGTGTGTGTGTGTGTGTGTGTGTGTGTGTATTTGAATCGTTTCAACGCAGGTTTGTCTCGCTCTGCTTAGTTACGGTTGCTAGGTTACTGGTTACCCGTTGCTATGGGAGGAGCTACTTTGCGTGCCATTGCTTTGATGTAGAAATGGCCTCTGTCGTGACGTCACTCAAAGTTTAAAGCCCAGGGACACGAATCCAGCAGATTTTACGTTCGTTGGTGTTTTTCAGAAACCTTCCACGATACATTGAGAAGTCGATAGCGACCACAAACTGACACTGTGAGTTCAGAAAATAACGATACGATGGATCAGGATACGATGGATCAGGAGCCTCCACAGTTCACAACAGAGAGCTTTCGGCCACTTGTCGACTTAATCCTGGACCAGCTGATGGCCACACAGTGGGGCAAAGAGAAATCTCGCCCAGTAGATGACAGAATCAACGTTGTCTTAACAGACATATGTGTGAACATAGTTAATTCTGTGTCTAAAGTCATTCTCGAAGCATTTAAACACCACCGTGCACAGAGAAAGAGCAAGACTCCACCTGAAAGTCCAGAAATGATTACTGAGGAAGAAGTCCGGAAGTACCTGGGGAACTCCATCAATGACGCTTTTGTAACAGTGACTGGCAGCCCAGTGCCCAGAGAAAGTGCAAAAAGACTGATGGACCTGGTGACCAAAAAAGTTACAGAGAGGATCAACTCACAGCTCACCCGTAGACTGCAGATCATGGTGAAACCCATGAGCAGCATGCTTAAAGATACAGCTGAGAGCACAAGTCTGGCAGAGCAGGAGAGTCTTCAGGAGGAGACTCCAGTCTCTCTGTTTGGAGCAGAAGACCGTTGTTCAGCAGGAAGCTTCATTGATTCAACCGCCGAAGCTGTAAAGCAGATCCTACTGGAACATGTGAGTGACCCTGAAGTGAAATCTAATGCTGACATTTCAGAAGAGGAACATCTGCAGATTGTCAACAGCATTAATGAAGACGCAGATGAAACAGCGAGTGAAATTGCTCAATACATTTGGAGCAAGAGAGAGGAGTGTGGACTGAATAACGATGGCACACCAAGACCAGATGCCCAGTCCTTCTGGATAAACTGCTGGAACGTCGTGGAAAACAAGATCAAAATCCTTTTTGCCCGCAAATTTGCCAAGGAGGCCATCACCAGCTTCATAGTGAAGCTGAGATCAAAACTTGACTGCAAGAAGGCATCACTGGATGTTCTGATTCCAGCAGCAGACAAAGTGGTGCAGGACATGATCCCAGAAAACCCTGAAGAGTGTCTCTACAAAACCATGGCCATCTGCATCAGCAACGGCCAACATGAAGCTCATTCTCAGCAGCTGGGGCACATCATATTCGAGAACCTTCAACGTGTCCGCGGAGCCAGGAAGGTAAATCTGGTCACGATCCAAATGGAGGTAGACAGATTCATGAAGATGATGAGGAACTGGCTCTACCAGCAGACACAGAAGCTGACCAAGAAAAACAACCGTGTGGACGATAGTCTGAAGAGGATTCGGGGAGTGCTGGATCTGCCAGAGCTCCCAGAGGACACCGTGACACCTGTGGAATCAGCAGCACCTTCCACCACTGCTGAGTCAGGTGTCAATGGTGATGACGACATCTCTACCACACCCGTAACTGACTTAAGATCACCGTCCATAACCGATGAGCCAGGTGTCAGCGATGAAGGTAACTCTGTCACACCTGTGAGATCGCCATCCATCGCTGATAAAGACGATGAGAACTTATCACCTAAGCTTGAGTCCGCAACACCCAGAGTCACTGATGAGCCAGCTCTCAGTGACAGAACCCAACCTGCAGAACTGTACTGTGTGACGATAGTGGCAGCGGTGGTACATCGGTGCCTCAAGAAGGAAAAGATTTCAGTGTCTGTTGATGAAAAGAAGAAGATGATTTCAATTCTGAAAGACATGCTGGTCACAGGCGATGTAGACTTTAAATCTATCCAGCAATCAGGACACCAGATTAAGAAGACAGCCAAGGCCGTGCACAAGGACCTGTGTAGAATAATGGGCAGCAAAGGATATGTGCAAATGAACCTGCTGTCAGGGGACTCACTCGCTTACGAATGTGTCATGGAGAGTCTGAAAAGACAGCTGGTAAAGCCCAAAAAGACCGGCATTAAGAGGTTCTTCACCTCACTTTTCAACACAGTGACCAAACCATTCAAAGCCTCCACAGGCAGCGAATGAGACTAAAGAACAAGTCCACCTTCCCCGTCACTGTGTTGCTGTGGTTTTCTCCGAGTGCTTCGGTTTATCCACTTAAAAAAAAATCATCAAAGTAACGTCGAAATAGCCAACCTGGACATGACTCACAACTACGGGCCCCTTAGATCTGAGGCTCTTTAATGTTCACTGTGCCTTCCCAGTGATGAGGTCAGGGTTCAGTTCTGGACCTTGTCCTCTTTGCTGTGAGGAGTTTACAGCGTTCACTGTGTTGCTGTGGTTTCCTCTGAGTGCTTCGGTTTCTCCACATTTGAATTATTCATTCATTCAAAAAAAAAAAAGGGCAACACCAAAAAAAGTTGAGCACACTGTACTACCTCCCTCACATAGTGAGTGAGTGTTCAACCAGCATATGATGCAGTTAGGGTCTAAAAATAAACAAAAAAAATATATTTCTGTTCTAAAATCTTTCTTTTTTCATAGTATTTGCAGCACAGAAGGGTTCGAATCCGACCTTTGGCTCTTTGCTGCATGTCATTCCCCATCTCTCTCTCTCCCCACATTCCTGTCACTCTTCAGCTGACTCTATACAATAAGACGCTTGAAAACACTACACGTGAGTCTGAGTGTGTTGGTTTTCTCCAACTCTCTCTCAATAAATAAAAAAAACAAAAGGAAAAAAAATACATTTCTGTTTAAATTGTGCCTTCTTAGTGATTGGCTAGTGTGCTGTATTAATTATATGTGCACTGTAACCATCTTAACGAAGCTTCTACCTGTCTGCTAATCAGAGGGACATGCCAGACGTAGTCACAAATAATGACCAGCAGGTGTCGCACCGTGTCAACCTCCTTGTACACGGTGTTTTAAAATGTATGCAGCTCTGTTGGCTTCATCAGGCCGTGACTGTACATGAGCTCATCTTTATTTCTGGTGTATATTTAAAAAGTGTGTGTATATTGTACATGTAGTGTCCATTTATTTGACTTCAAGACTGAAAAAAGATGGAAAGAATTTAATGAAATGATAGATATCAAAGCACAGACACACAATCAAAGGAGCATTATGGATGAGAATAAACAATTTTCCTCTTTTTATGTTTTATTTTTTCCCTCGTCCTGTAGAGAGGTCAAAGCTCCATCCATTACACATCTCTTCAGATCTGGGTGTGTGTGTCCCGCTCATCCCTCTGCCATCCCTCACTACCACAGCGCAATCACTGCAAACATCATTTGAAGAAAAATCCACCAACTCTTCCATCTCCAGTTTTTATATCATCAGGGAAATGTTATCAACTCTTTTGTTATTATCTTGTTGGTTAGAACAATAAAATCAAGATTACAGACAAGACATGACAGGCTAAATGCATCTACAGGTGCACATGCATTGATCTCAGGTAGACTTCACTGTCTAGACATGAACATAGTGACAAATCAGTGATGACGACGACGGACGATGAGGAGAAACGTCCTAATCTACAAGATAACAAGAAAAGAGAGCTGAAATATTGAGCTTAAAAACACAGATATAAACACACAGGTCGTGTGAAAGTATGAGAAATAAACAAACATCAAAGACATATTTCCATATAAATTCATATTATACAAGGGAGATGTACACACGAGAAGAGATATGACAGTAATGTGGACAGAGACGCTGTACCTCTTCGGCTAAGATGAGCTGTCAGCTTGGGCAAATGATGAACTACAAACACTGCCGCCCTGCCAAATCACTGCAAGGAAGAATTCTGCTTTCCTGGACGATTTTTTCTCTGCTGAGTTGGTTTTTAACACTTCCCAACACGCATCAGGCTTCCACATGTTATGATTGAAGGAAATTTGGGTGCAGTTAAAGGTTGGTTCAAACAGAGGGAAAAGAGGGACGTCTGATGACAGCTGATTAAACGTTATCCAACTGAAAGGTTACGCTCAGCAATGGCAAGCTGCTGTGTGGTCTCTACAGAATTCAGGTTTTGTGTTTTATGTTTCGGCGTTGATGGTAAAGCCTCTGTGATGGCGAAAGAGGCGCCGATGCACGTGAAGCCGCTTCACGGGTTTGTCACTTAAACTCAATTTGAGGCTGCCTTGCTTGCGTAAGTTTCAGATTTTTGTCCGTGAGAAGAAAAGAAGAGGAAAAGAGGAAAGAAAAAGTAGGACAGCAAGAGAAGAGTAACATATGTAACGTATATTTATAACAGTGCAGCTCTAATGAAGATGTGACAAAAGATCCTAAACACAGCAGATGTTTGCGTGACCTGCAGACTCAGAAGAAGAAGTCCAGTGAAAGAGGACAGAAAGTTTTGTTTTGTTTTTTTTTTTTGTAGATTTTTTTCTGTTTCCATTTTTTTTTGTTACAGGTTGTTCTGGTTTGTTTGGAATAGTTCCATTTAAAGCTAGGACATGGAGCCTGAGGCAGATGGTTTGAAGTGCATGGACGTGTCCTGTAATCCTCAGAGGATTGCAGGAAGATGCATGGAAGGCTCAGATGATGCCGTACTGGGCCAGCTCGTGCAGCTCCAGGTGATTGAAGGCCTCCCAGGGGCAAATGACAGTGATGTCTGCAACAGAATCGCAGAAGTGTCAGGTTATCCAGGCTGTCGCAGACGATAGAAGCGATTTGAAAGATGTTTTAAACTTTAAGGTGTACTCACCTGTGCCTAAGCCCTCCATACCAGGGATGTCATCACCAAAGCTGCAAGAAAACAGAAATTACAAACCAGAATTTGGCATCGTTTCTAAACCTCTGAAGATGTTCGTCATTCACGCATACCCCTGGATTCCCTTCTTTGGAGGCTTGCTCTTGAACTGACGGGTCTGCCTCTGCTTGAACTTGGGCGGTCCCTTGCGTGGGGTGGCGGGGCCTCCGCTTACGCGGGTGGCCGACTTGATCTCAGCTTTGGGCTCAAGGTTCATTTTGAGCAGTTAGTGTACCTTTGGGCTTTCGGGACACCTCTGTGACGACGTGATGAAACCTTAGGAAGGAGACAGAAAAGGTCAGACTACTGTATGATAATGGAGGGAATGAGCAACTTTCACCTGTCTGCCTCTGCAGATCTGTTTTAAACAGGACGCTCCATTTCATGTCACCTCTGTCTGACATTACAGGCTGTAATCCTCTTACTGATCTGCCTGGATTTACACTCATATTTCCAAGCAACCGAATGTCTGAGATGTAACTACCTTGCAAGTGTGTTCTGTGAGGATGACCCAATTTTCCCATAATCCCTGGCTCAAGTTAATAAGCCCCCCCTCACACCCTCCCGTCTCTATTTCGTCCACATGTAATCTCGTTAGAGCAAGGACAACACAGCAGATATGCTGAGCACGCACTGAGGGTCTAAATGATCAATCCGCTCACCGTGTCCCGACAATGACACTGAGCAAGTCTCTAATGTGGTTATGCTGCTTTAATAACAATGTGACTGCTCATAACTGTGAGCCTCACAGACTGGATGCAAGCTCACTGTCATGTTGACATGTGCAGACTCTGCAAACACGTATTCACACTCATTTAAGGTCCAGTGTGTCACATTTAGGGGCTCTATTGATTTACAGAATCTATTTAGTGTGTAATCACCCAATGAACTTTTTACATCTACAGACACTGCAGGACTTCTGTGACACTGTCAGACTAGAGAGACTCTAAACACTAACTCTAGAGAGGAACGCTTGTTTGTTCTTCATGCTCGAAGCAGAGGCCACTAAATCCTACACACGCTCCTGTAAAGCCCAAGAATATATTTCTCTATATTAAAAATTAAAAGTGCAACTGAACCTTGATGTTTTTCAGTTAATTTCAGTTATCAAATTTGTAATTCTTTAAATCAGATATTTGAAGCCAGGCACGTTTTCATACAGCAGCTCGTGCTCGGAGAACACAATATTAACAATAATAATAATTCATATTTGTGGATTTTTGCTTCTTAATAATAAGACAGAAATATTACTTTGATCTCATATATTGCCAAAACTCATGCACACTTCTAATGGATGTTATGATCACCTCATTTAAATCAGCTCAGAAAATAAAATCCACTGACTTCCATGCAGAGTTAGTCACCTTTCACATTGTTTACTATATGAAATAAAAGCATCGTTTGTGATGATGGAGTGTCTACTCACCGGACAGCCAGACGAGCGGGTGTGAGTGTAGTCTGTCTAACGGATGAGTGGACTTCTATGCTGGGCTTGCTGTGAGGGCCAGTCGGGGCTTAGGGCCCCTCTTATATGCCCTCCAGAAGATTACCAACGCGCCGCCTCCCTGCGCAGATGTCAACGGTACATCAACAAGACAGATGATGCGTTCATGTGTCCAAACTCCATTTTGTAATGTCACATTGACGTCATTATGTAGTTTTACATTTGTAGTTTTCAGCGCCAATTCTGGATCAACAGGTTTCAACAAAGCGTGTGCATGACAAGACACGTTTCATCCATAAGGACAGTTCAGAGTTCAAAAAAAGAAGATTATGACCTTGTTTATCTGAGCAATAATCCAACACCAGCCTCGACACCTAAAATCAACCACCACACTGCTACGCCTGTTGGAGTATTTATAAGAGAGTACAGAAAACATGCCAAATAAAAATACTGCAGTTCCTCTGATGCCCACTTGAGGCTGGTTCCAGAGGTGAGTCAGTCTCCATAAGTCCCCATGTTCAAATGTCCAACACAGCAGAAATAAACATGTTTACAGCCTGGTACAGCCCTCAGCTTCAGGTCAGCCAATGAACCACACGTCTTCTGCATTAAAGTAATATTTCAGTCCTCATGTGACCTTTCAGTGTGATATCAGATAACTTTGACATTTCAGTGCCTGTTAGAGTGAAGGCTGCTGCCTTTAACTTATTAAAATGTAAAAATATAAAACGGTCCCAGCTGCTTGTGCAGTGGGAGGAGCTAATGTTTGACGTCACAGCCTGTAACTCTCAGCAGGAGGGCGCACGTGCGGCTCTTTGTACACTCTTAATGAGGGCTCATATCATGAACTAATTAGTATGTAGACTGACAATTAAATAAAACATCAGTCACCATCATTAAGTGTAATTATGATGAGATATCCTGACTTTAAATGAATGATCAGGTATGAATTCTACCTGAAACGTCCCCAGCTGATTATCTACTATACAATAAGACAATTACTTTCTCTGAAATTTAAATATGCAAATGAGGCACTATCTAAGTAAAAATAACAGAAATGTGTCCAGGCTCAGACTTCTTGTACAGAGGGAATTTTGGAATCTCTTTTCACCGCCCCATAAATCAGAAAACAGACATAAAAAATGTATTTTCTCTGTATGTATTTACTCACAGATATCAAAGTTTTCAGTTCAAATATGTAAATTAGGTTATTTAATGCCACATTTTGATGAAATCTGTGAACACAAACAGAGTGGAGAATTTTTCTGGCTGTATCTTCTCACGTCAGTTACCTGAGCAGGTGACCCTGTCTAGGATGTTGGGAGAATATGAAACATTGGCATGATCCAAAGTGACACATTGCAGCGATGGCACCGACACTAATCTGTCTCCAGTTTTTTCCACCACGTCAGAGTCAGTGTGTTCAGTTTATGATCAGTTTGTAATCCTCTCAATAACCCAGGTCAAAGAATAACTGCAGCCTGCAGCTAGCTGCCCACTGCCATCGCTGTAATCAGGACTTAAAGTGCATCACTGTTACCAGACTACACTGCTGACTCAGTCAGGGAGATCAGGGTCACTTCAGAAAGTGGCCGGTCTGCACGTCAGCTGACTGACAGACGTCATTCTCACGTCTGAAGATGCTCGGCTTCTTTTCCTGACAAGATCCATCAGGTTATTAGCTCTGGTCCTCGAGGAGCTCCAAAAACTCACTGAAGCCAACTGACAGTTTCAGTTTGATGAATTCAAAATGACTCACTGCTGTACTGTCTCATTACAGTCACACACACACACATGCTGCTCCTGGTCGAACACTGAGTGCTGATAAATCCACACAGTGATGAAATGAACAAGTTAAGAGGATCACACACACACACACACACACACACACAGAGTTTTATGTCTATCTGGCGCCCTCTGGTGGTCAGTCCTCATACTGAAGAAGAAACAGTGTCGCCTTACAAATATCATTTATTTAACAAACAAGCCTTAAAAACAAGTTTTAAATACATAATTTAAATATATCCTGAAATATAATGAAGAGTAAAAATTAAACACTTCAAACAAATGTGCAAATATGCTTCATGAGTCAATAAACTGAAGAATTATATGAATGAATTATTCATGAACTACTGAATCAGGTGGTAAAAAAATCAAATAAATAAAATAAAAGTACTATTAAATCATGCGGCTCTCTAATGAAGACGTTACCTGGCATTGTTTTAATCGTGGCACATCTGCGATGATAACAGGCTGTTGGTCACGTTTCAAGTTCAAACTTAAAGAGACAGTTCAGCCTAAGAATGAAAAACTCAGCATCAGGTTACGTGTGTGCTACAGTTCACATCTTCCCGTCAGTCAGTCAGGAAACTGAAGCGTGAATATCGACCCGCGCTCCATCGTTTCCCCTCACAGAGCGGCGGATACAAACTCTGACGTAAAACATGAAGTCTGGAATCTCAGGTCGATACACAGGCTTCAGTTTCAAGTCAACCTCAAATAACCTGAACTGTCCCTTTTATAACTGAGGAGTCCTCCAGTGTTTGACATTATATGATACGATCGCTTTGTACTCACAAAGTTTGGGAACGTCAGACATGACCAGAGGTTTAAAAACAGGAACAGTGGAAACAAACTTTCCTGGAATTCACCAGGAAGGACAGGTGGAGTCCTACAGCTACCTTTACCTGTCTTCTGCTGACCTGGTGTCAGTTTTCTGAAATGTTCTGCAGACATGAACCGTGCGACCACAGGAGGAGGAGGATAAATCAGTGAGTGGAGTGTGTTCTCATGTGCTTACACTCCTTGTCTGTCCACGTGAACACTGAGGTTGAACTCACAGGCAGTAAGAACCCGTCACGTCTTTTTCAGGAGTCGGATCTCCATCTTCAGGTAGGTTTTCAGGTTCTCGTCCAGGACGTTCTCCTCGATGGCAGCGAGCGCCCGGTCGCCTCCGTCGTGGTAGTACGCCAGCAGCTGCTCGGCGTGTTCGATCCACACGCAGTTATGACAGCCGCTCATGCAGCAGTGGGTGGGAGCAGGCGGTGGACCCTGGTCAGGAGACCAGGCAGAGGTTCTGTGGCTGGGTTCTGGTTCAGTGCACTCAGAGGGGTCCGTCAGCTCGGGAGGGGGAGGCGAGTCCGGTCCTGTGGTGAGGCAGCGAGCGGCACCGACGTGTGGACGTCTACACCACGACTGCAGAGCGACGGGATGGAAGTGACGTCTCGTGTGGAGCAGGGAGAGGACGCACAGCTGGGACACGACAGAACATCAAACATGATTTTAAAAAACTGAGAATGAGTTGAGTCACTTCTTAAAGCCTACAGAGGCTTCTCTTATTTATTATTCTTTTATTTGACTTATTTTATATCATTTATAAAGTTATACAGTCTTTAAATCATCTTTATTGTTTGCTTATAAACTCAAGTTTACAGTAATTTATGGTTATTATCATTATATCATGATGTGTTTCATAAGTCAACGCCTGTGTGTGTGTGTGTGTGTGTTGTGTTAGCCGTTCCTCTGTCTTATAAACGACCTTTAACTGCTGTTAAACAGTAAGAACAGCACGGTGTGTGTTACCAACAGGTGTGACTGAGGTAACGGTCGTGTTAAAGTCACACCTGTCACACCTGCTCAGGTTTAAACTTACGCCTGCTAGCTGCCGTTAGCTTAGCTTAGCTTAGCTTAGCTACCAACCTTCGGTGAAGCCCGTGCCGCGTTCACAGCCAAACCCAGCATGGTGAGAGGAGAGACGGGGTGTGTTCACGTGTCTGCCCGCTTCATTTCTCGGGTGTAGTTTAAATAAAGTGTCTCCTTGCTCAGCTTCACCTGTCTCACAGGTTCATTGCGTCACTCAACATTTTCCTCAACTTCGACCTTCGAGTGTGATTGTAAACAAAAACGTTGATTGGCCGACCAAACCGCAAAGTGACCAATCAACGGCGCTCTTCTAAAGCTTGAACCAATAGAAAGCGGAGATGGTTTCTGGGCGGTCTCTCAAAAAGAGTGGCTGCAATTCCGATGTCTGTCCAGCAGGTGTCAGCGTTTCACCTGGATAGAAACATTAGAGCGCGCACACCACGTGGTGAGAAACAAACAAAATAAATAAATATCTCTGCATATCTCTGTCAATATCATCATATTCACGCATTATTCAAGCTTTCATAAAGCAGATATTATTTGTCAGGAGTCAGGAGACTCACTGCAACTGAGGTTCATGTTTATTTTGTTGCCATGCAGCTCTTAGCAGCACAGCTAATTACAGTGAATCTGAGTACAGATAAGGACTGCGTGCATGTTCAGGGCCGTGTCATCAGATGCTGTCACCGGGCAACACAGTTTCCCTTTCAGCTGCACAGATCAGCACCGTGACGAGGGCCTAATTATTATATGTTTACAATTTCATTCAAATAAATTGATAAAGCTTTTTAGATTCACCATGTTTTGGTTGCTTCTGTTGGTGATGCCATGTCTCAGATCAAAACCTGATATCATGCAGAGGACAGAGGCGTGGACATGAGTCACATGACTTTGACTCAAGTCAAAATCTGATGAATTTAAACTTCACAGAATCCAAAAAGGTTTGTAACTTGGTTTTGACTTGAACAGCAATGACTCATGGCTTCATTCGCACTTTGTAACCAAGCAAAGGGTAAAAGTGTGTTTGGCACTGTCGAGCAGCAGACAGACAACAGATGATCCAAGTTAGAAATGACAAAAGATTGTATATACTCTGCTAAGCTTGGTTATGGGTGTATAATGACTTGTTTAGGACTCAAAACACAAAGTTTAGGACTTGAGAATTCATTGCCAAGATTTGAGATGTTTTTCTTCCTCTGGCAGGAGAAATTATGTTTCATACACCTGTATTTAAGCTGGGGTCATATTTTCAGACAGTTACATAATGTAAGCAGAAACCATTATTAAAGACTTTGTCCTTAAGGCACTTCCGTGACCTCTTTTTGAGAAGCTACGTCTCGTTTCACTGAATTCTGAAGGAGCATTTCATCTATAAAGCAGATTTGGTGAGTGAGACGGCTCCTTCATGCTCATGAGTGAAATTAAACCCTCGTTTGATGTCGTTTCTCTTTGTGTGAGGTTGGTTCAATGATTCTGTACCATGCCCTGCCAATTTCTTAACTATTTGACCCATTCACTGATGCGTGAAGAGGTGTATGTGTGTGTGTGTGTGTGTGTGTTCAGTCTATAGAAGGGAAGGAGAGTGAGTCTGAGGTCCCTGCAGACTTCAGTGTTTGCAAGCCACATCCATGGTAACATGGCGTGGAAACACAGCAGCTGCTCGGCCTGGCATGAGATACCAGGTGTGTGGTGGGGCATGTTATCTCACCAGGGGCCCCGGTCACAATGACACACTTTATTCCAAGGAGAGGCTCTCTGCCTCGGTCACAGTCATGCTTCATAAAAAAACTCAGGCCTTCATTCAAACACACTTAAAAGGCAGATTATATCACTCCAAAAGAAGAGATGCATCGCAAACAACCGCTGAAGGGTATCAAACTATAGACGGAAGCTCTGTATACAGACAGCAGAATGGACACAAGCTGGAGTATTAATGCAGTATTGATGCAGTCTTTGTCTCATGATCATCATAATAGATTTTATTCCACAGAGGTTTTTGTTGTCACAAGGCGTGTCTCATGGCTCATATTTCAATCCAAATGCAACAAGAGACAGAACAGATTTGACTTTGTGCTCCATAATGTGGAGATAATAAAGCTGTATGGGTGGATTAGTCTCATCAAACTGAACTTAATCAGCTGATGTTGTAACAGAGCGGTGTAGTCGTGTCAGCTGAAGAGAGCAGATAGATTTATGGGGAACCAAAAAATGAACTAAAAGATGCAAAGTTCTGTTTTCACTGCGGCTATACAACCAAAACAACGAGCTCAAAGAGGCTAAAACGCCCTGAAGAGCTGAGGGGACTGCAGTGGAGTTAATTCTCTTACATGTAGTCACTTGTTTCACTTTATAATAAGTATTTTTATTTATTCCTGTGTTTACTTATTGTAAGTTCTGACTGCACGCAGTCTGTGGAGGGATCACAACAATAAGACAACAACAATACGACATAAAATGTTCACAAAGAGGCTGCATTCATCTGTGATGTATAATATAGGTTATGGTTAAGAGTGTTCAGCTTGTGTAAGTCAGCTCAGAGAATTTCTTAAGTATGTCAGGTATGTGAGCACCCAGGAGGCTGAGGGCTCCGTGTTCTCTGAGACTGCCACTAGGATTTCCTCACAAACAGTCCCCTCACAGCCTCGCTGCAGATTAAGTTTCTCTCAACACCTTTTCTCTTGGAAATCCTGGAGCCCTGCTTTACCCTGGCAGGCATTTCCTGAGGGGCCCTTTGCTTGCAAAGATAGATTAAGTCAAACACATGACAAATACAGAGCTAAGAAGCTCGAGGGAAAGGGGCTATTTTTTGATACAATTTGATACTTTTTGAACATTTCACATGACCTATTGGATCTCACAGTACAGCCCGAGGACTCCCATGGGCTTTAAAGGAATTCCTAGAGGACTTGTAAGGATGAGATCATCACATAATGTGAAAGTTGGCACAAAGACAGCATAAATATGCCAAGTTTACCTATAATTTTATGACATAGTGTGTACAGTTATGCAGCATTTCCTGAAGTCAGAAACAAAGGTACTTTCCTGAATTTTACTGCCCCAAAAATCTCTCCCAAACTTTTGCTGTTTACTCAGCTGAGTGCACAGTTTCATCTCTCAGCAGTAACAACAAGATGTCTGTCACGTGTGAGTCTCTGGGACTGATCCACGCTGAAATGTTTGGAGGGAATCTTAATATTAAGAAGAAGCTCATATCGACTTAAACAACACAGCGATCCTCTGTCTGAGGATTAGTGTCATCACTTCTAAACTCTGTGGCCTGGAAGTCTTTCTAACAACTTGTTGCACATTCTACAGCACCGTGTTGTCCCTCTATATATGGGAAAGACTTCCCAGGAATGCAACTCAGGAAAATATTTTTTAAAAAGTACTTTAGAAATGTGTAAAAGTGAGGTCGTAGTGAAATCTGCAGTTTGTGACCTCGAATCAGAAACAAAAGGTGCAGCTGAGGGTTGCTCAGAGTTTAGGTTATCTGGGTTCATGTGATGAACCTCTCATACAGCAGTGGTCCCTATGAAGAAGTATTTTCTAGCTTCAGCTGTGTCAACACTCCGGGCAAACAGCTTCAAGTCCTTCGAAACAGGGAAAAGTGGTAACAAGGTCTTTCTGTTCCGCTGCACCCACCAACAGCAGCGGCTCTGATAACTAAGAATCTTTTCTATTTGTGGATGTGCAAGGATGAGCTCAAAATCTGACAGGCTGTGTTAAAAAGGTAGCAGGGAGGTGTTTTGGTGCTCAGGTGTCCTTCTTCAAGGTCCTTCTGGCTGACTCACAGCACCAGCTTTGTCCTGAGGGCACAAAGACCACACTGTTCGTTTACCCGGAGTGGACAGCAGCCGCTACAGCCACTGCCCCAAAATGACAAGTCAATGACACACCTCTGATGGCGACCTGTCACAGTTGGCAGAAGCATGTTTGTGTCTGTGTGAAGAGGCTGAAACAGGAAGGAGACAAAGATGAGCCGAAAATTCAAATTTGTTTTTGTTTAGAAATCAAAGTTTCATTTTATCTTGATTATTTACACTGCTGCTTTGTCTGTCACTCTTTTTAAAGTGTGATCAGCAGCTCAGACTCTTGTCTTATGAACATCAGTTTACTGCAGGTGTCTGTGTTTTCCTGAGCGGAGGCACCAGGATGTATTTGGGTCAGAAGTCGTATAAACTGCACCATTACTCCACGTCATGCTTTAAAGCTCAGAGTTCTGTTTGGACTTTGTTCTGCTGTGACTTGCTGGTCTTTTTGGATCTGACGTGGTCATCTGTGAAGCCTTCTGTCTCTGTGTGTTTGTGACGTCTGGCTCTCTTCTCTTTGCACAACTTTCAACACACCTGTCTGTTATCAAGTCATCACACCTGTCTACAAAAGCTGTGGACAAACAGCCCAGCCTTGCTGGATCATCATCATGGTCAGGCGTGTCCATGTTGGTGAACAATCGGCTGTATAACAGAGTTCCCACTCCCTCAAATCTCTCTCCACCAGACAGCCTCAGACTTTCTCTCCTTTCTCCATCACCTGGCTGCCACTCACCTGTTCCCACATCTCTCATCAGCCCTGCAGTTACCTGTCCCTCTCCGCTCACCTGGTTGCACATTTGTTTAAATTTGAATAAACTGAATTCACACCACACAGGGTAGATTTACTGTCAGTCTCAGACCTTCATAATACAACAAAGCCTTTTCCCTCAGAGGACCTGCCGGTAACGAGGCAAACAAGGGAGTCATTAGAGGAAGAGTCCAATTAAGCCCAAACGAGCAGAGAGCTGTTCCAGGTAAAACGACTGCAGCTGCTGAGAAGCAGAGCTTTTATTTCAACGAGCAGTTTGAAAATACACTGTGTCACCAGAAAGTGCCACAGGGAAATGAATTTGAATTTGATTTGACTGATGATGCTGGAAATGTTGTTACACGGTGCAAAGGTGAATATTTGCATTACAAAATGCAACAAAATAAAGCTCATGTGTGGAACTCATCTCTGGGCCTGTGACATGAGAGTTCAGGCTCTGCTGACCTCTCCAGTCTTTGAACAAACTGCTCAGTGAATCCACTCTTTGTTTACTGGAGTACAGTTCAGGTCACTCTGCTGGTAAATCATTCTTTAGTTTTGTGGCGAGGTCGCATGAAGGTCTGCGATGGTTGGGTAACTGCGGATCAAGGGCCTTGAATGCATAGCTGTGCTGTAAGTAAAGGTGCACTGACCAATCGGTGGCCCCAGATATTAACACCTCACTCACTAAACACCCTCGCTGCTCGGACCTGTGGCAGCAGTAGCAGGACGGAAAGCTGCTAATGAGCAGCAGATGTAGTTTACTTTCTGGAATCAAAAGAGTTTGAACGTGTTTTTAACGTGCATCATAAGATGGGCAGAGAGAGGCAGGAAAGCGGAGGGCTGTAAATGCGTACCTTGGCTCCTGATGTGAACTCACTGATGGCTGCAGTTTGTTGAGGCGTGGAGGGTTTGGATGGGAGGGGGGCTGCTAACCGGGAGGAGGGGTGGGTGTTATTTTGGAGAGACAGAGGTGCTTTGACTCGGCCTGTTAAGTGCCAGAGCTCTGGGCTCGGGTTTGGCTGCCAACTATGCTGGGCTGAGTTTATCAGTCAGGGACTTAGTGGGGTAAACAAAAGGCAAAGCAAAATGCAGTCATGGAAAATAACAAGGCATTTACTTAAGTGCTCTGATTCAGTGCAAAGTTTGGCGTAGCTGTGCTTTATCTGAGTGTTTCCATTTTAAAGCTGCACGTTATGTTACAGCTAGAAGAGATGTTTATATTAAAGGTCCAGTTAGTGTTTGGCAGCCTCCAAAGTTTCTACTTCAGCGTGAGGACAGTGTAAGGCGAGGGACGCAGCTACACGGCCAGATAGAAGTCTGCACGATCTAAATCTAGACGACAACTAAGACAAACTGCTGCTGAAAGCTCCAGAAAGGAGGGACACACCTCAGTGAAGTCTGGACCCCAGGATCAAAACCACCACACTATATTTTCATCAGTAACAGTTCACTAATATACGTGCAGTATATTTTTATAATCAGTTTTATTTCTTATACTTCACATGTTCAATAGAAGCTGATTTTAATACAGGTCTTCTTCCACCATGTGCACACTGCACATGCCTCTGAACAAACACTGACAGCGGCTCTCCTGCCGGGTAAACAGCTTCTCTTACTGCACATTATGTCCTCTGTGCTGTGCGTCAATTAAGAAAATCAAAGCTTCTCTTGTCATTATGTTCAGATACTTCACCCTTGTGTATTCACAAGCTTGATCGTACACTTTGTGCGTGCGTTGCTGTGATTGGACGAACCTCTCTGTGTCTCAGATACCGGTGATATCAGCAGGATGCAGCCGCTGCCTTCTAGCACCAATTAGCTCACAGTAAGATGTCCGACACACTCCTGCCTGTTCCAGGAAGCCGCGGTGCCTTCCATATTCCCCTGGACACACAACCTCATCCTCCATGACTGTATGAAACAGAGAGCTGAAGGTTCTGCAAACACAAAGGTGTCATGAATGTTTTCACAAAGCATTTCAAGCTTTTCTCTCAGGCTTTGACCTCTTGTTATCGATGCATCATCACTTGGCACCTGGAGATAAGCAGTCATTTGAGGGGAAATCTGCATTTTCATAAAAGGATGTGTGTATGTGAAAGATCCAATAATGCTGCATGGAGGACAGCCAGCACTGCTCCTGTAAGGAATGAATCACATCAATCTCAGTCCATGTTTGCAGGCGCATAAGTATAATTATTAACATTAATATCATGAAATCAAAATCAGGGGACTTCCGGTGATGCAAGCAGCCGAGTAGCCACGCTTTGCTGCAGCTCAGGCACATCCTAATGTTTCATCAACTGTATATCACTAGTTTTCACATCGTAGTCAAAGTTTCACAGAGCTTTAACCCTCTGGAGAAGATCTGGGGCAGAATGACTCCAAAACCAGCCAAGAGGAACCCCGCTGCTGAAAAGAGATGTGACAGCATCACAACTTATAGCACCAGGATCTGTTTGTGGACCAGAACTACAATCGACGTCTGTCCCTCAGCTTTGTGGGAAACAAGCAAAAGTGAAAAGTAAACGATGAAAAGCGTTTGAATGTCGGAGCTGGCAGAAGCAGAAAAAAATCCTCAGGGACTAATTTGAAAACAATGCTAGCTGTCAAGGCCTCGTTGAATTCCTTACTTACTCATAAAACTGAGCGGTGTATTAAATTTACTCAGGGAAGTCTCTGAGATTAGGCAAAGCTCTGGATCAGAGTTTTATAAAGAGTCAGAGTCCTGAGAAATGGCTCCCTACACCATTAACTGAGACCAATATCAGCTTTATTCCTAAAAAAGATGACTGACCTGAGCTGGAGTACAACACAGGCCCCCGCTGGTATTTGCATTAGCTAATTAGGAGAAAAATTCTGTTATATGCAGTTCTTTTATTTCTTCCCAATCCACACAGAATCTTTCTATGGCTTCATAAAACAACGTGGAATCAACAGTGATCTGAAGGAAATAAAGAGCTGCACGTCCTGAAAACCTTCCATTGTATGTTAGTCCGGGTCCTCCGACCCTCTGGATAATAAATTGAGCCTTTGTAAACAGACATTATCACAGACATCAGAGGTGAAAAAGACGAAGCATATTGTTGTATATTCGCTTTATTTTCTCACGTGTCTTATCAGGCCTGCTGCAGTATCATCCAGCTGAATTTATGCTGCTCCTTCTATCATGTTCGAGTGAGAGAAGCACTGATACATGTGATAGCAGGGCCTGCTGAGCCTAAAATAGAGCTGGGACGCGGCCTTGTGTCACCTCCTCAGGAGACTTGGAGGTTATCAGGCCACAACAGTTGGATCGCTTATAAATCACAGTCCAGCCTCTCAGCCACAGTGTCACCACAGCAGCAAGCAGCCTGAGCCAGCTCAGTAACGGCACATGAAATATGAGCACAGGGGCGTCGAGATGTGTGTGTGTGTGTGTGTGTGTGTGAGGGATCCATGTCAGAACATTACATAAGGTCTTGAGGCCCTGATGTTGTAACAGCAGGGAATTGTGCTAACTTTGAAAAATGATGCTTCTAACTGGGTCAAATAAAGCTAAATAAAACACGTCGTCTCGTGCAGGTCTTTGTGGCTCTGAGGAGGTTTCGTGTTCGAGGTGCTGACGGCTCCTGGGAGTTTCTCGTCCTCTCCGACCTGCATCTTAAACACATGTAAACTTGGCCTGAAACACTTTATTATTTATTTATTGAATATTATACTCTATACTGAAGCACACCACCAATCTGACGGCACTGTCACGTACACAGAAACAAGAAGCAGCCGCTGACTTCTGAGCATTCTGGAGGCAATTAGCCTAGCTTAGCATAAATACTGGAAGCAGGGGGGAACAGCTAGCCTGCCTCTCTCCGACACAGGCTGACTATAAATCACAGTATACTTCAGTTTCTTCGGTCCGTACACAAACAGAAATTTAGGGGGAGTGTGCTGGAACTATTGCTCACCAAACAACAGCTGGACAGTCGAACTGCAGCATGCAACGTCCCCTGAGACATGCAACATTAATTAGTGAGCTCTGTAGATGTCATGTGATGTTTTTATCGCATTTTACATCAATGTCTGACATTTTCATGTGAACACACAGCTGCTATTTACACACCGCTATCACCTGCTGTCTATCTGCTCTGAATGTGCAATGCAGCCCGTCAGCGTCTGCCTCTGAGCGGACGTGAGTTACAGTCCTGGACTCTGCGCGCTGACCCCTGACGTTTTGATAGCTCAGGTGACGCAGTGATGGCGGAGTCCGCAGAGTAAACAGACACTCTGTGAGAACCTGGACACACTTCAACAAATCAACATGTCTCTAATAGAGACACGAAGCTTCTCCTGAGTGTAGACGGTGCACTGCATCAATCTTGTTTAGTGTCTGATGATGTTCAGTGATTTAAATATAGCATGCTGCAGTGTTTTCTCTGTTCCCACAGAGACACTGAGGATGAACAGATAATTGAAACCGTGATCAGTTATTTCCGTCTCCTCTGATGACCTTGGTGAATTCAGCCATTGGCTGTCAGTGAGGCCGGATCAATAAATCTGTTTGCACGAGCTGATGAAGCCGTGATTGAATTTGTGTGTCTGCACAGTTTGAAGCGCACAGCAGCGCGTCCTGCATCAACTCCAGTCACGTCGTGTGTGGAATAAATCATTTGCATCTTTCACTGAACTTCTTCACCTCACATGGATGTCTGATCAGAAAACACACCATTCATCACATCACAAGTGAATATTTATTTGCTGTTAAGACAAATCACACATTTCACCGTGATCCGAGCAATCCAAACAGGTCAATACGTTAAAATAAAGGCATTATGATCAGCTGCAGTCTGTGTGAGAGACATTTTATCTTGAAGGGTTTCGTTCATTTGTCTTTCGAAGAGTTGAAACATAACGTTTTGTCAATAATAAGGTTATAAAGATATAAATCAATTCATCAAGGAATACTGCCAAACGTTCACTGATTTTCTATCTTATCTTTGGTTTGGACTGCAGCGTCGGTTCTGAGTTTCCTCCCACAGTCCAAAGACATGCAGGTTAGCTTAAACTGCCCGTAGGTGTGAGTGTGAATGAGCATCTGCCTCTATGTGTCATGTGACTGACTGAACAGGGCGTCCTCCGCCCCCCTGTGCCCCTCATGGATGGATGATTTGGACTGACAGAACAAGCGAGCTTTGACTCAGAGAAGCCAAAACTCTGATCAGATCAATGATTCGTGACATCTATGACTTGATTTATGATGCAGTGCAGGATAATTTGAGTTTAATGTCTCTCATTTCACTGTCAGGTGAAGACGTGAACGTCACCTCGTGGACGATGATAGAAACCTTTCAGGAGAAATGACGTGAAGCTAGTGAAAGGAGAGAATCACAGGCGCGCTCCGCCTCTATGTTCATGATTGTTCGATGTGTAATCAGATAAAATAATTAAATAGCACACAGGAGTGCGGATAGTATTAAATATACATAGTCATACTTCCATGCAGTGCAGATTTGTTGACACATTAACAACATATTTACATGAATTCATCAGCAGCCGCTCCGTTTTATGTGTGAACAATATTCAACAACCAATCCAGGCACAAAAATATATATGGTCTATAATTACTATAATTAAACTCAGTGAATGCAATCCTTCTGTTTTCCAGCCTGTGTCGCCTTCATACCAAACTGACCGCGTCACGTTCCACTAAGGTTTTCTTATGGTTTGTGTGGGGTTGGGTGCACTTTGCGATGTTTTGTTTTATTTAGTTTTTCCGTGTCAGCAGCGTCGCTCTTCATCTGTGTGTTCGGGTCCAGCGGAGAGCTCCACGCTCAGTGAATGGCAACCCAGAAAGTCTTTGTTCTGCAGCAAAGCCGCGGCTTCATTCCCTCGCTTTGACTTCCAAATGAAGCTCTATACTGTCTGAAACCCGGCGGCACGTGGGGAATCAATCAAAAGAAGGTTTAGCTGTTTTCCATCAGCTGCCACGACCCAACCGTGTCACGGATGAAGGTTCCTCTTAGAACCAGCTTCAGGAACCGCGGATAACAGCAAACAGTCAGCAAGTGCAAATGAAAAGACATGAACTGAAGATATAGTGACTGAGTGTTGAGTTCACCACTGGGACGTCCTGTGCAGACCATTCCCCTGCAGAAGAAGAAGAAGAAGACATGGTGGAGACATTCATCAAACTGAAAAGCTGTTTATCGTGTCGACCGGCCTGAAAAGTGGCTCTGAGAAGTTTGTGTGGAGGACAGCAGCTGTACGCACGCTTTGCATCGCAGCTTTACTCTGCATTTTATTTGAGTTTCTGAATTCTCAGAGCAAATTTGCTCAGAAATTTCCCTAAAGGAACAAAAAAAGTAATAAAAATATCTTAGAGCAGTTATTTGCCTTTGGCCAGTATGATGCTTCAAAATGTCAAAAATCTCTTACTATAAATTAATTAAATGTAATTTATATAGCGCCAAATCATAACAGAAGTTACACTTTCCATACAGAGCAGGTCTCGATCAAACTTCATAATATTTACAGACTCAACAATTCCCAACATGCGTCAGCACTCGGCAAACCGAGTAAGAAAAAGGATATTTACTCAGCATTTTATTTGAGTTTCTGAATTCTCGGAGCAAAGTTTGCAGAAATGGAACAGAAAAAAAAAGTCTATAATATTTATCATATTTTTTGTTTAAAGATCCCCCACTGCAAAGATTTGCCTTTAAAGGACGTGACACTGACGTATGATGATTCAAATGTCTGATATCTCAACTTAATAAAGCAAATTAGTCTAGTTGGAGTTTATTGTAGCTGCTGTGAATCCAAACAGCTGCCATCTTCACTGAGTTAGAGAGCTGTAAAACTTTACAAAGCCACTTTTAAAGTCAAAGTTCTAGAAGATTCATTTTCAGTACAGGTGAAGAAACATAGAAACGACGAGGCCAACAGGAGTCAGAACAAATCAAACCATTTCAGTCAGAGAAAGAGTGCACTGAGTCCAACCGGCATATTGAACAGACAAAGTGAAAGACACAAGGCCTTGAAAGAGTGAGCTCCACAAGGTAAGAAAAAAAAACCCAGACAAAGAAGTGATTCATAGTCAACCTGTAGAAGAAGTTGCTATGGATACAGCAGGCGCTGAGAGGTGGACATGCACAGAATAGAAAAGCATCAGGCGGTGAGCAAGTGACAGGAGGAAACGAGTGGAGCGAGGGAGGGAGGAGGCGTCGAGAGTTCAGGGTACGACCTACGCTATTTCCGTTTGTCTGTGTGTAAGGAGTGTTCCCGATCCGTGTGTGTGTCGACGGGGTGCTGCTCCCGCTGTTGGCTGCAGAGTTGGCGGTCGCTCTGGGAATGACCATGTCACAGGCGTCCGCAGGGTGCTGCGTGGAGTCACAACACGGGCCATGAAAAAACATCCAGGAAAGGAGGGAGGGGGTCAGGGTCAGGGTCAGGATCAGGGTCAGGGTCAGGGTCAGGGTCAGGGTCACTGTCCCTCTTAAAAATAAAGAGTCCAAGTAAGAGAATCGAGCTTTGTTCCTCAGAATCTGTCAGAGGTTCTTCATTTCAACAGTAATCTGCCTGTCACAGGTTATACTATCTGTGTGTGTGTGTGTGTGTGTGTGTGTGAAAGTATATTCTTTATTTGCTTCTACCATTTATGCCATATCCAATTGTGCGTCCAGGTGAACATCATGTGTGTCTATACTCACGTTGCCCACTGCTTTGGTGATGAGAGCCAGCTCGGTGGGCTGGTAGACTGAACTACGCAGCTGCCCGGTGTAGCCGCTGTACGGAGACACCGGTTTGGATGCTGTAATGGACAGACAGAGACAACAAATGAGATTATTTTGTCAGTCAACAAGCCCTCTGTGTGATATCTCTCGGCCTTTTAAGTGCTATCAGCATCTTTATGGCAGAGTCAGACCATCAGCCTGTCTGTCCTTCATCCTGCCTGTGCAGAGAGAGACGCCCTGCAGAGATGGATGAGAGATGACTTTGTCACACTTTGTGACACAACAAATATTCCCCCCCCCCGGATGAGACTGTTGCCACACCTCGGTTGCCATGGAGACAGTGCAAACACAAGGCATGATGTCTCTGGTGGGAATCAAGAGTCAGCGTGGGAGTGTTTAGGTGTGATACAGTGGTTAGAGATGCAGTCGGATGCTAGACACTCATTAACAGGCGTGAGTCAGAGGATGTGTTGCCTCTGAATACCTGCGTGCTACTCTGGGAAAGCTTTGTGTGCACACGTTCCACAGAGTTTTCCTGGTGCTGATGACAATTATTGACCTTTCAGTCATAGCTAACATTTCAAGAAATGAGTTCTCTACTGGGGCGTTAACTGGAGAGTTACTGATTAAGGATGCGTCATGAATTTTGAATGAGGTTTAAAAGAGACTAAGGAAGACAGAAATGGACTCTGCTGTCCATGTTTCGTGTGGCCGGTGAGGGGAGAACATATTAGTTTCAGGTGTGAAAAATAAACATATCATATCACAAGTTTTAGGAAGTTGTTTTGTTTTCGTGTTAGACGAGGAAGGAGAAAGAGGAAAGTCTCATTTTAAACTCTTTAGAGAACAAACAGATGTATTTAAATGAGTTGTACCTTCTAACCAGCCACGCAACTTTTATTAGCTGTCAATCAATATCAATCATCCATGGACTGTGCTGCCAGCCCTGATGATAAGCCGGGAGCTGCAGGCCGACTTTGGGACTTACTGTTCTGATCTTGGTTGCTCTTTTTTTTTTTTTTTTACTGCGCCATCAGATCCTGTTCAGCTCGGGATTTAAACGGCAGCATATCAAATTCTGTGGGATCATCACGCAAATGCACAACAACCTTTTTGAGGACATTTTAGCAGGGTAATCAGTCTGTCCTGATGTTTCTGTGGGCTCGAAAGCTTCATCCCTCCAAGGTCATTCTGTGTATTCTGATGATAAGTATACTGTAATACAAACAGTCAGTGACGGGACAGAATGTACAATTCAGTGTTCCCAGCCATTCACTCCACAAACCGTGGGTCAGTAAAATATGATGCAAGCCCCGATACACATTGTAATGAATTTCTAGTTTGACTGCGTGTGATATGCAGTGAGGAAGGTTACTGTGTGACTAATGCAAAGTGTGTGTACTGTGTACTTAAGTGCTTAACGTCCCTTCACTTTACCTCACAAATGTACTGAAACTAACCAAATATGTCAGCTAGGCAAATATTTGACTTAGACGGAGAGTGGGAGTGAAACTGTTTCTTGCTCAGGTTTGCATGAGGATGAGTCATGTCACACTTTAAAAAACATATTGGTGTGCTTGGTGCGAACTGTAAAAATCAAATGCAGCGTTTCCAGAGATACATTTGTAATGATCGTTCTAATTAGGACGATGGATCTGGGTTTTATTGACAGACTGCAGTGAAATACACTTGTGGAAAGATATATCAAAGTCATCAAAAAAAGTTACTGCACAGAGAGTTTTAAGTTAACTATAAAATGAAATAAACAACATTCGATATCGACAGTTCTTGGAGAAGCTTTGGGATTTCAGCCGGCTATATACCTTGGTTTGCCTCGTCCATAGAGAAAGCCTTATTTTCCACGAACATGTTCTGGGTGCTCTGTTCCTTCAGGATCGTCTCGTAGCCGACTCCTCGGTTCGGGTACAGATCTTCCCCGAAGACCTCCTGGCTTTCGTCGTCACCGGTCAAACAGCAGATTTGAGGAATGACGTAGAGGATGATGAATGCCCACGCGTTTGCCACCAGGGCGATGGCCAAGGTGGGGTCATCCCACCGCGGACCTCCGGTCCTCGGATTCCCGTAGACGTACATGACGATCCACGCCACCCAAATACACACAGAGAGAAAGCTGGCTATGAGGACGCAGGCGCCGTCCTTCTTCCACTCGTCGTATTTTCCCGCCATGATAGCCAGACTGGCCACGAACACGGCCAGAATCAAGGTCATCACGTAGATCAGCGCCATGACGAAGTCCTCGTTGGCGATGTTGCAGGGTACAGCCGTGGCTCTGCCAGTTGCAGTTGTGTTACTGAGTGGCGCGAGCGGGTAGCGCGCCACTGTGATGACCAGCCACTCTGTGTTGATGATCACCTCCACCAGCCACAGTCCCAGTGCCCCCAGACAGATGGCCCAAGCCTGGGGACTGCTGTTCCGCCTGGCAAGGATGTTCAGCCTCACGCACTGCATCAGAAGGCAAGCGAAGCAGCCACCAAAGAACACCCCAAAGAGGAACCTCCGCGAAGCACAAGTGGAGAAGTCCTTTCCAACGATGAAGGCAAAGGTCAGGCCAAAGAGGCCAGCTGTGAAGATCAGGAAGAAGCTGTTGACCGCCACGGCACTCTTGCGGTTCTTGCTTCGCATGAAGGGCGTGCTGGCCAGCAGTGAGATGAAAAGCACAATGGAGAAGACGATTCCAGCTGCTGCGAAGGCTTCCAGCACGATGCCCCACACGGCATTCAAGTCACACAGGTTGTAATAGAGCGAGTCCACGTTTGGGCCGCAACCCCGAGGGGTGAAGTTGGTAGCCATGGCTACTGAGAGAGAGTTCGGTTTGGAAGAGTTTCTCCGGGATCCTGATCTGTTCAGGGAGGAAAACAGGGAGTCTGAGAAAAGTGGGATGTGGACAGATCTTAACAAAGACTCAAACACGTCACCAAAACTGGAATGGGATACTGTAGTCTCCACCCAATTAAGCAAATAAAACACTAGCATGAGTCAATATACACACAGCAACACGTAGGATTCTAAACAAAAGCTTTGTAATGATGTTTACACGGAGAACATGTGACATAACTGTCAGAAAGCTGAACCCAAGACCGCAGCAGCCGCTCAGAATATCAGAGGAATGTCAAACTCTGACGTTAATCATTAACGTCGACTGTTTCTGTACATTTTCACCTGAATCAATGAGGTGAAAGTTCTTTAACGTGACGCTCTGAGCAGAGCTGTGGCTTCAACATTTCCAATCTTAATAACTGAGTCACAATTCTGTGTTTTATACCGAACAACATAAAATGTGTGAATAAACATCTCCGCAGCCTCGCTCTTGTCTTTCTGCTGTCTGGCTGGTTCTTTTTGTCCCCATCAGATCCAATTACACTGAACCGAGGACAGTCTGAGTCTCATCAGTCGGAGTGCAGTGGCGGACATTCAGCCTTTCTAACTTCTGTGACTCAATCACAACAAAGATCTTTCTGCAACAAAGAAATCAGCCCGTTCTGCCTCTGTTTACTCAGGATTTGTTGTTCTCTTAGTTTTGACTTTGTGCTGTCAGTCACTTAGCTCACATGATGCTGCGACCTCTAATCAAACACGCAGTCTTGAAGGTTTTACAGTAATCTGTTCGAACAGTCCGTACCTCTCGCTCTTTAAACATCAATGTTTCATCTCTGCTACCATGGTGAGTTCAAGGACCAGCTGTTATATGGCAACATCTGAGTGTTCATGGTGGAAACGCACGGCAGGTTTTCATTCCAAATGAAGAAACAAGGCTTTCAAAAATATCTCACACACTCGACCGCTCAGCACACAAACGACCTACGACTGATGAGGATTAGACCAAAAAGAAACTCTCCATTCTGCAGCAGGAGACTGGAGACTTCTCTGTCAGCTTCCTTCAACACGGTACATTTAGTAACTTATCACATGATCTCCATCAGCAGGTGACGTTCACAGAATCAGCTCCCCTGAGTTGGTACATGTAACTGAGTTAAGACAGAGCAGGACCCAGTTCAGGTGAGCAGTCTGGTTCAGAGTGTAGCTGCAGAGTTCTCTTGCTCTGGTTGGAGACAATGATGTCTGTGTTTTGAGTGACTGTGCCGGCGTGGCAGACGGGGTGATCAGGACGCTTTCACAAGCAAAAAGATTTGTTTGTTCATTTTCACACATCGCTGCAGAGAGCTCTGACAAAAACTGAACAAACACTGAACGCCATGACGAGATAAAGAGCATGTGATGTGATCAAAAGCTCCAGAGCAGCGACTAAATGGACTTTGATGAGCTTCAGTGACAGAGATCAGCTGTCAGAGCAGAGTGAACTTAGACTCCTGCAGGCTGACCTGACCTCCAGTTTACTCAAACTAACACAGGTCAAACATAATGAGTCTTCCATGTGAGCGGTACCTAAACACAACACGGCAGATATCCTGGATGTCATCATCAGCTCATCTATAATCTAACAGATTGACTGCAGATGGGGATGCTTTTATTTTGAAATACAAGGTTTACTTCACTAAGCTGCAGTTATTTTGAAAAGATTTGAACCACCTGAACTGTTTGAGCCACACACAGTCCTGACTGAGAGCCTCTGCTTCCTCTGCTGCTTTAACATCCACATATGAAGCACAAAATCAGCCATCACACTAACACCAATATATTACAGTGAAGCAGTGTGTGTGTTACACAGACATCATGTTAAAACTGCTGATCATCTTACGGAAATAACAGACTGTGAATCTACCTGGATGTTGTCTGCAGACTCTTCTTCACCTGCTTCAACAAACAAACGGCAGAGCTGTCGGTAAAATCCTCCCAGAGTGAGAAGAGAAGGCACGAAAATAAAAAATAAAAAAGTTTCTACTCTACGTCCAGATCCGACGGAAGACTCCTCAGACTGACCTCAGATCAGTTCACCGCAAATTTAACGTAGAAACGAAAGTTTGAGAATCCACCAGGAGAGACACGACCGACTGCGACTGATGCTCTCTCTCTCTCTCTCTCTCACTCTCTCTCTCTCTCTCTCTCACTCTCTCACTCAAACACACACACACACACACACACACACACACACACACGCACGCACGCGCATGTGTATGTGTATTTTCTTCCAAATAACTTATGTCTTAATGTTAGTTTTAATCTGATTGTTTACTTTTTATCTTTATTTACATGTGTGATAAACAGACTGCGTGTGTGTGTGTGTGTGTGGTGTGTGTGGTGTGTGTGTGTGTGGTGTGTGTGTGTGTGGTGTGTGGGGACATCTGCTGGTGAAAAGTATCAAATCCATTCAGCCACATCGAGGTGGCAGTACTCTGATTACTCTGAATACTCTGATTAACCAAGTGTTGTACTTCAGTTGTACTTTACTTGAATATCCTCTTTATACTTCTTCTCTACGAGTATCAGTGTGTAAGTTTACTTTACTACATTTCTCTGTCAGCTTCATGTAACTGTGAATCGGTGTAATCGGCCTCTTGGTCACTCATGTTTCTATACATACATGTTTCTGTACATGCATGTTTCTGTACATGCATGTTTCTGTACATACATGTTTCTATACATACATGTTTCTGTACATGCATGTTTCTATACATACATGTTTCTGTATCTGTACGGACACACCAGCCTGCACACATCCGTCTGAGGCGCTCGGTGCCCGGTGATATACTCACAGGAGACCGCCTGGAGGCGCTGTAAACCTGTCGCTTCTCTTCACAGACAGAAGGGGGCGCTGCTTCGTCATCAGCTGAGGTCAAGGTACTCACTCATGACACAGTGAGACTGGTCTCCTGACAGCTGATGTTAATGACAGTTTAATATGTTCTATTTATTCAGTCTCTGTGACTGTAAACCTTAATAATGAAAAACGAGATGTGACGACGTCACTTTGAGCTTTGGGAAACATTTGTTGGAGCAAACATTAGATTGATCATCAGCACATTAATATAACATACATGACATGAACAGGAGAGAGGCTCATCATCATGGATGTGCTATTTATTTCATCACCAGAGGTCAGAGGGATGCTGCAGTAATCCAGCTCACTTTAATCCACTCAGTGTGTGATGTGTCAACATGGTGCAGGTAACAGCTAAACCTGTACAGGCTGCTGAGTTATGCACCTGAACACTACATGTTGATGCTATGAAAAACATATATCTAAATATATATTTAGTTAGATTCAACACAGTCACCTGTGACCTCCCTTTACAGGGAACCTGTATAATCTCTGTCATCGTGACGTGGTCTTGTCTGTCTGTCTGTCTGTCTTTATGTGTGCTGACACTGCGCTGTCTCGAGGCAGATTAGGGCCTTTATTTTGAAGAGTTCAGAGAAGACATGATTGATGGAGTACACCTGACATGAGCGAGGGGGCGCTGAAGAGCACGTCCACCAACGAAAACATTGAGTTTGTTTTGTCAGTCAGAAGTTTGGTTCGTTTTTCATCCTGTAACTCTGCAGGACGATTCCGACGACTCGGAGCAGAAGCTGTTTTCAAGCTTTGGGATCATCTGTACAAGAACTCTGACCTCTGTTTTACACCTGAGCGTGCACTGTCTGTTCTTTTCTATAATCTGAAGTATAACAGACTCACCTGATACACAGTGTGTCCCAGGCTGTTCTTCTCTGTGATCACACAGCGTAAAATAAACTGCACCAATCCTGTCTTAAACATTTATTTCCTCTCCGTAGAAAACTCTCTTCAGCACCTCAGACGTCATTCGTTTCAGTTCTAGCAACAGAAAACTGAGAAACATTGTAAACGAAGCACATGAACACACGAACAGGCCAACATGCGGAGGACATGCCCTTCAACGTTTACGACATCGCTGAACATTACTGACCGTACATGCAAAGTGACAGCAACACATCCACGTCAGGCTGCTCAGTATTAAAGTCAAACACGTCAGTACAGACACCGTTTTGCATTTTTCTTTACACAATAACAAAAGTGCAAACTCACTGCAGAAGATACAAAAATCAAAAACGCACTGGTTGTTCAGAAAAATCATCAGAGCTTTCTTTAAACAGTTAATCTGAGGAAAAGATCCACGCTTCATGTGACGTTTGAGCTCAGTTCAAACCTCCAACTGGAGCAACCAAAATCACAATCTGTCTCTAACATGAAGCACATCTAAACACATGACCACATGCAGGACATGAACTCTGCTCTCTGCTGTCAAAGTTATGTAATATATATACTGTGTGCAATTCTGAGAAACAGCAGAGGTCAAAACTTTTCAAACGTCTTCCTCAGCAGGTAGAGTTCAGCTCAGTTCTCATGAAATCAAAGATGTTTGCATGTCCTGATTTATACAAGCTGAAGCAACTGAAACGAAGTTCAGGTGAAGAAAAGAACCAATCAGACGCTGCCAAAAGGTTCATAATTAGTTTTTTGTTTTGTTTTCAGTTGATAATATAATAATAATAATAATAATAATAATAATAATAACAACAACAACAATAATAATTTATATTTTCTAATATTGCACAGAGTTATTCCCAAGCTGATTGCTGGGTTCTCTGTTTATGTTCCGTCTGAGCTGCCAAGCTTAAGAATGTCGTGCCTCTTCCTGTTTCGCTGCTGACTGGAAACATAAGCAACGCCTGTTATTCACATGAAGCATCAGGAAATATAAAGATCCGAGCCATCGACTGACGCTTTGCTCTCCTGGGAAAGACGATTTTCAGTTTCCATGTTTGAACTACTTCCTGTTCTATTAGACAGTTGTGTTTGAGCGTCACCGGGGGAGTGTTAGTGTTTGTACCACAGGACTTTTGGACCAATGAGAAGAAGAGGAGGCTTTAAGGCACGACAGGAAGCAGAGCCAGTGTTGTGCCAGAACTGGAGCTGGGTAACCGGGCTCAGCAGCCTCTGTGGATGTACTGGCAGAGGAGAAGAGACCAAAGACATCATCAAGAAGCCGTCGGACAAGAGTAAAGCTGGTAGTGACTTTTAGTAGTTGGTTGCTTGGTGAAGGACACACAGCGATGTTTGAAGTGCTTCCTTTGCTTTGGACAATTGCCTCTGATAGGACACGCGTGTCACTCTCTGTGCAGCTTTGTCTTCTCATGTGATGCCTTCTGGCACCTGCTGAGCAGCAGGCAGGGCTGAATTGAAGCGGTGTCGGGGGACATAACCAGGTGTTTGAACAGGCACAAAGGACAGGTGGCGGGCAGCCAGGGAACGTGTGGCTTGTGGAGTTTACCTGCTCCTCACCCCCTCCGGGTCCCACGTCCTCACCCTTCTCCTCCCTAACAGCTCTGAAAGAGGCATTAAACTTTAATCAAAGCCTGCTCGGACATTTAAGCATCATATTACTGTCTTAGCTGTTTATTCAGTCATCTCCTCGACCCCCACTGTCTGAACCAGTGTAAGGTCGTCGCCGCTACACGCTCCCTCGCTCCCTCCTCTGTTCCTGTCAGGCAGCAGGAGGCTTCTTCAAAGAAATGGTTGGCGTCTCCATCTGCGTACGGACTCTCAGAACTCAGTGTGGGATGACCGCGGGGCGACGTGAGCAGACTGACACGGGGACACACAGGGGAACCAACACTGTGTCTCTTACTGTTACAGTAAACACAATGAGGACTGTGGAGGGACGAGAGCAGGCAGGTGGTGTGTGTCGGAAACTTTAAACCTAAATGGGTGGTCAGAGGAGTAAACAGAAGACTGAGCTAAACGTTGAGAGGCAGATGTATATATGCTGTACTCAGGATGCATTAAAACTGTTTGTGATGATACAGATTCATCACTGATTGCAAATCTCAAAGCTGAATCTTGTTAGTAGAAAACAAGAAAAACTGACGGTGCTAAATCTTAAAAATAGGACTTCCTACATAACGCTGCTTTAGAGGAAATGAAACTAATAAAACTTCCATGTAAAGCTTGAATGTTTTCACAGCCTGTAGATTTTACAACCTTCAGGTTTTGGAGTGAAATGTTTCTGCAGAATCAGATCAGGGGTGTCACGATACACCGTGAAATAAGAGTGATAGTTTAAACCTCCACTCTGTCTCCACTTATTCATTTATCATAAATTTGATGATCTGATATCGTGACACCCCGTAAATCAGACAATACTCCAAAAAACACACACTGACAAATCCAGTAATTTACAGCTGTTCATATCTCACTGCACAGGATGTAAAACTGACACACACATATATACAGCATGTGTACTTGTTAGACTTGTTAGACCTTCCTCACACTCCATCTAAAAGTGGCTGCACTGTTTCAAAACTCAGCCGCGGCATTTAACTGAACAAGTTAGTGCTGCATGGAAGAGCGCACATTAAAAATCCATCGATGTCAACAACAGATGGCTCGCTCCAAACTTCAAATCATAAATTCAAAAGTGATGTTAGAAGTTTCAGTGCAGACAATGATGCAAACATTTAGCATCAAACTACGATGACGCTACATGAAAATTCCTGTTGTAGTTGATGGAAATGTACTAGCTGACATATCTGTGTGTGTGTGCGAGTGTTCGCACATGCATGAGAGTGTGTTCCTTCATGTGAGTGTGTGTGAGCGCGTGTTTGTGCAGACCATCAGGCTAATCTGTGGTTTGTTTAGCCAGAGCTGAGGCCATGTTAGCGATGCAGCGGAGGGGCTGTTTGAAGAGCAGGGTCTTCACTCCGGCCGCTTTCATTTAAGGCTCCATCCAGTTGCGTTTCATGAAAAATAAACACTCGCCTTAGCAGCTGTGGGTTTTGTGCCTGCGGAGACGGAGTACGATTTCTTTGCTCGATTGGCTGTGCTCAGTGGGCCGGATTGTCTTTCGGGCGTTCAGCATCTTTACACAACTGCAGCAATAGAAACTAAGTTATATTAAAACTCATTTCTCCGTCTTTGCTGCCTCCAGAGTCGATGTCACAGGAGCGTAGTTAAACCAGATTGAAGCAAACTGAATGCCACGTGACACGATAGTCTGGACGTGAATCTAACTGCAGAGGAAACAGACTTTCTTTTCCTCTTCTCTCTCAATATAAAACATATTTTGCCACTTTACGACCATGTATGGAAAAAAACATTAAAAAAAACTACTTTTATTTTGTCAAATTCTTCTGAAGAAAAATAAATATACGCTTATCTGATTTACATGGGCAAACAACACCCGGTGACTTATTATAATACATAAAAACATACTTCCTCTTGTGAGTTCATTTTAGGCCCTTTGAGAAAGCTCCAGGGCTGACTGGCAGCTGTCCACGGTCGTAGCTGGAACGCAGCGCGCGTCCCTGGGGTCAGGCGTACTCGGGGACCGTGGGATGATGGGTGTTTTGGATTAAGAGGAAGGGGCGCGGGGTCATGAGGGCTTTTTGGCCCTGTGAGGTGTCAAGGGGGTGGAGTCGCGCTGTGAACGCTTGTTGTTCCCACTGTACAGAGAAGAGATGGAGGCGTTGGTTGGGGCCTGCTGTTGCGGCAGAGCGCGTCGAGGATACAGCGCCCCGCCCCGGAGCAGCACGACGTCCCGCACGGCGTTGCGGAAAGGCTTACTGACGAAGCAGTACAGGAAGAAGTTCACGGCCGTGTTGAGCATGGCCAGCATGTTGGACAGGTCATAGGCCAGGTGGACGCGCCAGTCTCTGTGAACTGAGGACACATACAGGTGGTAGATGACCACGATAGTCCTGGGAGCCCACAGCACCGAGAACACGGAGGTGATGGCCAGCAGCATGGCCGTGGTTTTCCCGAGCCGGCGTGGAGGCGCAGACTTCGGCCCGCTCTCCTCTTCGCATTGCTGCTGCCTCTGCCTGACCCTCAGCGTGTGGATTATCAAAGAGTTCAGCACTAAGAAGATGCTGCAGGGCAAGAAATAGATGATAGTTACATGAGTCCATATGAGGACGGTGTCCAGCGACGTGGGCGGGTGGCTGTTCCTCCACATGTCGGACCACCAGAAGAACGGGACGCCCGACGCCAAGGACAGCGACAGGACCACCATGATGATCTTCCTGGCCCGAGCCGGGTAGCTGATCTGTCGGTGGAGGAGGGGGTGGCACAGCGCCACATAGCGGTCCACGGTGAGGGGGACCGTGGACCAGATGGAGGCGTGGTTGGCGGCGAACTCGGCAGCGCTGACGGAGTGCAGCAGGAGCTCAGGGACGTCACGGTGAAAAACTGCTGTCTCCAACAGGAAGCCCACAAAGATGATGAAGAGCTGGGAGAGAATATCTGAACCCGTCACTGCTAATAAGTAGTAGTATAGAGCTTTTTTGGTGCGGGACGCCAATCTGGACAAAGCCACTGCGGTGAGGATGTTCACTGACAGAGAGGCACAAAGACAGAAGAAGAAGAGGAACGTTAGATCATCTGCTGATCGAGAACAAGACAGTATAAACCAAACCACATTTTTTCTGAGCTGTTCACACAGAAGTCTAATTTTTTATTGGTCCTCCTTTCTGCACATGTACAGTATCTGTGATCTGTTAACGTCTTGTCAACAGCAGGATATTTTCACTGTAGTTATTTGGATAACCAGTCTGAAGACCCCGTCATGCATTCAGCTGTTGACTTTGGCTCCATGGACTTTATATTTATGTCCCTTTGGGGACAATTACATGACGCATCTGGATGCTGTGGTGACACGTCCGCTTGTTTTGAACACCACTCCGTCTGAATCCCCTCAGGATCGATGCCGAAATGACCGCTATTGACTCGTGGACGAAGCACAGTAATGAGAACAATACCGAGGTGTCCATCAAAGTGACGTCTGGCTGGACGGATCGACAGACGCATGAAGACTCACAGACACAGATAATAGAATTATTTTAACCTGTGAACAGAGCCATCAGCGCTCAGTTATGTGCTAAAACAATGCGCTGTCTCTCTGGACCTTTAGATCAGCGGCTCTCAACCTTCTGGCTGCCCCGAATACGCGACCTGAGCGCCCCGGTGAGCTCCCTGGAGTCTGCTCAGAGATTACTGTAATCTCTGTAACACAAACTCTTTGCTTTGCTCACAGACAGAACGACAACTTGACTCATATCCTATAGTCTGTAATGTTTTCAGTCCCCTGAGTTAAATGCTGGCATCGCTGAGAGCTGCTTCCTGTCACACAGCGTTTTATTTGAATTTATTCCACAGCCATTTGGCGACTCCAGGAAATGATCTTGCGTTCCCCTCGGGGGTCCAACCCCTCAGGTTGAGAAACACTGTCTTGGACCTCGAATGCTGTAATGTACCTCAAACTCACCGGCGTATTGATTCCTCTGTCTTCTTCTTTTCCCACTTCTGTTATAAATAGATATCAAAGACTGTGCTCAGCTTACACACTGACTGTGATTGAGTGCAAATGCGACTAATAAAATCACGCAGAGCATCAGTTAACATTCTGACCTTAAAATGCCAGTTCACCTACACCACAGTATATCTTCCACACAGAGGAGAGTTTTATCTGCACGATGAAATTCAGCCTGTTGTCAGTGGACCAGGCCGACGTTCTCCTTTTCTCAAAACTTTGGCATGTAAAACCGAAAACCCAGAAGAGATCTCACTTCATGACAGCGTACCTGGTACTCCCACACAGAGCAGGATGCTGTAGTAGATGACAGGGATGAAGCCCAGGACACATTTGGACCTCTGCAGCTCCTCCGGTTTCAGGCCCAGCTCCCGGTGGCCGGACGCTGTCACATTGGGCCAGTCGATCATGACCTTGGCGCTTCCCCTGGAAAATAAAACTGAGATGGAGAAACGTTTCTTGGACTTCCTTTCCTCTTGTCTGAGAAGCGTTTGAGGAAAAGCGAACACATGTGAGCAGATTAGTGCCATCTAGCAGTGAGATTGTGACCAATTACACACCCGTCGCCTCGAGCAAGCACAAAGAAGAAACTCCAAATTAAAGATGTGTGCTAGTGGAAATTATTAAAATAACTATTTCCTGTTCAAGCTTCTTATGTAAGCTGTTTTTCTCTCTTCAAAGATTTTTCTGTTATTCTGTCTTGTGGTTACTCCCTCTCCTTACTGGAACAGGTTGACCTTACACCATGATAACGTCCAAACCTGTGTAAACCATCGGTGCTTCATGTGTAAACGTTGTTTTCACTCTGCTGACCGTCTTTGCAAAGAAGAAATAAAACAGTTCAAAGGCAGAAACATTTCACATTTTATCAGTTTAAACAAATCCTGAAGTTTTTTACCCCGACCTTCCTGTCATGTGGACGCTTCATGCTGCGTCACCTGACTTCAACGACACATCAAAACATAACATTCAACGAATACGTCAGTGTCTGTCCCTAAATCTGACACACGTGGCCTTTACAATTAGGTTTCATTAATATAAATAAAATATCTTTGGAATACTTTGGTTCACATCGCGGTGTTCAGTAATTCATATCAGTGAGTGCAGGAAGACCAGGCTCATGTTAATGTGTAAACTGTTCATACTGTCAGTCTCAATGATCAAAACGATACAGACGATGAGCCGGTTTATGTTTCTGCATCTTTTGCGACGATGAGGTGACGTCCGGCCTGTTGGCTGTTTTTCAGAGATAAACAGTGGAAACAAAAAGTCAGTTAATGAGTTTGGACTCAGTCAATTAAACTGCAGGTCCACAACAACAGATGGGCTGAGAGCGATGACCCTGTCACCCTCCACCCTCCCCTGAGTCATTACCATCCCGTCTCCCCATCTAACCTTTTCACCTGGGAGTCATCCATCCTGTTTTTCTCCGTCTGTCTCTCTTCTGCCTGCCCTCCTAATTTACTTCACTCATCCATGAAGCCATATTTGGACTGCGTTATCTCTCAAGCTTTCAGTGACAAACCATTTGTGGACGCTCAACCAACATAAACATCATCATGAAGCCACGATCACCCAATCGCTCAAACTAGCCTCATGATGTGAGCGGGGCAATCACTACTTATAACAGTTACTGCCATTGTAAAGGCTATTTAAGTGCCAAAACTCGGCATGTGCATTATATGACTGGCACATTTTATGGCCTGTAGCAGGAATGCGATCATAAAACTGACTGGCATCCAATATGTTAGTACCTGGCTGCTTTAATTCACCTCTATATGCACCATAAACACTATAAACTTTCAAGCAGGGATTGAAAAACAATAACCGAGATCGGCAGTGTAATTCACCGTGTGACTGGAATGAAATTTTCCAGCATTTAACGAGCAGGCAGCTGCATGAAAACTGCAGTATCTGTGTTTTGTCGTGACGAGGACGTTACGTGCGATGAGTAAGATGATGCATCGTGGTCGTCTCGCGTCGGCAGACAGACTGTGATGTTTGTCACTGGAGACGACCACGTGTGAACCCACAACGTCTAAAATTGGCTCCCTGGTTGACGACACCAGGCAAAGGCACCTGAAGGTCTTCGTGTGTTCTGTCACCAGGTGAGATTTTTGAATTTGCAGCCGACCTCGGATCACCGTGATCAGCGTGTAGAAGCGCTGTCTATAAAAAACAACTGAACAGAACGATGCTGGTATCCCTGAATTAAAGTGTAGAGCTGATGACACGTGTCGCGATAAGAAGTCTAACGTTACATGCTCGTAGCGTTTTGGCACCAAGACTCAAATCCATAAATTAAACGACTCTCCCAGAATTCTGCGATAAATATGAGTGCACAGTTTGCAGGATGACGGGATTCACCCTGTTTATTAAAGAAAGCTTCTCATGTTTCACTCTTTGTTTTGTAACAGCATCCCACGTGCAGAGATAGGATGTCCTACTCAGTATTAATAGGCGATCAACTCCCATAGGAGGTGCAGATATACGTACACACCTCCTTACCTCCACCTGAATGATAACATATAACTGACGATTCTTTGGTCTTAGAGTCAGAAAACAGTGAACAACACCCAGCTGTAGAGCTTCAAATTGATTCTTTGGTCTGAAGAAAGTCGAAAAGTTTGTCTACAAACTGACTTCAACAATTAATTGATCAAAAATGACCCCATTATTCTACCATGTTACTTTAACAGTTCGCACAAGAACCACTGCAGCAATGAATTAAAAACTGAAGCCAGCTAACCTTTCCTTCAAACTCCACCACTGCATCTACAAACTGGCTAAAATCACCTCTGCCAGAGTGACACGGCTGCCTCGACTGACACCTGATCTGTTTCCCGGCGAGCGCCGTCCCAGGACCAGCAGTAAGAAAGATGATCGTTATGAATGAGAAGCTTGTGAGGTAGCCAGTGAGACACGGCACGAGGGAACAGTTAATTATACTGACCAATCGATATCCCTGCAGCCAATTCTTCTTTCACGCCGCCGAGGTTCTCTTTAATCCTGAAGGAGCCTGAAGACTTCTCCTCTATTTGCTCTTCATCACAAATTTCCTGTGCAGACTAATCACCTCGCTCAGTCCCCCGGGCGCTACAGATTCTAGGTGGGAATGGAGACGTTCTCACTTCAGAGGTGTTTTATTAAAGCCACTCTCGGGCTGCTACTGGCTCCCTACACAGGGGAAATGACGAACATTGATGTGACGACAGAAAAGGCTGATCATACTGCTCCTGTCAAGTGTCAACACAAGAGCCTCCCACAAAATAACAGCGACTTTAACCAGGACGGATGAGCCACTAGTCAGTGAAGATCAGAGGCCGAGGCATGTTTCTGATTAAGACTCTATTTTGGATGGACCCAGGGTCGAGATGCAGCTGAGGCTGTAGGATGTGGCTCTGCAGGGGGGTTCAGTGCCCAGGAAGCTGAACTGAACTTTATCTGTGCTCCACTGAGTCCTCTTAATTATTCATCAAGAGACGGAGCACCTGAAACAACAGCGCTGGGAAATACAGGCTTCTGCCTGCAGAACAGTGCAGCAAGCATATCACTGTTTCACATGAGAGCGAGGAGGATGCATTTCAGTGAGAGCCATGTCAGGTTTTATCCCAGACGAAGGAGATTCTTCATCTATCTAATCGATTGCTGTGGGACTGTTGACAGGCCAACACGAGAATCTGTCTTGAAATAAACGCCGAGCTGCAAAGTTCATCCCTGAGGCTCAGCTGACCTGTGGTCAGTGCTGTTAAGAAGACAGAGACCAGAAGGACGCTTTGGCACCACAAATCACAGATGATGATGACAAATGTCTTTTTCTCAGAAGATTAATGAGATGAAATAACACGAAGACACTTCAAGTGAATTCTGTTCATATAAAAGTTCAAGACAATGTAAATTATAAAACAATTGAATTGAGCCAATCCAGACTCGCTGCTTCCCGAAATAACTTTCATAATAAGACTGTACCTTTCTCCGTCTGAGGTCAGTGATGTATAACAGTGCTGATTGCACAAGAAACAGAAACGTTTCATCCTTTTAGCAGTGAACAGAGAGTTTTCTTTGGCTTTGTTTGCCGTTGCATGGTCAGTCTCACTGTCTTACCTTCACATCAGCGACTCTTCACCTGGTTACAGCCGGTCCTCTGCTCTGCCGCCCCCCCGGAGGATCCTACAGAGTCCCCGACATCGCTGCTGGACACCCGCTGAGGAGACGTGGAGGAGGACGCATAAGAAGAGAAGAAGGAGGAGGAGGAAGAGGAGGAGAAGTAGAGTTCAGGCAGCCGGTACATCACTGCGACGAGCGAGCAGAGGGAGAGAGGAGAAATGAGGCAGAGGGGAGTGAAAATGTGGGAAGGGTGAGGGAGGGGAGAGAGGGGGGAGGGATTGATCTGTGGATAGAAGGAGGTGAATGAGAGAGGAAACATCCAAATAAACAAAGAGATGGGAAAAAGAGAGAAACAACTACTGATGGAAAACTACAGCAAGGCTGACTGGAAAGAAAAAGTGGAAATGTTTCTTTGACTGAAGAAGAAGAAGAAGAAGAAGAAGAAGAAGTAGAAGAAGAAGAAGAAGAAGAAGAAGAAGAAGAAGAAGAAGAAGAAGAAGAAGAAGAAGAAGAAGAAGAAGAAGGAGGTTTCAGGGGAATGCTGATGGGGAGCGGAGCTGGTGTCGTGCCAGAACCGGAGCTGGGCGGGCAGCAAGGCTCAGCAGCCTCTGTGGACATGATGGCAGAGGAGAAGAGAGTGAAGAGGACGCTGACGGAGGAAGCTAAGAAGAGAAAAATCCATTTTTATGGCATGGAGTCCAACAGACGCAGTAGCCAGGCTCATTTTATGGCTACCATTTGTCCCTAGTTTGTCCTTCATGCTCAGAAGGAGACTGTGAGGTGACGTAGATGTAATCAGTAACTAATGAAAAGTGCTGGCCATCTCCAGAGTCATGCTGCTGTCCGGGCTAAAAGTATGTTATAAAAAGTTTGTGTGCAGACTAAAAAGTGAATGAATGAATGAATGAACGCGATCACAACACAAAGGAGACAAAAGACAAATCAGACTGAAGATCCAGCGACAGGAACGAAAACATATATAACACACTGAGTATCATTTATTGATGCACAAACCAAGATAGAAATACAATGAGCAGATTATAAACATGCATGCCACATTACAGATCAGACAGTTGGTGGGCAGGCAGGGACCAAAGACTAACGGCACCCAGCAGCAGCTTCATAATTTCATGTATGAATTCTTAACAGCGCTTGAAACTAACACAATTACAAGCAAGGAAATAAGATCAGTGCATCTGGGAGCAGAGCTGTTTTGTTCAAGATGAATGTGCCCTTAATTTAGCTAAACCCTTCGACAAACCGCGTCTCATGACTGCAAACTGTTGACGATAGCAGAGCTCCAAACCAAACAGCGCATTAAAGGAGCAGATTTGAAGAACTAATTCATCCGTCAGGTCGGTCTGTTGACAAACCATTTGCAAACCTGAAGCCTACGTGAGGTCGCTCTGACTGCGTTTGGCTCCTTCGCCGTGCAGCTGCATATCATTTCATGTGTTTATCTGACATGCAGTATTATGCCTCTGACATTACACTGCTGCAAATAATGACCCTCTGCAGTCAGCTATCATGCACATACATGACTTGCTCCTGATCAGACCTGTTATACTGGAGGCCGAGGACGAGGGAATGAATCAGGATCAAGCTGGATCAGCTCAATGTTTCCTGTGAAACAGACGCAGATATTCATCACCGCGGTCAACAGAAATCAAATCTTCCTTTTATGGACACGAATCACCTTCAAAAACTGAGCGTGTCACTGACGCAGTAACTTTACTTTAAGTCTGTTTTTACCAGCTCTGTCCTGCAGCACAAAATCAATCCTCGTTAAGTCCAAAGAGGTGAGACCGTCAGCGTTGGCATCACTTTTCTTTAACCACTTAGCGCTGATATGCATGTCAGCCGGAAACATTAAAAAACTGAGTCAGGCGATGAATTTTCAGCCAGGTCACAGCATTTATTTTGTTAATGTTAGTTAATAGATAGATTCTAATAGATTCTGCCAGAAACAACTGTTATTCCAGCCGCTAAGATCAGGAGTCATTCAAGAAAAAGGAGAAGACTTCTGTGCAAAGATGACTGCACTGATGTTCAGGTGAACCCTCACAGCATCACTCCTGGTCGTGGTTACAGGTGCAGTTTCTGAGGCAGACACGAAACGTTCAACCTGAGAAGGCAGAAAAACACTCACACACACACACTCACACACACACTGGTTCTGGTTTCAGCTCTCTGTTTGATGACGGACAGAAAGCTTTACTTTTTGCCTAACTGCTAAGTTTGTTGGCTCAGTTAGCTCTGCTGTCCAGACTCTGAGCTCAAAAGTGGAGCCAAGGAGCTTTGGACCGGCAGAACCCGGGTGAGGAGCAGCCAGCAGGGAATACTGACTGGGAGCGGAACCGGTGTCGTTGGGAATGTAACCTGGCTCAGCAGTGTCTGTGGGCATGGTGGAGGCTAAGAGACCCAAGACGATGACAGAGGAGGCGAGAGAAGAGAAAAAAAGTTGTCAACTTGTTAAAAATCTTTTAATTAAATGATTTTTTATCAGATGGTGAATGTAAGTTGCAGCCATCAGATAGATTTAGTGGTGGAAAGTTTCCAGAAACATTCCCACAAATTTGTCCCATACTTGACTAAATCCACTCAGCTGCTTCACACCTCTCGTTACGTAATTGTGGATTTACATCCAGAGGTTTTATTCAAATATAAAGAGACCATCTCTGGGGAAGATGAATAAATCATGGATCCAATTTCACGCCTGCACAATCTATTGACAGCTAAGATTCACAGTCAGTCTCTCTCTGCCTGTGCTCGGCTCATCTACTAGTGAATAACAAATCTTCCTGTGCAGCTCGAGTCGCGCCGGATGGGGAAAAAGGAGTTAATGGAGCTGCTGCAGAGAGATAAACTGATGCTGAGGCAGAGCTCTTCTCTCAGGCGGGTCACCTCAGTCTGGACGCCTGCCATAACCTCAGCCTTCCAAACTGTCGCTCTCTGCAGCTTTCAAGCAATAAGAGTCTGAGCGGCTGTAACACGAGCAGCTCTCCAGGCAAACGTCTTATCTCCACGCAGACACACTCTCATCATGACTTCATGCTCGCTCTGCGGGCCTAATCGTGCTGAAAAACCTCTGAATCTTCATTTCTGATTCATGTGTTTGATTAATACTTCACCTGATGAAGAAGCTCTGCACAGTTTGTTTCACACTTACTTATATTTTCTGCATCTTTGCCAGAGTTGAAGCTTTTTATTGCTTCTGCTGCACACGACAGTAAACTTCAAATGAAATCAAACACAAAGGGAACATATTGATCAGCTGCTGCAGGACTGTTAGCTGCTCTCACGCTAACTCTGCGTGACCATGAAACATCTGAAGGTTATCTTGTTGACTGATATCACATTTCTTGGTTATTTGTTCAGATCATACCACAGCGGTGACTCTATCTGGCACACATCGTTCACTCAATTAAGACCTGTAACTGCCTTTTTTTAGTAAAACAAACACAAACGATTACGTAATCGTGCTCAGCTGCAGCTGCTTGACAGAATGAATGCTTCATGTGATTGTGGAGCGTTTACACTGATTGAAATGGACAACACAATCAGCACACATTAACAAGAGGACCGAGTGCAAACTACACACAAAACATGATTTGTGTAATTATGGAGGGTCTATGGAGGGTTAATGGTGAGTGGAGCCGGTGTCGTGCCAGAACAGGAGCTGGGCAAGCGGACAATGTAAGTGGTGGCAGTTGTGCTAAATCTCAAAAATACCAATTTTTATTATAGCCATCAGATTTTCTTTGAAAACACGACAGTACGGTTCACACACGGATTCAGGTTTAAGTTCATGGTCGATAAAAACAGGCTGTGTGTCCTCAGAAAATGTTTCCTCTGCATGATAAAGAAGTAACGGTGTAGATGTGTTGATGTTCTTTTCAAAACTTGATGAATAAATAACTAAAAATCTCAAAAATGTGGAACAGCTTGGCACATTCTGAAATCTGTCATGATGAAGCTCAACTTTTCTCTCTGACTGGTTTATGTGTTTTGATTTTTTGTCTCTTTCACTTCAATCAACTGTTTTGTTTCTTTTTTGTTGAAACAATAAATCAATAATGACAAAAGGTCTTTAGATCGTACCGGAGCTTGTTTTTATGAACACACAGTGATTTCTATTCATTACAGCTGACAGTCTTAGAGTCCACCTTCATTTCTCTCCACCTGAAAGGAACAACAGTTGTTTTATTTTATTCTTTAATAAACTAACATTTCATTTATCACTTTAAGACGTATAAATGTGGGATAATGAAGTGGACATCACTTTGATGTTTGTCTTATATAAAGAAAGAACTGATCTTGTATATTTGCAGGGCATCGCTGTGCGTGTAGTATTACTCTGCTTGTATGCTGCCCTCTAGTGGACACGGCGTGTACATACAGTTTGTGGTATCTTCTGCAGTCGATGGTGATGAACACGGTGACTTTGACTGCAGCCTGTCTCTGTAGATCGTGGCCTGTGCGCCTGTTGCAAAGACCTGAGATGGTCAAACACACACAGGTATGAACACATGCAATAAAAACATGTCAGGCAGATGTGATGGGTCAAATACAGACTGAGGTGACTCACTCAGGTTAGGTTAGCGGGTCACTCGTGACACCTCATGTCAACTAGGTGTGTGTCCATGTTTGGAGATGTAACACACACCATAAACACCTTTTATAGGTTTCCTCTGTTGTTCCAATGGATGGATCGACACATAAAACTACAACTTTTGATTAATACTTGAGTTGAAGGAGAATTATTATTTGTAATTTGGGTGAATCGTCCAACTCATGCTGCTGCAGAGTGGTTGGAAGAGTCATATGTTGCTGAATCTGAAGCCGTGGTTTTGTACGTGAAGGCCTGAGCTGTTGGTAAACACGCAGACTGAGCGAGATCTCCTCAGACTGGAAGAACTCGTCCTGACTCTGACACACACGTGATCACAGGCCGGGGTCAACACTGACACTGACACCATGACACAGATCATGAACACGACGGGGTCGGCTGTGGAGTCATTCTCATGACTGTCCTCGTGAACAGAGCTTGAATTTTGCTTTGTGGTTTTGTGTTCGTGTTTCAAAGTGTCGAGGATTTCAGTCCCGATGATTCAAAGAGAATTATTGATCGAATAACTCAGTCCACCCCGATGAAGCGTGCTGTAGCCTGAAGCTGTGAATAAATTGCTCGTGTTGCTGTGTCACGCACACGCTGGGTGAACACACTGACACACATAAACATCTAAATTCTTAATATTGGTGGTTTATTACTGAGCTTCAGTCAAAAACCTACAATGAAGACTCACCTGCAGATCAAATGACAGCATCAAACTCTGAACACACCAGCTGTTTCTCAAAGCCCCCGGTCTCCCACTCCACAGCTGTCTGAGCCCCCTCGGCCTCCCCAATCCAATCAATGTCATGCACAAAGCGTTAATACCCAAGGACAGGAAAGTCAGAATCAAAGTGGTAGTCATGGAAACAACCCAGGTCTGTTTCCACCCACAAATCGATGAGGTTCTGTGTGTGTGTGTGGGCCGGATGTGGCGAGGAGAACCCCTGTCCCACATTCAGACACGGACGCCCGCTCACCCTCCACAGAAGGGGGCAGACAGAAATCCAGACCCGGTGAGGACAGACGGAGGAAGATGGTGAGACGAGCTCAGATCCAGGCTGGGATGCTGTTTTTGGCTCTGCGTGTGCACCTGGGGGCAGCTGCCGCAGGTGAGTTCAGGAAGTTCAGCTGCAGGCTGATGGATGCTGCTGTTGTGTTGAATAATGTGTAGTCTGATCTGGTTATAATCTGAGACAAGTTTCAGAGTCCGCTTTGTTTGCTCGCTGATTCTGGGAGTGTAAGCCAGAGGCAAGATTGTAAATGAGTGTTTGTTGTGGGTTTAAATGAATAATAGTAATTACGGCTCGTTCAGGAGAGAATTTTAAGGGTTGGTTCTCTCAAATTACAAAAGCATAACACACTGCAGAGCTTTCATTGGAGAGACTCTGCTAATCAGAATAAGTATGAAGAGAAAAAGGAGAAAACTCTTGTGATATTTTGAGGATAGAGTCGTAGGATTTCCAGTCTGTCAGCTTTTTAGTGTCAAATAACAGACGCAGATGATCTGAAGGTTCCAGCAATAAGCTCCTTATTCAGGACTGCACACAAATTATCAGGGGCAGGAAAGTCTCTCTCTTCATGCATGAAGACGACGACGCATAGCGGCAGTGAAGCGTCTCCACTTGCAGATTAGCTAATCTTAAATCACGCAAACATCCAGGTGTATTTTTTAGACGCTCCCTGATGAAATCTGTAACTTCAGATTATCTACGTCCATTTTTTCACACATAAAATCCGACAAACCTACAACTTCTTCCTCTTGATTTGTTGAGTGAACCGACCTTTTATCATCTTCCTTCCTCGATGATTTAGACCTTGCTGAAAACAAAGGAGACCTCTGACTGATTTATTACTGCTGACTTAATAATCTGACAGTTTCTGTGTGTCTTTAGTCCAGATTGTGATTTAAAGGGAACATCGGAGCCTCACCACAACTGAGTGTTCTGTTTTTATCAGGGGAGAGGAAGGAAGTACCAACTATTTATCATGAATCAGAAAGAGGAACCACTCTGTGCTAATATGAATCCAGGCTCACATCCCGGCAGCTACAGTAGCAAAGTCTGCAGGGGACAGGAGGGTGGAGGAGGGGTGGTGTGAGCTGAGACAAAGCTTTAATTAAACGTGACCCACTCATCATCCAGACAGTGAGTGCAGCTGGGTTGATCAATGGCATGGATTGGGATGATACTGCCCCACTATCTGCCCCACTATCTGCCCCAGTGCTCTGTTAGGAAGCCGACCTTTGGCCTTCCTTCGTATCGCTTCCTAATCTGAGAACTCTACTCCACCAGGCATGCTAAGAGTTGACGGGGCCCAGGTTGGAGGTGGCAGCGGTGGTGCGGACACCATCAGCCACTCCCTGACCGTGGTGCAGCGCCTGGAGGCCCTGCTGGTTCAGGGTAACGGCAGTGACGTGTCGCTCAGGGTGGAGACGCCCAACGCTGATGAGGTGAAGGTGATCCAGGCTCACTCTCTGGTGCTCTCCCTGCAGAGCCCTGTGTTCGAGGAGGCGCTGCTGAACCGCAACGGCAGCACGTTGGTCCTGAAAGAGAGCTCCGACTGTGCTGCCGCGTTTGACAAGTTCATCAGGTGAGACCGGAGAAGACTCTGCTTCCTCCTCAATGTGAGGGAGACGTCACATCACGCCCTCTAGAGGGATGAATTGTGCAACTGAAGCTTCGGATCTGAGACAAACAATCGATGATGAGTTGAACATAAAACAAACTGATCAATTAGTGAACTGCTGGGTTGCTCAATTGTAGCTCCTGTGGTGCAGCAGTGAGACACTGCGGAGCCTGCGCTGCAACAGAGATCAATAACTAAATCTATTTTTATCTCAAATGTAAATGAAGTTGATCAAAACCTGAAATACAAACGAATCTGTGTGTTCATGTTGTAAACTGACCTCACAGAGATGACAAACTTTTCTTTTCACCTCTTTGAGTCGTCGCTTTGCTTGTACAGCACATTCACTCTTTGGTTCGGTCTAATAAACACACGACCTGCGACCTGCACGACACGAAGTCTGGACAAAGTTGATTCCATGACAAAACCAAGACCTTAACTGATGTAACACTAAATGTTGGCAGCGTATATACATGGATTGAGTTCTTTTAGTGTTGGAAAAAAGTTATTGCAATGAAAATAAATGAAAATCAGGGCAGTGGAGAAAAGGTCCATGTTGTGCTTTCAACCTTCTGCTTCCTCTCTCTGAGCAGGTATCTGTATTGTGGAGAGATTTCTCTGCGTCTGGACCAGGCCACACCTTTACACAAGCTGGCCACTAAATATCAAGTGACGGTTCTCCAGCAGGGCATCACCCAGTACATGACCCAGAATCTGGCCCGGGACTCGTCCTCGGGCCACGTGGCGGGCTGGTACGAGTACGCCCTGCAGGCCGGGGACGTGACCCTGAGGGACAGCTGTCTTCAGTACATGGCCTGGAACCTGACGGCGGTGCTGCAGAGCGGAGAGTGGGTGACCATCAGCAGCCAGCTGCTCATGTCGCTGCTGCAGCGCTCGGATCTCATCCTGCAGAGCGAGATGGAGCTCTTCGCAGCGCTGGAGGCCTGGATTATCCGGAACGAGCCGGACAGTCTGACAGCAGAGAACGCCCTGAGAGCTGTGCGTTATGCCATGATGCCACCACGGGAGCTCTTCCGCCTGCAGACCCAGTCGTCGGTCCTGGCTCAGTATCAGGAGTCAGTGCGTGACCTGCTGTACATGTCCTACCAGTTCCACTCTGCGCCGCCGCTGCAAATGGCCAAATACTTTGACGTCAACTGCAGCCTCTTTGTGCCCAGGAACTACCTGTCACCAATGTGGGGGTCGCCCTGGATCATCAGCAACCCCTCACGGGACGACCGCAGCACCAGCTTCCAGACCCAGCTGGGGCCCAGCGGCCATGACGCCAGCAAGCGGGTGACTTGGAACGCTCTGTTCTCGCCACGGTGGTTACCCCTCAGCATGAGGTCCATGTACACCGAGTCGGGCGCCATGCAGCCAACACGTGTCGACGGAGGGCGCCCTCGAATCATCGTCACGCCGGCCACGTCCAGCACGGATTTCGCCGGGGTGAACTTCCAGAAGACGGTGCTGGTGATGGCTCAGCAGCAGGGGAAGGTGGTGGTGAAACACGTCTACAACTTCCATCAGAGCACGGAGGAAAACGGGGATTTCTTGGCCGAAGCAGATTTGTACCGCCGGACGTCTGAGTACCTCATTGACAGCTCCCTCTTCCTCCATATTGTGGTGAAGCCGCTGTACCAAACCCTCATAACCACCAAGAACTGACCCTCTGACCGTGATGTTGGTCTTGTCTTGTCCTTTGAATGTTTGATGTTCTGTTCCTGAAACATTTTCTGTGTGTTGTTTTTAAATTTTGGTTCTATTAAACTTCATCTTCACCTCAGAGGTCACGGCTGTCTTCATCACTGTAACTGCTGTTTAGCAGCTTTTTAATGACGTGTTGTTAGGACTTGCTTCAAAATGAAATATAATCATTAAAATGTTTCGGTTTCTCCAACCTTCAGACATTGTATATAACTGTAACTGTGAGCTCTGTGTAACTGTAGTTTCAGTTTCTTTTTAACATAAAAACATGTTGCATAATTAAAATACTCATCAACATATAAAGTAATTAAAGTTTAACCGTGAATCACTTATAATATTTTAATAATATATTAAATACTTTGATATTTAAAGCATCTTTAGCTCATAAAACTTTTCTACTTTAAATTAATGAGATGATGATAATGAGCATAAATATGACATAATAAATGAGCAGTGTAAAGTACCGTATTCCCTCTGAAAGCGTGAAGTTACATACAATAAAGTCCAAGTACCTCAAACTTGCGAAATACTCGAGTACTGAGATGTAAAGAACTTCGCTGCCTTGAACGCCGTTTTACGGCCTCGACTACACCTCCCAGGATGCTCTGCGCTCCAAGCAGGAAGAACGTTCTCTCGCAGGGGCTCACACTGATCCAAGTTAGGAGCTTTCAGCTGCCAGCCTTGGCCCATCATGTAAGTGCTGCGGAGAATTCTTTGCAGTGCATTTTGCAGAAATTCGCTCTTTTCCCGACGCCTGCGGGATTCGTGCAATCACAGCGCCGCGGTTTGCGCGGACACGCACGCATCGGACGCAAAAAGGCTCCAAGTGCATGAAGATCGAGGCTTGTATTTTTTGCATCTTTTGTTGCAAAGCAAGCCGCTTGAAGCTCCTGAGAGAGGGCGATGGAGGGAGGGAGTGAGAGAGAAGGCAAAGTCTTTTGTGCTTCCCCTCCCCCTCATCAAAGCAAAGGGGAAATGTCTCAGCCAAAGGGAGGTAAGAATATCTCACCGATCCGTGCACAACTACCGACGTGCAATCACTGCTGCACGCCGTGCAACATGCACGGCTGCAGCTCGAGCACGGCCGGTGCATTTTAAAGTTCGATGCTTTAGAAGGGTCAGTTGCATTTCCTGTTTTAAGATCTTCCCCTTTGCACAGTTCCTGGTAAGACGATGCTGTATGTACTCACTCATATTGACGTTATTAGCGGCGCGCAGGCAGAGATGTGGAGCACAGGGCGCCTTTAATAGTCACGAGATAGACAAGGACACTGCAACTCTTTATAATAAACTCTGCACGAGTTGGTGCACGGCTCGTGCACGTTGCTCTCAAAGGTAAATAATGAAAGCCGTGTCGCGTGCGGGGCTCCACATAATGCGTGTTTTTTTTGAAGGTGTAACCTGCAGCTGTCAAGTTTATTGGAAAGCAGATTTCTAAAAGCTAATAATAGAATTTAGTTGTGAGCATTTAAGTGGTGGTGAGTTCAGGAACAGGCTCCTGAACGCCCCATTCTGTCAGCTGCTGCTTCTGTCCAGGCAACTGGATATGTGTCAAACCCCTGGGTGAGTGTGTCCACTGATGTTCAGCTGTTTTTTTCCCCAGCATGCATTTAAAAGCTACACATGTCACACTTTGACCCCAACTTGAAACAGCAACAACAACACCAACAGCACCAACAGCACCTCCACCCGTCCTGCAGGCTCTTTAAGTTCATCTGCAGCTTTGCAGAGGAAAAAACAAAACAGCTGCAGTGAAAGCAGCTTTTTTTTTTTCTTCCTCCCCTTACCGTGTTTTCCAAGAAGTCCAAAGTGAGGCTGGATCATTGCACAACATGCAGAACACACACACACACACACACACACACACTCACACACACACACATACACACACTCACACACACAGGCTGTACAGGACATGAACAGGTAGGAGAGAGAGAGAGAGCCCCCGATGGTCAGAGCCTCACACTGTTTATCTGCTTCAGTCAATTGTCCTCCCACCCACACAGAGGAACTGTCTTGTTGCAGCCGGTTCATCTTGTGATGAATAATGCACACACACACACACACACACACACACACACACACACACACACACACACACATATTTCTTCGTCATTTTCATCATCTGGAGATGAATGAGTCGGTTTGGGACTTTCCTGACGCCGCTTTCTGTTTCATTCATCGATGTCGTGCATCAGGAAGTGACCTGCACACTCAGTGCTCAGATCGTCAGCTTGGGACTGTCGGTCGAGCAAAAACGATCTGTTGGCTTCGTCTTGAGCTCTGAACGTTTTCACCCGTCAGGTTTTTGCAGCCGTGCGATGAATTGATGAGCTGAAAATAGTTTGAGAGTAATTTATGTAAAAAAGCAAAATAAGATTTGTTACTTCGGCTCCTTCGGCTTTAGATCGTCGTGAACGTGTTTCAGTTTTTCATCGTCATTTTGAATATAGTCATAATTATTGGCTTGGTTAGCTTGAACTGAGATTCAGGCTGCTGACAGCTGACTGTGATTTGTTGTTGATGTTTTTGGGGTTCTTTCGTGGTGCCTTCACTGCTCTGTGGAGCGTTTTAGTGTCTTCACAGCCGTATGCTACGTCCTCTGCAGACACAGCCGGTGCAGAAAGTGAAACATTTAGCAGCTAAAGAGACAGATCTGTTTCTCAGAGTGAATATAGGATAATATGCGGCGCTGCCCTGTGTGCCGACACATATCAACTTAATAAGACAATAATATGTCAGTGCTGTTCTTACAGCTTGTTGCACAAAAAACGAAAACAAAGATACATTTAAAGACAAATGTAAATGTATGATTTGAAGAGAGAATCTTTAATGTTCCATTTGGTGTAAACACAAGCAGCTAAAAAGAGTTCAGCCTCAATAAAAAACCTGCAAATGAAATCTGATCGAAGAATAATTAAACATTGTTAGAAACCCGACTCGACATTTGACACCGACTTACTCGACAGTTTTTGATACTCACATTTTGTTTGGTACCAAATAAAAAGTGAGCAGACTGTGTGAGCTGTTATTACAGGCTGAACAACACGGCAGTGGTTTATAAGTTACAGCTACTGAAGGAAAAGAGTCGAAGTCTGCAGATAGAATAAGCGTCACGTCCCTGCGTTTTATTTAAATCACACCAGACTGAGCTAAGTCACTTCAGCCTGCCGCTGCTTTCCTTCTGTCCTCATATCATTTTACACAGATGCATGTGTGTGTGTGTGTGTGTGTGTGTGTGTGTGTGGCCCGGACAGTCTTTGCCCTCATCATTGTGCTACGTGCTGCGCTCGGTGTTGTAGCGTGGTCGGCTGGTCGATGGCAGTTTGACAGCAGCCCTCCTAGCTCGTGCCCCCCCCCCCCTGCACAGACGTCCTGTTTGTCATGCAAATGGAGGCTGCGTTTTTCAGCTGCACAGATACTAAATTTGCTGTTTCGACGGGCCGATTGTTGGTCCGCTTCCAGGCCTATAGTGTCCCTTTTTTTTGCTGCAATAACAGTAGAATTGTTCACGGCATTGTTCAGATGATCCACTAACTGTACTTCTCTTTTCAGAGGGTGGAGGGTGGAGGGTGGGGGGCGGTGACTGAGTAAGCATGCATGCATTCTGACTGCAACAACTTCTCTAATGGAAAGAATTAGCAACAATATTTAGGGCATTTTAAATAATCCAGTGTGCAGGGTTAGCACCGTGCAGCACCGCGCGGCATCGTGGAGATGCTTGTCATTTATTTCAGGTTGATCAAGACATCGATCTAAAGACTGAAGCTAACTGTGGAGGAAAATCTCATTATTCATTTAATAACACAGCTCTGCTCGGCATTGCTCCTCGCTCGGGTGGTGATTTAGGAAAGTGGCTGCACTGGCAGCTCTTCTCTCTGGATTCAATTTTTAAAACTGTTATAAATTTCATGGGAGCAATCAGAAGCGACTCCTCGCGCTGACATTACACAACAGTCAGCAGTTTTTACACCTGTTTGCTTTTTTTTTCCTGCTCGTGTTGAATAAAACAACTCATCACCGGCTCCAATTAGCACCTCAGCAGTGATCGCAAAGAGAAGGAATTTCAGCAAAGTGGCATCTTATGTTTGTGTCTGAAAGTGTGTGGAAGGTTTTAGATCCTGCGTGTGCTCCAGGCTGACAGGCCTGCAGCTAAAGATGACTTGCATGACTGATTAACGTCAGTTTTGTTTGATTTGTCCAATCAGCTGTCAAACCTATGGTCACGAGCTTTGGGTAGTGACCGAAAGAATGAGATCGCGGATACAAGCGGCCGAAATGAGTTTCCTTCGTGGAGTGGCTGGGCTCTCCCTTAGAGATAGGGTGAGAAGCTCGGCCATCCGCGAGGAGCTCGGAGTAGAACCGCTGCTCCTCCGCATTGAGAGGAGCCAGTTGAGGTGGCTCGGGCATCTAGTGAGGATGCCTCCTGGACGCCTCCCTGGTGAGGTGTTCCGGGCACGTCCCTCCGGGAGGCGGCCCCGGGGAAGACCCAGGACACGCTGGAGGGACTATGTCTCGCGGCTGGCCTGGGAACGCCTTGGGGTCCCCCTGGGAGAGCTAGACGAAGTGGCTGGGGAGAGGGAAGTCTGGGTCTCCCTGCTGAAGCTGCTGCCCCCGCGACCCGCCCTCGGATAAGCGGAAGAAGACGGACGGACGGACGGACGGAGCTGTCAAAAACATTGATGAATCAAATCAAAAACATAACTGTGGCTCGTCTGCACGACATGCACGGACCCTCATATGTTTACGTCTGTTCTCAGGTCAGTTACTGGCTGTCAGTGACTCAGTGCTTTGCAGTTGAAGGCCTCTCTTTTGAGTCAACTCTGAGGATCCTGTAATAAATGAACCTGGTGCATTATAGCCTGTCTGTTCATGCTGTGGTATTCAGGCTGGAGCCGCGTTGAAAGGCGTTTTCAATGTTTACTACGTGTGATGAGTCGGTTGGATGTTGCAACGTTTGCAGAGAAGTGACAGAAAATGTTGCTCGATTGAAACGCGGTTTAAACTTCACATCAACTGTTTCCTTCAGCAAAACTCAAAAACAAAATGTTTTTATGCTTCTTGAGTGAAGTAAGCTAACACTGAAGTCACATGACTGATCAGCTGTCTTTTAATGACGTCATCTTGTCGACTGGAGAATTGGCGCCACCTTCAGCTTATCTCATGAAACAAGTCCTAATAATCACGTAATGGTGGTCGGTTTTATAGTTTTAGAGACTCAGAGATTCCAACCATGAGCCATGAGGACTTTGCTGGCGAGTTCAGATTTGGATACTGTATGTTTGTATATTTTCACTGGTTCGCACGCTGACACGTCGTTGGTCTGCTGCACCTCACCCCGTAAGAGGCACGGAATGACCTGGACTAAACTGACCGATGCAAGAAGAGCCTGTAAAGATTTGTTGTCTCGTTCTGAGGCGACCTGAAGCCGACATTCTCCGAGTATCACTCAAGTTGAGTTCACAGGAAGTGTAGCGTGAGCCGGTGATGACATGCTTCCCAAAGGAGCTTCCAACAGCTGTAACCTAAAGGAGCTGCCGTCTTTGGAAGTGTAGAGTATCTCACAACCTGCCAGAGCGGTCGGAGGGGGCCAAACAGCCCGAGGACTCCGGCTGGAGTTATTTTCAAATCTCCTCCTCTGCTCTGCTCTGTGCTGCTCTCTCTTCCTGTCCTTCCTTGTGACACATGTTTGTGGTTCGCTGCCTCCCACCGTCTGTGATTGATCTGTCTTCCTCTGGCTCTGTGGAATTCCATTGAGGAACTCTTGGGATTGTTGGAATTCCAGTCAGAGTGCATGTGTGGGTTAGCAGCAGCGCGCCGCCTGTCCCCGCTCATTACCACGCAGGCCGGCCGTCACCTGCCCTCACACGCCGAGGCTTCCTGCATGCACGCTGGCTCTGACTCCGCCCTGCAAACCTTCCTGTCAGCATTCTTTTTTTCCCCTTTCGCTGCTCACGAACGGACACGCGTGCATGACGAGGCTGATTGCATGCTCGTATCGGGTGTGGCAGTAACTGGGAGCACAGACACCCATCTCCTGTGGCCTCACTCTGGCATCTCGCTGCATACTTGAGCTCATGTGCTGCAAATCACCGGGAATGATATGTACTGCTGCTTTTAATTAACCCACACTGCCCGCCACAGTATGCAAGCTCCATGCTGAGCTCAGCAAGAATAAAGGAAGGAATTGTGTATTTGAGTTATGCAACATCAGACTGCTCACCATGTTTCCTGGTCAGCTTGGTGGAAGGTAACTAAGTACTTACTGAAAGTACAGCACGGCGGGCTTTACTCGAATACTGCTGAAGCTTCTCAGAGGGAAACTTTTGACTCATGAAGATGATGCACACCTCACACCTCAGAAAATCTCTCCAGGTCGCTCCATGATGACAGACAGCGTAGGCCGAATTCTAACATGATTATTATTGAACCAGTTCAAAACTAATTTGGTGGAACGTGTTAATCTGTCTTAATCTGTCACACTGTTTTTATTTGAACCAACCGTTTTTTTACCTGTTTATTAATTTGGTTTGTTTTGGCTCGTAACTAATCAGGATGTTTGCACATGAACGTGAAATACATTAAATATATTTATATCATTGGTTATTAGTTATAAGAAGATTTTGGATCTTTTTGTCCTAATTGAGCATTTTTATTCGTTTTCTTGCTGATTATTTTCAAGCCTGAATCTGTTCAGTTTGCTGTCAGTCTGTCGTTATTAATATTAATGAAGCTTGAACTGATGAATCGATGATTAAAATCACAGCTGGTGAATTTCCTCGTTTGAATTTACTTCACACCAACGAGCTGAATACTTTCCCATCGTTGCTTTTGTATCATGATACAAAGCACAGCACATGCTTCTTCCTGCCAGCCTCTGTGGATTACATAATCCAGCGGCCCTCCGACCCCCCCTCCACCACCACCTCCTCCTCCTCCTCTTCCTCCTCCTCCACCTCCTCCACCTCCTCCTCCTCTCTCCTTCTTACACCTCTCTTTACTCCACTCGTCTCTTCTCGGCCAGCAGCAGCAGCAGCAGTGCAGACACTGCTGGTTGGTTCAGACGTGTCATGCAGCGCTGGGCGACATGTCACTTTGATTTGCATGTGTGGCTCCTGGATGGCGTGCACCACCACCACTCCGTGCACGACACCAGCACCTGAGGACTTACTGCACTTTATATACAAATCTGCGCCTGCAGCCCACGGTGTTCCTGACGGCGTGTCTCGTCTGTGTGTATGAACTGAAATGCTTTGTGCATGTTAAAGAGCGTGCCGAGGTTTGAAGACTAAATGTGTCTTCTTCGTTTTGAGGCGCTCGCTGCCTCTCATGATGTCTCCTGATCAGTGGAGGCAGGTTTTCAGTCGGTTAACGCACTCGTGGAGACGGAGAAAGGATGCTGTCACTTCATTGTAATCTCACAGTGAAGCTTTTGTTCTGATGTCGTTTGAGGTCAATCATCTGACAGAGTTCTGGTTAATGCACATCAAAGTATTTATTGATCCTTTGTCCTCAGATGGAAGCTCGTACTTACTTCTGCTAACGAGTTTTGTGGGTTTTTTCAATCGTGCAGTTTATCTCAGTGAAATTTAGAGCTCAGAGGTACGATAGCTAACAGCAGCTAACAGACTGAGCTAACATGAGCTAACAGCAGCTCCAGCTGTCAGCAGTTTACTTCACTGTCCATCATAAACTCTGTAAATCACAGAGAGTTGAGGCGGAGCAGCCGGAGGACATCAGAGGGAAAACCAGGAAACATTTTCTCCATAAAATCTGATCCAGTTTCACCAGAATCAGTGAAATAGTTGGTGCTGTGTGACTTAGTGCCGTAAAGCGTTACGTACAGAACAGACGTACGACTGACAGACAGAGACTAAAATGTTGCTTTAGCTCTGTGATCCTTTAACATTTGTTTGCTCGTGCAGTAACGTGATACATTTAAACGTCTCCATCAGCCAATCAGCACGCTTCTCTGTCACGCCGAGTCCAACAGAAACTCTTTCTCATGTTCAGGTGACACAGTGCAGACGTGGTGCAGGTGTTCTCTCTCTGTCTGAGTGTTTTCTGGTTTTCAGTGTGTGTTGTTATGGACCTGCTCGCAGAGTGCTGGTTTCCAGTTACTATTGTTGTCTGTGTAAATGCATGTAGGAGGGGCTCGACTGACATTTTAGTGCAACAAAGCTGCTTTGGAAAGCCGAGACCAGGAGGCAGGCAGCAAGAGGCCCGCCGGTGGAGGGCCGCATAGCACAGCAGTGTCACACCCTGCACTGTTTGAACAAACCGGGACACACTGGACGCACCGTGTGTGTGTGTGTGTGTGTGTGTTTGAGTCGTATGCCTTCAGGACAGTTCTTCGATCTTTCCACGGCTCCATGTGTTTGTGTTTTCTCACGAGGCAGCGATGTGAGAAATTCCAGTTATTCCTCTGGCGCCGCTCCACGTCTGAAGAGACACACCTTCACTTTTACTTTTTAATGGCATGTTGTGACATCACGGGGCGTGCACAGTGGACACACACACTTTAAATATCTCTGTGCGTCTCTCACACACACACACACACACACACACACCGTGCAGAGGAAAAATAAACACAATGCATCAGAGGCAGATCCAACATGGCTGCTTCCTCTACCGCCGTCCAGGTTTACTTGCACAACCTGTGACCAGATTCAGCTGGTCTGAGGAGGTCTGAGCCTGATCGCAGCCTGACAGACCTGCGACGCCTCGTTAACAAGGCACCACATTCAGTGCAGCACCTCCAGATGGAGCGAGCACACCTGGGCTGCCAGACCTCCTCCTCCTCCTCCTCCTCCTCCTCCTCCTCCTCTTCTTCTTGCTCTCACTGCCTGTTTCATTCAATTAGGATCTGGAGTCACTTACTGCATCCAATCGTAAGTGTCAAATCTCAGATGGAGCTCCGGTCGTTGCTGCTGCTGCTGCTGGTGTGGTTGCTATATCAACAGGAAATGTAAAAAAGCAGCTGTAGACTGGATGTGATACATTTGAAGGACTCTGTAGTCGCTCTTTGTTTAGACTGATGGCCGCAGGAAGTTTGAGTCATTTTGCATCAGTGGGAGTGTTGAAGTGGCCGGTGGCTGTTCTCTGCTCAGTGTTTTGACATCGACTCTTACTGGAGCGCCGCAGATATTCAGGACAAATGTGCCTGAATGTTGGTAGACGTTCTCATGGTCAGGTTTACAGACTGCACACTGCTGCTGAAGAGGAGAAACCAGGAAGAAGCTGAGTCACATTTCTGGGTTAAAGTAGAGCTGAGATTATTAATCTGCTGGATTAAGTCAGTTTTTCGTGGTTCCAGCCGTGCATGTGGTAAAAATATCAAACGCTGAGCCTGATCAGTTTCTGAGCTGCAGGAAATGAATCGATTGGCCAACAGAAAATGAATTAGTCACAGTGTGAATGATAAAAATAATCTGAGGTTGATCTGAGTGAAGTTTGGTTCAGAGAGACTTGATGACTCTTCACCTCGTTCATGATTTATAACTCGGCCGGAGACGTTTGGCCACAAACAGCTGACTGATGATGTTCTGTGTTTTCAGGTAAGAAGAAGCCGGTGCTCAAGCTCTCCAAGGAGGTGTTTGAGCAGCCTCCTCAGGCCGCAGTGTAAGTTCATGATCACGCTTCATGTTTCATGTTCCATGTTTCACGTTTGTGGTATTGAGCTTCAGCTCGTGTTGGTTTAACTCGAGTCTTCCTTTCTGCACGTCGCTGCTCTCGTACTTGCAGCTTCAAACTAAAAGAATAATCTGTGTTCAGCTCCTCGTCTGCTAAATGTTCTTAAAGTGAATCATCTCATTGACAAACCTGCAGCAGCAGAAGAGGCGTTTTGGTTTGAGGCCAACGTCAGACTTTAAACTGTATCACACACACACACACACACACACACTGTAAATCTGTGCTTTGATTGTATTCACATTATTGATTTTAATTTAGATTTTTGTAATTATTTAATTTAAATTATATTGATTCATTTTGTTTCTTTTACACATTTTTAACGATTATTTATTTAATTTATTTTCCTGATTTTATTTCTTTTGGGAAATCACTGACGATGCTGCTGTCAGACGCACTTAAAGAGGAGCTGCTGATGAAGACCATGAGCTGTGGTCGAAAGCTCCAGAAAACACTAGAAAGACCTTCAGATTTTTTTCCAACATAAATGTCAAACACGTTTAAATTAAGTTTTAATGTTTGTATTTATTTTCTGGATCTTCAGACGAGTTCAGAACATTTTCAGACATCTTGAACATCATGTGATGAGATTCACTTCCTGCTGTCACCTCTGTCCGTTTCTCACTGATAAAGTGTGTGTGTGTGTGTGTGTGTGTGTGTGTGTGTGTGTGTGTGTGTGTGTGTGTGTGTTTTAGACCCCCCAGAGATTTGGATTCGAAAGCTTGTGTAACCATCGGAGAAAAGGTAATTTTATTTCTCATGTTTACTTTCATCTTTGCTCGAATCCCATTCAAGGTTTCTGTTTCTTCTTCTCTCACTTTGGACTCTTACATAACTCCTCGCTCTCCTCGCTCTCCTCGCTCTCCTCGCAGTGTATTTTTGGTCCCTCGCTCTCTCAGCACAGAGGCCGGCTTCATAAAGAACGGCCCGCTGAACATTACAGCCGAACTGAACACTTCTGATTGTGGGGAGACTGGAATGCTTTTTATTGCCCATCAGGCAGTAAAAATATTTATTTTAAACTCATCAAATAAGTGGAATTTTCCGTTGGCAGAGGTGCCTGATTTTTCTCTGCTCCAGTTGGCCCAAAGTCAAAGTGAATGATTTTTTTTTGCTTGAATCATGTAGAAAAGTTTCTGTCTGTGTTGCGTTTGTTGTGTAGCTGCACGTGTTCTGCGGTCCATGTTTGACCTCGTCTCGTTCTCTCACTGTTGCGTCTGAGCAGAATTTCGAGGTGAAGGCCGACGACCTGGAGCAGATCTGCGAGCTCGGCCGAGGAGCGTACGGCGTGGTGGACAAGATGAGGCACGTGCCCAGCGGCCTGATCATGGCGGTGAAGGTGAGCGGACGGCGGCGGATGCTCAGACTCTTCTTCTTTGGTGTTTGACATATGTAGACATTATCGCCACCTCCTGGCCCGGCACGTTTCAGCGTCACTGCGATAGAGAAATAGTAAAAATAAACATGTGACGTGAACTTCATAAAAAATCATGGAGATGATCACATGCTCTCTCTTCCCCGTCGTCCTCCCTCAGCGGATTCGCGCCACAGTGAACACTCAGGAGCAGAAGCGGCTGCTCATGGACCTGGACATCTCCATGAGGACGGTGGACTGTTTCTACACGGTCACCTTCTACGGAGCGTTATTCAGAGAGGTAACACGCCGATGTGGAGATGCAATGCAGTCATAGCTCTGCTGATTATTTCTTCTGGTGTTTAAAGTGTCAGATTCAGGAGGCTGTTTGCAGAGCAGGACAGACATTGAATAGAATATTAATAACTCTGTTTTTGCTCTGTAACTATTTGTGTGTCTACATTACTTTTCCTACACTGCGGTTTCATTTCATATCCGTGGATGTTAACGCTGATCCTCAGCTGATATCTGACAGCGTTTCAGTCGCTCTTCATCCATTATTGACATTAAAGTCAGACAGCTCTGAGGATTTTCGGATGCAGATCACTTCCTGCAGCAGATTTCAGGATTTCCTCGCCGTGACTAACGCTGGAAAAAAGTCTGTGGCTTCCCGTCCGTCTGGAACGCGTCCTGGTGCTTTTTTTTTTTTTGGGTTGTTTGTTTGTTGCCACTTCTTCCTGATCTCCTTCCAAACTCTGCTCGTCTGTTGCCAGGGCGACGTCTGGATCTGCATGGAGCTGATGGACACCTCGCTCGACAAGTTCTACAAGCAGGTGATCGAGAAAGGCATGACCATCCCCGAGGACATCCTGGGAAAGATCGCCGTCTCTGTGCGTTCACACACAAACACTCAACAGCATAATGTGAACGATTAAAAATGAATTCTGTAACGATGCTTCCTGTGATGTTAGCTTAATGACAGATCTGTTATGTAAGTCTCATTTGCTTATTAATGGGCTTTGTTATTACAGATAGTAAAAGCTTTGGAGCATCTGCACAGCAATCTGCAAGTCATACACAGAGGTAAGAGGAAGTGGAAGCCCATTAAACCTCTCAGAGACAGTGTCAATATCCACTTGTGTGATGCATCATCACTCAGCTGCACTGAGCTGCTCCTTCCTCTGTTCTTCCTCTTTCTTTCATCCTCCTCCTCCGTCCAGCTCCACTTAAAGGACCAGGCCAGTGTTTGAGCTCATTAACTCATTAACTCTCAGACAGCCACGCGTCTCTGCTCGTTTCCTCCTGAAGTGGCGTGAGTCACAATCTGTGACATCGAGTCTGCGTCTATTTTTGTCAAAGTGACGTTTGCAGGTGTTTTTTCAATCTGCTTCATAAAGTCCGGATGATTAACAGCACAGTGTCGATCAGGGGGAGAGAATAACATATAAAATGACTCATCTTATATTTGGGTGAATTCTTCCTGCTGCGTGCAGACTGACTCTGCCGTGTCGTCTCTGTCCCGTCGTAGATGTGAAGCCCTCCAACGTGCTGATCAACACTCAGGGTCAGGTCAAGATGTGCGACTTTGGCATCAGCGGCTACCTGGTGGACTCTGTGGCTAAGACCATGGACGCCGGGTGTAAGCCTTACATGGCGGTGAGCATGTTCGTGCTGTTGCTGTTGTTTGTGTGAGATGAGATGTGAGATGTGAAACGTCGTCACGCTGTTGTTCCCAGAGACGATCTGTTAGTCAGTCTAACCTCGGAGCAGCCGTCCAATTTACACAGACACGGCTCGTCAGTGATTGGCCGAGCAGGTTCGTCTCTTGTTATCATCCACACATTTAATGAGCACGGTTACTTTTTAACTGCGTCTGCTCGGCTGCTGATTGGCTGGGTGGCTTTTAGGGCCAGGTTAGCACTCTGGGAACACGGCGGTCTGTGTGTGTGTGTGTGTGTGTGTGTGTGTGTGAGTACAAGAAGTTTAGGATGACAAAGGTGTGTGCAGGTCGTCCTTGACAACCAATCATGTGACCTTCTGCCCCGCAGCCGGAGAGGATCAACCCCGAGACGAACCAGAAAGGCTACAACGTCAAATCTGACATCTGGAGTTTAGGAATCACGATGGTAAATGAACCTTCGTCTCACTTTTCATTTCTTCAGCGTGTTTATCTCGTTTTTTTCTAAACGCCTTCGTTTCTACAGAGAAACAAACGGACCTGAGGGCTGAGAATGATTCATAATGAAAAAAGACTGTCTAGACGTCTTATTATGAGTTGTTAAACATTCATAGCTTCCTCATTTCCAAATCAGCCCAGAGAATATTCAGAAATACACGACAGTCTCCCGTCATGTGAACCCGGCTCGTCCTTTGGCCTCAGACGAGCGGCGAATGTTCCAGCACGAGTCTAATTTGGATGCTAATAAGAGCGCTGGACGTTTGGTGTGTGGACGAGAGGGCCTTTAAACGAGAGAGGTGAAGAGAAGAGTTCAGGATTTTCTAAGAATCTGTTTTATTATAAATTCTGAGTGGAGCGAAGGACGAGGCAGAACGAGCAATCAGCCAGCTGAATCAGACTCTGAGACAACGAGCACTGGAATAAAGTTTGAGCAGCTCCTGTAGAACATGTGAATAATTAGTGAGTGGGTTTACATGCCGACTCGTTATTCTGGTTCTGACTGACTTTCCAGCGTGTTTGTTTACATGGAAATATATTACAGGAACATTACAGAGTGTGTGGAGTTATCTAACGACATGTAACAACACTGGCCGGCTGGTTGAAGTGGTCCACATCAAGTAGACTTCTAATGCCCGGTCATGTAAGGAATAACACGCAGCGAGCCGGTCATTATTCAAAATAAACCCCAACCTCGCTTCACCTTCACCGTGACTGAATTTATTACAGTATCCAACTTATTACACGGCTGATCGTTTTTCTGTGTATTTAAAAATGATTTTATTGTGTCCGCTGTCGTCCTCCAGAGTCTACATGAAGAACTGCATCCAAAGCAACGCTGAAAACAATTCATGTGTTTTAAAACTGTGAATTAGTTTCATTACTTCGAGGACGAACTCATGAAAGGAGAACTTAGAGAAGCTTGTTGTTGATTCTGTAACTTAACGCTCGCTGTTTGCAGCAGCATCAGTGTCAGAGCGAGGACGTTCCTCGGGTGGGATGAGTTCATGCACCATGAAGCAGAGGGTTGTAAGTCTGCACAGAAGCAGACACCCTCTGCTCGCACCGTTCATATTCTCAGCGACTGACCTCCTTTCTTCTCTCCCTGTGGATCAGATCGAGCTCGCCATCCTGCGCTTCCCGTACGACTCGTGGGGCACGCCCTTCCAGCAGCTGAAGCAGGTGGTGGAAGAACCTTCGCCCCAGCTTCCTGCTGACCAGTTCTCCCCTGAGTTTGTGGACTTCACCTCTCTGTGGTACGTCTTTGTCCCGGTTTTTAGTCAGAAGCGGGTCACTCCACGGTGACCCACTCAGGCTGATCTGTTCGGCGAGAGGCCGGCAGAGTCGCTGTGTTCTTAGATAAATGTAAATACACTTAAAATGTTTGTGCATATCATTTATTTGAAACTAAAGTTGAAACTATTAAAGTTGAAAATAAAGTTAGAATAAACTGTAGAGAGTAAGAAAGTAAATAATGGCATCAGTCACATACACTTCAGTGTAGAACTGGACGATTAAAGGTCCAGTGTGTCCGATTTTACGGTAATATTAATAACTCTGTTTTCATTTTTAATGATCTGAAAATAAGAATCCTGTTTTTGTTACTTTAGAATGAGACCTTTCGATCTACAGACGCTGCGTGCCGGCTGCTCCTTTAACGTCTGTCGATCGGATCATTATTTGATGATGAATCCGTCTTATGCTTCAGCTCAGCTCGCAGTACGTGGCGTGAAATGCATCCTGGGCTGGATCAGATCGCTGTGTGACGTCTGTCCAGGAATCATTTGAGACATAAAGCGTCTTTCCTGTGATAATGGCCGCTCAGTTTTCAGTGTCAGCAGCTTTGACCACGTACAGACATGCAGGAGATGTAACGTGCTAACTGTTATTGTCCTGACTGAACAGGCGATCGCTCCTCTGCTGTTTGTGTGTTCTGATCCAGATTCCTGAGACTGCGCGTTCCTCTGTATCCGATTTCATTTCCTGGTGCTGCTTTTTCTTTTGCACTGACCTGACGTTCACTCAGACACATTCAGTCTCCGTCTCGTGGTGGATTTAATGTCCCGTCAGCTCTCGTCCTCCTCAGATTCTGTTAGAGCGACACACCTGATCACATCTGGAGGAGAAGAGTCGATATATCTGTATCACAGGTTACAAGAATTCACAATATTCAATATAATAACACAATATAAGGCGGCATGTTGGTGAATCAGTAACTTTTTCTTAAATAAAATCAGCGTCCGTCTTAAAGATCCCGTAATGTTGAAGTACTCGACATTGACGGCATCTGTGCTCAGTCTTGTCTCTGTCTCAGACACGGAGGACAAACTGGCCGTGCATTGTCTGATGTGTATGTTAACATCGTTACTGTGATTGGAGTGTGTTCAGGTGGCCGAGGTCAAAGTCTCATTCAGAAGCTTGCTAATGTTCTGACTGGATATTTACTGTCAGGAGCGGCGTCAGATCTCTGAAACTTCAGCTCGTGTTCTGCAGAGAAATGATTATTTTACACTTTAATTAGTTCTGTTGTTGTTGCAGATTAAAGGTGACGATAAGATAGTTTGGAACAGATTCCTGGTTTCCGTTTCTGGTGGTTTCATTTATAAGAAAAATGTTTATTAGCTCTGCTGAGAACTAAACTTAGTAAGTGCACAGAGAGATCCACACACATGATATGAATGTTTCATTCACAGAAATGCTTTTCTGACTCACATTAATGTCTCGGATCACTCATGAGTCACTTTGTTGCTTTTTGCTTCTGCAGCTTAAAGAAAGTTTCCAAAGAACGGCCGACTTACACAGAACTCATGGTGAGTCGTACTTTGCCTTGTGATACTCTCAGTGAGACACTGGGGGGCGCACTCAGACCGTCCTGTGATGCTTCAGCTGTCTCATTGCACAGAGCTGATCTTCTCTAACTGCACTCAGACTAAACGAATGTCGTTCTCCTCCTCAGCAACATCCCTTCTTCACCTCCCATGAGGCCAAAGAAACCGACGTGGCTAGCTTCGTGAAGGTCATCTTGGGGGACTGAGTTGCCGCACTCTTGCACAGGAGGGAGGGAAGATCTGTTTAAAAAAAAAAAAAAGAAAAAAAAAAAGAAATACAACCAAGAAACAAAAAAAGCACCAATCGCAGCCCCCCACACCTGCAGGGCTCCCCCCGCCTCGCGTGCTCTCACCCTGCCTCCAGAGTCCAGAGGAGAAGCTACATTACCGGACATGTGAGGGCTGCTGGCGGCGGTTTGGGGGTCGCCTCACACATAATCTGGAATAATTAAAAAAAACAAACTCCCTCTTTGGTTAGATTGGTCCCACCTCTGTGCAAAGCCTACTACTCAAACATTAGTCGGCAGGTCGAGCGCGCGTGCAGCTGAAGCGTCATGATGGTGAATTTTTTGTGAGAAGAGGTTCAGATTATATAAAAAAGATGAATGCTATACTGCTATCCATGTATAATCTAAATGTTTGTATACTCAAAGCAAGTGTTGCATCGGTTTATTAATTGACTGCATGTAAAGAATATATCTGTGGGTGACAAACGGGCTCAGACGTGCTGAGTCCGATAGTTGAAGACCTGCAGACGTACACTTCAAGGCCTAACCCTCCTAGAGGTCAAACATAGGTACTGCACTTCAACTGCTTTCCCTTGATTACAGCAGAGGTCTACTACATGTGTGTTTTTTTGGGCTCTGGCTGCCTGTGAGTGTGTGTTAAGTGTTTGTATGTGTGTGAGCTGATGCATGATGTGTGTGTGTGTGTGTGTGTGTGTGTGTGTAGGGCTGCACAATCTGAGTTTTGAGATCCGTCACGACTCTTCTGAATGAAATGTTTCCTCTGCAGCGTCGTCTTGCCTGCGAGAGCTCCGACGTTCTAGTGATGAATGAAGTTCCTGTTTATTTATGCTTCCTGTGGCCAGGCGGCGGCGCTCTCGCGGTAGTTTCCGCGGCCTTGCTAGCGTTTTTTTTTCCGATGTATTTCGTCCAAACACTGCTTGCACAGCACATGCATGTTTTCATGTCTAAAGAATTTGTGGCTTCTTTCTCAGATGTTTGTAAAGTTTGTTAGAGCTCCGGCTGGGTGCATTCATTTCCTCGCTTCTATTTATTTGATTTGTCCGTGGTCGTTTCTCTCGCTGTGTTGCGGCGCGATCAAACAGGAGCAGAACTTTTCATCGGAATCACAACAATGTCTCTCGGTGGTTTGCGGCTCACGGGCAGAGATTTTCCGTTAATTTTTGTTTCAGATAGTAAACTTTGGTCAGATGAATTAATTCCTCTGTTCTGTGTCTGTCTGGAGCTTTGGTTGCCTGCTCCAGCCTGTGCTGACTGCCTGAAGAGTTTAACTTCATTTAGTTCCATCTCCTTATTGTAAAAGATGTTTGTTGAACTGGGAGTGACCCGCTGGTCAGGCGTGCACGGCATGTCAACGATCGACGCCTGAAAGCAAAGCGGCCACGCAGACGTGATGACACGTACGAGGCGAACATTTAAATCTGATCAATCATGCAGCCCTACTCGACACACACACACACACACAGACACACACACACACCTCACACTTTAGGTGAGGTGTGTGTTGATGTTGTGGTCAGTTGTGGGAGAAGATTGCCCATGTTCTCCTTGTTGTCTGTACTGAGCCAATCACAAGCCTCTCCACTCCACGTTCACCATGAAAAGAACTGGATATTATTGCTATTCTTATTGATAATATTATATTAATTATTGTTATTTAGATCCAGGTTTTGTTCCCCACACGTATTTACTGCAGTTTTTTCTTATTTATTCTAACTGCTGTTTTCCCTCTGAAGACTTGACGATGGACTCGAGACTTTTCTTGTGTTTGCGTGGGCTGTGTTTGTTTCTGTCGCATTTCTTCGGCTCCGACGCGTAAACCTGCGAGCCGTCTCTGTGCCTCTCTCTCTAGCAAGGGAAATATTGTGTTGTAAAAAGGATGATGCAGGGATCTCTGCCTCTCCCTTCATATCAGCTTCCTCTTCATCTGCACGCCGTCTCTGTTTCCATGCGTTCCTCGTCGTGGACGGAGCTGCAGACTGTCAGTATTTGGACTCACCTCCGCTCTCGCCTTGGTTCTTGGCTTTTTTTCTCACGGTGATTTCTTGTGAGACGCCGAGCTCAGCTTACGTCTTTAGTTGTTGCAAGTACTACTCTAATGACGAAATGGGGAACTTGCATGTGGCAGGATGTCACGGTTGGACATGAAGTTGGAGAACATTTGCATCATCTTCTCGTCTATAGATGTTGCTGGATTATCACTTGATGTTTTTTGTCTTCAGTCGCTTCAGCTGTGCAGAAGTTGTTTGACTGTCGCTTAAAGGCTCAATCTGTGATATCGAAGAGGAACCTGCTAAAGTACTTCTATTGAACTTTTTCCCACCCACGGGACGCGACCACTATGTAGAACTTTGACAGCACTAATCATTTAGAATGACGCGAACATGAGCGTGTAAAATAAGCTGTGTGAGCTGAAACATCGTAACGAATCCTTTATGCTCCAATTCATCACAGCGTCTGTCTTTTTATTATTACATCCAAACGTCGCAGTAAAAACACTAAGGAACATTTTCAGCTGCGTCTTTTTGTTCTTCTTTTGGCCACACGGGGCAGCAGAACGCTCCGAACACATCGCTGACGTGTTTTGTACAGTTAGATGAAAATAGATGATCAACTTTTCATCATTGAAGCAGCATGTGCAGATATATCTGAATACAAAGCTGCATAGTGAAGCGTTGAGGGTTATCGCAGACGGCGGGACTAGCTTCTTTCTTGAAGGAAGTCCAGCTGCCCACGATAACCTTCAGTCTGAACTATGACCTGCATGTTCACAGTAAACAGTTCTAACATGTTCACAGATTGGGCCTTTAACAAACTGCAGGCTGTACTCTGACGTCCAGGACGCTCATTAACATTTGTTTTTCTTAGAGTCCAGTACAGACTGCTCTGTCCTTTAATCACATTCACTGGGGAGTTTCCTGACTGGCAACTTTCCTCTCACCCTTCACACCATAATCTGCTCCCTGCTGGGCTCAGGTCCCGCAGCCTTTAGCTTGCTGTCCTCTGGGTAACGTGTTCCTAACAGACACGGGTCTGACTCATGAAGCTTCACCCTCTCGTTATCTGTCACCTCCATTAGTTCCTCCATCACGGTCACCGAAAGTTTCCCCACAGCCGACTCTGCACGTTTGCTCCTCCGCGCATCTCATCCAGCCTCTTTGTGCTACTCTGAGTCAGAGGAGAAAACTGGCTGCCCGACACCGTAATGACAGTAAGGGCTCATTCATTAGTACATTTCTGTGCTGGACAGAAAGAATGGATGGAGATTTATTCTTGAGAAACTCTAATTGCCCTTAGTGTTTAATTGCATGATGAAATTAGCCAAATTCAAGTCACACTTTTCCTCAGCAGAGTGAAAAGGTTGTTTGGTGCAGCGTGGCCTGTCTCAGGTCCGCCCGACCCGACCCGTCGCGTTGGGTTTCTTGTTTCTGGAAAAGAGCCTGATGAGTCCCCGAGGGTCTCATGATGAGCGTCGGCACGTCAGAGTGCTCTTTGTTCATCACATAATCAACATCATTTTCACTAATTTAGCGAATGTGACCAAAGAGCCGGAAAGGCGAGGGCTCACATGGAGCCGTGGGACAGCGTGTGCGGCCCTCCTGCTGCTCGTCCAGACGCTCTGACACGCCACCTGTTGTCAGAATGGGATGCTCCCCTTCATTCATCATCACGTGCATGATCCCGTAGCAGCGTGTACTATTCGTTGGTCTTTTAAGTGCCTGATGATGCATTTCTGTGGTGAACACTTAAACACTTGTCTGTCCTCGTGAACGATGCTCAAACACTGTTTTTGTCCTCGTGTCCTCTCTGGGACTCACTGACTCTGCATGTTGCTGTGATGTTTTGCACTGTACTGAGGAGCCATATCACATAGTCACATTGTTGGTGTGTTACTGTAAGAAAACCGGCATTTTTACCATGAAGGGATGCGTTCTACATGGACACGTTTCAGCTGCAGCGAGGTGTCTTCGGTTCTCTGAGTTCTTTCTGGTTCTCAGTTGTTTTTAAATGAAATCTCAACACTGTAAATTCTCAAATAGAAGCTAAAAATACTTTTATTTCAGTTATTTTAAGTATATTTTACATTCTTTTGTTGATGCTGCTGTTTGCTACTAATGTAAACTCCTCACCTAGCTGTCAGTCAGCATGAACGAGCTTCAGAAGCTTCATAAAATCATCATCATTTCTGAACACTACACAAAAAGATGAAAACATTTTTCAGATATTATTTTGAGCTTTGTTTGAAGAGTGACAGGAGTGTGAGGACAGACATGCAGCAAAGAGCCGCAGGTCGGATTCGAACCCTCGGCCTCCGCGCCGAGGACCGACCTATAAAACAATATTGAAATAATATTTTCACTTTGATATTTAATTTAATCTCTTTAATTGAATCTGTTTAATGTTTAATCTGTTTAATGTTCGGCCTTTTGAAGTACATTAAGTTAATAATCAGAATAATTCAGTTAATTTACTAATTCCTGGTTTGGCCATGAAACCTTCCTGTAGAAAAGAAGTTTTTAACGAAGTCATTAAAAATTCATTAATCTTAATTCTGAGCGCAGTTTGCTGGGTAATATTCTCCCACAATGCATCGCACAGAGGAGAAAAATGAAAAGCAGCTTCGAGAACGAAAAGAAATAAAATATGAACGTCAGAGAAGTGAATCATCATCTTGTACAGGAGCTGCAGAAAAGTTTACGACCCAAACATGCGTATAGATTATAGATTATAAGACGTGACTATTGTTTCTTTCAGTAAAAGGCGGCGTTCTGACTATTATTTGAGAATTTACAGTGTCCACCTGTTAAAAATGATCTTATGTTTGTGTTCAGTTCTATATTTTTATATTTTTAAGCAGTAACTGAAATATTTGTCAGATTTAAATCAGAACCTTTGAATCCTCGCTGCGCCTCAGCAAACAGCACTTACACTTCTGCTCACCGTTGACTCGTATTCAATTTTTCAATAGGCCGTAATAAGAAAAGAGTCGAGTCCAATCACTAATCACATGGTATTTTCCTGTGTGTGTGATCCCGCTTGTCTGGATGTGTGAGTTTGCCTGTCCCGGTCGGTGTGCTGGCCAGAGGGCAGCGCTATCTTTACCCTGCTGTTCCTCTCCGGGGAGATGATGAAGTGAGTCACATCGCTCACGCAGATAAAGCGGTCATCATCAGGTTTTTTTTGTGTCTGGTCCATGTCAGGCTTTGTGTTTTCTGTGTGAGCGCTCGTATACGTCTGCCTGCGTGTGGGAATTCCCGTCCGCGGGTCTATTTCTGGCTCGCGTTCACCTGCTGAGTAAACCTCTGTCACTGGGGGTCAACGCAGGCAGGACGTCCGAATGGAAACTGTCCTCCGTGGACGATTATTGTCACATCCCACCATGATTCCTCTCTTAACCTCTGAGTTTATTTGAGCACCCAACAACAGGCACGTATTTCTGGATGATGCGTCTGTAACATCCAGTAGGCGAGCGGCATTTACTGGAACGACACGCGTCTTTTATTTTCAGCGATGGAAGGTTGTATACAGATTTGAATCAGAGGAAATTTCCTCACCTTCTTCCTCATCCTTAAAAATGTGTCAGCAGATGAATCAAAAACATGAAAAAGCCCGTGCACAACGCTTCCGGCCCTTTACAGATCACGTTCTGCCAGATTATATCGAGTGTAAATCTGTTTGTGTGTGAACCGTGCTGAGGTTTCTTGAACGCTTCGTTTTTTTCCACCATCTATCGTACAACACTTCTTCTTCGGCCTCGACGCTCTCGGGGCCGGATACTACGACATGACTTGTGAACCGTGGAGCTTTGTGTCTCTCTGTTGCAGGTGGTAAACTGCTGGTACACACAGCTGTATGTGACTTCTGATGTTGCGGTGTTGTGTTCTTTTATTCGGGGTCGGGGTTTGTGTCAGGGCAGCGCCGGGCTGTTGTTTTCAGTATAAGATATATCCAGAGATGCTACTGTACGTGGAAGAGGGTCTTTGGTTGCTGTCGGGGGGGTTCGGGGAGGGATACCACGGCGACATCTCCTTGCCCCATGGGAAGTGAAGTTCTCAGTATATTTACACATCTCTAAAGCCTCTGCTAAAGACTGATGACTGTTCATTTAGAGCTCAATGAATTTCTATAAATATTTTAGATTGCTCAAACTGATTATGTGCAATTGTAATGATGGAAATTCAATAAAAAAGAGGTATTTTTACACAATAAGCTCGGTGTCTGCTCTGTTCTAGCTTCAGTGTGCGTTAAACCAACTGGGACGTACAAAATGTAAATCTGCTCCAGCCGAAACTAAGAGACTCTGACCGCTGCCCCGGAGACGAGAGGTGACGGGTACGGAGCTGAGTCGAAGGTCACGGCGGTTATAAGGACACGTCTTCGTGACGATGTCCAGAGTCATGCAGGTTCGTTCTGTGGAGACCTTGAATATTTTACAAATGTTATCACAGTCGCTGAGATATTTCTGTCTTGAAGTGATTGATCTGACTAACCGAATCTTTACTTCACATTCAAATGGTTGTATTTTAATATAAAGCAGGTCCGACTAACGCGTCACTGAAGTTCTCTTGAAATGAGTCACCCAAAACAAATTTCTCTTATAAATCAGATTTAGTCGAGTTTGAAGCTCGTCGTCTTTTGATCTGCAGATCACCAAACCACTACTTCTTTCTTTTTTCTTTCTAAGCACTGATTTGTTCATTTGCAGGTCAAAGGAGGTCGAAATATCAAAGTTCAAATCAGACTTAATTTAGCTGAAAATGGGAAACAAGCGTTTTAACATCTAAAAAAGAAACAATTTATCAATTTAACCTAATTTTAACCTTGACGTCTCGGCGTGTTTCACAGCCGCTGGGCTCTTTTCTTTGTGTTTGTCTCTTTATTGCCCTCGTGGCCTCAGGCTCATGTGTTTTCTTAGTAAACTCTCCTCTGCGGGCTCAGAGAAATGTCACGTAGCGCAGCAGCTCCAAGGCGGTGTGCTTCAGGGCTGGGAACTGGACCCGTTGAACTTCCGCACACGTACAGTACGAGGATATGCATGTGTGCAACAACAAAAAAAAAGAAAAAGCAAAAGAAAATAAAAACACAGAATCTGCTGCACACAAAGCGAGATGAGAGAGCGAGCGGCTGAAAGGGAAACAAAGCAATGATTGGACGAGCGAGCGAGGAGGCCCACGACAAAACAAAGCACCAGCTCCTCGTTTCTCACCACCTGCTCGGACATACACTGTGTTTTGACGCACGTCCCCCCGCTGAAGTCCAGACTCAGACTTTGGGATATTTTTAGCTCAATTCTGTACCACACAATGTCTTCCTTCCTTTCACGACCATCTCTCAGACCTCACGGAGCAAAGTTCACCCTACAGTTTGGAAAAGCCCCCGTCCTGCTTTCTTAGAAAGTGGAATAAAGTCCGGCACCGTGACACATTTCTGTTTGTTATTTACGAGGGCTGGAGGATTATCGACCGGCCTGCTTCACACCCCCGTGAACCCTCAGGCCACTTTCTGTAAATCACGCCACCCTTCAAGGCTGAGGTCAGGGTCCGGGAGATGCCAGGTTTCTTCCAAAAGCCCGGCACTCTCCGGTGTCACTGGAATGTTGTTCTGTTTATTTTTAAACATCTTTTTTATGCTCCTTTTCTCCCTGATCCTCCAACGTCATCCGAGTTTCCTCTTTCACTGTCAGAGGCAGCGACAGGCGACGAAACATAAACATGAACAATTATTGTGCATTTCTTGAATCATCAGAGAAGTTTGCATGGTGATGACATATAAATAAATATATAGTATAAATAAATAAAAATTATGAATCGATGTCGGTGGCAGAAACAAATAAAAATCTCATGAACTCTAATTAAATATGCAAATGCACATTTTAATCAAACTATAAATGATTTATCAGCATTAATGTTATTTTGAGATGCAGGTTTGCCGTTTTAAGAACATCATGTGATTTTTTGCTCCACACTAATCACATTTAGCCTCTAAGAACAAAGCTTTAATTCTATTAGTTAACATTAAAGGCTTTTTTCTTTATTGGATAAGTCCGATTACATCGCCACATAACAGATGGACAACATAAATATAAATATAATCGCAGGTTGTCAGGACACAGTGGAGTCGAAGCATGTTAAAGGCCAAATTGAATTTGACATGTTTTTTAAAGGTCTTGATGAAAAATGCATTTCCAGGCATAAAAATGATGCAAATAAAAAACTTTAAATCACAGATGAAACAAAAATCTGATGTATGTGTCCTGATCTCTGCAGAAACATTAAAGGACCTCTAATAAACATTAACATCAGAGAATATCATCAGTCATCAGGTTCATATGTGACGACTTTCATTCCTCTGTAAAATCAATAACATTTTTGATCACAGATCGGGCTTTCGTGGACAAACAGCAGCCACACCTGTTAATCCAATAAAGCTTCACTGCTGCTGCTCCTTTTCAAGCTTCACCCTAAATGTAAAAACACACTTTGGCTGTTCGCGTTCATGTACAGCGTTCATGCTGCCACCGTGCACACAGCGAGCGAGCCCAGCGGGAGATCCCTGCTGCACGCCTGCCATGCTGCTGCTGCGTGCCCTGGTTTGAATTTCAGAATATAAGCGACTGGCTTCGCATACTGACAGCTGATGATCTCATGGAAACTCTTCTGAGCGCCGCGCTTAAAAACTGGAGAATGATTTATAATGAATTGCAGCCCTGCGTTTTTTTTCATGGTGGGATGTGAGTTTGGACTCGGGTACTTTTTACGATCATTTATGCTTCTGAGGAACCAAACGCAGCCCGTTACATCCTGCCATGTCCAGCAGGAGAACACGCCTGCAGACATGTTAATGCATATTTAACCTCACAGCTTCAACTGTAAATATCATCCAACAAAGCCTCACTCGACCCGCTCTTTCTTCTCTGAGAGTACAGCAGGAGAAAAGCCTCTGCAGCATAACGGCGAGCACTCAGGCCTCTGGCTTTGAAACTGTGTGACGCGACGGACAAGTGGATATTTTCATAAAACCCTGCACGAAAGTCTCTGATCCGTCCGTCCTCTTTAATCCCCTCAGACTGCTAATACATCAGCAAAGCCAAAAAGTCCACAACACTAAAAGGCTTTGTGAGGAGGAGAGTTGCCACCAAAAAAGGGGGGAAGAGCTGTACTTATTTGGGCAAAAGAGGGGAGGGAACTGGGGCCGGCCTTGGCAGCGGCAGGGCCGGCGTGGTGGTGGTGGTGGTGGTGGTTGCTTGTGCACCTGCGTTAGAGTAGCTCCTTGGGAAAAGGGAAGAAAACAGGATCTAAAACTCAAACAACATCCTGTGAACCTCCCCCCCGTCCTCCCCTCCTCCCCCATCCCAGAAGTGTTTATGCTGTTTTCCTGCTCCTCTCTGTAGAAAGTGGGAAAGAGATGAATCAGTCCGACTGAGGCTCGAGTGAGGATGGAGTCTGAGACGAGGAGGAGGGTGGGGGTGCTTCCTTCTCGCTGGCCTTTGCTATCATCTCCTCACAAGTCATCAGCGGCTGACACACAGAGATTTCCCATTCATTCATCTTTTTTAATTCAAATAGGCGCCTTGGGAACAAAAGCTCGATCAGATCCTGTTTGGATGAATGAAAACACGTCTTCTCTCTTCTTTAATCTTAAACACGACTGCTGACTGTGACTAATGTTCTCGCTCAGTTGTAATGATCCCTTTTGGGAAGTTTTGAAAGAGAGGGAGTTCCCTTGAATAAAACGTGGTGTTGAAATCGCCTACAGTAGCTTACATGTTTCCTGGCACTGTTTTCTGCCTTTATTCCTTCCTCTGTGGATTATTTCAGTGCACACGGGGAGAGCACAAAGAATAAACGCTCTGATTAAACACACCTAAAGCTTGGAGCTAATAAAATATATTTTTATGACCTTTTCTTACGTCATAATGAAACTCATCAACCGGTGAGAACAGGTAACAGAACAAATGTGGGTAATAAAAGTAGCTGATATAAATAAAATAAACAAAATATTAATGAAGCACACTTTTAAAAAATGAGCCCAAATTTTACTGATAAAATTTCTCTCTCTCCGATCGACGGACACAAACCAAATGAAACTTCTTGGTGTCTCTATTTTACAGACGGTGAGTCAGACAGACGTAGAGGCTGTAAATAACTAATGAAACATATTTTCACCTCCATTCACGGAGCCTCTCCTGAAACTGTCTGGAGCCCCCTGTGGAGCCTCCACGGCCCAGAACTTAACGTCTGACGTTATCAAGTGTTCCAGCTGCTCTCTATTTCTGAACTAACTGAACTTTCTTATAGTCTCTGACACTCATGTCTGCTATTGTCACTGTGGATGAGGGACAGGTGGCAGCTGTAAAACCTGCTGGGTTCTACTAAACATGCATAAATTTAATTAACTGATATCATTTGAATGCGACTGTGAGCCACATCTGTCTGAATACAGACCCTTCTCTACATTCAGACCCTTCTTTCTAACCCCACCTATTAATTTTCATACAGTCTGTTCATTTCAAGCTGTGTCTGACTCTCAAAGATGATTTGCACATCCAGAATTTCATCACTTCCGAGTTTAATTTAGAAGACATCCCAAAATTTACAATATTTGGGGGGGAGAAAGACAAAAACAGCAAAGTTGTAAAATAAGTTGCTCGTCCTCGGGGAGGCAGCTTGCATAAGATGTGTGACTGCACGCATTGGAGTGAACGTGGAGCACTGCTGACCACAAAGGAAGTGGCTGCCAAAGAGGAAGTGAACATGTCCCGTTTGTGTGTGTGCGGCCGAGGGGAAGAAGAAGTGTTAAAGTTATTATCCGTGTGGGAGCGGTGCGTTTAGGGGGCATCCTGTGCACAACAAATGCTTCCTGCTCCTGCCTCCAACGACACAAAACAACCACAGAGGGAGGGCAGGGAGAGTGGAGAGGGGCTCAAACCTCCTGACATGTGAACCTGCCCACAACCAAACACAGGTGGAAACTATGCAGCGTCCTCGGGAAAGTACAGTTACTCCCCAAAACGCTGCCTCTCCATCTATACTGCGAGCTCCTATAGAGGTCCTCGAACTCCACAGTGGAAAATTCATGTTTTTGATTTTAGCAGCCACATTCCTGCACACACACACACACACACACACGCAATGGGGCCCCTCCTGACATGCAGCGTGGATAGCTTATTAAACTCACGAGAACATCAGATTACTGCACATTATGAAATTATTGAATAAAATCTGTGATGCAACCGGGCGGCCGGATTTTCAAAGCCTGCTCCTGGCTCATCGCCTGTCGTACCTGAGCCTCCACGTCCTGGCTGAGCCCGACACTGATCTGATGAGGTTTATCAAAATCGAAATAATAAGTGCAGCATGTTTCCGTCCAAAGATCTGGACGAACACGCCTCCGTGCACCGCTCTCTGTTCTCCATGCTCCAGTTTTTACCTCAGGACTTTGAGCTCATCAAGATTTTGAAACCAGTGTGTGAGATTCTGTCTGTTTGTTTATATGTATGTTTCCGCCATGATTCTACAGTAGCCCAGAACAGACAAACCAAATGTTGGTTCTTGATATGGCTTTTTGCATTTTTACACACTTGGAAGGAGAGAGAGCAAACCATGCCACCAAGTCTACACGCTGGACCTTTAAGGATGCACTGCAAAGAAAGTTCTCTGTTCCTTAAAGTAACGTCTCAAATATTCACATGATTGATTGCTCATTGAAGAATATCCAACAGTCAAAGTTAAAGAAATGCATTAGAACTGAGTGAAGTGCAGTAAAATCTATTAAAATAGAGAAAAACTGAAGTGAAGCAACAACTTCCCATTTCTCTGCGAAACCTCAGATTTCCAGGCCGCGGACAGTGTTCAACACAAAAGGTCAGAATTAGAACAAGGCGTCATCCGGACGCTCTTTGGATTGCACTGAATTTCCAAAAACGACTGTTAAATCGAGATGACGAGACTCAAAGCTTGGCACAAAAATAAATGAGGTAGTGAGATGTCCTACATTCGGGGAAGTACTCTTCAATCAAAGGCACTGACGAGCAGCAGGGATTCAAATTATATTCTCATGAAAAATGATCTTTACTTTTGGTTTCCATTTTCTGGAACAGGAAGAAGTTTAAGCAGCATCACAGATAACGAGGGGGAATTCATCATGGCATCCAACCAAAGCTCACAGGAAAGCAGCAGCTGACAAGACAAAACTGCCGAGCACCTCAGTGAATGAAGAACAGGCGTTACTCCAACATTTAATTATTCCGAAAAATGTAATAATGCGACTCTTTCCTGCTTCTCTTCGTCATCATCTCCATCACAGCAGGTTCAGCAGGTCCTAAATTCATGTAATGAATGAAACAATGACTGAAACGTTGACTCACAGGACGGTGAGGCAGCAGCAGTTGGATAATAATTCACGAAATTAGCTACAGCTACAAAACTGTTTTTTGTACCAGGCTGTAAACATGTTTATTTCTGCTGTCTAACATGGGGACTTATGGAGACTGACTCACTTCTGGAACCAGGACGCTTGAGGAACTGCAGCTTTTGGCTCGTGTGTGTTGGCTTCACTTCGTTGCCATGGACGTCGTCTTCATCTGCCACATCAGCGATCCTCGTGTTTGTTTATTTTATCTAAAAAAATGGCTGCTGGGCAAAAATGTTGAATATTTCTGCGGCTTGAAGAAGCTCCACATTATAAAACCGTTTACATAGTCTGAGTAGTATTCATCACCATGAGTCAATTAATCTTTGTGCAGCGCCACTTCAAGCATCATAACTTCCAGAACAAATTTCTCTGGTAAAAGTTTGAATAGTGTCCCGGGTCTGAGCCACCACAGCTATTTGATTCATGAAGCCGTCTAAGCTGCTCTGATCCGGGGTGTCTGCTTAGACGTGCGCAGGCCTGCCTGTCCGCTCCAAAGTGTACATAGGTGCCCCCGCTGTGCCTACGTGATGTGCCCCGGTGCCAAACATGTGCCCCACCCCCACCACAGACCCCATCCCTTGACACCACCCTCTTCTGTCTTTTGTTTAGGGCGAGTGGCACTGACAGGTTCAGCTGTTATTAAGCATCTTGTGGCAATCTCACCTCTGGCACAACCCACGTCGCATGCCCTAAACAGAGAGCGAGGGGAGGGCACACACAGCACATACCAGGTGGACCCTCTGTTACTCCCTCCTCCTCTCTGTCATCAATCATTTGTTGTCCTGCGATAAATAGCATCCAGTTTGTAGCTGGATGCTGCAGCTGTCTGAAATCGCGGAGGGGGCAACATGAACTCTGGGCACACATGAACTTCACTTTCCTCTCACGGGGTCCCAAAAAATACAGAACTCTGATACTGGACCGCTGAAAATATTCTCTTCTTTTGGTGCTCGCTCTGTTGTCGCTTCCTGAGGCCGCTCGGATGAAGAATCAGGATATCAATAAAAACTAGTAACATATTTACTCCATGATTATTTTAGATTTTTAATCTGCATGGCAGCAGTTAGACGTCAGTGACTCACTGACAGAAAATTAATCAGCAGCTTATTTTGATTAAAATCATTTCAGCACTTTTAAAAATCCTCCGTGTCAGGATGTGTTGCTTCACTGATGACAGTCAGTCGTGTATTAGTGTCACATTTACAGCTTCAAAAACAAAATCAAGTGTCTGAGAAAATAAAGTGAAGTTAGTAAAGCTAAGCTCCACCACTCTCCTGCTGTATTCCCCGTAACATAAAACAAACGCACCCCTCTCAAAATGGCGGCCCCACCCATGCTGCTGATTGCACACAGGTGTTTCTCACTGAGGAGCTAGCTGCTTAGCTGTTAGCATTTTGACATCTGTATGGAGGATTTTATCATGTTTGGATATTCTGTCTGTCTGCTGCAGGTGTGGCTGCTTCAACCAGGTAAGGTGTGTGTGTGTGTGTGTGTGTGTGTGTGTGTGTGTGTGTGTGTGTGTGTGTGTTGATGCTGCTTGCTGCTTTTTAAATGTGCAGTTGTGTTAATTGAGTCGCTGATGCTTTGGCACTTTAATTGTGAGCTGTGCTTTATTTCCATGCTTTCATTCACGTGTGCTGAAATGTTTTTGTCTTGATGTGGTCACATGTTCATGGTTTGCTGGTTTTGCTGAGTTTATGTTGAGTTAATGATGACAGAGGTTGATGGAGTTGTTGACAGTGACAGAACCTGTTTGATCGTCTTCAGTCTGAACTTTTTGAGTTTGTGAGTCTCTGACTTGGTGTGAGGTCATTTTGCTGTACGTCAGCTGTGATAGTTATATTTCAGAAAGTGTGATTAATATTGTGAATACCACGCCGATAATAGAAGCATGAAAATGTGACACCGGTGCACTGCAGGCTGAGAGTGACGAACATCAGCTCCGCACATACGTTCCGCACGCGCTTCCTGCCTGTACTGTATGTGAATATCACAGATATGTTAATGCTCCTTTAATACTGTATAGCTGGTAAACTGTCTCCATCAATGTTGACCTTCACACACTCCATTCAAGTGTGACCAACCTGATACTGACGTGCAAAGAAGCCGCTGTGCTGAGCTTTTAAAGGTTCAGGGCCGCTGCTGCAGGAACTCAGGATTAACTATTCAGCACAATGCTGCCCGGTAACAACAAGGCATCAACGTGGAGGTCACACTGAGTGACTGGGTGGAGGCTCCGTGCGCTGCGTGAAGTGGGTCGACGACCTCGGCGAAGCTCCTCAGGCTCTAAATGTAAACAGCATATGGAACTTAAAGAGCGGTCGCGTGCTCACATCCCCACACGGGTTTCTATACAGGCTGCTTCTGAATATAGAAGCATGACGGCATCGGGCAGCCGACCACCAGCAGCCGTGTTTATGCTTTCAGCTTGAGGGTGCAGTTTAATTAGAAAAAACTGAGCACACAGAAAAGTGACCTGTACAACATGAACTGATTTTTCATGTAAAAAATTATATATATCACATTTACAGTCAGTGTTACTCACCACAGCGCGTCGGGTGTAGTCTCCGTGATGTCACCTGCAGGTTTCTGAAGGTGCGGTGACTTGCTGCCGCCATCTTGTCAGTCCTGGCACCGCCGCCTCCCGGCTAATTTAAAACCGGGGCCTGGGTGGAGCTGAGGCGGGCTGAATGACGCCTGATTGCTCAGACAAGCAATCTGTAACAACACTCACCTGTCAGTCAAAGCGTCCACACTCTTAATTCTGCTGTGTATATAGTATATATATATCAAGTGGACATTTTAGGAACTGTTTTTGGCACGTGCAAAAAGAAGTTTTTAAATATTTCTTGCAGCGTTTGTCTCCATGTTTACTAGCTTCAGTCTTCGTGGCCATGGTTTGGTTTCTCTGTGAGGTGGAATACATTAAACTGGAAGAGCTACATTTAAACATGTTGCTCCACTGTGTGAAGTAACGAGAACGTATTTCTACATAGAGCGTTATTCTGAATGTCAGAAATTTGAAATGAGCGTTGTAAAAGTGGAACTCTGTCTGTGTGTTCATCTCATGCCTGTTTAGACATTTAAAGTCTGATTGAGCTTCTCAGCATCACAGCAGGTTTTAGTCAGGCTGCTGTGGAGAGTTTAGGTTTACTGTGAAGTGATCCGAGCAGCGTAACGTCCACGGCGAGTGTTTGAGACAGGAATGTTTTGAGCGGACAGCAGAGATGTTTCTCCTCTCGTGGTTCCATTGTATCGTATGTCTCCTGCCCTCCTTTCTTTCCACTCGCTCTTCCTCTGTGTAACTCGAGACCACACAACACAACCGACCGCGGCTCGGAGTAAAACTGAAACATCAGAGAAGTATTTCTTTTTTTACTCCTCGTGCTGTTTTCCATCTGAAAGTCCGGCCCGATCATGTTCCTTCATCTCAGTCAGTTTCCCCTTGTTAAACAGAAAATAGAAGCGCAGGGGTTAAATTTAGATTTACTGAATATCTACTTGGAGACCGAACCCTCCTGCATCTGCTCGGGTCAGTGCATCTGTCTTTTCTGTATTTGTGTCCCTGCAACAGCAGCGAGGAGGCATGAGTGGATCTTGATTGATGGATTTAATCCACCATTAAGACGCTGCTTTTAAGCGCAGAGTCATGGCAGCGTTCAGATAACTGCAAACACCGGCAGAGGATCCAGGAGGTTTCGTGCTTATGATGGCATTAGAAGAAGAAGAACTCAGCTCTAGTTTAACGTCTTCCCTCTTCAGTGTTTGCAGCTGCAGCCATCTGCCACTGATGTGCTCTGTCTGTTTCACTGGCCACAGTGATGATCAGTGTGTTTCCTGAATGTCTTGTACTGCTAATGAGGAAGACAGAAGAAAAATGAGTTAGTTACTGTCACAGCTTAACGAATTTTGCCAACACGGATGTGAAAAGCTCGACTCTGATTAAAGACAGCAGTCTGAGGCACCGTAAAGTTCATTTAAAGCTGACAGCGCTCCATTAAAATCAGCCTCTCTGCCACAGTGGGGACTCCTGTGTGATCCTGACACAGCGGTGACTCAGCATCCTTTTGTTTTGAGCCTGGATACAGCACACAGTTTAAGCCGGGGGTCATAATCACTTCTGTGTGACTGACATGACATTTACTGCCCACTGATCAATCTGACCTTCCTCTAATAATCACCAAAGCCAGAGTGAGAGTGGAAAAATATGATCCCTGCTGATTCATCATCAGCGTGAAAGTTATTACAGACATGGAAAACTGCAACCAGAGGTGCGAATACTCCATTATTCCCCTCTGAGATTTATAATGGCCATCAGAGCTTTTAATAGGTGAAGTGGGGAACACAAAACAGAGTAACCCAAGCCGGAGTATCCGTGGCACGCGCTGTTTACTCCGGGCTCAAGACGGGAGAGTTTTTAAAGAAACTATATTTGAATCGACCCGTCGAGAGGAGGTGACATCCAATATTTACCTGTCACAAAGCAGGGACAGCTGCGCGTGCACAAACAGAGGACAGGCGGAGCGCTGTCTGTTTTCTTAGAGGCTGCAGAGAATCGACACCTTCTGCTGTCGCAATCGTGGATTCATTTGGTTAAACCGAGATTGAGTAAGAAAACGGTTTCAACAGAGTTTACTGCAACTCGTCTGCAAGGGAAAATTACCATAGAGGAAGACCGATCGTGTCCAACACAGACACCAGCCTAGACCTGCCGGAAAATCAAACACACACTCAGATTCTTAAGAACACGAACAACAAGAAGTCCAGGTCGATACCGAGTGAAAGAGCAACGAGAACTGTAGAAATGTTAAAATAAGACGACAGGTTGATAAATTAAAAAAATAATTACAATTAATTACATTTTAAAGAAGAAATTTAAGAACTTATTTCCAGTGTAGAAAGAGGCACCAGTGTGCAATGAGAGAGACAAAGGAGTTCACGAGAGAGTGATACATCTGCACCCTGTTAATGTTATGCACTCATCAACTATTAAATTATTAATTATTATAATTATTAATTGCACATCTGATTATTTCTCAAATATTTTTGAGTCAAATGTCTAAATGATTAGTAACGTGAATCTCTACAAAACGAGACTAGTTTTAGTTTTTGTTCCGTTTCATCAGAGCAGTTAAAACAAACCAGTGTTTAATGCACATTCTGTCTTTTTAATAACTGAATATATATGAGGCGACTTTAAGGTCTAAGCTGACCTGAGTTCAGACCAGCTCTGCACTCTGAGCCGAGTCTAAAATGTTCCACAGCTTAAATGTTTCTGTCCTATCCATCAAACTGACGCCGCCGATAAACTTCATTGTACTCGGCGTGTCGTATGGAGACCTTGTGATGAAGGCTGACCTTTCCCTGCTAGTCGGTGAGCACATACACGGGTCTGCAGCTCTGCATGGCCGCGCTGTGATAAACTGTGAGAGGGCTGACGTAGGCCGGTGTCCGGCCTGAGCCGAGCGGCCAACCGCCTGTAAACAGCTCCTCCACTGAGTCACACCGACTCCCACAGCAGCTGGTTCCACCTATTGTTCCTCACTCCCGGAGAAAGCGTCACAAGGCGCACAGCGACACCTTTCAAGGGTGTCCCCAGAGCGACCCACTGCACCTCTTTCACACAATTCATCTCAATCTGTCACGAAAATGGATGCCGAGCGCGTAACGGAGCGCTCCAAGCCGAGAGGCCCCGAGAGACGGAGTTCTTTGAGCTGAAAGGTGGAGGAAAAGTTAGTTTGATTTAATGCTTCGTTTCGATTCGCACCGCCCGATCAACAGAAAATAAAAGGATCATGAATGCACAGCGTTGTTCAGACTGTCATCCTGCAAAGTTAAAAATGGAGCCAGCACAAACTGAAACTCTCTTTAATCAGCAGACATGTTGCATTCATTTACTTTGTTCATTCCAGGTGAGAAACACGACGACTGTCTCTAAATTTAAAGGTTTTAGTGTTTGTTCAGATTTTATACTGCAGACAGTTGAATCATCTCCTCATGAAGTCGTTGTGAAGCGTCATGAGGAAAAAACATATTTGTGTATTTTCAGAGTAATTTATTAGAAAAATGAATTTGACTTTTAAATTTGTGATCTCATTGTCATAAATTCTTTTTAAAATCTGACTTCAGATGAGAGTGGAATATTGATTTCTTTCTTATTTAGATATTTGATTCCGTTGCATGTTTATTCTGTTTCTTCCTGTCTTCCTCCGTCACATCACGCATTTCCTTGATACACATCACGCTTACAAACATTTATAGCAAATAACAGACGCACACAACAAATGCACGCTGGCAGTATCTGCTTCCTTCCTCTCACATATCGAAGCCAACAGATATTTTTGTGCCTGCGTGTCTTTACCTTGAAAATTATCTTTTCAGTCATGTGACGACGCGGCTCGAAAAATGACGGCAAACATTTAAGAATCTTTTAGATTCAATGAGTTCACACATTTTCTCTATCCGACTTTGACCCTCTCATATAAAGTCCGGCTCTTTTATTTACGCTTGCGGCCGACAGGATTGGACCACATGCCCTTTAAACAGGAACTCTGAAATCATTGGAGGTCCAGCTTGTTTAACATCCGCACCGCAGATCTGGACTACTGTTGACGGACATGTTCAGATGAATATATTTATCCCTAAGCCACAGCACAGGGGTGTGTCAGACCAGCACCAGTGGTGGTGAAATGTGTGTGTGTGCAGCAGTGCGGAAAAGCTGTCGTGTCAACTGTGAGTGCAGGAATGTGAGTTGGACAGGTGTAGAGAGCCTTTACTACTGCGAGGCAAGACGCAGGGTCGGGCGTGTTGGTCTGAAGGCTGCGAGCTGATTAACAATCAGGACAAAAGCAGCGACCTGACGCTGCCCTGCTCGACCTCCGCAGTCTGGATGTTGCCACTGTTTTTACTGCATGTTTTTCTTGGGGGACGCTATTACAGGAAATTTGCGGGAGGATCTGAATTCGGCCCTTCCTTCTATCTTTTTCCTGAAGTTAGGAAGTCCCTTTCTATATTTAGATCACAGCTGTCCACCATGGAAATATTCAAGGCCCCTGAATGGCTCATGGAAGTTGGGAGCGACCAAAGTAAAACAAAGTCACACAGAAGCAAACATTGTTTTGAAGGCCGACACTGATGATGCAAAAAAAGTTAGATTTGTTTTACTCACTAAGTCAAACTATGATACATGATTTAAAAGATTATGATGCTTTCTGAAAGATTTGAAGTTTTCTTGTAAATCTGTCTGCAGGAAATCAAAAGTTCTGGAAAAATATCTGACGTGACAATGTGGAACAATGTAGAGCCTGTAGTGCTTTCCACTCTAAGAACTTTAATGAGCATTTTTATAATTTTGTACCACTGAGCATTAATTCAGAAGTAATCAGTATTTGCTGGTTGGCTGGGATTCCATCAGAACTTAACCAGAGATGATGCCTGTTTCCAACTTCTGAAGATCGTGTTATGATCACATGTCCATAAATACACAAAATAAAGCTTGTGGTGAGATTGTTCTCTTCACTGCCGGGTCCAAGGGCAGGAATGATTTTCTTAACATGCATCTTCATCAAGCTGTAAAAACGTGAATTTTGAGCGTGTAGGCAAGTTTACAATCGAGAAGATCATTAATAATGATGAGAAAGAACAATATAAGTTTATTCATAATAAGAGAGTTAAGGTGCTCTATGAACAGATTAATCAGCAGAGGCTGAACACATGCAGGGAGATAATAACTGTAAAAACAATAAGTTCACACAGTTTAACGGCTGTGATGCAAACGTACTTTGACACAAAAGGAAACAGAAACAAAAAGTGAAGCATCATTAATAAAAATTTCTTTTTAATCTCTTACGGACACTTTTAACCATTAACTCCTCCTGGTCACTTCCAGAGCCTCCCATCCTGGGATTTCCCACACTTCTTCCACGCTACCCTGACCTCGGTAATGTGCACGTTCCCCGAAACCAGCTGTCATGTTCCTCGTGTGAAACAGCTGTGTGTGTGTGTGTGCGAGGGGAAAAAGGGTGTGACGGACAAGACACAATGACTTTTGGAGGACTGGCGTCCGTTTTTAGACTCCACTGACCCGTTTCCAGTGTCATCCAAAGATTCCAGAGAAGTGTTGTGACCGCTGCCGCTGTAGGAAGGGCAAGCCAACTGCACTGCAACTTGAACCTCCATCAAAGTGCCTCTCGGAATAAAGTTTTCCTCCCGTAATAGAGGTGTTTTTATGTAAAGGTTAGCGAGGATAGATGCTCCCCGTTTTCCTGTAATTGTCCCGGTGATGCTCCTGTTACCATGACCGAGCAGAAATCCAGAGTGTGATGTGATTTACAACACACAGCTGACCCGTGCTTATAGTGATGCAGGCGCAAAGCTCCCTGAACGTCCTGCAGAGGATTTTCATTTGGACAAATCTCTAAAAGAAACTTCAGGAGCCCCCCTGCAGGAGCGGCGCTCGGCTGTGTGGTGACTGTGGCGAACTGACCGCAGTTTAAATTCCAAGTTACCCAATATGTTCTGGCCCAGAAAGACTCTTACCGTCATTACAAGCATTCAAATGTTATTAAATATCCAGTATTTGTATAAAAAGCACCAAGAAAAGTATTATTGTTGCAACCCAATCACCAGATTGTCAGTGTTGGACAGTTCTGCAAAGCCAAAACCTTCTACAGTATGTGTGCATGCCATACCAGAGTATAACTAAGAAAAGATCTTAATAGTAAATAAAGTATGGTTTAAATATGCTTAAGGTTAGGCGGCTCAAACATGGTCAAGGTTGGGTAAAGACCTCCCCACATGCTCACCCTTCACCTTCACACCACATCCTGCACTGGCACTGAATGGTTGGCCATCTGGCCAAAAAAATCATATCACGATCTTGTAATCACAATTTAAATTGCTATCTTTTATTCTCAATTTTGAAATGATTGAACTAGTCTAACTACATCACTCCACTGGTTTGTTAATGCAGCACAGATCAATGAAATTATGTGTTTGGAGGCAGAAGTAATCTATGATTTGTCTGAACGCCGACGCCGTGGATCACAAAGTCTCCGTATAATCATCAGATTTTCCAGCCCTAACATGAAGTGTTCATGACTGTGCAGAATCGTCTGATATGGACCTGATTTCAGGGGATCCTGATGTGTGCTGCAGGCCCAAAAAAAAAAAGCCGAATCCTGAAGAACCTTTGAGGAAAATGTACCCTGTGAGCAAACTTTATTAAATGAGTGCAAGCCATCTGGGAACACTGTATCCTGTTCTCACAACACATCTTTGTGTTCCTTTTAAATCAACGGAAAGTTGAATGGCACCAGTGCGCCGGGTCCTCGTCTGTCTCCCAACAGTCAGTCTTGATTTCTTTTTACCGCGTAGTGCTTGCCTAAACCCAACCAGGCATTGATCAGGGGGGCGACCAGGAAACACTTGTTGCTCAGGACTTGTTGGACATTTCTCCTAAAGGTTCAGTCACACCAGCAGGTCTGGACTCAATTCTGCACTGCTGGACAAGCAATCCTCCCTGACAGAGCTGAGCTCTGAGGAAACCAAGAGAACCAAAGAGAAAGATCATGTTAGTTGTCAAACCAATGGTATACAATCCACAAAATAGGAGTCGATGGTCCAAATATCCATCAATTAACTTGTCTTATTATCCAGAAGGAGCTTCCAACGCTGCCTATTTCACGGAGGAAGAGTGGCCACTTTGTTAGAAAGCTGATTTTGTCCCGCAGCTGGAGGAAATCACAGGTTTGTGTTTGTCATGAAGATCAAAAGCAGCACATTGATCCTGATGGTTGGCGGCGCAGACAAAGCTCGTCTTTGACTTCGTTTGGGACGATCACAGAAAACATCCCAAATCACATCAGGGAGGTCGAAACAGATGAAGCGTCACAGGGTCAAAGGTCAGCAAGTCCTGTGCAAGTTCAATACCTCCGTTTGTTTGTTTGACAAGACTTTCTGCTCGAATCCTCTCAGCAGATTTCCTGTATCTGCTTACACTGCAGGTCTGGCCGGTCCCCAGCTCCTCTCCATCTTTCACCTGATCGTAGGAAAACCACTGAAGCGTTTGACAGAGTGAGCTAGTTTACATATAATCCACTTTGGTGTAACAGAATAGCAGCCGCAGAACCACAAAGCATGCGCACTTTGTAGATGGATAACCGGGGACGTCGACAAAGTAATGCTGAGTTTGTAAAAAAGGATTTCAGTGTAGTGAAGAGCTGAAAGTCGTCCGCATTTCAAAGCACGGCTTTCCAATAAGAGCCCCTCATGAAATGGTTGTAACTGACTTTATTAGTCTTTAATAAACAGAGTTTATTAATCACTTTTATTAATAGATCACCAACATTTATAATAACAGCTTTATTGCTGCACTTAGAGCTGCAATGATTAGTCAGATTATCGATAAATAAATCATTTTCTTTCCAAATTCAGCCTCTAAAACGTGAATAGTTTCTGGTCGTCATAAATATCTTTGAGTTGTGGACAAAAGATATTTAAACGTGTCACAGTGGGATTTGAGAAACGAACTTTTTCTGACGTTTAAAAGTTCTCAAGAAAAAGACAAAAAGAACTGATAACAGTCAAAAATGAAAATCCGTCATCAGCTGGTTCACCTGCAGAAATCCATTATAAATGAGGCTATGATAAGAAATGGACTTCCTGAAGTTTAACGTCATCGTTGCACATTTATATGCACATTTTAAATCTTCCAATTCACCAAAGCTGCGTATCCCACATTGTGCCAGCTTGCACTTGTCACTCCAGCGGTGCCTCGAGGCAGTGTCAGTGTCAATGAATAACTATCACATTTCAGATAAGTACAGGCCACAGAAGGAGTTGTGAGGTAGAATTTCCCACCAAAAAAAAGAAGGAAAGGAAAGATGGGAGCCTTTTGACCCTGCTTCCGATGTCAGCGCTGCATGTGGATCACATGTGGACACGCTTCAGGAGGTTTGTGGGACACTCGACGGAGCTGACGGACACGGGCGACGAGTCAAACCGCAGAGACTGCCAGCGGTAGAATAAATGAACGCAGTGACGTTAATTCACTTTCATTTTAATGTCTCTTTAACTTTCACTGAAGTGACTCTGTGTGTGCTCCTTTCAGAGATATTCAGGCTGTAAATGCCTCCACAGATATTGCTGTATTATAAAGGCTGAGCAGCTAGCTATATTATGTAGGAACTGTTTATTTATGAATAAATATCAGTTAACAGCTGGTTTTAGGTGATACTTGATCCTCTATTAGTGCAAAGTACTGCTTGTTTTCCATGTTACTTCTTCTCTTGCACTCTTACAGTAATAACTGGCCAGTCAAGCAACTCTTCCGCTTTTGAGTGACTCAGCAACATGTAAATCGATCCACAGCCGCAAAACTCCTGCCCAACAGGGTGGCTGTTTCGGGCCGTCGTCCAGCTCCTCGTCGGGTATTTCCTCATTTGGTTCATTACAGATTTGTGTCAGCACATGACGAGCTGTGCTGCCGAGTGCAGGAGGTCCAAAAAAAAAGAAAAGAAAAGAGATTTTGCATCAGCGTTGTGTTTAAAGGTCCACAACTTAAGCAGAGCGCATGTGGTTTTGAAGTATGTATCCCAGGTTACCCACGGATCTCAGGAACGAGTGGAAAAGTACAACCGGCTCATGTCAAACTGCACAAAAGGCTGACTGGCTGACGGAGGCCTGCTGGTTAATTTCCATAAACATGCTGAAATAGCTGCCTGACACCAGAGGAACAATGACGGATCTCTCCAAAATACTTTCTGCCATATGGCACACAGTGACCAAGGAAAAGTATTTCCATAAAAATATCTATCACGTATCTCAGAAGAGAAACCACTTTCAGTGAAGTCTGTCCGAGATCAAGCTTCCAACCACAAACATCTCTTCTGTGTTTTACAATGTTAGGTGCATTAGTTAGTCAGGGAGCAGGACACTAGCTGATCACTGTGTCAGTCTATTCTGCAAATTATAACCAACTGATGAAAAAAGTTGAATTTTATGTATCAACGCATCAGGAAACTTGTGCAGACTGTCAGTCTGCCTCTTCGCTCCAGACAGTCGTGGTTCCCAGAGGATGCACCCAAATATTGTTCGTGACCCCTGACCTGTGTAGCACCACCATGAGGTTGGCAACTGAAGTTTTGAATAAATTATCTTAAATTTGGCCCAAAGGTTTGTGTTCCTCACAGGATGGACCATACTTCCAGTGATCCTTTAAGGTTTCATCAGTGCTTCCAATACGTGAAGCTAATGCTGTGCTTCGTGTTAATGTCAGCATGGTAACTCCTGACCTGAGGTGGTGAACCTGCTAAAATCATCATTTTACCAGCAGTGTCATAGCGTGCTGATGTAAAGCTCCTTTGTCCTGGTGTGTAGTTCTGGCATCGTTCTTTCACAATGAGGAAACACGATTGCATTGTCAGACGCCTGTTTCACAACATTTCACCAACACGACACCAGGCTGCTCATTGTTCGCTGTTTTACAGATTATGTAATGTGTGGCCGTACACGGCATCGACTTTCTCGGATCATGTGTCGCTCAAAGTGTGTGAAAGACTCCTGGGAGGAGACTCTGAGCTGGAGAAACAAACAGCTCTATTGATGACAGAAGAAGAGGAGCTCTTTCCTCTCCTCCGTATCTCAGGATGCATCTCAGGCGTCTCCTAATACCTGCCATCCTGATTAGATGTGGGAAAAAAGATCTACGCCATCCTTCCTCTTCTAATTGCATCATCTGGATTGATCGTTTCAGATTGAATTAGATACTTTTTAAATAGATACTCAGACTTCAACAGTCAGTGAAACTCAGCTGAGGCAGAAAATTGTGATTTTTAATGTGTAAGCTACCATCGCACACTGATGTCAACATGAACCACCTATAGTTCACTATAGTTTACTATAGTTCAGACCTCTGGGACCAGGATGGGCCTCCTACTCTAAAGGCCCCAAGGCCTTCGAAGGATTCCCTAGTTTCTCATGCTGGAGAAGACCTGCATGCGACTACAGGGACCACTCTGCACGCTGGGAGTTGACATTTAATCAAGAATCCTCACTGATGTGACTCATTTACATCCAAACCAAGATGACTGAAAACAATCCTGCCGTGCAGTTTGTGCAAATACTGTACGAAACAAGTGAAAGCCCCAAAACGAGTGAGAAATGCCATCAGCAGGAACATTAATGTCACTTCATATACCTGTAAACGAGGACAGTACATTCTGATTGGTGCACTTTTAGATACCTACCAATCAAAGCAGAGATAATGTGGTTAAAATCTAACCGTCAGTAAATGAACTCAACATCACACTCAAGAATGTCTAACATGTGTTTACCTGACTCCTGACACACACCCCTGGTCGCTATGGCGAGGCGAGAGCTGCGAAACGACGAGTCGGTGACTAAGGACCGAGGCAGCAGCGACAGCAGGAGCGTGAGGCCAGGTGACAGTGGCAAACACACACACACTGCACCATTAGCATCCATAAAAAGCCAGGGCCTGTCAGCATTAATCAGCCCTGGCCTGTTATTGTGAAGTCTTTAGCGGAGGCGTACATGGACATCTAACAGCATCATCCTGTGTGCACAGCTCATGTGATCCGAGAGACAGCAGGACGATCTGACACCCTGTCCTCCACCGGGAAACTATCACAACGTCAAATCAGGTTCTAGTTTTTACTGCCCCAAAACTGTTAAAGTCTCGTCCGACACTACGGTTTATTTAGCGTCGGTATGTAGTCAAGAGCGTCCCAAACAAGGTCCAGTTCCTGCCACTCTCCAGCAGAGGAGATCCTGATTTTACTGTAAAGTGACTTCCAAAAAGGGAAACTACTCACGTAGAATCAAGGTCCAGTTGTAGAGGAGGTCCTCTCTGCAGAGCTGGCGGTCTTCAGCAGGTCCGTGAAGGTAGAGAGGGACGCCCCTGATCTCGTAGGACGTTCCACCAACAGACAGAAAAGTTTGGACTCTCCTGAGCGTGCGGGTGGCAGAGCCAGGCGTCCTTCATCTGTCTGTATGAGGACGCTCAGGAACCGCAGACTGCTTTGCAGTCAGCGTCAGAGATCTGAGGTTAACGTGGCTGCTGCAGGTAGACAGAGGAGCTCAGTCAGTAACGTGAGTCCAGCTGCAGCACATTCAACTCTGTGACATCCAAAGTTTAGAGAGGCCTCACATGGCTCACAGTCATCATCATCTCGTCTCACTAACAGATTCTTGTGTGACAGAAAACTTGTCTTTGAGTTCAGTGGGTCATTATTATTTTTTCTTGGCCCAGTTTCCTGCAAACTATATTTCCTGTTTCAAAGAAGATAATAAATAATTATCCTCTGTACTCTGTCTTAATTACTGCAGTAATTTGAGCATTGTATAGTAAAATGCCTCTTTGGTCCGTTAAGGAGATTCCTCTTTAGCAGCAGGCTCGGTAAATGAGTCCTCTTCATTGGTTGCCCTGGTGTCAGGATTAAATTAAGCCTCTGATTGAAGAGTGTGTCTGTTCCATCAGCTCGAGACCGGCGCTCCGCTCCTCTCCTCTTCTCCTGCACACTTTGGTTATTAATAAGACTAATGAAGGTGCCGTGGCCCCGAGCAGCACAGAGAGCCCTCCAAACAGCCCAGTTTAAATGAGCAGGCAGCTGTCTGATCTGGAAAGATGTCACGTTGAATGGAAGGATTACTTTTACAGCTCACCACAAAGTCCAAGTTTGTTAGTGAGTGAAGTAAGTGAGAAGTTAAACTTACTTAACATGACATGAGCAGCCATCATTAACCTGAACGGCAGCTAACATTTCTTCTTGACGTTCGCTGACTCAGAAACGGTGACGTCTCCCCAAAATATTCAGTTTCTAACGATGGTGAGCATTTCTGCTTAAAGATGACTTAATTAATTAGTGGCTTCATCCTCAAACTCAACTCAGCCGTGTGCCAGGATGAGTTGATTTGGTTTATGTTGTGTTTATATCTGTTCAGTTGTTCAGTTTTATTGTGTTTTTTGGAGAAAATGAAATCAAATGAAAACCAGAAAGTCATAAAGTGTAAGCTGTTTGGTGAAAATAATGAGGAGATCTTTTGATCTACCGCATTTATCAGTGGAAATTTGATGGTTTTCAGGCATAATTGCGATGACATAATCTGCGGTGAGCCAGTGTTGGCACAGCGCTGAAGCCAAATCTACCAAGTCCTGCTTTTTTTTCTCAAGGATTTTAACTGTAACATCTCCAGCGCTTTCTCTCAGTGTGAACAAACTGAACCTTTCTGTCCACAATGTCAGAGTCACGCTGCCTATTCAAACTGCCAGCCGCTCTCATTTACATGAACCAATTCACGTTTGCTTGCATGACGAGCCGGCCAGGTATTTTTGGCAGATTAATTCTTTAATGTTCTCTTTTAACTTGTGTACTCGAATGCTACCTGCTCCTTCATCGGGCGCTCTCAGGGGAGTGTGGACTCAGAGCTGACGTGGTTGGTTGTTAGCGTCCTCCCACTCCAGGCTGTGTGCCCATAGCAACAACTGGGCACAGTGGGGTGAGGAGGAGGGGAGGAGGGTGGGTATCTCATCTCTGGTGTATGCAGTGATAAAGATGAATGCATGGTAGTCTCCTGTGCAGGGACAGTGCAGTGTGACAACATGACGTCTGAATAATGTGAATATTGTTTCAGTTTGTCCTGAAACAGTCGCAGAGTTTTCATATTATATCATATATTATTTATAATATTTCATTCTTTAATCTGACTGTTATCATCAGTACAGGTTTACTGTGACAGTCTCTGAATAACTGGACCTGTCGCATCAACCTTGAGTCCAGGTGAAAGTATATCTTTGGGTGAAGTGGCTCTTTGAGGACTCGTAGTTTGTCCTAAGAGACATGTTTTGAGGTCAGGCAGGAGTTGCTGTAATGTATCCAGGATGCGGCTGCTCTCAGAAAAGGTGAGAGAAGTGAAGTGCCTGCCAGACTTCTGCCAGCGTAAGACTCTCTCTCTGAAACAATCCCATCCTGTCCACAGCTGTTGTTTTCTCTCCTCTCTGCCTGCCTCGTTCACTCCTCCCTCACTCTCAATAGTAAATCCCGCTCTCTGTTTGTCCGTTCATATCTGGCACACGCAGCAATGCGGCCTTATCCCGAGCTTCTGTGGTGTCCATTTAATCATTGACAATGTCTTTTGTATATCTTGCATCCTGTGCGATAAAATCACCATGCTAACAAAGCCATGAGCCCTCTTGACAAAATGTAAATGAATGGCAGTGTACATGGAGCCCTGCAGGTACCGATTTCAATGCTAATTGTTGACTTTGTGAACACGTCATGCATGATGTGTTCTTACAGTAAAGCTTGTTTTTAATTAATGCCCGCTCCGGATACTCCACCATAACCTGTTCCAGGCTGAGGTAGATGTTTTATTTTGTTGGAGCTCATCACAAGAGTCCAATAAGACGTCTTCAGATGTCGTGTTTTGTCGGGTCAACAGTTGAAAACCCAGAAAGATTTCATTCATGGTGATAGAAAACAGAGAAAATCTTCATATTTGGGAAGCTGAAGATAATTTTCTACATTTTTACTCATCAGGACAAATAAATTATCTATCTAGTCTTTCTTTGCACCACTTCCTGTTTTGGAGGCTGGCAGTGTCAGTAAATTGGAGAGGTTACTTCACAGACTGAAAACACCTTTTTATGTTGGGCTACATCCTGGTCGCTGCATACATGCAGCATCCGTCACCAGACCTCATGCCACTCCGTCTTTGACGACAGAAAACTCGTTTTTCTTGTCATATTTATGAAAGATGATTATTTTTAGAAGTGCAGCTCTGGTGAATGAAGCCTGCAGAATTATCACGTGTCTGTGTGAAGTCAAAGGAGGCGACAGCAACAGAAGCCCTCTGAAAAGCTCTGGGATGAAGAGATCCGGAGCTAATAGCATTTTGTTCCCGTAATAGCGCGCAGGACAGAGCTGCTTTTTTAAGGAGTAAACCTCTAAGAAGTAGGTGAGCCGACATCATAACCCAGATCTTTAAAAATATATTTTTAGCTCACCAAAGGATCGAATTGAATTAGCCACTGTGACATTAGCAAGACGCCAAGAAGCACATGCAGACGGTGCTGGTCATAATGAAAGCACTTGACCACCCAGAGGAGGAAGAGTCACGTATCAGCTGTAAACCTCGAGCAAACAGTGGGTAGATTCTGTGAGGATCTCACACTAATCCCTCTTATTACTGACACCTCCATGTGCAGGAGGACGTGCCATGAAAGTGTCAAACAATATGGCAATCCGTGCACGGGCCAGCGCGATGGCATGTGACACGCCGACTCTCCTTCTGGTCCAACATGGCAACAATGAAAATGTGTTCGCCATTTTTAGTCAGCTCACAATTCTCAGTAATTAAGTTTAATAATGAAGACGTGACTTAAAGCTTTATTAAAGTAGATGAGCAGTTTTTGGGTCGGTCCGACAGTCAGAGAACTTGTCGTCTCTCAAACGGACGCACAAATGTATGTGCAGCATTGTTCAACTGTAATAGCAATAAAATATATATAGACTTTTATTTTATATTTGTTAAAAGTGGTTGCACTAATGAAAACTGAAGGCCAACAGCTTGGTGGACATTTCCCGATGGCAACCATTTACTGTCGAGCCCCGTAAAGCAGATTAATCTACATATTTAAATCATTAAGTCTTTTTTATTGATGCAGATATCAGTGACGATGTACTCACTAAGCTATATACACGATGAGGACTTTGCTAAAATGGTCTAATGAGGGAACAAACAGGAGCCGTCTGTCGTAAACAGGCTGATTTGTGTCTGCGACCACGTAGAGTTTTACTGCTCGTCTTCCTTTTGGCGAGGCTGACGTCTTGTTGGATTTGTTCCTGTTCTTGTTTCCCTGTTGGACTTCGTCTTCTCACAAACGTTTCCGCATTCAGAGATCTCAGCAGTTCATTCGAGTACGTATCAGAGCCAATGAGAGGAACCACAAAAATAAAAGCTCACTTGTTTGTCCGTCACTCGTCTCATTCATTCCCAGTGAGATCAAAGCCTGTGAATTTCTCTTTATCAACACTCACTGCAGCAGGATGATCTCTGCTGACAGCACTGAAACCTTCACGGACGAGGCCGCAGGTTGTTGTTTGCTTGTGTTCGCTTGTGTTTGTGCCAAGGCCTCTTCTCAGCCCCTTCAGCAGATCTGCAGCCATCAAACATTACACAATATGATTTAGCTGCCCGGCAGCTGCCGCATGCGACCCGCCGGCTGTGTCCAAATATAGGAGGAGCAAAGACAATGAGCGCCCGTTTACACGCGAGGCCTGCAGAACATCGACTGCTGACCTTACTTCACGTCGCAGTCTGTCACTCATAAATCCTCCTTACTTTAGTCATTCTGAGCTTTGTTTTTCTTCCTCCTGGTCAGTTGGTCGTGGCCTGATTTGCCATTTTGTTTCACTTCATTCACAACATTCATTCATTCATTCATGTTAGCCAATTTCTTCAGGAGGGGGAGGAAGAGGTTATTTTGCGACAGCCAATCATCGGTGGCTGTGGTATCCATCCTCTCTTCACAGTTTTCAGTCATCACAAGCGCTGCCGTCGTGGTTGCTGTGAAACATTCGTCATTTAACAGTTTTTATTTCTGTAAATCGACTCGCTTGTTGACATTTTTCTGCTGTTGTGTTTCTGGAAGAAGACTTCCCCGTTCCTCACTCTGCCTACACATTAACATGACACCAGGCGTATTAGATGGCTGAAAAAACACCAGTTGTTGAATGGTTGCGGTTTCTTATTAAACCAGTTAGTTACTTTGTTTCTTGCCCTTCCCCCTCCTCTCCGTGCCTTTCCTCCTCACGTGGCTGTGAAATGAAGCCGATGCAGAAGATGCAGTTCCTCTAACGTCCACCTGAGGCTGGCTGCAGAAGTGAGTCAGTCTCCATAAGTCCCCATGTTAGACAGCAGAAATAAACATGTTTACAGCCTGGTACAAAAAACAGTTTTGGTCTCTGTAGCTAATTTCCCCGTTCATGACAACTGTACTGAGGGTGAATTTATATACAACTCACCTGTTCACATTATATTAAGGCTTAAAGTTATGCAGGATTCAGACTTTGATTGACAGGTGGGTGTGGTTACTTCAGGTTCACTGATGATCCACTGCTGTTTCCTGTGAACCTTCGTGTGCATGGATCCAATGCAGTGACTGCGTCACCAACAATGAAAACGGCTATTAATTACAGAATGTAAATATGAATGATTGTGAATGACTGGAAATGTTATTTAAGGAGCAGGCACACACACACACACACACACACACACACACACACACACACACACACACACACAAAGGTTTCTCTCGGTCAATGCCAGCACCCTCTCTTCCCCAGACACACCGAGTCACACACACACGCACATACAAACATCCCTAATTATTACTCTTAATTAGCCGGGACCGTCATCAGGAATAGTGCTGTCTCCTGCTGCTGACACGCTGTGGGCGAGCTGATCGGATTGTCGCTCGGGTTTTTCAAATCAGTGCGTTCGTGTTCATCATGTACCTGCACATGATGGCGGCGGTCTGCTCGCCTCCACCTCAGCAGACCCGTGAGAGCGTCTCTGCTCTCTGATTCGATTTGTCCGACGTGTCGTGATCTATAAAAAGAACAAGTGAAGCCAGATCGAATTGACAAAATGATTCGGCCGTGTAATGATGATGGTGATGATGATGTTGATGGGAGCGCTTCCTAATTGGTTGTTACAGTGTGTGTGTGTGTTGTTGTTGTTATCAGTGGGATGAGGCAGCAGCATCTGTGTTTGTAGCACAAGGTGCATTAAGCCGTACTTGTCACCCTCTCTGAAGCTTTGTCACGCTGTTGTGGTCCGTTACAAAAGACCGAATCACTGCGTTGTTACGCAACGACATCAAACCGCCACTCGCATCGCTCACATTCTTTGGCTTTTTTGCCAACCTGACATTCTCGGGGCGTTTTATAGGCGGATAATAGGAGGATCACAACTGGAATTTGTTGAACAAACTGTGGCGCTTTGACACGGAAACCTTTTATTGCAGGTTCACAGAGTCTGTAACGCTGCATTCTTCACCCAGGTGAACGGGGCCGGCCCGAGGCATTTAGTGGCCCTGAGCAAGGTCTCGTTTATGGCCCCAAAAAACTCCTGTGGTCACCAGATCGCACACACACCACTCGCTCAACCATGAGCAGGTTGCACCTGTTTATGAGTATTTTGCTTGTTCGTTACGAGCCGCTCTAACAAGTGAATTTCCCGATCGCATCTCATCTTAGACTTTACTGAAGAAAACTGCAGATTTTGACCTACAAACCACCGAGTCATTCTCCGGATCATGTGTCTTCACATGTATACCGTGTCCACGTCTCCCCTCCTGCTCGCTGTCTTATGGGACTCATCACAAATCACAGTTGACTGGCAGCTTTGTACCCCGACATGTTTCTTATATTCTCCTCGTCTGTCAGCGTGCATGAAGAGGCTAATCTCTCCCGCGCAAGGCTCAGAGCTAAATATGAGGACACTCCATCTGTCAAACAGTAAAGCCAGGCTCAGGTTGCTGCGAGCAGGCTGCACCTAACGTGACCCCCCCACCCCGTGTCCCGTTAACCTCAGCAACCTCCACCGGGAAGGTCAAGGTGAGACTGCATGTGCCGAGGTCTAATCCTGTCACAGGTTGCAAAGCAGACACAACGTCCGGCAGAAAGCCAAAATTACCAAACCAAAATTATCAGCAGACTATGTTTGGCATGCGTCCAGTTATATTTGACTTTAAGAAGGTTTCTTAGCTGATCCACAGAGGGACTCACTGCGAGGATGTTCATGAAGAAGCTGTAGATCGTTTCATTACTGATTGTTTCATCGAAATGGTGTCAAAGTGTGACACGAGCTGCGTCTGTATTTATGCAAATCATTGTGAGACATGAGAAAGTAAGAAGGAGTTCAAACAGAGGACGTCTTCCTCGGATGTGACATAATGGCATGTTGTTTCGCAGCTCTCTGTTGAACCTGTTTAAAGCTGCACATTGCCACACACTCTGGTGTTTTTACACACTGTGAGCTTCCTTTGACATTGGCTGTGACCTGTTTGTTGACAACACAAAGCAGAGATGTAACAAAGCACCCATCTGTCAACCCCACTGCTCTGGATTCTGCCAAATGATGCCACTAATGCACGCAGACCTCTGCAGTATGCCGGATGGCCAAGACTCATGCAGGACGACCCGAGTGAGAGCTCGGCCGGGTTTGCTCCTAAAAAATCTCAGCAATGAGAGGAAGGTTTTGACGAATGCAAAAGACGTTCCGGTTCAGGAGAAAACGATTATGTGCCGTCTGATGACAGGGGGTTCGTGTCCGTCGGTGACAGTGTTTGGCGTCACATCAAAGACGGGTCAACAGCAGTTGGCAGAGCTTCAAAGTGCAGCTCCAGCGAGAGCCAGCGAGGCGTTTCAGGTCCACTGGATGGTCAGCTCCTCGGAAAATTCCACCGTCTCTCAGCAGGCCTGCGTAGCTCGGATGCCCAGTTACCTACTCCGTTCTTATTATTATCATTATTATTATTGAAATGAGAGCGTGGCTTGTTCTGAGAATTGCTGCAGATATTTGTGGTTATTGGAAATGATTAGCCGTATTTTAAAATGATCAGAAAAAGTTTAGAAATCTTTAATCTGCGTCATAATCCTGCTAAAATGTTCAATAATAGTCGAGTAAGTCAGAAACTTCTCAACCGAAAACACCAAGCACTCTGCTTCCAGCTCCTCGATTGTTTTTCTCTGTTTCATTTTGTCATAAATTGGCTGTCTTTGAGTTTTGGACTGTTTGTTGGACACGAGGAATCTCTGACGACATCACCTTCACTTCTGGGAAGTCTTGTTTTTTTTATATTTATAGACTACGCTGTTACTTGATTAAATGAAAAACTTTATTTAACCAGGAAGGAGCCCACTGAGATTTAAAAAAACTCATTTTTGAAGGGACTGCTAGCCAAGACGGGAAGAACAAGAACATTCATACAGATACAAAGCCAAACAGACAGATTACAACTCATGACATCCCGGAGAAGAAAAGCTGAGTGCAGCCGAGAATCCAACGATGTCAGTCCGAGTATCGACACGCCGGCGATTTCATCTCCACGAGCTCTGATCAAACGTTCTGTAATATGTGATAACGCAGATTAACAAACCACATGAAGTGATAAATCACATCCTCATAATCCAGCTGAGGTCAAAAGAAGAAGTTAGATTTGTTACCCTCAGGCTCATCGATGTGAATTACAGAGTGATGCTCACCTCCAGGTTATTTTCATTCAAGTAAGTTCATAAATTCATGAGACATAATAAAAACTCTGTTCTTCTGCTTGTGATGTTTAAAAATAGAAACAGAAATCCTGGATCTCCATCAACTTCTTTCTTGGTCCATGACGCCACTTTTGTATTATCAAAACCAGTCGTGTTTTTTATCATTCGCAGTTCTTGACTTGGAATAAAAAATGTTATGTCTTTGAAGGCACTAATAAGTACTTTGTTATATGAAATTCAACTCATAATTTGTGATCAAAATGAGCCTTTTTTATTGGACTGATGGTTTTGGAGCAGAAACGGGTTTTTGCTTTCCGCAGTGGGATGATCACTGACTGAGAGAGTGATATGATGTTTTCTACAGAGGGGGAGGACACCAGAGAGCAAACCTGTCGTGTCGAATTAAGACGACTGAATATCTCAGATGCTGTGGGTGAAGTATTCTGGGCAGGTCATCAGGTACAGTCTGCAGTGCATCTATTGTAACTTGTTTTCTATTTTGTTGCATTAGAACAGTTTTATTCATGAGTAACGCAGCATTCGCTCTCTTCTATCTGTGTCTTCAGCTGCTAGATGCTCCGCTGTGTTCACCGGTTGGTCTCTGGCTGTGTCTGCCTGCTGTTTTAGTGTTGAGCAGGTAGTGTTCAGAGGTTTTAGAGCCTTTGTCTCTGAAAGCAGCTGCCTGCTGCAGCCAAAGACGACACAGTGAAAGCGCTGAGAGTGAACCATAACAGTGAAGCTGTGGCCGGACAGCTGAACAATGAGCTGAAAACTCACTTTAAAGCCTCATAAAGCCGAAGGCAGCTGCAGATCCAGCTGATAATTCTCAGCTCTGGCACTCCTTGGCTTTCTAATGGTCCTTTACAGGTGCAGGAGGGATTAACGCCTTCTCTTCTCTCTCCAGCTCTTCACATACATCGTGCTCATCCGTCTCTCATCCTGTCTTCAGTTGTCTGTCTGGTCTTTATTATGTCCACTGAAAGTGAGTCACGTCCAAACAGAAAGCAGCTGTGAAATGAAGCCACGAGGCAGAAGTGCCAAAACCTGCAGTTGCTCTAACGTCCACTTGAGGCTGTCTCCAGAAGTGAGTCAGTCTCCATAAGTCCCCATGTAATCTCCCCGTTCATGACAACTGGACCGCACTGAGCTTCACAGCGGCTCTTCATGAACCTGAACCACGTCTCTTTGAAGACGTTTGTACCCTCAGACAAACCTGTGATCAGTCCGAGTTGAAGTATCTCAAACCTCACATTGTTCAGCGTGTAGTTTGCTGAGCAGGACGCAGGCCTGCCACTCACAATAACTACACCATGAGTACTTGAAGTTCTGGGTCGTGCTCGTTGGCTTTCTTTGTACCCGGATCACCTGATAATATCTGTGTTCCCGTTATTATGCTCCGATTGTTGTGGAAAGTATTACGTACACGAGAGGAGAGTGATTTCTCAAACTGACGGTACGAAGCACTGAAAATGTCGTCACGAGTGTTATGATATTGCAGTTAGAAGTCATAATTTCCACCCGGTCCAAATGAGTAATCAGTCTTTGTAAGCTCTTGTTTGATACTGTATTCATTACTGAGCGGCTTCGAGCCGTGCGTCCACCTTCTGCGGCCGTGGTTTTGTCTGGCTAAGCAGGGGTCCGTGTGAAGCAGGAAGGCTTGGCTTCAGCTAAAGACAAAACACAGAGGATCACAGGTCTGGACCAGAGCTGGGTCCGTTTGAACGTCAGGTTCCCAGAAGCTTCAATAAAAGCCAGGAGGATCCGGTTATAGTTCAGGAGCACGGATTGTGTTTGTGTTGCAGGTCCAAGCTTTTTTACTCTGACATTGTTGTTTCCAGATTCTCGTTGTAGCTCTGAGAGTCTGAACAAGGCTCAATCAGCTGTGCAGCGTGATGTATAAAAGACAAATAAATAGTGAAAAGTGTAAAAAGTAAACTGTTTGGATACTTGATATCTCAGGGGTTTACACAGGAATAATGGAAGTTGGCCTAACATTTACCTTTGGATGTTTACTGGCTGATATAAAGTGTTATTGTTTTCATAAACAGGGAGTGAGCAGAGCTGCACAATAGAAACAGACGTTCACCTACAGCAGCGAGCTGCCACACTGTTCGACTGCTTAACAATGTGCCACTATTCTTCCTTTCTGCCAGGAAGTAACCTCAATGTGCCTTTCCTGGTCACAACTTTAAATTAATAATTCAATAAATAAATGCAATATTAAATGGTGTGACCGGAAAGTGACTCCGTAGTTTCCCACCAGCGTCGCCCTTTCGGGGACAAACCGGTGCCACCGCCTGAGCTCGGAGAAAAACTTTTGTTAACGCCGAGAAAAGAAATCAATGAATTTCTTCTTATTGTATTTGTGTTTTTCAAGATGCTTCACTTGCTTCATCCTGTACTCGGCGTCTGTTGTCGTTCATGAAAGCATGAAATCAGATTTTTATTTTTTTGAATTATGTCTCATGCAGGAAATATGAAACACAGATCCTGATTATAATAAGCAACTGAAACAACTCTGACTCATTTTCTCTCTCTTCCTCTTTCAAAATGATCGAAATGAATCGGATACCGTAACTGCTTTATGTCAGATGAATGGAACACACACACACACACACACACACACACACACACACACACACACACAGAAGCATTACGTTCGAAGCTCGAGCTCTGACTGGAGTTCTGACTCCAGAAGTTGACATTAGTGTCAGTCTTCCTTAATGGTAAACCGAGGAATTTTCCATTGAGTTGGGTTCACGTCCAGCTTTTTTTTTTCTTGTCTGTCTGTGCAGCTGAAGAGGAGAGGTGGAGCTGAGCTCGAGTGTCAGAGTGTAATCCCACTGTGGTAAATATGGACAGCTGTACTCGAGTATTTGTTCTGATTAAATTACTTATGATCAAAAACTAGCAGGCCGACAGTGTGGCACAAACACTAACACTCCCCCAGGTGCTCTGAGCTCACGGTGTGTGCAGCCTGGCTAACAAACTGAGCTAACATGAGCTAACAGCAGCTACAGTAGGTGGCGGTTTACCATGTTTAAATAAAAAACACAAACCTCACGGTGGCGCTGAAGAGAAAGTCAGAGGATCAAAGTCAACAGAGACGTTCTCTGTACTCAGCTGGATCGTTTCATTCGATAGTTTTCGAATATTTTCAACCCTCAAAACTGACAACAGACCAGAGAAAAGGAGCTAACGCAGGTTGAGCACTCAGCCACACCGCCGTGAGACATTCACTGGACGTTACAAAGACCAGAGACAAATAGAGAGAGGACGGAAGACAGGATGAGCGATGAATGATCGTAATGTGTGTTAAGAGCTCGAAAGAGAAAAGAAGGTGTTAATCCCTCGTGCGCCAGTAAAGGACGCAGGACAAGGCTGCTGGTGAGTGTCAGTGTTCAGGCCAACACGCTGCTGCTGGTCTCATGTCAGCACTCAGATGTAACATTACTGAAATACCAGCACAGTTTGAGGTACTGGAAGTGGAGAGATGATGGAACAGATGGAAATATTCTATCATGTTTCACTTTTTGGAGTTAATATATAATAATCTCAAAGCTTCTTTATAAATTTCAGACTTTTTCACCGTCGTAATCGGTAGTTTGTACTTTTACTTTCATACTCGGATACATTTTCCTGCCAATTCGTCCAACAAAAAATAAACTTATTGATCAGTGAGTGTTGGAAGAAGTACTGAGATCTTTTTCTTTAGTAAAAGTAGCAATACTGCGCCATAAAATAAAAATAGTACAGAGTATGTACACAGGAAAGTAGAAAAAGTATGCATTAGGTGGCAGACCGGCCTCTGTGTTTATTATATGTGAGCAGCAGGTTAATGCTGAAGCTGGTTAAGGCTAATTTGCATACTTCATCTATAATATTATTATACTTGTTCATTACATTGTGAAATTTTGATTGAAGTAACTCAAAGTAAAAAGTTTCCATCTGAAATGTAATACATTACATGCTGGAGTACTCATGTACTGCAGAACTGCACTAAAGCACAAAATCGTATTAAAAATCATCATCTGACCCAGAACTTCCTTTTTTTATGTGAATTCTTTCTGTGAATAAAATCTGTTGTTGACGAGCCACACAGCGTGATTCTGATTGTCCACTGACATTTTATTGAAAAAAGAACAATATAATATCATGTACAATAATAATAATAATAATTAATAATAATAATATTAATACAAAAATCTGTACATTCCGTGGTTTTGCAGTACATTTGGAAGACAAACAGATACAAAATAACTGCAACAGGGCGGGAGGTATTTACACATGTAGGATCGATCGATGGAGCCCAGACAGGCTTTCCGTCACAAAAAAAAAGAGAGGATATAGATTTGTATTGATGCAAACTCTTGTGCAGTACACCTTCATATGCCGGGCTTACAGTACATTTGGCTTTAAACGTCAACAGAGAATGAAAACTCAAGTAGTGTTGGTGAAGGAGGCTGATCTGTGGTCTGCATACAGCAAAGAGGGATTTGATGTTCTCCGATCGTAACACTGTATCAGATTCAGACGTTAGAAAAAGGGGAAGTTCTCTCATCACAGACTTCATATTTTAAACCTTTGAACTCTTTTTTTGGTTCAAGCCTCCACAACACGAGCGGCACGCTAACTCAATTATTGTTTCAGTTCAGCAAACACTACAGAACTTGTGATTCTTGTTTACTGCCCTCTACAGTAAAGCCTTTGTCACCTTTTGGTTTGATTTATTCACCTTCACTTCCCTCCTTTTTCAGCTTTCCAAATTAAGGCTTGATGAAGTGGCTCAAGATGAAAGATGATCAGAAAAAAAAAGATAAAACTGTACACACATTCTTGAAAAACAAACCTTATTAAAACTTCCTAAACGTTCTACTTCTCTGTACCAAATCTAAGCAGGTGTTGTTTTTAAGAAACATAACTATGATAGTAATACTCTTTGGCATTTTTTATCAAAAAAAAAACTAAAGAAAAAAAGAAGCAACATCGTAGCAGCACTTTTAAGAACATTCAGATTCTCATATTACCCCGGTCTCTGTTTAAATTAATGATTTTCTGTCAGTTTGATGCCGTTAATACTACCCTGCTCTCTCTCTTGACATGAGCAGGCATGTTTCTATCCGTCTGACCAGCAATGAACAGTCTCTCAGGTCAATAACTGCAGAGGGTGAAGCAGAAGATCAGAAAATCAGTGCTGCCAAGTCTAGAGGAAAACCCTAAACCGACTGCGATGTCTGCGATGAGACCAGCTCGTGAACAAATACTTGTACCTTTGTTCCAGACATCTACCTTTACTGTCCTCTTTGGTTCTATGAGAAAGCACAAAGTTTAACTTCCACTATTTTCTAGCAGCACTTGTGAACATATTCTAACTATAAAACACCGTTCTGAAAGCGCCTTGTTCATGCCGGCCAGAGAAACTGAGACATGCCTGCAATTTTCAAGTCATCTCAACAACCTCTCTGTCATCTTGCAGTCACCAAAGCACACATTCATGGGGACTTCATGGAGAATTCTTCCTGCAATATGCACATGGTTCATAGTGCTGTGTTTTGTCATACTGTATGTAGTCAAAGTTCAGACTCCTACATACAAAGTCCTAAACTTTGCCGCTTCCCACAGCAGTACCGTTCGGCTTGTCCTCTACCCAAGGCCCGGCTCGGCTCGATGCGCCTTTTGGAGCAGAGAGGTGATTTTAGAAAATCTCTCGCATGAGGTCTGAGGTCTGAACAGTCATATTTCTGATTCTCGTCTCAGAGGCCGGGGCTCTAGCGGCACCGTGGCTTGGCTGTGTTCAGTCTCTGAGATGTTGTCAGTCTGGGTGCCGTCGGGCCCAACGCTGCCCCCGTTTCCCTCGTCCGTGTCCTCTTTGTTCTCCAGCGCCATCTCGTTTTCGTAGCAGAAGGAGTTGGAGTTTGAGAGAATGTATTTTTTCTCTGCGAGGTCCCTGGCGCTGCAAAGCGGGGTGCTCGGCACCTCGTATGTCTTATGGAAGCGAGAATAGTCCACCTTGTAGTAGTTCTTCTCCTCGAAGAGAACGGGCTCGAACCGGTGGCCCCAGAGGATCTCGCCGGCGACGTAGGAGCTGCGGCATTGCGTGGTCATGGCAGTCGCCTCGACCATGCCCTCCAGGATGACCACGATTTCAAACTCTGAGTTCTCCAGGTCTTGTTTGCTCATATCGTAGAAGGGGCTGTCCTCGTCGATCTCGTGGACAATGGTTATGGGGGAGACCAGGAAGATGCGGTCGACTCCGCTGTCGAAGCCCACATCTATGTCTATCTGATCGAGGGGGATGTACTCCCCCTCTGCTGTCGTCCGGGATTTCAGAAGTTGCGCCCGCACATGCGCCTCGACCAGGTGGCTCTTCCTTAAGTTGCCCACACGCCACATCAGGCAGAGCTTGTTATCCCTCATGGCCACCGTGGCGTTGTGGCTAAAAACCAGAGTTTCATTCCTCTTCTTGGGCTTTGCCATCTTTGCCATGACAGCGCCAATGATAAAGGCGTCAATAATGCAGCCTACGATGCTTTGGAAAACCACCATGAAGACAGCGACAGGGCACTCGTCTGTCACATATCTGTAGCCATAGCCAATAGTAGTTTGAGTCTCAATGGAGAACAGGAAGGCAGCGGTGAAGCTGCTCACATTGGAGACGCACTTCTGGCTGCCAGTTTCTAAGTCCCCGTGGAAGATGGCCACCAGCCAGAAGACACAGCCGAAGAACAGCCACGACAGGAGAAAGGCGAGGCAGAAGATGATGAACATCCATCTCCAGCGGATGTCCACGCATGTCGTGAAGATGTCAGCCAAGTACCGCTGACCTTTCTCGCTCACATTGATGAACTGCACGTTGCAGTGACCGTCTTTCTTTACAAATCTGCTTTGCGGCTGGTGCCTCGTGTGCACCTTTCCTTTACTGTTCCCGTAGCCGTTGGGTACTGCCATAGTGGCAAGCTTCATGCCGTCCTCCTCTGATGACACAATGCTGTAGCGGCTGGCTCGCACGCTTCCCATCACCTCAGTCTGGGAGGGCTGTGCTGCTTCTGCTTTGGAAAACAGTCTGAGTTTCTGGAAAAAGCGTTGGAGAAACAGTTTTGAAACACTTCTGGGGGACCAACTCAGAGATGAAATGGTGGCAAAAAGAGGCGGGCTGAAGGCAGTCTTCAGCCTCACTGGCCCCTAGATGGAGTGCAACAAGAGGAGGGTGAAGTGGTCACTCCTCTTTCATCAGCTGACTGGACCTCATCAAGTTCATCGGCTGCAAGAAAACAGAGACAGAAGAGGTCTGTTAGTCAAAGCAGTTCCACATAGATCAGAAAAACGTCGCTGTCACAAAGAAAGCGTAATGCTTCAACGTTTTTAGTGATTACTTGTTGGACATGACCTGTCAGAACTGATAACGTGCAGCCTGAGAAAAAAACTTTATACCCAGCGTCGGCAGAGCTCGCCTGCCCGTGCCAACAATATTTCATCCAGTTATGACAAACAACAACAGTGATGTTTAACCCTAACATTTCAACTTCACTGAGAGAGGCCACCCTGTAATTGCACTCCCGTCCCATTATTGGTCAATGACAAAGTCGACTTGTTTTTCTTGGCTGCCCCGCGCTGACTTGATCATTTCTAGCTGGATTGTGGGTTACAGTGTTTCTACAGGATCCCATGAACCGATGGATCGAGTTTAAAAAGTTAAACTGAGAAAGCTTAAATGTGCAGATCATTTTTCTTCCTGTCATCTTCTGAATAATACACTGCAAGAAGCTGACGATGTGCCACAAGCTATGCAGGCTGAACCGAAGCAACGTCCAGTCTGGATTTCAAGCCGGACTTCTGTTTGCAGTCCTCACTGCTGCATTTTTATTCAGTTTCTTCTTCAAATCCAGAAAAACTGGACGATGTTTTGCACCTTCAGTAAACCTGACGAGATTAATAATCGTCACAGTTACACTTTGTTTTTTTTTATGAAGAATTGTAGTAAATAATCTGCAAGAAGACAAACTTGAAACTTTGCAGGACAGGTTTGTAAATGACGTCATGTCAGTGTCAGGTTCAGTGTCTGTTATTTCAAAGCTGCTTTCAAAAAAACGTGAGCCGTGCAGAAGAGATGCACAGCTTGTTGACTCTCACACAGTCCTCCGGGCTTTCTTCTCTCTGCTGCAATAATGGCTGTCCTGAGAGGATTCTCCCCGGCACAACTAAAACACCACTCATTAGTTTTGGCTGTCCTGGCAACAAAGTCTAAATCGACCTGCTGCAGTCACTCTGCGCTCTCTTTTTTCTCTCTGAAAACTCGACTTCTTCAGGCCTGCAGGGGCACACAGCATCACGTACACACATTTAAACAACTACGACCACCGCTGCGAGTCACTGAGTCATACTGGAGTTTCATACCTGCAAGGAAAGCAAGTAAAACTGGCTGATGCAATTCGTCTGCCAGATTTTCAAGCAGAAAACCACAACAAATGCACGTTTGTGCTAAGTTACGACTACACAGGCATATCTCAGAATCTAATGCAAATGCACCATTGGTCCTAATTACAGAGGAGGCTTAATTACTCAGCAATGTGTAATCTGTCCTCAGAGGATGGCTGTTATGTAATATTTCAATCAGGAGGTTTTCTCTCTTTTCCTGCAGACACATCTAAACTTTCTGTTTCAAAATGAGGCAGAAATTCAAATGTAATAATAAACATATTTGTCATGATTCTCTCTTTATCACTGCGCTCACACAGCCCTGTGTTCAAACAGTGTCTGACTGTTGGGAGACAGACTGACAGAGCTGCTCTCAGAATGCACCAAATGCCAGCGACAAATGTTAACAGGTGCGGGGGAAAAAGGGATCTGACTTCTGATGCAATCATCCACACACACGCACGCACACACACACACACACACACACTCCCAGCCTGAGAGACACATGCACGGTTTATGTCCAACTCAGACACTTTTTCATCAGCACATAAGAGGAGAGACCAAATCTGAGCGGATGAAGTGGAAGTTTTTTTTTTTTTGGCGGGCCATCTGACAGTTTCAACACCAAGCCGTGCGTAAAAGCCAGGAAGTCCGCCGCGCGTCATGGAGAAGAAAGCATCAGAAGTTCATGTGCGCCAAAAGAGGCGAGCTCTGCCGTGCGGGCCGCACTTGTTAGCAGCATCACACCTCACGTTAAAGCACAAAAGGACGTTTTTATAATAGAAACGTGTGTTTGCTCTACCTGCTGCTCATCTGCGGACCGGATGGATTCAGCTCGCTCAAATATAATCCAGACGGTTTTGGGTTCAGTTTTTTGACTCCTGTTATCCTCTGCGTCCTCTGCGTTATTTATTTTGGGCCGAACCACGAATCAAGTGTTGAACCTTCCCCTCACATCTCTGGTGGACCGGTCTCGATAATGTGCCTCGCGCTGAGTTCCCCCAAAGCGTTTTAAACGGCACGCACCGGCACGGCCCCGCCCCCGGAGCCGCGGCCCGGCCAATGGAGAGGAGGAGGGGAGGAGGGGAGCGCGCACCGTCAAACAGGCGCAATTATACCGTGTTTGTGTGCAACTCCGTTTGATCAACACGGCTGATGTGAGCAGAACACAACATGGAAGCAGCGTGCAGAGCAATCTGACGCTAATTGAGCGGCGACACGTAAAATGTGTAAATAAAGATGAGAGCAGCTCAAATCAGAAAACATCGATTCATGTCAGCGCTGAAATCTGTTCTGCAGAGCTGAAATTTAAACTTTATTTAAGTTGCACTGGTAGAAACGTGAATCAAAGTTCGACATCTCAAACTTCAGAGTCACGTGTGTGTGTGTGTGTGTGTGTGTGTGTGTGTGTGACTCATGTATAAATGTGACTTGTTACCACCTGCTGCTGACAGTGAGCGACCGTCACACTCCTTTCTGTGATATCCGTTGTTTTTATAGATCAGATTTTTTAATGTGGGTATGGAAAATGTGTTCTGTTGGAAAGAATGACTCACTCAATAAAGGCCTACATGCCTGTATTATGATATGACTGTCTTTCTCCACTGAGCTATCGAGTTGCTTCGGATGTTTAGACTATGCATCTGTTGCCCTGTAATTTTAGGTCAGGCTGTAGCCGTGTTGTCTAATTTGCCATTGACTAAATCATTCTTCCTGCTTACTAATTCATGATAAACATTAACCCGCAGCTACATGTTGAGTTTTTTTTTAGGAAAAGGCTTTTGAAGTGCTTGTTTCTCCCGGAGTGGTATTTTTAGTCGGTTATTTATAGCAGCATGTATATTTAGCCCAAACCACCTGTGTCAGTGAACTGTGCGCCTTGTGTGTGTGTTTGCTTTCCATGCCCAATTTCCAGCAATAAAGAGAGCGATGCATGCAGTAGCCAGTGCTGCGTGTGGACCACAAGGTGGAGAGCAGGAGCCTGGAATTAACCAGTGATTGTCTCACACACACGCGCACACACACACAGCTCTGTAATATGAACAGGAGGAGGACATTGGATCTGAACTTTTCATGCAGCTTATGTCACTGCAGCATCCAGAGAGACCGTGGAGATTTCAAATGACCCGTTATCAGACTAATGAACGGATCACTGGGAGACTTTCACTCCTCAGCCTGTGAATAAAGTGATGATCTTCCCTCAAAGGCCGCTGTCGACAGTAAATACTGACAGAACCTCACTTATAGAAGTTGACCCTGGACGCCGGCACGGCTCTGTGACGTTGTGGCTGTGTGTGTGTGAGCTGCTGCAGTCTGAACATGTTGCAGCCGTGACCCGGCACAGGTCAGTGCTGATGCACTGAAAGTTTGTTTGTTGGGGTTTGTCTGGATGACCCAACATCACATGGACTTCAGAACTGTTCCGTCTCTACGGGGTCCGGCCTCTCATCCTGTCTCTAACACGATACATTGCTGACGTTTTGTTTGGCTCCGGCTGCATCCTCTTACATATTCCCTAAACATATTTCTTTCTGGTCTGACCAGATTAACAATAATAACAATAATAATAATAATAATTGTCGTCCGCTTTGTATTGTATTTGTCTGATGACTCATATTTAAGTGGAAGACTGCTCTATTAAGGAAGTCTGATTCAGCCCAGTCACTTGTTATTGGAGTGGAACCTTTAGTTTATGGTTACTGTTCTACTTGTTTTTGTGCTTCCGTCCTTCATTTCTGTCCGTATATTAACATTTACTGGGAGACGCAGCAGCGTCACCAAAAAGAAATCAGGAAACACGATCAGGCGGTGAACACAGATAATATTCCACGACTCTGGCAGCTTGGCAGAGCGGGGACCTCAAACTTAAGATGGTTAATTGACTGATAGAAATGAAGTCATAACAGTAAATGAACACTGTCAGGATGTCGCGTCCGTCTGATGTCTGAATAACATCACAAGTTTTGGATTGGACGATAAGAAGAATCCATGTTTTTAATGAGATTACACAGTGACGTGAATCACAGCGACGCGTCTGCTTCCTGTAGTCTGTCTGACATCAGAGCGACCGCCTCCTCTCAAACAGATACAAGATCATCAGAGGAAATGAAGACACAAACCAGACACTTAAACATCACTTTATTGAAACAGTTGACAGTAGTATTATCATATAAGCAATATTGTTTTAGTATTTTATAATATCTGGTCGTAGTATATCAATAAAATTAGAAATACATCTTCATATTCTTCATGTTCAGGAAATCTAAGAGTAATTACTAAACAAATGAGATTCCTCCACCACAAACAGAAAACTATGTTTTTCATAAACTGGTAACTTCACTCTTTAATATCTGTAGTTTCCCTGTGACGTCTGTTTATTTACAACCAGTCGTGATACGACTTTAAACTTCAGCGAGTCAAAGTCGAGTAACGTGATGTAGAAAATGTCGAGACCTTTTTACACGAGTCACATTCACACTTTAAAGTTTTAAGTTTTCTTTTTACATCATTTGTTTTTACACAAACAGAAAAACCGTTAATGAAACAATCTCTGAGTCCGTTTAGTAGCTGCTCTGGAGCTTTCAGTTGTATGATTTGATCTTCCTCAGCAGATTGCTGTCATGCAGTCGTAGATGTTCACGTTTCTTTTTCATCCAGGCTGACTTAAAGGAGACTGACACTGAAAACATCAGTTGATAAAACAATCTCACCACAAGGTCCATACAAAGTATAAAAACTATTTTTACCAACTTAAACATCCATTTTGTCCTTCGCTGTTCAGTCTACAATGTCCTGAATCTGACTACTGCAATAACTTCATAAAGACCTAAAACTTATCTATATTTTAAATAACTAACCTCTGGACAAATAATATATTACTTGTTCAAAGTAGTTTAAAGTTTGTTTATGGAGGGAAAGTCAAAGTTCTCTAGACCGATGAACGAGTCGTAGGTGTGCCATAGCTGCACTGTTAGTTAGCAAATGTTAGCATGCTAACGTGCTAAACTGAGATGGTGAACATAGTAAACATTATACATGCAATACTTTACAATATTAGCAATGTCACTAGGAACATGTTAGCATCCTAACATTAGCATGAACCCTGAACAGTTAACAGCTAAGCGTCCCTTCAGTAGTCTACAAGTAGTGTGTATCATTGGAATGGGGCTGAGGCTTTGATACAGATGTTGGAGTGTCACATGCTACAAAACAGACTGTGCAGCTTTCAACGTTCTGACAGTGAATGAGACTCAGTAACATCCTTCATGTTCCTCTTTACAGAAATGAACACCGTGGCTCTGCCTCTATATTTCTTGACTCGTGATGTCATTTGGCAGAGTCAAAGTGTCGTGACGTTGATGTGCTTGAGGTGTTGAAACCGTTGGATCAGGGTGACTGTCATTCACAAGTTCCACAGTTACTGCTGGAGGTTTCAGAAGTTGTTCGTGATGACTTTGCCGTTGTGACCTTGGAGAGGGACACGGGGTAACTCTGGGTGAATGTCGCGGAGAAGATCGGGGTGAATGTCGAGGTGAATGTCGAGGAGAGGGACGCAGCTTCTTTTTGTGTTCATACTCCTCAGCACTGACTTCGGGAACCAGCACCTTAGCGGTGTGATTGAACAAGGTGTAATCCACCCTGTAGTGCCTCCTGCTGACCCTGATCATCTCCTGAAACAGCTGACCCCAGAGGATTTCAGCTGGAGTGTACGAGGTTCGGGTCTGATGTAGCATACCCGTGGAGTCGTCCGTGTAAGTAAAAGACACCACAAGCTCAAAGTCTGCTTTGCGCAGATCTGCCAAACTCATGTTGTGGAGAGGGCTGCCGGGTTCGATCCTGTGGAAGATGGTGGTAGGTGTGACCAGGACAATGTCCCTCTGCTGGATGACCAGATCCTCGTAGGTCACGTCCATTTTCCCCGTTGCGTGTACCGTGGAATGGACAATCTGGGCACGAGCCGTCCCCTCCACCAGGTGGTGTCTACGAAAGTCACCAACTCTCCAGGAAAGACACAAATGGCCGTCACGTAGGTTGATGACCGCGCAGTTACTGAAGCCAACCGTCTGTGCCCTCTTTCTGGCCGAGGCCATTTTGGCAACGACAATTCCGATGACGAACGTGTCAATGAAGCAGCTGATGACATCTTGTATCGTGACTACGACGATGGCAATCATGCAGTTCTCGGACATTCCCCTGAAGCCGTAGCCAATGGTGGTTTGAGTTTCAAGCGAGAACAGGAAAGCAGCTGTGAAGCTGCGCACTTCGTACACGCAGGGGTCATTTGTGTGATCCTTGATGTCATTGTGAACCAGAGCGATGACCCAGTAGAGGATGCCGAAGAAGAGCCATGACAGGATGTAAGAGAGAGCAAAGATCAGGAACATCACCCTCCATCTGATCTCCACCAATGTGGTGAAGATGTCGGTCACGAACAGCAGCCACTCCTCGGGAACATGGCGGAACACAACGTTACAGTTGCCTTCTTTGCGTACGTAGCGGTGTTTCTTTGGTTGAGGTCCGTTCTCAGTCTTCACACTGATGTCGGTGGGACTCACTGATGTATATTGTTTGTTCATCTTGCAGAATCTGTTGGGGAACATTTGACAGTTTTATTCATCAGCGTGACTTGGTAAATATCAATATTATCAACACATTTATTTCAGTGATCCTGATGCATGATCAGAGCCTGAAATCAGCAACTTTTTAACATTTGTCAGTTTGGACTAAGAGCTTGTTTTGTAGTTCAACTGACCCAAGACGCTGAGAGGAGTTCAATGCAGGTCACGACAGCAAGAGCAGACAGACAAAACCACACAGCTACTGAAAGCTGTCCACGATACAGGAGTGAGCTCCTGCATCGATCTGAAGTATTGTACAAATATGCATGTCACATTGTTTATTTCTGTCTCCGTCTTCAAGCAAAACAAAGTCTAAGTTTGCAGACGTAGTCTTACATATATGTAAAGACACAGATTAAGTCCATGAATAATTCATGATACACGACTACAGCCAGTATGAGACTCCAGTGGTGACTGACAGTCGGGTGAATGTGTTTTCACACAGGCCTACAAATCTTCTATGAAAACAAACCTCTGTTTAATTGCAGAGTGTTTTGATGCTGCTCGGATCATTGAGACTGGCTTTCCTCCGCTGCTCTACACAGAAGAAACAGCCATTCACCTAAAACCAGCCTTGCCCATTTTCCGACTTTTTTTTTTCCAGCTGCTTTTGTTGGAGGAAACGAGTCTTCCGTTTATCAAAAACATGTTCCGATCACTGGAAATTTCAAACTGAAGCATCTAATATAAATACATAATGAGTGGCACTCTGTTGACAACAAGAACAGTGAGACGGTGACAAGGGAAAAAAGAGTTGATGTTGTCTTGTTTTTTTTCCGTTCCACATGTTTTCTTTCATATTTTGTCTCCCGTTTCGTTTTTTCATCCTTCGTGCTTTGATTGCTCTGGAGGTCTATTTTTAAGATAGAAATCTGGGAATGTTTACCATGTATGATTTTCTTTTTCCTGCCTCTTTGTACTGAGTCAATACATTTAATCATAATGGGGCGGTTGCCTGGAGATGCAAACCCATTGCAACAGTTGCTTGGGCTGCTGCTTTTTTTCTGCTGCTGCTGATTATTTCTCTTCTTGTACAATAAACCAAGAACACCTGAAGGTGCAGCACATACCTGAACTCCACAGATGTTATATAATATCTCCGCTCTACACTTTTAAAGGAGCTGTGTGTGGCTTTCAGTGACATCTAGTGGTGTAGTTGCAGATTGCAATCCCCTCCACTCGCTCTCCCATTCTGAGGAGAAACTATAGTGTCTGCGAAATGTGTGTCAACATGGCGGACTCTGTGGAAGAGCATATAACTTGTGCATTAGCTGATTTAAACGGGTAAATTCAGGTCCAGAAGATTTCCTTAACTTCTACTTTAAAGAATCTGGTTATTGACGGGTGGTCTGTCGTGCCACAGTATGGATGTCTTTTGCCCCGGTAACATTAAACTCTCTGTAAACATACGATATTGTTTCCATGCAAAGTTTTGCTGTTGTCCAAAGCAATGGCCCAAGACCTCTTTTTTTTTTTTTCTGGGTGGAGGTCAAAGAACTGTCAGAGGGCCAATAAAGGAAGCGCCACAGGACTGAACTGGTCTAAGTCAGCGGGGGAAAAATGAATGTGGAAACTGGAATAGTGTCATGGTGCGATCACGGGCAGAGGAAGGATCAATCACAGCCAAACCACTGAGAGAGCATCCTCTACGCCCAAAACAAATGGGGTTTGAATCACCGCTATCTGACTGAGTGAACTGGGCTCCAGTCACAGACTCCACTTTCTCCTGGCTACAGCGAACATCCCGACTGCCAGACTGTGGAGCTCACTCCATGAGGTCATAGAAATAACGTCCTATTAGCTTCCCATAATCCCCTCCTAAATACCCCGATATAGACGAAAGGAGAAAAACGCAGCATCCTACTGGAAAACCAAGAGACGCTCAGTGGCTGCAGCATTCAGAGGTTATCAGTCTGTTATCTGACGGGCACATTATAGATTTAGTGGGATGAAAAGTGATATGCAGTTATCTGCACTTCCTCAGTAGCATCATGCAGGTGTGCCAAAAAGTTCCTGCCTTAGTGAAATACCTCAACGAGACAGATTCATAGCCCTCAGAGGATGAACCCTCATGACTGTGGACTTTTCCCCTGGTTGCTTCCATGCCGTTAGTTTCGTATATAACAGGCGATCAGAGATCTCGGCGCTGATCAGTCATCTGGGGAGAACGCAAACAAACATCATTATTTCAAAGACGCTTTGACGTCCACAGAGTGGAGCAGCTTTAAACGGTACAACACACACTCCCGCATGTCGCTGCCATGAAGGACTGGTTTTGCATTCAATGCAACTATTTCTCTAATTGCTTCTGCCCACCTCGTGGCTTCCACCACAAGGTTGACATTTGTGGTTTCTGAGTGAAATATCTCGACAACTTTTGGATGGACTATCGTGAAATTTGGTTCAAGCTTCCATCCATTTTCCGTAGCTGTCTTTCCTTATCATGGTCCCAGAGGCTGGAGCCAATCCCAGCTGACGTTGGGCGAGAGGCGGGGTGCACCCAGGACAGGTCGCCAGTTTAAACTTTTATGATCCGATTTGGATGAATTGTAATAACTTTGGTGAGCCTGTAATCTTTCATTTAGCATCATAACCATGTCAGATTTTAGCACGGTCACTGTGAGCATCAGCTGAGCCACTCAACGTGACTGTGGACTTTCATCCAGGTCTGGCTTCTCGGCTGCTTTTCTCTGTTATATGATAATACAGTTAATCTCATTGGGATGTGGACTGTCGTCTGGACAAACAAGCTATTTAAAGATACGAGCTGAGACTTTAGGGAGCAATTATTGACAGAATAGCAGAAAATAACTTTCTTTGCTTTAGCAGCTCATTGAATTGTTAATTGCACTATAATTAGTTTTGCATTTTTCTAAAGTACATCATATTTCAGCTACTGTTCAAACAGTAGTTCTGCTGTGGGCTCTAATTTTACCTCCCTGCACTGTGGAGTCAAACTAATGAAGATGAATGCTCAGACGGTCGATGTCGACTTTGTCACTCTGACAAAGAAAGTGAAATATATAAAGTGGGAACCCGGCCGTGACACTTTAATTAGTATCCTGCCATCTTGTTTCATGTGGTCGGCTAATAAAGTCAGCCTCAAAAAGACACAATTAATCCACTATTAATTCTACATTTTTGAACGTGATGTAACTGTTGTTGGAGTGATTTTGACCATAATAGCATCTGGAGTATCGGGCCATGAAAAGACTTTTTAATCAACACTGAATGTTTTTTAAATGGTTCAAGATACTGAGGAGGAGTTTCCACCACTTGCAGTCGGCTTAATATACTCCTGTAAAATTCGGGATTCGTTTTGTTTTTCAAGGAAATTATGGACAATTATCATGCTGAGCATTACAAAGCTCTGCTAATTAAGTAATTTGCATTTTTACTGTACCATGTGGTTTTTCCCACTGAGCTGAGCCCCGATGGTTCCTGTGTTGTGTTGACCCACTAGGTTGAGCTGTTTTCTCCACATTTTCTGCCCATTTGTGAAGCTTATGACCTGAAACAAGCGTCTCTGTGTACAAAACAAGACATCACACACAGGCGAGCCACTTACAACCAAAACACATCCTGACCTTTGCCGTGAAGTTTCCACTGCACTCTCCGTGAACGAAGCTTCGATACTTTATATTTTTGAGGTTTGGGTCGTTGTTTCTTCACAACAACATTTTTTGAGAGTGTCCTTTTGTATTCTGCAGTTAGACTGAAGGTCCGTCATCCACGGCTGACAATAGGAATCGAGGGATGAACTCTGGAAACAACTTAGGCAATTGGCTTGTTTCCTCTCCTGCTCGGGGCACTTACAACTCCATTACATGCTCACTTACTGCAAATGACATTGTGCCACCCATCTGTGGTTCACTGGAACAGAACTGTGTGCACGGGTGGCTAGTCTCAGCTCTGCCCCGGGGCTTTCTGCCACCTCTAATGACCTTCAAAACCTCAGTGCTGCAAAATATTTCCATCTTAACAAGTCGCTGAGCCTCTCGGTCACTCGTCACCGGTGAGATCGCTCCACTTGTTTCAGGACAGATCCTAGAAACAAGTGTCAAATGTGTTGACACTGCTCTGCTGAGACTCCCCAAGACGATTTCACATCAGTCAGGAGCTGTGTCTTTTATATCTTAGCCGTCTGTTCCTGGAGGTTAATGGTTTATCCAAGCTTCAAAGCGCCAAGTGGAGCACAACTCGTGTTTAGTTTTGTTTTGCTTCATCAGAAATCGCTTCATGTTGCTTTTTAAAGAGGAAGCACTTAAACCAGACGCAGGATTTAACCTCTTACTCCTGCGTCGTCTGTGAGCGGCTTCACTTCCCTTTTTGTCTGCAGAATGTTTGATCTGACTTTTTAAATCGAGTCACTTGTTGCTCTATAACTCTCTAACGAAGACCGACGTGACCTTCAGGTTCACCGGCCTCGCACAATAGTGTCTTATTTATGAAAAACAGTCTGTCCTGTTGTGTCAGCAGTGATGATCAAATCATATCAGACACATTCATACTCGTTATTCTGCTGTTTCTGAACGTGGCTCTGATTTTCATCAGATTCCAGCATGAAACTTGATCACAAACTTTTATCACCTTGACCACATCTAGTTTTGTTTTCTCAGGTATTGTGTTACAGCTCTTAATACGGCAGCTCAGGTTACCGATTGTTCCGCCGTCTGTAACCTGTACTTACTCACAGATTTCTGTCAGCTCACTTCACACCTTCAAACAAGCAGCAACTTCTGGATTTCTGTTTTTATCATTTAAAGGTCAAATAAACAGTTTGGACATGTCTAAATTCTTAGATCACACTGTCCTACATAAATTATTATAAATAATAACATACATGGACACATAACCTCTGTTATATAATCAGATTTCACGACTTTTTCTCTTCAGATTTGTCATCCTGACAGTCTGACGTTGTGATTTCTGGCCTGCACAGATGAAACAGAAAAAACAGACTTCACAGATTATTTCCTACCTTCTCTGTCAAAGTAAGTGCTGAAGCAGTTGCAGGATTGTCTGCACCTGAGTGGAGAAGCTCTCCGAGTGACAGTGGCTCAAACAGTCACCTGCTGGAATGAGCCGGCCCACTTGTCACTGCAAAAACTAAAGATTAACACCTCCCTTCAGCATCACATGGTGTCATACAGACAGACGAGTGTGTGTCTGTGCTGGTCAGTGTGAATATGCATGAGTGTGTGTGTGTGTATGCATACATGCAGGTGTTTATTAGGCTTTGGGCATGATTACACTCAATACTCTGTGATGTGACTCCTTCTGTTTTAGCGATGCACCATTCAGGTTTTTACTCGTCTGAATGTTGATTAAATATCTGACGTTCATAATAATTAACATATTAAACATTTTCTGTCTGAATGTTTGGCAAATGATTTGTTGGTAATTAAAATCTACATTCGTTAGTAGAATAGTAGTAAATTATGACATATTTTGCACATGAGCTGCAGCAGTCGATCGATGAATCCATCAGCTTCAGGTCTTTTTTTCAGATATGAATATTTTCAGCTTCGTCCTCTGTGACACTAAACAAGAAGACATCTGTCACCACATCCAACTAACTTAACTCACTAGTAATCCGACTTACTGACCTGATCAGTTTTAGACTGATCACAGTCACAGCTATAGATTTAATATTGTCTATAAGATGAATTTTAAGCTGTTGGACCGGCAGGGATGCGGATCCTGTGGATCCTTTGGATCCTGTGAATCCTGTGGATCCGGGCCAATACACGGCGAGGGAGTCGCTCCCCGTCTGACCTTTACACTGCAGATCTGACAGCAAAGCGATGGGAGACTGTTGAAAACAGATAAAGATTTTCATTTTTAAAAGAATAATAGAGACAGAGCATTAGTGTGGCGTTGATACTCGATATCGGTCAGTACACAAAGTTCCTGCCAGAAGTTTGAAGACCGATCAGATTGTTTCTACTTAAACCTTCAGACTGGAGCGTCTGGGTAACGTGTGCATGGCAACACATTAAAACCATGATCAAACTTTGTCTGTGAGAATTTGATCTCCTCGCAGTTTCAGCTCATTCACAACAACAAATTGCTGAACACTCTCCCTCCTTTGTGCCTCTCTTTTCTTGACCATGAATCCCTTATTCCCCGCCTGAAACTCCTTAGAGAGCTTAACTCGAATATCTCTGCCGCTCTCACTTAATAACCGCTTTGCAACTGAGCTCTATTCATTGTCCTGAGCAGAAAGCCTCACTCAGGTTTCAAACATGGAAATCTATTGACTGTCAGCCGCGCTTGGTGCGGAGAAAAGCAGCTCGCAGCTCTTGCATATTGTGATAATGCTGAGCTATTTTTCCCTCTCTACCCACAAGGAGATCTGGGACGATGGAAACGGGAGACTTCCGTCGGGTCAGCGTGACTTTTAAACCCTGGTGGTGTTAATGTTGTATGAATAGTGTGGAGGCGACTGAGCGGTGTTGTCTAAGAGTGCTCTATAGCTTTAACCTGTCATCTGAGCTGGCCTCTTTCCCAGGAGTCACTGTAGTTAATAAGACAGTGAGCGGATCAATAAAAGCTGGTGACAGGGGCAAATCTTTTGTTTTACATCTTATTAAACTGAATATAAAGACGCCTGAGAGAAAAGAAATGCCTCATACGTCAAATTATGGGACATTTAAAATTATTTTCTGACCTTACAAGAGAGAGGACTTAAAATGAATCCATAAATCTATCAAATATTTAGCAGATTAATCAGAAAAATAATCTACATGTCACCAAACAGCTGAAGTTGATGGGAATGTTAGTTTTGCAGTTTTATGTTCATAAACTAAACTACTGCTGCAAGTTTTGACGGTTTGATGTGAAATCAGGGGACCAGCAAAGTTATTAGATTCATCCTGTGAGGACCACGAATGTCTCCAACAGTCCATCCAACAGATGTGGAGTCAACAAAACATTTAAACCTCAGTCAGGAGATCACCAAAGTGCTTAGGGTTCATCCTCTGGGGATCATGAACATCTGTACAAAATGTCATGGCTATCTATACGGCGGTTATCAAGATATTTGTTTCTGACGTTACCTAAAGCTCAGCTCACACTGATTAGCTGAGCTGTTACTTTTCTTGTAAATGATGCAACAAAGAAAGCCTCTAACGCCTGAATTCCAGCCGGGCACGGCTGTAACGCAGCTGGACTGCCGGGCCTGATCGCGGCCATCATAAATATTGCTTGTGATTCCTCCAGAAGTGCTGCGGTGCATTTCAGAAGTGACTCTGCTGCACAGACAGCAGGGAAACAATTTAACTACGTAGAAACACATGAACTGAGAAAAATGTGAGGGAGTTAACAAAGTCCGGTGAGCAAAATCGCTCCTCGTGGGGTCTGAAGCCACGTGGAGAACAATCCAGAACTTTCAGCCGTGCACCAATTATCAGATGTATTAGGAAGGAATGTGTGACCTCACCCTCACGTGACGTTTAGCATGTTGGCTGATGGGAACTAGACGAGGTATCTTGTCGTGCATTGAAGTGCATATTGGAGGTTTAACCTCTTAAACGTCTGAACCAAAATGTTAGCGTCAGCTAAAATCACATCGGTGCTGAGAAAGATTGAAGAATCAGAGATGTTTGAGGGTTTGTGAGCCGTTCACTCATGAAACTTCTCCTTCCATTGTTTTGCTGTGACAGCATTAAATTCTCATTGGCTCCTGCAGCAGGAAAACTAAGTAATGCAAGCTATTTGACACCTTTGTAAAATCTGCAGACTAAGAGGGCAAGGCATATGAAATGACTCAATGGTTTTATTTTTCTAGTTGGAGCACAGTGGGGGGTCCTCACAGTAAATTTCTCTGGGTGTCTAAGAGTATGTCTGTGAAAGGACGCCAGTTTCTATGTTTATGAACCTGACTGCATTTTTTAAAAGTGAACAAATCTGCGTCCGTGTGTGTCTATGTGCATGCATGTGGTACGTGTGCACACAGTTGGTGGGTTAACGGGGGTCTCAGCAAAAAATGGACCCATAACAAATCACCTCATTTCCAGGAAAAAGAAATAATTTGTTCCCAATAAAAATGATCCACAAAAATACATGAGCACGATGTTGTGCACAGAGCTCTGATCAAACGTTCGAACACAACGCCAAGGCACAAAATTAAAGAGGCCAGAAAGATTTCAGGGTGTGAAATGCAGACACTGGCTGCTTTCTAAGCAAAGATTCTTCCAGAAGTTCAAGAAAAAAGGAAGATATTTAAAAAAACAAACAAAACCAAAGATCAGTTCGGATCTTGGCTCTTACGGGCCTTCAACAGACGGATAAGTTGCATCACAGGAAAAGGTGAACTGAGGTAGCGATCATTTTCTGTTTCGGTGTATTTTAAAGGGTTAGTTCAGGTTATTGGGAGCGGGGTTATACGAGGTACTGAGCCACAGTCAGTGTAGATCATCTTCTTTCATTACCTTGACCTTTTATATCGATCTATGGTTAGACTGCAGTTCCTCTAACGTCCACTTGAGGCTGGCTGCAGAGGCGAGTCAGTCTCCGTAAGTCCCCATGTCCAAATCTATGTCCTCGAGCGAGGCGAGGCGGTCTTCATAAAGACGCAACATGTTTAACACGTCTGAACACAGATTTATGAACGCAGTATTAAGATGTGGTTGCAAATCAGACACACACACACAGTTTGTTAAGGTGGAGACACACCTGTGTGCAGTGTAGCTGCTCTTTGTGCAGCAGGCGTCTTAAATTTAGTGTAATAACGACGTTAAATGTTCGTTTTGGGGGTTTCCTGTGCCCACACCTGTCGGTGGCTCCACTTTCTCTACATATTTTTAGAGCCGTCTTTTCTTTGGGGACGTGCCAGAGCCCACAGTCACGCCGAGCCCCTGGGTGTCCACTCAGGAAGCCCTGCTGGTAAATCCGGCCATGTCTCAATCCCACATTTGTTTCCTGTGTGTGCGTGAGCATGCTTGTGTTTGCATGTTTCTATCTCTTGGACATCTGTGAAGCGTGTGTGTGTGTGTGTGTGTGTGTGTGTGAGTGATTGCATGCATGTAGTGTAGAGTGCAGTGTGTATGCCTGCACTAGTGTGGTTGGCATGAAATGATGCCGAGTGTATCTTCTCCTAAAAGGCAGAACAAGCAAACAAACAGCTTTGCAGTAGGAAGCTCGTCGGCTGTTTAACAGCTGCTGGTTTGGTTCACTGCAGTTCAGCTGCCTGATAATGACTCTCTGTGCTGTACATCTCTGCCTTTAACGCTCATTACACACTTCAGCACAGGACACAGCCTCTCCTGACCTCCCTCTTCACGCTCAGCACAAAGGTGAATTGAGCTTGTAGAGCTCACCTGCAAATGTTGCACCTTTGATGGAACGTAGACGGCAGAGGAGGATGTAACAATTAGGATCAGCGAGCAGGAGGCCCAATAAAAGGATTGCCTGATTATCCGGGGCAAGTAAAATGTCTCGTCGGGCTAGTAAATGTTTTTTCTGAGCTGATGGAGGAAGCAGGTAAGGTGAAAGCCACCTCGCATCCTCCTCATCTCTGTTCACAGTTGAATATTCGCAGCACTGGTTGGTTTTTGGCACTTCCACACAGGCCTCACGTCACGGACACGGAACCTGCTGCTCGGCTTCATGTTAGTTGTGCGAAGTTCCTGCAGGAAGTGGTTGAGGAGCAACTGTTTCTCAAGTATAGATCTGATGATGGAGTAGATGAAGAGTTTGAGAGCAAAGCTCAGTCGCATGGAAGAGTGATTTAATAACCACTTATAAATAACATCTGAGCAAATAAATATCATACAGTGTATATTCTATAAATATTTGTCCAGTCGAGCGGATTTCTGTCCTTGCATGACCGGATAAGTGGAAAACAAAGATGAACTTTGAACCCTGCATGGGCCAGTTTTGTTGTTTCCAACATTTTCTAGTGGATTTACAGGTGTAGTATGTTTTTAATATGTTTTGACTTTTTCTTTTTTAAATTCATTTCAAAATAAATCAGATTTATAAAAGAGTTTTTCGGAGTGTATCTGAGGGCTTTGTGCTCGCAGAGTTACAGCAGCTTATGTATGAACTCATTTGGCAAAAAAAGCCTCATAAACATGAATATAAAGTATGTTCTGCGTTTTACTACAAGACTAAAGATGTAATTTTCCACACACGATAAACTGCGTCTGCTTCATTTGTGGTTCATTGAAACTGTAAATCTGTTCTGGTCAAATAGGCCAAATTATATTATTGACCTGTGTTATTCAATCTCCTGAGTTTATTAGACTTCATTTCAGCACCATGTGCTGTTCTACGAGGGCATATTTATTGGGATTTACATGAGTCTTGTATTTACTGCATCGTTACCTACGGCAGCTTTATGAAGAATCATGTAAAGGTTTTGATGCAAACTATAAAAGTGAAAACTTTTATCAGGAGGCCAAATATTTTATGTTGGACTCACAGGACCTCGTTTGTTTACCGCTACGCTCGGCCATCAGGACGCCTCGAAATTCAAAGATCTGGTCAAAAAGAGTTTTTACTGTGGCTTCATCTTCTGTTTTTGAGATCCATTAACCGGACTTGGTTAAATAAAGTTTAGCATTAGAGAACGAAATGAAATGAAAGCGAGGTTTTCACCAGGCTGGTCTGATTGGTTAGTCGCTTGTCCAACCAGATTCAAAATCTTCTTCTTTATCCATTATTTTCAGGGTGGGGTCGTTTGCAGACTTTAGCAGGGTGTGTAGCTAAGTTGTTGAGACGATGTTGGACTGCTGTTGTAATATTGAAGGACAGTGACGAGAAACGTTATAATCCTTGAGCCACACTTTAAGTTTATGACGAGGGTAGTAGACTGGATGCAGTAGTCGATTTTTCTGGAGCTGCAGGGCTTCATGCTGCCTGTTTTACTGATGGACTCATCAGACCTTCAAAGTAACGCTGCAGCAAATAATCGTTAGCGCGGCTGAGTTTGTTCGTTATTCCCATCAGCACTTATCTATGTGATAGTTATTCTCCTGTGTTTTACGCGATCGTATGGGAAACGGCTAACATTTCAAAATGCTGCAGTTTAAATCTTAATGCAACACACACACACACACACACACACACACACACACACACACGTACAGACCAAAAATGCGATAAATCAGTCAGTTGGGACTTTGAGGCTCTCTGCACTGGCCGAGGAGCTGTGATGTTCCAGTAATTTCACTGTGTCTCTTGTTTCATTCAGAAGCAACTGCAACGTGTTGTGAGCATTCTTCTGTCACGGCTCATGAGGCTGTGATGTGACGCTAATCTAGCTCAGCACCACCGGGAGAAACAACTACTCTGTCCTGGCTCTCCATCACACCGGACCGTTTGGCGAACTTTGCAGGTTTCCATCTTCACTTGTTATTCTTCTCTCAGTGCTTTTCAGCTCCTTCATGTAGCTATAATTTCTCTTATTTTCAATATTGCTTCCTTATGCAAAAGAAGAATTGAAAGTCAGTTGCCTCGTTAAAATAAAGTGCAGGCGCTGTTCTGATTTTAGAGTTAGCTCGACTAAAAAAGAAACCGTCGGCTCTCATCTGGTAAACACGACAGAATCTATATTACTATATGACTGTCACTTATGTCAGCTAACGTAACTGTCACTGTCAGCGGTAGGTTTATTTCCGTCCCGCTTGCATGTGAGCCGTGACCTGAGAAAAGCACAAACGTACTCAGTCGACCTCCTTCCAGACAGTCCTGGCTCAGACGCCGCAACCATCGTCGAATCTGCGGCCTAAGCCTCATGATACAGCTATTATTGCCTTAAGACATTAATTTAATCAAACAGACTCATAAAAGATTAAAATCTCCATTAACCTATTTGGTTTTAATCACAGATTAAATGCTTTATAAACCCTGTTTATGGTGCCATGCTCGGAGTTTGGATCTATAAAATCAAGGTGTCTGAAACTTACCGACAAAAAACAATTTCCTTCGTCTATTTGTGCTGTTTACTGGCGATTATACAGGCAGTGTAAACAGCCTCTTAGGTACCTCAATAAAAAGCAGGGTCTGTGTTTGCTCAGCTCATACTATATTTTCAAAGAGGGCTACATTTGGAAGCAGGAGCTCCCACTACATCGTGTTATGTCTTCCTGCTGACTCTGTTCTGATTCGGTGTTTCTTTTGCAACGTATCTGTTCTCTCTCTCTTGCACAATTATGTCATTTCTTTTTAAGTTCAAGGAACACGATCAGTGATCTAACATGCAGCCGCTGATCTGCCAAACTTCATGTCTTCTCACTGCGCTGGATAAAATGATTCAACCTCTTAGAATCTCTTGGAAATATTTTTGTTTAAACAATCTCATTCCAGCTGCACTAAAAATATCATCGACTTCAAGCGTTGTCTTGCGGTCTCGGGCTACAAGAGTTCGGTTTGAACATCAGCTACAAAGTTTCCAATCAGATTGACAGCATTCTGCAGGGCAAGTGTTCAGATCTTAGCATGAGGTCGAAATTCAATGATTTGACTGCAGCTTGCTTATTTAGCCCCTAATTCATCCACAATCTCCATCAAGAACGTCTTGGCTTGGTTGGACTTTAAACTCTGAGCTGAGGTAAAAATAGTTTTTAACACAGCCAGAGTTCACAGTCAGAGAAACCTGATTGTGTAGAAGGCTTAATGAGACCTGAAGCTCATTCACAAACTGATTTGTGTGATTAAACTGAAAAACAGTAAACCACAAATCTATCTTCTTACAGTTGCATGATAATGTGTGTGAGATAATCACTTACTTTTCCGACGTGCTCAGTCCGATAACTCTGAGTTTGATGCTTTTTTCGAGGTTTGTCCTCAGATTTTATTACCAAGCGCTGATGCCAAACATTTCATCCTATCAATAAAGCTTTGTTCCTTTCTTAGAGTTTATCATGGCACTGTGTGTTGTCTTTAAACACATACAGTATGAGCCTGCACACTCTCATTGTACATTAAACTTCAGACTTCAGAAATGACTGACCCGATGGCATGCAGGGTCAAAGTCCCGTCGGACCACAGAACGCTGAACGAAACGTTTTTTTAAACTACTGAGTGTGAAATGTTAAATGTTAAAGGTAGATCTGACTTTTATTCAGTTATAATAATGACATGGTTTGATTATATTCATTAATAGCTCGGCGTCTGTCTTTCAGCCTTTTATTTCACCAAGCTCTCACCAACCACTAAAAGTCAGTCCCAGATTTACTCTTGTCCGGCGGCTTCTTGCTCGCTCACTCTCTCCTTTTCTCTAGTTGGTGCTGTGTGACTTAGTGCCGTAAAGCGTTACGTACTTCTCCCGACCCGGAGCCCAAAGTTACATAGTGTGAGAACAGACGTACGGATCACCTGATCACAGGTCAGTTGGTTTATGGCAGTTACATAATGTTGCTCTGACGGCACAAAGAGCCGGTCCACTCTTCAGATATAAGCCCGTGTCCTGCCGCTGTGCAGCGATCACAGCAGCCTCTGGTGAAATCACAGGGGAGGTTGTACATCATGTGAATGCACATAGCATGAGAAAGACAAATTAAAGGTCAGTGTTCCCCCCCCCGATCTCCTCGTTCTCTTTTCACTTCTACACAGCTTTGGAAAATTCTCTGGAGTTTATTTGTAGATTGAAACAGTGGAGGAGAATGGCTTGTAAGTGTTTCCAGCCATTTGGGTTTTTCCACCGTTTCCACTCACTTTTTGGTCTAGTCAGCACCTTTAGGACATCTACCTTTTCTGCTCGTTGACTGCAGATCATTCCTATCATGCAGACTTTCATTATTAGATTGTAAAATAACGTCCGCAGTAGAAAGAACCAGGATGAGAAACATAATGGTTTTTGGTTGTGAGCAGCACGATATCAAAAGGATTAAGGACCGGGTAGGAGAGGATGTGACAAGAAGCACAGTAAGATGAGAGGTACTGTGGGATTCAAAGCATTAGTCAGCTGGATAACAAGCAAGAGAAACTCTGTGAACCCAGACTGGAGAGTCCCAGTCAAGTTAAACACAGAAATAATGTGAATATATCTTCCAATTCTGGAACTACTGAAGTGGGTGTTGAGTCATTTGACTGAAGAGAGGATGAGGAAATGTCGAGAAACTGTGCCTGTGTGAATACAACTCTCTCGAGGGAATAGTAATAAAGACTTTGCTGAAAGGTCTCGAGATTTATGGGCCTGATCAGCTCCGAGATGCTCAGCTGTAGGAAAGAGGAGAATGAGAAGTGGAAAGTAGCTTGTTGCAGCCACCGTCTCGGTGAATAAAACCGCTGCAGCGCTGTCACTGAATCCTTCGCCAGTGCGCGGTGGTCTGGCAAGAGCCGACGGGACTTGACCCTGGGCAAACCACGATGGGCCACCAGAGAGGGTCACAGCGTTTCGCAGGGCCGCTGTCGGGCCAGCACAGTCCACCACAGTAAAGACGGCTGTTTTATGGTCGCTTCCTCTTCGTGTCACTCTTGAACTTTGGCTCTTGGCTCTCCACTGTTTTCATGATCGACTTTAAAGCTGCTGCACCAAATGGCAGCGAGCGGTAGCTGCAAGTGTTCAGGCTTTTTTTTCATTTTTGATTTTATAACTTGACATTTTTTATGTCTGCATTCCTTTGACCTTCACGTCTTCTGGAGGTGATTAAGAGGTAAACCAGCAGAGTTTTCTCCGTAGAATAATATGAGCACATAAAGAGATGACACACTCATACCCCAAATTAACAGAGAACTGAAGTTATTAAAAATTATTCCACTATGTAAGTAATTTGAGGTGGACAAAATATTAGAGACACCTGTGAAAAGCTGTGCTGGGTCAGTAATAATCATGTCGATCATGTTTTTGGTTCTGTTTTAAGCTCCTCACAGTTCGGGCCTTCCTTCCTTCTGTCAGGAGTCGCTGTACTGTACTCACATGTAAACATGTCCACTTGATCATGGAGCAGGCCCTCAGGCATGGCCCGGATGGGGCTTCATTCTGAACACTGCTGGTTCCTCCAGCTGGGCCTACAACCTCAACTCTGCCCCACCTGTGACAATAAACAGCTTCATTACCTCCTCCCGTCCACTGACGCCATTTAATGCTTTCACTGGGATCATCCTGGGGACAGATGGGACCAGAAATGTACTCCACTCCCATGCATTCACACTGAACCCCCTGAAGCTGACCTGGTAAAGAGAGTCGGACATAACATGTAATTCTCACGTAGCTGTTTGCTCCATTTGTTGTTTATCAGACAATCAAATGAGGTTCATTGATCCGAATATTTGATTTGTTCATTTGACCTCATTTGGTGCCGCTGACCCTGAATGTGGTCTGACAGATTTTGTCCTCTTCAACATCTTTTCAGTCATTCATGTGTATTTTGTCCATGTGATGTGAAGTATCAGTTTTGCAGCTGGTAACTTGGTCAGATACATAAACACAGAAGGTGTTGCTCACACATTTGTGTTGTCAGAGAAGACGTGAGGATAAAACTTTTAGCGACACTCTTGACGTGTAAAGATTCCCGGTCTGTATTAGAGTTGTATTTTTTGTGACTGTGAAAATGGATAAAAGGAGTTGAAGACATGATTATGATGGATCGGATAATTTGGGAGTAGTTCTCGATTCCTGAACTTTAAATACGCAAAACTTCACTTTGAGACGTTGATCATTCCTGAAGGTTTATACTGAGCTGAGTGTGATGTTGAACATCGATTATCTTCTCTGAAACACTGTTGTTTGTTCTTGGGGAGCGTGGTACCAGGCTGGGTCCAGGCTGGGTCCAGGCTGGGTCCAGGTTGGGTCCAGGCTGGGTCCAGGCTGGGTCCAGGTTGGGTCTACGGGCTTCATGATATCCTTCCTCTGCATACATCAGGTCCTCCATACATACGTGTCTCCTGCACAGTACAGTAGCTCAGAACTACATGTACCTTCTTTAGTTCATTGAGAAGTAAATGAATGGTCAGACAGATTAATTGATCTCAGATGTGTGAATGGTTCCAGTCCTGGTGAGAAAGTTAGTTCTTGCTCTCTGTTTTTTACGACCTCTGGCTTATTCCTGCATTTATATATTTGTGTTTTTTTGTGGGACCAAATTCTGCCCAGTCCTCGTAACTCTGTGACTCTCTTTAAGTCATACAGACTCATTAAAGTGATTGATTGGCTGCTCGAGGCTTTGCTTTTTCCACCAGTTTATTTACCTGTTTTGGATCGCGTTCCAGTTTGCACTAACGTATGGTAACGTGATCTTTCTTTCTTTTTCCGTTGAAAACTTTATTCGACATGTGTCACCGTGTACCGTGAGTCGGACTTCAGTGTTCTGATTGCCCACCGGCTCTTTTCCGGAGGAGTGTAAAAGACGGCTCTGTAGGTTAAGGAGTGTTAAAGAGCCACACACATGGTTTTCCTAAGCTGTAAATTTTATGGATAATTTCTGATGTGGTTACAGATTTATACCCCCCAACTAAGCACAGCAGCTGCAGGTAATTACTCACTCACCCGCCTTACTCTACCTCGACTCCTTCCCTCTCTGTCTCTTCCACTTCGTCTCTCTTTGACTCTGTCCACCGTGGCCTTTGATTCATTCAGACTGTACGCTGAGATGAGAAAGTCATGCACAGTTATGGGCGACACGAGACCTTGAAACAGCTGCACGTTGCCTCAGAATAACATCAGATACAACAAAAGATTAATTTGACTGTTGTTGAATTACGTGTCCTTTTAAAATGTCAACGTCAGTCTCAAAATTTTAGGTGAAGAAGTCGTCTTTGCAGGTAAGAAGGAGAAAGTAACAAACTTCAGGTGTTTATTATCTTCAGCTCATAAATTGTGCCTGTGCACAGAGATGGAAGTCTTCAACTCTTCCTCGGGTTGATCTGAAAGACTGAAAATCTTTCCTTCATGTCATATTGACACCTGACTGGTGCACTGGTGACATCTACTGCTTATCACGATGAAACAACTCCTGATGTCAGTCAGTATAACACGAGAGGAAATTAAAATGTGTGCTACATCTGGATGGAATGTGAATGGCTTGAAATAATAACAATGAGAAGTAACGTCCAGTGCTAATGTTAGTTGATTACAAACTCCACAGCGCTGTCGGTCCACTGAAATGTTGAATGCTCAAAGAATCTGATGGCGAGGAGCCAGATTTTGGCACTGGGAACGTTCTGGTTGATTGACCCGACACATTTGAGCGGGCTTGGTGTAAAGAGCAAAAGAGTCGGCATGCAATGGCAGCCACGGCGTTCGTTAGCCAGAACGCGTCTTTCTCGTCATTGTCATGCATCAAGTTGGACTGCAGAGGAAACCTCGGATGGGATGTCAGTTCACAGTTTTCCGCTTGCTACGGTGAGGCCTGGAAATCGCCATCCGATGACTGTCGATGGGTTCTGAGATGTGAAGTGTCTTTGGATCCACTGACACTGTTGAACTTTAGTTTAGATTTGTTTTCACGAAACCAGAACTCAAATTCCACTTGAAGCAAAGGACGCAGATATTTCCTGCAAACTGCTCGTGGTCAGGTCACGACACCCCCGTCTACGAACCCGTGTCACCGCTGTCAACAGTTACAGGCTGATGAATCAGTCAGTATAGGACCCTTGGCAGCCCGTGGCGTTGGGTGCACTCAGTACACTCTCCCAGGCTGCACTGGGGTGAGGTCCCACCATGCGCTCATGCCCATAACTCAACTGCAGCCAAACCAACTCATTAGTGAAACAATCCTCACCACGCACTGGTGTGTATGTGTGTCTAAATGAGCAAATGAGAGAGTAAAGGGTGAGATTTCATGTTGTTCTGGAAGATTTGTCATCACAAGCTCAGAATGCATTATATTGTTACAATATCTCTTGTATTCCAACTACCTGTAACATTTTCCGATTTGCTAATATTTTCCATGATATTTTCCCACATTCGCTCAATCACTCCAACACATTATCCACACATTATCCAGTCCTTTGCTTGCACACTATTTATTCATGTTACACAATATTCCAAATGAGTGCCCCTATTTAATGTGCTTATTAACCTTTATAAAAACAGACACGTTATGAAAGTGTGTATGTAAGCAACACCTCAAAGCTGACTGTGAAGAGTTTAACGAGGGACGTTAGCGGTTCAGTGAGCTCTTTGGCAAACGCGGTTCAGTAATCCGTTTATACGCACCGTGCCGTTCCGTCAGACTTTGTCGTTAAATCATTAAAACGTGCGGCTGCTGCAACGCTAACGCTGTGTGACAAAGTGCTCATTAGCATCCACAGTCATCTGGTTTCATGAACACGAGGCGGCGCACAGAGCGTCAGACCTTTGTTCTCCACCACATCAGACAATGATGGAAAACGTTTATTTAGCGCAACCAGAATGGTTTAAATCTGGTTATACCGTCAAAACGTGGGACGCAACGGCCAGGAAAGTTTATTTGGAATGGCAGCTTTCAACAGCAGAGACGTACAAAGTGCTTTACACGAGACTCACAGGGAACTAAGACAAGAGAGAAGAGTCATTCCAACCCGGTAGATTACTTTGTAATCTGAACATCGTCTTTCTGCCGATCGTCGCAACGAAACGCAAAAACGTGACAACCTTCCAAAGTTGTGTCAGATCAGTTCGGACATTTGAGGGACCTGAAAAGTTCTTAAATTTGATGTTTCATGTTTTATTCCAATGAAAAGAAGTGACACGACTTCACAGTTCACGCAGTGACCGGACCTTAAACACAAAGACGTGACTATTCCTGACAGTACGATGTCGAGGACTCACTTGACTTTATCCCTGAAGAACTGAAGGTTTAAGCTGGGAGATGTTTCTGCTGTAGGCGTCTATGTGATAGACCGTCAGCACTATCGTTACCTTTTGTACCTGATGCCTCACCTGGTAAGCAGGTAAGGTGGCTGATGAACCTACATGGATTACGGTTAAACACACTATCCAGATTTCATCCACGTACCATTTAATGATTAGACTTCCAACCTCTTGTTCCCGTGGGCTTCAATTAGAGGGCTTATCATAAGACGCCAGTGTTCAACATGCCCTCAGAACCTTAGCTCTGAAAAAATCCAACTTCTCATCTCTACTTTCCTTTTTTAGCTTTATGGGATGCGAGGTGCAGAACAGTCAGGACCTCACTTTGAGGGTGTTCCAGTTCTTCTCACATTAATCTGCGGCTATAAAGGCAATAGCAGAGGAAAATCAAGTCATAACAAGGGTACAGTTCACTTTTCCTGTCCTGTCTGCGTGAAGAATTTACTGCTATGACTTTGAACTAACAACCAAATAGTAAATCTTTCCCACTAGAACAAAGCAGGGGAACGCTGCAGGCAAGAAGTAAGTGTTCATCTCATTATAAAGAGCTTATTAGCTTGTGTTTCTTGTTAGGCCACAGACACATTATTGTGTGGAGTAATACTTCGTAAGGGTGCATTTTAATTGAATCCTTGCCTTCTGTTGCAGTTTAATAGCGACTGTTCAATGATTATAGATGTTTCAGTGTATAAATCAATTCGGCTTTCTCTTTCTCACTCACACACTCACACACTCGGGCCTGGACTCACTTATTTGGCCCAGTTGGGTTGATTTTGATTGTTGAAGAAGCAAATGAGACATGACATGGAAAAACATATCCCTTTTTATATGAACCTGAAACTCCTTTAAGTGTGAGCTCTGCCTGCCCATTTGACTTGATGTATTTTTTGGGAAATTGATACAACCTTTTTATTCTTTTAAAAGCCATTTGAGCTTCCTCTCTCTCCCCCCTTTTATTCATTGTTATGTATTTCTTGGCATGGGCAGAGCTGAACAGCAAATACCTTGTTGATACAGTCACCAGGCAAATAAAAGCACACCAACAGAATAATGAAATGATTTCTGCTTATGGTTATAGTCTGCAAGGGCTAGTTTCATTGATCTACTGGGATACTGAGAGCCACTTGCCATGTAGCACATTCAAAAGAATTTGCAGCTGTCACGCAGCATGCACGCGTTTTACTATTTCATACGGCATAAGAAGTTTGTACGTACAGCATATTCTATTATTAGAGAATTCAGAGAAATGTACCAGGTGCGTTGGAGGGTTATTGGTGGTGAAAAGCGTACCCTGCGAGTTGTTCTGGGTCTCCTCATCAGCCAATCCAAACAGCAGTCAGATGCCGGGACACTTTTAGATTCAGTTTATACAGTCTGCATGACAGCTGACAGCTCAGTTTGGTCCAACAGAGCCCCGACTTCCTCCGCTGCACGTAGCGCTGAACACGAATCAATCTCAGTCAAGTTCATCGTGACTCGTACCTTTGCACTCTGACACCGAGCTAACTTAGCATTCATGGAGCTAAACCTCATTTTACATCTTGTGGGTTGGACGGTAGCCAACAGATTTCTATGGTGCAAGCGTTTGCAACTCACGATGCTGACTGCCAGTGTTACACTGTGTGTGTGTGTGTGCACTTATTTGGTTTATATAGCTAAGGGGGGACCATATTTTCACCCCCCCAAACCAGGACCCTTCAGTGTACCGCACCCGGAAACACGCACCATCAGCGTTTCACAGGCTAGCAGCAGCCTTGAAAAGGACACATTTTGGACAGATTGTTGAGTTCAGACTTGTGGTAGTTGATGTTTTCATACTGGGTCCGGTAACAGAATTGTGTTGAACACCCGGCCAGTTGTTTCAGATATTTGCCAGGATGTGGGACACCCAGCTTAATCCAGCACGTCTGGTCAGCCTAAGCTAACACCGCTAGCCCTGAGAGACAGGCTAGTGTGACACACCTGGGGCTGCGTATGAGGTAATGGCACAAAGCTATCAAAGATCTATGAGCAAGTTGGTTAAATAAGCATCATAAACCATCTCAGGTGTTTGACTTGACAGACAATGGCTTGTTAATGAAGCAGGAACTCCGGGTATTTGAATTACTGTAAATCAGAACATAAATCACAGCTGACTAAAGAAACAATGGCTGCCCAAAAGCCCCGACAGTTTCCTGTCAGCGTCGGCTGCTGCCAGACTTTTATCAGTCCCGGTGTTGTTTCGACCTGGACATTACTAAACCTTCATGATCTGACCTAGTGACAGTAAATCTCAGACCGAGCTGGGATAATGCAGAACTCTGGTCACTGCTGTGTTTGGACTTCTTGGCCAGTGTTAGCGTAAAGCTCATAATGTGATGGAGACGTGCCAGCATCCTGAGAGAGCTGACATGGAGACAAATAGAGCAGTAAGTGAATGTTTTGATTTTCTTTTTATTCACTCACTCAGCCTCTCAGTGTCCTTCTGTCTCGCCCACTTAATGCCATATATCGTGAATAACGGGCTTAAATGATTGATATGTTCTAATTTATGATTTTTGGATTCAAAGAAAGTAATTATCTCCTGCGTCCTCTCTCCATTCTTCTCTTAATATGTCCAAAAAGTCGAGATGCGAGCGAACAGCCCGAAACAGCTCTCGAGCCTGGGTGCTGTCCAGGCAGAACAAACCTGTGGTTTTCTATTCGCATGAAGTGGATCGAGGCCACATTCTGGTGGGTAAAAATAATGAGAGGCTGACCGGGACAGAGTGTGCGGTGGAGATGCTGAGGTGAGGAAGGGAGGAGCGAGGGAAGCAGGAAAGGAGAAAGGGATTGTGGAAAAGGGAGTGGCAGAAAGAAAAGGACACAGGGTGATCGACGGGCCACACACTCGCCATGATGTAAGGAGTGAAGATGTGAAAGAAACAGAAGCAGGTTTTCCTTCTGGCAGAATAAAAGTGTGTCCGCGGGGGTTTCATCAGACTGTGGATCGTTACCAAGCATGCAAACAAAAAGTAAATAGTCGCTCGACAGAGAATTAATGGAGTATTGTTCAAACCAAAGGTGTCTGCATGCTTTAGATGTTCTTGGAACGCGTCTCTCCGCCCACACGTTTCCGTCACTGAAATCGAAGGTGTTGACAATTTGTGTTGCCGTGTGACTGATGATCACACCCAGTGACGCACTTCTTTTTTTTTTTCATGCTTCACACAACTGCTTCCACTTTTTGGGGAGTATAACTGAGTACACCACCAGGAATGCCTTCAAGGAGACACAGTCCAAAATGTGAAAGTGCGTTTCCATCCACTTGTTTTGGGGTTTTTCTTTGCGCATTTTCAATTAGCGGATTACAAAACCTCAGTGGAAATAACTGTTTTGGGGTTTTTTTGGAATAAAAATCTAGTTTTTCTAAGTTTTTACTCTTAGCCGAGGTGGAAATGTTTGTGTATCAACAAAAACAAAATGCAATTAAGTCCAATGGAAACAACCTTAGCGAATGAAACGTGATGTACGCGAGGCATTGGACTTAAACGTCACTCAAACCTCTGCAGAGAGGAAAGAAGCAAACAAAAACATCAGATCTGTTTGAAGCGACGAGGAGATTGAAATAAGAATATTTCCATCACGTTTGCCACATGCTTTTCCATCGTTTGAGGTTAGACTAGCGTCATTTCCTCGAGCTCTCGGATTACCTTCGCCAACGAGGTTGGCTTTTCGGTGTCGCTTGTTTGTCTGTCAGGATTACGGAAAAACTACAGGCCGGATTTTTGTGAAACTTAGTGTGGGATAGAATTTTGGAGCGGATCTGAATCACAAATCGGATACACAAACTATTTTTCACTTAGCATGGTGGGATCAGTCGTGATTCAAACATATACAGTAGTCGCGTTTGCAGATTTGCACGTCAGTTGGCCTTGGCGGAGGTCGGCGCTCTCTCGGAGTTCCCTTCTTGTTCTGCAAGTTTAATGGAAGAATTGACACCACCAACTGATAATCTTGATAAATAAACTCCTAACATTCACGCAACCAATTAAAATGTCTTTTCGGTTACAATTTTTTACAGAAATTTGGTTAAATTTGCCAGCATTCATAACGGAATATCCCCTTTTGCCGGCTAACTTGAAGCACATTTAAGTAATTTCTGAAACATTCATTGCTTGAGGACTTGCCATTTTTCTGTGTTTTATATCATTGTAAACTGAATATTTTTGGGTTTTTGGCAACACAAGCAATCTAAAGACTCCACTTGGACTTGTGAAGAGTGAAATGACACACAGTCCTGGTGCTTAATTGATTGAAGCAGACATTTAAGTGAAAATATCTTAGTTGCAGCTGCTGAGATTTCTAACTTTCTGTCTCGTGTTCTGCTTTGGAACAAATACACTCGCCACCCGATCTCAAAAAATACAAACAAATGAAAAGGCATTATTTTATTTGCACGGCGATGTCTTATTCTCTTGTCTCTATTTTTAAAAATGTGACTTTGCTGTTTGTATTCGGAGACGTGAGGGTCAGCGGTGTTTGCTGAGTTAGGAGTTCAGCCAATAAAAGTCTGAAGTCTCTCTGTGGAACTCTGTAACACGACGTGAAGGATGAATACATGTATGAACGAGACGGCGATAGGACGGGCGAGCACCTGGACGGTTCGGGCCAATAAAGGCGTTTACGTGTTCGCTTAACCGCCTCGTGTGTCGTGGCCCATCGCTGTGCCACACAGCCCCGCTCCCCTGCAGAGGGAGGCTGGACTCTGCATAGTTTCCACTCACTGGTTCACTTCCACTTACAAAAATAATTAAAGGGCATGTTTTTAAGGGGCTCCAGAGTGGTCCTGATGTCTTCTTGCCGGAGCCTGCTGTCTGATCTCAGCTGGGCTCTAATCAGAGGGACCACCGAGTCGGGTCACTAACTGTTAAAGGAACAAACAGTGCTGACCCTGTTGCGATAGAGGCCACTAGTTTGGATCAGACCCTTTCGAGGGAAAAGGCATCAAATTCCAAGATGTTATGAGCGGGAAAACTTTGTCAGATACTGTTTCAAGATGATGGGAAAGTCATTTTCTTTGTTTTCATTTAGAATTTTTTTCATTAGTTTGGATTTGTGATCACAGGACCAACTGTTTACAAACTGCTGTTATGTCTCTGCTGTATAATGTGCAGATGTCACAGCAGAGGGAGGATTTGTCTGCAGAGTATCATGGCCTAGTTTAAGAACCAATTATACTGCAGATCACTGACAAATACCTGCACCCATTGGGAACACATTAGGAAGCAATGTGTTCATTCTTTCCGAACAGGGGTGATGCACTCGTCTGGTATGGGCGGTTGTGTTTGGTGGGCGGCCTCGGCCAAACCCTTTTTTTAGAGGGGAGAGAAAGGGAGCTCTGCTACTAGTTAGCATACATCTGTAGCTCTGGTGGACAAGAGCCGGACCTCAAAGGCCACAGCGCGGGCAGATAAATGTTGAGAAATGAAATACAGCAGCCACTCACAGACAAACACACGCACATCGCAGAGAGGCCAGCGAGCCGGTCGGCATCCGTTTGCGTGTCTGGTTTCTTCTACTTTCATAAACTTGTGCGAGCGAGCCAAGGCGCGCTGCTGCCACGTGTTCTCCCTTCATGCCACACATTAATGAGTGAAGATATCAGCGGCCGGGAGGCCACGCAACTGCGTCTGAGTCACAAGATGCTTAACCCAGCTAACCTGGCTCCGGCTGGCATTCCTGCGTCTGTTTACATGTGCTCCTACTGACAGCAGTGAACTCGGTAATTGAATTTTATTCTCCAGTTCAACACATGGGAAAAGACGGCTACTTTACCCACAAATATTTTTCTGTCTCCCCTGACTGACTTGTTTTGCAGGAGGACAGTTTTCAATTTAAATTTGTTTTCACTTCTCTCACGTTTTCCAATTTGCCAACGAGAACAAACATGGGAGTCACCGCTCCTGAACATGTTGTGTTCTTTGTCATCTTTCTCACCTTGTGTTTTTCCAGAGAGGCCTGTCGGCTCTGATCGACGCTCGTCCTCCGTCCTGACGGACAACTCACAGATGTCCTCATGTCACAGCTCCTCCGTGAACCGTTCAGACACATTAGGCTCCTCTGCTGTGCACTACCACACACTGTATGACCACACAACCAGGCGGTTCAGTCAGGGGAAATGCTGATCAAATCCAGATGTCGTTGCTTACACATAGAAGCTCCATCTCAGTCTCTCTCTCTCTCACGGACACTTATGCATACATGCTCCCACACACACATCTGTAATAATGTACATGTTCCCATTTTTTCATGTCTGGTCCGTGCAGTCAGACTTCTTCTTTCTATCAGGCTGCATCACTTCCAGGGTCAGATTATTCCTCTTTGAAAGCCACGTTATCCAATATTTTATCAGACTTTCTGGATGAGATTTGTTGAGCATGACATTTATTTTGTCCACCTGCGACGTGCACTTCAAATTAAAGCTCGCTGCAGCTCAGATTCTGTACATTGATATTGGTGAGTTGTGTGTTTTTTAAGCGTTACTGAACGTTTCTTAAGTGTTTTTTTTTTCTCCTTTCTTTTCCTCTACAAGTGCGTCTTGGCCTGCGAGGTGTACGGCCATGGAAAGTGTTTAAAACTGCCTGCTGGGATCTAGTTAGCCATAGACACTAATTACATGGCAGACGGCATGTTAAGAGCCCTTAGTACTCTTGTTAAAAAAACACACACACACACTAAACGCTCTGAAATAAAGAAACCGCACTCCAGTGCAGCCAAGCTCCATCTCAGCAGCTTGTGTCTTGTTCACTATCCGTCCGATTACGAGAAGCATGTAAAGGCCGACCTTGACGCTGACGGCAGGGTGCTGAGACGGAGATCTATTTCGGCAGCTGGAGCTCCATTTTGATTGGCAAGAGCTTTGTTTTCCCTTTTATTGTGAGCAGGCTTATTTTAGTGCAGAGAATTTCTCATGAAAGAAAATTAGCCGTTAACTTGCTCAGGTTTCTTTAAATGAATCGAATTTGTGGAATAAATTGAAAATCACAAGTGGAACCAGGGAACGTGGGGGAGGCAATGAATGCAGAATTTATTTCCCTGGCTCAGAAACGCGCTGTTCGTCCTGTAACAGTCGTGTATCAGCGATTACACAACCAGTGCCCAAACAGATCTGGTCCTACAGTGACGGACACGTCTCCTCTGAAGCTCACCTGTCTTCGCCCAGGTTGGACCACATGTGCAGCATCTCAGGCGTCGCTCTGCCAGCAGTCAGTGCAGAGACGGTGTTTTCACAGCTGTCTGAGGCTGCGTGCACTCGCAACAACACACACACACACACACACACACACACACACACACACTCACATACACTCTAAACTTCCTGCCAAAGTTTCCCTGTATACACAGCAGAGAGCGGAACTCCAGGGATGAAGGAAAGTACAGCAGATTACAAACCTCCACCAGCAGATGCAAGGGTGGAAACAACAGGGCGACTTCATTTAATATGGATGAGCTGCAGCGTAAACACTCACAGGGTGACACGTCACTGAGATTCATTTTCTGTGACTGCCTGATGAGACGGGTTCAAATATAAAAACATAAGGAGTACGTTCCCTGTGTCGAGGTGTGAAATCAGCTTCACGCTGCAGTTATTGGTCGCTGTAATCGCTGATCGAACACAACCTCTTCTGAGGTGATGACACTGTAAGAAACAGACGGAGAAGCCTGGTGAACGAGAAGCTTCTGCCGTCTTTTCAGAACCAAATGACCTCTTTGTGTTTCCTTGCCGAGCCTCAGTGAAGCGATACTTCCTGGTGGTCAAAAATAGATTCGTTGCCGGGACAAAATATAGACAATAAACCTCCACCGACAACCAGGACGAAGATATCCATTTGATTTGGCCGGACTCAGACTGCTGAAGCCTCATATTAGCATTGGCTCAACTTTTTAAGATGTATTTTTGCATCGAACAAGGCCTGTGAACTGTGCCCCCCCCATGTGTGACAGTGCAGTCGTGTCAGTGAGGGGTCGCCTCAGGGTCAGTGTGGACGGGAGGGGTGATCACAGCAACCAGCGACTTCTCAGTGGAAGTATGGCACGTAAGAATAAAACACACAGTAATGAGACGCTGTGCCTTTAAATGAGTCGTCAGGACTTCTGTAATGATAAAATATGATCCACCAAAATCAGTGAAATAGTTGGCGGTGTGTGACTTAGTTCTCCCGACCCGGAGCCCAAAGTTAGTGTGAGAACAGACGTACGACTGACAGAGACACCGCTCACCTGATCACAGGTCAGCTGATCACAGGTCACCTGATCACAGGTCAGCGTGGATCAGCAGGAGGTCACAGACGTCAGATTATCAGAGCATTTAACTGACGGATGTTAACTGCACATAATTGCAGCTGCTGAAGGTTGATGGTTTTGGTCGGGTTGCTGCATCACCTCAGTGAGTAACACACGCTTGAAGGTGAAAAGCGGATTAACGTGCGTCTCGTCTTGTGGCTTGTTTGCGGACAGAAATGTGAAGAAGGTCTGAAATTCTTTCACACCTTGTCTGTCGTCTGATGTCGTTACTCCGTTATGAACAATTATGTAATGAGAGCATTTATCCAGCCTGAGCGAGCGAGATAGAAAAAGCACCTGACTAAGTGACTGAAGACAAAGCCTGTTCATGGCGCTAAGTGTTGACCTGTTTGTGTTAAGCTCCAGCACAACCATGAAGCCACATTCCAGGGAGCGGCCTGGTTTAATTTTGGACATTTATAAGCAATCTGATTGAGAACAGAATGTGAACGGATGAGGGACATTGTATCCTGCCATGCGAGTTGTATTTGTCACAGTGTTATTTCATGCTCCTGACTGGAATAATCTTGAAAAAGTCTTTGAAGTCGTGACCGTGCGTTTTCATGGACCGTTCTGGCTCGGTGGCCAAAGCCACTCTGTTGGTGAAGTCTATGTAAACACAGTGAATCACAACCACACACTCCGCTGTAAAAAAAAAAAGTTCTCACATCCTGAGAGGAATTTAAATGCCATCTTTGATATCAGCCTGGGAGGAGACGAGGTCGGTCACATCCTCTGATTGCGGTTTGATCGAATCGAGATCGTCAACCTAAAATCGTGCCGTCACCTTTCCTCGTAGGTGTGTTTTTGTGTGCATGTGTGAGTGGGTGTGTGGTATCCAGTGTGTACTGTATGCAGGAATAGCTCTGGAAATGAAGCCTCACTCGTAGGAATGTGGCTTCAATTAGGTCCGTCTGATTTAGTCCAAGCTGCTGCTGCATGAGTCAGGAGCGTTCGGGGCCTTCCGATATATTTTGACCCCAGATTCTTTCCTGTGTATTCAGCGTTAAATGTGGCCGTCTGCGACATTTCACAACGCTTTGCCCACCAGAGGGACTTTTTACCTGCAGGAGCCTCCATGCATGTTCTGTCCCTGCGACCCAAAAGTGTTCCAGAGAGTACTTTCCTACCAGGAAACATCTGAGTGGAGTTTACAGTACTGAACATAGCTGACTGGTCAACCACAAGCCTCGAGACTGCGAAACTGTTTTGTGGAATTCATTCAGACTGCAAACAAATCCTGAAGACTCGGATCAACATTAGGATTAGGAACGGGAATTTCTTTTTAATGTTTGTGACATTTAAGCGGCAGTCGTGTTTACAACAATAAGACATGCCTCAAAACACTTGTGGTTCTTGTTGTGTGTACGAACCCGTACGTGATCACAGGTTGACGCGCGTTGTTGCGTCAACATAACCCGCTGTAATATCGCCCGGGGTCGACATCTGTTGACGCTGCAGTAAAAAGCAACAATTTGGTTTGCTGGATTGGCACATCGCAGCTACTGTAGCTCGCAAACAGGCAACGCGTTCAAGTCGAGGAACAATCGAGGAACCAGCGAAACTTCTTTTTTCTTTGAGGTTACGTAGTAAACAAGAAACACAAACGGGCCAACAGGAGATCGTCCTCACAGTTTGGAGAGCACGCTCCTCTTTTCTGCTCCCAGATCAAGCTGTGTTTGTTTCAGACTCTTCTTCTTCTGACAGTAGTTGGATCAACCAATCAGCAGGTCTGCATAACTCACTTCTAACCAGATATGGAGACATGGGATGTCCCATAAATTCACCACCTTTAAGTTACTGTTTGCAGCCGTTCTACTGATGGACTCTGTAGAAGCAGCTTTGTTCTAAAGTAACAACAGTTCTTATTTTCATGCACTCTGTTACAGGCAGGAAAGGAGAAAGTTAGGTAAGTCTGGTTAGGCAAGTGAAAAACTGCAGTTCCTCTAACGTCCACTTGAGGCTGGCTGCAGAAGTGAGTCAGTCTCCATAAGTCCCCATGTTTACAGCCTGGTACAAAAAACAGTCTGAAGTTATGCAGGATTAAGAGCGTGGGCGCTTTGATTGACAGGTGGGTGTAGTCACGGATACGAAGTCCATGTTTTATTCAGTCTATGACATAATCAGTTACAGCTGTCAGTTAACGGCGATGGCTCATACCAAATTGCCTTCAGTGAGCTGGGACCAGCTGACAGACCCGGGTTGAGTTCACCTCTGTGTTCTCCTAATATTGTTTCCTATGGCAACGCGATAACCAAACCTCACAAAAAAAGTATAAGTCATTCGCCTCTCACCGCAGCAATGAACAGTCAAGTGTGCTGAGACATGATGGAGTGCTATGAGAGCAAAATGATCTAATCCACTTCCCTCGGTAATCGCAAGACAATATTTACTAATTTGCACAATCGATACGGCTGGCAGAAGATAACAAAAAGGAGAGAGCAAGAGGAGAGATTTGTCATCCAAAAATTACACTCCATTTACATTTTCTCCATCCAGACATCAACACCGTATGACAGGCCAACAATATGACCAGCCTCTAATGGCAGCAGCCCCAGTGTGGATGCGGAGACCTCTGCATGACCGCACTCTGGGCCCGTCTGCATGCAAAGACCTCCGTCTCTCACCTCAACATAATCCCTCACAGCTGAATCCAGTCACCGGGAGACCTCTGATAACACCGGTTCACCGAGCTAAAAATAATTCCAGAGGATTAAATCACGGCTGTGATAAAATCAAGATGAGTTTGTGTCTTCAGCTGTCCGTTTTTTAATCAGCGCAATGAAAACAAGCAGCAAGTGTGAAGCCGACTTCAAGAGTGCACCGTCTGACCCTCCTTTCATGTCTCCTCTTCCCTTGTTTTCCATCATCCAATCTCACTTGATCGGAATAATTTCAGCACTTTTTCCTGTTTCCTGTTTGGATATCTGGCCTGCTGCGTTAACCACTACAATTACTCAAAGAGTGTTGTTGAGAATGTATTGGAAAAGCTTGAGGAGGATGAGAGCAGGAGGAGGAGGGGGTGGAGGAGGGGGTGGATGGCTGATAGCATGACGGAGGCGCGTAAACGGATGATTCTGTTGTTGCCTGGGAAAATACAACAAACAAAGCCGTGGAAAAAGATGTTGTTTACACGCGCAGACAAAACTTTTCTATTTTTTTTCCTGCCTTTTGTTCGAAACACCAGCAGAAGTGTTCTATGACAAAAGGTGTTAAACCTTGGATTTCCCGGTAGAGGGAATATTTGGAAAGTGGACATGGAAAATGGGCCGTTTTTTCCATTCAGCTATCACACCTGATTTATTTGAGATATTCCTGGAAAGTCTTGCCACTGCTGCTGTCTCTGCCTACCCACGCGAAGGCCGGACTTCAGGCTCGCCAGGCGCCCTTTAATCACACACCACGCAAACACTTCTGAGTGATCTGAGGCTGCGGGAGTGTATTTCCAGATATTAACATAACCGCAAGAGGAAACAGTTATGATTAAAAATAATAATAAAATTTACAGAAGGGGGGGAGAAAGCAGCCAAATTAGACCCAGCTGGAATGTCAGCGGTGTAGTCCACAGTTGGCTGCTGCTGCTGTGCAGGCAGTGTGGTCCGCGAGGCTCGTGTATAGTTTCTGAATCGTGTGTGCAAACCAGGTCTTGTTATTCTGCTTCTTCGTCTGGGATTGACGTCTCAAAAACATTCAACAGTTGGTGCGGGCCCGATGACAAAACATCATCAGCTCATGAAGTTTTTATGGTACAGCAGAAAGAGAAACATCATGAATGTCCAATACTCACCGTCCTTTTAGCTCTGCTTTGGTCTCCTCCAACTACTAAGACAAGTGCTAAATGTTTCCAGCTGCAGTTGTAAACTTTGTTTGGTGCTAGCAGCGATTATTTTCTTGGTTTATTTTCCTGGTTTTGTTGAGATGTTCATGAAATGTCCCAGGTGAAGTGTTCGGACTGTGTAACTTACCATGAAACTGTTCCCAGGTATAATATGTTCCCGTTTACTTTGCAAGGACTTTGAATTGACGTTTCTTCTTCTTCTGGAGGTTGTAATGTCGTCAGTTATAAACGGAGAAATGATTTAGGTGTGTTGACATAACCTCTGCAGTTAGAATATACAGTGTTCTTTGGGGCTCTGCTCAGTTTAAAATGTGCAGCTCGCCATGATTCCCCAGAGAAGCGCACAATGCAACCAGCCCGGCGCGCCAGCCTTCACAAAAGCTGCACAATTCCTGAATCTCATTATAACAATAGAAAAAGATATTTTTAATCTGCATCTGGATCCGGATCTGCGTCAAAATCCGCACTGATAGATGACCATGGGATACACGTGTCAGAGGCAACATGAATGATCTCCATCCTAAAGTGTGTCAGGTCAGCAAGAGGTGACACACTCAACACGTCTATTTAAGGAAGACCTGAGTAATGTGTCATCCGTCCTAATCCACCGCAGGCGTTATCAATCTTCTCAGTCACACCAGCGGAGGTTTGGAGGCTCCTCTGATGACCGTCCAGATCTTACACAAGACTTTTGTCCGTTACCGTACCAACAGTATTTTAGAAACCAAACACAATCTGGAGGATGAAATTCGTTTCTCTGTTGTCCACGAGCTGAAGAGGCCGGCGGCGCGACTTTGGCCTGAATCCACAGATTGTCATCCAACTTCATGAAGAAAAAACTTTTGGGTTTGTTAAAGGACAATTTCAACATTTACGTGCACTGGTTCACTTTACTGCCAAACACTAAATACTGTTATTAAGAATAAAGCTGCCTCCTTCGGTCGGCTCAGTCTGCAGTGAGGCTGCCTGAAGGACTTCCAGGTTCTTCTGTCTTGTTCTGCTGATCGGCACTGCAGGTGATGCCAGCATGAGTTATGTACACAACTTTTCCCAACTTCACTGTCAACATACAGTTTTCATCCGATCCACTCATCTTTGTCTGAATGTCGGAGGGACCTCCAGCTTCAGAGACAAAGAAGTCGCTTACCGAACCCAGCGAATACGCACGCTGCTACAGCCGTACAGAGTTTCTTTTCTTTAGCAGATTTTATGCCAAAGATCACACCCAGTGTTTGATAAGAGGCCTGCAGGTCAGAGTTTCCATGTGTCAGCACACAAACTGAGGCTGGATCGTAGTTTTTCATGTGTTGTGTCATCTAAAATTTCAACTTCTACCAATAGTTGCCAATCAGAAAAATGATGTCAGGTCATTTATTGGAGTTTTCATCATCAGTGTCGAACGTCATTACTGTATAATTAGCTGCACGCTTTATTGTTACACGGGGGAGGAACTGCCCACTTCTGGGTGTTAACTTTGCTTTGTTGGTTTCCCTTCAACACTCGCCAAGGAAGGAAGCAGTTTCATAGTATCAGATGGTTCGTTATACCCTTTTGACTACTTAGGAAATACAAAGAAAGTGTGGGCATTGATTCCCAGCATCTGATTGGTGCGATTGGGCACTGCACCCTGGGAAATTGCAAGTGGTCCATTGTCCTGATAGATGAGTCGGTTCCTGAACAACATGACCTCATTCCCTCCCTGGGGAGAGGTCCCGAGCAGCAAGGCGGGGTGTTGAAAACACACCTTATACTGATTATGGCGTGAACATAAAGCCACTGAAGAATGTGTTAAACTGTGTGTCAGCTTCCTATCGCTGCCTCCAGACAATACAGAGACCAACGGACTGTACGAGGAGGACACACAGATGACTCCCGGCTTTAGAGCACGTCGATTGTATCAACGTGGGCGGCGGTCAATTACAGATCGCAGCCAATGAGCAGTCCAGCAGGATGCACATGCAGCTTCATGCTGAGTGGAAAGAGAGTGTCCAGTGTAGAACATTATCGCCCATGGCTGCAGGGCTACTGCCCCGCTGTGCCATCTCCAGGGTTTAAACCTTCTCAGAGGGACCGTGATGTCCCAGCATGTGATGAAGACACGTGTTGGGCACATAAACAGTTTTAAAGCGATGCACCTGGATGGAGGATGGAACTGCACGACATACTGACATGATGTTCACAATGACTGCATTTAAACAGCATCACGTACGTCTCTTCTCACGCTGTGTAACTCTGCAGCCGACCCCCTCACCTTACCCGACGTGTTTTCGAGACGAGAGGGAAAAGACTGGAGCAGATCCCCGGTATCAAAAACATGATTCATGTTGTCCGTACGCACAGTTAACGACACACAGCAGTGGCCTCGTGGAAAAAGCTGCCCTTGTTTTCCAGATAGAAATAGGAAATCAACTTCTGACCTTTTAACAGCGGAGGGAAAGAAAATAAAGGCGAGGAGCAGAGGAACAACACGAATACACAAAGCAACAACTGGAGTAACACTGACCTGACGCTGAAGCTCGTTACAGAGGGCGACCTTAACGAGTGACAACTGTTCTGCTCCCACCTGTAACACTGCACTGATGAGAGCAGCGAACAAATAATAACTCAGGCTCGTGACAGTGACTTCTTCTGTCATCCTGATTATTGACTAATCAGGATAATTAGTGGAAAGAAAAGCGGTTTCACGTGTTTTTATAGTAAAGGAGGTTTGATGTGGAAATTGGTCAATACCATGACGAGGTTTGTCTGAAAATGTTGGCAGAAGTCGGGTTTATTTAGAGAGCCGCACGCTGCTTTGCTGCATCTAACAAAGAATAAATTACAAACATGTCGAGCACGAAGGTGGCGCTCTCCACACTCTGAATCCTGCATAACTTTAAGCCTTAATATAATGTGAACAGGTGAGTTGTATATAAATTCACCCTCAGTACAGTTGTCATGAACGGGGAAATTAGCTACAGAGACCAAAACTGTTTTTTGTACCAGGCTGTAAACATGTTTATTTCTGCTGTCTAACATGGGGACTTATGGAGACTGACTCACTTCTGGAACCAGCCTCAGGTGGACGTTAGAGGAACTGCAGTTTGTGGCTTCACTTCACAGCCACGTTGGTTGCTGAGTTGCCGTAGAGAGACTCTGACAAATGATAAGTGACCGTGTTTAAGAGTCGATACGCCGTGTGATGTGATGATGTGCAAAACATCGATACTCGTAGGCAGTCGATGGCTGAAACAGGCTTGAAAAAATATTTTAGATTTGAGGTTTTCACACAGCAGGACGACTTTTTAGGTTGTAGTTAAAAGTTGCTCCACCTCCTCTTACACCGTCTGCCCTGTCTGCTGTATCGTGGCTCACTTACTGAATGGTCTTCATGGTCGAGCAGCTGAGGCCTCCTGTTGGATGTGAGGAGACGCTGACTTTGACTCTCGGTAGCTTTGACTTGAAATGTTGTTTGGACACGTGACGAAGCAGCTTCAGCTGACGTCTGCGCTGCAGCCAGATGACTGAGTACGTTTGAATGTTTGTCATCAGGAAGGTTGGAGCAGTGTTAGTGTTAGGAAGGAGTTGTTTTTCATTCGTGACTTCATGTCAAAGAAGCCGCTGATCAGGTTTAAATGATTTCCATCTCTGATTTGGCAGATCCTGATCACATCTGTTATCGTTGTCTTTTGTCTGCTCGGTCATCCTTTCACTGGTTCTGAATCCAGCAGCAGATCAGGTAACTTTTCAAAAGTATCTTTACATATGAAATTGTGTTAAATTCCTCAGTCTAACAGCGGGCATGTGCTCGCGCTCTGATCTAATTTAAACAGATTTATTGGAAGTGAGCAATGACTCAGATTTTCCTTCATGTGTGAGAGATCTACAGTACTTCCTCTGCGAAAGGGTGGTCTTGTGTGTTGTGCAAATCCATTTGATTGGTGAGAAGGTTCCATGGCATCCGCCCAGATATTTTTTGGATCTATTCCTCCGTTTCAACATAATTATTATGATGTAAAGTGTGCTCGGCGGGAGCAACACAAAATGTCTTCACGTCTCAGGTGATCCGATTGCGTCACGCGGCTGAGTCGCTTCCAAGAAGACGTTCAGGGGCGGCATCAGATCAAACGGGCGCCCGTGCAGCAGGTAAATAATCAGAATACAGGCCAGTAGGATAGAGCCAGCAGGACTGGGACTGGACTCTGAGCTCAGCTGTGAGGGCCGCGACCCCTTCAGTCTGGGGGGAGGTGAACAGGGAAGAAGGTCAGTGCCAGGGGCCTAATCCGTTTCTCTGGCCCCTCTCTTCAGGGGCTGTTGTCGAGCCTCGGGGTAGGCAACTGTATCAACACGATCTGTGGCTTCGTGCGGTCTCGTTCACCCGGACCTCTCTGAACGGTCACCGAAGCCAACTGCGTGCATCGAGCAAACACAGGGAAAAAACAGCAGACGCTGAATAACTATCGCCCTCGGGGGGGCGGCTTTTTCAAGGTCGCGATCGGAGTTCAGAATCAGGCTGGAAAGAATGCTTCAAATGCAGGCGGCGCTGAACCGCACACGTGCAGACTCGGGTGTATTTTGGCAGCGGTGCAGATAAAGATGATTACCAGAGAATATCGAGTACATTCCTCCTCATAATATTATCACAGACACGATGTTAGCGCACCGCTCTGTGTTTGATACACGTAGGAAAACTGAAGTTTATCATTTATTATTGCGTAACAAGCTAATTATTCCAGATAAAATAATACATATATGTTGTATATGTATCTAAATATATGATATATGTATCACATATTTTGAAGCAGCTGATTTCAGTCTGTAAGTTTGTTTATCTACCAGATTTAATTTAATTTCTTCATTAAGAAGGATGATAAGCTATTAATTATAGTACATGCTGTGTTAGCCAGCTGGCTAATTTTCAGCTGCGGTCCTTTGATAAACCAATGAGGATTCAAACATACAAACACCTTCAGGTGCAGAGACGCCCAAAGAAAGTCAAATATTAAGAAGTGGTTAATAAAATAATCAAAGAAATGATGCTGACTTATTATTGTAACTCTGAGCGCGACCGTTGGAGTGATGGATTGTGTATTGACGCGTTCATACAGCACAAACTGGCTGTGAGAGTTGGTGAACTGTGTGCTGATGTTCTCTCGTCACCCCACTTTGTCATTGGCCGTGTGTCGTTTACACAACAGCAGCGGGCCGTGGTGTTTCTCTTGTACGCTCTATAGGTTCAAAAGAACCGTGTGCCATCGCGGCAGCATGGTGACAATAGAAATGACATGTTGGCCTTTGCTGGTAAACACAGTCAGACTGACATGACAGCCGTGCTCGTGTTGTGGCAACACGCAGATCAACACGCTCACCTTGCATTGCAGATGTATTTTGGTAACCCTCATGGTGATTTCACAGCGTGTGGTGGAGTACGTCTCAACAACACAGCGAGCTGGGATCTGCTGTCCGTACCTGCATGTGTCTGATCACTGTCTGAGGGTTTTTTCTGAACTCTCCACCCATGCAGCGTCGGAGACGACCTTAAACATGAGCTCAGCAAAGCTTAGGCTGCAGTGAAAGGAATCCTGGGGCCTCAGATATGATGTCCAGACTCCACGTGGCAAATATGACGGGTGTCAACGGGTTTCAAAATGACTGAATCTCACCAAGTTAGTGTTAGTCTGGCTTTGATGTGATATGAAGCTGTGTGGAGAGCAGAGGCTTCATCTAGCGCCATCATGAGGTTCTTAGTTTGGGTGTTCCGGCAGTATCGGATGAAATAACATTTATTTGTCTGATTCTTTGTTTTATGGCCTCAAATATGATTAAAGTGATGATGACATTCCATCAGCCTCAGCTGGGCTTTGTGGTTTGTGCTAATTAGCAGGTTTTAGCTGATGGTGAACATTACACCTGCTGAACAGCAGCAGTTTGAGTACGTTTCCATGCCGATCATCTCACACTTACATTTGCATGACTAAGACTAAGTCCTTCCATTGTGTTGGCCCCAGTAATCAAAGAAAGTATCTGCGATGACTCCGTCTTCGTTTTAAACTCTCCAGTCTGGTCACTTCTTTTGGCAGCCGGGTCTCTGGAGTCCGCAGCGCCGCCTCATCATCTCTCCAGGCTGCACTTGGCCGAGCTTGGTATGAGAGTGCCACTGCGTGCTGTTGACTTCCTACCGTTCAGACCTCAGGTCACGAATCGGCAGCCGTGATCCTGTCCAGCCTCGGGCATCTGTCATCGCCGGCAGCTTTTATGTTTCAGAGTGTCCCGTCTCAGGCTCAGACCTCGGGATGGAGTCGGGCCCAGAGGCCTGCCGTGACCTCAGGATGTACAGCAGGAGTTGCAGCAGAGGTTTTGGCAGAGCTCGCGGTTCCCGTGCAACTGTTTGCTAATGACCTGCACAGCTGTGAGATCAGGAGGAAATGTGTTGAATAACGTAACATGGCAGGCCAGACTTTCTCCCTCTGACTAAGATCCAAAACATTTTTCTTCTAAGTATTTTACTTTTTATTGTCTCATTGTCAGAGTGAGACTCCGTTCGGCCTTTCAAATCTTTTCTACATGTAATAGATCATATTCTGTGCTTATTTTACGACTTCCCATAGCCTGTCTTAGACATGACAAAAACCTGGCCAAAAATCAGGCCTTTTTTTCTGGCAGCTGTACACAGACATAACATTTACATGGACTGTAATATTTCCAGTATTAACTTGATTAAGACAACACCCTGAATAAGAAACTCATGCAAACAGCATTTTCTGATTAAACCGACCCGACAAAGGTTTTAACTGAATTAAGACTTGGAGTATTTGAACGCTTTAGAAACGCAAACACACTTAATCAGACAATAACCTCGTTTAAGTTTTAATGGTGTTCTGGATCACAGACAGCAAACCACCTGTTACCAGATTTGTTGGTTCGAGCAACTTTTGATCGCATAAAAAAAAAGTTATCAGATCTGCTTCATATCATCAGAGCGTGTTTTTCCCATCTACTGTGTGCGAGGCAGCTTCGGTGACTTTGAGTCACGGCGCAGGTTTGTGAGCGGTTTCAGGACAGGAAACCAAACTGTCAGAACTGCTGCGAGTCTACAGGCTCTCATGTAACGGGTCAAACCACACTGTTTCTGCAACTTTGAGAAAAAAAACAGATATGGAGGTGGCACAGTAGCAAAAAACAGAAAATGAGGTTTGAGGTGAGCGCTGGAACATTTTAAGAAGCGCGGAGGCGTAACCAGTTGTATATGTAGCTCAGAGAAAAACGGCTTCACCCAGATACAGTTTGGAAGTTTACAGTAAGATCGATTAGAGCCGGGTCAACGCTCGGATCGTAATGTAAAGTTTCTGAGTTCTTTGCTCTGTTTCGTGCTTGAACCTCGCTGCCCCGCAGAAGTGCGTCAGCTCCACTGAGGTAACCTTTGGGCAAGGAAACTCTTATTACACTTTATCATGGTTGACTTGAGCTGATCTGAGTCAAGTGGATCATTGAGAGAATAAAATGCAGATCTGAAAGGCATCAAAGGGAGAAAACTAATTGTAACAGCACTATAGTAATATCAATATCTCCACTCGGCACTGTTGTCGGTCCAAGAAACATATTTTTACTCAGTTTGATTTACAGTCTCCGAGATATCTGTCAATATCTGATATTCACCTGCAGCGCTTCACACAAGAGATAAAAAGCATTTCATGACAGAACAGGTTAGTCTGGATCACGACTCGGAAAAGGATTTCTTTTTTACCGGACCCGACCAAAACAGAATCAGGGCGTCGGCGCAGACTGATCTAACCTCTCAGATATGGGTGATGTTTTTTTTTTTTAAACCTGCGCTGCCTCACATCTTGGCTTCCTGTATTGACAAAGTTGATCCTGTGAGTGGCCTGAAGGGAAATCTTTGAAAGAAATGATGAAAATTCTTTCTGCAGCCACTTTGGACTCGAATAAAAAAGCTCTGTGTTTGATTATCCTGATCAAAATAACATGGAAAACTGTTGTAGCAGAGCTGCGATGAAACTAATCTTTCTGAGAGAAACTGAAGGTGTGTGTGTGTGTGTGTGTGTGTGTGCTGCTTATGGCGCTTTTGTCTTTGTTTTGAGCTTTTTAAAAAAGAGCCGAGCGCAGAAGACGCGAGCAGACATCGTCGTGCTTTCGGGTCAGACATTCATCTGCAGTCTACATGCTTACAGCTGGAGCTGGACTCGCATTGGCTCGACTTCCACGTGCTTTCAAATATCTCTCTGCTCACTTATGTATCTTTTTACTCCACAGATTACATCTTTAAGGAAGGGGGAAGGAGAGGGAAGTGACCAAAAAGAAATTAGGAATGGCATTCAACACAACAGGAAGACAAAAGGACAGCGAGGGGTCAGGCTGAGATTAAGGGCAAAAACAGGTGTATTACTGCCTGTTTAGTAAATAGTGAGATCCAATCTCTCGGCCTTCCCGTTCCGCTGTCTGTTTGAGGGTAAATACCACCATGTGGCCTGCAGAATAAATAAAGAAATGACAGAACGCTTTTGCCCGAGCGGGGCGGCGGTGTGGAGGGGAGCAGGACTACTGTAATAACAATCCAAAATTAGAACTCCCATTCGTCGATATGAAATATCCCGTAGTCCTCACAAGCTCGGTCTATCATCATACCTCATTACGGAGAAATCCAAACAGTCAAGTACTCGATGTTTGGGTGTTTTTACACCACCAGTCTTGGACTCGCAGATGTGTACGCTCTGAGCGTCTGGTTGCATGCAAAATGACATAACGTTGACAGCGCACGCTCTTGCATTGCGCTCGTGTGTGTTTGGGAGTGTTTTTCACTGAAGTAGATTACACTTATTTTCCATGCTGCTCATCCCTGTGATGTATTATCCACCTAATTCAACTGATTATGAAGCCTTGTTTAATGTATTTAATCACTGACTTAAGATAAGTCTGATTCCACTTTGAAGTGGAAAACCTGTTTCCTGAGTGCACCTTACAGGACGGCGGCGGCGGCGGCGGAGGGGGGCGGGTGTTTTAGTGACAACAAAGGACAAACATGACATAAACACACAGTCACGCTGCAAGTGATTTACTGCATCTAGGAAAGAGTGTGCGTTTCATTAAGGCTCCTTGCGCTTCTTAAATTTTCCTAAAGTCAGAGAGAGAAAAGGGGGTCGTGTGTGGATTTGGGTTAGGATGCTGAATTAAGTTTGCTTTGGGAGGTTAACCCTCACCGCCTCGAGGAAGACGAGGATGAGGAGCCCACCTGACCTCCACGTCCAGAGGAAAACAGAAACATGGAAAAGTCCTGCAGTGGAAATAAAAATATATGTTCTCATGAAGTCATGCTGCTGAACGAACATGTTTGGATTTAACTTAAAGGACATTTTTGATTGTGTTGCCGTTCACATTGCCATTCATTCATTAAAGCTTGTTTCTAATTCGATTTAGACGTTTGACATTTATACGAATTCAGCAAAAGAAATCCCCGAGCAAGAGTCTGTTTACACGAATCACCATCTTAGTTTAGTGTGTTACCATGGTAACGTTTGCTTATTGGTGCTTAACACAACGTAGGCACACGTTGACCTGATGATGGCGCTAGAGGGACGACACACAGCAACAAAACATGCAGGTTTACTGGTGACAGTAAACTGTCCGGTGTGAGTGTGAATGTTTGTCTCCGTGTGATGAACTGCCGCCCTGTCCGGGGCGTACCTCGCCTCTCGCCCTACATCAGCCGGGATCGGCTCCAGGATGAGCGGTTTATGTAAAACGGATGGCGTTCGAGTAAAAGTTAAAGGATCACCAAAGTGATTACAGTCCATCCTGAAGCGGATCTGAGTATCTGAAGCAAATTTCCATTCAAAACCACAAATGTGAACCTCATGGTTGTGCGAGAGGAAAGCAGGTTCATCAGTCAACAGGATTCATCCTGTCGTGACCAAACATGTCTGGACAAAAGTTTGTGTAAATCTATCAAGCAGTTGTTGAGATCTTTCAGTCTGGACTGAAGTGGTGGACAAACAGTCCCATCACCAGCACGGCTAAAAATATACACCAAACACTTTCCCTTTCCTTCACTGTCCCGTGTTTCCTCTCTGCTCCCTCGGCATTGTTTGAGTCCGTGTAGAAAATCAGGGGCAGCAGTGCTACGCAGGTTCTGCAGCAGAGAGATAGACTAAGCACAATTAGGGGGCTTGCATTCCTCTCGCTTTTCTATAAATACCCTGCACATTTCCTCTCTTCTGTCTGTGATTCTCATTAAAGCAGTGGAAAATCTGCCTGCCTCGCGTGGTAGAGAGCCCCTTTATTTCTCTCGGCCTCTCAGAGGGGACATACTGGGTGGCAGCGCTGGTGAGGCAGCCATGTGTGGGGAGGGTCGCTGAGCCTTTATAGGCAGCAGCAGCAGCAGAACATTTAGCCATGTTCGGTCACCTGCAGCGTGCGGGGCTTTGCACACTTCCTCTGTTTGAATCGCAGCGTTGAATGGTCAGGCTTTCATTTCTGAGTTCACTGAGTTCATGTGAACTTGTAAAACTTTGAAGTCCCCGTCCTCTAAGTGCAGAAAGAGGCTGTTGTTTTAGCGAATCTCCCACGATGACATGTGTTCGTGTTCTAGTGACAATCCCTCCGCTGACCGCACTAATTTGTGAACAACAAAGTCGACAAAACGTCAAACTTTAATGTGTGAGACCGCTTTTTCTCTTCCCGTCTCCAGCCGACAGTCAACGCTGGTTTAATTTAACTGTGACCGCAGCGTCACCTGAACCTTTTATTGTTGTAACCATGACAACAAAGATCTCCTAAACAATGGAGTCATTCTAAGCCAGGAGCAGGTACTTCTTTAACTGCACCATGTTTCTTTAATCCTGACTAAGCTTTTGGACCTGCGCTTCACTGTCACTGTGTGGACAAAGAGCGACGTGATGGTTGTATTTGCTGTTTTACAGCCCAGTTTCATCATCAGAAAGGTGTGAAGCAGTGTCCCAAATTCTCACGTCAGAGCGGCTCAGGTCATCACCTGCCACTGCAGCGTTTTGGCGGGCGGGGAGGCGTCACATGGGTGGCACACATCAGTGTGTAATATTGGTGGAGTACAGAGGAAAAGATGGGCGGTACACACACCTCACTGCCCACAGAACCACAAGTGATGATTCAAAACTGAGTGAGTCGCTCTACGTATCTGGGTAATGAAGCTGCAGAGTGCAGCTGCGGATCCTTGCATAGTTTCGTATATGTGCAGCTCTGCACAAACATAAATCCTGGCAATAACAACGCATTTCTTTGTTGTTCGGCATGAAACATCAAATCTGTAGTAAAATCAGAGGTTGTCACTCAAAGGGTGGAGGTCCAAATAATTTCAATGTGTGTGAGCTCCGTTAAAAACATAATGTTCTCTGTCACTTTGAAACCAAAAGGTATTCACAGGCTGGAAATATTTTTATGGTCCAAGCAACGGAGATGTTTGACTCAGGTCAGTCTATTCCCCGAAACTCCAATTTGGAGCCATATGGACACAATAATAAATGCATACAAGCAAACACTTGATAGCACATCATCAAGCTCGAGTGTATCATAAACCCTTGGACATGAGACGGTAATAATGAGATGAGGAGAGACTGATCGATCCGCCCCGGTGATATGAGGTTCAGTGCATGCTACTCTGACGTCAAGAGAAAACAGAGCTGCTTCTCTCCAGGTCCTGTGGTTTCGGTACTTGAAAGGGACGGTGCAGAGTCCACACGAAATCCCCTCTGAAAAACTCTGCTGCTGCTCCTCCGGTTCTGGCTGTCCTCTGAGTAGCAGCGCTGAACTTTCTCAAACCTGATCACACACCCATGGGAAGAGCTTAGTTTCAACAACAGACAGCCTGAGGACGGAGGAAATGTGACAAACTACAAAAAGCCAAAGGTGGAGCTCTACCCGATGGATGAATGGACGCTATGAAGACGAGAAGTAAACACTGCTGCTTTGCTGAGCTGCCACAATGTCAAACATTAATTAACAATACAAAAAACAGGTTTGGACTGAGGGTGAATTTATATACAGCTCACCTGTTCAGGTTATATTAAGGCGCAAAGTTATGCAGGATTCAGAGCGTGGACGCTTTGATTGACAGGTGGGCGTCGCTGTGGGTGACGTCACGATTACGCCCTCCATTCTTTACACTGTCAGTGACCTGGACACAAATCTGATGTGATCACTTTAAATAAGAATAATCTGAGAAACAAATCCATAAATCTGTTAAAATGCTGATGGAACGTGTTTATTCTGCATGTAAGGTCGAAGTGTCTCGTACTGTACTCACTTTCCCAAGGTGACATGACAGCTGTGTCTAAAAGTTATCCTAAGAGGTCCCCGTCTCATCGTCCACAGCTGCACACACTGTGGACAAGAGGCCATTTTCTCCCCAGTCGAGGTCATTAGGCCTCAATTTTCCAGAGTGTGTCCTTTGAACTCGAGATGCCACAGCCTGCGGGCTCCGGTCTGATCACATTTCCTGGCTGCTGAGCGTCCCTTCGCCTCCCGAACACATCACCACCTGATGAAGCCACATCTCAGCTCATTTCTGATGTGAGAGCACACCTGCGCTCGTGTCATCAAGACCTGGAAAGGCTCACTCGCACAACAGGCTGCTTTTAGTTCATTACCCACCGTCCTCCACCGACTTACGTGATCCTCAGAGGGGACTTGGCAAAAAAAGGACCCGATGCTCTAATTGCACTAAAATCAAGGCTGCGTAATTCCAGGCTGCCCGAATCTCACCCAGAGGTCTGTGGATGCAGCAGGGGGGAACAGAGAAGTGACGTAATGTGTGCGGATGTTGAATCTTAGTTCTGCAGGGGAAACTGCTGCAAAATCAACAGGAGGCACCACTGCGTCGTTGATATAAGCTTCATTCTCACGCCATGTTGTTTGAGCTTCTTTGAGTGATGAAAGTGCTGAGAGTCCACAGCCACGCCGGCTTAGAGCACGAAGTACAGCCGAGGCTGATGGAAACTTTGTACGTAGATTCAGTCGTGAAATAAAGCTGTTGGTATTTGAGTCTGGACCACAGTGGTGGACCTAAAGTCGTGACCTTAGCCCGCCAAAGACTTGGCGAGTGTAAATCTTTTTACTGATGCCGCCGTCTTGGTCACCATATTGGGTCAGAGTGCGGAGCTGGTGGTTGATGTCCTGCTAGTTGGGCTCCGTCTGGACGCTCCCTCTACTGGCCGACAGAAAGACTGCAGGTTTACGACACACCGTGTCGGCTTCACTTCACAAACCTGAAACTGTCCACTGATGATATAATGCTCAGATTCTGACACATCTTCAGCGAGGCTCGCTCTGTGACTGTGTCCCACCTTAGTGTTCACACTAGCAGAGCGATGTCACGGATCAGAGGCGTTTGCTTTGAGCGCAGCTGGCATCGGTGACGTGTGTCATCTGTCAGTGGGCTGATAAATCATCTCTGGACAGATGCAGATTGTTGATGCAGATTCTTCCAGTTGCAGAGCGGCTGCATTTTCCTGGTGCGGAGTCCAGCCACTGAGCCCTGACACCAGACTGCCCGGCCAGACAGAGTCCGCTGGCGGATGAAGCAGCTACCGCTCCTTTTTTATGAGTCTCCACTGCTGTTTAGCTCGAGTCTGCTAGAATCATTTCGGTGTATTATTACTGACTGTGTGCATGTGCTGTACATGTGTGTGTTGTAATATTTAAGTAGCTAAAAGCAAAAAGGTCTCCACGGTCTTACAAATTACAGCTTTTAATGGGATGAAGGAGGTTTGACAGTTGGCTGACTTTAAACGCCGCAGGAATCGGAAGCGTTTAAACGACTTCTTCATTAATCGTGACGCTCTGATTGATTTCTTTGATGAGCAGGTCGTGATCGATTCGGAGCGGCACGCGGATGCAGCCTGCGTCTGTGATCCTGGAGACGATCAGCACGAGAGGAAAATGTGACATCGTGAAGCGTACCATAAGTCAAGTCTGTGGTTGGACGTGTTCTTCAGTAGTTACAGAAGCCCGAGTCGCGTGTGCCTGCCTCCTTTGTGAATCATCCTTATGTGACGATATTCATTTTCTGTTTTACAGTTTTTGTTTTGGTCGAGTCGGACTCGAGTTTATTTTGTTGCAGCTTTTCTTTTTTTTGTTTAGTTTTATTTTTTTCCACTCGTGCCAGCATTTGTGGTTTTCGCATGACGAAAGTCCGCAAGCACAGCCTTTTCCGGAACGGGGTGAACACACTCGGCCAATAGGTCCTTGAGTTTCCACCGCATAACAACAATGTTTCAATTTGTCTAATCGGGGGTATTTAGGCTAAGTAAACTATCACTCCTCAGGATTTCATCTGTAGCCACAGCCCAGTCATGCAGACTTCTTATTCAAACCATTTGTGTGCGGTCGAAAGTGGGAGTGGGGAGGGCAGCCAGTGGAGATGACGGGGGGATTGGATAACTCTGGGAGAGAGTCTGGGACACAGAGAGTGAGAGGACTTGGCAAGAAGCTGGAAACCACACGCAGCTTGCGTGATTGTGGTTCTCTCACAGCTTCTCTGTCTCTGCTTTCCCCTTCACTTCCTCTTTGCAGCTCTCTGAAGCACCTGCATGCCTCGCTTGACCTTTGTGACCTTTGACCTCGGCCAGAGACACGTGCAAGTTGTCATTACGTCATCTCACAGGTACGGTGTGGTCTGCAGGTAATCTGACAGCGGTCTGTTTCTTAAGTTTTGGCTCAATACCAACATGTTAGAATTGAGCTGAAGGACTGAAGAAGGTGAGCAGGAGCTCTTCTTACAGTCCAGAACATTTTATCAACAGCTAAAATCACAAACACAAAACCGTGACACCTGCAGAACAAACAACTTCTACCTTCACCAAACTTCAGACATTCAAACTTCATTTGACTGCCAGAATATAAAACATACGTACACTTTGCATTTTCACAATCTTGGCGGTTTTTGCTACGTCAAAATGGCGACCGCTGAGGGCGAGAAGCGTCCGGCTTTCCACTCTTAACGGTGCACTGCTTTTTTCCAGGAGTGACTGTGTGAACGTTTGCATACTCAAAACAGCAGCTATGAGCCGGAGTAGCAGCTCGGCTGGTCACTATGGAGGTAGATAGAAAGTGAAGTGAGAAAATAAACTGCAGAAAAGTTCTGTAGCTCGCTGCTCAGCTTCCTCACGGGTTGGATTGAAACAAAGTACGTTCACTGACGTTAGTTCAGATCTGAGGTACTCGTACTTTACTTGAATATTCCCATTTCAGACAATATATTGGCATAGGTCTGCACCACACAGGAAAATGTTTACTGCAGTTCCATCAGTAATCATAAACTGATGACATAACATCGTTTTCCTTCTTTCTTTGAGTCTGACGTGTGACTGAACGCGCCGCGCTGCACAGGTTCACGCATCGGCCCTTCAAGTCGAACAATACAACATGTGACGGTGCAAAGAGCCGCACAATCACCAACACTACCTTTTTATTCGTGAGGTCATGGCACTGCTTACCTTACCCAACTCCTCCATCTCAGTTTCCTGCATCGATTTAGGATCATAACTGGCCTCATAAAAGCTTGAGAGGGGACGTGAGAGCCAAAACACAGACCCAGCCAGCAAGTTTTAATGGTACAGGTTTATAATGAAACACTCCTTGAGCCTTTCTCCCAAAGCGCTGACGTTATCCACTGGACACACGCGCATATTAAAAGCGCACGCTATTTATAAAGTGTGGGACTATCGAGGCGGCGGGGAGTTGAGAGGATGTGGAAGGCTGTGTGTGCGTGTGTGTGTGTGTGTGTGTGTGCGTGTGTGTGTGTGTGTGTGTGTGTGTGTGTGTGCTGACCGTTACCTCGAGGTTTCTCTGCCTCGGTCTCACTGTGGAGGTTTGTCATGAGGGGCTTTGGCTGTGTGAGCGGATGAGCAGAGCGCGCTCTGTGTGTTGTTGTAAAGAGCAGATGTTTTGAGGTCACTGCTTCTCGATCCGCCTCCCTGCAAGTGTTGACACTTGTGGGTTGGAGTCATACTTAATGAGGGAATCATGATGTGTGGGTTGCAGCCCATAGGAAACACAGAATAAGCGCCATGGCCCATTCGTATCCTCGAGCACCGATGATTAGCTAGAACTGCACGGCACAGTTCCCCGCATCTAATCAATCCAGCCTCCTTCTCCTGGTGACATTTTGACTTCTGCAGATATTTAAATTTTAGTTTCTATAATTATACGTCCACTGCAGCGCTCCTATTCCAGGTAATGATGCATTCAGTGCGTCCATGTTGTTCATTCCTGGTCAGAGCCCATTTCCTCCACCTGCCCGCTGCACACACTCTAATGATTTCTTCTGATTAAAGTTCAAATATTCCCATGTGTGGTCACTGCCCGTCTGTGGCGTGTGGTTAGCGCTCGCACCCAGCAGCCTACTTTCAACATTCCTGCTCTGCTCCAACCAAATGATCACACACACACACAGATGATGTCATTTCCTGCTCAAGGGGCGCTCCTGCTCGTTCCCTTATGGTTACCAGTGCAGCAGCACACGGTATCTGAAACATGACTCAGGTCAGTCTTGATCTGATAGCCTCTGAGCGTTCCCTCCTGCCCGGCCGAGTCATCCAATATCTCTCAGATCAAACTTTCTGAGAGCTTAAAAATACACGCTGACGAATGATTGGTGGATGCACGCGATGCACGGAGGCTTTAATCTACGACCAAACATCATGCGAAGGCGGCGTTGTCAGTTGTAACTGTTCTCACAGCTCAGCAGCTCTTGGAAAACCTGAAGACTTTAATGTACCACAGAAGCCCAAAGTGGCCTTCTGCCTTTCTGGTACGTGATTGGTGGATGCTGAGACAGGAGTAAACATGAAGCACCATCTGTAGCTCTTCTGAGGCAACATCCACTGATGAATTCTCGAAGTGTAATGGGCCACAGCAGGAGCAGGGTGGCGTTCATCGTGCTTTTGCTGCCATCTGCTGGTCAGTGAGAGAACCACAGTTTAACCAGTTTCCAGTTGTTGGGCTTCGTTTGGGCGTCAGGTGGGACCTGAGACACGTGACCTCCATTCCAACGTGGACAGGCCACACAAACACACACACAGAGGTCGCAGGGTGGCTGGTGGTCCAGCAGACAGGGCTGAGAGCACAGGATGGATGGAAGATCTGATGAGGTCAGACAGGTGTGAGGAGGAGAGGCGGCCCACGAGGCAGAAGGTGATTTTATTGGTTGTACCTGCAGTGTTTGGATCTCAGTGGACCTGTGAGAGGCGCGAGCACGTGTTTCACTGAGTTCATGCCATCACGCGCTCTTCAGACGTGGTGAACTTCCAGGATGTGTGATGTCTGACTTCAGACTCAGAGGAGGAAACCGGACAGAGCCGCTTCCTGCGGTAAAAAAAGCAACCTGTTAAATTTAGTCGAGGGAGGCTGTTTGCATTTGTACAGCTGCTGGAGGTTAACCTGTCCTCGTGTGTGTGTGTGTGTGTGTGTGTGTGTCACAGCAGTGTCAGACGGAGGAAATGCTGCAGCAGACTAATTACAGCGTCCTGCTCACACACTGTCAGCTGATTGACTGTGTGTGTGTGTGTTTCACTTCTGAACGTGAAGAACTTCCACCTGTTTGTGAAGCTTCAGGCTGAGGCTCGTTTTAACCTCCAACTTTTTGTTTTCTTATTCTAAAATATTTTGAACATTTTGGAAAATTTCGGTAATTTATTGTCGTAATTTTTGTACAAGATTTTTTTCCTGATTTTTGTTCGACATTTTTTCTAATTTTTTTTTTTTTTTAACTATGTTTAAAATGTTAAAACATGTTTAAATGTTCTGGACATCTGACATCTTATTTTTAAATATTTTGAACATTTTTGAAAAAATTTTATATTTTGAATATCGATTCTTCTGTTTGTTTTTTTTTAATCTCGGCTTTTTGTATTTGGTATTTTTTTTTCAACTTTTTTTTTTCGAAAAATTTTGAAAACTGATTTTCAAAATTTGCCTTTTTGAGTTTTTTAACATATTTTTTTTACGACTTTTTAACTTTTTTTTTTTACGTCTTTTATTGTTACTTTATGTTTAAAATGTTAAATGTTTAAATGTTCAGGATACCTGCCACAGCAACTGATGCTGTTTTATATTGAATTCTCAAATTTACGTCTGGAAGTAAATTTTTGTCAGTTTTAATGTTTAAGTTTAAATTTTTACGACTTTTTTTTACAATGTTTTTGTACAATAATTTTCTTTTTTTTGTATTCGTATTATTTTTTATTTCTTATTTTATTTCTATTTTATTATTTAATTATTTGACTTTTTCATTCAAACATCTTTCAGCATCTTCAGACGTCTTCTGGTTGCACGGTCAGCATGGGGACGCTGCAGCGCTTCAGTCTGACCACAGGGGGGCAGCCTGCTCTCATTCTGGACAGTCAACAGGTGAACAGGTGACCAAACATTTTAATATTATAATTTAATGCTGCCTCATTATTTTGCTATTTGTTTTCCACTCTGCACAGCTGAGTATCATTGTTTGGTCATATTTCAATCTTCGGACATTTTTCTGAGAGTTTTCAGAAACTCTGTGACAGCCGCTGTTCACGCGGAGCTCTGCAGGGTGCGGACGTGTGTGTGTGGATCGTGTGTGTGTGTGTGTGTGCATCGTGTGTGTGTGTGTGTGTGTGTGCATCGTGTGTGTGTGTGCATCGTGTGTGTGTGCATCGTGTGTGTGTGGCTCCTGTAGATCGCTGTCACGGAGGATTTCCGCGGGTCTGTCGCGCGCTGCGCTGCGTCCGGAAATCTGGAAACGAGGCGCGCGTCTCCACGAGCCGTGCGTTAATGTTGGCCACGCGCGCAGCACACCGCGTGCATTCTGAATGAAGGTAACATCAAGATGAATCTCTCCTTCGTGAACTCGTCCACCTGGAAAGCGGAGTCTGTGGTCATCTCTCTGGGCTTCTCGCTCATCTTCCTGCTCGGCACCGTGGGGAACTCTCTGGTCCTCGCGGTTCTGTTCCGTAACGGACAGATGAACACCAAAACCACCAACCTGTTCATCCTGAACCTCGGCATAGCGGACCTGTGCTTCATCGTCTTCTGCGTGCCCTTCCAGGCCACCATCTACACCCTGGATGAGTGGGTGTTCGGACCTGTGCTGTGCAGACTGCTGCACTTCATCATTTTTCTCACCATGTACGCGAGCATCTTCACCCTGACAGCTGTCTCCCTGGACAGGTGAGCCCGACACCTTTAGCAGCTTTACAGGGCAGATACTGATGGAGCTGTGCACTTGAACCCAGAGTAATACTTTATGGTGATACTTTATGGTAATACTTTATGGTGATACTTTATGGTGATACTTTATGGTAATACTGTATGGTAATACTTTATGGTAATACTGTATGGTGATACTTTATGGTAATACTTTATGGTAATACTGTATGGTGATACTTTATGGTAATACTTTATGGTGATACTTTATGGTAATACTTTATGCTCGTTCTTTTACAATAACACTCTGTTTATTCTGATGTGAGGGAGTCAGACACACACACACACACACACACACACACGTCTTTTCTTACTGTTCGTGTCCTGAAAAACAATTCCAACATTTTCTTTCTGCAGTTTGATATTAATTAAATAAATATGAATTCAACTTTTATGAAGCTGAATTATGATTTTCTGCCTGTTATGTTGGATTATATTGGATTGCACGGGTGTACCTAATGAAGTGGCCGGTCAGTGTATATGTATAGGCGTGTGTATGTGTGTATATAAATCTGGTTATACACAAAAAATCATATCAGATAGATAGATAGATCGTTTATTGATTCTGAGAGAGATTAGCAGCGTGCAGAATGAAGCTAACAGCAGCCATACGTCAAAATTAACCTGAGATAAATCTAAATTTAAAAATGTGCTAAAATATTGAACGTTTGCAGAGAAGTTAAACTTTTGCATGAAATTAAACACATAACTGACCACATGTGTGGATATGTGATATAGGCTGATAAAAGACTCACAGCTGGATAGAACTTCATTATCTGTTGCAGCATAAATCACAGAGATTTATTAACCAAAACACAATTAAAGAGAAAATTAAATGATCATTAGAGGCAGAGTGCTTCAGTTGGCCGTCTCCTCTCTTCACTTCAGATCTTTGCGTTCCTTCAAGCTGAGATCAGCGATGATTGACACACGCCTCCCAACACGTACACACACCCAAACGCAGCCATTAGCAGCCAAGCTTCATTTGTGTCCTGGTATGCACCCAACACCGGATTTCACGTACAGCTTGGTGTAATTGGAGTCGATCATTTCCTGCATCCTGTCTTAAATGGTTTTCCCAGTTTTAACGTCACGGCCTGCAAAGTTCATTTTAAGTCACGTCCAATTTGTCTGGATATGATAACGCCCTGACAGGAACCGGTCCAGTCCAGTCCTCACGTCATTCTCTGCAGCCTAGAATCAACACCTGAAAGTTCAGTCTAACGTCTGGCAGCTGAACATCTTTAATGAGTCACATCTTTAACATCTGAACCTCGTCCTTCTCTTCTCAGGTATTTGGCCATTTGCTACCCGCTCCGCTCCAGAGAGATGAGAACTCCAAAGAATGCCCTCACCTCCATCTGCCTGGTCTGGGCCTTGGCCTTGGTGTTCTCTGGTCCGTATCTCAGCTACTACACACAGATGGACCTGGCCGGCACCGTGGTGTGTATCCCTGCCTGGGAGTCCAAACCGCGCATCATAATGGACATGTGCACCTTCATCTTTGGCTACCTCGTCCCCGTCCTGGTGCTCGGCCTCACCTACGCTCGCACCATCCGATACCTGTGGACCAGCGTGGATCCCGTGAAGGACATGTCCGAGTCGAGGCGTGCCAAACGGAAAGTCACCAAGATGATCATCATCGTCGCCGTTCTCTTCTGCATCTGCTGGCTTCCCCATCACCTGGTCATCTTCTGCATGTGGTTCGGACACTTCCCCCTCAACCACACCACCTACGTCCTCCGCATCCTGTCCCACCTGGTGGCTTACACCAACTCCTGCCTCAACCCCATCGTCTACGCCCTCGCCTCTAAACACTTCCGCAAAGGCTTCAGGACGGTGTTCAGCTGCTCGCTGAGGAAGAGGGAGGTCAACAAGGTGCACGTCGTGCAGGCGGTGAACACGGTCAGCAGTGTGGAGACGTCCAACTGAAGAGGAAGGAGAGGAAGAGCCAACTGAACACGATGAACTATGAAACTATCTTTAGATGACATCTGAAATCCAAACGTCTGATTGACACTGGACTAACGGAGGAGACGAAGAAAAACCTGAATCTTTAGAGGAAAAAAACAAAGTCTGTCTTTGACACAGTGAAGACGCAGACTGTTAATTCAATCGACCACAAAAGAATAAAACAGTCATGATTTCTCATCGATCAAACATGCAGGCTGCAGGGATGGTGAAATATCTGTGTGCAGACATTCATGGTCCCCAGAGGGAAAACCATCTGACGCTGGTGATGACTTTTCCTCTTCTGCCACCATGAAGTTGATCTTTTTGGTGAAGATGTCCATGAATTTTAGTGAAGCTCCACCAACAGGTCATTTCACCCTCAAGATAAATTACAATTCAACCCAACTCAACCAACCAGCCAGCATTCTTTCACATTTTCTATTTTTATTTTCATGTTTTTGTTCAAATTTGAGGCACATCTGGACGGAGACACGACTGACTGACTGCCGTGAGCCTGTTAGCGTGTAGCTCAAAGCACGGCTTCAGAGCTGCTCGCGTGGCTGCAGACTCGTAGTCTTACGTCAGAGTGGCAGACGTTCAGCGTGTGCACGCTGCTCTGAACACCACAACATAACAAGGTGTGCATGATTCTACTAATACTCAGCACCTGACATGTGCTTGGCCAGAGGCTGGAGCACCTTTCCTGGAAACCAGACGAGCGCTGACTCCACGGAGCCCTGCAGACTGAAGATCGAGGATCCTGATGAAACACGGCAGTGATGAAGAGATGTTAATCACTATTGTACACAGAGACTTGAAGGATTACAGCACACTTACTGATATATTGATTTTGTGTAGCACTTTGAATAAACACCATAAAATTTAAGGGAAGGAAGGAAGGAGGGAAGGAAGGAAGGATGAAGCTGCAGCTAAAAGCTCTGAAGAGTTTGCATAAGAAGATGGGTGGTGCAGGATTAGTCTGGAGCTGCTTGGAGAGCGGTGTGGGTGGTTGTTGGACTGGGGGGAAAAACATGTTATGCAAGCGAACAGTTAGCAGACAGATTTTCAGGCTCTTCTGCAGATTCTCTTACTAATGTGGCATCTTGTGCAGAAAGCTGCACCAGCTTCAGTGTTAGTCATCTGCATGTCATCGGTGTTGTACGTGGATTATATGCCAGGCTGTAACGTCACAGAACGTAAAACTAACGCTGCCGTAACGTGAGGAAACGTTTCTTTGTGTTTTCATGCATGCCGACAGTATTATTGTTGATAATAAATCGAGTTGTTGTGTAACTCCTCTCTGTGTCTGCTCATGATGCGTTCACTGACCCTTTGTGAGACCTTTCATAGGTAGTCCTCATTCTTGCTGCTCAGCTGGACGTGGCAGGTGACCGATGAGCGCGGTCACACTTAAAGCAGAAAACGTTTCAGATTTTTCATTTTGTCTCGACCTTAAAGTTACTCTGATCGAGGGTCCACACTTCAGGCGGGAAACCCAACCTGCAGATGCTGAGGAGGTCTGGTTGCCATGGTGATAAAAACGTCATCATTACCTACGAGCAGCGGGATGTAAACACACGTCAGGTCTAAGAAAGGACAGAAAATTAGAACTGTCATTAACTTATTAACGTCGTTTTTCATTCTTCCCTTTAACGTGCAGAAATAATCTCGATGTTCAAGTACGAGACGAATCATTCAGACTGACAGCTGTTCTGTTTGTCGATGACACGGCCTCTTTTAAAACCTCCTGATCTTCTTGTGACTGAATTACTGATCAGTTCAGACAAACAACAGATGATCCACTTACTCCGAGCTAATGACCCACTTCCTCACAAATTATGTGTGTTTGTTCTAATTGACATAAATCAGTAAAATGTTGTTGTCTGTTCTTGCTCGCTCACTCTCTCCTTTTCTCTTCTTAGCTTCCTCCGTCAGCGTCCTCTTCACTCTTCGTCCTCTGCCATCATGTCCACGGAGGCTGCTGGGCCCGGGTACATGGCCCGCTCACCATCGGCACTCCTGAGCGCCACAGAGCTGAAACACCCGAGGTACACACACTAACACGCCCCCGGTGCATTAGCTAACAGCAGCTACAGTTGGCATCTTGAATTTAAATGCTCGGTTTATATTTGTTATTTTCTCTGCTGACCTCTCAGGTCATGTAAGTTAAAGCGGCGCTGCAGATGCTGCTAACTCTGACATGCATGTAGATCACAGCTCCGGTCTTTTCCATGGAAACACTCCGATCTGTCGTTATGTAAATGAAACAAGCCGTCCTCGAGTGTTTGACACGTGGTGAAGACGCCTCACTGAGGAGCTTTCAAGTGTTTCTCACAGAAAACACTTCAGTGCTTATTAGGACGCTCACAGCTAACGATGTGCTTCTGCACAGAGCAGCGACTGTTCAGTTATTTATTCACACCAACGCTCTCACGTGGTGAAACACACGAAGCGTCTTAATGTAGAAATAAGATGAATTTTCAGAGATTCATAATTGGATAATAAAAGACACTCAGCTGCGTTATGTGTGTCAGTGGACTGCTCTAATTATCTGCTCTGTTGTGTGACTGTCATCCAGACTCATTAGAACACGCTCAGTTCGCACAGTTCCCTTTATTTGTTTGAAATGCTAAGCTGGAGCGGCTAAATTACATAAATACATCATGTTTATCTTTGTACAAAACACCGAGCAGACGCACACAGGGAGGGAGGCGGCGGTAGTGTTTGTCAGACGAGCTCAGGCTGAGATGTTCAGGCAGACGTGTCGAACAGCCTTTCAATCATCTCCTCCACTTCCTCCGGGCGATACTTGTGATACTTCTCAGGGTTCTTGGTGAAGGAGATGTTGGCACATCTGGATGGAACACAAAGAAAAATGGTCAGAAGTGAAGCAGAAACACAGACACCAAATCTGTCGCTAACGCAGCATCAGTCAGAGATCTGGCTCAGAGTGCTGAACCGTGTGCAGATCTAGTGTTACACCCAGATCTCTTAAACAGGTGAATTAGTCGTGACATCAGTCAGACCCTCTGGATGTTTCCACCAGCTCACCTCTGCAGGAAGGCCCTGTAAGCGTCGGACACCACCTTCTTCTGAGACTGACGGATGAAGTCTCGCTGCTCTTTGTCTGGGATGGCCCAACCCTTCTGGATCTTACACAACTCCTCCAGGCCGTCGTTGAAACCCTGAGAGGAGCGAGGAGGGAAAGAGGTCAGGTGGTTTGTTCACGACAGGCGGCGCAGACTTTTGATTTGAACTCTGAACTCACCTTGAATTTGTCTTTGATGACTTGTCGCTCTTTATCTTTCAGCTGGAGGACAGAGAGAGGTAGAAAGTTCAGATTCTTCATCTAAGATGACACCAAAGTTGGTCCGAGAGTCAACGTTAATAAAGTTCTGACCTTGGTGCCGGGTTGGAAGACGGGCATGTTCCTGTCCGTCAGGTGCTCTGTGACTTTCAACCAGCTGCGACAGAAGAAAGAACACGAGGTGAGAACGAGCCGTGTGACGGCGTGACGTTTGAGTGTGTTTAATCGTGCTCACCTGCTCTTGTACATGTAGATCTGCTGCTCGATCAGCTCTCTGTACGAACTCTCAGCTTTCCTCTGAGTCACCGTCACGAGCTGGATCAACTCGGACCTGCAGACATTCACAGGATACGGTTCACTTTTTATAGTTTTCTATATGAAAACGGACAAAAGCATGATTTCCTCACATTGGAGGAGCTGAAGCAGAGAGCTGTGAATAGTTTGAGCTGTTTTTCAGTCAAAAATGCCGACTTATCATTAAAATGGCTGCCGGTTTACTTCCTGTTAATTGTCCAAGTACAAAAACAGGCAGCGACCCGCCGCTCCAAAGCGCTATTATTGTTGGCGATGCTGTCAGACTGTTTTTGCTCAGAGCGGTGAAGAAATGTTCACCGCTCTGGAAATATGAGAGAGAATTTAGGAGGCCGAAGCTGTTCAACACAAACAGACGAGTAACTCCAGCACGTGACGAGGTTTCATGAGAACGTCTCAGACTTTGTTTAATCTCGTAGATGAACGTTCATTTCAGAGGAAGCGTCTCGCCTGCAGACGTGAACGTTAACATGAAGCGAGACGAACACTCACTTCTCCAGCGACTTGAGGATGTAGTTGTAGTTGTTGTGCAGGAAGATGGCGCTCAGCGCAGAGTCCTCGTACACTTTGGATTTACTGAGCAGGTTGAGCTGCAGGTTGCCCAGCACCTTACCTGAGAGGAGACAACTCGTCCGTCAGTCTGCAGAATTTGAGCTGGATACTTTAAAGAAGCTGTTTGTTCTTACTTACAGATGTAAGTGCTGAGGAGCCGCTTGTTGAACTCGGAGGTGTAGCTGCTGGCCGATGAACTCGTCTCTGGAGGAAACACAGAAGCTGTTCATGCCAACGGTACGTTCAATTTACTCACTAACCCCACAGCTGCTCCCTCCTAAGCCCCGCCTCTTTTCACTCTGCTCCAATAAGAGTCGAGCAAGTCAACGTTCTCATTATTAGATATGCTACAACATATATGTTACATCTTAAGTTGTTTTAGCTCATTACTGCTGCTGATTCTAATCTTTCCTCTTTAGATCACCTGGACAGAAATCTACATCTCCACTGCTCATCGAGGGCCTCCACGCGGTCTTTGCTTACCTCGGGGGTCTAAAGGAATATTGTAAGTGTCCCCCAGTACTAAAAAGGGCCGAAGGCAAGGCAGAAGAGAGGAGAAAGAGAAAGAGGCACAAGTGCAAAAAGGTTAGAAAAGATCTGTTAGTGCAGAGTAAGCAAACAGTCATCAGCCAGGCAGCGAGGGCTCGAGTGTTTGAAGAGAGACGGATGATGACGGAGGAGGGAACACAAAGCGATGCAGAGGACGGAGCCAGAGCTCCGAGCCCTCAGAGAAGGGCAGATTGGATTCAAATTCATAATAAATCCAATTTAAGTAAATAATTTTCACACATTACTGCGACTGACGCACAGCCTCTGATCTGAAGCTGCACGAGGCGAGGAGGGAAAGTCAGAGAGTGAAGGTGAAAAGGAAAACACAATGAGCGAGGGAAGGAAACGAGGAAAGGTGTTGGACTGGTGATAATGGGACACACAGCAGGTGAATTAGACTGAAGGACGGTCCACGCGATCATTGTTCTGCTTCAGTATCAGGACAGTTTGGACAGTGACGCGTTTCCTCGTCAAATCAAATGTAGTTTTTCATAACGTGACTTCCTCCCTGGCTCCTGGTGTAACAGTCCTTCGTTAAAGTTGATTTATCACCTCATTAGGTCTGCATTGTGCTTACAGCGCCCCCTGCTGCAGGCCGGCTGTACGTGCTCTGCTGCTCACGCATTGACCATAATGGTGATGAAGATACTGAGCTCAGGGTTCAGGAGGCAGACACAGTCAAGAGTAGACTGAAGACTTTCCTTCCTGATAGAGCTCATAGTCAGTGCTGCCATAGGACGAGACTGCCGAGGTTATCGGAGTTATACTGTCAGGCATGGCTGAAGATGTCTGTCTGTCTGTCTGTCTGTCTGTCTGTCTCTCTCCCCTCTCTCTACCTCCACCTCCCCCCTCGCTCTCTCCACCTCCACCTCCCCCCTCGCTCTCTCCATCCTCTACCTCTCTCGCTCCCTCTCTACCTCCTCTCGCTCTCTCCCCCCCTACCTCTCTCTCCCCCCCTACATCTACCTCTCTCGACCTCTCTCCCCCCTCTCTCCTTCCCTACCTCTCTCCCTCTCCCCCCACCTCTCTCTCCCCCTCTCTCCTTCCCCTACCTCTACCTTCCCTCCCCCCCCCCCCCTACCTACCTCTACCCCACCTCCCCCCTCGACCTCTCTCTCCCTCCCTACCTCTACCTCTCTTTCTCTCCCCCCCCACCTCTCTCCCTCCCTCTACCTCCTCTCGCTCTCTTCTCCCCCCCCCACCTACCTCTACCCCCACCTCCCCCCCTCTACCTCCCTCTTCCCCCCCCCCTCTCTCTTCCCCCCCCAGCCTCTCTCGCTCCCTCTCTCTCTCTCTACCCCACCTCCCCCCTCGCTCTCTCCCCCCCTCGACTCTCTTCTTTCTCCCCCCCACCTCTCCCCCCCTCTACCTCTCTCTCCTCTACCTCCTCTCGCTCTCTCCCCCCCTACCTACCTCTACCCCCACCTCCCCCCTCTACCTCCCTCTCCCCCCCCCACCTCTCTCGCTCCTCCTCTCCCCCCCACCTTCTCGCCTCCCTCTCTCTCTCTCTATCCCCCACCTCCCCCCTCCGCTCTCTCCCCCCTCTCTCCTTCCTACCTCCTACCTCTCCCTCCTCTCCCCCCCACCTCTCTCCCTACCTCTACCTCTCTACCTACCTCTCCCTCTCCCCCCCCCACCCTACCCTACCCCCACCATCCCCCCTCGCTCTCTCCCCCCTTCGGACCTCTCTCTCCCCCCTCTCTCCTTCCCTACCTCTCCCTTCTCCTCTCCTCCCCCCCCTCTCTCCCTACCTTCTACTACCTCCTACCTACCTCTCCCTCTCTCCCTCCCCCCCCTCCTACCCTACCTTACCTCCCACCTCCCCCCTTCGCTCTCATCCCCATCCGACCTCTCTCTCCCCCTCTCTCCTTCCCTTACCTCTACTCTCTTTCCTCTCCCCCCACCTCTCTCCCTAACCCTCTTCCCCCCCCACTCTCTCTACCCCCACCTCCCCTCTCGCTCTCTCCCCCCTCTCTCCTTCCCTACCTCTACCTCTCTTTCTCCCCCCCCACCTCTCTCCCCCCCCCTCTACCCTCGACCTCTTTCTCTCCCCCCCCTCCTCTCGCTCTCTCCCCCCCCTACCTACCTCTACCCCCACCTCCCCCCTCGCTCTCTCCCCCCCTCGACCTCTCCCCCCCCCCTCTCTCCTTCCCTACCTCTACCTCTCTTTCTCCCTCCCTACATCTACCTCTCTCTCTACCTACCTCCTCTCGCTCTCTCCCCCCCCCTACCTACCTCCACCTCCCCCCCTCGCTCTCTCCCTCCTCTACCTCTCCCTTTCTCCCCCCTCTCTCCCTCCCTCTACCTACCTCTACCCCCCCGTGCGTGGGGTTCAGACTAAGACGCACGCAGGCTGGAGAAGCGAGAGATTAAACTCTGCTCAGTGTTGGAGCCGCTCTCCCTCCTGAGCCAACACTGCTGTGTTCAGAGCTACATCATTAAAGTAAAGCTGGAGGTCAAGCAGCGCTGTCAAAACACGTCACTGTCCAAAAAGGTTGCTGCAGGTTTAGATGACAGACATCTGCTGATGTTAGCACTGAAGGAAGCAGCATCTTTAGCACGTTAGCAGCTCAGCAGGGAGTGTGCGGTAACGAGAGTGAAGCGGCGTGTTGGTGCGGCTCTACCTTGCGAGGCCAGCATGGCTCCGGCAGTCTCGTGGAAGTCCAGCAGCTGCTGCAGGAACAGGATGGCCTGCAGGAGAGAGGTCCAGGTAAGCGTCGCCTCCGGCTTATTGATTAAACTGAGACACTCTGCTTGGTGCCATTCACCGTTCCCATGGAGACCGCCTCGGAGCCCCAGAGACGGACAAACAGCCTCGTGGGACAGTGTCCAGTTTGAAGTGCAGACTGAGCAAATAAACCCGGCGCTGTTACACAACAGAGAGGCGAGCGAGCGTTACACTTACGTTGCTGGTGAGTTCGTGGACCGTTCCGTCTTTGGGCATGTTGTACTCTTTGTCTGGATCGTTCTGTGGACAGACGAGAGAGAAGTCGGTAAAGAACTCATGGATGAGCGATCAGTGACGACGAGGTGAACACGAAGGAGTGTTACCTTGATGCTGTCTGCAAACTCCTCCAGAGCTTTGGCTCCGATGGTCTCCATGGAGGTGATGAGTGTCGGCAGCTTGTTCTTGGTGCTCGCTGCTGTTCCCTGCAGACAAGACGAGTTGATTTAAACGTTCTCTCACTCCTCCAAAAGATGATCACACGTAAACACAGACCTGCAGAGTGGAGTCAAACTCAGACTTGTTCATCTTCAGGTGTCTGAGGATCGGGAAGATGGTGAGGACGGCCGAGTAGTCGTGTCGCATTATAGCTCGGCGAGCGGCCGACACGATGTTGTCCCCCTCCAGCATCAGGTTGTCCAGCGCCTCCTGTGGACAGACGAGGTAATAACTCCATCAACACGGAGGTAAAGATCCAGATGAAAATACTTCAGGTATTTAACACACATGAGCTCGAGCCGTCACCCCATCATGGCTCTCTGAGTCTGACCTGAATGAGGGAGTCGAAGGTCTTCTTCTGGTGGTGCTCCGGGATGATCTCCGTCAGCAGGGCGTACTCGCTCTGGGCCAGCTTGACGAAGGCGCTGATGCAGTGGATGTAGGAGTCGATCTCGATGTCCAGAACGTCGTCCTTTCCTGAGAGGACGAGGAACAGATGAGTCAGCCGGCAGACACAAAGACAGTGATGATGCTGAGTGAATATATTCAGATGAAGGTGTTTATGCTGCAGGCTGACTGTTTGTTAAAGAATGTGTTGAAGCTGCAGACTTTTACGTCTTAGCAGCTGTTTTTGTTCCTTCTGTTCCCCCACATGTTCCCGGCACTCACCTGCGGCGGCCCCGTGCTTCTCGGTCAGGGCGTCAGAGTGATGTTTGACCCGCAGGTCGTGATCGTAACCTGGTGGGTGAGGGGAGGTGGGCAGCGGAGACACAGGCCTAGTCAAACCACCGGGGTGATCGTGACTAGGCCCAGAGAGGGAGCGAGGGAGGGGGGACAAACCTGAACCTGGAACATCTGCACCGACCACCACCAAGCACCCAGCAGGAAGCAGGTGTGTGTGTGTGTGTGAGACTATCTAAGTTAGTCAGTGTGTGTGTCAGACTACATGAGAGATGTCACAACAGCTTTTCATCCAGCGCAGATTTTAAAGCTTTAATTCATCCGCTCACGCTCTGACAACCTTTCCTACGTTTCCCAGAATGCCTCTCACACCCGTCCACAGGATATTAAAGCTGACGTTAAACTTGTTTACATTCAGTGTTTCTCCCTCATATCTTCATTAAAACATTTTAAAAGCTGATTTTTGTGTCTGTTTTCTTCTTCACTGTTTCTTGGTGCGTTACTGTCGCTCAGTTGAAGCTGAAAAACGAACAACGCGGCACCAGGCGCCTCTAACTTTGGGTCGTACGTGACTTAAGAATGAATCAGCAGTTTTGACAGTTAATATTTGAGGTCATTTATGTAAAACGTGTCAGTTCTGCTGTTTTTCATCTAGAAACTTAAAACAGAAAGAAACAGAGTTTCCTGATGACAGTGAAGTAAACTCCTGCCAACTGTAGCTGCTGTTCAGTTTGTTAGCCGGGCTGCCTGGACTGTGAGCACGAAGACGAAGAAGACGAGCTTCACGGGCCCAGGCATGGGAACGGAGCCAGTGTCGTGCTAGAACCGGAGCTGGATGAGCAGGAAGTGCAACCGGGCTCATCAGGACGTTGACGGAGGAAGAGTAAAGCTACGTCCTGTGTTGTTGACTCGCTAGTTATTGATCATAAGTAAAGTAATCAGAACAAATACTCGAGTACAGCTGTCTGACACTGGATCTGTATTAAAGGTATTAATAAACTCCATCTCCTCTGCTGGGGAGTTTGCAGTAGATTCATGTATCTGTGCTAACACATTTAACAGTGTTTAAAGATGAATAACATAAATATACGTTTGGCCTCATGAAGATAAATCCAAACATTTATGTTCTAACATCTGCGTGGTCTTTAAGCTGTTGTGACGCTCGTGAGCAGACTGATGCTGCCTGTTGCTCTGAATGAGAAACAACATGGAAGCACAACAAACGTGTTACACTGTGAGCGAGGAGCGAGAAACAGACACCGAAGAGAAGACCGAGGTGCGTTACCTTCCAAAGGAGTGAGGTTAGAGCCCCCCTTTTTCCCATCCAGCCCATGCTGTGAGTACTGTTTCAGAAGGTTCTGAGCCTTGCGAATGGTCCCTGGTCCCATAAACACAGAGACAGAGTCCAGAGGAGGAGGAGGAGGAGGAGGGAGGGCAGCGAGGTCCAGACAGCCAAGAAAGACAGGAAGAAGAAGAAGAAGAAGAAGGGAGAGCTAGGCAGTGAGTGATGAAACACAGACACCACCACCGAGACAGGCAGCAGAGGTTTGTACGTGGATGTAAAGGTGGAGGGGGGCACAGCCTAGCACCACAGCTACACAACAGGATGACCAGGTGAGAGACAACTACAGCTACGTCATGAAAACACAGCAGGGCACGTGTGCTCGGACACACGGCGCCCCCCGGAGGTCATGTAAGAGCAGAATAAACAGGTTAGGTCAGTTTAAAAACAGCCATCACAATTAATACAATTAACATTCATCACTAATATTACCATAACATGTTGTTACATGGTTCACATTACATTACTCAGGACTGAAACATCAGTTAGTGTGTTAGTGAGCACGTAGCACGATTAAAGCTGCTTCCTCTGACCAGAACATGCAGCAAACAGAGCGACACCTGCAGCTGCCTTCTTCTGCAGCTGGCTGTCAGATAAATTCATCTCAAACTATTCTGATCACGGATTCATCGTTTGACTCATTCAATATTGTTTCATCCTCTGTGACATTAAACTGAAGAACACGAGGACATCATCTCGAGTCTTTATGAACCAAACAACTCGATTAATCGAGAAAATTATCGACACTTTGATCAATAATGAAAATAATCAGCAGGTACGGTTCAGTAGGTCAGTAAATCTTCCTTAAAAAACAAAACTAGGAGCTAAAAGAGGCTAAAAAGCTCTGTTAGTGTCAGGTTCATCACTGCAAACAACATTTTTATGTTGTGTCATTTGATTGAGTTGATTATTGGAGCTTTAACACTGATTATCTGTCATCTATCGGAGCTGCAGCTACAAACATCCGCCCGTCCTCTCTCTTCACGGTATAAAACTTTTCTAAACTGTTGGAGGACGAGCGGCAGCGGCAGCAGGATCGAGCTGTGAGCGAGCTACGAGCACGTCCATGAAGCTGACTCAAATTCAAGCAGAACATTTAAAACAAACTGATTCCAGCCTGAAGAACCAGATCATCATCAGAGTCCTCTGATCAACACTACACACACTTCAGGCACAGCACACACACACACACACACACACACACACCTGCACAGCTAACTCACACAAACAAACACTGCTAAACTCTGCAGCCTCGAGGTTCATGGTGGTAAACTGCTGAGAAGCTGTCTGACGGACTCTGAGCAGGGACGGGCATCTTAAGTCATTTACATATTCCAGTACTCTCATTACAGCTGGAGTACTCTCATTACAGCTGGAGTACTCTCATTACAGCTGGAGTACTCTCATTACAGCTGGAGTACTCTCATTACAGCTGCAGTACTCTCATTACAGCTGCAGTACTCTCATTACAGCTGCAGTACTCTCATTACAGCTGGAGTACTCTCATTACAGCTGGAGTACTCTCATTACAGCTGCAGTACTCTCATTACAGCTGCAGTACTCTCATTACAGCTGCAGTACTCGTGCCCATCATGGCTCCTGTCTTTGTTTTCATCAGGTGCTCCATGAATAAACTTCTGCTGACATTTTTAAATTCATCAATTAATCAAGAAGATGAAAACTTATCGATCATTAAAACATTATCATTAGTTGCAGACCAGCTAGATCTAAAATGAAAGATACAGTTGTTTAAGATTATCATCATCTGGTAGATTTGATCCACAGAGCTCAACGCTCTCTTCAGATTTTAATGAACCGTCTGTGTTCGCAGCAGCACACACCACAGTGAAGCTCGAGGCTGGAAACCAGCTACGACGTCTCTCCAGAGAACCAACAAACGTCTGCACTCCTACACCGTCCGACGGACAGAAGCAAGCACGAGGCACACACTAAAGCTTTGTGTTTACCTGGGATGTAGACTGTCATCACAACATGGAGATTACAAAAAGAGGAAAGGATGAAGCATTAGTGTGAGCTGACTGTACAATCGCAGTGTGAAGGATCCTTGAAACAGAATAATGTGGCTGGATGGTGACTTAATCAAGGGTGCTGCTATCATCTAATAATCAACATTATGCAGGATCGTGCTCTTTTGTTAGACTCGTCTATCGAGGAGGGTTCATGTGATTACAGACTCGAGTGGAGTGATGGTGCGTTCGGTTTTCAGGCGGCGCCGGTGTTGCTGACCTGGTCTCTTGGGAGCCTTTTTAGTGGGCGTGTCCTTCCGTTTGGTTTGGACAGCGGGCGAGTAGAGGATCCCGGAGGAGGCACTGTTCTTACGGAAGTGATCCTTCAGACCTTTGATGGAGCGATCCAGCTGATTGGACCTGATCTGGAAGTAGACGTTCATGAAATCTGCAGGGGAGAGAAAAACAGGAGGTGGATGAATTCACATTTAGTGCTCGAGTGAGCAGCCTGAAGAAAAACAGACGAATTACAGCAGGCATGCGTGAATCAGTGCTTTGTATTTATGTCCTAATAATTCATGTGACTAATGGTGATGTTCATGTTTACGCAGCACAGAAGGCAGATTCATTTAAATTATGTTGGCAGTGATGCAGAACATCATGAATCACACAAAGTGATTACACGGACGTCCTGCCGTCCTGCTGATCATCACTGTCCGACTCGTTTAAACAGATAAATGTAATAAAAGTGTCGGTCTGTAACTGTCGTGATCATCTTCATGTTCGGTTCAAAGCATCTCCAGTCGAGCTATAGAAGTCTAATATTTACTTCAGTGACTCTGGAGATGAATTGTGAGTCATGTGAGTCACCGTCCGTCTGGGTGTGTTTTGAAGTCTCTCCACTGTCTCCATGCTGCGTGTGATCTGGTGTTAATCTGTTTCATTCTGTCGGCTCGGCTCGGCTGATAATGGGACACCACAGACCTGGTCTGTCACCTTTTCATGCTCTTACGATTGATGAAATAACCTGTGACATCTGCTGCACGTGCTCTGTGTGCGACAGGGAAGCTCAAAGACGAGCAGCACTAATCAAAATGAAGCCGTACCTTGGTTCCGTCCGTATTCCACCAGCCAGCCGGCGATGCAGATGATGTCCTGGAGCACGGCTTCAGGCAGGTGTTCCAGCACCACCTCCTCCTGGACCTCCAGCTCCTCGTCGACGCTGATAGCGTCCAGGATGAGGATCGGGGGAACGGGTTTACTGTAGCGGGTCAGCAGGCTGCGGAACTCGGCCTCCAGCAGCTCTTTGCCCTTCTCGAAGCGAGCTTTCTGCAAAGATGGAGTTAGCAACAACGTCTGTTATCAGTCTGCTGAGTGTCTGTGCTGATGTTTACAGCTTCATACGTAAGTATAATGTCAGTACTGTACCACGGTGTTGAGTTCGGGGCTGTCCGGGTTGTTGTCTTGGAAATATTCCACAGCTTTCTGAATCTTTGCAATACAAGCAAGGTACTCGTCCAGTCTGCCCGTCGGCCTGAAACACACACGTCCAGAATTATGACGACACGTCTACGTCAAATATTCAAAGTCTGCCCGTGAAAGGCCGTGCACGTCGCCTCACCCCTCTCTGATGATCCTGTCTGTGTCTTTGGCCACGTGGTAGTAGCTGATGACGTGGTCCATGCAGGACAGAGTCTTGTCCACGTTCTCCTGCAGACGCTGCAGATTCTCCGTCTGTTTGTGGACCGGGATGATGGAGTTCTCCAGCTGCATCAGGCGGCTCTCGAACGAAGACAGGATGGAGACCTTTCAGGGGGAGACACGGCCGTCAACGTGCTGCGATAACTCAGCAATGAGAACACGTGTAGCTTTGTATTAGTGCTAACGCTCAGCGTCCCCTCTGTACAAAACAAAGCCAGTTTCAGATGAAACCTGCTTCTTATTTCAACCTGTCACACATTAACCTGTGAACACAGTCATCATGTTTCATCCATCCAAAACAGATTATATATTCTACATGCCGAACTCAGTGAGGGTGTTATACGTGTGTGTGTGTGTGTGTGTGTGTGTGTGTGTGTGTGTCGTACCATGCCCTTGGTCAGCTGATCACTCTTCTCCAGGTTCTCTCGGATGAATGACAGAGTCTCCTGCTCCTGTAACAGCACACACACACACACACACACACACACACACACACACACACCAACAGTGACTCACTGAACGACATGTTGTGTGTTCATAAAGAGACATTTGGACATGAAGTGTGTGTGTGTGTGTGTGTGTGTGTGTGTGCGCGGCTCGGATGCTTCCTTCCTTGTTTCCTTCCTGACCTGCTTCAGCTTCTCCTCTATCTCCCGCTTCCTCGCGGACGCGTCCTCGGTAGGAATCATCCTGGAGGAGACTCCCATCGACGGCCGGCCACCAGCAACTTCACACGGGTTAACGGAGCCGGTCTGCGGCGTGAAAACAACAACAAACAGCAACGACGGCTGCTAGCTGATGTAGCTACGTGAAGCTAGGCGGGTCAGCTGGTACAAGGTGGACTTCCGGTTAATGTTTCAAAGTAAAACACCGTGTTGTTTACGAACTTGTTAATCACCAGGGACAAAAATGAAAATAACAATAAAGGAGCTGAAATAAATACTTCTGGAAGTTTATTTACAAACTACAAAACGTAACATCCAAACTCATTCATCGTTGCTGATACGTTTTTTTCCCCTTCAAACGCAGCTACTTATCAGTATATAAAAGTATTTACTTGTTTAATGAATAAAAATAATTTGTGCTATGATATATAACATACGACCATAAATGTATCTAAATATGTTTAATAATAACGTTTTCCTGTCTGCTTTATTTTGAAAAGTTATATCTCCCGACTTCCGGCATGTGACGAAGGCGAGGCTCCTCTTCCGGGTGAATTTGTTTTTAACATGAATAAAAATATTTGAAACAAGCTGACGGCACGTTTCTTTGTTGTAGCTCATGAAATCATATTTATACTAATTATAATTCTGCTATTCGTGGTGACGTCATTATTTGTTAATTTGTGTAAAACTCCGCGAGGCGTGACGGCATGCCGCGTGCAGTGACACAAACAGACCGCTGGGTGTCGCTGCAGGCCACCGAACATGCCGAGCACTGATTCATAAACAAACACTAAAAACACGAAATAACCAGAAAATACTGAAAATTAAATTATATTCTGAAATGTTTGTTGTGTGTGATGCACGTTTATCACAGCCAGTTTTAATTTCATTTATCATTTTGTTTTTACATTTCAAAATATTATTTTTTTGGTTGTTTATGCAATCAGACCAAACAGCTGATTACATCGCTTATAAAACAAACGTCATTTAAAGCTTTAAATGCTCAACTTACAGTTAAAGGTGAATTATTTGATTTTAAATCTAAAACAGGTCGTTCATCTTCACTTCAACTTCATTAACGATTTGGGGAAAATTTAAAAGAAAAAATATATTTTCAATTTACAACTAGAGAAAAATTAATGAAGCCAAATTTAAGCTCATTCATTTATGCAAATATATATATAGTTATTTCTATGTTTTTTATGTCAAGTTTGCAGTCAAATGTATACACACACCTGGCCAATAAAGCAATTCTGAACAAAAACTAAAAACTTTTCTCGGGTTGAGAGTGAATAATGATTCGCTGAAATTAACAAACGAGCACACTGTTCGGGAAAATTGTTACAAATGTATTAGCACAAAAGATGTCCCACATAGTTTCTTTACGTACATATTTACAGATCTCCTGGAATACTTTACACTCTGACACCTTCCAGACACAAACTACATTATATTATTACATAAGAGTTAAACACAAACTAAAGAAGAGACAACGTGACAAATCAATCTGTCTGTTTCAGTCAATCTCAATCCCTCACACCTTTTTTTCACTCATGCACTTCATCATTGTTGAAGTCTGTGACGGTTTATTGCTGCCAGACCTCAGACCTCCGTGTGGAAAACAAAAGAACTACAGTGTGACCGATCGAGTCACACGATGCATTAAAAAAGGAAAAGGAAATGTTATTTTCAGTTCATGTTGCAAAAAGATTTCCTCCTATTCCTCCGCTTGCTAAAAGAATTTATATAACAGCATTAAGAATAATGCAAACGTGTTCGAATCACAGAGCTGGACTCTACGATTCCTCTTCTTTAGACAGCGCCTGTGGACGACAAACACAACGACACGTGAGGATTCATGACACAACAAATCATGCAACCGTTCTGTGAGTTTCACTCGAAGTGTGAGTCACCTGTTTGAGGAACTGTCGTCCAAAATAATTGGTCGCCATGTTCTTTAAGCTGGTCTTCCCTCCCACTTTACACCGCACATAACCATAGAGGTTAGCTCCCTGCAGCACCACACCCATGATCACGACAGGCTGCGAGGAGGACGACAACAGATCAGTGTTAACATTAAAACACCAAAACCAACAGTGACCGTCTAAGTAAAGTTTGTGTTTATCCTCCTCGAGTACAGCTGAACATGTTTACCACAGTGGGACTACACTGCGGGCAACAAATCACATATCAAATGCTGCTTTATGTTAAATATGGACGTCTTCACCGATGGGCCTGGTGCTGAGAGACGCAGACATATTGATGCTTTTGGTCTGTTGACAATAAGATCTTAAAGTTGAGGACTTACCACCCATTTAATCTTGAAGGAAAAGAGGGTACTGAAAGCAAAGATGACCCAGAGGACCGGACAAACAATCAGCCCGAGCCAGAAGATTCGAGATTCAGAGTCTGACGCTTGCTGCTTCCCGGTGCCCTGAAGAAAACAGGATATTCTCACAGTGAGCACAGCTGCAAATACTATGAGTGCTGACAGTAAACAAGTACATTTATCAACGTCGCACAGGTCAAGAGGTCGGCAACATGAGAGGTTAAAGTCCCACATATGGGACAGAACATGTACTGTAACACAAAAACACACAAACAAACTAACCTTCCTCGCCTCAAACACCCAGTGGTTGTGTCCATCGTCATCCACCTGGTTCCACCATCTTAAACCGACCATCAACCTCCCAGTGATGTTCTGTAAACACACATGAGATTTTAGGCTTTAAATTAACACCAGCACAGCACCAGCAGTTCCTGTTGTCGCCTGCAGACACACCTTTACTGCCCAGAAGTCACACGAGAGCAGGAGGATTATCGTCACCATGGGGGCGATGAAACTGCTACCCAACATCTCACAGAGCAGGTACACGAGGATGGCGGTGACCCTGAAGAAGAGGTGGAAGAAGGACGCCACAGGATGCCTGGGAACGGATTATCAACATGGATTCAGTTTACCATCATATATGACAGAGAAAAGTATCAGAGCGCCACATTTTACTCTGAAACTAACATCAACACAGCTGATATGGTTCAAACCATCAGATTTCTGCTGACTTACTTGATCTTGGACTTCTTTGACCCCTTCCCTGCATCTTCCTCCGCATCAAACAGAGACACGTCTTCATCGTTGGCATCCTGAGGGATCAATAAGGAAGAGGCTGAAACCCGCAGAGACTCCAGACTGAAGCTTCATCTGTGTCTCCGTGTGGACTAACGAGTCAGAGGTCACATGATGAGGAGCGATAACAGCTTATCTACGCCAAGAAACCGCCTTTTAATCCACATGAACACACGTTAGGACCGGTGTTGTGTTCAGGAGCTCATTTGTCATCAGTTAAATTAAATATTTAGAGTTGAAAAGCGGCAACAGACAAACTTTTAGGTCACTTTTAACGTTTCAGCTCCGTGTTTAAGCTGCTACTCAAACATGACGTAACATACATGTAACACGCTGACGTCAGGTGATTTAATCAGAGTGTTTCTGTTGATTTAATTCATGATTTTAATGAATTTAATGAATGTCATGGTTGGGCAGAGACGTTAGCTGCTTATTGTCGACCTCACGTATAAAAGCAGAGTAAACACAGTCACGTTACAACCGTGTGTGTTCATCACAGAATAACTGAGCCGCTGTGCGGGTTTGAAACGTTAGAGTAACGTTTGAAAACCTTAAAGTAACGTTAGAGAACGTTAAACTAACATCTCAATAGCTACGGTACCTAGCATGCTAGCCAGCTAGCTAGCTAGCATCCCTAGCCCGACAGCTGTTCGCCGCAGCTGTTGTGGGTGTTTTTCGCGGGTAAACTCGTGTTCCAGGTGTTTTGTAGCCTCGTCACGTGAAGCCTCGCGAGCCCCCTGACATGTTCTGTGTGGCACATTAAAGGTGAACATTAAATTTGGTCACTTACGTCAGGTAACATGGTGAAGTCTGGGCAGCCTTCTTCCTGCTTACATGCTCGGCTGGAACACACGTCACAGGACACGCGGGTCACGTGACCACGACGTGCCACGTGTACTGTTACGTCACTGCACTGGCTCCGTTTGTATTTAGTGGATCAATAAAGTTTAATTGTGTAATTATCATATAAACACACACACATATCCATATTACTGTATTTTTATTTATTTATTTAGCATTATTCTACAGCCTGATGAGACTGTACATAGTTTGTTATTCCTATTTGTAGTTCTATGTCATATTTTTATTTTTAATACTCTACCTTCTGTATAGTTTGTTTCTGTGTGGGTTCGCTCACATGAACCTCACCAGGTTTACTGGTGACTCTAAATTGTCTGTAGCTGTGAATGTGAGTGTGAATGTTTGTTTGTCTCTATGGAGACTCGTCCATGGTGTATCCTGGCTCTCACCCTACAGTCAGCTAGGATAGGCTCCGGCCCTACCATGACCCTGATGGAGATAAGTGACTACAGATAATGGCTGGATGTCTCTGTGCACCTCGAGAACATGTGTTGTTCTGAACTTCACCAAACGTCTGCTGCATGGACTGTTGCAGAGTGGATGGCCTTCAAAATAAAACCCAGTGGGAAAACATCTGGATTTGATTTTAGCGTCATTTTGATGTACTAAGAAAAGTGATGAGGGAAAAATTCCATTTGTTCAACATTACACTGAAATAGGCTAAACTAGAATCTGACCATCAATTCACTGTGTTATACTACTTAATGTCACTGTATTTTACTGCCTGTGAACCTTATTTTGTTGGTTTCTGGTGTCTAAATTGACCAATGACGACACATTCTACCCTAAACTTATAAATAAACTACATATATGTGTGATTCTGACAGCCTGGTGAAACTGCAGTCAGTGGTTAATCAACTTTATTTAACTTTCTGATGCTCTGTGTCGATCCAAGCACTGAAAATACTTCCCAGTTCATCCCACAGTTAATTTAAGTGAACGTGAACAGGTTTGCTTTTTGCAAATGAAGTGAAGTTTTTATTTGCATGTAGAAAACACAGAAGACCTCTGAATTCACAGTGCGATGAAGTAACAGCAGTCCCAAACGTACACCAGAGCATGAATATGACTCGAGACATGCGATGAACATTCACAATTTCCCAAAAGCCCATGCTGCTGTAAACAGGTTCAATATGGCAAGACATTCCTACTTTCCCCTTCAGATAAAGAGTCTATGGGAGACAAACAGCTTATAACAGTAGTCTGACATTTATGCAGGAAACACTACATTTTATTATTTTAATTGATGCTATGCTGCTGTTTTTGAAACAATAGCCCCGTTTGCAGGTGAGGTGGGTGGAGAGGGGCTTTTGAGCCGTAAAGGCTCCCCCGGTGCCACCAAGGCGACGATGTTCTCCTTCTTGGACAGCCAGAAAGCCGGGTAAAGAGGCTCCAGGAACTCCGCCTGGTACTCGTGGATGAGCGTCATGGTGTCCTCCACGCCATAGAAGGCCAGGAGGCCTTTTGTATAGTCCACGTAAACTCCGATCCGGGTGAACTTCTCCACGTTCAGCGGGGTCTCCACGTCACTGTGCCAGGCGGAGAAGGTGCGGCCGTTCCACTGGAGGCACCAGGAGAAGTTGTTCCCTGTGATGCAGCTGTTGCTCTCGTTGCCCTTGCGGTCGATGCTCTTGTAGGTCAGACCAATGTGGGTGCCCTCGCCGCTGATGTCGGCCTCGAAGTACTGCCGACCCAGATAAAAACTCTCTGCTGCCAGAACTTGGCGCCAGTTCTCGAAGCGCTCAGGTAGGTCTGGATAAGGATGCTGCCAGGGCGTGGTGTTAGTCACCTTCCTGTTTTCTTCTGTCAGGCGCAGGAACTTGTGAGCTGTGTCAGCATCAAAACTCACGTGGGCGGCATCTGGAAGAGGATTGTGAAAATGTTGTAAGTGTGAAGGCGACTGTAAACACAGCCGAGGTCAACACGGTCACCACGCTGTTGTTTCAACAGTTAACACTGTACATTCATGTCACAGCTGTAGTTACCTTTCAAAACTCGTGATCAGCCTTTAAAATCAAAGATTAAACCAGCACTTCCCAAATCTGATCAAATTAAGTTGTCAAGAAAAAAACAACTAATTTTCTTGTGATGAATTATCTCGTTATCTCAGGATAAACTTGTGATCTTGAGAAATCAGCATAAAAAAAGTTCATGACTTCTGTGTCATCATCTCACGACTCCTCAGATTTATTGATTGGTAGTTAAAACGAGCTCCACCTCGAGCAGCAAAATGATGCATCTTTTACATCATGCTTTAAGAACATTTAGCTTATATTATTCGGATTATTTGGATATTTAGATGATATTATTCGGTGATAGTGGGTCATTCCAGGTTTTTGGCAGCTTCAGAGCTGGCTGGTCGTCATAGACCTGTTCAGGGTCTCTGTTACATCGCAGGTTACAGCCGACTGTGTGTTTGAACAAGATAAGATCCGGGCCGTGTATGTTTTTCTTTCTGTTTTCAGGGATTCGTACAGCTGACGTATCTGATCCAGAGCACGGCTAAGTAGCTGAATCTTTACTCTGAGAAGTCCTACGCTGTGATCTTTGTTGTTTTGTTGTTTTCTGCTTTGTTGTGATGTCAGGAAACTGTGACTCAGCATTTCTAAAGTGAGCTCAGCCCAACATGCTCCACATTCAGTGACAGAAAACACTTACATTTAAGGAAGTCGTCCCGCGTCACTGGATCCGGTATAGACATGTTCTGTTTGGCTGCAACAATCGCTTGCACTGTTGTCTTTATTCCCATTTTGTCTGCAACAGAAGAAGAAAACAGATTTTTATTGGAACTTTGTGTTCAGTTGGCACAGAAACAAGTGTGCCTCCTTTCAGCGTCTGTAGGTGACAAACAAAAGAGGTGAGTCATGAAGCACACAGGTGGTTTGGAGGCATATTTAGTTCAATGTTATCTCTGGTGTTAGCCACCGCGGCGTACCTGAGCTCTCGAGCAATGACACACAGGCTGGAAATTCTTTACATGTGTGAACACGCCCAGACAGTCAACTCAGAGCTGCAGTGTGATTTCTTACCGTTCTTGCATGTCTCTTTAACTTTCTCTATGTATGAAGACACAACCATGGCGCACAGCTCCTGCGTGGAGTCCACGATCACACGGCTGAAAGAATTCAGGCGGTCCATCAGGCCGATGTAGACCCCAGGCAGAGAGATATCAGTGGCTTCTTTCTTCCACTCTGAATACTCCTACAGAGCAAGCACAGAGACATTAAAAGTGATATCGCACTGGGGGAGTGCTGTTATACTGAATATCAGCACGGCTGAGCTGCAACAGTTCTACAAGTGCCATTATTTTTAATTCACAAGTGATAACAGATCATGACTATAAAACCTTCATGTTTGAAACAGTTCACCTCAGTCCCGCGCTTGTTTAACACTAGAATAGTGTTAGAAGTAGAGCGGGTCGTCCACTAATCACATGATCGGTGGTTCGATTCCCTCCAGTCGGAGTGTCTTTGGGCAAGATACTGAAGCCCAAAGGCTGTGCCATGTGTGTGAATGGTTAGCTCCTAAAACTGATGATTGTGTATGAATGTGTGTGAATGAGATACATACTGTACGGTCCATCCATTGGTTTGATGAATGGTTGTGTATTGATTACTGACAGTGGCTGATCAGGTTTGTTATTAGTATTCTGTGCTGTTATTTGACTGACTTTTGCTCCTGGAGCTGTTACCTGTAAGAAATCCACATCGTTTTTGTTTTTCGAGAGCTTCTCCATCTGCGCCTGTGTCTTCTTCAGCTCCGTACACCTCTGCTCCAGATGTACCCGGATGCCCTCGGCCTGCCTCAGCGCCTGCTTCTCCTCGCCCTCCAGGATCTCCGTCACCTCGCGCTTCGCCCTCTCCACCACCGCCTGCAGCTCCTCGAACTGGCTCTCGATCGCGGCTCGTACCTCAGTCACCGAATGCTGCGGGAGAGGTTTCAGGTCACATTCTTTACATTCTGAGAGGAAGCAGTGCATGTCAAAGGCTCTGTTACGGGGTTACATAATTACAAGCTGACTGAGGAAATACGTTATTACCTCAAAGATGATTTCAACCACATGAAAACCTGAGGGAAACCTGTCTAGTTTACCTACCTCAGAGCGGACAGGCTGGTGGCTTCTCAAGCCAAAAATAGCTGATGTATTGTGACATTCATGTGACACACACACAGTGAGCTCATTTCAGGTTAGTCATGCGATCTGTGTGTTTACCTCAATAGAAACTGTGTTGAGTTGAAGTTTGTTGATGGCATTCTCGGCTGCTGTCACCGTCTTCACCATCTCAGTCTGCTTCTCCCTGAGTTCCCTCTGTGAACGCGAGAACAGGCCAAGATTCAGCACGTCTCCGCACAGAAACCACACTCATGCCATCATGCTGAAAATATGCTCGATCCTAACAGATGTATTTGGTAGATGTAAACACTGAGGCTCATTCTTCAGGAAAACTGTGCTGTTTCCTAGTTTCCTCCACTCTCTGCATGTGGGGAGGTCGCACATCCTTTTCTACTCGCAGATATTTGAGGTTTCAAAAGATCAGCTTGTTCAGGTTCAAGTTTGAATTCCTCGGGCAGGTTCAGGCGACTCCGGGAGATGAAGGAAAATTCCTTTTCCTTTTTTTTGACCCTGAGGGGAACTCAGAGCAACTCGGCATTTTTTGACTTCAGCCGGTGTGATGGAGAATCAGAACTAATAAAGAACAACCAAACATTTGTGAAATTATTACAGCCTACAGCTATATCTATTGTCTGAGGAATTTCATTTAAAGAGGGATACAAGACAGGGATGTCATCTCTCCACACTCCTCTTTGTAACACCAGAAACAAAAGTTAGTGTTGGTTAGTTATGTTATTTGTTAGGTCATGAACATTTTAATGACCACAAACACAGTTAAAAGTCCATTTTTTTCATACAAAATAATGTGTCATGGATCAGTGTGCACGCTCCTCACCTCACCCTCTCAACCCCGTAACATGAAGGTGAAACTACAGAGGCAGTGTTCAGTTTGACTGTTCTGAGCTACTGTAGAAACATGGCAGACTCCGTAGAGGAGGACCTGCAGTGTGTGTCTCTCATTCTGAGGTAACACGAACATAAAGAGTTTTATTTTCAGGTGATTAAACTCTAATTAAAAATATAAAAAACTGACATATGCTGTAATCTGGCACACCGGACCTTTAAACTCTGACTTGTGTTCAAAGAGAAAGGATGTACTGTGCTACCTGATGGGAAACAACTTGAGGATGATGCAGCGGAAGGAAATTTGTTTAATCCAGATGGTTTGAAGAGTCTTTAAGGACTCCTGGAAATACTTTGTCTGGTATTTATCTTCCAGAGAAACAAATGTTTGCCTCAGTGCAACTCGAATGTAAAGCTTATACATGAAAGCATTATTAAGGAGGTGTGTTTTACAAAAGGAGGAATGTAAGTGTTCAAAGGTGGAACATGAACTCTGGACAGGAAGTCCTTTCACTCTATTGTCTTCCATGTTGTTTTGGCTGTCCTGTGGAAATGAATCTCTCTGAAAGGGAAGTTTAGCTGAGAATCATATTAACTTCAGTCTGATGATTGTTGTTATCCCCTCGCACACAATTAGAGGTTTATAATGTCCCACAGTAAGTGCAGCTGTGGTCGAGCAGCATTTCTACTATTTTCACCGACATTTTCAAACAGTTTTATTGACTTTGCAGGCCTCCCTCGAGTGTTTGCTGTACAGAGCTAATGAAGCACTTTGGGGTTTTGCAACAACGCACTCTGCAAATAACAGGTGTAGGCTAAAAGCTGCAGATCTCTGCAGGAATCTGGACTGGAATGCTCGAACCTGTGGGTCACGGACCGTCACAAACAGACAGAGACAAATGACACAAACTGAAGCTTGAGCTGTCTCTGCGTCATCGGGGGTTAAAAAGATCTGAGTGTTGAGTTTCAGACGGACACACAGAGCGAGCTCATCATTTAATGAGCTCTACAGTGGATATTAATTCAGATTTAGTGTCCTAATTTAATTTAAATCGATCAAAGCTGTGCTGTGGGCCAGGCGGGAACAACAAGGACTCACTTCATCCCCTGTTATCCTCCACTGCTGAAGGTTAAAGCATCAAAGCTGCTCAGTTAGACTGTTCCTATATATATCTCAGCAGTGTGGATGCAATTTAAGGATTATTTTGGAGCTCAAATTGCAAATGAATTGCATTTGTCCTGTCCTGTCATATTTTGTCAGTGTGGTGTTGATTGATTTCTTTACTCAGTAAGAGAGTAAGACTCTATCTTTGCCTTAGATTGAGAGATCAATCACAACAAATAACAAACAAAGCTAACAATCAATAATTTAGGTCAAAAAGGCCAAAATCTGGTGAGTGATTGCTTCTTTTGTCCAACTAAATGTCCAGAAAACTTCAAGATGTTCAATTCTTAATCATATAAAACAACAAATCCTCAGAAATCACTTAATTTTTCTGACTTTTCTGGATACTGTGACATCATAGTGACAAATCTGTGAAGAAAAGATGACTCTTTGGTTTATCTGCTCACACTTTGTGTATATATATATTTACACATACATGGACAGATAAAGAAAAGCATCACTCGCCTCTATCCGTCCGCGAGCCTCCACCACTGACACCGTGTTGTGGCCCTTGTGGTCCTCCGTCACACAGTCCTGACAGACGCAGCAGGCGTCAGCGCAGCAGAAGAGCTCCAGGGGCCACTTGTGGCTCTCGCAGGTCCTCCTCTCGATGTCCCTGAGCGGCTCCACCAGCCGGTGGTTCTGAAACTTTGGGTTCTCCAGGTGAGGCCGGAGGTGGGCCCCGCAGTAGGACACCAGGCAGGTGAGGCAGGACTTGAGGGCCCTGCAGGGGCTCTCGATGCACGAGTCACACACCACATCGTCCGGGCCCAAAGGTTCCTCCTTCACCTCTTCTTTCACCTCTTCACCATCGGCCTCTTTCTTCTCCCCCTCGGGCTTCTTGGGATCTTCAGACTCCTTCAGATCTTCTTGGATTTTGGTCTCCTCTGCCGTCTTGGAGTCCTCACTTTGCTCCTTTTTGCTGTTGATCACGGGAGTGTCAGTTTCCGTCCCGTTCTCTTTGGGACCGTCAGCAGGTTCAGGCTTGTCCATGCTCTTCACACACTCAGGACATCCTTTACTTTCATCCCTGAGGCAGGAGCCACAAACGGAGTGACAGCAGGCTGCCGGCTTGTCTCCACTCAGTTCACCTGAGCAGACCTGACACAGCTGCTGTTTGGAGATGGGAGCTGCTCCTTCAGCTGCAGTATCTGCCATGTCTTCAGTCTGTGTCTCTGCGTCAGCCCGCCTTCACTTCCACTCTGTGAAAATAACTGGCTCAGCCACTTTTTGTCAGCCGGTAGTTCCTGGATCACACTGAAGAGCCACACCTAGAGGATGTCAGTCACGGCCCATAGTTTCAGTCTACATGTTATCCGCCCCCTCAGCACTCACATGCAATAAGGCGGGCCTGATACACCCCCGTGCACAATCACTGCCCTCCCCTTCCCTGGAGGGAACAAGAAACCAGAGGGTGGAGCAAACAAGCAAATAATTAGGTGGAGTTGCAGTCTCTCTCTCGTGCTTTATGTCTAAACTTAAAAGTTTGATTGTTTCCAGATGTTTCTTCTTACCTCACTCTTTAACTCTCTGCTCTGTCACAGTTTGATTGAATTATCTTGATGAAAACTGAGGAAATCATCGCTGCCAGCTTCTCCCTTTTGTTCTGCCAGCTGCTCCAAAGTGCAAGTGGAAAATCCAGAAAACTGTAAATACACTGAGTGAATCAGCAAGATCAAACACAGCAGCGAGGGCAGACACTGCCACCAAGTGACCACAGCTGGTGGATGTCACGGAGAGACACTCAGAATATGAGTCAAAGTTAAGAGTCATTCATCAAGTGACTCACAGTGAAGTGTAATGCAGCTCTCGCGTGGTCATGTGATTAATCACATGTGTGTTAAACCAATCAGAAACATCCACAGACCATGACAGACTCTGAAACAAGTAGAATCCACTGCTGAATATTTGAGCTGTCACTCTTTGAGTTTTTGAGCCTCTTTTTGCTCCTTGTTTTGTTTTCGTCTCCTCGAAGCTCCAGATGCAGCAAGCAGGACAAACTCTGACAAACTCAGTGTACAGCAGACAGTTAGCGACTAGCAGCTAAAGAGACAGGTATTCATCTCTGGAGGTCAATAAAGGCAGTAAAAGAAAATTCAGGTTAAAAATTTATTATCAGAAGAAGCACGCTGAGACAGCGCCGTGTCTTTGTGTGCTGTAACTACAGTGCAGTCAACAATGTGCCATTGACGAGGAGACAGAAAATGAAACATTTATACTAAAGCAGCATCAACATCTGTCACTATGGAAGTAAGATCAGTGGTTTCAGCCAGCGAGTGCAATTCAACTGTCCGCAGTAAAAACAGAAGCTGTTTGTACCATGGATGGTCTGTACACAGGGTGGGGTACTAACAGATTACAGCTCATTTGGATTGCATAATCAGATTACAAAATATAAGTAATGATAATCAGCCCAGATTACATTCAAACCGTCCGGACGGACATACAGGAGGCTGTTTCAGAGAAGACAGAGCTGCGTCTAGTTAAGATGGAGCAGCGACAGTTTGTCCAAAAACAACATTCGCCTACATCTTTCCATCTTAACGGCTCCCTTAAAGGTGCCAGATGTACGATTATGAGGCATTTTATGCATTATCATTATGTTTGCATCACTTTTTATTGCTAATAGGTCAACAGGTTGTAAAATAAACAAAGATGAGCCTGTTCACGACAACCTGTGGACTGATTTCCGTCCAAAGGACAAATCTTTGGAGACAAACCAAAGGATGTGACGTTTATGCTCCTGAGTGCTTCCTCTCTCTTTGCCTACAGTGTTAATGAGTCCACAGTAAAGGCTAACATGACTGGACAGCATGTGGGACATACTGTGATTGCTTTGTAAAATGGACGTATTGCTGACGTATTGTCTCGGGTGGATATCAGCTGATTCCTCCAGACTCTGGGGGGCTGATCTGTTGGTAAATTTGCTGACTAGCTGTTTGCCAAATGACCTCATCAGCTGATGTGATCCATGATGCTAACTTGTGCATTAAGACAAACAGTAAAGAGAAGGTGTGATATCGATAAGGCAGAGGTCAACAGGCTGAGCTGTGATTGGCCGGCTGGTCGTGGCTTTGTCACGTTGGCTGATGGGGTGATTTGCAAACGGCGAGCTAGTTGTAAAATATGGTAACATTACAGACAATAACATGATTCTACTTCATTTTACAGCATTCTGGGTTCATTTCAGTGTAAGTCACTTTGGCTGATGCTCAGGATGAAGCTTGTCTGCTGATTAATTTGATTTTAAATTAACTTATTGTACAAATAAAGCGTCATTCATAACACATTTGATCAGTGTATTATTTTCTGTGTCTATTCTTGTTTTTTCATATTCTAATTAATATTTTAATTAATGAATAGAATAATTAAATTTCCAAATGCATATCAACGATTTCTTCATATCTCATAAAATGTGATGCTCTGACTCTCTCGGTGTTGCACCTCACAGTTAAATCCAGTCGTAGGAGGCGGCTGGTTATTCAGGACCAGCAGGTTCCTCACAAAGAGCCACACTAACTTGAATTATTTGCTTCATGAAACAGACCTCAGATCAGATGAAAACGTGCGATTCATCTCCTTACTGTGACTTTTAATGCAGCGTCCATTGAACCTAACGAAGTCAGCTTTTGGTTGAGCGCTTCTCTTTGTGCTGTTTATGAAATGACCTCTAAACGTGTTGATTCTGTCACCAAGTCTATGTTAGTTTAGCTGCTAACATCGCGTGTCAGTGTGCTATTGATTAAAATAGAGTCTGTAAGTGAACCTGGACTGTGGAGGATATAACATGTCAGCAGAAATGTGCTTAAACACTGAAGCTTGTGCTTTGGAGCAGCAGCAGTCTTTAGTCTGTTTGTCTCCTTCACTGCACGCCGACCAGCTCCGTGATCGGCGGGGCGAACACCATCAGCTCCTGGTATTTGTGGAAGAAAAGGTTGAGGCGGGAGAGGTAGCTGTCCTGCTGGTACGGAAGCTTCTTTTCAGTCAGATATTTGGACACGACCGGCTTCACCTGGAGAGACACGGGGACACTTTTACAGGTGTACACAATATAAAACAGCCAGTGAGCAGCGGTGACAGTAAATGAATGTCATGTTACGCTGTACATAAGTACGTTTTTCTTTGACACTTTAAGGGCTTGCACATGGTGTGAAGTCCAGTCTAGACCTGCTGTGTGTAGAAAGAGTCCTGAGACTTCTGTTATGATTTGGCGTTATCTATAAATAAAATGTCATTAAAACTAAAATACTTTCCAGATCATGTTGCCGTCTTAAATAGACACTGAGTGTACTTGTGTGTGTGTGTTTATTTCAGATTCTATGAAGTGGATTTGATGTTAGACGGCTAATATTTGAATTAAAAGCTTCAGTTTTACCTTCAGACACATGTTATCAGACAGGAAGGGGAAGAGGTGATGCTCCACGTGGCAGTTTATAAGCGAGTGTCCAAACATCCAGTCCAGCAGGAAGTTACGTGGCAGGTTCAGGACGCCGTGGGTCATCTGGTAGATCCTCTTGGGTCGACGGGTCGGAGAGAACATGTGGAGGCCGATGTGCTGCGATGACACACAGTTAAAGGTCTGCACAGGTTGAATCACAGGTTGTACCCAGTGTGTGACCTGACTGATACGGTATTTCAGCATTTCAGCCTCTTGTGGTCAAAATAAGTATTACAACAACATCTGCCAAAACTTTTCCAACCTAATCCACTGAAAAAAACATCTAAGACATTTAGAAAGTTTATCAAGTAGAGAGAACAATTTAGATTAGACTTCCAAAATGGATCACAAGTGATTATTGACCTTACAGGGAGAACACTAAGAACACTATCGCGCCCTGAGAGGCCAAAATAATCAGAACAGAAAACTCTGGAGGTCTTAAATAAGGTAGATATATACAGTATACTGCATGTACTTTCTGAAATATAGAGAGGAAACTAGAAGAAAATACAAAACTTTCAAATCAGACCGATCCAAAGGTCATCCTCAGCTAAAGTACATGGGAACGCTGAGTTCAGGGGAAAACAGATAAGGACAATGGCCAACAACAGCACCAGGAGACCGGGGAGAACGGGTTTTCAGTCCGACTCCCCGGAGAGAACAAACATTTCCACCCCTGACTTCACATCAAGAACCTGTGTTTTCTAATCCACCTACACACTTTGATCAGAACAATGCACAATGACCTGCAGGACTCGGCGCTCAATCTGGGAAAATCATGCATGAATTGTTCCTTTTTATCCCGTTAGTTCCCCGACCGGTCCGATCCAGGAGAACACAAAGCTGCATTCAACTGTTTCTCAGAAGGCAACAAGAGGTGCTCTCATAATCGCTCGGCATGAAAAGACGCCGCAGTCTTTAGTGAACTTTGAATATAGTGTTCATCATAGTACGAGCTCCTTTAGTAGCTTTTCTGGAGTTTTCAGTCACATCACAGCCAGTATTTACATTTGTGAGAAGGGAACGGACTTTATGAATGAAATAATGACTGCGATAACTTGGTTTCCCCTCTGATGTCCTCCGACTGCTCCGCCTTAATTCTCAGGTTAACTGCTGCTAATAGTAGCTGCCGTTAGCTCAGTTAGCTGTTCCTACACTGGGAGCTGGAGTGTTGGTGTTTACATCACTAGCAAAGGAGACTCCTACGGCCAAGAGCAGCAACAGAACCGGGTTCAGCAGCCTGTATCAACATCATGGCAGAGGCGAAGACACCGAACAGGACATTCACGGAACAAGAGGCCAAATAATCTGCGACTGACTTTCAGTGGTTGGTGAGAGCTTGGTGAAATAAACGCGGGGCTGTAGACTGGAAAACACGTACAGTACAGCGGGTCACTGCAGGTATTTCTCACCTGGAAGATGTTGACATGGATGTAGGGCACGGAGAACATTGCTCTGCAAACAAGCATGCAGAGCAAAGCACTGAGGGGCGACAGGAACCCGGAGACGTGGATCAGCAGCCAGTACTGTGAATACAGACCCAGTGTTACCATCATGATGGTCCTGACGATGTGGGCCAAAGAGTGTCCTTTGAGGTGAGCTGTAAAAGAAACCAGCACAGGTATGAGAATAAACTCACACATAAGTGAGAGAGGCGAGCTAACACGGGCACTTGAAGAGGATCAGAAGGTAAGATCCATCTCAGCTTTATGCTGATAGTCACATTTAATGTTGAAATATTCCAGCAAACCCATAAAACATCTCCTCTGGTCCTGTGGTGCCTCTTACCGAGTGCAACAAGCGGAGTGATGATGGGCACGGCCAGCGGAGCTACGAACAGGTAGACGGTGCGAGGCAGGAAGGGGACCTTCCAAACGCTGGAGTCACCCAGTCCAATGACATTAGTGTGAGCGTGATGCATCTTAATGTGGCCCTGAATGCCGGCTCGCGCGGAGAAGGAGCCGCAGATCTGCAGACAGTCAATGAACACAGACAGTCAATGAAAATATCGATATTTTGTATTGATTGACACATTTTAGCAGTTAAAAAAGGTTGTGACAGCGTTTTGTTTGCTCACAGAGCGACTGAACGTCCAGTAAACATCCACATGTGAATTCACAGGTTCAAAAGTTCAGCGAGCTGATTGTCCCTCACGCAGAGGTTACCAAACAGCTTTAATGACCACATTCAGTGCTCCACACATCCGTGAAGGCTAATCATTCACTCGTGTAAATATTACTGTTTCTAGGGTCACACACGGGCTGACGGTGTGAGGCCTCACCCTGCCGCACATTCACACCTGTTGTGTAACATCAGCTGTCAGAGTTAGATGAGAAGATTGATAGATAGCATCTCTCACTAAAGGTAACTGACTGTTTGATTTATGCAATAAAATATGCCTTGTTGTCACCGTGCGGTTGCCAGGCGACCACCACAGCCAGGAAGTAACCCCCCATAATTGCAGTGTGTACGGAATAAACACACGAGCTGTAACTTGTTAATTATTGAGCTTTAGCTGTTCTCTGAGGAGAATGGAGCCACGTTACCCTCTGTTTTCAGTGTTTATGCTAAGCTAAGCTAACTAGCTGCTAGCTCTAACTACAGCTAGTCAGATTAAAAGATTGACACCACACATGGTTGTAGGCTAACTACAGTCATGTGTGGTATCAATCTTCTTATCTGACTCTCCCGCCTGCACGTGAGAGTAATAAAAATGAGGTTTGGCTCAGGTGTGTTTAACGACCAGCTTTTGGTTTATTTCTGTACGTCTAACCTCGATGAAGAAGACGGCCCAGAACTTTGTCCAGGCCTGCGACTCGCTCAGCGCGCCGTGACTGGCCAGATGTGTCCCTTTAACGGTGAGGACAGCGTGAGCCACGCCCATCAGCAGCATGCCCGCCGAAAACCACACGATGTGCGAGGAGCCGAGGAGAAGGAAGGCTGCAAGAGCGAGACAGAGCGAGGACAGCACACACAGGACAGACGATTACATTCACTTCACATAACTTCAACATTTACTTTAACATTTACCTTTCTGAATGTGTGACTAATCTCAGCTTCAGCGAGATTAAAGTCTCACCCTCTCCTGATAAGCATGTCAGAAAAAACTCAAATTCACATTAAAAGCAAAAGTCAGATCCAGATCAGAGTTTGGTTTGTCTGCTCTGGGCTGCTGTAGAAAAATGGCGGTTCAACATGGCGGACTCGGTGGAAGAGGACCTGCTCCTCGCTGTGAGAGCTCATTTTAAGACAACAAAACACAATGAGTCTTATTCAGATGGTTATACACAGAAACATGCTGATAAATATTCTCTTCTCTTACAGTCTGGCCCTTTAAGTGTTGGAGAAGTGGAAATTTAAAAAGTTCAGCAGAGACGTTGGGATTAATGTTCTCGGGACCATAAATGGCTGTTTTAATCCATCCGACACTTGAGGTGGAGGTATTTGACTTTGGGCCAAGATGTGGGATCAACAGACCGACTGACCCACAAACACACACACACTGCCATCCCCACGGCAACGCCGCAGTGTGGCTGGAGGCGCGCTGTGTTTCTGCAGGAAGATCAGGTGAAGGAATGAAACTTTACCCTGAGCTGGAGGTGACTGTCTGACACGATTACATCATGTTTCTGCTCACACATAATTCACTTCCTGTCTGCAGTTTCAGTTCAGTGCTAAGATGACTTCACTCTGATGAATAAGAAATGACATGCAGCATCAGTGCGGTTGCACTGTGGTAACAGATTGGCCTTTTTAACTCTAATAACCCTGAAACTCAAGCAGCCAGTGAGAGGCTTCTTGGCAGGCCCGCTTCAGCTCCCTAACCCAATAAAACAGCACTAATATTCCACACCTCCTATTTCAAAGCAGCCTATTTCGAGGTGATAAGTCACAAGCTCGGATACACAATGACAGATGCCTCCTCGACCCCGCTGGGCCACTAAATCCATCCACATGTGAGTATTTCTCCGCCCTTACAGGACGGTGCATGGGTTCATTCGAGTGAACGAGACTGAACCAGGTGTCCTGTGTGCTGCTCAGAGCTGTCACTTCCAATGATCGGGTGACATGGGTCACAATAGAGCCGTCCTAATTGAGGTCAGCCGCTGACCACCAGTGACCCAGATAGACAGAGGAGGACCATGGGATACCGAGTTATGACAACAAGTGCCGGGCTGAGAGAGCTGCTCGGAGTTTAAACTTGGATTACTTTACACAGGACATTAATGAATTAATGAGACAGTGTAAGGCGGCGTGTAGCACAACATTAAACATGAATTAACCTTTTAGGCTTCTGTGACAGTAAACTGAATACTTTGAGGTTTTTGAAGGCAAATTAAAGATCTTATGATTGATATTTTTCATTATTTGCAATTTATGGAATAAATGATGAATTAAGGATGCAAAAGGTATATCACCTTTGTACTGACAGTTTATGGATGTAATGATGTATAAATTTGTGTTTTTCCTGCAGTGTATATTCTGTATTGTACAGGCAGTATGATGATGATTTTCATGCATCTATCATGTGACGTCGCTGCAGGAAGTTCCCTATATTTTATTGAATTATCAGTTAATGTTTCATCTGCAGTTCCTGTGCAGGTTGATGCCATAAAGTAACTCAATGATAACTCACCATCCTCTGCTTTCTAACCACATGATCTGATCAGCTGTGTGAAGTTTCCACACACTCTTACCGGGAGGCAGACAGAGGAATGCTGCTGCCAGGATGCTGCAGTCGATCCCCCTCCTCTCCCACCAGCTGCTCTCCTTCACCGTCTTCTGCACCAGCCTCGTCAGCTCCATCATGAGCGACTCCTTCTCCCCGTCCTCACCGCCGTTCTTCCTCATCTCTTCGCTGCCTTCTGAATCTCCTCTCCTCTTCAATAACATCTCCCCCATCTTCCCGTCTCCTCCTCCTCCACCTCCTCCCTCATCCCGTCCTTCCCTCCACTCCTCCGGTACGCTCTGCATGTCGGCTCCTGCTGCTGCTGCTGCTGCTGCTGCTGCTGCTCAAACAAAAGTCAGCATGCAGTTTGTTTCCTCTTTAAAGAAGCCTACACGCTGCACCCTGCACGTAAAGTCCACAGGTCAGAGTTAACATTGCGAAAGTCCTCATTGGCGAGGAGCATTGTCAGAGAGGCCCAGCCCCCTTCCTGCTGCTTCAAGAGCCTTGTGGACCCTCCTCTCCTACCTCCTCCTCTCCTACCTCCTCCTCATCTCTCTCATACTCTTTCCTCTTTTCCCCCCTCTTGTCAGCTGACTCCTGATGCAATCCAGCAGCAGTGGAATTTACCGTCCCAAAAAAAGAGATGTAAGACTGCCCCGTGACGTGATGCATCCAAAAATGCTCACACTAAACTACAGCTGCTCAGCTCAGAGTCCGCTCCCTCCCTCCTCGCTGGTATCTCATGCATTCTGCATGTCGCTCACCCCCCTTGTTTTTCTTTGTGTTAGCGTCCCTCCTCCTCCTCCTTGGTAACCTTGGCAAATCTCCTGGGAAAGCAGAGGGAGACAGGAGGGCTGTGGGGTGGATTAACAGTGGCTGTTCAGTTGTTTCTTCACTGGGGGAAAGGTTCAGGGATGAAGAGGAGAAGATGCTGGTGTGAAAGAATGTGCCCTGGTAGTTAGTATGTATCTGCGTGCACATATCTAATGTCAGAGCTGCTGGGGACGGGCCAGCGTTCGAGGCCTGAGGCACGCTGACTGCAGCGTGCACTTTAACAGAGTGTGTGTGTGTGTGTGTGTGTGTGTGTGTGTTTTGTACTCCACAGGACAGCAGGTACTGCAGAGACGGGAACATAAGAACAGCAGGCGGCCTCGCGGCTCCTCTTACATCCTCCCACAGCCTTGAGCTCGTTGTTTTTATTGATACGAGCACTAATCGTCCATCAGTGTCAGCGTCTCTGTGCAGAGTGAATCAAAGTACATGCACGCACACCAAACTATAATATTTTCACTTTATTTTATTAAAGATAATTACAGTTGTGGCTTCACATACAAAAACATTTTTCTCAACATAAAACGCACATTCATGCATACTCACAGACTTCAAGTGAAACCAAATACGTCCCGAAGCAACCTGAGATAACAGCGTTATCTAGCACAAACTCACGTAACCCCGCGACGATTTTTACTGTTGCAACACAGTTTACGGAGCAACAGGCAGCCCGAGGATGTTTTCATCCAGAAATACTAAATCTGTTCATGTGCCACAGAGTAAAACGACGCCTTTAAAGTAAGAAAACTGTACAATATATTTAAAGTAGGTACATTCATAAATAATTCATTGATGCATGAATTAATGCAAAGATAACTTTTTGCATTTCACTGGAAGAGAATCCATGCAGACACAACGCAGGACGCTTGTGCACGTGTTTGTGTGTGTGGCTTCAGATTCAATGTTGTGTTCACTGACTGCAGGTGAAGCCAGCATTGTGTATGCATAACAAAATTAGATGTTCTCATGCAGCTAAAATGTTTTTCCACCCCCCAAAATCTCATTTCATGAATCACGAGCCGCCGCTAGGTGGCGCCATTTAGCCAGTAAAACAGCTCTCTGGTCATGTTGCGCTTCATTTGTTAAAGGCTGTGCTGACACACCTGCACACAGGTGCTTTCAGTCATTGATTAGATCACTGCACAGACGGGTGGAGCCCTGACAGGAGTTTACTCTGCTCACTGCGCTGTCACACCTTTACGTTTTCTAGCCTCTGAGGAAGTTTTACAAAGTGAAAACCTTCGTTTTAATTGACCTTGTTTGCAGTTTTACAGACTTCTCTTTTATAAATGGAGAAAATGCTTTTTGGACCCCAGATTACAGATTTAAAATGAGTTTGTGGACTCCTGTTTTAAAGCAGACTTGGACGTGTGAAGCTGGGGAGGATACACGCTTCAAAACCTTTTTTAGACCCGGAAGCTCCGCCCACCGTTTACAGTCTGTGTCTGGGGACATTTTGATGGCAAGGCTGAGTTACAGCGCCGTATCCAGCTCTCTTAATACATCCATTGTTTACAGCTTCTTGTGCAGCCACAAAGTGACCAAAAACAATCGATGCAGCTTGTTAACATCCTAAAGTGAGATAAATTCTCTGTGGGAAAACAGAAAGCCACAGCAGCTTTAACCAGCTGAATCTGGATCACGTCATTAACCACATGTTGGCATGTAGGAAGTGAAGTCGTTGCACTTACTGGTGTAGCGTGACATTTCCTGTCTTCTCACAGCATGTCGTCGTGTTGCCCAGTCCTAGGAGGAGCTCAATGGGGTCATCACTAACAAAGATCTACAACTATCCATGCTCTCACTCAGTGATGTCGTCATCCCCAGCCAATCTCATCTACATAAATTATGCATGCAAAAGTAATAGCTTATGTGTGACATCAAAGGTTTATCTAGTCGGAGAGGAAGCGATGCTTCCCATTTAAACTTCATGGAGACCTTCAAAGCTCAGTGTCTTCAATGCCCTCTGGTTCATCTAGAGTGTCCACACGTCTCTTGCAGGCATCCAGAAGTTTCTTCCTGGGGCCCAGAGGGATATGAATGCTGGTGAGGTCCTGATCTGAACAAAGCAGCAGAGCCTCCAGGTCGATCTTCTCCCTCCTGAAGATCTGCATGAACTCACCGAGGCTTTGAGAGGCCAGGAAGGTCTCCAGAGGACTGTTCTCTGGCTCCAAGTCCTGATCCAACGCAACATCTGTCTCCTCCCAGGGCAACTCCTGAAGGTTTCTTTCTTGCAGGCTCAAGGCGCTGCCAATACTGTCCTCGTCAAAGCTGGGCGAGCGTCGAGGCAGACGTCCTCGTAGACGAACGTTAGGTGCCCGGCCCACCGGCTCACTCCCTGCTACACTCCCTTCATCCCGAGTCCCGATACCAAACAAGCCTCCACTCATGTAGTTCCTCCTGAACACCATGGTGCCGAGCCCGGGTCGGTTGAACAGGGAATCACGTCCGGAGTCTGCGCTGATCTCAGAGTACGCAGCCTCATGGAGGCCCGGGTCGCTCATGGCACGGGAGACGGTGTCGGCATCGTCGTCATTGTCATGGGGGAACATGTCGCGGATGTTAAGGCGCGACCGCTCCTTGGGGTTGGCGTATGTGCCCTGTTTGAGGAACATGACGTCATTGCCAAGCTGCAGGCCAGACAGAGAACGCACACTTTTCCTCCCGTCCTCGTAGATCTTGAACGTTCCCTCAACCTGCTTCTTCTTCTCCAGCTTCTTCTGTATCTTGGCCTTGCCCTTGGCGGTGGAATGCAGGGTGGCCTGAGAGGAAAGTTTAGACATTAGATATTAATATTTAACAGAACAGTAGCTAACCACTTTAACATAAAGTTAGAGCAACCACCTGCGAGTATGGCATGTTGGAGGTGACGGTGTTGAACTTGCGGCTCATTGTGCTGCCACTGGTGTAGCTAGAAAAGCTAATAGCATCTAAGTTGTCCATTGCCACTGACTCCTTCAAGAACTTCCTCTCCATGTGCTCACGGTGTTTCCTCTGGAGCTTCGCACAATCTTTGATCCGGCGCTCGGCGGCGCGGAACGCCCGGTCCTTCAGCTTGCCGACCAACTTTGGGTTAAGGGTGATCTGCTTGGCGGCGATGGAGTCCAGGTAGCGAACACAGTCCATGTGTCCCTTGGTGGCGGCCATGTCCAGTGGCGTGTGGTAGTCATTGTCCAGACACCACACGTTGGCACCGAAAGCCACCAGGAAGGACAGGCAGTTATGGTGGCCGTTGGCAGCTGCCAGGTGGAGCGGCGTGTTGCCCCAGATGTCACACTTGTCCGGGTCACCTCTGGAAGAAAGAGGAGGACATTACATGACATTTAACCATCTAGCTGTTCTTCTAGGGCAGATTAAGATTAGATTGAGATGACCACTGCAGTCACACATGCAGTACTTTTACTCAAATGATACTAATCCTCAATCCTGCTTAGGAAGGACTTTACTTTAAACTTTAAACTGCCTTGTTTCCTCATTATAAAGCAAAAAACCTGAGATCAGAAAAACTTCTACACATACTGGACGTCCAGCTTCTCTACATCTGACCTAACATTGAGAAGAGTTTTGCAGTTGCACCCTCTTTCAATATTCATGAGATGAAGCAGAATATCTGAGCGTTCTGACATGGCTGTACGGGATAAATTTACTTCTTATTTATGGCCTCTTTTCTGCAGAGGTTTCTAATTTCATATTTCGGCACCAAACAGATGTTTGGCATGCGGACTTCACCCAGGTTCACTGAGAAACTCAAGCTCACTTTGCTGATCCTCTTACACAACACACTAAACTCAGGAAGTAAGATGACTCACATGACCTGCAGTTATGTCCCTGACAGTCAAGAGATGCTCTGATGAACCTAAACGAACCGACCGTCACCGTCTTTTGATCTTTATCTGTTTAAATGTATAATTATGATTAATCATATGCTGTGCAAGCAACAGCAGATCAAACAACAACAACACTCTGGACTTTTGGTGGCAAATCAGTCACACTTGAAACAGACGTAGCATGTTGACTGTGTTTGTGTTGAAGTTAAGCCCCTCCTCTTCCTGTTTACTCCCCGCCCACATGGCGGCGCCGTGGCTGAGCCCTGATCAATAATTGAAGCGCTGCAGGTTAAACATGACAGAGGTGACGTTGCATTATTTATCCCACACACCAAGAGTCTTTTTTTTCAGAGACACTGTTACCACACACTGCAGGTCGCCACCTTTATCGGCATGAACCCTGATTTCAGTTCTCGCCTGCAATGACACGCCCTGAAACTGAAGTCATGTTTTTTATGTTCAGGCTGCCTGAACACACATGGACTGTCAGCTGAGAGAGCAGTTCAGCAGATCATATTCCAGAAGCATAAACAAGAAAAGTATCGCTGTAGTAACCGAGGAGGAATCACACCGAATTATCTCAACTCGTAACTTGACCATGAGCGGCCTGCCAGGAGCTCTGACTCAGGGATGACACACAAACCTGTTTACTAGCAACACGCACAGCTGGGTGTCAAACTTCAAAACTTTGCTTCGGTACCAAGTTCACACGGCCGGACCAAACCTCAGAGGGGGCTCTGGACAGAGACGAGCCCCCCATCTCTGTGTCCAGCACACAACAGACCCAGAAACCAACCAGTGACCAATCTGTGTCATTCATGGTCCACAGAGGATGAACCATGCAAAGCTGGTGATCCTGACTGACCTTTCACATGATGGGATGATGTCATGTACTTCACCAATCAGGAATTTAACAGCAGTTGTTTGGTTGTTAGAATATTAAAGGTCCAAGTGTGTAAGATTTATCTCATGGCTAAACGTTGATTATTCTGGTCATAAGTTAGTTATTTATTATTATTCTAAATATTTACTCTTATTTTCTTACAGTCCCTCGACAAGACACGACATTAAAATTAGAATGATGGAGGAACTGAGCTGATAAAATAAGATACAGCAGTTTTAAACAGCTGCTGTGAGAAGGAGCTACCACAGGTCCAGCTCTTTAAACCAGCTTGACTTTGTGACTTTGTCCTATAGATTTATGATTTGAGTCATTTCTGATGCAGCCTGTGTCGATGAGCTGTTTAACGTCGATCTTGTCTTATTGTTTAATGAGATTTGTTCTAATCTGCAGCACTAATAACTTCAACCACACATGCTGCATCATCTCCTTCCTTCCTTTACCTTCTGCCGTGAACTCTGATCTGCAGCTCAGCTTTAGTCGTCGTCCTTTGCTTCACATCCACTCTGCACTGCGTCCTCCAGGGACGGCCGTACCACGAAGACGCCCTATCCATCACCGTGACCTTTTCCCTGCGTCTGCATCAAACTCAAACTGTCCTCCTGCTTTACCGCTCGCCTTATAAAGCTGCCACCGGCTGCATGACATACTGTGATCCCTGTCTGCTGCCATATAGCAGAAATGATCCTGCGTGAAAGGCTGCTTTGTCTGTCTCCTCCAACAAAGGCCTCCTCTGATACATTAGCTACAACTTATCTCAGCAGAATATAGACTTACTCCTGCAGCCTGTATTATAATGTCTCTGTATGAGCAGATCATATCTGCAGCTCGCAGTCAGTGTCTGTGCAGATTAAACCTGCACATGCTCTGACCTGCTATGTAATGGATTAGCCATGTGTGAGATTAAATGTAAAGTTAGCCCCGTCATGTGTGTGTGTGTGTGTTTATGTTACACATGTTTGATACCCTGCTGCATGTGACCTTTGTCTGTAATGAGGCTGTTAAATGTGCAGACCACATCTCCAGCTGCACTGATTAGATGAGTGATGGAGGCAGGAGCGTTTGTGCTCCGTGGTTTTATATTCTTATATTCATAAAGGAGGCACGCTCAGGTAAATACACTCATTTATTTTATGAAGTCTTCACAGGTGAGTCGACTCTGACTTCATTATCGTCTTTAAAGTTTCATATTTGACTAAAATAACTCAAATTTCTGATTGAAATAGTAAAAATTATTTTTTTTTTCAATGAAATGTACTTTTCAAATTAAAAACTCGCCTCATGGAGGATGAGCTGATGCCATATTAGCAGAAGATCATTTTAAACAGCTGAACTTGTCCTGCTGGTCCTGATAACTGTCTGACGGACTGGACTCTGCAGGACTCTGCAGGGTCTGGTCCTGGTCCCTGCTCTGTGGACTCACCCTCTGCTCACGATGAGCCGGAGCGCCTCCAGGTTGCCGTGGTAAGCGGCCCATAAGGTCGGTGTCATCCCATCCTCATCCGGTGCGTTCAGGTCCTTCCGTGTGGCCTCCTTCAGCACGCCCAGGTAGCCGTCCCGGGCCGCCCGGTGGTACCGGTCGTTCATGGCGGCGCCCCTGGGCTCACTCTGAGTTCGGTTCCATGGAGGTTCTGGTGGGTCCGCCCGGTATTTAGGCAACTATTTAGTCCCGGAACGCGGCGAGTCCGGTGGCCTGGAGCGGCACGGAGCGGCACGGAGCGGGCTGACAGGCTGGTTGCTAGGAGACGAACACGAGGCGTGCTGGTTGTCAGGCAGGGGCGGGGCTAATAACTAATAGACCCGCCCCTCTTTACATTATGTAATGACCAGTAGACCCGGACATAGAAATAGATAGAAAAGAACAGACTGTGGACATAGAAACAGATAGAATAGACTGTGGACATAGAAACAGATAGAATAGACTGTGGACATAGAAACAGATAGAATAGACTGTGGACATAGAATAGACTGTGGACATAGAAACAGATAGAATAGACTGTGGACATAGAAACAGAATAGAAGTCTAAACACTGACTGTTGACCACAGAGGCTAAATCATCATCAGATGACAGCTGATGAAGTCTGAGTTCAGCATTAACAATAAAGATTGAGACCTTTGAACTCTGATTCAAGCTCAGTTTAAAGAGGACTGACTGACTGCAGAGAAGCTGATCTCAATAATCAGTTAATGACCACACCAAAGCTCCACACAGGTATCAAAACCACACACAGCATGATGGAATACAGCCAGCTGAAGCAGGAAACACTCTGCAGAGTTTTAATATTCTATCATTTATCAGCGCAAATAACAGAGATAGAGCAGCATACTGCTGCCAACTGTAGCTGCTGTTAGCTGATGTTAGCTCAGTTTGTTAGCCAGCCTGTCCATGCTGTGAGTTCAGAAGAAGAAGAAGAAGAAGAAGAAGAAGAAGAAGAAGTTTTCAGGCCAGCTGACAGGGAACTGAGCCGGTGTCATGCCAGAACCGGAGCTGAGCAAAATCTGCGATGAAAGTCTGAAATGGACTCAAAGCTCCTTGAAGTCAGCTGCAGCAGGCTATCAGGTTTGATCCCTCAGCCACTGCATGAGTCACTGCAGCGATAAGAGGAGGTTACATTTATAAGTCAGTGAGTTCCTGCTGTCGACTGTACTCTCGCAGTGACACGGCCTGGCACAGCGCCTGGCTGATAAACACTTTCAAAGTAAAATAACGTCAGTGAGGTTAAAGACAAATAGGATGTGAGTGACAAAGATTTAGCTCGGGTCATTCGGGGCCACAAAGCAAACTTTGCCCAAGCGGCACCGAGGTGATAAAAAGGCCAACATGCAGAGTAAACATGTTGCTTTTCCTTGTTAAGGTGTGTCGTTATTAATGTGCTGGATTGTGGCCACACCTGCACCAGTGTTGGAAGGTGGAGCGGGCGGATTACTGGCACCTTTCAGACGCATGCTTTCACATGTCGAGCTGACGAGTGTGAGAAGGAGAGAAAACTCTGAAAACTGGATGGAAAAGAGAAGAAGGGGACGGAGGTGACTGGAACTGAAGCGTGTTTTTAAAGATTAAAGGTGAAAATGAATTCAGATCCTGGAGCCACACAGCTGGATTCACACTGGGTGACACCTGAAAATCTCCCCGACAATGACGAACCAGTACAGAGCTCGAGCCATCAGATCCAGGACCAGGAGCTGGACCCGGTGCTGGTTTGGGTTCCCAGTGGTAGGCGTCTGATCTCCGGCCTGCTGGGTCTGAACGTGGTGCTGCTGGGAGCTGCTCTGGTGGCCGGACAGGCTTTCAACCCGGTGGGCCTGAAGCACGAGGAGCCGCAGGTGTTCATGCTGCTGCTGATGGGGGTCAGCTTGGTTTGGATGCTGTGGTACCTGCTGTGGGCCAGAAAACAGCCCGGCATCTGTCCACATAAAGACCACCACGCCGGGGGAATCACTGTCACCTGTAAGCCTGTGTGTGTCTGTGTGTGTGACAGGATGGGATGTTTCCTGGGATGTGACGTGGGATCTGTTCTCTCTCCTGCTCGGCTGCAGTGGTCCTCATGCTGTTTGCTGCGTTCAGTCTGCTGCTGTACGTCTGCAGGATCGGATATTTGATCAGTATGAGGGAGTGTAAGCCTGCTGCTAAAGTGCTGTCTCCATTCATAGAGGCTCCTTTCCTCACACTGCAGGTAATCATATCTTTGTTAACACTGAAACATTGACAGTGTTTCAGATCTTGTCTGTGTTTTAGAGTCACTCATCAGTCAACACAAACTGCTCTTTGATTTAATGCCTCAAATTTCTATGAAAACCTCTAAAGCTGAGCAGGACAGGCCGTTTAAACCTGAAATTATTCAAATAAGTAACGCTGCTTACTTTCCACCTGCAGACATATTTACTGTGGGCTCACTCCAAAGACTGCGTGCACAGACACAAGATCATGACCAGGTTCATCCTCGTATATTTACTGACTTCATGTAATCAGATTACATGCATTTGTCAGTTTGTGAATAAAGTTTCACATGCGGTGTGTGATGCAGGTCTGGCCTCATGCTGATCCTCTCTGCTGACCTGCTGCTGTGGCTGAACGCGGTGACCGAGGACACGATCCACGAGGAGATCGAGTTAGAGAAAGAAGACCGGCTCGACTTCAGCAACTCATCTGAAGCAGATGCCTCTGATTTGACAGGCAGGTGCACTCACACACCTGTGCCTTGTGCTGTCTTTATGTTCTTATATTTCCTCTATGCTTTCCTCCAGGAATCGCAAATTCGACCTTCTGTCAATGCAGTGCGAGTGCAGCCTGCCTCACCTTCAGGAAAGGCTTCGAAATCCTTTATCCATTCAACATGGAGTACTACCTGATGGCCGGCTGCATGATCTACGTGATGTGGAAGAACGTGGGCCGCAGGATGAGTGCAGATCACCACCACGTTACTCAGAAGCTGACCCTCCACATCGTCTACGAAGGCGGGCTCATTTACGGCCTCGTGTTTGGCGGCCTGGTCCTCGTGGCCGGAGTGACTACCTTCATTCTCTACCAGGTGTGGGTGAGCCAGCGGCAGCTTCGCCTCACCGCCTTCCTCATATTCTACGGCTACCATTTAGCGGTCATGCCCGTCATGTCTCTCTGCTGCCTGGCCGGGATGCTGATCCACAGGCTGGAGAGGAGGGTGAACGAAGGAGGCCACAACCCGACTCGCAGCCTGGACGCCATGCTGCTAGTCGCGGCGGCTCTCGGCCAGCTCGCCCTGTCTTACTTCTCCCTGGTGGCGGCCCTCGCTGTGGGGACCCAAGGGCCTCTGGGTGAACTCGACCTGTCGTACTCCCTCCTCAGCCTGCTGGAGCTCGTCCTCCAGAACATCTTCATCATCGAGGGCCTCCACAGACACCCCAAGCTCCGCGCCAAGAAGAAAGAGAAGCAGCGCAGCAGCATATTCAAGGTGAGCCAGCTTCACCTGCATTCACGGGGGTTTGGTTAACGTACACATCAACGATTTGGTTTGAATCATACGACTGTCCCACAGGTGAAGAAGCAAAAACCAGAGGAGAAGACGACAGATGTTTCGCTGCTGGAGGGGAAACCGTCAGCTGCTGCTCAAGAGCATGATGGGAAAAACTCCTGGACCAAAAGAGTGATCAAAGAAATCTGTGCCTTCCTCATCCTGTCCAACATCATGGTAACGTCACGCGTGTCTGTGTTTTCTTGTTGTTTCTGCATTCATCCATCACGTCCGTGTTCCCTCTCCTTCCAGCTGTGGGTGATCCCCGCCTTCGGAGTCCACCCGCAGTTCGAGAACGGCCTCGGGAAGCAGTTCTTTGGCTTCACCGCCTGGTTTGTTCTGGTGAATCTGGGCCAGCCGCTCAGCGTTTTCTACAGGATGCACTCAGTGGGAGCTTTAATGGAGCTGCTCATCGCTGCATGACGGACACGGACTTTTATTATGTGCACTTTTAGTCTGTGAGGCTGTTTTTCACGGTTTAGTTCCAATTAAAGAATATCTCAATGATACAGCAGTTTGTTTTTGTCTTTGTGCACAATGAAACTCAATAATCTAAAATCTAAGAAGGTAAACTCAAACATCAACAAACAGAACCAGCTCTGTTGTCATCACGTGACCTTCACGTGACCTTCAGGGTCAGGGCGTCTCTTAAACTACAAAATTAACAAATATGTAATTAACATGTGACGTCAATAAAAACTTAAAGGTCCAGTCTGTGAGGAGTTAGTGGCATCTAGTGGTGGAGAAAGCTCTCATGTTATTAGATCAATCATAATAATTTACACAGCACTGATGATCGGCTGCATCCAGTTTAATATGCAACATGACTTTACATGATGTATGTAGAGCAGGAGGAGATCTCTGCTCCGTCTCTCTATCAGCTACAGGGTGACAGCCAGAAGAGTGGAGGCTGTGATCGCAGCCGATCGATGCACACACGAGGGTCTGATGTTCAGGTGTCCACAAACTTTTGGCCGTGTACTTGAAATAACTTCCTCTGAGCTCAAACCGTTTACATCATGTTCACACTGTGTTTACATCGTCGAGCGAGTTTCAGTCCATCAGAGCTCGCTCAGTTCAGTCTGCACAAACTTCCCTTTGTCTCTAAACCTGCTAATTTTACCTTTGGCAAAGTGAATAAATTAATATTTGATAAATGTCACATCTATTGTCAGATTTAATGAGCATTTGGCAGAACTTCTACTGCATTCACTCAGAATACAGGTCAGGTGATACACAGTGACATTAAAGTTTGGTCTGAATCCTGCAGGAGCGACCGTCAGCGATCGCCGCTCAGCGTTCATGACGTGAAGCGTCTGACCACAGTTCAGGTGTGAGGAAAAAAAAGAAGGTGAACCGGCAGATCTGGTTTGGTTTTGTTTGTTGAGTGTGTGACGGCTGCTCTAAATCCTCTGGATCTCAAACAGCCTGATGTCCGTGTCGTACCAGATTGGAGGATCCACGTTGCTGCGGCGACAAGACAAACAAACTAAATCTTACTCCACTGTGAAATAAACCAGAACAATCTAAAGAGCGAGCGGGCTCGGTGTGTTTACCGTAGGTAGATGACGCCCCACATGTAGGTACGGAACCACATGGCGGTGCCGGCGTTGGCTTGGTACTTCCTGATGAGGATCGGATGAGGGACGGGCAGGAGGCCGACGAGCGTGCCGTGCTGAAGGAACTTGAGGATTTCTGACTCGTCTGTCAAACCCCTGCGGACGGCAACAAGCATTTTAGCAGCTTTCAGGTCTTTCTGCTGATATTCAGTATAACGGCACTCCTCTCGTGTGATATCGCTTTAAAGAAATAGTTTGTTGCAGCCCGGGTTACAAACACCAAAGATCCATCTTATAAAATCCACCCTCAGTTTGTTTCTGTGTTTAAAAGTTGCATCGTTTCTTACTTGTCGATGCAAATCTTCTCCACCTGAGGGACCAGTACTTGTAACAGCCGCATGATGGTCTGCAGAGGAAGCTTCGCTTTCCACGTCAACACCTGAGAACACACAGCAGAGGACCCGAGCTACAGAAACCAGCAGACAGAGCAGAATCTTCAGCATGAAGCAGCAGAAAACTCTTCCACTGACCCAGTCTGGATTAGCGCTCCATGGTGCCGACGATGACACACTCGACAGCCGACTCCTCGCTGACTCCGACTCTGCGGGGTAGACCTGACGACAGAACGAATCACTTTAACTGCAGAAGAAGAAACAGAGAGTGAGAGGATCGAGGACGTGGAGCCTTCGCATACCTCGTGGTCTTGCTCGGAGGACTCTGCGTCGCTGACTCGGGTCACAGTTCTCGTCTTTGGAGAGTCTGAATGTGGCAGAACAATCATGGTACCATCCTCGCCCACCTGGGCCTTCTCCGTTATCTTATCGATGCCTGGAGGAGAGAGAATGTATTTTAAAATGACCTCACAAGATCTTTGACATGGAACCTTCAGTGGTCTGACTTCATACCTGGAGTGGCCTCTAAGCTGGCCTTGAGCGTGCCAGGCTCAGCAGGTACAGCAGGTCTGGAGCCCTCCATGGACTCCATCTCTATGGAGTTGGTCCTGGATATGCCGGACTTCTTCTTCTTCTGCAGAGCTTTCTGAATAGAAGCCGTGTCGGACGCCAGGTTGGCCAGCTGGTGGAAAATGCTCCGCTTTCGGATGATGGCGTACACGAGGTTGGAGTTACCTGTGAGGGAGATTCAGAGGTTGTTAGAGGTGTCCATAACACCTGTCCTGCTCTGGGAGTTCACATCTCTGCTCTCACCGTCAAACTGATACTGGATGATGTTGTTGAAGGCCTCCAGTAGGAAGAAGACGAGGTGGTGGTTCTGCGGGTAGGAGAAGAGGAACCAGGGCGTGGAGAAAGCCTCCAGCAGGTGGAGCAGCTTGTTGGCCGACACCATGGACAGGCTCTTCAGATACGGTGAGACTGTGGAGGGTTAAGAGAGGATGTAAAACACTCTGCAGTCTCCTGTGTATCCACCAGGGAGCGACGTTTCATGTGTGACACTCACTGTTCACTATGATGGTGAGCAGGCAGTCAAACAGAGGCTGGAGCCGCTGGTGTCCACTCGTGATGACTTTGTGGAAGATCTACACGTGGAGAAGTGAAGGAGATGTTAAGTTTGATGACTCTGCTGTTTTCTATCCATCCACAGCATTCATCCAGCCGCTCACCACGATGAGCAGGTCAGCGTGAGTTCCCGTGAACACGGGAATGTCCATCGGGACGCGGAGCGTGTACGGCTTGTTGAGACGAACGCCGAAGTTTCTCTCTCCACTTAACAGCAGCAGGATGAACACGGCGATGTGCATGAGGCCGACACGAGCTGCAGAGTCACACAAACACAGGGACGCATGAGCTGTTTAGTAATGCAGGTTAACACTCTCACACACACACACACACACACACACACACACACACACACACACACACACACACACACACGCACACACACACACAGTTTGACTCACACTGATCTGCTCTGGCATCGTTCAGGTAGAAGAGGATTGGAACCAGCATGTCCAGCACGTCGCTGCTCTTCAGCACAAAGAAGAGGAATTTCTAAAACACACAAACAACCAACACACAACATTGCATAAACATTTGTTTTAGTTTGGTTTATGTGACGTCTGAAATCACTTTAAGATATTAAAGTTATCAAGATTCATCTTCAGGACCGTCCACAGCTCGAGCTCTGCACCTTGTTGAAGTCACAGAATTTCCAGAAGAGGATCAGCAGCTCCTGGTGGAACTGGATCTTCTTGGCGGAGCGAGGCAGGTAAGTCTGGACCAGAGGGTTGTTGAGCAGCCGCGCCAGACCTTTCAGGATGAAGCCCAAGTCCTGATAAACAGAGAGAATCCACGTTAACGTGCTGCAGCAGAATCCCGCTCAGTGCTGGAGGTTATTTGATGACAGTACCTCCTCTCTGTGGATCCTGGACAGATAATTCACAAACAGGTTTTCAGGTCCGACAGCCTGAATTAGAAAAAAGCCCAGAGGTGATTTTAAATTCAGAATCAGTGTCAAATAAAATCAGTGATCATTCATCTTCCTCTCACCTCGTGCTCCTCCAGATCTGAGGGTGACGCGGAGCGGTCCAGGGCCTGGAGGGCGGTGCCGGCGACCAACCCGGTGTCGTGCTCCAGCGTGACGATGAGGATCTGCACCGCCTGCTCCACCAGCTGCTCCCGGTGGTCGGAGAACAGCAGGTGGTTGTACGGGATGCCGTACCCGACGGGGTCGTAGGCGCACACCACGTTGAGCAGGGAGGTGAAGAGAGGGAGGGCGTGTCTGGGTGAAGCAGTGAAAGACGGGTGGAGGTCAGTCAGCGTGGAGGATATCAGAGTTTCCATGTGTTCAGAGGGGGGCGGGGCAGTGAAGGGCTCTTCAGAGGGGCTTTAATGCACAGCAGGCAGCATGAGCAGCTTCGCCTCACAGGCTGCAAACAGGCTGCCTTATCTTAATGTAACTGCAGACACAGAGCAGTTCATGGACAAGCGTGTGTGTGTGTGTGTGTGTGTGTGTCACCTGTTTTCTGTGGAGCAGAAGAAGGAGACCCAGGGATTGAGGTTTCTCCTCTCAGAGGATGGAGGGAGGTACATGGCTTCAGAGAAACAGGTGAGGAGCAGCTTCAGCAGCTCCGTCCTGAACAAACATCGACATGACAAGACGTCACAGAGCGCTCCCTGCTGGACAAACTGCTCACTGCATGATTCCACTCTGACCTCTCTTACTCCTCCCGCTCATGTCTCACCTGTTCATGTCATGGACGTAGTTTAGAGGAGGTGACTGAGCGAAGCCGACTCCGGCCTCCCAGATGTACTCACAGCTGTCTATGGATCGAATGTCGTCAGCGACGTCCTGCAGGAAGACGACAACATTTTTGACATCGCGTAGACGACAGACGGCGTCAGTTTGTTCTGCCAGACATTCAAATATTGAAGAAAGTGAATGAAAAACAGCTGATGAAGGAAAATTACACAGAGCAAAAGAAATCTGACTAAACAAAGAAAAGCATCACGAGTCCTGACAGACTGAGGATTATTCTGACTACCACCACCATGTTTAACACAGACTTAAACTGTGAACACACACACACACACACACAGCTGAACACAGCAGTCAAAGTGTGTGTGTGTGTGTGTTCACACCTACTTTGATCATGTGGTTCAACAAGTGGACCCCGCTGACAATATCTGTGTGTGACACCTCGGCACAGATTACTACAGCTTCATGAATAGACCTGACAAGGTGCCACCGCTGTTCTTCATGAGGGAACTGACAGCAAAGGGCACCGTGCCACACCGTGCCACACCGTGCCACGCCGTGCCACACCGTGCCACACCGTGCCACGCCAGACTAAAAGTCAGTCCCAGATTTACTCTTGTCCGTCGGCTTCTTGCTCGCTCACTCTCTCCTTTTCTCTTCATAGCTTCCTCCGTCAGCGCCCTCTTCACTCTCTGCTCCTCTGCCATCATGTCCATAGAAGCTGCTGAGCCCCGCTTGCTCAGCTCCGGTTCTGGCACGACATTGGCTCTGTTCTGTAAAACTCACTTCCTCCAATGCTCTGAGCTCACAGCGGGCCAGTCTGGCTAACAAACTGAGCTAACAGCAGCTGCAGTTTACTTCACTGTCCATCAGGAAACTGTTCCATGATGCAATGACTCATGACTCATGCTTTCATGCTTCACAGGTCACAAACGACAGCTGCTGGCCATTTTCCACCTTCAGCCGAACATTTCCACGCTCGCTCGGCTGACTTTAACGTCTCCTCGCTGTGATCTGATCGTGGACAGACAGTTATAGGACCTGCAGGGCCTGCAGCAGTTCTCTGTCGCCTCCCATGCTCTCCAGAACCGCACATGTTTGCTCAGCGTCCACCCAGTTCTCCTCAGCCCAGTTGACAAATATAGCCACTCCTCCCTGTCCCTGCGTCTCCTGTGGAGTAACTCATTAACTCCAGCTACCGCCTGGGAAGATTGTGTGAAGGAGATAACAGTGCTTACTCGTACCGCCACGGGGCTGAACAGCAGAGACTCGCCTCTTTTATTTGAGCGGCCCGGTGCTAACGCTGTTGGAGCTTCAGGGCAAAAACAAAGCAAACACAAAGAAGTAAAGTCTGTTTTTCCTCTTAAAAGACGAGTTCAGAACTTTGTTGAAGATCTTTCACACGTCTGTGTCTCGTCCAGAGATGGAAAAACTTATTGACTGACTTATTCCTTTAAGCGACACCTAAGGTCCTGATGCCACCTGATGTTTGGTCCTCTGAGTACTGGCAGGTGTGAGGTGCAGGTGCACTGTGGGATACCTCTGTGTGATACAGACGTGTGGTTGGACTCACCAGGCCGCTCTTCTTGTGGCTCTGAGCGGTGAAATCTGGACAGAAGAGCAGGTCGGCGACGGCCAGCAGCAGAGACTCAGCCAGCGGCCGGGCCTCGTCGTCATCGTCGTCTTCGTCCAAACGCTGCAGGGCAAAAGAGACGACATCGAGTTAGGCAACCATTGAAGGAAGTCACTGCACACGGCCAAGAAGTCCCTCACAAAGTCCCCCGTAAAACTACAACTTGTTGTTTTTACACTTCTGTTTGTGTACTTGTTAAACAAATGAGCTTCAACATGTTGATTTTTGTGCTGGACAGTGTTTTTTTCACTTCATTTCATTGGATATTACAGACGTTTCTGTTAAAGACGGTCATAAAGAGTGGATTAGTTCACACTTTTATAAATTCAAATGTTAATATCAGTATTTCTCTGCACAAACAACCCGTCAGCTGCAGCTCTGCTCTTTAGCTCAGTCCCACACTTTAATTAAGAGACATTCAATCCCTCCTTAATTCAACCACTGGCCTGCAGGAGGAGGAGGGGGCATACAATATGGGCAGTGTTTGGACTTTGGGTCCCCTGCCGACCAGGTAACCAGAGAACCAGCTGCCGTCGGGAGGTGGAGGAGGGTGGAGGAGGAGGAGGAGGAGGAGGAGAGAGGGGTTGGTTCTGGACAGTGACCTCGACGAGCATCAACAGCAGCGACAGTCTCATCTTACAGAGCAGGTCCTGAATCAGAGAGCACCATCACGTCTAACTGCAGATTATTGAAACCCTCAAAGGGCCTCGAGTCCTCTGATGTGTGGAGAGCTGAACGGCTGCTGACAGATTCAACTCTACAAACTGTCCGCGGGCGGATCGGGTTCCTCCGTCTGGTACTGCAGCTTCAGACTGCAGAGCTTTTATTCACCTCAAAGAGGAAAAGATTTGATCTTTACTGATTATTTTATTTTTAAATGGAGAAATACAGCCAAAGATTCAAAGGTCAGCTGACTCAAGTCACACGCTGCACAACTTTAAGCCTTAATATAATGTGAACAGGTGAGTTGTATATAAATTCACCCTCAGTACAGTTGTCATGAACGGGGAAATTAGCTACAGAGACCAAAACTGTTTTTTGTACCAGGCTGTAAACATGTTTATTTCTGCTGTCTAACATGGGGACTTATGGAGACTGACTCACTTCTGGAACCAGCCTCAAGTGGACGTTTGAGGAACTGCAGTTTGTGTCACTTCCACATACTCAAAGAAAGAAGTCTAATGTCACATCAGTGCACGCAAACAGAGGCTGGTTTGTATTTAAGATCACTGCTTCCTCATTCCTTTCTGCACATCGTCTAGCAGTAACACTCTCGTCTCGGGAGTAACACTCCCTGTAACGCTCCCTGTAACTCCCTGTAACACTCCCTGTAACTCCCTGTAACGCTCCCTGTAACGCTCCCTGTAACGCTCCCTGTAACTCCCTGTAACGCTCCCTGTAACGCTCCCTGTAACTCCCTGTAACACTCCCTGTAACGCTCCCTGTAACGCTCCCTGTAACTCCCTGTAACTCCCTGTAACTCTCCCTGTAACTCCCTGTAACTCCCTGTAACGCTCCCTGTAACGCTCCCTGTAACGCTCCCTGTAACTCCCTGTAACTCCCTGTAACTCCCTGTAACGCTCCCTGTAACGCTCCCTGTAATTCCCTGTAACTCCCTGTAACTCCCTGTAACTCCCTGTAACGCTCCCTGTAACGCTCCCTGTAACGCTCCCTGTAACGCTCCCTGTAACTCCCTGCAACTCCTTGTAACTCCCTGTAACTCCCTGTAACTCTCCCTGTAACGCTCAGTTGTCGTACCCCTGCTCTGCCGGCTCCGGGCACGGTGGACCAGAAGAAGCCTCTCCAGTCGGCGTCCTCGAAGATGTAGGGCAGGATCCGGGTGAGCAGGCGGATGCAGTTCAGGACGATCTGACGCTCTTTCTCGGAGGGGCAGCCGGACTCTGCACCCTGAACCAACCTCTCCACCGCCTGACGAGGAGGAAGCACACGAAGAAGACTGTGAGGACGCTCTGAAGTCAGACGACTGATTCAACAGATAGAAATGAAAACGTCTCCAACCGCAAAGACAGCCGTGTCTCCAAAAATGCAGCTTCATTCTTTAATTCTTTAATTTGACTTTGTTCAAACTCAGCACAGACGTGATTCTTGACTTTTATTCATCTGTTTTATTTTATTTTTATTTAATAAAAGAAGTCAAAGTTCCGAAATATTGAATCTTTCCTAAACTTCCAGGAACTGATGAAAGAAAAATTTACAAATGTCAAAGACTTTACTTGAATAACCTTTGACCTCTACAAACACGTGTGTGTGTGTGTGTGTGTGTGTGTGTGTGTGTGTGTGTGTTTTAAAGTGTGGGAACAACAAACAGCTGCATTCCTTTGACTCTCGCTGTATCCAGGATGGATCAGAGTCATTTTCTGTTCCTTCACAGCTTCAGTTACTTTATAGATTCAGATGATTAAACTAATAAATATTGATATATTATGATAGACTGCTGATGGAGCTGGTGGAGTCGTGGCTGGTTACCTTGTAGCAGAGGGTTGCCAGGTTTGACGGAGACTCCTCTCTGACAGCTCGGATCTCTGCGGCCGGCACCAGAGCGAAAACGTCCTGGACAGTGGTGGACGAGTCGGCCCAGAACTGATCCCAGAAGGCGTCGTCGCTGGCTTCTACGGGCTGCAGGAAGGGACACACACATCAACACACCACATCATGTATGAATGATGATTCTGATCCTGAATCAACCGACTCAATCGGTTAATAACAAATCATTTAAACTCTAAATATGATAATCAGATATTCGAATGACTCAAACATGCAGAGTGAGACGATGAAAACTCACATTAGAGCAACAGCTGCTGATTCATCATCAACCAGTCTGACAGTTATTTATTCAAACTTCCTGCAGCTCATGTGAAGATATTCAGGTTTACTGTCACTTTAAAATATGAATTATTCAGAGTTTCTGCTTGAAAAGTGACTCAAACTTCTGATTGAGTGAGCTTTAACTCACACAGAGCAGTCTTTACCTGGTTAGTCCACCTTAAATACACCTGAACTGAATATTTCTGAATATTAATGAGGCTCGTTTCACTGAGTAAACACAGAACAGAGAGAAGGCACAAATTAAAAATGAATTTTAGTTGTAGTATTTTGTCCTTGAATCACCTCTCTAACCTGCCTGCAGTGTTTTCTCTGTGTGTCATCAGTGTGAGGCTGCTCTGCTCTTCAAGCTGCCATCTGGCACCAACTTTATCAGCACAGGCTGATTTTAAAGCACAAACCGCCGCTCCGCGTCTCTTTCTGCCGTTAATCAGTTTAAAGTGTGTCGGGCTGACCTGGGTCTTGGTGGTGAGCTGGATCACAGCCTTCCTGAAGTGCAGTTTGGTGTCGGAGTTTCCCATTTTGTGTCTGGAGCCGCCTGCTGCCCGTCCGGACCGACTTTAACAGTGAGTCGTCGTAAAGGAGGATAATCTTCATCAGCCTGACAGCCGGGGCGCTGCGAGGCCTTCAGGGGCGGCTCGGAAAACACAGCTTCAACAGGGGAGCGTATGATAAATAAGATAAACAATGTCGTTTGTATATGTATATAAATATATATAATTATATGTTCGTATGGTTTAATTTTAATATATAGCCTCACATCGTATACATAAAAACACATTACAATGATCACTGCAGCAAACCAAGCCGGAGCACAGGAGGCACCACAAACTGCAGTTCCTCCTGTCGTCCACTTGAGGCTGGCTCCAGAAGTGAGCAAGCAGGCGTGACTCAGCTCCACCAATGATCCACGCCGACCGGGCCGGGACCATGAGGCAGAGTCAGGATGGGCAGCCAGGGCCACCACACTGAGCCTCACGACGACTTTTCTGTGCTGAGGAGTTTTAATAATTCCGACGGTTCCTGAAGGCAACACAAGCCAAGCAGGATCCAATGAGTCGACTTCCGGGATCCCAATGTACATATTTACCTTCAACCAGGCTCCTCATTGGATGAAACCACCTTCATTTGCATATCACTCTGAGGATGAAGAAAACACGTCATCATCATCATATGACGTCATCGTCATCATGGAGGTGCAGACAGGAGGAGGTGCAGGTGGAGGTGCAGACAGGTGGAGGTGCAGACAGGTGGAGGAGCAGACAGGTGGAGGAGCAGACAGGTGGAGGTGCAGACAGGAGGAGGTGCAGATAGGAGGAGGAGCAGACAGGTGGAGGAGCAGACAGGTGAAGCGGCAGACAGGTGGAGGTGCAGACAGGTGAAGCGGCAGACAGGTGGAGGAGCAGACAGGTGAAGCGGCAGACAGGTGGAGGAGCAGACAGGTGAAGCAGCTGAGATCGATCATTACATTAATATTTAATCCGTATCGATTTGTCCGTCTCTGAGTTCGACCTCTGACAGGAAACTGTGTCAGCTGATGTAGAAACATTCTCAGGTGGATGACACCTGGATGAGTCCTCCATGTTGTCACTGGGTGGCGCTGTCCTCCAACCCTCAGAGCAGCTTCTGCTGCACCGCAACCTTTAAAGGTGCATTTATAATGTGATATTTATTTAGAAATTAAACTTTTGTATTAAATAAAAAAAATTCTGTCTGTACGTAGGCGAGCACACTGACCTGTGATCAGCTGACCTGTGATCAGCTGACCTGTGATCAGGTGAACGGTGTCTCTGTCAGTCGTACCTCTGTTCTCACACTATGTAACTTTGGGCTCCGGGTCGGGAGAAGTACGTAACGCTTTACGGCACTAAGTCACACAGCACCAACTATTTCACTGATTCTGGTGAAACTGGATCAGATTTTATGGAGAAAATGTTTCCTGGTTTTCCCTCTGATGTCCTCCGGCTGCTCCGCCTCAACTCTCTGTGATTTACAGAGTTTATGATGGACAGTGAAGTAAACTGCTGACAGCTGGAGCTGCTGTTAGCTCATGTTAGCTCAGTCTGTTAGCTGCTGTTAGCTCATGTTAGCTCAGTCTGTTAGCGTCAGTATTTGATTTTTCTGGTTTGTCGATCAGAAAAAGCACAGCACGATATCTTGGATTAACATTTATTCATGAAAAGGTCGTGTCGAGACCGTACAGTCCATCAATGACGAGTGTCCATCCAGACATGCGGGCGATACAGGAGGGAAATACAGCACACAGCTAAACCACGAGTCTTTAAAAAATAAAATCAGTGCACAGAGAATCTTACAAAGATTGCATAATATAAAGAAAGGTTATAAAATTTCCCAGAAATAGTGCAATTTTACCACCACCAGGAAAATAAACTGAAACCTGCTCCACCCTCAGCTCGACCACTTTAAATGCTTCAAACGCTCCACAGAGCCTCAGAGGAGTGCAAAGACAAGCCGGTGTCAGCTGGGCGGCTACATGTTACTGAGACTGAACGTTGGACAAACGTTCAAAGAATGTTTGGGAACAAACACCCACATTGCACATTAAACTCAGTGTTGATCATCGTGTCTCCTGCTCAAAGGAAACAAGGCTACAATGTGTTAAATAAAGTTTCACATTTAAAATGACCTCCAACATCTCTCTGTGGATCTTCAGCGGACGTGACGTGACGCGGTCGAACGTCTCCGGTGAGTGTTTGTCCGTGTCTGACGCCTCTTCTTCTTCTTCTTCTGATAAAAACAGCAAATAAAGTGGAGCACGAAGAGAAGCTGCTGGACGAACCAACGCGGACGTAAACTCATCGAAACCTTTCAGCCTCCACGGCGACAAACACACACCTGTGGAGCTTGTAGTGTTGAGTTTGTGCGTGTGTGTCGTTGCTGCATCGGGTCTAGTGTTCACATTATTTTGTTCACCCCTAAAGGAAGTTATTCATGATCGTTAACAAAATAAAAGCATCCCTTTAAATCCCAAAGATCCTCCCACCTGAAGAAAAAAGTACGACTGCAGGCTCCGACGACACACCTGTCTGTACAAACACACTACACACACACACACACACACACACACACACCTAAAACAGGCTAGATAGATTTAACAAAACACAGCTGTGCGATTAAAAGTGGCACCAAAGTGAAACAAACGCACCCCTCTCTCGCTCTCCAAACATACATTCATAAATCAAACGCACCCCGCTGAGGAGGAGGAGGAGCCTCGATCTGAACTTCTTCTGCTTCGTCTCCACGTTCGAGGCTCATGACGAGGGCAGTGTGCTACATGTACTGGTGTGCATATAAAAAAAAGAGAGAGAGCTGAACCTGCAGAGAGGAAGGCCACACGACAACAAAAAAACAACGCCAACCGTCCCGCCTGTCACTGACCTCTGACCTCAAACAGTCCTGGAGAGTTTGTAATGTTACAACGTGCATGCTGGTGCAAAGAGAGGAGAAGAGCTTCGACCTCAGAGGAAAGAATCAGTTTGTTAGTTACGTGTTTGGGATGTGTGTGTGTGTAAAGGTTTAAAGACTATTCCTCCATCTATCAACTACACAATGCAAACTATTTGTGCACATGCTACGGACACAGAAAATCAAATCAGATCTCAGTTTGAGTGTGAGGAGGCGTGTTAGTGTGTGGTTCAGAGATGTGCTGCTTTGGTACGATCGTGGATGGATTCCAGTTCTGGTAGGGTTATAAAAAGAGTCACGAACACGACGGACGAGAAAACATCTGAAGAGACGAGCAAACACACCGACTCCAACGCCTCCGTCCAAAGGAGAGTGAGAGGATGGAGAGATTACAAAGCTTAAATATGGTTATTTATATTTATACGTTTCTTTTTCTGACTCCCTGTGAAGATAAAAAACACTGTTAGAAAGCGTGTCGAGAAAGACGGCAGCCGCCTCGGTCAGTGCGATTCAGAAAACACGGAGCACCAGAGGACGAGGGCGACACGCATGCACGCCTCAGACCCGGAAAAAAAAGAGGCCACAGCCGCCCTGAGCCTGAACACTCACAGTCAGTCCCAGTGTACGCGAGCCGAGCCCAGTCCGCCCCAACCCGACCCAGGACTGTCCCGTTCTTTAAGGGGGAGGTGAACGTTGGTTTGCGTGGAACGGGGTGAGTGCTGGCGTGAAGCCTTCAGGCGCTGACGCCCGGCAGGCAGGCAGGCTGGCGTTGGTCAGTCCTGGTCAGTCACCAGCCGCCCGCTCCCGTCTCAAGTCAAAGAAGTTCAAAGCTGGTGCACGATGCTGTCGGTGTGGTTGACTGAAACCGGGCCGTCCTGACGGAGACGCTGCCACTGGAAAGTTGTGCTGAGGGAGCCGACCTCGTCCTCCTCGTTCTCCTGCTCCTTGGCAAACTCCATGAACACCTGAGGGGGGAGGGAGACACGTGTGTGTGAAGCTGCAGTGTGTGTGTGTGTGTGTGTGTGTGTGTGTGTGTGAAGCTGCAGTGTGTGAAGCTGCATGTGTGTTTCAGACCACGTACCTGCTCTAAGGTCGACTGGGAGAAGTTGTACTCTTCGAAGTTGAACGTTTGCTTGGCTGAAGATAAAAACACACATTGGAGACGAGAAATGACATTCGATGAGTCAGCAGAAATTTGTCCCAGATGGCCGCTCTGTGTGTGTGTGTGTGTGTGTGTGTGTGTGTGACTCACCACTCTCTAACTGAGAGAAAGACTTGGCCAGTGATTTGACGTCCTCCATGGGGATCTTGTAAACCATCAGCGTGGCAAAGCTGCAGAGAGAGCAGTCAGCCAGCAGAGTGAGGCGTGTGTGTGTGTGTGTGTATCAACAAAGCATCACACACTTACTGCAGGGCTTTTATTTTGAAAGGTACATGTGATCTTCCTGTTGATGCTACACTGACTTGTAATCAGCTGTCTGTCTCACCTCTCCTGTCGGGCGGCGTGAGGGAAGATTCGAAGGATCTCTTTGTGCAGCAGCGCCACCTGCTGGAGCCCCGTCAGCTCCTCCCTGAGCTTCACCTCCAGACTGTAGCCTCGCCCATACTTCCCTTTTAGATGTTGGATGGAGCCGATACACCTGAGGAAACAAACACAGTCAGTATGAAGTCATCCAGATGATCTGCTCTCACGCCGCTGCACCGAGTACCGACCTCAGCTGGCCGGACACCATGATGGCCACGCGGTCGCACACGGCCTCCGCCTCCTCCATGTAGTGCGTGGTGAGGACGGCTCCCCGCTGATGGTTCTTGAAAGCAGCACGTATGGCCCTCCTGCACAGAGGACACAGTTAGCAGGACACTTTCCCGTGATGACAAACTGAAGCTTGTCGTCGTCGTACGAACAGTCTCACCACATGCGCTGTTTAGATTTGGGGTCCATGCCCGACGACGGCTCGTCCAGTAAAACGATCTGAGGATTCCCGATCATACTCAAGGCGAAGCACAACTGTGAACACACACACACACACACACACACACACACACACACACACACACAGGGTTGTTTGATCACTACAGACTGATCAAAGTTCTCAGCCGCTCTGATGGTCATTCATCTCACTAGCTCGGGTGATTATGGGAGACAAACTCTCTGCAGACTGGTCAACATGTTCTAACCTTCCTCTTCAGTCCTGCTGACAGCGTCTTGGCTTGTTTGTTCAGGTGGTCCTTCAGCTCCAGAGCGTTCACCACACTGACAACAACATCCACAAAATCACTGTCAGCATCTCACACTAAAGTAATCGTGATGAAAGTTTGTGGGAGTGAAGTGAGACTCACCGTTTGATGATTCCTGGGACGTCCTGTCCTTTCAGGCCCTTGATGGCAGCGTAGATCTCCAGGTGCTCCTGCAGAGTGATCCTGGGCCACAGAGGGTTCACCTGTGGACAGTAGCCCACGTGCTCCAAAGGGTTGTCCACCTGATGAAACTCTGTACTGTAGTCGCCCATGAGCACCTGGATGAACAGAAAAACAGACGGTCAGTGAACTACTCACCTGTTTAACCACAGAGAGTTGCATGAATGTGGATCAGTACCTGTCCTGCAGTGGGGTCAGTGTCACCTGACAGCATGTGCATGACGGTGCTCTTTCCGGCTCCGTTGGGTCCCAACAGTCCAAGAACTTCACCTGAAGAAACAACACGTAGGATTTTAATCAAACTAAAAGTTTCCTGGTGTTTGGTAAAAATGGAATGTGACGCACCTTTACGAACGCAGAACGAGATGTTCTTTGTGGCCACTTTCCTCGTCTTGTTCAGAGAAAAACCTTCTCGTCTGCCTTTGTGCTGCTTCCTCAGGTTACTCACAACCACCACCGGTTTCTACACGGACGAGACACAGCAGAGAGAAACTTAATTATCAAGCCACCTGCTCTGACATTCTTTGGTCTGACCAGTCTATGAAACACTGACTCACCTCTCCACAGGACTGACAGGTGAGTGCCTCCTTCACTCGGGCCTTCTCCATCTGAACGTCCTCATCCTCGTTCAGCCCTTCTTCCGGGTTCCTCTCCACTTTGGGCTTTGGCTTGGATGAGATCCTGTGAGGGTTTAAAATAGACATCCAGAATTCTAAGATGAACTCATATTTCACGTTAAAAAAAGAGAAAGCGCCCCGATGTTTCATGTAATCCGAGTTGTGACCTGAAATCTGATCGTTACCTGCAGAACTGATCGTTTTTCATCGTCCTCCCTCCGTAATGGATCTCCAGCCACCGGAGCAGGAAAAGCAGCAGGATGCACTGAAGGTAGGGCTGAGCACAGAAACACACACACACACACACACGTCTATGGTCTGTGTTTTCTGAACGTAGCATTGTTTTTAATCAGATACATACAGCTACGATGGCGATGACCAGGTTCTTCCAAAAGAAGTTCTCTTCGTACAGAGTGGGGAGGAAGGTCGCCTGGAAACAGAGAAAACAACAAAGTCAGGCGACTCCTGCTCGTACTCATGATCAGAGAAAACACTGATGGAGGTGACATCATACCTTGGTGATGCAGTTGAGGCAGCCCATCAGAGGGTACAGAGGGCTGAAGAAACACAGGAAGTTGTGCAGGTTTCTGGTCAGTCCAGGGTTGTCGTTCACAGACGACAGCTGAACCAGCGAGGCCGACACCACGCACACCTGAGGGAAGTCAGCAGAGTGACAGTGAAGCGTTTGGATCCTAGTTCACGTGTTGGAAGCTGGTAGACACGCTCAGCCTCACCATCATGGAGATGACGGAGAAGAAGTCCCTGTTGCTCTGGACTCGGGCGAAGCCGAAAGAAAACACGTAAGTGAAGAGAATCATGGCTGGACTGAAGCCGATAGTACACAGGACCTAAGAGAGAGAGGACATCAGGACTCAGTGGACAGGTTTCATTTTAGTGCATCGTCCATTTTTAGGGAGTCTCTAATGGCAGGAAGAGGAGTGCTACAATCATATAATAATGGAAGTACGGACCACAGCGGTGAGGTTGCTGGAGGTGAGCAGGTTTTCAGTGTGGAAGCAGAAGAGGATGATGTTCATGCAGGACAGGATGAGGTAGTAGAAGGGAATGTCCACCGCTGCCTGACCGCACCAGTAAGCCGACGGTACCAGACCAGAGATGCGCAGAGTGGAGCGACACTTGATCTGAGAAGGAAAATATACAAGTCAACACAAGATGGAGACACAGAGGAATACACCTGACTGTATTATTATTATTACAGTAACATGTTTGATGGATATTTCATGAGTCAAACGAGTGACTTGGATGAATTTGGAGCAGATTTATTTCTTCGTCTTGGCCGTTTTTACTTTTCTAATACAGGATGAGGCCGTTAGCAGAGAGTGAGGCTCTGTGGAGCTAGTGGGAGTCATGACCGGCAGGTTCTATTAGGTTCTATTCTATTTTACTCATGAAGGTTCGTCACTGAAGTATTTATGTAGCCACCATGATCAGAGCTGTCTGTATTCTCTAACTGTGAAGGAAAGGAGCTTCACTGCCTCCTTTATCATCTCCTGAAGTGAATCACACTCACTGGCAGCAGGTGTTTACCTCTCTGTCCCGAGTGTGGTCCATTGCAAAATACGCCGGCATCCCAGCTGCCAGCATTCCCAGTATGATGGCCTCGATGTACACCAGAGCGTAGGACGTAGCGTCAGGGATTTGCTGAGAGACGTCACGACAGAAACATTTCATATATTTTGAACGTCTCAGATAAAAACTGCACAGATCACATGTGACGCCGTCAAACACTCACATAATCAAACGGTTTGGTCCAGGTTCGGATCTGCCCGGTGCCGTTCAGGCCTCTCAGGAGAGCGTTGCTCAGTATATTGACAGCCATAGGCAGAGAGTGAACTGTGGTGCTGTTGAACGCAACACTGTATCTGAAGCCCTGTGAACGGAGAACAAAGTGTTAAACATGAGGCTCGTTAACTGCACGCTGATGCTTTAATCTCCAGTTTCAAACATCGAAAAATAAACCGTCCGATGTTAAAAGTGACCTTGCTGGATCCGGTTACGTTGATGGCAGCGCTGTGAGGAGCAGCAGACATGTAGTCGCTGTGCTTCATCATCTCCACTTTGATGTTCTGAGACTCCAGGTTGTGGACGAAGTCCGAGATGTCAGAGCCTGAAGAAGAGAAGAAGAAGAGTTCGACATCGAGGAGGCGGGTTAGAATTGCACCCACAGGACACTTTTCTTTAATCGATTATGATTTATAGCAGTCAGTATCCAATCACAATATTTACAGCAGAAAGAAGATCTAAAGGACGTTTGAGCATTTCAAGTTGAATCTTATACAGCGTCTAAGGTTCAGCTAACATCAGCTCGTGTCCTCACCTGAGGAGTTCTGGACCAGGAGGCTGGTGGTGTATCTGTGAGGCGCCTGGTTCTTTTTGAGGAGGTAAATGGGCAGAAACTGACGGTCTGGAGAGTGAATCTGGATGTTTCCTGTGACCAGAGATAGGACGAGCACCGCGGCAACGAACACCAGGAACAAGGCCAGCCTGCAAGAGAAGAAAGACGACGTGCACGGGACAGAAAGCTTTTAACCATCTGTTTATTTAAACGCAGTGTTGCAATCCTTCACTCACTCACTCTTGAAGATCTCAGTTTCCCATGAATGACCTCGACTGTGCCACAGTTTCATAATGAAGTGAAAATATTTTTACACTTTCCGGTGAAGCTGCATCCGTGCACAGCTGAGAAACTGTTTAAAAATTTGTTTATGGTCTAGTTTTTAGTTTTAAACACCTGCATGGAAATAAAGAGGAAAGCAGCATTCAGGTTGTGGTTTAACCAAAAGACCACGAACCAACAGCTGCAAAGTTCCTCCACCAAAGCAAACTCAGTGTTTTGTAAAGCAGCTCATTAAAGTTTAAAATGTTCACACACTGCTCAGTGTGTTTCTGTGTGTGTTCCTGACCCGGCACCGTGCACAGCCTCTGAACACTCACGTGTAGATGAAGGCCTTCCTCTCCCGCCGCATGTTGAGCATGTGCAGCCAGGCCACGGTGCTGAACTGCTGCCGCCACAGAGCGTGACCCGACACGACGTCCGACTTGCTGTCTGAGAAGGTCAGCAGCCGCTGGTCCGTGTCATCCAGAGAGCCGCTGTCGCCTTCGTCCTCCGGCTGCTCCCGATTAAACACGCTGTAGTCTGAAGGAAGAGACCGAGTCATTTTATTGATTGAGGGAACATGTAGGGAGTTAAACTTAAATCCTCCTCGTTGCTTTGGTAACACACCGGCTTGGTCCACTTCAGCTTCTGCCTCCAGGCGAAGAAAAACATCCTCCAGTGTTGTCATGGAAACGCCATAGTTGATAATTCCCAGATTGGGCTGACAGTCGAGCTCCGAGAACAGGCCTACGACAGACAAAGTGAGTACGTGCTGCTGCGGGAAGACGAGCCGTGACATATTTTTAACACACCAACACTGACGCTCATATTCTCACATCACTCATCCAGCTCGTGTCAGCTCACCTGGGAACGTGTCCATGCTCTCAAAAGGCAGAGTGAACGTCAGCTCTGCCTCGTGTTGTCGGGATAACTTCGCCTTGGGAACGTGCTGCTGGACCAATGACGAGATCCTGTCAGCGTCACACGTCTCGTTGATAGACATTCTGCGATGGAGGAACACAAACAAACATGGAGAACAAAGACGAACGTGTTGTTAAAGGACCAGGCACTCTCTCCACGCTCCATACTGTGGAGCTGGACTTGAACCAGCCACCCAACGGTTCCCAAGCTACGTCCCTACGGACCGAGCCGCTGCAGAGGAATGCTGGCGCCTCGAGCTCGCAGTCTGAAGGAGGCAGTGAGGACGTGAACCAGGAACCCAAAACAGAAGCTGAAAAACCTGAAGGGTCACTTCTCTGTGACATACGATCACTCCAGTAATTCAAAGTTAAATAAACTCTACTTGCCTGAGATGATATCCGACACCACACTTGACCTTCAGATACAGAGAGGAGCCGATGCATTTCAGCTGTCCTTGAGAGATCACAGCTTTACGGTCTGGAAAAAAGAAGAACAGAATCTGTGTTGGAGGACGCCACTGCAGCTGGAGTTAACCCTGGACTCGGTTCTGGTGCCTGTGGGTCAGAGGTCATACCAGCCAGGATGTCAGCTTCGTCCATGTAGTGCGTGCTGAGGACGGTGACTCTGCCAGCTCTGCGGCTCTTCAGCAGCGACCACACCTGATGTCTGGAGCAGGGGTCCATGCCTGCTGTGGGCTCGTCCAGGAGCAGTATCTGACGGGATCGAACATGACACAAACTGCTCAGAAGGTGCACGAGGTGCAGAGTAACAGAGTTACGGATGAATGACTGAAGCTGCAGGTACCTTTGGGTCTCCGAGAATTGCAATGCCCACAGAGAGTTTCCTCTTTTGGCCTCCACTCAGATTCTTGGCCTGAGCAGTCATGATCTTCTCCAAGTCCAGATCCTTCAGCACTTTGGTCACCTATAAGAGAGAAGCAGACTCAGACCAAGCACTGGCACTGTTTGTATCAGATCAGTGTTTAGATGATCACCTCAGCGTCGATGTCTGCAGGTGGGATCCCTTTGATGGCGGCAAATATCCTCAGGTGTTCTTCCACGGTCAGCACGTCGAAGATGATGTTGAACTGAGGGCAAATTCCCACGAGCTGCTTCATTTCTGACGCGTCTGCGATCTCCGACACGGGCGAGCCGTAGATCGTCGCCGAGCCGCTGGTGGGCGGGCAGATGCCACACAGGATGTTCATGAGAGTGGACTTCCCAGCCCCGCTGTGTCCGAGCAGAGCCGTGATCTGACCCTCGTAAATGTCAAAGGTCAAACCTGGAGAGGGGGTGGAAAGACGGAGGAGACGTAAGCTGCTGCTCCACCGCTGCTTCGATCAGTTCGTTTGTGTCATTGTGTTACTTCTGTGTTTGAATTAGTGCTAGCTCCTGAGGGTCGAACTCATTAATTATCAGAGCAGACTGAGCACAAACAGAAACTGGACAGACTCTGAAGCTGAACTGATTTATACTGTGAGACATCACAACAGTTTGATTTGAAGAAGGCGCTCACCTCTCAGAGCCTCCACCACGTTGTCCTTCTCTTTGTACACTTTCTGGATGTTATTGATGCTGCCAGAGAAGAAGAAGAAGAGAAGTGTAAACACAGCAGGTGTCACAGTAAACTTCCGGGCTACAGGCTGGTCCACAGGCTCTCCTCAGCCAGGACGAATGGAACAGTGAGTGCTGTTTGGCACCGCACCAGGAACAGAGCCAGGCTGAAGCGAGCCGGACACTGATCTCCACAGGAGACTCTCACAGAGCCAAAGAGCTCCTCTGAATGTTTTAGAAATATGTTGAGCATGATGATGTAAATCTGCTGAGCAATGTAACACAACACAAAGCAGAAATATGCAACTTCAGACTTTTACCGGATGGCTTCTTTCCCTCTGAACTCAGGTGAAACCGGTTCGATGGACTCGTCCCCGCCAGGAGCGCCTTTCACCTCGGCGTCGTACACGGAGCTCACTTCAACGTAACGCTTTCTGCGTTTGGACCAATAGGACGGCTTCAGGAAGTACACCAAGGACCGCCTCATTCTGAACTCACCTGCAGTTCACACAAAATGAAAGACTGACCTGCAGAACTGACACCAACTAAAGCAGACTCCATTAGTTCAGGCAGTGTGTGTGTGTGTGCGCGTGTACTTACCAGGCAGTACCTGGTCCAGGTAAATAGCCAACAGAAGGTAGAGGATACAGTCCACAACCAGCATGATCAGCGGCACGTAAAGAGGATGGGGGCCGTTGGCAAGTGAAGAAAACACAGCACCGTCTCCCTGAGCCTCCAGGGAAACAACCTAACACATGTACACACACACACACACACACACACACACACGTGTGATAACAGGATAAACACATTAAGAGAGTGTGTGTGTGTGTGTGTGTGTGTGTGTGTGTGTGTGTGTGTGTGTGTGTTACCTGTGCAATCCCGATTGAGAAGGCGCTGGGGGAGAGCAGGCAGAGAAGCCAGACCAGCGGCTGTGGGAAGTCCTTCATCAGCACGGTGAACAGAGACAGGCAGCCAAACACAACCGTCAGCATGGAGCCCACGGTGCTGGCAAACTTGGGCTTCTTAAATAACGGAGTCAGCATGAAGGAGAAAAAGATCTGTGTGTGTGAGAGAGAGAGAAGAGATACATTAGAAATCACCTTCCAAGATCGCCAACAGTTTTAGAAAATGTTTGTTTACTTGCTCAGATTTGGTCCCTTTCCTGGTGTGTGTTCTTCTAAATCTGCTTCTACGTGCGTAAATATGCTTCGTACTTCGTTTGTTTCTCTCTTGTCTGTTTTCACAGGGTGTTGTGCCAGAACCGGAGCTGGGTGAGCCCGGCTCTCTCTGGGGGCGCTAAACATCTTCATTATCTTCACTACAATGTGTTTTGATGAAACCAGTGAAGTCCAGAATAACGGGTACATTGTTTCAAGAAAGCGGTTTGATGTTGACATTTTCAAATGTCATTTTTCATAACTGTGTGCTACGCAAACAAAAATCTCCCATTGTACTGATGCGGAGACTTTCTGTATGTCTAGACATGGCGTGTTTGGGTGAAGCGACCCTTTAAACAAAGCTCCATCACAGCTCTACTCACAGATGATATTCCATACAAGAAGATGAGGAAGAAGATGACAAAGAAGTCACTGTTTGGGAACAGGGCCGTGTACGTGGCGATAACAGACATCAGGATGGACATGGTGGTCACCAGAGCAGCATACAGGAGGCCCCATGACAACCTGAGGCACAACATAAAAACTTAACCATGTACACAATCACACAGATTATTTTCATCCAAACAAAACTGAAGCGGCCGCCGAGCATCTTCTTCTTCCTCACCAGAACGCCGTGTCGTAGAGCCCCATCATGGTCATGGTGTCTTTGAGGCGGTGCTCCTTCTCAGCTGCCACGTTAACAATGAGGAAGGTGACGAACGGCGTGAAGGCCAGGACCAGGTAGATGGAGATGAGGGCGTGGGGGAACTTCTGCACCTCCACAGAACCTGGCTGACCCATCATGACGACATTCAGGTCCATCTCACTCCACACCGAGCGCTTTGTCTGCATCTGAGGAACCGACAGCGCGTCGATATCAAACTCTGACTGTCATGAGTTATTCATTAACTGATAATTATTTAGTCTAAAAATGTGAAAGATTTCAGGTTCTAGTCAACAACTGATCGACTGCATCGTCGTCCCTGAGTGGGTTCAAACTGGAGGACACGGTTCTGATACCAGTCCTGTCTCACCTGGATGATGGCCGCATCGATCAGAGACTGGAGGCGGATGAAGCCGGAGTACCAGTAATTAGCTGCTCTGCAGTTCACTGAGCTGGTGAAACAGTTGGCTGGAGGAGAACAAGCACAACGACAAACACTTCAGACTTCAGCTCCGGCAGACGTGAATCTCTCTTCACATTTCATCTAGAATAAACGGAGTTCTCTCACACAGATGCTCTGCACGCTGCAGCTCAGTGACACCTGCTCTGCACATTAATCCTGAAGGATCAGTACCAGTGAAAAGACAACAGCCAGGATTTCACCCAGATTAGCAGCGATGTCTGGATCAAGTCTGGATTTTGGATTCGCCACTTAAAGGAGCAGCGTGTCAGATTTAAAACTAAAGCTCTGTCTGCGGTTTGTGACCAACACACCTCCAATGCGTCATCACAAACATCTTCACCTCGCTGTGCTGTGCAGTGGGAAAACACTGGCCGCGCGGCTCAACTGACACAATAAAAATACAAGTTGAAGAAGGTACCAAAAGATTCTGTGTAATCGCTGGGTTGGGGCAGCTGGTTGTACGGGAAGCGAAGCCTGTAAGACGTGGCGGAGCTGTCCAAGAACACGACACCGACGTAGCTGGAAGGCTCGTACAAGCTGGCGTTCTCCAGGTCCTCCTCGCTGGCAAACATCTCCAGACGATCCTGCATGTCTGGAAACACAAAGACAAGAACATCGATATACAGACGAGTACGAGTGAATCTGAAGGGTGAGAGGCTCATCGAGCACTCACGCATCTCCTGGGCCACCTCCTCCATGATGTGGTTGGTGATGTTAGTGATCGGCGTGTAGCCCAGGCCCTTGACGAAGTGGTCGTCACGCTCCAGCTCCATGGTGCTGATGCCTCCATAATAAACGTGAGGATTCAGAGTGCTGATGAGTATCAGGAGACCCAACAGAAGCAGAGGTAGGATCAGTTCCTGCAAGGACAGACACAAAAAAAACAGCTCATGAGAAGACACACACACACACACATTTATCTTCTGCTTCTTATCCACAGTAGTCTGACATCCTGTGATTCAACCTGGGGCCCTGAAGCGTTGCCAGGAAGAACATAGATTGACGAGTTACTCGAGCATTTTGCCTTCAGGCTGCTGTATAAATATTTTTTATTTCCTGGCGATAAAATTGTTCAGCCAGTTTAAACCTCCTGACAAACGACAGCAGGCGTTCTCCCTCTCCTCCGATCCGTAAACCTCACGCTGCAGCTTGACCTTGAGCAACACGGTGAACTGAAACAATAAATTGGCAGCGACGGGCATGTCGAGAGCTGATTTAGGAGCTGGTTTGCCTTTAAAACGCTTCAGACCGAGAGATGTTTCCAGTGCAGGTAGCTCACCTGGGATTGTCTCCATAACAACAAAGACAGACAGAGCTGGATTCTGTGCTCCAGCTCAGTTTGAGCGGCGATCATGAGCTTAAGCAGCCAGTGACAAACAGTCAACAAGCTGTATTACACACACACTGCAGTTTAGGAGAGTCCTGGGCTTTCCTGACTGCAGGACGTTCCTCTGTGCTGAAAAGTTGATACACAGAGACATTAAAAATGCATCAGTGCAACTTAAAGCCAAATGAAAAATGCATGGTGCAACAAGAAGAAACTGAAGGAGGAAAGAGGCACAGAGCTTTTTTAAATTTTAAATCCATAATCAGAATTTAGATTGTGTGTGGGTGAAATACTTTAAAAGACCACGACGTTCTAAGACTTCTAAACTTCAGACAACACGGAGCTCGAAAATCTCTGACAGCACTTAAAGTCAAAGTTCCTACTCACACACACACTTCTCTTGGACATTTCCATCAACAGGGGAGGATGCATTTGTAGTCTGCAGTATTTGTATTCATCGAGTGAATGGAATACTTTAAGAAGCTTTGTGTTGCCTCCTCTGGTTCATCTGGACTGCACTGCAGAGGCTTCAGTTCTATATAAATCAACATCAGTTTGTGGTAGTCAGTCACGTTTTGTTTCTTTTGGATGTCAAAGTTGGAGATTACATCCGGGAATTTCCAACCTCTGACTTCGCCTGGAACGCAGCATAAATCCAGAGGGAGGCAGACGCAATATGGATGATGACGGCGTGCTAGCCGTGAGAAAACGCGTGTGCAATGTGAGATAATGACACACCGGTGGCAAAACAAACTTGGATTGAGTTACTTTAACTGTGAGGAGTAAAAAAAGTAAAAGTATGTTTAGTTTAAAATGTAAGGCAGTAAAATAAAAACATGAGATAAGCAAATTTAGACCAGCACAGGCTGTTATCGACACACAGCCTGCTTTACAATCTACATTACAGCTCAATACAAACAAACCATTGACTTTGCTCCGTAATAAAGTTCCTGAACAGACTTCAGTCAGGTCTGTGAACACTAAGCACCTGAAGACTCTGCTGCTTGGTCCTCCATTTGATGAGCAGGTTCTTGTAGAGAAGACTTCTGGTTTGGTGCCAGACTCCAGCATCTCTTCTGTACATGGGCTGCATACTTCCAGCATGCCTCATCTGGATGACGTGTGGACAAGAAGTCGTCTCCCGAATGCTGGCCTCAGCTGCGAGTAAAAACAAAAGAAATCATCAGAAATGTCAGAAACTTCATCTGCGTCTACTTTGTACTGCAGCAAGATGACTCCACCACAAACAGACCCACGTCTATCAGCTATTAGAGCTGCAATGATTCGTCTATTCCACTGATTAATCAATGTCTGTTTTGATTCAGCCATCACGTTAGTTCATGTACTACATGTTTACATCCATGATTAGATTAAACGTGACACAAAATAATAAGTGGAGGCAAAAATACGGGCTGGAGCCAATCCCAGCTGACTCAGGACGAGAGGCCGGGTACACCTCGGACGAGTCACCAGTGTGGATCTCTGCCAGACGAGTTCATGAACATTTACATTTATTCATTTAGCTGACGCTTTTATCCAAAGCGACTTACAGGGAGCAGTTTGAGGTTCGGTATCTTGCTCAAGGACACTTGGACATGCAGACTGGAGGAGCCGGGACAACCCGCCACAGCTGCCTCTTGAACCAACAGCAGTCAACAATAATTAACCTTAATAAACCTTAATAGGATTTAAGCTGCCTCCTACGTAAACGGTCTGTAGTTGAGCCGGGATTTTAATATCTGTCATGGTGGCACTCAGAGAGACAAATGTTTTCCGAGGCGGCGTTAAACGTTTGAGAAACACTGCTCGATTAGAGCTCAGTCGATCCATTAATACAGCCTCAGATTTAATATAAACCAAGTGACTGGCCTGCAATAATCAGTTTAACAGAACTGCTTCACAGTTATTACATTTTACAGACAAACACAGCAGCCTTAATGTACAGTACATAGCTGTGAGATTATAATTATGCTCTAAGTCAGGGGTCTTCATCCAGGATGGATCTGAGCTGCACATTCACACACCTGCACTGTTACTCTGGGTGTGATGCATGCATGAGTCAGTCTTTGTGCAGCTCACACCAAAATAAACAGCATGTGTACTTCCTTCATTTGTGTGTCCACAGCCCAGCTATTATCTACCTTCACTGAGGCCGTGCACTCTGTACACCTGTGCAGCACCTGAGCATTATAACTATTATTCATCCTCACTGTTTACATTTAGTCTGTTGCACATAGATCCTGTCATATCCACCATGTACACAACTGCACTGTCACCAGTCCTTCACCCAGCTAACGTCTATGCATAGATACACGTGTGTGTGTGTGTATTTATGCAGATATATGTGCCTTTTAAATATATAGTCATGTTTAGGTCATGTCTGTGTCTACCTGTCACGTCTGTTGTCTTTTAAGTCACACCTGGTCAATATTCTGATATGTGGTCGACTGTGTGAGAGCGGCTCGTGCCGCTGTGACACCCCGCTCCACGGTCTGCTTCACCCGGTGTCCGTGTTGACACAGCGGGCTCACCGCACCGCCCGCACCGCACCGCCCCGCACCGCTCGGCAGGTGAAAGCGAGCGTGCCTGTCAAACCGTGAGCAGCTAGCCGACGCTAACCTGCTCACAGCAGCTAACAAACTGTTCGGTAATGTTCGGCAAACATCGGCTTCGCCTCTTTGTTCCGACACACGGGCTGGAAATGTGGAATAAAGCGCAGCAGGCGTCAGTTTAAGGCGCGAAAATGTAACTCGGCGACGTTAAAACGTTTGTGTGTTCACAGCTAACACCAATGAAGCTAGCGAGCAACAACACACACACACACACACACACACACACACACACACACACACACACACACACACACACACACACAGATACACACAGACACACACACACGGCGTCCACACAGAAAACACAGATATAAACACAAACATATGACATACTCACGTATGTAATACATTAAGACATATCTGTCCCCACCGTGTGATTTAACAGCCTCACGTTACCGACGGATCATGTCAAGTAAAAGCGCCTCGTCCGTGAACGTCTCTTCCTCCTGTCAAATATATACCGAGCCCAGAAAATGGGACTTTAACCAATCAGAGCCGGCCTCCGCGTGAGTGACACCTCTCTGCGCCAATCAGAATTCAGATGACAAACACAGCATATATAATGTGTATATGTAAACTGAAGCAACGCCACTTGTTTTGTTTTCATAAATATCACCAGCACAGAGGAACAAGTGAATACAAACAGCATGGCTTTATTACAATATGCAAATGAGTGAACTGTTTATGTTTTTAAATATAATCTCGTCCTTTTAAACCTCGTTGGTCCACCTATGTAGTCAGTCTGTTTCATATGAAGAATTATCAGCAAATGTGTGTAAAATAAATCACAAAACATCTCAAATATTTCCATTTGATGGATCAGTGCAGCCGTAAAAACATTCAAACATTGTGTAACACGCTGATACAGATCACAGGGACCTGCAGGGGTTATAGGACATGTCTGTGTTGGTGTGTGCTGCGGTATCCCTCCATTCGACTCAGGAGTGGTGATGGTGGTGAGTGTTGGAAGGAAACTTCTGGGATGTCTTTGAATTGAAGGAAGCCATGAAGTGGAGAGGGCACAGGAAGCTGCCGCACTACATTAGTTCTCATCAGTTGATCAGGTCCGAGCATTAACCTGACCTGCAGCCGACAGATGTGGGAAAGATTGGTGATGGAGTCTAAAGAGAGGGGAGGAAAGAAGAGGAAGAGAGAGTGTTAAAACTCTTTCAAAGTTTACTACAGATTGGGTTAAACAGGTCTGCAGTGTATGTTATTGTTACCGTACCAAACTGTGGACATGGCCGCCAAGTCTTCTCTGCTCGCCTTCGATCCAGAATGTGTTTCAAAGGGGGGCGCAGAGTCGACCAGTTTACAAACTCCAGCAGGTAATTCAACACCTCGCTGTCTGCCTGTTCCAACCTAGAAAGCATGGAGCACAAAGGGAAATTAATCAAGTATTACCAGTCATCTGATAGTCAGACTGAAAGAGTGAAAGCACAGACTCACATGTGCGGCTGAAGCAGCAGAGAAGGGTCTAGACCTGCATTCAGAAGCAGAGGAAGCCAGCAGGCGGCGAAGTGTACTTGGTTTAGTGCCACACAGAGCATCTCCCTCAGCTCCTGCAGCTTTAAAGTAGTTTTCCCATCATGATGTGGCACAGAGCTGTCCCTGGTTAAAGTCTCCGGTCGAGGGAGCCATCTGTGCTCAAGTATCAGCTGCAGCAGGTCTGTTTTGTCAGTGGCCAAGGCGTGAATCCAGTCCTCCTCGCACAGACTAGCTCCTGCAGCTACCAGCAACCTCACCAATTCACTGAAAGACATTTGAAATCAAAGTTTTATTCATATGTACGCTCTGTGAGGCGGTCAAATCTGCTTTCTTACAAACCTGTACGGTTTGCTGGATCTGGAGCACAAGGCGAAGGAGAGTGGTGAACGGAGGCCAAGGATGTGTGTGCAGTCCTGAGCATCTGGGCTATAACCTTCCCTCAAGAGCATCTCAACACTGTCGCTCTGATTCCTGTGGACGGCCACGTAGAGTGGACTCACCATGCCGTCACCACGGTCACACGTGCGATCTGTAACAGCTATCAGCCTCCTGAGGACGCTGGATTAAAGAACATTCACATAAATAACAAATAATCATAAGGTCTCAAATTTCTATTATGCTGTTTCCTGGATAGTTTTGCGTCTTCAGGTGTCACAAATCTGAGGAAATTTTTGGAATCATAACTCAAGTCATGTACCCGATGTGTCCAAACTCAGCAGCTGCATGAATGGGAAGCTGCAGCCAGTCACGACTGCAGGCTACGTTGGGATCCGCCCCATGGTCCAACAGGAAATCCACACATGTCTGGTGGCCCTCCTGAGAGGCAATCAGCAGGGGAGTGGCTAGATCAGCTGCCTGGGTGTTCACATTTGCACCTGAAGTGAAAGCCAAATCAAACCGGTGTCACAAGAGACCAACATTAAACTGTGAACACATGCACGCATAAAAGCTGTTTACCAGCATTAACAAGGATCTCCAGGCATTCCTGCTGTCCGTACTGTGCAGCCACAAACAGAGGGGAGATCCTGTGGTCATCTAACGCCTCCAGGTTACACACATTGACCAGTATGCTCACAATTTCACTGTGACCCTGAGGGAATAAACAAAATATGTACATCACAAGTTTGGATACATCTCACAGAGTTATGTGTGTGTGAGCTCTGCTGTTACCTTATAAACAGCTTGATGAAGGCACGTCCAGCAGGATGCCGTGTGTGTTCTGTTGACCTCTGCACCTTTACTGACCAGCAGCTCTACAACCTCCTTGTACCCGCCGTCTACAGCTGTTGGAAAACAGTGAACAGCTGATAAATACTGCAGACAGAATGAATCAAATCACATTTAACTTTACAGTGTAAAAGGTGAGTGTACATGTCTGTTCTACCTGCGTACAGAGGACAGGATAAGTCATTTGTTAGCTGGTTGATGTCGGCGTGCGCTTTCAGGAGGAGTCGGATCACTGCCACATGTCCGTGCTTCGCTGCCAGGTAACACGCAGATTCCCCTTCGTGTGTCAACGAGTTCACGTAGACGCGGCAGCCACGAGATGAGCCTGCTGCTTACAGTCAGAGAAAGAAACATGAAAAAGTTTAAAGTCTACCTGAAATGCATTCAATCATTAAGAAATGATCAACAACAATGTCTCAAACATTCACTTCCTGGGAACTACCAAGGTGCCCTTGGGTGCTGCTCTGGGTGGCTGTCCATCACGCCACCATCTCTTATGTGTACACAAACATGTGTGTGTAGTTCAGGTTAAAACATGCATGAAGAATTTCCCCTGGAGGGATTAATAAACTCTTCTTCCAGTGTGTCATCATGCACCACAGCAGCACCCTGACTGTCTGACCTGAATGGAACAGAGCCTTAATCACACCTGTGTTTACTCTTTCATGTCTAACCCACTGAACAGGCTGTGCTTCCTCCACCTCAGGTGTGAAGCTGATTTCTCTTCCTTACCGCCGGCAGCAATCACAATGTCCTGCACACAGTCCCGGCTGCCAGCGGCCGCCGCCTCGTGCAGGGCGCTCCAGCCTCGGTTGTCCCGACAGTCCACGCTGAAGCCTCGCTTCATCAGCCTCCGCAGCCGCCTCCTGCAGCCCGAGCGAGCCGCAGCGGCGACACTGGACACGGTGTCCCCGTAGCACTCCGTGAAGTCCATGCTGTGCTGTAAACAGAGACAGATCCGGACAGCTCAGGTGAGTCAGATCCGGACAGGTGAGAGGACAACACCAAAACAAAGCTAACTGTCAGCTAGCCAGCTAGCGCTAACTACGACGTTACTGCGCTCATAAATCACGACGTGCCCTGATATTCACCGTTAAATGTCACGAGCCTTCACACACACAACACTACATTTAAATAACACAAAAACAGCTCGCACGAGTTATTTATTTAACTTTAAAACATGCTAATTTACCCGAACAGCGTCACAGCCCGGATAGCTAAACGTGACACACACGGGCGTGACGTCACACCACAACATCCGGTCGCGTGCACGGCGGTTGTGCTGCGCCGGAGCGGATTTTAGCTTTTTAAGCTAACCGAGGTCAGAAATGAATGTTTAATTATCGATTATAACCGATAATAAAACCCACAGGGAGGTTTGTTTGAAGACATGCGGACACGGAGACTCACCAGCCCGAAGAGAAGAAGCTAAACAACCGACACAGCTCCGGATATCTGAAGGTAAAAGGCTCAAACAGCGTCAGTGTTAGCGAGCTAGATTTACAGTTTATTCACACTCACGAGGAGGAAAGACTTTTTATTTTATATTTTACCAAATATTAAGAAGAAAAAGGACGAAACATCTTACAGTAAAACAGTGTCACAGCTGTCAGCTGCTGAATCCTGAACACAGTTAACATGGAGAGAGGAAGAGAGATGATACATGTGCAAAGATTCATGCAAAAATGTTATATACGATTATAATGTTACTGCTTCAGGTTCATTTGGAAAAAAGAAATATATAAAATGAAAACTTCGCCTCAGACTGGACTCCCTTGTCTCCTAACTTGCTGCCTTTTCCCTAAATTGTCCCCACACTTATCTCCTACCCCGTCTCCTAACTTGCCTCCTAACTTGTCCGCTTTGCGTCCTAGTTTGTCTCCTCGTGTGGCCTCAGCAGCATCATGGTGGACGTTGCTGTGGCGAGCGGAGCTGCTTGGGTCTGTCCCGCTCAGGGACGACACTTGGTCGACGTCGTGCTTCCTGTCCACGTCGGTAACAAAGACGATCATGAAGAAGAGCTCGGGCAGTCCGAGGCAGACGAGACAAACGGGTAAAAAGATTTTAAGAAGTTAACAGTGTGTAAGTAAAGTGTGTGTGTGTGTGTGGCACGTTGAACATGATGCGTTCCTCACAGCGGCGGCCCGGTGCTGTTGGAGCAGACGGAGGAAGGTTCTCCTTGTGTACTGACGCTCCAGTGCAGCCCGTCCTCGCATACCGCCATCAGCCGCCTGCTGGTCATCAGCGAGGCTCGGACCATGGAGGTCTACAGCCAGATGGGAGAATACTGCGGGACGGTACGCGGCGAGAGAGACGACCGTGTCCAGCCAGAGAGGTACACACACACACACACACACACACACACACACACAGTTATCATCACATGAATGTCTGATGCTGAAAGTGTCTCTCCTCTTGTTTGCTCACAGTTCAGACAGAGGGCCTTTCTACAGGAAACAGCTGCTCCTCGAGCATCCGTCCTCAGCCTGTGAGGTGAAGGTGAGCTGCGTTCAGGTTCAAACAGACAAAGTTATATTTCTGTTGAGTTCAGTTTGATCACCTGCGTCTGTCCCCCTCCGCTCACTCTCCCAGCTGCTCTCGCTGGCTGGTAGAAGCAGCGTTCTGGTGTGTCGGGTCGTCGTTGGCCTTCAGCAGCTGCAGCCCTGCCTGGCCCGCGGGCCTGGCATCGACATGCAGCAGGTGCAGTGTCTGGTTGAGGAGATGGGAACGAGCCTCTCGCCAGGAGCCCAGAACCTCATGGACATGGTGCACTTCCAGCAGAAGGTGGGAATAAAGAGGCTTACCTGAAATGACCCCTGCAGGCAATGAGGGGGAACTACAACAACAGTGACATAAATTAAAGGACTGTGCTGATAGATGTTTGTTTGTTTCTCTCCAGAACCAGACCGGCTCTCTGGGCGGCTTCCTTCCTCTCCTGATGGGCAGTGGCGCTCTCTCTGCTCTGGCTCAAGGAGCGATGATGTCCCCAGCAGCCATCAGTCGCCAGCCTCAGCCTGCAGACTCCAGGGTATCAGTATTATCTGTGCTGACAAACATCTAGGCAGGTGAGATCAGCTGTTTGGACATGCTGTACATCACTTTGTCTTGTCTCCGTGTCACTAGCCTCCATTCGGCTCCGTCACGCCTGCAGATGAAGCTCCACCGGCTCAGAACGGAGCGATGTCAAACGGCTCTGCCTCGTCCTCCCCCGATAAAAATATAAGTAAGGCTCATCATCATAACCGGGCTCTTCTTTTTAGTCTTGAACTCCACAAACCTCAGCAGCTGACTAGTTTGCGATGTGGTCTCATATCTCTAGCGAGCAGTGAGAGCAGAGGCCTGGTGAGCCACGCCCAGCTGGCGGAGATGATGTCCCACTTCCTGAACGGCAGGCAGGGAAACGACCAATCCCTGAGCTCCGGCCCCGAGTTTCTGCCCATGCTGCAGAGCGTCTGCGGTCAGGTGACGAAGCTGAGGCTGGACGACGCCACGGCGTTAGCAGAGAACGAGAAGAAGATGAGAAACGGCACATGGTGAGTGAAGATCAGCGAGTCCGACCAACAAACGTTGGACAAACGTTTGTTTCAGTTTAACTTCCCGCTGGTCCTCGATCACATTATGATTCTTCTGTTAGAATTAGTTCATGATTTTATATCGGGTCCACATGAAGAAGTGACTCCATGTTGTTGATCTGTAGTCAGATGATGTAGCTCCACCTTGTGCCAGAAAGACGGTACTGCAACAAACTCGGCTAACTCAGCGAAACATTTAAGATAAAATATCACTTTACTATTCTTATTATACTAGTGCTGTACTACCAGTACTATTGAGTAGAAAGAGTATTAGTAGTACAACTAGACACCGTATTAACCTTCAATGATTGTTCATCGCTCCGACTTTTTCTTCAAGGTAGAACAACGTTAAAAAAATCATTCATTCATTCTGTATATTTTCTTGTAGTGAAGTACGTTCAAAGTAAGATTCAGAACAGTTGATGTTTTCTAGCAGTTTCGACCTCGACCGTTTTGTTGCAGCATCGAGGGAACTTGAACTTCAGCGATGTCAAATCGTTGTTAGTTTAATGGAAAGTACTGTCGTGTTTCAGTATTTGCAGCCGCAGCATTGTTGCACAGTCACGTCCTTGTTGTCAGCGGATGCGTGGATGTAACAGAGGCTCGTCTATTTGATGTCCCAGCAGCTTCGGCTGTCTGAGGTCGCATTGTTGAGCTGCTGACGCCCAAGCATTTCCCACTGCTTCAGGAGGGAAGACTCACTGATGTACAAGCTGACAGACATATTACATGTACATGTATTATTTATCAGACTACACGGTCATGAAGTCACTGCTTTCATGTTCTTGTCAGCGTCCGACAGACTCGATGACATAGAAGGATCCAAGTTTAGTCTGAGTGTAAGCAGGAGGCTGATACGGAGACAACACAGTTCATTTGTCAGCATTGCTTTCTATGTGAGTGGATAAATGGAGCTGTTTCAGTCGACACTAACGTGAAGGCTCAGCATGAGTTAACTCATTTTACAGCTGACATTAGTGTCACTCTGCAGCTTTGATAAATGAAGCTCTTTGTGAGAGCCGAGCAGCACATGTGGGTTCAGAGAGAACGTCAGCTGAGTCTGAGTCCACATCGAGGAGAGGACGGCAGCTCGCTGGTACGTCTTTATCACGACACACACACACACACATTATATCTGCTGTTTTAAAAACACTCTTTAAAGAAACGGACGTCATTTGAAGGGTTGATGATGTTCAAAGTACATCTCTGTCTGCTCAGCAGACGGGCAGCACAGATCAGTCAGATCATTCATAGAGTTGAGTTTGGTTTTTGAAGACTGGGTGAAAAAATAATGCTGCGAAAACACAAGATGTGTGTGAGAAGTTTCCTCCAGGTCAGGTCAGCTGAGGCTGAGTAAGACGTGCGGGAAGACGGCGGTCAGCGTGGACTGTGTGGGTGGGTTAGTGTTTCTGTTTGTGGTTTAGTCTCTGATGTGGCTTCATGTTGACTCATGAACTCTCCGTCTATCCCCCCGTTCACTCCGCTACACCAGACTTAGTCACGCCTCTCTCTGTGTGACTTTGGTGTTTTTACTGACCGTCGCTGTGGAGCGATTTGTGGCGTGAGGTGAAGTGACAGGTTTACCTCATCGTCCTGTGACTCTGCAGGGAACTGGACTCAGCCATGGAGCGTCGTCTGGAGGAGATGGAAAGGCGGCTGAAGGAGCACGTGGACCGTCGCCTGGACGCTCTGGAGCAGAAGCTGGAGAAGGCCCTCCTGGCTGCACTGCCGCAGTTCGCCCTCAACCAGGGAGTCACAAGCAGCTCAGCGGGAGAAGCTGCAGCCATGGGACTGTCGGAGCAGACCGCCCCGACAGCGGCCATCCAGTGACGAGTTCAGAACCACTAAGAGACTAACATGACATGTAACCTGGACGCTGGTGTCAGAGGGAGGCAGGGCAGGACGAAGACAGGCTGAAATGTGGACAAAATTAATCAGATAAAACATAAATTGTTAAACTGTGTCCAGCTGTGGCGAACGCAGCCCCTGTAACGGTTTGTTGATCTTTTATCTCTGGAAAAAAAGGAAATGAAATGAGTCCTGCAGAAATATATCACAAAAACATGTGACGTACATCATGAACTGTTTTTAAAAGTCAAACTCAGAAGAATCATAAAACAAGCTCTGACGTTTTGCAGTGATGAGATCTGATCCTGGTTGTCGTTGGCAGATTTTAACATGATAATAATTCACACGCAGCACCAGCAGGACGTTTGCATGTAAGCATCAACAGTTACTCACACTGCGCACTGTAACTGCACTGATCTGCTCTCTGTGTTTGGGTCAGTCGCACCGTGACTGCTCGGTTTGGATGAACGGACACACACGGTGTGTTTTAACGACACTGTAATGTTTTAAATGTCTGTAACATAAAACTGATGTAAACTGTTAAAAGGACTGTGTATGACTTGTTGATGTTTTAAATAACTGTGCTGACAGAAATATTAATAAAAAATATATTTATACAGATGAATGTGAAGTGTGTGCATGAAACAGAACAGGATACATGATACTGTCAGTGTTTGTGGACCACCAGGAAGAGGAAGAAGAGGTTTACAGGCCCGCTGACAGGGAGCGGAGCCGGTGTCGTGCCAGACCCGGAGCCAAAGCCTCTATGGACATGATGGCAGAGGAGCAGAGAGTGAAGAGGACGCTGACGGAGGAAGCTAAGAAGAGAAAAGGAGAGAGTGAGCGAGCCGGCCGGACAAGAGTAAATCTGGGACTGACTTTTAGTGGTTGGTGAGAGCTTGGTGAAATAAAAGGCTGAAAGACAGACGCCGAGCTGGCTGACTGCTGCTGGACTAGTCAGTAAGATTAGCTGCTGCTGCTGACCTGGATGATGATCGGCTCTCCATATTCATGACAGAGGTGTTGGGGAAAAAAACAGACATAACATCATTTTGTTATTGCCAACCGTAACCAGCAGAACATTCTGGCTTCACTTTGGTATCTTTGGGCTCCAGCGAGTCAAAACATATGAGTCAGAACATTCTTTTAAGAGCTGATTTATGGATATTTAATGTGGACGACAATGGCACTTTGAGCAAAATGTTGCCTAAGAGTTTCCCAAAAAGGTAAAATCAACTTAGCTGATATTTCCTGCCAGGCCTTCCAGTAACACTGACTCATAGATTGGTGAGAAATGAACCATCAAGGTCACTCAAAGTCTTCATGTGTGGAGACGTCCAGAGCAGAAGACATCTGAAGTGAATCCTGCTGCGTCAAAGACTTGAATAGAAACAGAGGAGACGGTCGATGCCAGCGTGGACTGTGCCTGACAGCTGTGAGCTGAGTCATCACAAATGAAATGTGGCCACGCATTACATAAGGAGGACACCAAATTATAAAATGATGTGCGGATGTTTTGTTAGGCATGCTGAGAGCAGACACTGAGTCAGCAGAGAGAATCTGCTGCGTCGATCAGGACAAACCGGGTCACTGCTTCCATTCACGGCTCGTCCAGCCGGGGTGGAAAAGAAAGGAAAGCTCCCTGCTCGTCTCCTCCTGCTGGTAGATGTCATCTATCTGCAATCCAGGAGGTATTTAGTGATGAAAAGATGTCTGAGATTTACACCTCTGCCTGCGCTAGAGCTGTTGTACGCATTACATTCCTCAGCAAACTGGATCACACTCAGAATCTATATATTATAGAAGATAAACGTTTGTGAAGATGATCTGTTTGCCATGAAATGCCAATCATAGACATTGATTTTTGTGTGTGTTTTTTGTGTGTTTGTGTAGTTAGACTGCTCACCACCTGTCCTACTGTATAATTAGGTAAAAGATCCTTCACGGTGGGACTGCAGCCTATCCCAGCTGACTTAGCTTGAGAGGCGGGGTACACCCTGGACAAGCTTATCACAGAGCACAGACAGACAAACATTCACACTTACGTTTACACCAGTTAACCTGTTATGGTTCATGTCTTTGGACTGTGGGAGGAAGCTGGAGAACCCGGAGAGAACCCGCGCAGACACCAGGAGAACATGCAACCAGGAACCTTCTTGCTGTGAGGCGACAGTGCTGATCACTGCAGCACTGTGGACGGAAGATAAAAATGAAGTGCTAGCAGATGTAACTTGTGCAAAAGTTCTGCAGATCTTTAAATGTGCATGTTATGTTTTGAAGACGTAATGAAGGTGTGAAATAATCGAAGGTGTTAGCCGCCGTCTGATCAGAAACTGTAACTTTAAAATCAGCTGCACTAGAATTATTTTTCAACTTCCAACAACAACACACAGTTTCTGTTCAGCCAGTTCAAGATACCATTTTAGCATCAGCTGACCTGTATGAACACATCACTAACCTCTCTGTGTTACGTAACGCCTCTGCTCCACTGAGTCTGCACACACACACACACACACACACACACACCGGAGGCTAACAGATTGTGTCATGCTGTGTTGAAGTCAGAATCTAAGCGTGTAACATGGCACAGAGGGAGAGCACACGAGAGTCACAGAGCAGAAAACAAGATGTTTGAGACATGGAGTTGTTTTCTCGGTCTCCTTGTGAACGGAGCTCGGCCGCTCGAGTTCAGTTTCTAAGTAAAATTTCATCTGTAATAAAGACATGATTTTTTGTCTGGGATGAATTATTAGAAACTCTAAAACCTGCAACAATCCTTTGGTCTTTCTGGCCACTTGAGGGCAGCAAACCAGCTCTGAACACAGCATTGTTATAACATAATAGTCTGCTATGCGCCTTCCTTTGGAGATGTTCCAGGCACAAGACTCAGAACCTGCTTGAGGGACCATCTAGCCTGGGAACGCCTCTGGAAGAGGAGCTGGAAAGACCTGCAGCCACCGCGACCCGACCCTGAATAAGAGGAAGAACTTTGGTGTCCTCATTGTTAGCTCCTTCAGGCTGCCTGATTGAAGAGGTGTAACATCAACACTGATAAAAACGACAATTTTGAAAATAATTTTATTCCATTTTTTTGAAAAATTGTCATTAAACACATACAGACAAAAAAATACTATTAAAAAAATATTCCATCAAGGACACACAATGAAAGAGAACTACGGTAACCTGCAGTAACCACTTTGCAGCGACAGATGGGGTTAGTACGATATAAAAGGCCTGTGATGACGCTGGATTAGAAGAAACAACAAACTAATAAGAGACGTATGATGACAGCGGTGAAGCTTCAGTTCCCAGGGTGGTGAAGACGGACCTGTGAAGGTGTGTGTGAGCATAAAACCATGGAAGAGTAGTAGTACAAGTTCCTAAACGCAGTAGGTGTGGCTCCACACACACACACATACACACACAACCCTATTGGTTTGCTTGGTTTTTCAAAGTGTTCATGATTGGTTGAAAAACACTGAGAGCCAGCTCGGGATTGGTGTTGAGTTGCTCAGTCAGCTGAGACGTCAAGGATCGATCTCCTCGGGCACGATGGTGAGGATGATGTCCTCGTTGCCTCGCCTCACCACCGTCCGCAGCGACTCGTCTCGCTTTATGGCGGCACTGACGTCGCTGGCCGAGGTGATCTGCTCGCCGTTGATGCTGATGATGACGTCGCTCTCCTGCAGGCCGGCTCTGTCGGCGAGGAAGAAGAGTGAATGAATGAATTCAACTTTAGGACCATCACAGACAATCACAGGACACGTTCAGGATTGTGTATTTGCTGCAGATGGATCCAGACACGATGAATCGCTTGCACAGAGGCTGTGCAGCTTTGAGTGATTCCTCACGTTCACTTATCTCTCTCTTTTTGTTCATTAAATGTAGAAGCTTCACTTTCAGATACTTCCACTCAGCTAGGACTGAAGCAGTTTGTCCTCCCTGCCAGAGCGGAGTTGGAGTTGGACAGTCTGAGTGGGAAACATTCACGATTCTGCCGTCGCTGCCAGATTTCAGCCTCAGCTCCGAAAGCAAAAACAGCAGCTTTAAAACCAGAAGTGAACTTTCCATATCCTGCCGTCTTCACACACCAGAAAGGTTTAAATGTCCTTTCAACAGGATCATATCCTCATCCCGAGTCCTGCCTGCACAAACCAACCAGACAACAAGAAAACAAACTGCTGTTTCTTCAGGTGGAACGCTGCGGTTTGCTTTTCATGTGAACAGCGACTGTCTTTCCAGGAGTGAGTGGAACCAAACAGCTTCAAACTTCTTCTGTTTGCCTGAATGTGAACTGCGAGAAGTGAAAAATATTCCTGCCGTGTGCGGGCGTGAAAATCAAACTCACATCCAGATGATTCATGCAGAATTACATCTTCTAATCTGGCCTGTTGATTTGACATATTGGGCAGCAGGCAGCAGATAATAACGTGGGAATAAGAAGTGATGAGAGAGACACTCACGACTCAGCTGGAGTCCGGCTGATGACCTCAATGACATACGCCCCAGAGGTGACATCTGGGAAGTCTGACTGCCTCTCCTTCAGCTCCTTAGCCAGCCTGAAGAGGAGGGAAGCAGCCAAAAGGTCTGATTTTAATCCATCTTGATGGGATGATGCATCGTGACTCATGTTAATATTCCACCATGTGCAGTGTTACTCTGATTAACTATGACACTAATTGTGACCTCCAAACTTTGAGAACGTATCATTCAGCCACCGTGTGCAGCAGACAAGAGGTGGACCCACCTGTCAATCAAAGCGCGCCTGCATAACTTTACTATCATTTGAACTGTTTATTTCTGCTGTGATGGACATTTGAACATGGGGACTTATGGAGACTGACTCACTTCTGCAGCCAGCCTCTAGTGGAACTCTCTAATTATTCTCCTGGCTGCCAGATGGGAATGAAGTTGATCTTTAAAGTGATGCTAAGATCGGGAAGAACAGTCACTGGGCGTGTGACGTACTGTGGATGAATGTTTAAGCTGGAATAAAGTGAAGCTTGTTTTGGTGCTTCGAGGCGTTTCCTACGCTGACCGGCTCTGGACGGCAGCCTGGGCGTTACTCTGACCTGGAGCAGCAGACCTGGCCTGACTTACATTCCTGTTTGAAGTCATCATTTGAGAGCACATATCTAAAACTGAGCTCACATCTTCAATATGATCACCGCCCTGGTGACGTATGAAAGTCAGGCTCTTCATGCATGAACTTACGTCGGAGTGAGACTCATCATTCGGACGCCGATGTATTTCTTCTTCTGGAACGCTTTACCTGGAGGACATGAAGGAAACGTGACGTCACGTCAGGTTTATCATCCGACATCAACATCACATGCAGATACAACAATAACAGGATTTTCTCTGACATCATAAGCTCACATGTTCCTCTGTGCCAGAAAGCTGCCCAATAATATTTATAATATTGTGAAATAGTTTACAGCACCTGCAGGCAGAGCCTCTAAACTGTGTGTAATGCTGGAGAGGAAACAGACACCATTAAAAACATGCTTTTAAGATATTTGGGGATTTTACTAGCTGCTGAAGAATGCCACATTTTACTGCAACAGGTTGTTTTTATTTTTCATTTCTGTCAAGTTAAATTTTTGAATTTACGAGACGCCGCAGCAGAAATATAATTCATCTTATCCACGCGGTGTGCCACGAGCTGCTGGAACAGGTGCAACAAATAAAGTCCAGTTGTAACTTTCCTCTGATAAACTGACGTCTGTTGATCCACTCTGACCTGTGATCAGGTGACCTGTGATCAGGTGACCTGTGATCAGGTGACCTGTGATCAGGTGAACGGTGTCTCTGTCAGTCGTACGTCTGTTCTCACACTATGTAACTTTGGGCTCCGGGTCGGGAGAAGTACGTAACGCTTTACGGCACTAAGTCACACAGCACCAACTATTTCACTGATTCTGGTGAAACTGGATCAGATTTTATGGAGAAAATGTTTCCTGGTTTTCCCTCTGATGTCCTCCGGCTGCTCCGCCTCAACTCTCTGTGATTTACAGAGTTTATGATGGACAGTGAAGTAAACTGCTGACAGCTGGAGCTGCTGTTAGCTCATGTTAGCTCAGTCTGTTAGCCGGGCTGCCTGGACTGTGAGCTCAGAGCACCGGGGGAGTGTTAGTGTTTGGATCTGGACACTGTTGCGAACCTTTGGCCTGCCTGTCGTGCGACTCTGCCAGGAACTGTCTGATCTTGTCTGACGGGATGGCGAAGGAGATTCCTGCAGTGACCTTCAGAGTGTTGATGCCGATCACCTCTCCATCCTGCAGGACGCGACACACACATCCATTTTCCATCAGTAACACCCAGCAGTAAAAGTCAGACCTCGTCATGAAGCTCGTTAAACAGCACCTCTGACGCCACATTGTTCTTCATTAACAACAGCTGAAAACAAACTTATAATCAGAGCCAGCTGTGCACTGCGGCTGCTTCCTAATAAGGACTTCATGGACCTCAGTGATTGTTTATATGAGATTACGTATATCTCTGTTTCGTAACATATGGACGTGGTCCCGGTAACAAGACACTGAGTTTAGATAGTGAGAAGTGATGTAAGAAATCAAATTAAGTGGAATCTCAGGGTGACAGAACAAATTCACGGATGGTTACCTTCTTTCAAAACATTCAACTCCAGATTAAAATGAACTGTTACTGTTCAGGAAGGCGGTACAGAGCCAGCAACATCTTACTTTAGAACCAAGCTTACCAGATTGACTAGTGGCCCTCCAGAGTTGCCGTACTGCAAGAAAACAAAGAAAATCTCTATTAATAATCACGTTTGATCCGTTTCTGATGATCGGTGCAGTGATCTACACTTCTGCTCCTTTCAGTCTCCATCGAGATGACCTCATGCTCCATCTGCATGCACCATGCTGCACTGCTTATCAAAGCATGATTGAAGTTTCTTCTCCGTCACTTTCAATCTCCAACCAATCAGCAGATCAAGGCAGAGACGAACACGTGTTTGATATCAGTGCCAACAGGTTACATGTTCAGTTCAGATGAACTGGATCAAACTCACGTTGATGATGGCGTCCGTCTGGATGTAGTCCATGTCAGAGTTGCGGAGGCCCAGCTCTTTGCCTCCCCTCTGGGTGGTGCTGACGATGCCGGTGGTGACGGTGTTCTGGAGGGAGAACGGGCTGCCGATGGCGACCACAAACTCGCCTGGACGAAGGTCGGCTGAGCGGCCGAGCAGCAGCACCGGCAGCTTCATCTGCTCCAGCAAACAAACGGAGGTAAACAGAGAGAGGAACATGGATGACAAACACACACACACACAGGTAAACAGAGAGAGGAACATGGATGACAAACACACACACACACAGGGAAACAGAGAGAGGAACATGGATGACAAACACACACACACACGGAGGTAAACAGCAGTTTATTCTCTCTAAGCTGTCGGAGACAGACGTGGATTTCCTGTGGAGAGCTGAGTCAGCTCTCAGCCCTGACGTGGCTCCTCTCCATCCACAAACCAAACGCTGACCAAAACTCTGAGCTGTAAATCAGCAGAAAGCGTCGGCTCATTTCAGCCCCGCGGCGTCGTTTCCATCAGGACCGACCAAACGTGTCAGTCAGACTTTCTGCTCTGTGTTTGTTGGACTGAATCTAAGTCTCCTAAAGTCCTTCAGCTTGTCTCACTTAGTTAACGTCAGATCCGACCTGTCACTCCGTTCACTGTGTGTGTTTACCTGATACAACAGGTATTCACGAAAGCTCAGAGAAGTCTCAGAGATCTTTGCCTGTGACATGTACAGCATTTATTTAAGCTACAGCAGAGCTGGTGATTGTTGGAACAGTGGAGACAAACAAAGACAGTTTATTAGACGGTTTATTTTGTTTCTGTCCCATTTGAACAAAGATGACCTGCACAACACCCGACACACAACCAGAACTCTAAAGTCAGGATGTTGGGACGCTTTGGGAATGAAGCACAGACACAAACTGAAACTACTTCGACCTTCGTTGGATCTTCATCTCTTCCACTTACTAAGTCTCCCCAACAGTCACTCATTCTGTCCATTTTATATTCCCACATTTCACTTTTCCATCATATCAGGCGACTCTCACCAACATGTGGTCAGTTGGCAGTTTTCTAACGCCGCCTTGGCTGCTGTTGTAGCACTTTCCTGTCAGTCTACATGTAAATGTGCAAAAAATAAAAAGACACTGCCAAACAAATGAATGTGTCATTACTGTTCAAGCTCCAACACAAGTTTATCTGGATGAGTTTGTGAGGTTTTTATGAGGCCTGTTGTTTGCACGGCTGCAGGTCGGATGAACCGGCTCGTAATTATGAGCTTTTCTGTCCGAGCTGCTGCAGTTTCCAGCCGAGCTACTGCCACGGAGCGTGAAGAGCCAGTAAAGACTTTTATGTGCAATAATCTGTTCAAACTGACTTTAATAGAACTTTATTAGTCTCAAGTGCTCAGTGTCACTCTCTATCAACCCCTCTCCACTTCACCGAAGCTGGGAAACACTCGGGCTGCAGGCTGTTGTTTGGTCTGCAACTGCTAATTATTGTAAGCCAACAGACAAACACACGCGTGTGCACGTGTTCCCAGTTCACTGTGTGTTTACAAGATAAATACACACGACATGAGACAACATTCTTTTGGCTGTGAAAAGTCAAAAACTCAACGCGCAATTTCCTGCAAGCAGTTTGTGCAGGTTTGATTATTTGAAAAGACATTTTTGCTGCTTTAGTCAGAAATGTTTCATGTGGTTTATTTGGACAGTTTACAGACAGCAGCGTGTTGTCACATTCAACAGTTCAAAACTGAATGTACTGCAAGGTGTCGAGTCGCCTTCTGTCTACGCTGGTCTTTGCTCGAGTTGTGGCTGAATTTATAAAGTAAACGTCTTTGACCTTCAGACACTTTGACCCTCAGCAGTCGCGGCTGCTTCATGTCGTCCTACTAACCTACTTCAGCCCAGGATGTGATGCTGAGCAGAAGAACTGAGACATAAAGCAGACGTGATGTTAGGAGCCGACTATCAACGCCACGCTCCGCCGAGCGTGACAGGCGTCAGTTTGTCTGTCAGCGGAGTGCGTGAGTGCTTCTCATTTCCGCGGTGATGAGACACATCTGCTGCCTGTTTCCTCTGCGAAGTAACAAACCTGAACGCCCTGACCCACTTTGTGTTTGGTAAGAGAAGAAAGGAGGAACAAGGTGAGAAGAAGGAGAAGAAGGAGTGAGTGGCAGACAACAGATGCAGGCAGATGTGACAGATGTTCAATCTCAGCTGTGGAGTGATGAAGACATTTCCAGACTGTCCTGTCTCTGTTTGACACTCGCAGACGGCTTCTCTAAAAAACCACAGGTATGCTCGACACATCTGTACACGACCACACTTTGGCCCTTTTAAGTGTGTGTGTGTGTGAGAGAGAGAAAGTGTGTGTCCTGTGGTCTTGGTGAGTCATGGTGTATGAGAAAGCAAAATAAAATGTGGAGCCTGAAGAAGCCAAAGTTGGAGATTGAAGCGTGCCTCTCTCTGTTAACCCTTCACCCACACGAGTGGAATGAGTCATGCTTCAAACACGGTGCCAAAATGAACATGTTACAGTCATTATGACCCGCCAAGGACCCGCCAAGGCGTGCTGTGGTACCTTGAAGTGCAGATGGACCTCCATGGATCGGACAGCCCACGGAGGATCGAATGGATTGAGACCTGGAGGCCCATGTTAGCTTTGTGTCAGGGTCACTGCCATCAGCAAACACTGTTTCATCAAAGGTTCAGCAGGGCACTCCAGACGTTCTTCTCCCAAGCAACACATCCCAGCTCCTCCTGGAGGATGTAGTCCCTCCAGCTGGTTCTGGGTCTGCCCCAGTTAGACGTACCCTGAACACCCCCAAAGCGAGGTGCCCAGCATCCCGATCAGCTGGCTCCTTTCGTCGTGAAGGAGCAGCGGCTCTACTCCGAGCTCCTCGCGGATGCCTGAGATTCTGACGCTATCTCCAAGGCTGAGCCGGGCCACTTGTATTTGGTCAGTACCCAACGCTCATGATAATAGGTGAGGGTTGGAGCTCAGTTATATAATAATGGGACATTCTAATGAGGTCACTCCCCACATACATAACTAATACAGACATAAAGACGCTGGTCATGAAGGGATTCATTCAGCTCTAATCAGAGCTTCCCGTCCGTTAAGCATAAAGCTCCTCTGTTCATCCGGGCTGAACCAAAACCACAACTCGGATCATCTGAAGCCGCCGTGCTGGCTGAGCTCTGCCCGTCAGGAAAATGACCACGTTTGTCACTCTGTGGTGGGCCGAACACAAAGCACCACCACGAGGAACACACCTTCCCATCATCCTCTCCTTCTCATTATCCCCCTCCAGGTCCAAGAGCCTGTCTGCAGTGAGCATGCTGCAGGGTCAGCTGACTCAGATCACATGTCGTGTCCAGTTTGTGTTTACGTTGCATCTTCACAGGAAGATGGATAAAGAAAGGAGGCAGTCTGAGGCGGGTCGCCCATCATTTCTTCTTGTGTCTCACTCCTTCCTCTCTCTGGTGCTGCTGTCACCCCGGACAGAACCGGTCCTTTCAGTTATCTGCTTAAACAAACAGAATGATGTGTGCAGCACCGGCAGCAGTTATAGTAAAGAACAGTATGGAACAGATGCTGCCAGTGACCTGCAGACGTCTCGGGCTGTTAGCACGAGCTGCTCGGGGAAAATAATCGACGCTGGATTAAAGGTGGAGTATCGCCGCGAGGCTCGACTCAAAACAAGCAGAGAGATCCTGTCTGCACACGCTCAGAGGACACCTGCCTCAGGAGAGACAGTACAGGTCAACACAGGTGAACAAGTAATGATTAAAAAACTGCTCCGCCACTACAGTGAAGTAAACTGCTGCCAACTGTAGCTGCTGTTAGCTCAGGTTAGTCGGGCTACCTGAACTGTGAGCTCAGCGACAAAGGAGAGAAGGTCGACGATCTGCTCCGTGAAATCTGCTCTGATACTCATGAAGCTTATCTGTCCTGAACACGCAGCTACACGTCCGACCGCGTCGTCTGCTGCATACTGACCTGCACTGTGTGCACAGAGAGTGTGTGTGTGTGTGTGTGTGTGTGTGTGTGTCTGTTTTTACTGAGAAGTGTGTGAAGATTCTCGGTTATCTGGGTCAGTTCTTCAGAACTGGGAGAGAAAACAGCGTCAGTGAACTTTAGTACTCCCATTTTTTTGCATTTCACATTACATGTGTAAGCTGTTTCGTGTGTGTGTGTGTGTGTGTGTGTGTGTGTGTGCTGGGATGGATGTGTGGGAGTGTTTAGGGCTGTAAGTCATTTGTGTACACACACAGTTGCATCTTGGTTTGCGTGCGTGTAAGCCACAGCCACAAGTGCTGAGTGGATTTCTGCCCGGCTTCATCGTCCCCTGAAGCTCCGGTTACACCCGACTGCCGCCGCCCGAACATGCAGAGGAAAAACCTCCATCGCCTCCGTCTGACCGGCAAAACATGAACTCACATCCTGCAGTGTCAGTGTGCTGACTTCATGTTTGCTCTCATCCTGCCCATCAAACATCACTCAAAGTCTGTTTGGAGAAGAAGCTCATCGACCGCTCATGTTTGTGTCGAAGCATCTTCACCTCCACGAAAAAAGAGAGAAAAAGAAAAAGGTGCTTTCTGCTGATTTCAGTTCCAGATGGCAGGAAGGACGTTTGTGTACACTGTGATGGCATTAACAGGTCTGAGCCCGCCCCGCTCACGCTGGAGGGGGCAAAGAGTTCAGTGTTACCCTGTTTGGGTAAAATACTACCATAGGCATGTCCTGTTGTTTACAGCAGGAGTTTTCAGGATTATGGAGGATGAAACCTGCATCATCCTTCATTGTAAGGTTCTGATATAACATCTTTAATAACTCATGAAGGGCCTTTAAAAAGTCCTTTGATATCATCTTAAAACTTTCTCAGATCTTTTGTTTTTAATCTTCTGAAAATAGAATCCAGATCAGAGTTGCATAATCCATCCCGTCTGCTTTCATAAGCACAGCTGGACTTCATCACTTTATCTTCACTTTCCTTAATATATTACCTGTTCTCTCTCTCTGGCTCAGTCTTTTTATAGACGCACGACTTTAATTAGCTCCATTCAGTCACAGAGAGGCTGCGTATGAATGTTTTGGATCGCACAGATTTGGATATTTTATCCGTTCTGCTACAATCTGAGAGAATCTGGCCTGTAAACTGACGACATTCCCCTTTAAGTGTCTGACCTCGTGCAGGATGTTGATCCGGCTGACTAAAGTCTGCACAAAAATGAGACACATTGACCTTCTTATGCTAAAAATGCTTTTCCATTGCACAAACTTTGTGGAAACCCTCTTCACTTCCTGGACCGAACCCAGCCGCCCAGTCATCGCCGGGCCAACACAAAGTGCTGCGAACAAAACTCAAAATCCACCCACATGAAAAAAGTTCCCTCAGTCTCCTGACCTGCTGCACAGATATCCACTTTCATGAATCACGATATTATTTCACCCAGGTGCCTCACCTCAAAGATCCCACCGAGCTAAAACTAAAACCAGGCTCTGGGGGAACGTTCAGGAAACGTTCATGTTCCCAAAAAAACGGATAAACACCTGAATGTGTTTTGGAAAATAAAAAAGAGGAGAGGAGACGTGAAAACAAGTCTGACTGAGAAGAAAAAAAGGAGGCAAGGGTAGAAGAGGACACAGAGGAAGAAGTGCATCATCATCATCCCAGTTTTTCCACAATCAAATCAGTCATGATGCGATATCGTACAAAATGTGGATTTATCAGCGCTGCAGAGCCGAGCAGCTCTGGGACAGAAGAAGGACCTTCATCACGCACAGCTTTAAAGAAACAACAGAAACATCACGAGGAAGTCTTCATCTACAACGAGGGCAGCATCTCGTGTGTTTTTCCAGACTTTTTGAAATCGATCTGGATCTGCAGAAAACAGACTTGGGCTGGCAAACAAAAACCATCCCATCATCTCTCATCTCTCTTTCACACGCTGCTCACCGGAGTGTCGATCTTGATCAGAGCGATGTCGGCCTTCTCGTCCACATCTTTGATCTTGGCGTCGTAAGTGGCTCCGCTCTTCAGCTCCACCTGAAGGAAATCAGATCAGTACCGACTCACTCTCTCCTTCTCATATTAACTTCAAACCATGATACAAATGATGAAGTGGACGGCTGTACATCTGCCTTGCGTACCTTTACTCGGTGCTTGTTGGCCACCACATGGGCGTTGGTGACAATGAGTCCGTCCTCCGACACAACAAACCCGGAGCCGCTGGCTACAGCCACCTCCCGCTTAGAAAATATCATCCTGAGCAGAAAGAGGAAGAGACTTGAACAATATGAGGTCACCTATCCAACTCCATCACATAAGTAGCTGCCGCAAGCGAAGGAGGTCAAGTATCTCAGAGTCTTCAGACGAGTGACTGGAAAATGGAGTGCAGGTTGGTGCAGAGATGCTGCAGTAATGGAGACGTTGTGTTGGACTGTTGTGGTTCAGAGGGAGTGGAGCCTGAAGGTAAAGCTCTCGACCTTCAGCTATGGACATGAACTTTAGGTAGTGACTTAAATAATGAGATCTCGGACACAAGCAGAGTTTCCTCTGCAGGGTGTCTGCAGCTCGGAGCCAGATGAGGCGGTTCAGGCAACAGATCAGGACGTCGGATAAGAGGAAGGACCTGAATGCAACATTGCTTTGACACTCTTCAGTACTTTACTGCAGGTGTGTTAAAAGGTGCCGTGTTTTTTGTCTGGTTGTTGTTCAGGTAACTTACTTGCGGTACAGTTCAATATGAACCACAGCAGGTGCAATCTTCTCCACCACGTCAGCGATGAAGTTGTACTTGTAACGAAGACTGTCGGGGTTCTGCTGACCTGAAGGGACGAAACACGACGTCAGTGAACTGTATCAACGTCTAAAAGTCTCTAACTCACGATGCCCCGCAGAGTTTTATCTAAAGCGTGGTAATGCGTGTGATGCAGGGTGGAGTGATGCGACCCAAACTGCAGCTGCTGTGTTAAACTGAATCCAGATGTGGACGTCAGTATATGAACTGTATATCAGAGAGCAGCTGCAGGCTGTCTGCTCCCACTGATGCTTATAAAACAAAGGACATGACTCAGAGCCTCAAACGATACGCAGAGGTAAGCAGGAGGAAGTCAGGATGCTTTTTGTGGACAAAATTGTGAATGTGTGTGTGTAACCGCTGCCGTCACCTTACATAACCTCTGTTTTGGTGTCAGTCCAGCTTTGCTGCAGCACCTTTCAGTCACACCTTTCTTTTCTCACTTCACTCCTCGTTTGGAAGTGAAACCACCCTCGCTTCGACCTTCTGGGACGAGTTAAGGGACACTTTACTCCAGCTGTGCTTTTTGGTATCAAAAATCTGTCAAACTGTGACTCTAATCCAGGCTGAAGACTCAAGTTCAACGCACATGACTGGAGTCTTCACCTGCACTGCACACTGACCCTCTGAGGATCTCCTAACGGTGCTGCTGTAGTCAGTTTCTGAGCGTTCGCTTCGACCGCAGACCGTCTGAAACACACTGATATGTTTGTGTTTTTGGCTGGCTCTGTGTTTGGCTGGAGGATTAGTGGTCAGCCAGCTGCTGCAGCTTTGAAGTCAACTGAATGGAGCCAGTCAGACGAACGAAGAAACACCACGAGCGCGCTGCAGGTGTCTGTAACAGCTCTGCATGTATTTGAGGTCAGAAAGGTCAAATATACACTGACAGGTACATTTTAATCATTAACCATGTGTCCTTGAATTAAATAGCACGTCACTGAGCTGCAGTGTGACACACACACACACACACACCCTCCTGCTGCCAGAGCAACAAATGTGGATTACTCCACCGCTGAAAATAGTCCCAGATAAATGTGCTTTTTCCTCCTGTTTGAGAAAGATTAGCAGAAATTACAGTGTGACGTGGTTTTAAGGTTCAGAGCTAGACGCACGAACACAGGTGGTGTTTCTGTGTTTTCGTCACGTGTCTCACGAACCTGCTGCCACTTCCTGACTGTGTCTGATTGTATAAGTGGAGACAGGTGTGCTGGAGTCACCAGGTGCACCTCATCTATAATCAAGACCTCTACAAATACTCAGCCACCTTCTGCAGCCTGTTACACACTTCTTCTTTCAGGCGTTTTCAGTGAATCTTTCTTGCCTGTTTTTCCCCTGGTCTGACCCCGTCTCTCTCTGTCTCTCTCTGTCTCTGTCTCTGTCTCTCTCTCTCTCTGTCTCTGTGGTTTTAGCCTCTGTCTCCAGCCCCTGGTCTTGTCTGGTCAGCCTTGCTTCACTGCCCTGGATCCTCACTCTTCCCAGCTCCCAGTCCAACCCTCAAACCTGGGTTTCCATCTAGCTAACCAAGCCCCAGACGCAGTTACAAGCTTCCCCAGATCTGCATTCCTAAATAATCTTGAGGTTCCAGCTCTAAAAACATTATTCTTGAATAATCTTTAAAGATTATATATTTGCAGCAATGTTTGTCTTTGCATTTTGCAGACATGAACTGAAATCAGTTGCGACCCTTTACCCGGCTCCACACTCACTGAGGACCGAGCCTTGCGTTGCGTGCCTGCCCCCTTAAAAAATCAAATGATACCCTGCTTTGCACATTATGTGAAATCTCATTACTCGCTGGACGAGCCCGAACTGGGAAAAAATTCCTTCAGTTCCTGAAAGAGTTGAGTCACCGTGCAACCGTGTTTTGTTGACGCTGTATCCAAGCCTGTCAATCGGACAGAGAGAGCTCGCAGGTCTGCACAGGAAGCAGAAAAAATAAAAGAACAATGAAAAATGATAAAGAGAAAAACAGTTCAGAGCTGGGTGAAATGAAGTGACTGACCTAGATGTGTGTCTTTTCAGGAAGTTACACAATCAACCAATCAGATCCAAGAGATGAATCATGACAGAAGACTTACTGTACACGTGTGTGTGTGTGTGTGTGTGTGTGTGTGTGTGTGTGTGTGTGTGTGTGTGTGTGTGTCGCTGACATCTTCCAGATTTCTTTCCTCAGCTGAAAAAGTTCAAATCCTCAGAGAGATGCCACAAACTTCATCCATCTCTCAAAGATGCGAGGAGAAGGAAGGAAAGGAGAGGAGGAGAAGTGAGGAGTGAAGGATGGATGAAGAAGAAGGATGCATGAGGAGGAGAGGAAATAAGGAAAGAGGATGAGGAGAAGAAGAGAGACAGTGGACCTGGATGAACTCCTTCAGCGCCAGAACCAAACTGCACTCAGCAAATCTGTGTGTTCACAGCTGCAGCTTCACAAAGTGTGTGTGTGTGTGTGTGTGTGTGTGTGTCATTCCTTAATATGCTTTCATTACTCTCACACACACCCTCATCGGGGAACACTGTTTGTTTTTGTAGCACAGGGCAGGCACTCAGGACATCCTGGCCTAATTTCAAGACATTATGACCTTGTAAAGATAACATAAAGTGTGTGTGTGTGTGTGTGTGTGTTAGTGAGAGAGAGAGTTTGTTACAAGCAGCAGATCGACTGAGAGGAGCTGAGAGTAAAAGCTGCAGTTCCTCAAACGTCCACCTGAGGCTGGCTGCAGAAGTGAGTCAGTCTCCATAAGTCCCCATGTTAGACAGTAGAAATAAACATGTTTACAGCCTGGTACAAAAACAGTTTGGGTCTCTGTAGTTTCTCGGTTGTTGTTATTGTTGTTAGGAGTTTTTCCCATTCACTTCAATGCAGACACACGTACATTAGAGGGACATCTAGTGGCCGTTAGAGGAACTCCTGCATGCATCCATCTATGACCCTGATTTGTCCCTTCATCCCTCCTAAATCTGCATCCTGATTGGCCCTGCTCACAAGTTGCAGCCTTGTATTAACCCATGACGAGCTGCTGAGGATCATTTGGCAGGTTGTCATGGTGACACGGGCCCATGGTTCTTTGGGAAGTTCAGTCTGTGTGTGAGCTGCTGCTGAGGTCATCCAAGTTCACGTCCAAAAACAAACGCATGCGCACGCACGCACGCATGTCTTAACTATTGCCTTATCACACTTCAGCCTCTCTCACGCACACGCACGCACGCACACTCACCTTTCCCGCAGGCTCCTCTCTGGATGAAAATCACCGGCGGCTGCTGCAGCTTCATCGCCCGGTTGCTGACGCGCTTCAGCTCGCAGACGTTCCGGTACGAGACGCCGTCGCTGCCGCACACCGGATCGGAGCTTGTACACGCGCACACCCCGGCCTTGCCCCTCCGCCTGACCGTGGCGGACACCTCCACGCCGTCGGTCACCACGCACTCCATCCCCTCTGCGCATTCCCGGTCTCCGGTGCCACCGCACTGCTCGCCCTCTCCGGACGCGCACACCGGGCAGCAGTCGCAGCGGTCCAGCACGTCCCCGGCCAAACAGTCGGCGGGGATGGGCGCGCACTGAGACTTGTCGCACTTCTCCGGGCAGCCGATGGCGAAGCGTTTGGCTATCCGCGCCTCGGCGAGCAGGCACGGGCAGACGAGCATTACGCAGAGGACGAACCGGAGACGCATGATGGAGCAGTCTGAGAAGACACTTGGAGCTGGACTTTAAGTTGATGTGAAACTCTGAGTTACACTTTAGAAGACTTCAAGGTTGCTGCTGTGCAGTGCGCAGGTCAGGACACCGTTACCGGCTCACACACTGAGGCGGAGAGGAGCCGCTGTCCCGGTTTATAAAAGCTGCAGCGTAAACACGGGAGGCGATTGGTGGGCGTGTGTGACGTCTGTCAGATGGAAGGAGGGGATGGTAGAAGTGTGTGTGTGTGTGTGTGTGTGTGTGTGTGTGTGTGTGTGTAGAGTTGTGCATAGTGGAAAGTACCTGCACAATTACTCGAGTATTGAACCAAAATCTTTGTACCTCACTTCACTTCAGAGGAGAACGTCTCTCCTCTCTGCAGTGTGTCTGACAGCTGACAGACAGCCAGCTGAGATTACTGACTACTTACCTGTAAACCTAGTTCTCATTTGAATGCATGTACACAGCCTACATCCTTCCTTATCCAGCTCTGTTGGCTGAAGGTTCATATTTTCTGTGCCACACTGTTTGCTATCAGACGTCATTGTTCCCTGTTGTCGTCATGAAATTCACATTTTTATCTGAATATGTAGGCCGGAGTGTTCAGTCTCAGTTTGAGTGACTATTGTGAAATTATTAGTGCCACATTTGACTGCCAGAATATGAATATATAAATTCAGGGCAGGAAGTGTCCCGCGTTCCACACTCAACTTTGACTGTGATGAGTGAAACCATGTGTTTACTCACTGACAGTGAACACACTCGTGTCATGAAGCAGTGGATCGTGGGAGTTGTTGTCTTCATTGTTTTTGCTGTCAGAATCTGACACACAGATGACGTAATGTTAAAACTTTATCCACGTTACATTTAATCATATCTGATGTTAGTTATCCTAACGATAGCGGGTAAACAGGATATGATGTCATGAGCGGCAGCTGATGATTTCTCTGGTTTGAACATGGGTGGAAACTTGTGAGTACACAACGTAACAAACTATTTTTAGGTTGTAAGGTGGGAATGTTGATCTGCGGTAATCCTGAGCTGTGTCGATACAGATTCACTGACATCATAACAATGTTCGCAGCTCTTTAAATCACTGTTTGCAACTCACAAACTCACAATTTGATGACTTCATGTCACTGAAGTGAATCGTTTGAAATGAAAGGTTCGTCCACGAGTTTCTCTCACTCGCTTTTATTTAGCATGATGTAAAGGCTCTGTTCTGGAAACCATCGTTTGCTCTGACCACTAAACACTCCGTGTCATGGTATCTATGGCGTCATGTGACATCTTAATGTCATTTAACTTTCAGGGAATCTCTCCTCCGACGGAGCTGAAGTCACCTGAAACTGCAAACAGTGATTAAAACTGAGACATTACAACCTTTAACAATGTTTCTGAGAGACTCTCAGATTTACTCACTCCTGCACTGATCATCAACAACCTGTGGTGACTGCATGCAGCAGTGAAGCTGGATTTCATACACTCTTATCAGCTCCGGTTCTGGCACAACACTGGCTGCAAACGTCTTCTTCTTCTTCCCGATGGTCCAAAGTTCCTGTGGTAAAAACGCTAACACTGCTCTGAGCTCACATGTGCTGGATTATGACAGTAGCTACTCTGAAGATGTGATTCTAACACTAAGCTTTCAGTTTGTAGTGTCTGATGAATCCTGCAGACTGTAGGAGACACATGTAGGACTTGAAATATCTTTTATAGTTCTTTTATAAGTACTTTTTGCAGCAGATCTCCACATCACTTTTACACCACAACAGGCCTTTCCACCCAGCTCTCCGTTTCTAGTCTGGTTGGTAAATATTTGCACATAATTAACGAACAATCGGCTCCACAGTCGTCCCTCCACACTGCGTGATACGACTGTACAACCACCGCTGGGCTCATTTCCTTCCCGTCCGGCTCGACTCGCCACAGAGAGCTGATCGCTGTTGTGTTTGTCAGCGGCTGCTGAGTTTTTTAGAGTTATTGCTGGAGGATGCCAAGAAAATCCACCCAGAGTCCGATCCCCGAAGGGTGTGTGTGTGTTCCAGTGTGTTTTTGTGTGTGTGTCTGAAAAAATGTGTTGACATATACATCTGAGCGATAAAGAGCCAGTGAGTGAAAGTCAGACAAGAAGTGTGTTAGTGTCTCTGAATTGTTTCTTTTTTCAGGCACAGTACAGCCCTCTAACCTATCTGTCCAGTAAAGAGCTTATTTTCTCCAGTACAACTCAACCTTTAAAGAGTTTCCCTCACAGAGCTACAAAACATCTTTATTTGTAGATAAAACACACAAGTGGCCCCCCGACATGCATCACTGCATGCTGCCATGTAAAACACAGCACCTGTCATTAACACTCCATAAAAAGCACGGCGGAGCGGCGTTTAGTACTGTCGCCTCACAGGAAGTTCTGGGATTGAACCTTTCTGTGTGGAGTGTGTATGTTCTGTCCGGGTACTCCGGCTTGACACACACAGCCCTGTGATGAATGGGCGACTCGTCCAGGGTGTACCTTGCCGCTTGGTTGAGCTGAGTCAGCTGGGATCGGCTCCGGCCCCTCAGACCCTGATAAGAATAAGGATGGATGTTTCTTTCACAGGTTATGTGCTGCATTGTTTCTTGACTCCCTCGAATCTTTGTTGGCTGCCTGGTAACTGATTATTTTCACCTCCACACGTTTGTTTCCAGTTCAAGCATTTGAACATTAATTTGAGGAATCACAGCAAAACTTCCAACGAAAAGTTTCTTTGTTTGATTTTTGTCGAGGTTCATCTCAACAAAACACGTGACAATGAATGATGCAGCTCCATGTGAACAGTTATAGCATTAACCCTTTAATGCCATGCTGCCTTTGGCTTTTTACAGTTTCTGTAGACATGAAGTCTCTGCGCTGGTCCACGTGTTCTTAATACCAGAAAGAAGAACACGTCTTTAAAGCACAGCGGCCACTCAAACAAACCTCAGCACGGTTTGATGTAAGGAGCAGCTCGGCCTCTGGAGGTCTCTCCTGGGACTTTGGGAACATTAGTTCAGCTTTCATAAACGTCCTGTCGGATGATTCGATCGCTCTGAGCGCTCTGGGCCGTTCAGCTGCTCGTGCTGCTTCACATCAGTCTGAGAGAGGCGGACTGTCATCCATCTTTCTGCCTCTCTGTTTGTGTGTGTTGCCGTTGCCACCCTCATCGCTATAGAGACGTACTCAGAGGGTCGGAGTGAGCTGCACACTGGAGAAAGACGAAGGTGTGTGTATGTTCCTTATAGGGTTAGATTATTGGGTCCCAACCCAGGGTCTTTGAGGATATTCAAATGGTCCTTCAAGGAGTTCCAATGATCCCTGGAGACCTTGCAGGGACCCTTGAATCGACTCAGATAAGGCTTGAATGTGATCCATGTTTCCTTTCAAGGCTCTGGGTGTCTTATGATGGGACTGTGATGGTTTCAAGGGATCCTTCAAGGACCTCCAGGTACACTGGAAAGAGTTCCATGGATTCTTGCAGTGGCTCCACTGGCTCCACTTAAGGTGATTCAATGGAACTCCATGGATCTTTTAAGAAGTTCAAGTGATACTTAATGAATCAGTGATATTTGAAGGAGTTCCTTGAATGGGTTATTTTTACAGGTTGCAGGGTCTTTAGGTGATCATTGAAGAGGTTCCATGCATCCTTGAAAGTGTTCCAGTGGTCATGAATGGCATCTAGTGGCCACTTTTTTAAAATGAGGGCGATGCAGTGTTCCAGTGGTCATTGAAAAGACTTCCAGGCGACTTTAAATGAGTGCAAATGTTCACTGAAGAAGTCAAGAGGTCTTGAATGAGTTACAAAGATCCACTGACCGTCATCGGGTTCAGCTGGGCCTTGAAGGGCTGCAACTAACTTTTTGAAGGAGTCTTGTGGAGTTTTTACGGCCCTTGAAGGTCTGCCAGCATCATAAGGAACAACTTAACAGAGCCCAGGCCCTGCGGCCTGAAACATGGCTGAACTCTGTTATATAATAATAATAATAATAATAAATGCACCGGAGGGAAACGGACGTTATATGACTCTTCCCACACGATTCATTTCTGCGGTGTAACTGAACGTTTCACACTGTTTGGTCACATCATGTTTAACAGTTTCGTGTCGTTAACTTCAATTATTCAGCAATATTTACTTTTTATTTCTCGTTTATGTGTCTCTTAATTACGTTCATGAAGTTTCGAGTTCTGCTGCTGAACGTATGAATGTGCTGAAACTCAGTTCTTCACCTTGGAAACATGATTTTTAAAATGTTTACTGTGAGTCATGCACATGAAGTGACTCATTAAACTGATATAAACTGTAATAATGGCGGACGTGTCCTCGGCCGCTCGGTCGCTCGGTCGGTCAGTCGGGGTCTGCTCGGCTCCGGAGCCGGTTGGACAGCTCATCATTCCTGTTTATGATGTGAAGTCCACTGGAGGCCATTCAAACGCTCTGCTCGGCTTTCCTGGAAACGGAGAGTTTGTGTGTGTGTGTGTGTGTGTGTGTGTGTGTGTGTGAAATATCAATCTAATTCCACTCAAGTTGAGTCAGTCAGCAATAATGTTTTGATTTATGTGTGTGCGTGTCTGAGTTGGAGAAATACAGAGCGTGAAAAAGACAAAAGAGAGAATAACAAAGTCAGAGCTGGCATGTGTTAACACACAGCTGCTGCCAGGCCTGTGCACAGTGTGTGTGTGTGTGTGTGTGTCTGAGTGTGTTTGTATATGTGTGTTTGTCTCTCAGATGACTCAGGCCTCCTCCCATCGTGTGTGTGTGTGTGTGTGTGTGTGGTTTCAGATATTGGCTGATCAGAGCGCTGATGTTGACTTTGGTTGAAATCAAGACAAACAATGACGAATCTGACGTTTTCGGTTCAGACAGTCGATTCAGGACGAAACAGATGAACAGAACCAGAAACAGTTCTTCTCTCTGTGGGTACCGGTCCAAATGGAAACAGCTGTGGTTACAAAATCTTAATCCTTGGTAGAAAACATTCTCCTGGTTCTCTGTCAAACATGAACCCGACCTGTCCTGGACCAGGTGTGAGTCCAGTGAGACTTTCTGGTCCATCTCGTCTCTTCAGGGCTGACTTAAACTTTCTAAAGTCTGCGCAGAGTTTGGAGAAAACGTCATCATCCTTCATCAGGCCACAGCTGAGGTTTGAATCCCAAACTCAGAAGCCTTTCTTTGTGGTGTTTGCATGTTCTCTCTGTGGCTGCTTGTCCAGGGTGTTAGATGATGAAGATGGAGAAGTTATGATGAGGATGCTCTCTGAGCAGCTTTGCAGAGTAAAGTCTAAAAACTTGAAGCCACGCTGACCTCTGTGGAGGAGAAGTAAAGCCTGAACCTGAGCTGAGGTACAGAAACAGCAGCAGGGATTAACAGTTCAGATTTCACTCATGTTGCTGCACTTAAAGCAAATAAAGCAGCTTTAACTGTGACGTTTCGGCTTTGGGCCGCGGTGCTCTTATGTTCTTACTGCCTTCTTCTTAAATCCCAAACTGGCAGCGCTGGCTGCTTTCTGCCTGTTTCTTTGAAGGAACACACGCTGCTTTCCTCTGAAGTCTGAGAGCATGAGGCCCGTTTCAAATCTGAACCTGAGCCAGCTCCTCCCTCACACACATTTGTCTTACGGTGGCTTCATTAGACAGCACTGATAAAGGCTGAGTGTACAGCTGAATGTAAATCACAGGGAGACGGCAGGTTGTGCAACAGGGGAAGAAAAAGCAGCTTTCAGCAGAGTGATGTGTGGGACACGATGTGTGCGATGGGACACGACGTGTGTGATGGGACACGACGTGTGCGATGGGACACGACGTCAGGGTCACGGCGGGACTGGAGCCTATCCCAGCTGACACTGGGCGAAAGGCGCCATCATAGGACTCACGGGGCGAACAACCATTCACACCTACGGCCAGTTTAGAGTCACCTGTAACCCGGTAAGGTCCGTGTTTGGAGGAAGCCGGAGGGTGGATGGATGTCAGTGAATCCTACAGAACAGATAACAAGTGTCTGCATGTTATCTCCGTGTGCTCCGTGACCTCTGGAAGCTGATGGAGACCCTGGATGGAATAAAACATGAAGTTGTTGCACCTTGAACTCGGAGCTGGCTGGTGTTTCTGCATGTCATTCCCAGGCCAGATTACAACCTCCAACCAGCTCACATCCAAGCTTCATCTGGAAGAGAGCGACCGGAACCATCCGCTCCAAACGAGCCGCTCGTCGTGGTTCTGTGTGGTTTCTGGATCGAGCTCGTCTTTGGCCGACCTGAAGTGAACCTCTGCCGCTTTATATCTCTATTAGAGTCAGAACAATCAGTGTGTCAGCTGAGAATGATAAACGGTTACAGAACATGAAAAAGTCACTTTCAGTGCCTCATCTTGGTTCTTGGCTCGTGAACTGTTCTCGTCCTTACAGTGGAACCAGCGAGGTGTTGTTGAAACATTTATTTCTGTATGATCGTACACCAGATTTCAAAAGGAGCTCTTTGACTCCAAACACCTGATGTTTACTTCATATCAAACAAGCTGCTGGAAACATCTGGACGAGACGTCATGGCTCCACGTTTGACCCTCAGGAATAAATAACTGAGGGTCATTTAGGGGAGTTTCTCTTTAAGGCGTCGGCGCTCCAGATAAACTGATTTGGAAGCTGTGCTGTTAACCGAGCCGACTGTAACAGCTGGAGGAGAACAGATGTTACGTAATGAAGAAAAGGCAGCTTGGATGTATGCGCAGACACACACACACACACACACACACACAGCAGCTTTACATCAGTAAGAGGTGTGCAAGGTTTCAATGCTTAGTTACTTCCACAGTGTAAAAAACAGGAACAGCTGATTTGAAAATGTGATTAAATAACTGATTGTTTGAGTTACAGTCACAACAAAGTGACGTGTTAGCACACTTTCAGGTCACAGTTCATTTATTTCTCACAGAAAATGGATGACAAGCTGGCGGCTCGGCTCGGCTCGGCTCGCCACCTTCTGTGTTTTATACCCGCGACAGGCTTTGAGATCACCGACTGGGACGTGGCCAAACGTGCAACATGCCTACAGAGAGCCGTTAAACAAAGATGCCGTGCACCGTGATTCATTGTCCCACCGAGGGACACGCAGCCGGGGTGAGTCGGGTGATTAATGATGGAAAAATAGAAAACATCTCCATCCTGTCCTGATAAAAGCTGCACAGGAAGTGTCACCATCGAAAGTGATTTAGCTTCAGAGTTCAGTGTTTCTGTCCAACGTGCACTGAGCGTACAGATGAATGTCTCAATCTGCCTCCATCATGTTCATCTTACGTAACTCCTGCAGGTCTGGGACTGACGCTCTGCAGCCGGCGTCCAGAAATCATGACCCGATGACCGACAAACGCCTCAGCAGAGTTTGTTTGGAGAGCCTCCACCCACTGAGGAATGGCGTGGAGAATGGAGGCTTCGCATGGGCCGTAAATCAGAGCCTGAAATATGTGGAACTATGTGCAGGGTAGATTCACAGCAGGGAACAGTGATGCCTAGTGGACAGACGCAGATCTGCTCCTCACTGAAGGAGTAACAGATTCTGAGATTTCAAACATTATTCTAGCAGCTAAACAACTATGTGCTATGCAAAGATACAGTCAGGCGTCAGGCTCCTTTCCTGTTATTGCACACGCAGAGCGGCTTTGCTCGTCTACGTCAGTGAAGCGAGGATTTATTCCGACCAAAGCAGAGCTGGTGATTGTTGGAACCGACTGGCAAACACGTTTATGGTGAGATTCATCTTGTTTCCCTGAATGAAGTGTCCATGTTGAAGTGTTGAGACACGATCGGACGTCCTTTGATGGACACATTTGTCCCCGAGTTACCGTTACATCGTGTCTCCTGAATATTTTCACTTCTAACTCTGAGCTCAGAGTTTATTTCAACCAAACCAATGCTGGTGAAAAGTCTAACAAAGATTATTTAGTCATCTTCAAAGTCCATAAAGTTTGTAACCTGCACAAATTAAATACCAGCTGTGTATTAATCCACCGCTGAAAATAGACCCTGATAAATTTTCCATTATCAAGCTGATTTATTGACAACAAGAAACTTTTGTGTGACCTGCTGCATGTGAAGAAGACGTCCGAGTCCAGTGAATGTTATTTTCAAATATCTTTTAATAAACGGAGCACATGTTCTTAGAATCAAGTTAACACGCTAAAAAGGGTCAAAACATCTTTTTCATCATCGAGTCTTTAGAAAGAAGAACGCAGGCACTTTACCCAGCTTATGTTGGACAGGGAAGGACAGCAGTGAGGGAGGGAGGGACGTTTGTGTGCATGCAGTCATGCACACGTCTTTAGAAAAGTCAGTAAACAACATATATATGTCCATTTTTTCTCATCACTGTAAATAATAAAATCATTAAAACTAAACACACGTCAGAAACAGAAAAAAAAAAACACAACCAGAGTCTCTGTCTGCGCTCACAGCGTCCAAAAATCACAAAATACGAGTTTGGTGTCACGTCAAAACAAAACCATCAGTGATGGAGTCACAAAGAACCTGAACGTACAGTGCAGGAGGCCAGGTGAGCTCAGCAGGTGAGCTCAGCAGGTGAGCTCAGCAGGTGAGCTCAGCAGGTGAGCTCAGCAGGTGAGCGGCTCGTCTGACCTCACTGCTTTGGTACAATCCTTTTTATTTTGCTTCAGTTGAAAGATTCACTGATTCATAAATACAATGTTTCACTCACTGTTTGCTCTCTGTGTACTGATTATTATGCTGATGATGTTTTAATGTTTAAGTCTTGATGCAGCAGGCGGTGCTGGATTACTGACTACACAACATGTCAAAGGACATTTGTACCATCCACCCGAACCACGCGAGGCCAGCAGAGCTTTAACACAGATAATGTGACTGTCACGTGAACGTTAAAACAAAATGTTTCTCATGTTATTACGGCAGACAGACGTAATAACGTGCTATGAGAGCAGACGTTACGATAACTTACACGTTTTTAGGTGTCGCGTGTAACGACATGTGTAAAAGTGTCAGCGTTCACATAAATGTAACTGTTACAAGTCAATCCACTGACCTGTTAGTGTGAGCAGGCCCTGATTTATGATTATTATTATTATTTAATTGGTGTCAGCAGATTTGTGCTGGTTAATAAGATGAAAATGAACTTTGGTGAATCTGGACTTTGGAGCTAAAACGCATCTAAAAGACTAAAAGATGAAAGAGTTTCTAACATGAAGCAGGATTGTCCTAAAACATAAACGGAGACGCTGAATTGGTCAGTCTGTCTCAGAGTCAGACGACAGACTCTGTAGAAAAACCACGACTGCAAACTTTGGTTTTCTGACATGAGTCATGAAAGCCGACGTCGCGGCGCGCTGAGCGGGCTTTGGGCTCTCTGCTACTGAAAGAAAACTTGACGTTAACTTGAGATGTGTGTTTTTTTCTTTGCTTCTGCTCGTCAGCATCGATTCTTTGTAAAGAAGATCCGGGAAGACGAGAGTGACAGAAACGACAGCAGAGGAAGAAGAAGGTGAAGGAGTCCACACATGTGCACACACACATACAATAACTGGTCCCAGGAAGTTTTGTGGAAGGATCATCAGCTGTCAGGTAGTTTTCTCAGCACATGTAGAAGTGTGTGTGTGTGTGTGTGTGTAAAGGATTGTCAATCATCATCGTGTTCGTCGTCAGATCAGGGTCATCTGAATGTCAGCTTTTTCAGTGGTGTGACTATTCAACTCCTCCCCGCCACCGCTGCCGACCAACCGCCGTTTCCACGGCGACCCGTGGCCGCCGTCCTCGGTTACTTCGAAGACTGCACCGTCTCCTGCAGCGATAGGCGGGAGCGTGCCGACGGGAGGGGCATCATCACCGACTGGACGCCGCTCAGCCTCCACGGGAGCAGGCCCAGGAAGTTGTCTTGGTTGTGGGAGTCCAGTGTGAGGCTCAGGGCCCGCTGAGGCGGTACCGGAGGAGGATTGTGAGTGTTCCTCATCAAAGGGGTAGTAGAAGGTGGAGGAGGATGTTGGAGAGGGAGAGGAGTGGTCACTGCGCTCCTGGAGAGAGAGCAAAGGGGGAGAGGAAGTGAGAGAGGAGAGAGATGTTTGTGAACGATGGATGGATGAACGCAGAGGTGACTCAGTGGATGGATGATGGATGGACACGTGGAGACAAAAGCATCTGATGTGGAACTTTAACGTCAACTTGTTCACCAGTAAACTCATTTTAACTACGAGGTCTCAATTTACTTCACTTCCACTTAATTTAGTTTCTCTCCAGTTTAAAGTCACAGTGACACGATGAGACTGTCTGTGAGTCTGTGAGACTGTGAGTCTGTGAGTCTGCTGTGAGTCTGTGAGACTGCTGTGAGTCTGTGAGACTGTGAGTCTGCTGTGAGTCTGTGAGTCTGCTGTGAGTCTGTGAGACTGTGAGTCTGTGAGTCTGTGAGTCTGCTGTGAGTCTGCTGTGAGTCTGTGAGTCTGTGAGTCTGCTGTGAGTCTGTGAGTCTGTGAGTCTGCTGTGAGTCTGCTGTGAGTCTGTGAGTCTGTGAGTCTGCTGTGAGTCTGCTGTGAGTCTGTGAGTCTGTGAGTCTGTGAGTCTGCTGTGAGTCTATGAGTCTGTGAGTCTGTGAGTCTGTGAGTCTGCTGTGAGTCTGTGAGTCTGCTGTGAGTCTGTGAGTCTGTGAGTCTGCTGTGAGTCTGTGAGTCTGCTGTGAGTCTGTGAGTCTGTGAGTCTGTGAGTCTGGCTGCTGTTTAAGACTCTTGGTTCATCTCTGCAGGAACGTTTCCTGAATGTCGTCAGCCTCTTACAAGAGTGAAGTGAGACACTTCTAGTGGACAGATTTGTCCTATAATCAGGTCCAGGCTGATAAACAGGCTGTATTTCGACAGAGCCAGCGTCGGTGACGGTTCTGTCTGCGTGTTTTGGTGCTCCGGTGCTTCATCTGGTGGCGGTGAAGAGACGATAGACGAGACGAGGTCGGTGCCTTTAGTCACTGATTGGATAAAGTTCTGTTTGCTGGTGATCAAGGAAACATTTTGCTGCTAAAGGTTGCAGGTGATGTGATCGACATTCAAACAGCATGCATGTGTTTTTATCAGTTAGCTGATTAACAGATCAGGAGCAACGTGACACGAGCTACGACACACGTCCACCAGGAGCTGCTCAGTTTGACTCACAGCAAACCGGATCTGACCCGCGAAGACAAACTAAGCTCACGTCTCAGCTGCAGGTCATGTGACATTTGAGGCTGCTGTCGCTGTCCAATAAGAATTCAGGAACTCACAGAGTACTGAGAGCGTCTGAGATGTTTTCTGTGTGATGTCACTGAGACGCGAGCTCACCCAGCATCATCCAAAGACACAAATGACACAAAAGGTTCATGCAGTTACAAGCGACACGTACGAACGAGTGACGCTGCAGCTGCCAAGGAGCGGGCGGGTCGAACAGCAGCTGCTAAGGAAGCGAGGAGGCAGTGGGGCTTGGTGATTGGACGATGAGGCAGCAGTGGGAGGGGCAGGAAGTAGGCAGCAGCGGGGCTCATTTGGGGAAGGTTAGTACGTCACTGTCACACCTCACTCTCTGAAAAGCAGACGCACGCACACACACACACACACACACACACACAGGCAGAAAGACAGAAAGACAACATGGCAGAGGGTTAGCGGGGAAAGAACAAAGCTGGTGATGAGTTTGTCCGGCTGGGCGGGGCGTCAGGAACGCTGCAAACGTTATTAAGACGTGAGTAATGACACAACATGAAGAGAACAGGGTGAAGGCGTGACGTGAGGAGTTCAGATCAGCGATCACGTCAGGATGAACGGGAGTGTGTGAGGTTCGACCCGACGGACGGACAGACGGAGCTCTGATCTAAAGCCGAGATGTTGATGGAGTGTTAATCTGAATCAATGAGAGGACGGTGCAGCCTCGGTGGGGCGAGCTGAGGTGGAGGATGAGCCGACAAACAGCTGTCAGCCATGAAATGATCATCAGCATCTGAACTGAGGTCAAAGGTCAAACGACCGGGCCGGTTTCATGCAGCACTCATAAACTTTTAGTCAGCACTGCTCACTTCTCCACCTGCATCAGGCACTCAGGATGTGAACGTCGGTTAAAGCCAGACTCAAACTTCCTGTTTGAGTTGTTGACATGTCAGAGGTTTGTACAGACAAAATGTTTCTATGGATTATATTGGAATCACATATTGAATAAATCAGACTGAGTGATGTGAAACCTTCAGGCTGCAGAATCACAGTGGAAGGTTTGGTGGATGTACGAGATGCTGAGGTGGATCTGTGGCTCACACAGGTGAGCTGATGAACTCTCAGTTCCTCAGCTGATGCACGGACTCTAATCCTGCAGCTCTCGGTAGATTCTAACATCCACGAGACAAGAAGAGACGTTCTGCTGTCAGAGACTTCATTCTGAAAGACGCCTGTTGATGCAGGTGGAAACGTTACGACACACTCCGGCTGCGACTTTAAGGTTCTGCTGCAGAAGCTTCAGGATGGATGAACACGACAGCGTTCAGGCTGAGAACTCCTGTAGTGTGCAGGGTAGATGGACGGGGGTGAGCGGGGGGCGGATGGTGGTGGTGGAGGTTTGAGGAGGGGGGGGGGTCATGGGGTCACATACGTGCTGCATTCACCACTGCAGAATGGTGTATACCTCTGTATACAAGGGCTGGACAGCCGTCTGGCCTGACGGATCTGAAAACAGTTTACAGCACAGCTCAGTTACAGCGACGACGTGAAGAGCTCCTTCCCAAAAACACCACACACACGCACACACACACACAGAGGCACACCGGCCAATCAGATTCACCCATTTAACCAGTAACTATGCAACCAATCAGTGTCAGATTATTGTTCTGAAAGTCGATGCAGACCAAAAGCTTCTGAATTTTTGTTCTTACTCATTTTTCTTTTCATCAGGTGGTTTTGGAAAGAAACTCTTCAAACAGAGAGAGAGAGTGTGTGTGTGTGTGTGTGTGTGTGTGTGTGTGTGTGTGTGTGTGTGTGTGTGTGGAGTAGAAGAAGAACACATTTTAACAGCATCATGATCAGTGAAGCTGAAGCTCTGATGAAAATGAATAATAATAATAATTAATCTGATATAACAGACATATCTGACAAATAAAACAAAATAATTTATTTATTTAATCTATTTTTAAACCTGTTTGTCTGCTGCAGTAACTCTTTCTGCCACACAGTGGAGCCGCTTCACCTGATTTAAACCCGTCTGTTCCTCACGTCTGCATGTGCTGCTGTCCAACCAAACATCGAAGGTCAAAATCTATCAACTAAACTTAAACTATTAAAATGTTACCAAGCATACTTTAAGTCAGCTGTGAGTGTTTAATACAACATTAATAGAACATTGATGCAACATTAATACAACGTGAGTCTGAATGGACACTCACAGTGTTAGCTGAGCGTCCGGGGCCGCGCTGAGCCACGATCGCCCCCGAGATGGCCTTAATCCAGCTGTGCATGTCCTCTGGACTGTCAGCCTGACACAGAGAGAGAGAGAGTTACATCATGACTTTATTCTGTTGTTTCTAATGTTTCATCTGAACAAGAAAGACGTTCAGACAGGACACTGACACAGTGGACAGACATTAGCCGTTGCAGTGATTCTGCCCGGACTATAGGACACGGCCGTCCGTCCTCTCCGTGCTCGTTACCTGGATGTAGAAGGTTCTGGAGCTGGTGACCATTTCGAACAGGTTGTCTCTCATCATCAGCTCACTGCAGAATACAGACACAACGTTTGATCAGCAGCGATGTGACGGCCTGAATCGACACCGGCGTGAGGAGAGAGCTCACTGACCTCTGTTTGCACTCCTGAACTTTGTGAACCTCCTTCAGCGGGATGACCTTCAGCGCCTCCCTCTCCTGCGAGGAAGAAGAGAGGAAACCTTTGAAATACTCTGAGCCTCCAAAGTCTGCACACACACACTCAGACTGCACCTGTGATTAACGTTCCTTACCTGCCGCCTCACATGCCTTACCAAACCAAAGCACAGATCTGGTACCTGGCTCGACACGGGCGCTCCTCTGCTGCTCACTGACTCATCAGCTGACAGTTACAGGCTATTTAAAGAACGTTGGTGTGATTTTCACCTTAAAGCTCTTCTGGTCTTCGACAGAGGCAAACCTCAAAAATCAAAGTGCATGCTATACTTTGAAAATCTTCCCTCCGTCCTCCGGATGTCAGACGGCTCCTTTTATTCAAACACTGACAAAAACATCTGATCTCACACAACATCAGAGTTTCTAGTCCAGCGATTGGTTAGTTAGTTTGTGTCTGACTTGTTAGTTCAGACTGAAGCAGCAGCAGACCGACAATTTACGTGTTCCAGGAGGTAAAATTACTGTTTTTGTGAAGGCGGCTGCTTCCTGCCTGACAGCGACGTGAAGCTGTGAAAATATTCTAAATATCGTGAAGCTCCTCCAGCAACTCATACGAGCACAAACATCCCCGTTCAGAGTGTTTAGGTTGAACTGAGCGATACTGGAGTGTTTTAATACACAGACAGACAGACACAGGTAGATTTTGAATGAACAAACTCCAGAAGTTCCCGTTTATTTCCTGCACAGACGTCAGCTGACTGAGCTAAACATCAAACTTTCTTGGTTGAGACATCTGAACAAAGATGTGATAGAAACATGGACATAAACATGAGCTCAGCGATCACAGACACACGGTAACTTTGAAAAAGTTTCACACTCTCGTCTGTTGTTTCGTTTCCTCCAGAAACTTTGTCTCATTTACTTGAAATGATCCGAGACATTTTTCAACAGTTACACTGAACACGTCACTCTGCGTGTCTTTAATACCAACACACACACACACACACACACACACACACACACACACACACACTGGGTGTGTCCGTGTATTTGCAGAGACGGGCTGTGGTTAGGACTAATCTGTCCACACGTGGATCGTATGAGGAGGTATTCAGGACACATGCCACTGCGTGTAGAGACACACACGCCTGACTGAGGGCAAAACAAGCCAAACACACACACACACACACACACACACACACACACACACACACACACACACACTCTCTCTCTCTCTCTCTCTCTTACACAGCACCAACTATTTCACTGATTCTGGTGAAACTGGATCATATTTTATGGAGAAAATGTTTTCTGGTTTTCCCTCTGATGCTGTTAGCTCACGTTAGCTCAGTCTGTTAGCTGCTGTTAGCTGCTGTTAGCTCAGTCTGTTAGCTGCTGTTAGCTCACGTTAGCTCAGTCTGTTAGCTGCTGTTAGCTCATGTTAGCTCAGTCTGTTAGCCGGACGGTCAGCTCACTCACCAGGTCAGATTTGAAGTAGCTGACAGCGTTTTCATCCAGCATGAAGTACCTCCTCTTCCAGTTCTTCATCTGCAGAGAGGAGCAGAGAAGTTAGTTACAGATCAGTGTGTGTGTGTGTGTGTGTGTGTGTGTGTGTGTGTGTGCTCTCACCACAGCTCCCTGTTTGACACAATATCCAGCCTTGATGACGGCCTGGTCCTGAGCTCCTCTGGACAGGAAGTAGGGCAGCTGATTCTGACCCCGCTTCAAACCGCAGCGCTCCGCCCCGTTCTGCCCCTCCCCCTGCTCCTAAAACACACAAATACAACACAAAGAGAACGTTTGTGAAACGTTGTCGCGTGATATTCAGGATTTGAACACTCCTACAAAGTGTCTGTAAATGTCTTATTGTTATTGTCAGGCAGTGATGTCGCTCTCCAGATCCGAAGGACAGGTCAAGACCAGAACTTCACTTCACTGAACTGTCTGATTTATTTGTTCGTTGTCTTGGAGGAGAAGGGGGGGTCATTTGTATCTCCAGGTGAGCATCAGCAGCAGGGATCTTCTTCTTTTTCAGCGCCTGCTAGGTGTGTAGCAGCAGATGTAGCCTCGAGCAGAGAAAACACTGTTTTCCTCACACACACACACACACACACACACACTCATCTGTGTGTCTTCTTCTGAAACGTCTTCCAGTCATAAACTCAAACCAGCCGTCACTCGTCTGTGTCGATGCGTGTTGGGTCACGTGTTCGTGGCTGCATACCTTCACAGACAGGACGGGACCTGCCGACCTGCTTAACAGAGTGTGTGTGTGTGTGTGTGTTACCTGTGTAGCGGTGATGATGGGGACTCCTCCAATGATCTCAGTCTTGTAGGAGACTTGTTTCGTGGCTCCGAGAGCTTCCTGGGGAGTCTCTGCATGTGCATGGGTGGCGTGGCCTTCGCCGGGCTTTGGCACCTAAAAACAACACACACACACACACACACATTTTTAATCTGCTGCGCAGCGTGTCGAGTTTTCTCATCATAAATCTGATAAATGAGCTTATTCAAAGTTTGAAGTTCATCTGTGGAGTTGACGGCAGCGATGGATCTGCAGATTTATCCTTTAAAAACACATCAGTGACACCAAACACACTGTGTCTTTATTACCATGAACACACACACACACACACACACACACACACCTTCCTGCTGCCACAAATACTCACTAGAGCACTAAATGTGGATTAATCCACCGCTGAAAATAGTCCCCAACAACACACATTTCCTCCTGGGGCCAGATGTTCACGAGCAGCTGAGTTCTGCCTCTTCAAGGAAGGAGAGTTTGCTCATGGTGGAAACTGTTAAATAATATTTCCACTCACTCTCAGCCTGAACTGAACTCTCTCTCTCTCCAGCCTGATGGGTAATTTTCCATCAGCTGCAGCCTGAGGCATAAGACCGAGCGGCCTCCAACAGCACGAGAAACAGGGTCACCTATTGATCCATCAGTGAGTGTGTGTGTGTGTGTGTGTGTGAGGCTCACAGTAATCTTGGTGGCGTTGTTGAGGACGCTGATCCATTCCACCAGATCCTGCTGGTCGTTGGCCTGCAGGTAGAACTTCCTCATTCCTGCGTTTATAACTGTGGACAGAAGAAGCGTTGCCTCGTCTTACTTTGAAACATCGACAGGAAGAAGAATGACGACGATGAGCTTCACCAGAAAACTGATCTAAAAATATCAGTTTGTTTCTCAGAGGCAGAGGATGTGTGTGTGTGTATTTACATCTGGATGGGATGTTAACACACACACACAGGTCAGGTCAGGGATATTGTACAGTTTCCTCCTATTGAGCGACAAAAAGCTACTGTTGGCCACCAGAGGAACAACAACAAGCAGTGAGGGACAAAAGAGAGGAAATAAAGCTCACCGCAGAGGAAGAGAGGGAAGGGCAGAAGGGGAGAAACAAGGAAGGAAGGAAACAAGGAAGGAGTGGGAGCGAAGGGAAGAGATGGAGGAGAAAGAGTCGAGGAGAGCGGTGCGCTGTGTGGCCAAAAGTACACAGACACCTGAAGGTTACACCCTGCAGTCCAGCTCAGCGGTGTTGGACGGGGTCGAGGTCCGGACTCTCAGATATCATGCTACACTGTGCCACTAACATTTGGAGGCATCGCAAGAACATGAAGGTGGAGGAGAGGCAGAAAGATGGAGGTGAAGATGAACTCACCGAAGCAGAACTCCGCCTTTGGTCTGAGTTTGGTGGCATCGCTGACCTGAACGAGAGAGAGACACAGAGAGAGAGAAGATAAGGTGGTGCAGCTGAGCAGGTGTGATCCTTCCCATGATCAGCAGGTATATGCTGGACTTACCTTGGAGATGTAGGTGAGTTTGAGAGATCCCACGTTCTCCGCACCTTTGGGCAGATTCTGAACAAAGAAACAAAAATCAGAGTTACAGCAGCAGCAGTTTACGCTCTGTTACTGGAAAACAAAGATTTAGTTGTTGCATATTACCTAAAAATGTCTTTAGCATAACGGACAAACAGAAAGGAGTCGTTGTCTGTGTGATGTAACGCATTATAACAGCTACACAACATGAACACACTGAGTTTACATCATCATCGTATGAGCTGCAGCGTCAAATCGACTTCCAGCGAATGCTCCAGAGCAAAAACAGAGAAAACGTTCATGGAAACGAGGTTGAACTGGTGGTAATGTGTTAAACTGAAGTCAAACTAAAGGTAACACAGAATTATTAGGATTTCTATGATTTATACTTTATGTTTTAAACAACCTGCAACAAATCAGACGGATCGTTTTTGAACTCACGAGTGACATCACGCTCGTCTCAAAGATTAATCCTACAATAAAAAACAGAATCAGTGAACCGCCCAAAGAGTCTGTGAAAGACAGCTGATTGGATTTGATGGATGATATTAAAGGAAGGTGACAAAGTGTTTTCAGGTTTCTCTGGAATCTTCTCTATCACATTACTCCTCTAACGCGCACAGCTTCATCTGACCGCTGGTCTACAGGTTCTTCCAGAGGTCGCTCCACTCTCAGAAGAAGACAAATATCATTTTTGGTGTGAACGTGATTCAAGATAATAAAACGTGTCAGCTGACAGCTGCACCTGCTGTGTTTGGGGAACTCCCCTGACTGTGGGAATTCTGGATACTACTTCTATGAAATGTTTTCACTTTCTCTTCTGGTTCCTGTTTGTCCGTTGGTTGGACACAAACCGCGTCGATGTGTTCGATGAAGGCTCACAAATCTAATCTGTCCTAAAAAAGCCACGACTTCCTCTTCAGAGAGCTTTTCCCTCCAAACCTTTGTGACATTGTTCACGCCTTCACCTGCCTGATCTGTCCTCTTCCTTTTTTCACTGCACACTTTAAATAAAATACTTTTGTAGCTGCAGTTTGCAGAGTTGAGGACAGTCGTTGTTTATTTCACCGTCCTGCTGCCACAAACACTCACTAAAGCACCAAATGTGGATGAATCCACCGCTGAAAGTAGTCCCTAACAAAAGTTCCCCTCTGTTTGACTATCGTCTGCTCACACCTGGTTTCCTGTATAACTTTGAGACGTTTGAGGACGTCGCATTGAGCCTGGGGAAACATTTTTCACCACCAAGTCAGTCAAGTCCCTGCAAGTTAATGTTCACAGTGAAATGAAGCGTGTGTGTTAATCATAGTCAGACTGTGACATGCAGGAAGCACAGAGGTCGTACGAACATACACAGGCAGTATTTCTAGTAGTACGCCCACGTTTCAGTGCTGACTGATGAAAGAAGGATCCTACAGACGTCATGTGACCATACTTAGTAACACACACACCCATCCACACGTTCATTCACACGCGCAGCCTCACCTGTGGGTTGTCCATGTACCACAGCAGGCTGCCCTGCTGAGTGTCCAGGATGAAGTATCGGCGCAGGAACCTGCCGCTGCTCTCGATCTCCTCGATGTCCAGGAAGCCGCAGAAGCGATTCTGTCGGTCCACGTAAGGCATCGCGACCCCGAGCAGCTCAGCCCGCCCTGGGGCATCACAGGAAACGCTGCCGGGACATCCACAGTCAGTGTCACCTCGGGTTACAGCTTAACACGTTCGTGCACACGCTTTGAAATATTCCTGCAGTTTGTAACGTGACGCACTACACCTCCGATCTTTACTGCAAGCTGAGACTTCCAGTTTCAGGATTTCACAGAAGAGAAAATGCAGGAAAACACCTGAGAGGTCATGTGATGTGTGAGTGTGTGTGTGTGTGTGTGTGCTGTGACAGAGGTGGACAAGGACAGCACTAGTTAAAGAATGCAGGGATTAACAGAGCAGGTGCTGGCTAGATATCACACACTGTCTTTGTTGCTTGCAGGCTGCGGTGACGTAATGCAAACTTCAACACTGAACACACACACACACACACACACACACACACACACACAGGTTAAGGACTCTATTGTTTTCATGACTGTGAGTCTAACTTCTGCTCAGCCTCTGTTCATGTAATGCACTGAGGGTCAGCAGCACTCAGCTCTCTGTCCTCTCTGTTTGTATGATCATGATGTTATCTGGATGAAACGCCGTCTCATGTGCTCAGACGTGTTAACTGCAGCTCCTGATGTCACGCTGACACACACCTCAGAGCGTCTGCAGGTCTCCTCACAGGTGGGCGTGGAGGAAACAGGAAAGCAGATGAGCTCTGGTTCCTCTTTAAAACTACACTGACTTTAAAGGGAGCGTGTCAGGCGTGACCACAAAGAAGTTCAGCCTGAAATATGACTGAAAACATGAATACTGCAGATTAACCCAACAAACATGTCAGAGACACAGTGAAGATATGAGGAGGGTTAACACAGCATAAATAACATGTAAGAGCCATAACACTGCATAGAAATGTTTCATATCAGTGTATTCAGTCACTCTGAGCTGTCACCTGGCTGTTCAGTCCACACGGTCACACATATTAATATGTAATAACAATCATTCAGATAATAAATGAGCCATCCACGCACAGTCCTCCCTGTTACAGTCCCGGGCCTAACAAACACCGACCGTTTCCTCTCCCGCCTCCATGAGCTGCCTCTCCGACACTTCGACACGTCCCGTTTATTCTTCACCTGACACGGTGTTTCTCTCCGGGCACGCACGGCGCGGCGGTGCGGCCGTGCGGCGGCACGCAGCCGGTAAACGGCGGATTTGCGGGTTTTTTACTTACACAGTTCGGCTCAGTCCGGGTCCAGAGTCAGTGTGGACGGCAGCAGCTGTCAGGCAGCAGCGTCAAGCTGCACGCACGAACAAACGTATCCAACCGCTTCCGGTTTCAGCGCTTAAAAATAAAAGCGTTTGTCCACAACGGCGGTACTTCCTGTGTGTGCACTTCAAAATAAAATACCTTATCTGTATCGTGTCCAGATTTTAAACTTTTAAACACCATCACATAATTAAATGAGAATACTGACACGACTAACAAACATTGTATGTAGCTACAATCACTAGCTGCTTTAGCATGAAGGCTGGAAGCTAGGGGGGAAACAAGCTAACGTTAGCCGTCTGTCACACTAAAAATTAAAAGAAAATATCCAGACCACAACCGCTAAAGTTCAATAATTTACACGCTTATCTCGTTAGTTCAATCCACACAAAAACTGAAGTGTAAAAATGACGCGTTATAAGAGGTTATATCAGAAGTTAGCATGCTGTGAACAGTTTCTTAGCTCTGAGCGGTTGCTAAGCAACAGGTGGAAGCGGGGAAGCAAGCTAACGTTAGCTGTCTATCAGATGTGAAGAAAAACTGTCAACAAGAACCTCTAAAAGTCACTAATTTACACATTTATCTTGTTTATTTCATCCATACAAAAAAACTGAAGTGTAACCTGAAGATTTGCTGCTTCACATTTAATATGTGCTAACACATTCCTTAGGTGTTAGCATGTTGTGGACCCTTTCTTAGCGCTGAGCGTTTGCCAGGTAACAGATGGAGACCTGTTACCTGAAATAGTGATAAAACCATCTGTAACACGCACACGGTAAAGTGTCTTAATTGTTGAACTTTAGATGTGCTGACAGGCTTTCAGTCTCTGTGCTAAGGTGAAGCTGAAGTGGTAAAATGAACCAGTAAAAAAACAACAACAAATCTTTCATTAACACACTCATGCTTTTATTTTGAAGGCATAATATATGTCAGCAGTCTTACTGCTGGAAACTTGATGCAGATTTTTCTAAACCAATCCACTGCCAGAGTTTTGTCAAGCTTTCCCCCTCCTCTCACTGTCTTTGCAAAGCATGCTGGTAAATGCAGTCTCATACAAACAATAATAGAGGTAAATATTTCCCTGCTCTGGTATGTCAGCAGTCAGAGGTCAACTGAAGTAAAGCGAGTCAGGACTTGGTGTCTTGCTTAAAGGCGCTCAGATCTGTGTGTTCATGACGGGAAATATTCTCCCTGTTTTTCAGGCCTGTGATGATTCTCCATGAAACCTGCATGTATGGTAACACACACGTCATTCAACTTGTCTTTGGTCTCTGAACATGACAAACCCAAACCTGTTGGGAGGAATGTTGGTGGGTTTTTGAGCAGCACAAGTCTGTGCAATCATGATTTTATCACTTGTATGATCTCTTAACTTTTAAAGACACTGAGATGATTTTACATGCCTCACTTTACATGTTTATGTCTATAAAGAAGTTAAATGTCACAGATGAGCGGGCAGGTTTAAAGGGAAGGAGATGAGAAGAGACATCACAAGATAAAGGTGAAGAAAGCAGAGGCAGATCATGTGTAAGTTCTGACATCTAGTGGTGGAAGACAACAGTCACACCTCCTGCTCATAATAAGATGAAGAATCAGTAAGTTACACGTAAGGAACGTGTATGATGGGTTAATGATGTCCAACTTGGTGCTGTGTCATACTTCATACAGAGGTTCAGGTGAGCTTCCACGAATATCAAATGTCTTCCTGCTGGAAAGAAAGCGTGGCTTCCTGTGAGACGAGTGTAATCAGGGCCTTTATTGTATAAAGTATATAAAGACAAAACTGCTTGTCCACTTAGGCAACCCACTGTCACAAAGTTACATAGTGGGCGATTTTGCTCATGATTCACATCCAGAGCCACCGTTCAGTCAGTGCTGATCCAGACAGCAGCCTGTCCTGTTCAGGGTGGTGGACCGCTAACTTTGACCAAAGCCCCACATTTTCATGATTTTATATTGGTCTGTGTCTGCAGTAGTCAAGCCCTGGTAGACTGTAACCAACAGATTTGTGGACTCAGTAACATCTCCATTAGCCTTCCATTAACAAAGATGTAGTTGAAACATTGATTGAAATACTTGCCAGACAAGGTTGCTCCATTTTACCCCTCTTATATTTGTTCTAGCACTCCTGACATGATCCCACGATAGCCAGTGCTACTGTATGTAAAGATTGCTTTCTATGCAGATGATGTGATTTTGTTTCTCACCCACAACAGGGTCCCACAAAGTCCTAAAAGATTAGACATTTTTGTGCACAAGATATGGAACTAAGATGAGAAAAATGTTTTCTTTAGAGACTTCTGAATCTCCTCTCTGAACCTTCATCTCCAAAAGAGTGAGTTGATTGGGGTGGTAAGTCATTTGGCTTCCATCCTCTCTGTCTCTGCCAGAGTTGATCTTCCAGCTGCTATCTGCTGAATGTCAAAGGCCTAATTGTTTTTAAAGAAGGCACTGCCAGCACTGATGCCAGCCCCTGTGCCAGTCTATTCTTCAAAACTGTATGATGCCTGAACACTCCATGTGCCACCTCAAAGCTCTGCCAGGTTCTCCACATGTAACGCCTGCTCAGGGAGCTTTTGCATCCTTGTGAAATACTCTGTTCTTTATTATGAGAATATTGAACCCCTCATGGTACGGTAACGTCAGTCTGTTGGCTGACAGGACGGCTGAGGCTGGCACAGGGGCTGCAGCATGCCACGCAGGGATTTCAGCCAGGCTTAGAGCTCCGCAGTAACAGGTTTTTGAGGTTTGAAGAAGCAAAGCTCAATGCCAAGATGACCCGACTGCCCTGAAGAAACAGACAGCCATAGCAGGGTGCATGTCAGCAAGCGCTGGGATCATTTCAGGTCCCGTGGCAAAGAGCAAGGACCAGCCATCCAGCTCTGGTGTCCCCATCTCTCCTCAAAAACAAGAAGACGGAGACAGTCTTTCCACAACAACAGTGCAAGTCAATTTAAAGATCAGTAGCACTATATGAGAAAATAGTTCGACTGTGTGACAACTCAGATTTTGACAGATTTTAGAACACACCAGGTTGTCCAGTTAATTCCCTAAAATTAAGAATGCCCACAGGTTGAGAACCAGTGTAGAAAAGAGTAATTATTAATGACTAATTGACAACAGCAAATATGTTTGCTGGTCATGTGATGTTTCCCAGATTGTTTTTAACATAGTGATGAAATCGTCTCAAAATGTTGATACCTGTGGTGGAAAAGTCTAATAGGAGACAAACAAATCAACAAAGTTAGTTCTATTTCGTTTTTGTTGTTAATTTATTCATCAGAGTAAATGAAATGAGGTCAGCTTCAACAAAACTCTCCATGGGAACTCCAATATGGGAGTATATCAATATACAATATATATTATAATAATATAATTTATAAACTATACATTACAAAATAATATGCACTTATAGCGACTGCTTGATTAAACTTTGCACTTGCTCAGGGTTAAAGAAAGACTGTGGTTGGTTTAATAGTGAAAAGGTCAATAGTAAGATGACACATAAGTTACAACCTTCCTTTAACTGCAGTGCTTTTGTCGTCTAAACCACATGCAGGACTCTAAATTCTTCTAAACGACCTGGCTAAACAAGGACACGACAGACAGAACAGGTTCAGACGTGTTTGCTCCTTCGCAGCTCCACCTATTGTGTGACGCACTTCAGACAGACCAGGAAATTAAGTTTGTTACACTTCCTTTGTGACAATGAGCATGGAGACGAAGATTTGGCTTCAGGTCAACAGTAGATTTCCACTGACAAAGGAGCGCTTCAGGGGAGGGATGCTGGGAGTATACTGTCACTGACAGCAGCAAGCAAACGGAAAAAGAGTTTTAGAAAGTCCCAGCTGAAAGTGAAAGAGCTTTCTGGACAAGGAAGTGGCAACATCACCGGTCTTTCTGGAGGAAAATGGCTGCTAGGTCAGAGGAAGATTTCTGCTGCCCTGCCTGCCACGACATCTTCAGAGATCCTGTCCTCTTGTCATGTAGCCACAGCTTCTGTAAAGCCTGTCTGCAGAGCTGGTGGAGAGGACAACAAGTCCACCAGTGTCCAATGTGTCGGACGGTGTCTCAGTGGAGGGATCCTCCTCTTAACTTGGCCTTGAAGAACCTGTGTGAGGCCTTTGTACAAGAGAGAGACTCTGTGACACTCTGCAGTCTGCACTCTGAGAAACTCAAACTCTTCTGTCTGGACCATCAGCAGCCGGCGTGTGTCATCTGTCGAGATGCAAAAATACACTCTGACCACAGGTTCATGCCGATTGAGGAAGCTGCACAGGATCACAGAGACAAGCTCCAGAAATCCCTGAAACTCTTACAGGACAAGTTAAAGACTTTTAATAAAGTTAAAGTGGAATATAATCAAACAGCAGAACACATCAAAGTCCGGTTTCGATACACAGAGAGGATGATTAAGGAAGATTTTAGGAAGCTTCACCAGTTTCTAGAAGAGGAAGAGGAGGCCAGGATGGCTGCACTGAGGGAGGAAGAGGAGCAGAAGAGTCAGATGATGGAGGAGAAGATGGAGGCTCTGAGCAGAGAGATAGCAGCTCTTTCAGACACCGTCAGAGCCACAGAGGACGAGCTAAGAGCTGAAGACGTCTCATTCCTGCACAACTACAAGGCTGTAGTGCAAAGAGTCCAGCAGCGCCCCCTGCTGGATGATCCACAGCTGCCCTCAGGAGCTCTGATAGACGAGGCCAAACACCTGGGCAACCTGACCTTCAACATCTGGAGCAACATGAAGGACATGGTCTCCTACACTCCTGTGGTTCTGGATCCAAACACTGCCAATCCAGATCTCTTTCTGTCTGAAGATCTAACCAGCGTCAGACATGGAAAGATGCAGAAGCGTCCTTCAAACCCAGAGAGGTTTGAGTTCTGGGATTCTGTCCTGGGATCAGGATTTAACTCGGGGACTCACAGCTGGGAGGTCGAGGTCAGAGACAACAAAGACTGGGAGCTGGGGGTGTTAGCAGAGTCTGCCTGCAGACAGGAGTTTGTGTGCTCTGCAGCGTGGAGTGTGGACTTCAGTAATGTTGGATACAGAACATACTCCCCAACAAATAAATACACAGATGTTCCAGTTGGAGAGAAGCTCCGGAGGATCCGAGTTCATCTGGACTGGGACAGAGGAGAGCTGACGTTTTCTGACCCTGACACTGGCACACACATACACACCTTCACACACACGTTCACTGAGAAACTGTGTCCGTTCTTCTGCACCAGGGATGCACTTCCTCTGAGAATATTACCTGTGAAGGTCTCTGTAACAGTGGAGAATCAGACATCAAGACAATAATGATGATTTTAGATGAAGTAGCAGTATGACCAATGTACAAAATATTAGAAACACCTGTCAGTTACTTCAGGTGTAGCAGCTCTAGTATATGTTGTTGTTGCACATTGTTTTTTTTTCACACATACTGTTAAGTAAAAATATATAACTATAAATATATTTTTAACAGTATACTATAATAATAATAAACATACTTTCTAATAATCAGTGTTTTTAATTAAATGTGTTGAGTTAATGTTTTAATTCTCATTTTCCTCTAAATTCACGTTTTTACGAGTTTAACAGGAGCACCTGAACGCGGCATTCGTAATGGTAAGATTAATGAAGCTACTTGTGTGAAATTAGAAATATTACACAGGTGTAGTTCCGGCTATAGTTTTCAAAACAAAACCAGGCTAAAGAAAAAAACACCAAACGCCTAAATAAAATAATGTATGAACGTGAAATGTAATAATATTTATAAGAAGGGGTTATCATTGAATACACTGTTTGATAATGTCTTTTGTATATAAGCAAGTCCATGTCAAGCAGGCGAACTTAAACCTTTCTTTACGTATGGGCACTTTATACTTTTATTTTGAAAGTACAGACTTCATGGATTCCGGTCACGCTCTTCTGCCTCCGGTTAGCTTGACGCAGCGGGGGAGTCCAATGGAAGCCTTCGTCGCGAACCGGAGGAAACAATCGGGACCGATTTAGGTTAAAAACCGGAGCTGGTTCCGTTCGATTGGGTTATAAACTGTACATTTCCTCACTAGTCTGCCTCCGCTGTTCAGTCTGTTGTGTTCACAGCCCGCCAATCTGCCGTCAGGGCGTCTGTTCGGCCTTGTTTATACTGAGCAGGAGCAGCTCGGAGCGCAGGCCCGGTCCTGTGCCCGTTTAACGGCCGTCTCAGGCGGGCTGGAGTGGAGAGTGTTCTGTGGCGGATCGGCCCCTTTAGCTCACCAAGTAAGTGGAAATACGGATGACGGTTAACGCTCCTTAACGGCCTGAAAGCGGCGCGTGTTTGTATTTGTGTGTCCGCTGCGCGAGACGACGTCAGTTTGTAGTTATTGTTAGCCGTTAGCTTCATGCTAGCAGTGACGGCTAGCGGCTAACACTCGAGCTAACGAGCTCGAGCTTTATTTGTACGTGACACACGCGCCTCGTGTCGTAATTACACTGTTACACCGCCCGGTTCGACTCTCCTCCACCAGCTGGTTCGGTTCTGTCTGCATTAATTCGTCTGTCCGCATCCCGTCAGTGCTCAGAGGGAACTTAGCGCCGTTAGCTCGCTGACATGCTAACGTTAGCCTTGTTTGTGTCACACCAGCTGGAGGAGAGCTCGAGCTGCATGAAGCTGATTACAGATGAAAATAATGAGACAGAGTTGTTGTAATGCTGTGCTCTGATGCTCATCACATCTGTGGACCAGTCTGTGCGCTTAAATAAAAACTTCATGTGAAGTTATTGATTAAAAATTAATGTGTTAATGTCCAAAAATGTATTTACAGCCTCTTAAATGACCGTCTGTTTTTCAGAGAATATGACCCAGATGCAACAATGACATCCAGATTCGGTAAAACTTACAGCCGCAAGGGAGGCGAGGGCACGTCCAAGTTCGACGAGGTTCTGTCCACCAAGAGAGGCACCCTCAGTACCAAATGGGGTGACACCACCTACAAGGCCAAGGTGGGCGCCAAGCGCGCCGGCGCTCCCAAGAACGACTCCGTCCTGGGGGTTTACAAGAGGCCCCGTCCGTCCGGAGACGGCTCTGAGGATCCGTTTGGATTTGACAGTGACGAGGAATCCAAGCCAGTGTCGTCTCGCAGCAGCAGCAAGTCGTCCCCCGCCAAGCCGGCCTCGGCAGAGCCTCCCCGGGCAGAGAGGCCGGGCCTGTCTCTGGATGTGGGGAGCAGGTCAAGCGTCCAGGGAGGATCCCACGCTTTGACGTCAGCTAGAGGGGAGTCATGGCTGGACAACGACAAGAATCAGCCCAAATTGCTGGTGGACACAGCGCGGTTCTTCAACAGCAGCAGCAGCAGCACTGCCATAGGTAACACAGAATGTCCATGGATTGATGTAGTGAAGTGTTAACGGTGTGTTGTGCTCGTGGTTCATTTCCTCTTCAGGTTTAGATTTCAGTGATTTCATTTTTGACCTCCCCTCATCGGGGAAATCAGTCTGATCGTCACAGTCACTGGTGGCGTTGCTTTCTGCTCGACTTGCTCTCAGCTTTCCGTGACCGCTGCTGGCCACCTGCCAGAGACGCGAGCCACTCCAAGTGAACAGCGAGCTGCGCCTCGGTGAGCACTCGGGGCTCAGAGTGACGTTTCCACGGTGTGTTGGAACACTGACGGGATCGAGCATGACGCCGACGTCCAGCTAAAACTCACGAAGCCTTGAGCAGCCACGTTATCTGCTCAGTGAGGCCGGCCGTGTTGACTCAGTAAATATGAACAAATCCACGAGCAAATACGTCTTTTGATAAAGTGTGCCGGCGCTGAAGAGCTGAGCTTTCATTCAGGAAACTATGCGTCGCTGTGAATACCAGGAAAACTTTCTTATTACTGCGTAATTAGTGAGGACATGGTTTTATGTTTCTGAGTCTGAAGTTTCGAGGTTCACATGATCAAATTGATTTCATATACTCGTGTATTCCTTCTTTGTACGGCAGCTGTCGTCGTTGTGATTGAAACAGTGAACAGAAGCTGGTGGTTGTAGTTAATGACGCGAGCCGCGACGGTTGCCTTCTCTTGATTTCGGTCACACGCCCCGCTGCTGGACTGTTTCTCCCCTGATGGGTCTGAAGTGAGGCTGTTTACAGTTCTGCACTCCTCCATGTTTTCTCGTCTCACCTTTTTTAGAGAAGCGCGTCGCCGCCACCAGCTGCTGCCAGAAGAAAGTGATGAGCTGGATCCACAAGGTCATGTGACCCTCCGACACTTGAGAATATCTGTGGTCTGAACATGGTGATGATATCATCAGTGTGTCATGGTTCCCACAGGTCCTTGAAATCCTTAAAGTTTATGATTATAAGGGTGAAAATTCAAGGCCCTGAAAGTTTCAGAAGCTGAACTTAATGTTTGTATATACGAGTTCTGTTATTGGTTCTATATTATACAAATATTCTTAGTGTTGTAAGAGTAATTAACCTTGATCTGTGCCCCTAGCTGCGCTGTGTTTGGTCCTTGAATTTGAGGGAATTGGGCCTGAAAAGTCCTTGAAAAGTCCTTGAATTTGATGTTGTCATCAGTCGTTGGGCCCAGCGTAGCAGTACTCTGTGCTCGGTGGGGTTCACTCTGAGCTCGAAGACACACACTCCTCCTCACGAGCCAGGACACACCCCAGCATCAAGTCTCATCTTGTTTTCTGTTCCCGAGGTGTCGCTCCTCTCCGCGTCCATCCTGATCCTTATTTTCTCATTTGGGCCGAGGCTCCTCATTGTGATGAGCAGTGTGGATGATAATGCTGCAGCAGACGTCGTCTCTTCATTGTGTCATCAGTATTTAAGACAACAGACCAGCCGAGGCAACAAAACAAGAGTTTATCTGCATTTCTGCCATCAGGGTGTGACGTCTTTAATCAGTGTGAGCAACAGGTTGGTGTCTGTCTTCAGGTGTCTGTGGCTGTTTTGGACTAATTCTCAAAGGAATGGAATCGGTCCATGAAGGCCACACTCACACAGCCTGTGGTTTCCACTCATCTGATTGGGTGTAGTCTGTTTTGGCTGCCGCGTGGTGTCACCGTCGACCCAAAACCTGAGACCAGATCATGAAACGTTTGAGCAGAGACAGCCTGAGGACTTCAGGATGTCCCACGTTGACCCTTAAACATGTCGTGTTGTTAAGTAATAACTGCATGCATTGAACACAAAGAGGGAAATGGGTGGTGAAGTAGCGATGTGGTCTACTTTCTAGTCTTTGCTCCACACACACCGTCACCACAGCTCCGTCAGATATTCTTTGATGCTGCACCGTGAAGCAATTTCCTGTCTGCGCTCAGAGCGGCGGCTCCCCTGTTGTCGGCTGTTTGTTATCAGCGGCGGCAGAAATGGCCACGGGCACTAATAACCTGTGTGTGTGTGTGTGTCTGTGTGTTCTGTGTGTGTCTGTGTCTGTGTCTGTGTTCTGTGTGTGTGTGTGTGTGTGTGTGTGTGTGTGTGTGTGTGTGTGTGTGTGTGTGTGTGTGTGTGTGTTCTGTGTGTGTGTGTGTGTGTGTGTGTGTGTGTGTGTGTGTGTGTGTGTGACCTGCTTTCATGGCTTCTTGAAATGGTGCAGTCGTTTTATTTACATCGTTCTGCAAACAAACTGTGTCGCTTCACTGTCGTTCCACTGCAGCACGATGGAATTTGATTGGCTTAAAAAGGTCAGCTGACAGAAAGAAGACAGATGTTTGAAACATCGTAAAATGATGGAACAAGTTTGCAGCCGTCCTTAAACGGCTCCTTCATTCAACAGCTGTCAGACTCTGAAACGCAGCACGACTGCATGACTCGTTTTTTAGATTTGATCTTTGATTGAATGTTGAAGTTTTTCAGAGCAGAGGACTTCACTGTGACTAACGTGAGCCTGCATGTGTGATTGTGCACTGAATATGAATCATGTTTATTCTACCAGTTCATAATTAATTGTTAATTATTGTTCTCAGCAGGATTTGGTGTATTATCATGTTGTTGTAGTTTTCCAGGCCTGTGTCGTCATGTGATGCTCTGACTCACAGCTGCTGTGTCATTTTTTTTCTTCTATATTTCATACTAATGGTTAACTTCATAAAATCACTGATGTCAGCAGTTTGTGCCTGACAGTTCTGATCCTGTCTGTTCTCCTCGTCCACAGGGAAGTCCCAGCAGAGCTCCTCGTTGTCAGAGAACCAGCACAGCTACTCGTGGTACCAAAACGCCTCTGAGAGCGACAAGAAGCCGCTGGCACAGACCACCACCCTAAAGACTGGCTCCAAGGCGGAGTCCACCTACGACTCCTGGGATGCCATCATGGGTCTCCGTCCGCCGTCGCCGAGCCAGGAACCTCGCAACCCGGCCCCCACGCTCTCTTGGGTCACAGCGGGCGTCACCGTGGGCGGCTGTGATGGAGGGCAGACCCGGCGCGAGAAGCCCCCCTCTCCTCCACGGCTCCAGAGCCCCAGTGAGAGCGAGGACTTCGGGGGCGACTCAGACTTCCTTGTGGAGACGTCAGACTACACCCAGACGTCGTCCTCTCCGTCACTTGTAAGAAACTCGAACTGTCGGACGTACAGGAGGCCCACTAAACAGGGCTCTGGCAAAGCCTCGGACTCCAGCGCTGTTTTTGGCACAGATCCTCCCAAATCCACATCTGACAGCAGTAATAAGACGACAGGTGGTGGAGGGGGACGGGGACGGGGCAGGACGAGGGACTACACGGTGCTGCAGCCCTCTTCAGTGTCAATGTGTAACGTCACCATCCAGGAACGAGGAGTGGAGGAGTTTAGCACTGATGCGGCGCCCTCTAGCGGGAGCAGCGGCGCTGGGTCCGGCACTATGACGGAGCTGGGAGAGGCGGGATGGCAGCGGAAGAAGACGGAACAACAAAACACGAGGTGGAGTGCCGAGGCCTTTTCTCACATACTCTATAAAAGAAAAGATGGAGGCAGAGTTCATTCTTGAATTTGGAAATAGTTTGAACAGCTGAAGATCATGTTATTTGATTGAAAGCTTGAGTACAGCTACTAAATAGACCCGACTTCCTGTCAGCTCGAGCTGCAGGGCTGAGGCCTAACAGCTGAGAACAGAAACACGTCACATCTGTCACATTTGACCTCTGACTGACGCCCGACAAACATCGTATAGATTCAAAAATAACTAGAACGAACTGAAGACAGAGTGATGGCAGAGTGATGACAGAGTGATGGCAGAGTGACGACAGAGTGATGGCAGAGTGATGACAGAGTGATGACAGAGTGATGACAGAGTGATGGCAGAGTGATGGCAGAGTGATGGCAGAGTGATGGCAGAGTGATGACAGAGTGATGACAGAGTGATGACGCTCTGATCAGCTGATTTTGACCTTAAAGCTGCTCGAGGGTAAATTTAAACATCGCCGTAGATTGAAGCAGATTTGGTCTGTCTGAGTTCTGAACGGTTTCACTGAATAACTTGATGGAAACAGTCATGAATCAGGCAAATGAAAGGTGTGTGTGTGTGTGTGTGTGTCTGGGGCAGTTTATCATTCTGTGAAGTATTTTTGGAGATTTTCTCTTCACGCACGTCTTTTGCATATCTTCATCTCTGCACGAGGCTCCAGGTTAAAGCAGTGTTTCATTTTGGTCTCATTTTGCCAAAGACGACAAATTCGGTCATTTTATTTGGGTGAAACCGAGCCGTGGTCACACATCAAGGTGAGACACGAGATGTCCTCAAACAAAAGTTTAATTACCAGATTTGATTTCTCAACAGGGAAAAGTCTGGTGAAAGAATTCATTAAACTCTGTGAAAAAACGGATGATGTCTGAGTACATCATTTAAGTTTTGAAATTCATAAACCAGGTTTGTCTTTTCGATGGCTGCAGGATGTAAACCATGTTTGTCTTGATGCGTACCTGTTCAGGTTCAGGCAGACCCAGACCAAGTCGAAGAAGGACAGTAAGCTGGACCTGTTCGGCTTCGAGGACGCAGACTTGCATCAGGAGGACAGCAGCGCAGACAATGCAGACGGCGGCTCCAGTTACAAGATCAAATACTTCGGCTTTGATGACATGAGCGACAGTGACGGCGCGGAGGACGACGACAACGCCGGCTCTAAAGAGAGGAGGAGGGCCAAGAAGGCTGCCGTCGCCAAGGTAACCCCGGTGGTTACCGTGGAAGAGATGCCAGAGTATGAACCGCCGGATCCGTTTGAGAGGCTGGAAGTTCAGGAAAGACCGGCGGTCAAGGAGAACAAGAAGTACTCCGAGAGGCAGGAAAGCAGGATACGATCAGGTAAAACACACACACGCACACACACACACACACACACACACACACACACACACACACACACACACACACACACACACACACACACACACACACTGAAGGTCGAAGGTTTGTGAAATGTTGATGTTTAAACACAGAGCGCCCACGCCATCACTCACATACCATACTTTGTTTTTACCACCATTCCACTGCATCCTCCCACACACTCCCACACACACACACACACACACACACACACACACACACACACACACACACACACACACAGTTAGTAAAGCTTGTGTGGCTTGTCTGCAGACGTCCTGGACTTCTCAGAAGAAGGCCTCAGAGTGGTGGCTGGGCCCCCCACCAGGAGACCGCCTCAGGGCAAAGCGACTGAGAAGAACCCCGATTCCTTCCGGAGGATCTTCAGCGCACAGAAAAAGGTCAGACACAACACACACACACACACACACACATCATCATCATCAACAGCTGGGTCACACTGCATGGATGACGGCTCAGTGTTGGCTGATATTTCAGTTACACCCTCTGAGTGTTTCTAAAGCACCTTAAATGTCACTTTTGACCTGCTGTGAAAACACAACACACAACACTGAGCGTGTATTCATCCACGGCTGAAAGTAGTCCCAACAAACGCTTCATTCCTACAACGTTGGTTTCAGTCCTGACGAGAAGAGAAAGAATCATCATCTTGAGTTTAACAGTCGGTCTTTGCATGAGAATTCTGGGGAATTTTGGAAATATTTCAAATTGAAAATTTCATGGGAATTATGTAAATTGTTTTGTGTAACTCACTTGTCGTTCATGGGGGGCCGCCTCTCTTAGGATTGTGGGTAATGTAGTTCTTCTCTGTGAAACACATTTTTCCTTCAAACATGGTGGATATCAGGCGTATTCATGTGCCGTAAATCCACCGTGGATTTCCACTCGCTTCTTTGGTGTTTGGATCGAGTCGTCTTTGAACATCTCTCTCTTATTTATCAGCGTGCTAACGGTCCGTCACTCCTCGGCTCTCAGACTCTGCTGACTGGATGTCAGACTCTTTTTATAGCACAGACCGATCGATGTCATCAGTCCAGGCCAGCAGAAATGCAAGTCTTAAGTAACTCGTCCGTCTGTTTTGCTCTCCCATGAATCTCTCTGATTAAAGCCTCACATCAGGTGAAAACTTTGAATTGATAATCAGATTTTTACTGCCGTGTTCTGCTGCAGGAGCGTTGTTAATTGAATCTGAGCGCAGCGTTGTGTGCGAGGCCTCTCTTCCTCACAGCCGCTTGTTAAATGTTGGAAAATGATGCATGATTGTAATTAGGAAGACTAATTTGTTGATTTAAATGAGTTTAGTGGATTCACTGCTTTAAATTAGTCATCGCCCCTGGTTACTATATCACAGTGTTCATATTATTATTTTCTTTCTGTTGGAGATTTAAAATGAAGTTATAAGTTCTTCACAGACTCAGATAACTTTATGAATCTTAAACTGACCTGATAAGTCGAGTTACGATGTCATTGGTGCACAAAGTTGGTTACTGCAGTGCAACCTCACGCTGTCTCCATCAGTGACCCTCAGCAGAGATAACTTTGTTCTCAAGTGCCGAATGTAAAGTTCATTTCCTGCATATATCCACTGCAGACCAGCTATTAGAGACACATCGCCCATAGGACTATAATAACGTTCTTAATGTTCTCTCTCATTTGCTCTCTTGTTCTCCAGTTTCATGCCCCGACTCTCACAATAACTTTCCTCCCTCTCGTCTGTCTCCGTCTCTTCCTCCTCACCACTCTGCCTTTACTTTTTAGCTCCCCCAAATAATCTTCTCCTCCTCCCTCCCTTCTAATATACCTTCTCTCACTCCATCTTCAGTTCACATAATTGAGAGTGAGAGCCGAGTCGGGCTCATTATAAAAACAAAAGCCATGGAAGTGACGGTGGACTTATCAAAACTCTGCCCCAATTACAGTAAACTGTGTCAGTGGAGGCATTAGATGTTACCGTAATGACAGCGCCTGGATGGACTCATCCATATTTAGGAGACGGTGTTGGGTTTATTATTTATGGGCCGGCCGGTTATTACTTCCACATCAGTGACCCTCTGCACAGCCGCAGCGAGGCTCTGTTCACTGATGGACCATTAATGTGTTTCTGTCGAGGAAAAAAACGACGTTCTGTTCATTATTCATCCGTTCATCATCTTGTCTCGCTTCCTAAACAGTTCTGTACTTTTTACTTCATGCACTTCTTCACTCGAAGGGAGCCTGCTGTACGTCAGCACGGCCGCCATGTTGGAGAGGTCACGATTAGAGGTCGACTAATACAGGCCGATACCGATTACTTTGAGTCAGTCTTACCCGATATTACTTTTTGTCTCCATCTAGATGATAAAAATGACACGGTGATAACAAATGTTACAACAAGTCTCAATCTAAAGAAAAGAATCTTCATGCTGCCACACAGTCTAATAACGATGGAATAAAGAGCCGATCTCTGGATGAATCCTGATATTCTGATGAGGTTTGACTTGGAGTCACTCTCCCAACAGTTTTACCTCCTGTCGTCCGGCCAATGTGCCGACGTTGGCTTCTTGCCAGCGGTTGGCAAGCTATCCGCTCACTCTGCGTCTTGCAGCGGTCAGCTCAGGCACCCTGTCATGGTTTACAACGCCGGCAAGCCCAGTGGAAGCGCTGCGACATCCGCCATTATCAGAGACAATGACTGTAGTTTGTTAAACGTTGGTCGATATGGTCTTAAAGCGTGATGATGACATCACCATGACATCATCGGGGAGTTGTTTTCTCCGAGCCACAGACATGACCTCACTGCCCGTCCTCGAGCTCGTGCTGTCGACTTCGATGAGCTGGCTGTTCGCCCCGCGATGCCAAAAGCAGCCCACCTTCCTCCGTCACTCTCCGCCATGCTGCTTAGCAGCGGGTGGGCGGGGCGGGTGGTGGTAGGTGTCCGTCTGTGTCATTCAGATTACTGCAGGAGGCTTTAATTCGGTGTGTTGGTGTTCCCGCTCATTCCCAAACTCCTCTTTTGTCTCTGCTTATTAACCCTGCGGTGCTGAAGCCCCCTCGCCTCCCTCAGCGCTCCGCTCTGCAGCCAACTCTCTCTTTTCTTTCCTCTTTTGTTTTTCATTATGAATACCCCGGCAACCACCAACCACAGGTTTGGCAAAAATATATAGAAAGGACAGGAGACAAGCCAAGGATGAAAGTGTGTGTGTGTGTGTGTGTGTCCTGCTGTTTGATCAGTGCTGGCGGACTCTCACCAGTTTAATGTGCATCCAGTTCTCCTGGTTTCTTCATCTGGTTTTGTTTGCAGACCTCTTCTTGTCCAGTTTATGAGAAATTATGAATTTTTAAAAGATGTTAAGAAGAGGTGACGTCACGTGAATGTTTGTCATTCATACAGAATGAAGACCTGCTGCTGCTGCATGGAAAGACTCATTCACGTAACAGGCGTGCAAATTCATGACGCGAGTTTAAATCTGCATAATAAAGATGTTACAGTAACAAAACTGCTGCAGAATAAAAATCACGTCATGATGACGGTGTTAACTAATATCACAACAAATACACACCCTGCCTGTGATGGCTCATCAGCACAGCGACACACACACACACACACACACACCAACTCTGCCACAGCCACGTTCACTCATGTTGTGTGTGTGTGTGTTCATGTTGCAGTCTCCCACCAAAGCTGTGTACAACGCCAGACACTGGACGCTGGAGAACGAAGAGGAGCCGCCTCCATCTTTCTTCTCGCGGTCACAGACGACTCCTGTAAGCACACACTCCGACTCTGTGAGACTCAACGCTCCTTGCATCGTATTTATTTATATCACACACACATTTTTGATCTTTCCAGGCGCCGATCTCAGCAGGAGGATCCAGTAAGCAGACCTCCGATACTCCGAAGGATGACGGAGTTTTTAAGGCTCCTCCACCTCCACCCAAGGTCACCAAGTGTGTCACCCTCCCCACGGATCTCTACCAGGACGCCGTCACTGCACTCAAATGCCGCAAGGAGCACAAGGAGGTAAAAAAACTGTACAAAAGCACTTTTTATTGGGTATTTTTGGAAATCTTCCTCTCGCTCACCCCGTCTTTGTGTTTTCCAGCTGTACACAGTCGTCCAGCACGTGAAGCACTTCAATGACGTGGTGGAGTTCGGTGAGAACCAGGAGTTCACCGACGACTTTGAATATCTGGCTACCGGTCTGAAGAGTGGACAGCCTCTCAACACACGCTGCCTTAGGTAAGAACCAGCCAGCGCGCTCCCCGACCGCTAACCTAAACTTCATGTGCAAAGAGGTTAAAGAACATAAATGATGTCTGTGTTGTTCCTCCAGTGTGATCAGCCTGGCGACACGCTGTGCCATGCCCAGCTTCAGGATGCACCTCAGGGCCCGAGGGAAGGTGGCTCAGGTCTTCAAAACACTCAACGACGCCCCGCAGCACACGGTAAACACAAAGGACTCAAACACACCTTCACTCTCCTGCAGATGGAACAGTCTGTTTACATCTCTTATCCTTCTTCTCTGCAGAATCTGGCTCTGTGCACGGCGTCTCTCATGTACATCCTCAGCAGAGACCGCTTGAACATGGATCTGGACCGGTCATGTCTGGACCTGATGATCCGGCTGCTGGAGCTGGACCAAGACCAGGGCACTGCTGCTCCCGGGACCGACACCAGCGCCCAGTTCAGCGCCAGGGAGATCGCCAAGATGAAGGAGAAGATCAGGAAGCTCTGTGACACGGTGCACAACAAACACCTGGACCTGCAGAACATAACGGTACAGATTATATATCAACGCTCAGCAGCATTTAGACACTGACTAATGAGATTCGTACAGCAGCTCTTCAGTCAGGATGACTCAGCCTCCCACGTGTGACAAGATATTTTGAGCAGCTCCACCAGAGCTGAAGATCTGTGTGTGATCTGAAGCAGTAAATATCAGGCTGTGGTGTCAGTCTCTTCAACCAGTGCTGAAGCTTCGAGTTTGGCTTTTTGGAGCTAACACGACCCTGTTGTCGAGCTCGGAGCTGGTGGGCGCTGCCTGCTGGTCATCAGCTGATCCTTGTGTTGTCCCTCTCTCCCTGCAGACGGGTCACTTAGCCATGGAGACGTTACTGTCTCTGACTTCAAAGCGAGCGGGAGACTGGTTCAAAGAGGAGCTGCGGCTGCTGGGAGGACTGGACCACATCGTAGATAAAGGTTCAAGACGATCACTCAAAATCTCTGCAAGTAATAATGATGACGATGCATCTGGTTTCTGATTCTGTCCCGTGTTGATTTGTCTCCACAGTGAAGGAATGTGTCAATAACTTAAACCAGGAGGACGACAAGGAGAAGCTGGTGTCGTCACTGTGGGGAGCCGAGAGGTGTTTACGGGTGCTGGAGAGTGTAAGTGACCCAACCAGTGTTTCCAGACTTTGGAGCCCGATCGGGAACAACAACACGTAGATTCACTTTTAAATCAGCGCTTTACTTGAACATGCCGTGATTCCACTGCAAGACTGCCTGTAGCTCTCAGTGCAAGCGGCTGATGCTGCACGTCGTCTTCCACATGACACCAGTGACCACAGCGAGACGGTTTAAACTCTGTGACGAGTTCCCTGAAATAAAAAGTCAGTCTGAGAAACTGATAAACTTTGTTTACCTGCAGGTGACGGTCCATAACCCGGAGAACCAGAGCTACCTGATCGCCTACAAAGACTCATCACTCATCATCTCCTCTGCAAAGTGAGTGTGTGTGTGTGTGTTTCAGTGTGTGTGTGTGTGTGTGTGTGTGTGCCTCAGTGTGTGTGTGTCTCAGTGTGTGTGTGTCTCAGTGTGTGTGTGTCTCAGTGTGTGTGTGTCTCAGTGTGTGTGTGTCTCAGTGTGTGTGTGTGTGGTTATCATGTGAATCATTTTCAGGGTTTTGTTGTTCAATTTCCTACTTGTGACATCCTGTCAGTCACAGCGCTGATCTTTGACCTCTGACCTCGACCTCCACCGCTCACAGCGTCAGCAGACAGACAGACACAGAGCGCGCGCGTGTGTGTGTGTGTGTGTGTGTGTGTGTGTGTGTGTGTGTGTGTGTGTGTGTGTGTGTGTGTGTGTGTGTGTGTGTGTGTGTGTGTGTGTGTGTGTGTGTGTGTGTGTGTGTGTGTGTAGTTCGCTGACCTTCTGCGTCTTTGTCCTCGAGTGTTTCAGGCACGTACAGTCATTTTGTCCAGATGTGGCTAATTTGACATCTCTTAGAAATAATCATGGCAAAACTGGATCTCTGTCCACTCCACCTCAGTCAGTCCCTGTAGTGTGTGTTTCTGTAGTGTGTGTTTCTGTAGTGTGTGTTTCTGTAGTGTGTGTTTCTGTAGTGTGTGTTTCATTCAGTGTTAATATTGAAGCATCTGATCTACGGATAAAACTCCGGCCTGTACATCGCGTGTCCGGCATGTCTGCATGACCTGAGGAGTCAAAGGGGGAGTCAGTATAAAACAGCCTCATAAATACTGTCAGTCTTGGATTACTTCACCTTCTCGCTCCACCCTCTGCCTGACTGGACCTTTGCCCCCATAACTGAAGGTCTGTAGTTAGGGTGGTGTGTGGTGGGATGATGATGATGATGAAGATGGAGGCTTAATGGGTCAACAAAGAGCTGCTGTATGAGCGGCCGACACAGGCCTCAGTCTGAGCGCTCAGCTGTCCTCTGTGGTAACTCAATTAACCCCCAAAACCACAGGGTGAGCGAGAGAGCAGCACCTCAACCACACACACACACACACACACACACACACACACACACACACACACACACACACACACACACACTCTCTGAGGCTGTATCCTTGTGTTGTTCTTCTGCTCTCTTTCACTTCTGCCCTCATTGTTTCAACCCAAACCAGCCCTCTGCCTCTCCGAGAGTTTCAGCTGTCTGCAGGACTAATTCAATAATCCAAACCACACACACACACACACACACACACACACACACAGTCCTATTGCTTGTCTGCAGCTGGGCAGCAGCCAAACCTTTTCCTCGACACACGCGATAATCTCTGACGAGGTTTGTTCCTCTTTATTGCAGCTCAGCCTCTCGGCGTCGCTTCACGACTCTCTTCGTTTCGTTGCTCCTCCCTGAACTCTCGTCCTTCATTTCACTTTACACCACCCTCCTCTTTCCTTCCTTCCTTCCTTTCCTTCCTTTCTTTCTTTCCTTCCTCTCGCTCCGTCCTGGTGTTCAGACTCCGCCGTCATTAGATTTAATCTAGTTATTTAATTCAGGCGGCTGACCTGCTTCACCCCTTCTGCTGCTGCTGCTGCTGCAGCCGGCCTCGGTGTGTGTGTGTTGGTGTGTGTCCTGAATGCTGCTCTGTGTGATGATGGAGTGGAGAAGGAAAGAGGGCGGTCAGGTTGAGATGGATCCAGATGTCATCTGAATCCTCTGAATAGTGACTGTAAAATCATTTTTCCTCGTGCTCTTTATTTGCAGCGTCTTTGAGTCAGTGAGTTTCATTAACGAGAAAAATGATGAAAAATGTTCATCAGCCACTTTTTTCTGTGACGTGATGAAGCTACAAATCTGTGATAATAAAACCTACGACTGAATCTTTAGTTTGTCGATGAAGTCAGTCTGTGTGCAGCCAGTCATCACCGGCCGACCCACCAACGTGTTGCAGGTGTTCATGTCTTTAACGTTCTTGTTCGTCCTCCGGGTCTGCAGGGCGCTGAGCAGGTGTGAGGAGATGATCCAGCGTTACAGCAGAGAGCTGAACTCAGACGGAGCCGTGGTGGGGAAAGCAGTGGAGGACTGCATGAGGGCCATCATAGGAGTCCTGCTCAACCTGACTCATGACAACGGTTAGAACACACACACACATTTCAAACACACTTCATTCATGACCTGAGCTGGATTTCAGTGTGTACTCCTGTGTATTGACCTGTGTGTGTGTGTGTGTGTGCAGAGTGGGGCAGCACGAAGACAGGAGAACAAGAAGATTTAATAGTGACTGCTCTGAACTGTGTTCTCAAAGTCCCTCAGTATCTTCCACAAGAGCAGAGGTTCGACATCCGAGTACTGGTGAGACACTCACACACTCACACACTCACTCACACACACGCTCACACACACACTCACACACACGCTCACACACTCACACTCCAGTTCTGGAGAATTAAATCGACCTGAATCGTAGAGATGAATCATTTGTTGTGTGGAAGTGACTGACGCCTGCTGACAGCGGATAGTTTGTGTTATTTGTGGTTGACGGCGGAGCGATGATGATGATGATGAGCGATGTGCTGCTGTGGACGGACACGCCAACCAAACAGATTTTCCACACCAAAAAAAAAAAACATCGATATCGGCCTGTACGTGACATTTGGTGTCAGCCGGGAAAGCAGAGCAGTTATATCGCTCCGGACTTCATGGACAAAAACGAAACGCTAGTTTGAATCCAGGCTAGCATGTTAAAACACAAAGCAGCTAACAGATCGAGGCTGCGGTTATTTTTTGTCAGTGAGCTGTGCTGGCTCTGAGCAGAGTGCAGATATGTTGGACAGAAGTGATACGAAAGCTTCACAGCGGTGCGTCACTTAGTTTCAGCTCATCCTCCTGGTTCCTCCTCAGGGTCTGGGTCTGCTGATCAACCTGGTGGAGTACAGTGCCAGGAACAAGTACTGTCTGATGGAGATGGAGATGGAGGGAGGTCAGGGTCCCTGCAACTCCACCGTCTTGCTGAATCCTCCACATCAGGACGTCACGAGCAGCGGCCCGCTGAGCGCCATCGCTGCGCTCGTCCAGGTGAGAGAACGCTGAGTGTAAATGAACAGGTGTGTGTGTTATCCCGACCCGGCGAGCAGACCGGGTCAATCTGTGCTGAGCAGCTCGAGCTGGCAGGAAGGAATCTGGATTTTCAAAATAAAACGCTCACATGTGCAAACATCATGTGTCTGTCCGTCGTCCTCAGCTGTTCCTCCAGCGAGAGCGTGCGGCCGTCCTGGCTGAGGCGCAGACAGATGACCTCATCAAGGAAGCGCCGAAGCCTGCCCTGGACCAGAGCGGCGAGTGGCAGGAGACGGGCGGGGAGATCCAGTGGGTCGCCAACGACAACGCCAACGACAACAACAACGACTCGGACCGAGGGGACGCCAAGAAGAAGGAGAAGGACGAAGAGGACGAGGAGCTGGACCTCAACAAAGGTACGTTTGATGTCTTTAGATGTTTGTGTAGATTTGAAGAATAAAACATGACACCTGAAACTGTTCTTCATCATCGTCTTCCTCCTCGCAGCTCTGCAGCATGCAGGGAAGCACATGGAGGACAGCATCGTGGCCTCGTACACGGCACTGCTGCTGGGCTGCCTGTGTCAGGGGAGCCCAGTGAGTCTCACACACACACACACACACACACACATTTAATAAACACACTGTGTGTGTGTCATGTCTCTGACTCTCTGTCTCTCTTCACCAGTTGAATGTGACTACTGTGAGGGAGAACCTGCCAAAAGGAGATTTCTCCATCATGACAGAAATGCTGAAAAAGTTCCTCAACTTCATGAACCTCACCGTGAGTCACCTCGTAATGCCAGCGGGACCGGACACGGTACCGGACACGGTACCGGACACAACCACTCTGACAGTGAATACAGCAGCCTGCCGAGGTGGTTCACTCGCTGGGTTTGGCTCCTGGCACAGCCGCTGGTCTGTGGTCAGCTCGGTGCTGTAACGTTATTCCCTGTTGGTCTCAGAGGCTGTGCTCCAACCCGGTCTGGTCCAGTCTGGCTGCTGAGCCCGGTTCTGTTAGCATGCTAACGGCAGATTCAGCCTCTTTAGTGTGTGTGTGTGTGCAGTATCTGACCTCTACTCTCTCTCTCTCTCTCTCTGCAGTGTGACGTCGGCACCGCAGGACAGAAGTCCATCTCCAGGATCATTGACTATCTGGAGCACTGCTAGAGAGAAGCCTGTCTCACACACACACAGACACACACAGACACACACACACACACACACACCATCTCCTTCATCTGTGTCAGCATCCTTCATCATCACCTCTGATAAGTTCACATGTCTTCTTGGACCACGCGTCGCCCTCGTCCTCCACGTAACGGAGCGTTCCGCTCTTTATTTAAAAGATGAACTTTAACGTGACTTCGTGAAGTTGGCCCCGCCCCCACGCCGCCCCCGCGCCGCCTCGCCTCTCAGCAGGTTTTTCTTTAAAGATTTGTCCGCAGCAGTATTTTTCTTTCTCTTTGTCCCCTTTCTGACGTTTTGATGTATTTCCTGTCAGAGTTTCCTCTTCTCCTCTCACCTGCTCGCCGCTCCACCCTCCTCCTCCTCGCCTTCGCATCGACCGCTGGCAGATTGGAGAGGAGCTGTCATTTTCTCCAGCCTGTCATCAAAGCCTCGCAGCCCTCAGCTCTGCCTCTGCAGCTGATAATCGCCAAAACAACTCGAGTGGTTAGAAGAAAAAAACAACTACTGACCAAAATAATTGCTTTACTCGCTGTGCTCTTCTTCTTCTTCTTTTTGCTGCTCTGACCTCTCCACTCTGTTGGAAGAGGCCGGTTTGAGGCGGATAAATCAAAAGTATTGATCTCTTCTGGCCCGCAGGGCAGAGATGGCAGCAGCTCAGGCCCTGGATTGCCGGCGTTTGTGAAGTTAGGGTGGTGTTTTAAGCGAATGTTGGCATGAGGTCTGTTTTTAGGTGGTTCTGGTCTGTATTTAGACCGAAATGTTACCTCTTCACCCTCTGCAGCAAACCAGCTCATCTCAAATTGCTCGTGCTTCTTGTGCGTTATCCAAGCAGGTGCTTCTCCCAGCATGCCGAGCGCTTTCAGACACACCCGACTGACCCTCGAGGTCGTTTAAACTTTTGAAACCATCTTAAACTTTGAAAGAATCGATCGCCGTCTCACTCCGCATCAAAGCTTTGTGTCTCGGTGGGACCTGAACCCTCCGGACCAGAACCTGTCGTCCTCCAGGTCCTTTCAATTTACCGCCCTCGTGTGTGTGTGTGCGCAATTACGGCACAAAGGCAGGCGAGGCGTCGCGGTGCGAGAGGTGAGGACGAGCTGCTGCTTCTTCATGTTTGAATGGAGCCACCAACAGAGAGCCATCAGAGGTCGCGTCGATACTTCTTCTGTGAGCTCGACTGTTTTTCTTTCTGATCAAACATTAACCGACCCGCACGTCTTCATCGTCCTCCAGCATCATCATCATCATCACGCTCACGAATGCTTCAACAGTTCAGTTTTTAGTAAAGACGCTCATAAAAAATGTGGCTGCAGGTAGATAAAAAGTTTTTTATTACATTTTTTTTTAAAGGTGAAATGCCAAAAAAATCAAAACACTGGATCCTACATGTCCCATAATGCCTTTCATTGTAGCTCCGCACACACACACACACACACACACAGCTTTCTCACACCAGATTTCAGATTGACATGCGAGTAAACGTCACGTTTAAAACTCGTGACGTGTTGAAATGCAGAGGAAAGTATCGACCATGAAAAAACATCAATGGCACTTAAATGAATTTAAAAAGTGACGATCTGTGACGTGACTGCAGCTGCAGACGTTTGTTCCATTTTTATGTTTCTGTTTGAATTTCATCGGTTGTGAAAGTTCGACACGCGTCATCAAACATCCAGTTAATATTTGTCTGTTCTGTGATCATCACACACACACACACACACACACACACACACACACACTCCCCTGTTTTTTTAAGTTTACAAGAGCTTTATTCACAGACCTGGAAGAATGAACGGAAGAGCTTTTTTTGTACATAGTTGTTGTACATAGATTGATTTCCTCAGTAGGAGCGGAGGCTGGTGGGTGATGGGGGTGGGTGGGGGTGCAGGGTGGGATTGTTGGGTGGGATTATGGGGTGGGGTTTTTGGGGTGGGATTAAATTGAAATCTAGCACCTGTAGACTCTACTTTTTCTGAATCTGACTCTATTTTTCATTTTCTAAAGCCTTTTCCTCCCAGTCGTGTTGTTGTTTGGGACAGACAGACAGAGAGCTTCTTAACAAGCCAACTGCAGGAAAACTTGATCTTTGTACCAATTTGCAGACTGATGTCTTTGGTTACCTGTACATAATTTTAAAATAATAAAAATTGCTACTTTCAGTACTTCCTGCTCGTCTTTCTTGAAACAAGATGCTCGTCTAACAAAGTTTACATGAAGAAGAAAAACCCAAATAAAGACAATCTTTGTAGGAAAATAGTTTTTAAAATACATTTCATCTTTAAATATCACTTTGTCCCGCTCGTTCTCTCCCACATGTCCTCATAACTCCTCTCCTCCTCCTCCTCCTCTTCCTCCTCCACCTCCTCCTCTGTGCGCGCCGGGCCGCCGCTGCTCTTCCCGGTGTGAAAGTCCCTGACTGCGGCCCCCGGTGAGGGCGAGGCGGCCCCCGTGGGGCGCGTCACGCGGCACGGTGAGGTCCCCTCCTGGAGCAGCTCGCTCAGGGTGGCGATGTAAATCTGCGCCATCTGCAGGGTCTCAGATTTGGAGAGCTTCTTGTCGCTCTCCAGGTTCGGGATGACGCTCCGGAGCCGGTCGAAGGCGACGTTGAGCCCCAGCATCCGCCTCCTCTCCCGGGCGTTTGCAGCGAGGCGTCTCCGTCTCTGCGCCCGCTCCAGAGCGCACTTGTCCGGCTGGAGGTAGTGCAACGCGCCGCCGGCGGGGCCCAGCCGGAGCTCCACGATGGCGCACGGAGGGTCTCGGTGCTCGCAGGCGCGTCTGGTGCGCTCCGTCCCCTGCCGCTCCTGCGCACGGCTCCGCTGCAGCAGGGCGTGGATGTCGGCGTGGAGAGCCACCGGGGCCGCGGTGGGGCCCACTCCTCCCTCCGGGTCCACGGAGATGAAAGGCGCAAAGAGGCTTTTACTCGGCGGCATCGCTCCTCTTCTTCCTCGGAACAAACTTCAACCAAAGACGCTCCGGTCACTGAGAACGTTCAACTTTCTGAACTTTGATGGCTGCATTTATGCAGTTTGGAGGCGCGGGGACGCGCAGTGCGTGCTCCGGGGGCGTGGAGAGGGTCGTGTGCTGCTGATTGAACAGAGCCAAAGTTCACCGCAGGAGGTCCATTAACCAAGTTCATCAAAAGAGGATTAGAAGCGTCTCAGTGCGCTGCTGTGGGCCGATACACGGAGGCGGCCAAGCAGAAGGAAGGAAGGAAGGAAGGAAAGAAGGAGGCATGAGAGGTGGTGTTAAAATTACAACCTCCACCCAAAGTTTCATTAATAACAAACAGTTCGTTTGTTTCTCACTCAGGTCTAAAAAAAACTACAAAGACACTCGAGGAACAAACTAATATTTTTATGAATATTAATGAGCTAAATGTCAGAGATAAAAGCCCAAAACTCTAATTAAAAATATCATCACTCACATTCAGTGAGAAGAAACAGAGACTTCAGCTCGGCTGCGGTCGAAGGACAGGTCGTGATTTCACTCATGAATAAAACATTTCAAAAATAAACCAGCAAAGAAAAAAGTTTTTGTGGCGATGACTTTAATTAAATGAGTTCACCCGTCATGTTGAAGTCATTCCCAGTGAATCAAACTAAAGTATTAAAGATAGTTTAAGTTCATCAACAACCAGAACCAGAAATGTTTCTCATTATGTTTATCTGTGATTTTATTTTGGCGGGTTTCCATCCGGTTTCCTGTGTAAGGCCCACAAAGCGTCCTGGTGTCTGATCTTCTGGCAGCTGTCAGGTTGTGTTGACCCGTGCAGAGCTCATCATCTCCATCAGAGGACAGAGGGACGTGCTCGGCTCTCACTGCCCAGACTGAGGCTGTTTACTGGGGCAGAGTTCACCGAAGAGTCGGAGCGCGTTGCACCAACTTCTCCACGTAACATCAATGATTTCTCAAAGACACGACTGCTACCACATCACTCTGTAAGAACCACGCATGTTTCATTGTATAATGTCCGTAGATGAACAGAGGGACGTGCTCGGCTCTCACTGCCAGACTGAGGCTGAGAATGTTCACCGAAGAGTCGGAGGATTCACAGTGAAATCCCGCCAAAATAAAATCAATAGATATCAACGTAATGATGAATATTTCTGGTTCTGGTTCTTGATGACGCCTTAAACTGTCTGCACACAAAGGGCCGTGTGTCATGGTCGATGGTCGGGTAAAGCCTGCCTGCGGTTTGATTGGTGCCTTCATGCACAGTCCTGCTGTGTTTGAAGCTCCGTCCTTTTGTCCCGCTGTAGTTTTGTCTTTGACAATGCTTCCTCGGCCCCGTCCACAGGTTGTGGTGCTGCTGTCGTGATATTTGCCTCGTATATTAAAGCTCATCAGCTCGTCTTGTTTTTAAGGTTAATTAAAAGCGTTGCGGCTCCCTGAGGGGAAAAGCCTGATGATGACTGACAGTAACTGGCAGCGTCGTATCCTCTGGACAGACTCTAATGGGATTTAGCAGCATGTCCTGCCCGCCGTGTGCCAGCACTCTGCCGGGCCGGGCCTTTACAAACGCCTCAGCGTGGCACCGAGTCGGCACAAAGATGGCTGCGTGACACACAGGAGCATAATAGACTCCTTATGGCCAGGAGGACCCTCGCTGTCTGAGGCTGCGGGTTCGTTTCTTTTTAACTCTCCAATCTGGAGCACGTGGGGAGGTTTGGCTTCACGCTTCAGATGACAGTTGTTGGCACACTCCGCTTTATTAAACCCAATGAAACGGCTCATTGCAGCCAGCGGACGGACACGGGCCGCAGATCAAACCCTCACACCGCCCATACAGATGACACCTACAGAACTGTTTAGTGTTCTGACCGTGTCGGACCTGCTGCTCTTCACTTTGACAGTTTAGGCCTTTAAATCACTGCTGATCTGGAAATCTAGAGATGCGCATGTGAGACGTTGAGTTTTAGTCTCACAGAAGAGGAGCAGTGACGTGTTTTATATTTTGTTGTTGATGAAAATCAACAGCGTTCGTCCTCCATCAATAATTTCTGACTTTCCATCAACGTGAAGTTTGAAGCACTGTGTTAGAAAAGTGAGCTTGAGTTTGAGGTTTGGCTCAGCTGGCCTGTAGTTTGAGATCAATCTGTGATTTGTGGAGGAATAAAAACAAAATGTCATTCACGAGCAGAGGTTTGGCTTCACTTGTTAACACGCTCCGCTCTATTAAACCCAATGAAATGGCTCGTTGCAGCCAGCGGACGGACACAGGCTGCAGATCAAACTGCTTTTCATTCATTGAGTCAGCGAGGCCTTGCTGCTGCTTTCACACCTCTGCAGCCTCTGAGAGCGCCGCTCGCCGCTCCAACACCACCTGACGCTGAGGTGATCTCCATGGAAATGAGCCGAAAACAAGCCAATCGGCCGCATGGTAATTGTCTGCAGTAAGAACATCAAACTTCCATATCAAAGACTCCCAGTGTTCTTCATGTCAGGCAGGTTAGATGTCAGCCAGCAGCTCGTTTCATGGTCTTGCATCATCGACCACCGAGCTGATAAATGCTTCAAATGTTTGTTTTGTTTTGGAGAGAAAATAAATCTGCTGTCGACCAGAAAATCCATCGGCCAATATTTCATGTTTTATTACAAATATTTCATAAGGAAGAGTTCAGTTCATGTATAATAACAACATAGATCATTAATATGACTTTTCTTTGAGAGAGAGCGCAGAGGCTCATCAAAGCTCCGAGCAGCAGCAGCAGCTAATCTTACTGACTAGTCCAGCAGCAGTCAGCCAGCTCGGCGTCTGTCTTTCAGCCTTTTATTTCACCAAGCTCTCACCAACCACTAAAAGTCAGTCTCAGATTTACTCTTGTCCGGCGGCTTCTTGCTCGCTCACTCTCTCCTTTTCTCTTCTTAGCTTCCTCCGTTAGCGTCCTCTTCACTCTCTGCTCCTCTGCCATCATGTCCATAGAAGCTGCTGACTGCTGGACCTGAAACCTCCTGTGGCACAAACACCAAAGAAAAACTACAGGTGACGTTCGTCCACATGCGGCCGACTGTCGGCTCGGCCTGTCAGAATCCAAAGTGACTAAAACTCTTTGATGTTGTGATGCAGCCCGGTCCACACACACACACACAGATCATACAGATCAATGGCCATACACTCAATCGGCCACACACAAGAATGAGCACAGACACGCACACACACAAAGCCCCCGACACACTCATTTGTCTCATTTCACACCGGTGATCCTTCCTTCCTCCCTCATTGTAGCTCCCTTTAGACACACACACACACACACACTCATTTGCTTCACTATACATCACAGGACTTTCCTGCTCTATCTCCCTGCAGGTCCAATTACCACTCATTGATTAGGCCAGCTGTGTGTGTGTGTGTGTGTGTGTGTGTGGCCATGAGTTTAATCAGGCATGTTGCCCCACTAATGAAAGATCGGCCTCCTCTATCGGCCCCTCAGGATCTCCGCTGTGTGTGTGTTAGTGATCCTGAGTAGGTGTGTGTTTCTGTGTGTGTTTTGAGGCGTTCACTTTCTCTCTGAACTCGTTCACATTCGTGAGTTCGTCCTGTCTGTCCTCACTATCAAACAAACATCCCAAAGTGTTTCTAAAACCTCTCAAACATGCGTTCATAAAACTTATTTTATTTCACCTTCCAGCTCACTTCACAGAGTGAACAGCTGTCACATGTATGAACTGAGCCGTGCGGCTGAACGCTCGCTCTCAGGTTCATCTGAGCAGACCAGCTGAGGAGCATCGCAGTGAGCGGGGTCGGGCTGTAGATCTCAGGAGGTCAGAGAGGTCAGCGGGAGCGTGGCCGTGTCGGGCCTTGTATGCCAGAAACAGTACGGCCAACTGTTAGCCAGTGAAGCAGCATCCGCACCCAGAGCGTGTTATTATCCGGACTGCAGAGCTCTGGGTTAGTTGGAGGCGGTGGAGGGATTTATTTGGTAAACCAGAAGAGACGGAGTTGCAGCAGTCGATGCGTGTAACAGACATTTACAAAGACTTCTGCACTCGCCAACAGCCGGCAGCTCTGTCTTCTTCATGTTTAGTTTCAGCTAGTTTCCTGACTTAAAACACCAGCGTGAGCTGACGAAGAGTCTCAGCAGCTCGAGGCTGCTCCATCCAACCAATCCTCCCTGATGTTTTAGTGTGTGTGTGTGTGTGTGTGCGTCTCCAGCAGGCTGATCACGTGTCCGTGAACAGGCACACGGCGATCAATAACATTATTAAACAATGTCTGCCCGCAGGTGAAGGCACTGCAGGCTGTTTGAGCGTTTCCATGACAACCCAGCAAGAAGAAGAAGAAGAAGAAGAAGAAGAAGAAGAAGAAGAAGAAGAAGAAGAAGAAGAAGAAGAAGAAGAAGAAGAAGAAGAAGAAGAAGAAGAAGAAGAAGAAGAAGAAGAAGAAGAAGAAGAAGAAGAAGAAGAAGAAGAAGAAGAAGAAGAAGAAGAGTTTGTGTAGCTTGCAGTGAAGATTGTCAACCCTAACACACCTGTCAGCCAATCAGAAACAAACCTTTTCATGTCTTACATCATCACGTTGCATCACGTCACATGATTTAGTTTCAGACCTCCTCCCCGCACGTCTCTCCTGCTTTCCTCAGCTGTCTGCGCTGCTGACAGACGATCCGTTAGCGCATGTTTTCCTCACTGTGATGACTTGACCCTGCGACCTCTACCTGTGTCTGCTCCGTGACCTCCACCGACTGACGATTAATTATAGATGCACGAGGCGGGAGGGAGAGGAGATGTCAGGAACGTCAGCTCTGATTAGGAATGCTGCCTGCAGAGGAGACAGACGAAGACAAGCCGGAAGACGGCGAGCTAAATTATAACGTGCTACGTTCTCTGTTCTATTTATGTGTTTCTATTTATGAGCTGAGACTCTGCGGTGCTGTGTTTACTGCGTGTCTGAACAAAAGAGCAGGGAGGAGGAGGCAGACGTGGAGGTGAAGTTCAAACTGTGTGTGAGCTGCAGCTCAACCTGATCATTACGCCGACTCTGAAAACTGAGTCTGAAATCTGTGAGGAGACATTTTGTCCGGTGGCTGAGGTTCCAGGACTGAGCTGTGGCTCTGAGAAAGAGAGACGAGGGTACACCTGTTGTTTTATTACACACACACATCAGTGTCTGCTCTGTGTGTGTGTGTGTGTGTGTGTGTGTGTGCATTCAAAATGTATTTGTTTGTTAGCGATCCCCGAGCGTGGTCTGTCCTCTTTAATCTACACTCTGCTGGATCGATACCTGAACACAAGATGCTGCATTCAGGGTGCGTACGGATTTCAACACCTCTCCACAGGAAACAACATGAAGGCAGCACGAGGAGCGTTTACATGACACTGGCTGTTTTCTCTTCATGTCAGATTTCAGTGAATTTTTACTCTGTGGCCTGTTTCCTCTTGGTTGCCAAGCAACAGCAGCTGATTCAGGTTGTTGTCTGCAGAAAGGGCCCAGCGGAGTATCGACAGTTCAACACTGCAAAAACAACACACACACACGCACATGTGTGTGTGTGTGTGTGAAGCAGGTACTGAGCCACAGTTTGTTGCTTTTTCTGAGAGGTAAATCCACCAGATCTAAACTTCTGTTCTGTGCTGTGAGATGTGCTTACAGTACTTACAGTACTTGAGTAAATGTACTCAGTTACTTTCCCCCCACTGCAGTAAAGGCAGTGATGACAGAGGCTGCAGATCGATGCAAAAGACACTGAGTTTAAAATAGGTGGAAAATCGAAGCATGTTTGTTAGAGCTCAACACACACACACACACACACACACACACACACACACACAGCTGAACTTTTTTGTCCATCGAGTTCTTCAGCTATGAAAACAAACATCATTATTCTTTAACAGTCGAGTCTTTTCCATTTTTGATGAGGAGAGGAAACACCGGCACTACAGTTAGTGTGTGAATCTGCAATGCAGAGACTGACACACACACACACACACACACGCACACAGAGTTAAATAATACAACACCGACTCATTAAAGTGTGTGGCTGTGCTGGACTCGCAGTGTGTAATCTAACGTGTGTGTGTTGGGTTTGAATGCGTCTTGGCAGTCAGTCAGTGCACCGTCTGTATGAGAACCTGTGGGTGTTTGCATCTGTACACTTGTTGTGTGTGTATGTGTGTGTGTGTGTATCTTGGCCAGCAGGTGCACAAGCAAAAGAGGCCTAATGAGATGTGATTGGCTCACACTCAGCAACAGAAGGCCAATGGCTGCTTAGTGACCAATCAGGCTTTTGGCCTGCAGCGGCTGCACGCTGACAGGTGAGAGTCAAAGCATCAACAGCATCGTGAACTTTAAGATCATATTTACGAGTGCAGTCGTGATTTGGTTCATCTGAACCACTGACAGTGTCAGTCCGTCTCAGGCCTGCAGGGGGCAGCAGTCAGGTGTCCTCAGAGTTTGTGGTCTCTGGTTTAAAGTCTTCTTCCACACAGCAGGATGTTTATTCAGTGAAGTATACGTGACAGAGCACGGCCTGCTTTCAGGTGTAGCTGCCCTGACGAGTCGTCCGAGGTGAGTCCGTCAAAAATCCAACAAATCCAAAGTTTTGTTGCAGCACGGCGTGTCAGTGGAGGTGAAACACTCTCCTCCTTTAGCCTGGAACAGACCCTGCACAGGTACGATCCACTCACACAGGTGTTACGTCACTGCTACGTGCTCCAATCACAGCTGAGGAAGCCTCGGTCAGAGAGTCAGTTAACTTCCTCCTTTCCTGTTCACAGATGTGCTCGACTTGTGTGGTTTATTTTGTAGTTCTACTTCCTGCCTTTGGTTTCCCGCCAAGTTATGATTCAGTCCCACCCTCGTTAGTTTCACCTGTGCCTCGTTAGTTTCACCTGTGCCTCGTTAGTTTCACCTGTGCCTCGTTAGTTTCACCTGTGCCTCGTTAGTTTCACCTGTGTCGAGTTGTCCCGCCTTGTTATTGAGCTGCTGGGTTTCCTTTGTGTCTTTGTCTGTTCGTGCTCTGTCTCAGTGCGTCCGCCTTCCTGGGTGAAAGTTTTGAAAGATAAAAGTGACCATGAGGTCAAAATGGATGTTTATCATGATCTACAGTCATCTGTCTGAAGCTCACTGATCACTGCACAAAAGCAGAACTTTAGAACTTTTTTCAGTGATGTTGGTGAAACTGAATCAGATTTAATACACAATACATTTGCTGCTTTTGATGTCTGAGTTTCTTGATGGGCAGATAGCTTTAGCCTAACCACTCGCTACGGTAGCTAAATGTGTTCCAATAAACCAAGATGGCGACGTCAATAACACCAAACTCGAAGCCTCAAACAGTCACCACGAGACGCTCCGCTGAGAGTTCATTAAGCCCTTCAGGTCATGTCTGTTGATTATTTAACAGGTTGAGACGGCAGCGTTCGGTTTGTCTCGGCCTCAGTTGTGTCGGCTGACTTCATCCTTCAGCTACAGACACTTCTGACTGACAGATGATCCTCTGCCTTGGCTGGTTACGTTGAAACTGAGGTGTTTCCTCGGCAGCCAAAGTCAAACTTTTGGTGAATTCAGAGTGACATGTTTTGACGTGCCGTCAAAGCGCTCTCCAAAGCTTACATTATTCATAGACTGAAGAATTCCTACAGCCTCTCCTCTTCTGTCATTTACATCTTAGATTTTAAAGGTTGAAGATTTCTCCATTCGAGGGAGACGATGCAGCCGAGGTTCACTGTCATTCACAACTTTGGCTCTCAACATGTGACCTTTAAACTAAAAACTGGCCTCAGTCAGGCAGCAAACCAATCACTGATGCTTTATTTTCAACAGTGTTTGAATGTGGTGAGTTGAGAAAGACTTGCCAGGTTAAAAGAATAATTTAACAGCTGGTGCACAAACATATATGAAAGACATTTGAAGACGTCACCTTGGCCTCTGAGATGTCAGTTACTGTCACTCTGTTGTCAGTTTGATCCTATAGATTTAATTCTAATGACCGAAGAACACATCTGTGTGGTAACTTTGCAGCTGCTGCCTGTGTTTGACTCGTGTACGCTGAGCTAGGTGTGTGGTTCCCCGTTTGTCATCGTTTTCTGAAGAGTTCAGTTTGGAAGACTTTGTATTCATTCAGCACTTCTGGACACGTTGCTGCTGAAGCCTGAGGAGTGACGGATCAGGTTGAGACGGGGACGTTTCCTTCTATGTTGATTGAGATTGTCTGCGGTCGCCTCAGCGCTTATATTACCATCGACTGAAGGTCAACTTGTCGTCTGTGTGTCTTCATCTTCTTGTCTCTCCTTCAGGTTCAATCATCAGTTTTTCTTTCTCTGATTTCTTTCAGGAAGTTCAGACTCTTGTTTATATTAATGTCTTCAGTTTGAGCAGCAGCCACTGTCCTTTTCCTTTGTAGTCTGCTTCTCCGTCTTATGATTCAGAAATCCAGGCGATAAATAACTTTATTTTAACGAGTACATCAGGTTTTCTGTTGCTTAGTTTGAGTGTTGAACAGCATGTGGACACAGTGGGCAGTACCGGCTCTTCCTCTCTCAGTCTCCTCGACTTGTCTTTTCATCATCGTCTGTCTCACTGAAGAATGCAAACACGGGGTATATATATAGTTTTAGTAAGTGACTGACGTAATGTTGCATGTTTGTGACTGGCTCTATTTGTTTCTTGTTGCTGTTCTTCGAAGAGCAGAGAAGAGAACTGATGTTGGTCCCTGTACTCTATGTATGATGTGTGTGTGTGTGTCTGTGTGTGCGTGTGTGTGTGTGCGTGTGTGTTCCCCCGTGGCAGTAAGCAGCACAGCAGTGTGTTATTCAGGCAGTGGTGTCTAATAACGGGGCTGACAAACAGAGACAGCAGCTCAAACCAGCTGCTGTTCCACTTTCAATACTCAGCGGACACACACACACACACACACACACTACCACAGTACAATGTAACACAAAATGGAAACACACACACGTTCTGTGAGCGACACGTGATGGAGTCAAAATGTTAAAATTGTGCTGAGGTAGCAGAAACATTTTCCACCTCTGTGATTTTACTGAGAGAAGAACTACGTTCAACGTGATGGATGATTTCTAATAATTTAGCACAGACACGAGCAGTAACACGTGGAAAACTCAGATCAGGTACAAAGGACATCAAGTCCAGTCCAGCCCTTTATTTATAAAGTACACCTGACCTCAGGTGTGTTTCTGTGTGGGGAGGAAGAAGGAATAAATAAATCCTTCTTTCTCTCTCTGATTTGTTGAGAAAACTTATTTTTGCTGGTAGAAAAGTGCAGCAGTAAAACATCCAGACGTTTAATGTGATTACATTAAATCTTCTTAAAAACAGGCGAGCGTTCAGCTTTTTCTCCAGGTGACGTCTTGTACTGAGGATGAGCTAATTAGTAGTTCTGTGTCACACTGAAGTAATAACAGGCGTGTGTTCATCAAGGTGTTTAATTCAAAGAGGTCAGAATGACGCCCACAAGCTCTGAGAGGCTTCAGGTACTCTCAGAGCTTTCAGCGCCATGGACAGCGTCTCTGTCCTGAGAGTAGAGTCAGCACCACGGACAGCGGCCGACTCAACCTCGCAGTACAGACAGAGGACGGACGATTCGCCTCATGATAGCAAACAGAGCAGAGATACCAACAATACAATACATTTCATCATGAAGCGCAATGAAGTTTGCAGCCTCTAGGGGCCACTGTTGGGACATTAGACTGCGACTCATCCTGTATAAAGCATGTGTGTGTGTGTGTGTGTGTGTATTTTTGTTGGTATTTGTAGAGACTTGAATGGATTCCTCAGAGATCATTCAACCCTGTAAAGTTTATTTTCTCCTCGACCATATACACAGTGTATTTGTGTGCGTTTGTTGTCATGTAAGGGCCAGATAAGCCCGTCTATACCTGCAGTCGGCTGTGTGTCTGCAGTCACACTGTGGTGTGTTGAGATGCAGAAGGAGTCCTCAGAGATTTCTGTTTTCTCTCTGCGTCCCTCAGCACGAAGCCTCAGGGGACAGAGAAGAGAAGAGAAAGGGGAACGCTTCATCAATAATTTAACGTGCAATGCTGAATTCTGTCCCCCATGGAGTTTTGTCTGGGGAGAAACTAGGTTCCCGCCTGTCCACGGTTTAGAGGAGGAGAGTCTGGCCAAACAGAGAGACTGACAGACAGACGGACAGCTGAAGAGGATGGAAGGGGAGGGGGAGGACGAGAAGAGTCGAGGGAATTCTTCAAGTTTCTGCACAGGGCTGGATGGTTGCAGCACTGCAGACAGAGTGAGAGGAAAGTTTGAAAGTGTCGGACGAGGAATGAGGCGGACGAACACGTAGAGAGGTCAGGCAAAAAGAAAGTAAATATAATACTGGCTCAGCGAGGCTGAAAGGGGAAAACAGAGAATAAAAAGTACACGGCCAAAAGCATGAGCACAGCCCAGCAGGACTCCTGAATGTGACAATGTTCCGCTATCACCTCCTGTCAGGCTTACGACCAGATGTTTCCACGTTTAAGAAATGTATTAATCTGATGTCCCACATGAGAGCTGACTGAGAGATGAAGAGGAAGACAAGAAGTTTCTTCAACCTTGTGCGCAGAGCCGAGACAGCTGCATCGGTGCGAATTGAGAGGAAAACAGAGGGAAGTTTGAAAAGTGAGCCAGAGGAAGGAGGTCAAACAGAGAGGTCGCCCACTGATGGTGTGTGTGTTTGGGATAAAGTCTGAGCAGAGCTGCTTGTTTACAGCAGAACTCCAGGTGAGAAAACTCCAAGACACAACAGGCGAGATGATTTGTGCTTCTGTTCTTACCTGAACCGCTCGGCGTCAGCTCCAATTTGTTAGTCTGCGCCGCAGCAGCTGCGTTTTCCTGTTTGGACACGTACTTGCGCTTTATTGCCAATTTTACCATGAATCACCATCACACCACGAAAAAACACCTTTTATATACGACTGAATGGTGCGTTGATGTTTTTTGGTGCTGCCCAAAGAATTGTTGGATTTCCTTAAAGGATGGACCTCTGCTGAAGGAAACTCTGAAACTGCCTTCCTTAAGATTCATGGCTGTTATCTGTGAGAGAGCCTCAGACCTACACAGATACATGGAAACAACACAACCCAAGAATAGACACAGCACATTTATCTCATTTATCCATCGCCATCTCGTACGTACAGACCTGTGGCGGTTTCCAGGGTTGAGCGATGCTATGACAGTTTAAGTTAATGTTAAGTTCCTTTCAGTGTCTGTCCGCTCTCTGAGCCCGCGGCATGACAGAGGTGCAAACAGCTCAATCGTCACTGCGACGCTTCTTCATCTGTGCGATGAGCAACGATGACTGCGGCCACTCGGGGGCGCTTGATGCTCTTCAGGATTATTTTATCTTTCACAAAAGAAAAGTCATTTATCTGCATCTACATTTGCTCCTTTGTCTGCAGCTCGCTCCTTCAGATTCTTATTTATTGTCACACACACACACACACACACACACTGCTCTCCAACAGCAGGAGTCCTCTTTGAATAGACTTGATTGCTGTAATTCAAATAATCAAAACAAATTATTTATCTTCTTATTGGACCAATCAGGAGAAAGCTGCTGGAACCGACCAGCTTGTAGTTCGAGCCTCTGTGTGTGTGTGTGTGTGTGTGTGTGTGTGTGTGTGTGTGTGTGTGTGTGTGTGTGTGTGCGCGCGCACATGTATAACCAAGCTGGTTTAACGAGTTTCGTTCCTTCAGCGGCGCCAATAAAAACATGTGAGTGAACAGACGGAGGCAGATTGCAGTTTTTGTGTTTGTCTCTGTTCATTATTATTATTTTGGTTGGTCAGACAGAAAATGCTGTTACATCTTTTGTCGTCTTTTGTGAAGTGAGTGAAATTGGATTTATTGGATTTTTTTGTCGTCCCCCCTCAAACATCTTCACTGTGGAGCGTTTTTCTGCTGCTCGTGCAAATGATTTCCACAGATGATTCATTTTCTCGTCTTATAGATTCCTTGAAAAATGAACAGCAGTGTCCTTTAAATGAGTTAACCTTAAATTTGATACTTTTTTTACCCAATTTGATTTTTATACAAACGTTGCTTTGACGTTTTTAATGTGTTATGATAAAGTTCATACACTCATTCAACCGCAGGGCCGTTGGCATGCCTCACATATATATGATACGTCACCCCGAACATTACGCTCACGAGCTGGCAGAAACGAGTTTCATGCTGGTCGTATCTTTTCTCATTCAAGTGACTTTAGTCACTCTCTCCTTAAAACAAACTTGAGAAGTGAGCTGAAGGCTAATGCTAACGGCACACTGCAGCTTTGAACCAAACCTTGAGCTCTCTCGTGTTGAGAACTTGTCTTTGTTTTCACACACTGTGGGAGTTGTATTAATCTGTGTGCTGAGCGTCCGATGTGAGTTCTGTGCTTTGCTGAGTGTTTTTTAACGAGCTCTGGCAGATTTTTCTTGATTACGACTAACCGCTTCAAATGTTTTGTTCTTTTAGCTTAAACTGCAAATACAGCGACTACTGCTGATTCACATCGATCATCATCATCGACGTATCAAACAGTGCTGGTGGCTTATTACATTTTCGCTGTATCTATAATTCATGAAACATTTTGCACGCCTTTGTTTGCACACTAATCACTGGAAATATGAAGAAATATGTGTTATCTTCCAATGCTGACACACTGCTAATCCTGGTCAGTTACAGAGTGTTGCAGTAAAGTGGAGTCATCCTCTACACGGTGTGAATGCAGCAGTAGTGCAGAGGTTGTGTTGTTGTTGTTGCCTCAATGTGAAGCTCCCAACTTTGTATATATCTGTCCTCCAGTGTGTTAGTATGGGTGTTGTCTGTGTGTAGTTCAGTTGTGCGTACACATCTTGCAGTGTATTTCTGTTTCAGCCTGCAGCTAAATCACGTCGCTCGCTCTGATCGTCGCCGCCTCTCAGAGTCCGCTCACATTTATTCATTTGTTGAACCAGCAGCTTCCTTGTAAGCACGTGTCCTGTAGGTCGTCGTTGAAAACGGGCCGACACTTTCAAAATAAATGTTGTGATGGTGACTGGATCTGAGTATGGGTGACCGTTAACCGATCATCCGACTCTTACTGCTCATGTCTGATCTTTTGGTCATTCTTCGCTGTTCTTGCAGTGACGGCTGGAGCTGATGCTCGCAGCCTGCAGCTCTGCCTGAACTTCCTCAATGGACGTTCCTGAACAACTTGTGGCTCCGTTGTTAGGCGCACAACAAAATTGTGTTTTATTTCAGCCCGCCCAGAAAAAAACAGAAACAGATTTAGACATCACAGTTTTTCCTCCCGGAGAAGAAATATTCAAAACATGATCCATGAAGTTTCAAACTTTTGACAGGCAGTAACTTCTGAACCAGGATCTTTGCTCGGGAGACGCCTCCCTCACTGTTACTGTTCCACTTATTTATTAATGAACGTAGAGATGTAAGATGTCTGTCAGTGAAAGGCAATGAAAACCGAGAAATACAAAATGATACAAAACGTCAACGTGTCGTGTTTGCTGGAGGAAACACACAGAGCTCAGGCTATAGGAGAGCAATGATCAATAATTCATTTTCAGGATTTATTCTGCTCTGCAAAACTGACGGTGTGCTGTCCGAGTGTGGCAGCAACCTGTGTGTGTGCGTGTGTAATCTGTTTACATGTGTACAACCAGCTGAGACTTCAACGCACAGAGAAGCCACGTTAGTTTTATTCACCAGAGCTAATTCAGCAGAAACAGAAAACTTTTGTGACATTTTGTCTTCCTGAAGTCTGCACGGCTCGACGGAGCTTAACGTTACTGGTGAAATATGAATGCAGAAGAAAAAGAAAATAGTTTGCAGTGACAGAATTTGCTGAAAAGATTGTGTCACGGCAGTGCTGTAACTTTCATGGATTCATAGCTGGACGTACCGTGAGATGACACAGAGCTGACATTAGCAGCTAAATTCCAGAGAAATAAGGAGAGTGAATAGATCACGTTACCTTCACCACAGCTCGCCTCACCTGAACTTTTTAAGACTAATTCCATCTAGTCAATGTGTGTGTGTGTGTGTGTGTCCAGGTTCCCCCTGTTAAACTTCTCCTAATGAACAGTGAATGCTGTTGTTGGGCCCGATCAGACGGAGCAGCAGGCCTGAGGATGATGAAGAAAAAGCACTTTGGTCCTCATCGATCTTGACGAACACGCACCGACATAATCGGGCTCCACTGGACACTGGACCAGCGACTGGGCTGCGATCCGGTACGAGCCACCACACACTTTAGTCACCTCGAGCCAAAAATTGTCGCCCTGCAACTTTGATCCAAGTTTTTTTTTTTCTGTTGCTGTTGCTAGGCAACACACTCAATTTCCTGTTTTCCACTTGGGTGCCAGTCAAACAATTCTCAAACTGGAGCTGCAAACCGCACACTCATGTTCTTCCAGACGGTCTGCGAGATCACTGCTTGTCTTTGTTGCTGTTGCTGAAGGTGCAGATGAAGCGCTTCTTCTCTTTGCTCTTCTAATTGGACGGCAGAGAAAGAGCTGTGGCGATGTACTGCTCCAATCAGTGGCGGGGCGACGGCCACCAAGGGCTAACACGCTAACAATGTCGTCGTCTGGCTCGGTGCATTGCGACCAGATTTTACTCCCCGTCTGATGAGCTTCAGTTTGTCTAAATCTTAGAAACATTTTGGACGTGTTGTTTGCTCTGTCAAATTTCACACTGAGCTGATAAAGAACGATGACATAGTCATTTATTTTTCCAAGTGTAGACTTAAAAAACTTGAACATGAACCTAAAAACGAGCGCTCCTGTTCGGATGTGTTGGGTTTGTGTTCTGTGTCTGTTTGTCTGGTCTCACCTGTCTGTGCAGGCTGGGCGTGGCTGACCTAGTTTCTCTGACCACTCCCCCGCTGATCCTCACCTGCTCTGCTCTCACACCTGCTTCTCATCATCTCATCCTGCAGTAACTCTGGTTCACCCTCCACCAGTTCACGTCTTACCAGCTCAGAGAGACCAACGTGTTACCGACCGACCTACACGGGATGGGAATCACTGAGCCGTGCAGGTAAAGTTGGAATCACCTGACACCACAGTGACGTCTGTATGTTCATGTAACACAGATCAGAGACTTGTACTGCGGGGCACTGAATACACACACACACACAAATATATACAGTATATACTGGTATTCCCTGGAAGTGAGGCCACCTCGCTTCTTGGACTGTACTCTTCCTTCCTTCCTCGTTCGTTTCTTTTCTTCTCCGTCTGTTTGTTCTGTTGCTGCTGTCCTCTTCAGAGACTTCAGTCGCCCTCGCTTTAGAAAAGACAGAAGCTCACAGCCGACTTTGTGTTTGATATCGGGAGTGAGGAAGGAAACAGCGTGGAGAGAGAGAGACGAGGAGGGAGGGAGAGAAATATCATGATGCAAGTGTCCCAGAGGGGACGGACATGTGAGGACAGCCGAGCAGCTCAGCTCTGAACGCAGACGGGAATAAATGTCACATCAGCTGAGAGACGAGCCTTTTGAATACAGCGCCGATGTTCTATGGTCATTATTAACAATCAATGGGAGCGTGGCTCTGTTACGTCAGCGGCGGCTCTTCAGCCTGTTTCGTGTTGTTTTGTTCGTCTGTTGGCTCGTGCCTGTGCTCCTGCCCTCTTTTAAAGTTAGTTTAAAGCCATGCTAGCAGCTCTGAGGACCCATTGATCGTTCCTATAGAAAACTGCTCAGTGGCGCCAAAAAAGTTCCGTTTTTTGGAGCAGAAAATTACCGGGATCTTCCACATATGCCTCCACACTGCCGGCTTAGCCCTTCACTAACTTGAACGCTCTTCTAGACTTTCCAAATGTTAACGAGTCATTTCTCAGGGGGTGTCCACCATTTTACAGCTGCGTCTTCTTGGGCAAGACGTCCAATCCAGTTTGTAGGTGTTTATTCATCCATCAGAGTATTGGAGAAAGTGAAGCAGTGACCTGGTGATGGTGCTACATCACGGTGAACAGACGTCCTGCTTTGTCACAGTTTTTAAGCTGGGTGTCTCCGAGTCCTGACAAATATCTGTCAAACACTAAAATGAATGTTTGCATAAAACTTCATGACAATGCAGCAGGTTGAAAAAGTTAGTCTGAAAGTAAAGCTAGCTTAAAGAGCGACGTGTTTACTGGTGCTCTGCTTTTCATTGCTGTGTTGTTGTTGTTGCACTGTGTTGGCCCACATTGCACCAGCTCAGTTTCTCCTCTCTGCCTGCCAGATTTCTTGGACACTGAAGCACCACTAAAGTATGCTGTTTGCTGTGTGTGTGTGTGTGTGTGTGTGTGTGTGTGTGCATTCATGCAGGAAAGACAGTACACTGATGATTGGTCTGAACCATGGTTGGAAAACTACAAAGCTCTTGCTCCTCTTCCCCCCGTCCTCCCCTCAGACCTCCCTTTAGGATTAAGAGCTCCGTCTGTCTCCACAAACTCTTTAACCCCTTTGACTGTGTTTGAACGTCAAACTGTTGCTGTCTTTTCTTTGTTTCTTTGTCTCGTCCTTTAGTCTGTTTTGGGTTCAGCCCGCCGACCCCCACCCCTTTGCTTCATTAGCTTAATATGAAGACTGACGGTGCAGGTCGCATTTTAAATTGTAGTTATTGGCTGATGGATGGATGATGGACGGATGGATGGATGATGGATGGATGATGGACGGATGGATGGATGATGGATGGATGATGGACGGATGGATGGATGATGGATGAATCATGGATGGATCATGGATGGATGATGGATGATGGACGGATGGATGGATGATGGACGGATGGATGGATGATGGATGGATGGATGATGGATGATGGATGGATGATGGACGGATGGATGATGGATGGATGATGGATGGATGGATGGATGGATGGATGGATGATGGATGAATCATGGATGGATCATGGATGGATGATGGACGGATGGATGGATGATGGATGGATGGATGATGGATGATGGATGGATGATGGACGGATGGATGATGGATGGATGATGGACGGATGGATGATGGATGGATGGATGATGGATGGATGGATGGATGGATGGATAACATGCTAGAATAAGTGAACCTGTATAAGCATCTCTACTTATTTATCCTTATTGTTTATGCATTTTTGTCATTTTATACGTGAGAAGGCAAGAACAGCTGATCGGCCCGGAGCGGGGTCCCTCTACCCCACTGTGTGTGTGTGTGTGTGTGTGTGTGTGTGTGTGTGTGTGTGTGTGTGTGTGTGTGTGTGTGTGTGTGTGTGTGTGTGTGTGTGTGTGCTGCAGCTGAGTGAAGAAATGAAACTGACCAACAACGACTTTATAAGTTTATATGATTTTTATTTTGTATAATCAGAACAAAGAGGAAATAGACAAATTAAAGTCCTGGTTTGGTTCTGTTCAGTGCCTCCATGTGACTGAACTATTATTGTAAGCTCTGTTACTTTTTATGATCTGATCAGTTATTCACAGAAGTGGAGCAGGACCAGGAGAGCCATCACATCCATAGAATAATAATGATAAGAATTTTACAAACAGTCTAACAGCCAAACATCAACCACGAGCTGTCAGGAGGCGTTTGTTTTATCCTCCTGCTGAAGTTCACACATGCAGACTCTGTAACTCCACGCGGGGTTACGGGCGCGAGTCCTGCTGACTCATCACCTGTCACACCTTTCCAAACAGAGCCGCCTCAACCATAAAAAGAAACTTCAAACCTAAAAAAGAACTTAGCATGCACAGTAAGTAACACACGTCAGCGTTAAAGACGATAAATGACGTGATGATTAAATGATTAGATCATAATAATAAATGAGAAAAAGAATCAATAATAAATCTGTGGGTAATAACAATGATTCAGATTTTTAACTGTGATCATCAAAATAAAACAAGTGAAAGTTAAAAAGAGAAACAATAAAATGTTTGAACTTTCAAATCCAATGAAACAAATGAAGAGTGTAATAGGAGTGACTGAAACATGCATGTAGAGAATATATATCAAAGTATGAAAGGATGAATGAATATAAAGGAAGTGAAATACAAACAAACGCAGCTGACGGAGGAATCCTCCCTTCCTTTCTTTTGGTTTTGGTCTTTCTGTCCAGACTTGAATGATCGAAACAATCTGACAGAAGATTCTAAACCCGGGGACGCATTTTCATTTTAGATTTACAGAGGAAACTGGGTGGAAACCCGCCAAAATAAAATCACAGATATCAAAGTAATGATGGATATTTCTGGTTCTGGTTATTGACTGACAGCTTAATCTATCTACAACACAGAGATCAGGACTTTATTGGACCTGTTTGATTCACTGGGATTGATTTTTATCTCTGTGCACAGACCAAGAATCTTCTGTCATTGCTCTTATTCAAATGGACACAGGTATGCATAATTGGAAGTACGATAAATCCAGAAGCCTGGGTAAAGAGGCTCAGTGAATGTGGCCTTAAAGGTGTGCAGGTGACTCAGTGTGTTATAAGAGACTTTGTAAAAGGACAGAGTGCCAGCAGGCCAGTCCAGATACACCCCAACTCTGCTACAGCCAGAGGGAAAAGGAGTTTCCCACAACTTCCCATTATGCCATGGCTCAAGTGTGTGCTTTTCAGGTGTATCATGTCTTTGGTGTAAACACCATGATATGGTATTACTACCAACCATGATCTGTGCACTGTCTCCTTTTCTCTGAATTGATTTGTATGCAGCAGCTATGGAAACAGAATCTTTGGAGCTAACGCTCCACTCTACCTCCCAGTAATGACGCCCAGTTAACCCCTCACTGCACAACACCTGAGTGTATTCATCAAACCTCTCTGGGCGATCAGGATATTTCTGCCACTCTCCACATGTTGCCTTTTTGTTTCCCTCAGACAGATGGAGGTACCCGTTTGCAGTGTTTGGGTCCAGGGTGAGGTCACAGGCATCTGATGGACAGACCAAAACAAAATGTGTTCTTAGTCATTGTGATGGTCAAACAGGTTTCTGGAGAACAGTAATTAGTACAGCGTAGCTTTGACTGAAGAAACATGGAAAATGACTTACACCACATCAGATCTCTTCTGTCTGTGATCTCCTCCACAGGAGGGAGGTTCGGCTTGGTGAAATCTTCACTGACCAGAATGCCGTCCTTGTAATGGTAGATAGTTGCTCCTGTGTACTTCTCATTTGCAATCGAGGCGATGAGGAAACGGACTCGAGGGTTGTTCTTCAGTGCTTTGGCAAGATTCTGGACGTCTTCTGCTTTTTCTCTCATTTTGATTAAAACTTCATCTGAGTAGTACCATGGGACTTCACTGGTGCTTCTTAACTGAAGAGAATCCAAGTAGTGGTTCATGGCATCAAGGCAGGGGTCAGCACTCTCCAGAGAGGTGAAAACGAAGCACAGAGCTTCTTCTACACCTGCAGCAAGAACCTCTCTGTCCAACTCTTCCTGACTTTGGACGATCTTCACTCCCTCCATCTTTTCTACACAGGACCTGATGACGTTGATTTCTCTCTCTTTGTGATCCAGCCACTCGCTGAGTTTTTCATGACTGAATGGTGACTCGTGTCCATCTTCAAAGACTTGTTCTACTGAACTCTCATCTTCTTTACCTTCACGGATGAGGGGAAATTTCTTCCTCATGGTCTGCTGGAGTTTAGATGTGTAATAATGACAGGATTTTTGGAAACTGCTCAGATCTTTGTGAATCTGTGGAAAATGCTCTGCCACTTTGTCATCCAGAGAATCGTTGCATCTCATATCGATTTCCTTTAAACAGTCTAGAACGACTTCTGCCTTCCTCACTAGTCCAACGCTGATCCCACTCATCAGCTCAGCAGCTCCTAGATCTAAACTCTTCAGTGGCATCAGCCAGACCGTCACTGGAACACTGTTCCCATCCTGTTCTCCCAGAAGCTTTGGAAGTTGGACATAGGTCTTCACTGCGTCTACAAATGTTGCAGGATTGCTTTCAAGAACAAAGTCTCCATAGAATTTACAGGAGAACTTCTCAGTTGTTTTTTTTTCGTCATCATTTAGTTTGATGTCAATTTGTCCCGCGATATTAAAAGAGGGGATCTTCTTTACCACAGCTTCCATGTGGCCCTGGATGTCCTGAACACTGCTGGCTTCTAACTTCTCACTGTCAAACACAAAGAAAGCATCTGCCCCATAAAGGATGCCTGTGACTACATGTGTTGCAAAACCCTTCTCAATAAGCTCTTTCTGTTGGGCGTTCATGGTTAGAAGGTTAATCATTGACAGCTGTTTAAAGTTGGTGGTAGCTTTGTACTGACACGTCACTCTGCTCTGATTCTTGAATTTCTTCGTATCATTCAGATACTTGGCAGATCCTCCAACTTCAATCAGTCCACCCAGGAAGCTGGCCTTCAGAGAAGCTTCAACATCCAGCAGAGAAGCCTTGGATTCAATGGAGTCACATGCAGAAATTTGAAATGCACTGCTGTTCTGAGAGCTTTCACTTGTGTTCTCTTGTAGAGTTTTACCATCCCACAGAGTCACACCTGTGGAAAGAACATCAGTCTTATTAACATGAAGTCACAACACTCTGATCATGCCCTTGATCAAGGCACTGAGCCACTAACTGCAGTCCACCATCTCTCCACATTTACATGTCTATGTGTATAAAAAAGTATCTACTGGGTCGACTTTAGCTGGAAGAGCTAACATGCTCTCTTCCTGTTTACAACACAAGCAACGTTTATAATAAGATGAGTATGTGACACGTTCACACAAATAAAACTGCAAAGTCAGGTAACATTTAAATTAGGGCTGTCAAATTAACACGTTCATTTTGTTTAATTAATTATAGAAAAAATAACCTGATAAAAAAAATAAGAGATTAATCAGGCTGCGTCCACTAGTGGAATTAGGAAACTTCAGCTCATTCTCCAGCACAGTAGGTGGCGGTAACGCTCCTTAATTGCGCCATTAAATAAAAGAAGAATCAGGCTGCGTGGTAACCATGGTAACCACCTTTGAGTGGAGAAAATGCTCCGCCCACACCTGCTCTGTAAACATGATGGAGGCGGATGAGAAGAGAACACCTGATGCTAGCGTTAGCAGCCAGCCTGGACCTCGACCAGGCGTTCAAACTGATGAAGTCTGCTAACGAGTGATGAACGAACTGCCTCACTAAATGGACTGCAGGTCAATGTGAGCGTGAGAGGACAGGCAGAGGTTTGACAGAGAGCATCCCCTCAGATAACTTCACTTTATTTTGATTATATAGCATTGAAACTGATCATCTAATAGTCTTTCCACAGAATCCTCTTCTGTCTGACCATTCTTTAATAATCTTTGAGTTCTTATTACTGGACAATAATCCTGTTGGCAGAAACTCCTACAGCAGATGTTCATCTGATAGTGCTGTAGCCAAATTTAAGGAAAACTCCATTCAGTTTCATTGTTATGCTGACGACACCCAATTATATTTATCAATCAAGCCTGATGAAACCAGTCAGTTAACTGAACTCCAAGCATGTCTTAGGGATATAAAAAGTTGGATGACCTACAATTTTCTGATGTTAAACTCAGATAAAACTGAAGTTCTTGTAATTGGACCCAAACACCTCAGAAACTGTCTTTCTAGAGGCTTGGCTACCTTAGACGGGATCACCCTGGACTCCAGCTCCACCGTAAAGAATCTTGGAGTTGTTTTTGATCAGGATTTGTCCTTTAATGTCACATAAAACAAATTTCAAGGACTGCATTCTTCCACTTACGCAACATCGCCAAAATCAGACGCATCCTGTCTCAAGGGGATGCAGACAAACTAATCCATGCATTTGTTACTTCTAGGCTGGACTATTGTAACTCTACTACTGTAACGTCCACTACATATATTATTACAGTCATTATTGCTACCATATCTCCATTACAGTTTATAGTTAGTTCATGATTTGCTGCTGCTGTGCATCTGTGTGTCTCTCTCTCTCTCCCCTCTCTCTATCTATCTGCCCCTGTCTATCTTTAACTCAACCGGTCGTGGTGAACGATCGTCTACCAATGAGTTTGGCTCTGCCCAAGTTTTCTGGAAGTTTTTAATTGCCACCATCGCCAAGTGCTTGCTCATGGCGAAACTGTTGGTCTCTGTAAATAATATTGTAAAGAGTACAGCCTAGACCTGCTCTGTATGGAAAGTATCATGAGATAACTTTTGTTGGATGTTGGAAAAAAATCAAAGAGACTGTTGTGCTGTCAGGTTTGGTTTGGTTCCTTTTACAGAAAATGTACATTAATTAATCACAGAGCTTATAATTAATTAGATTCATTCTGTTAATCTAATTACAGCCCTATCTAAAATATTTAAAAATATTTCTTTCATAAGATTGTAGTCACAGTCAAGACTGACCTGGGATCAGTTCATCTTTCCGAGCATCGTAGAGCATTCCCAGGGTGAAAGGTCGACCCAGGGCAGCAACCTTCATGTCATCTGAGTCCATTTCTCCAACCTGTTGAGAAATGTCCTGTCAGTGAGCACACAGCCTTCAATACTGTGTTTACATTTACACAGCAGGAGTCAACTCTGCTCACAAACAGTAAGGACGACAAAGACAGACGGACAGTTTGCTGTGCTATGAGCTGCAGTGTCTCTCTGTTCACACTGAGATTTTCACACAGACTGGAGTTCAGTGAAAGTCTAAATAAAAATCTGTCTGTCCTGCCAGTTTGTCCTCACCTGGTAAAGATGTGTAGATCAGCTGAGTTGTGTGAGGGTCTTCTTGACTTCCAACTGGAGCTTTGTGAAGAGCTGTGATGCTGTGATGTTACTTATATGCAGTCAGGTCCTGCTCTCTGCCAACTCCTCCCATGAAACGCTCCAGATATGTTCAATTGATAAGGTTCCAGGTTAGAGACCTGTAATCAGATAACCCCTTTCTTCTGTAAACTACAGTGAATTAATAAGACAGACAGTTATTTTCCAGTTCTCTCTGTTATGATGGAGGCTTGTTGCCTCATACTTTCATGTTTCCCAACGTTTCCCCTTCTCTTGTCTGTACTGTATATCTTGTCTGTCTCTGTGAACCCACAAGTCTCTGAGCTGTTTATTCACTGGCATGGACCTCACCGTCAAGAAGATCTATTTAAATGATTCAGTAACAAAAGAAAGATTGTGAGTGAAGGGTGAACTCTTGTACTTCATTGGTCTGTTTCTGTGTTGTGGTGAAGCTTCGGTGGGGAAGCCACCATACTTCCCAGGCATGTTGGACCCCCTCCGAACTGTATGGAGAGTAGGAAGGAGAAGGAGAAATAGGAAGAAGAAACTGAGTCTGCTCCCACGAAAATGAGAACTTCATCCACTAAAGAGCCAGTGCAGTCAATTCAAGTAATACTGTCTAATATCCAGACATTTGACTTCTTGTCCCATGTATCCAAAACAAAGAGGCCATTAGGGGGTACTAATGGGTAGTGGGCAGAGGTGAGAGAGCACCAGAGAGATAAAGGGTGCAGTCAAATAGTCAAATTTGCAGAGGAAGAGTGAAATGACCCGGAAGTATTAACGTGTTCGCCACGATAAGACCTATTTGAATTCTCTAATTGTTAAGGAAAGGAGCATCAATGCTTCCTTCATTATCTCCTTTAGCATAGGATACACTGGACCATCCTTTACGAAACAAAAGGAGGTAATGTCGTCCCACAATTCCTTGCATCAACGACAAAAAAATCAGTGCATCGTTCAGTCATTCACAACCAGAAAACATTAATATATTTCAACAGTGTGATGCAGACTGCAGCAGAGAGTGTGTGAATATGAATACCTGTTGACGTTATGTAAAACTCTGATCATGAAGTGTGTTCTGTTGTTGACTGTGGAGCTGCGTTCACACACAGAGTACAAACTGTTTGGAACTGTGCCATCCAGCGTCCTGCAGATCATCATGAAGTTCCTGTTGCTGATTAATCATATATCTTTGCCATAACTTGCTAATATGTTTCTATCTGAGTGGACAGGAGGGTGAGCGACCAGACCAGGTAACAAACACTTCACCTGACTGTGACAGGTGGACAATATTCATTTATTATTTACCTCTGACGTTGTGATGATGACGTCACATTTTTTATATTTCCTGCATGAAACAACACGGTCAGAGCGCGGGGAGGATCTAGGAAGTATCTCAGATGAGCGTTTGTAGTCCATCTTCTGGACTTTGTAGTTTTACCACAGATCATGTCAACAACATTCACCGTCGCTTCATGACAGAGTGTAAGTCTAAGAGCAATCAGATTCTCTGAACACAGCGGTCATCTTCTCCTAACTCATTATGAACTCTCCTTCTCATCTTTCCTTGACCTTGTGACGTTTTCCATCGAGGTCAAGGAAAAGTGGTTAAGAAGGACTTAGGAACAAATTTTTTTGACTATTTGACCGCACCCCAGAACTTTCTGCACAGAAGAAAGAATTTGATCCAAACATGACTTGCCCTAAAATAAAGTGTAATCTATGGGATGAGTTTGCTGATGCTTCACGACACCCAGATGAAGGAAACGACTCCTCCAAGGAGGTTTTGGTTAATAAATAACTTTAATGTGTGAAACTTGACCCAAACAATGAATAAGTCCAATGGAATAACTCATTCTCTGAAGTGTACCAAAGCAAAAGCATGTAACTTTGTGTTTAGGCCTTCTTTGTCAGGACACATTTAATAAAAGTCTGAAGGCGGTCAGGAACACTGGGGCCAAGATCAACATCAGCGTGTTAATGTTATGTTACATCATAGGTACAAAAACCTTTTGAACAACACCAAGTTTTCTTTCCATAGAAATGAAAAAACACCTTCTGAGTAAAAAGACCTTCCCACGAGCCTTTCTGTGGAACAAATACTTGAACCACCTGAACGTTATGTTGCACCATACAGTAGGTACCTGTGAGCAACAAACAGGTGCAAACAAGTTCTCTTTGGAAGAGAAGAGATTCAACAGACCGAGACAAACTTTACTGAGGCCAACACATTTGTCTTTTAATAGTTTGGACAGAAGAAGAAAATCCGTCAGACTCTGATACACACGTAATTCTTATTAACAGGATGAATTTATTGATGGTTTTGGGCCATTTGTGGGATTACATATTGTAGTGTGTGTGTTCGCGTGCGTGCGTGTTCTGACAAGGTTAGTGTTTCTCATGAACTCCCCAAAGATCTCAGAGAGGGTTCAGCATGTCGACAGCTGCTTGATGTATGTAAATAATGACGAGTCACTGACTTCACCTGCGACTCCCTGCATCCTTAAAATTTACTTGTTAAAGTCCGACTATTGCAGCGTTGTCTCAGCTTCAGAGACGGCAGCTGAAAAAGTTGCAGCAACAGCCCAAGGCTTTTCACCGAGACCTGGCTTAAAGAATAAGACATGACAACAGTGGACTGGATATCCAGTGTGGCACAGGAGAGGTCAGTTGTTGATCTTATTTTCAGTCCTAAGTCTCACACGTCCCAAAAGAAGATCACAGCTTTTTCCAGAAGGAAATAAAGATCCTGGATTCTGCTGGGCCCCTGAGAATAACACAGGTACTTACTGTAGTGTCCTGACAGTGATACTTGAGGTATTTCCCTAGAGGGAGCTCTAGGGGATCAAGGTGTGTGTTACCTGGTAGGGAGTTACCTGTCAGGAAAGGTAGATGTGAGGCCCCCTGGTGGTGTGTTTTGTGCTGTGTCTGTGCTGCCTGAACTGTTTGAGCAGTAGTGTGTTAGCAGCAGTTCACCAAACTTGACATGGGTCATGCATGTCAACAAGTCCAAATGGATGAGCAGTCTAAGAAGTATCTAACTGTGAACACTCACCGTGGCATGTTTACATATAACAGACTACCATTTGGTGTATCCTCTGCACCTGCAGTCTTCCAAAGAACCATGGAGGGGCTCCTTCAGTGTCTACTAGGATGATATTTTGGTTACCAGGGCAACCAGAGAGATACACCTCAGGAACCTGAGTGAGGTGTTAACCAGACTGGATGCTGGTCTCAGTCTAAAAAGAAGCAAATGCACCTTGCTGGCTGATGAAGTTGATGACGTGGAGGAGGGAGCTGAGCAGACTTCCTGAATTAGATCTCAGTGCTCCCCAAGTTGTGACTAACCCAACTGTGGTGCCAGAACAGGTGTCATCAAATAAATACCTGCCATCTTCTTCACTGTACCTCTGTCTTTGTCATGTTTTCCCTCCTCTCCTTCTCTTTTCTTCCTCCCCTGAGCTCCAGAGAGATTTGCTGTTTTCACATTATTATTGTCAATAACGAGGTGACGTCAGAAAAATGAGAGCAGGTGCAGTCTGATCAGGCAGAGGAGGGGGGCCTTACGAAACTATCATTATTATTTAGTTGGATTTGCTGTTCACTTAAATTAATGTGGGCTTATTTTTCCATTTCTAGAAATAATCCTACCAACTATATTTACTGTAAGAAAAGTCACTTTTCGTCCCCCATTTGTGGCGCCCCCTGGATGGACGGTGCTCTTATCATTGCCTATACTGCCCATGCCACGGGCGGCTCTGGACACTGATTCAAAAACATTAGTGAGCTGGAAAAATGAGTTTCACAATATGTCTGCTGTAAGTGTTATACTTTGACTGATTTATTATTTTATTTATATATTTATTTATATCAGGCAGTTCAGACTCAGTTTCCAGCATCTGTCCTTGTTGTTGTTGTTTCAGTTTTTTAAAAGAATAGGTTCATATTTAGTTTGTTTGTTGTTCACATTGACTCAGATGGATGATGATAACATGCTAGAATAAGAGAACCTGTATCAGCATCTCTACTTATTTATCCTTATTGTTTATGTTGTATATGCATTTTATACATGAGAAGGCATGAACAGCTGATCTGTGTGTGTGTGTGTGTGTGTGTGTGTGCTGCAGCTGAGTGAAGAAATGAAACTGACCAACAACGACTTTATAAGTTTATATGATTTTTATTTTGTATAATCAGAACAAAGAGGAAATAGACAAGTTAAAGTCCTGGTTTGGTTCTGTTCAGCGCCTCCATGTGACTGAACTATTATTGTAAGCTCTGTTACTTTTTATGATCTGATCAGTTATTCACAGAAGTGGAGCAGGACCAGGAGAGCCATCACATCCATAGAATAATAATGATAAGAATTTTACAAACAGTCTAACAGCCAAACATCAACCACGAGCTGTCAGGAGGCGTTTGTTTTATCCTCCTGCTGAAGTTCACACATGCAGACTCTGTAACTCCACGCAGGGTTACGGGCGCGAGTCCTGCTGACTCATCACCTGTCACACCTTTCCAAACAGAGCCGCCTCAACCATAAAAAGAAACTTCAAACCTAAAAAAGAACTTAGCATGCACAGTAAGTAACACACGTCAGCGTTAAAGACGATAAATGACGTGATGATTAAATGATTAGATCATAATAATAAATGAGAAAAAGAATCAATAATAAATCTGTGGGTAATAACAATGATTCAGATTTTTAACTGTGATCATCAAAATAAAACAAGTGAAAGTTAAAAAGAGAAACAATAAAATGTTTGAACTTTCAAATCCAATGAAACAAATGAAGAGTGTAATAGGAGTGACTGAAACATGCATGTAGAGAATATATATCAAAGTATGAAAGGATGAATGAATATAAAGGAAGTGAAATACAAACAAACGCAGCTGACGGAGGAATCCTCCCTTCCTTTCTTTTGGTTTTGGTCTTTCTGTCCAGACTTGAATGATCGAAACAATCTGACAGAAGATTCTAAACCCGGGGACGCATTTTCATTTTTAGATTTACAGAGGAAACTGGGTGGAAACCCGCCAAAAAAAATAAAATCACAGATATCAAAGTAATGATGGATATTTCTGGTTCTGGTTATTGACTGACAGCTTAATCTATCTACAACACAGAGATCAGGACTTTATTGGACCTGTTTGATTCACTGGGATTGATTTTTATCTCTGTGCACAGACCAAGAATCTTCTGTCATTGCTCTTATTCAAATGGACGCAGGTATGCATAATTGTAATAATGATAAACATAGAAGCCTGGGTAAAGAGGCTCAGTGAATGTGGCCTTAAAGGTGTGCAGGTGACTCAGTGTGTTATAAGAGACTTTGTAAAAGGACAGAGTGCCAGCAGGCCAGTCCAGATACACCCCAACTCTGCTGCAGCCAGAGGGAAAAGGAGTTTCCCACAACTTCCCATTATGCCATGGCTCAAGTGTGTGCTTTTCAGGTGTATCATGTCTTTGGTGTAAACACCATGATATGGTATTACTACCAACCATGATCTGTGCACTGTCTCCTTTTCTCTGAATTGATTTGTATGCAGCAGCTATGGAAACAGAATCTTTGGAGCTAACGCTCCACTCTACCTCCCAGTAATGACGCCCAGTTAACCCCTCACTGCACAACACCTGAGTGTATTCATCAAACCTCTCTGGGCGATCAGGATATTTCTGCAATTCTCCACATGTTGCCTTTTTGTTTCCCTCAGACAGATGGAGGTACCCGTTTGCAGTGTTTGGGTCCAGGGTGAGGTCACAGGCATCTGATGGACAGACCAAAACAAAATGTGTTCTTAGTCATTGTGATGGTCAAACAGGTTTCTGGAGAACAGTAATTAGTACAGCGTAGCTTTGACTGAAGAAACATGGAAAATGACTTACACCACATCAGATCTCTTCTGTCTGTGATCTCCTCCACAGGAGGGAGGTTCGGCTTGGTGAAATCTTCACTGACCAGAATGCCGTCCTTGTAACGGTAGATAGTTGCTCCTGTGTACTTCTCATTTGCAATCGAGGCGATGAGGAAACAGACTCGAGGGTTGTTCTTCAGTGCTTTGGCAAGATTGTGGAACTCTTTGCCCTTTTTTTTCATTTTGGTTAAAACTTCATCTGAGTAGTACCATGGGACTTCATTGGTGCTTCTTAACTTAAGACAATCCAAGTAGTGGTTCATGGCATCAAGGCAGGGGTCAGCACTCTTCAGAGAGGTGAAAACGAAGCACAGAGCTTCTTCTACACCTGCAGCAAGAACCTCTCTGTCCAACTCTGACTGATTATGGACGATCTTCACTCCCTCCATCTTTTCTACACAGGACCTGATGACGTTGATTTCTCTCTCTTTGTGATCCAGCCACTCGCTGAGTTTTTCATGACTGAATGGTGACTCGTGTCCATCTTCAAAGACTTGTTCTACTGAACTCTCATCTTCTTTACCTTCACGGATGAGGGGAAATTTCTTCCTCATGGTCTGCTGGAGTTTAGATGTGTAATAATGACAGGATTTTTGGAAACTGCTTAGCTCTTTGTGAATCTGTGGAAAATGCTCTGCCACTTTGTCATCCAGAGAATCGTTGCATCTCATTTCGATTTCCTTTAAATGGTCTAGAACGACTTCTGCCTTCCTCACTAGTCCAACGCTGATCCCACTCATCAGCTCAGCAGCTCCTAGATCTAAATTCTTCAGTGGCATCAGACAGATCTTCACTGGAACACTGTTCTCTCCATTTTGTCCCAGAAGCTTTGGAAGTTGGACATAGGTCTTCACTGCGTCTACAAATGTTGCAGGATTACTTTCAAGAACAAAGTCTCCATAGAATTTACAGGAGAACTTCTCAGTTGTGGCTTTTTCTTCATCAGTCAGCTTGATGTCAACTCCCCCCCCGATATCAAAAGAGGGGATCTTCTTTACCACAGCTTCCATGTGGCCCTGGATGTCCTGAACACTGCTGGCTTCTAACTTCTCACTGTCAAACACAAAGAAAGCATCTGCCCCATAAAGGATGCCTGTGACTACATGTGTTGCAAAACCCTTCTCAATAAGCTCTTTCTGTTGGGCGTTCATGGTTAGAAGGTTAATCATTGACAGCTGTTTAAAGTTGGTGGTAGCTTTGTACTGACACGTCACTCTGCTCTGATTCTTGAATTTCTTCGTATCATTCAGATACTTGGCAGATCCTCCGACTTCAATCAGTCCACCCAGGAAGCTGGCCTTCAGAGAAGCTTCAACATCCAGCAGAGAAGACTTGGATTCAATGGAGTCACATGCAGAAATTTGAAATGCACTGCTGTGCTGAGAGCTTTCAGTTATGTTTTCATGTATAGTTTTATCATCCCACAGTGTCAAACCTGTGGAAATTAGAAAACATCAGTCATTTTATTAACATGAAGTCACAACACTCTGATCATGCCCTTGAGCAAGGCACTGAACCACTAACTGCTGATCAAAGGCACAGGATTTGTCCTGAGACGATCACATTGAACTTTAAAATGTTATTCATTGATTTATTTAGCTACCGAATTCAGTTTGAGTTGAAACATGTTTGAATATGTTTGGTTCCTTTTACACAATAGCCTATAATTTATTAGATTAATTCTAATCTATTGACAGCCCTATCAAATATAGATATAAATACTGACCTGGGATCAGTTCATCTTTCCGTGCATCGTAGAGCATTCCCAGGGTGAAAGGTCGACCCAGGGCAGCAATCTTCATGTTTGCTGAGTCCATTTCTCCAACCTGTCGAGAAATGTCAACTGTCAAAACTCAACTCTGCTCACAAACAGTAAGGACGACAAAGACAGACGGACAGTTTGCTGTGCTATGAGCTGCAGTGTCTCTGTTCACACTGAGATTTTCACACAGACTGGAGTTCAGTGAAAGTCTAAATAAAAATCTGTCTGTCCGACCAGTTTGTCCTCACCTGGTAAAGATGTGTAGATCAGCTGAGTTGTGTGAAGGTCTTCTTGACTTCCAACTGGAGCTTCGTCTGAAGAGCTGTGATGCTGTGATGTTACTTATATGCAGTCAGGTCCTGCTCTCTGCCAACTCCTCCCATGACACATTCCAGGTGTGTCCAATTGATAAGGTTCCTGGTTAGAGTCGTGTAATTCTTCTATTACAGGGAAATAATAAAACAGACAGTTATTTATGATGGAGGCTTGTTGCCTCATACTTGTTTCCCATCGTTTCCCCTTCTCTTGTCTGTACTGCATACCTTGTCTGTCTCTCTGGTAGTGGGCAGTGGGCAGAGGTGAGAGACGACCAGAGAGACGAGAACTTCCTGCACCGAAGACAGCATAAATAACTTTTATGTATGAAACTTGACCCAAACAATTTATAAGTCCAATGGAATAACTCATTCCCTGAAGTGTACCAAAGCAAAAGCATGTAACTTTGCATTTAGGCCTTCTTTGTCAGGACACATTTAATAAAAGTCCAAAGGTGCCATGCCAACGTCTTGATAAAGAAGGAGGTATCAGGTGAAAGGACGTATAAAGACCTTCCCATGATTTACCCTCCTATTCTCCTCAAATTTACTAACACTTTTTACCCTCTGGGTCAATCTGACCCCAGGTATATTTGCCTCCAGAAAATCATTTAAAGAAAATTATTGCCCAAGTTTTTGTGTCAGACACTTTGTTTATTTGTTGAATACATAAATAAGCCCTTGATAATGAAAGCTGACCTGGTTTCTAGCGCCACCATCAGGTTGGTAATTTATCTTGAAATGTTTTCATTCAAATCTTCTCAAATTTACTGACAACATTAATGACCACTAGAGTATGTACCCTAGTGGTTTTGGTGATCATACGACCTTTCCTGTAGCGCCACCATCAGGTCAAACTTTGAGTTTTAGAGTTAGTGCATATTGAAAATCTTTCATCCAAATCTTTTCTAATTTGGGGTGCACATTCATGACTCTCACAGAATGAACCATATTGATTGATGTTGGTGACCTGATTTGTACACCCCTGCCAAAATAAGCAAGCCAGTGTAAGCTTCCAAATCAGCTACATCCAAGTCTCTCCAACTGTCCCCATACAGCAGGTGCGTCCCCTCTAAATTTGTCATCCCAAGCACAATGTTTCCAATTGATGTGTGTTATGAAGAGTTTGAATGATGATTTGATGTCTTCAGTGTGGCTGATTGCAAATCTGGTGGGGCCTGGAGCCATTTTGATGACATTAGTAGCACTGAGTCTACCCTGCTGTTGATGTGGGTAAAGGGACCATGTTATCTTTCCATTTTTGGAGGTGACCATGTCTGCTGGTTGTTGAGAGACAACAGGAGGGTCAACATTCTCATTCTCATCAAATGAGAACCCCTCAAAATCAGGGTCCACCTCAACACAATCCCCAGTGTGAGTTCAGATGGTTACACACACACACACCTTCATGTCCATGCTTGGAATAGTTGTTTTCTTTACCCCCCTTTCAAGTATCAACTCAAAAGTATCACCTCTGCACCTGCAGGTGTGGGGTTATTAGGTCATACACACAGACAGACACATTTTACACAGCTAAAACAGCTTGTGGTCAAATTGACCCCAGAGGAACACCAATGCGTGTATTATGTGTTCAGCACATTAGAAAAATATCATCATGAAAATGTTTTGCTTAATCAGTTGTCCCCATCAAATTAGGAAAAGTCATGACAAGCAAAAAACAAAACAAAGGCAACTGTTTTTGAATGATAAACATTGAAAGGGGTTAAAATGACCCCAAGGAGAATAGGAGGGTTAATGATTAACCGATAAGGTTCCAAGTTAGAGTCCTGTAATCAGATGACCTCTTTCTTCTGAAAACTACAGGGAAGTAATAAAACAGACAGTTATTCTCCAGTTCTATTTTCCAGTAGGTTGTCTGTTTCTCTGGTACTAGTGGGTAGTGGGCAAAGGTGAGAGAGGACCAGAGAGACGAGAACTTCCTGCACTGAAGACAGATTTGAATTCAAACATGATTTGCCGTAAAATAAAGTGTGGTGGAAACGACTCCTCCAAGGAGGTTTTGGTTAATAAATAACTTTTATGTATGAAACTTGACCCAAACAATGAATAAGTCCAAATGAATAAGATTTCTTTGTAAGATGTAAGAGAGGTTTTGCAGATAGGCGTCTTGCCAAGTCATGCAATGAACAACAGGAAGCTTTCTTTCCACAGAAATGAAAACACGCCTATCTACAGCTATAAAGACCTTCCCATGAGCCTTTCTGTGGAAGAACTACCTGAACATTATGTTACATCAAACAAGTTCTCTTTGTGAGATCAGAGATTCAACAGAGAAAGTGAGGAGACGTTCACCCCTCTGCGTCCTGACTGTGAATGAACCGTACATGCCTGAATCTGCTGCTGGCTCATTTCATGTCAGATTTTCTTCTAAAATAAATCACTGCACTAAAATAACTCTTTGGGGTCACTTTGGGTCCCAAACCTGGATAAAGGAGGAGGGTTGGAGGAGTGGAGTCGACAGAAGGAAGTTCATTTGTAGTTCTAAACATATTTGGGCTTTTTACTGACTTTTAGTCTCTGCCAAGACGTTATTCCTCTCTCCTTCAGTGTCCGTTACACTTACATGTTTAAATTAGTTGATGACGTCATTTAGCAGCTTTTAGGACAGTAGCTACTTTCTTTACTGAGGAGTTAGTTGGTAACACTGGTTGTCGGATTGCTTTCACACTCTTCTGTCTAATGAATGTCTTGTCTATTAGACAGAGAGCTGTCCAGTTCATTGCTAATGTTCTGTCTGGGTCAGAAATGGTCCGACCAAGTCTCACACATCCCAGAAGAAGACTGTGCCTTACTGTAGTATCCTGAGATTGATACTTGAGGTATTCCTCTAGAGGGAGCTCTAGGGGATCAAGGTGTGTGTTACCTGGTAGGAAGTTACCTGTCAGGTGTCCAGTTTACATGGTGTAGATAAGACTGTCAGTGGCCTTGCAGGCATACTCAATAAGCTAACAAACTTAATGTGAATCAGGTAATAAGATTTATGTACAAATAAACTCAATGACTGCGTTCATTTCCTCTGTTGGGTTTGGAGAAACAAATCATCTTTATTAATACTGAATGCACAAACCTGGTTACTGTGTAGTGGAAGCACATTGAGTTTATTAGTAGTATTACATAAATCTTATTAATTGCTTCACATTAAGTTCATGAATTCATTTATATTAAACCTATGTAATATAAATGGATGGATGTTTTCTATGTGTGCAGGAGCTGCTCCGAGGATTGATCTTCTATCATTGTCGTGTCCGTTACATTGAAAGATGCTGATGAGTCTTCAAGGATGAAGTAAAATCTTTGGTACAGTCAACTTGTGAGTCTACAGGAAGCAACAAAGCAGCACACAGCAGTAATCTCAGGTCTGCACTTTATTGAATATTCTGCTCAGCATAAACACGTCCAACAGGCGGCGCAGTTTCACAGGAATCTGACATAGCAACATCAGCAGGGAACTTCACAGCTAGAAAATGATGTTAACAGTGATTCTCTCCTCAGAACAATCATTAATTACTTACTCATTAATATGTCATTAACTGAACCCTACACCATGTTTAAGACCCCAGACACAAAAAAATCTTTTTCAAATGATGCACAAAGAAGAAAAAGAACAAATTCAAACAGCGTCCATGTTAGACACTGAATGTACGAACATGATCAACACAATGAATTCAACATTTTTACATGAGCTGTTCATTTCTATTTCAACACGCGACTGTGACAAAGGATCAGTATAATCTGTGTATATCATCAGGAAACAGAAAGCTACACTAAAAATATCTGTGATGTTCCAAACAGTTAAAGTTTAAAGTGACTGTAAAGCTGTGAAGCACAAACATAGAAACAACATGAACTAATACAAAGGAAGTGATGTATTACACCATCAGTTATCCTGGTCCCTCTGGGTTTTAATGCATCTTTTGAATTTGTGAGGTTGAAACGGGGTGTTACGTCAGCTCTTTAAAAAGTGAATGTAAACACAGACCCCGAGCAACATACCAAGAACCCAACAGGTCTTTATCATTACTCATATTCAAATGGACATAGGTACACGAGTGTTTGAGTGGTTAACCATGCGTGGTCTCAGCATTTTCTCTCTCTCTCTGACTTTCAACTGAAATTCAAACTGCTGCACTAACTGCCCGGCGGCGGCCATCTTAGCAGTTATTGTCAGTTAATTTGAATTTGTCTGTGTAAAATGACAGAGAGAGACAGCAGAGCAGCTAGCACGTTAGCCACACTTAGCCACTAACTGACAGACATTAACACAGGCAACTCAAGCAAGACATTTTCTGTGGTGACCGTCAATCTGTGTTGTTTGTGTTTAAATCTGCTGTTGCTGTGCCTATGATGCGACATATATCAGTCATCTGATTTGACAGTGAATCCAACAGGACTGTGTGAAATCATAACATAACTTCTAGCTACTAAAAATCAAAGACATCAAAGGCGGCCATTTTAGCAGATAGTGGCAGTGAATTTGAACTTGCCTGTCTAAAGAGACAGCAGAGCAGCTAGCGCATTTGCGCTAGCCTGTAACTGACAGACAGTAACACAGACACACAGACAAGCACACACACAGAGACCGACAAGACAAACACACCACACACACACACCTAACAGCTTCTACATATTTTGGACTACAGAAATAAAAATTATATCACTAGATTCAGCTCATTTAGGACATTACTACTACACTGACCTTCTACAAACCTAACATTCTACAATGAGCTAACGCGCTAGCTGCTCATTGTATGTGTTACTGTCTGTCAGTTATTAGCCTCTAACTGACAGACAGTAACACAGACACAGAGACAGACCAACACAGACAAGCACACACACACACACACAGCTAGCGTGTTAGCGCTAGCTGCTCATTGTATAAAAGACATGACATTTGCTAACATTTGCAGCTGATGCTAGAATTAGTGGCTAGCGCGTTAGCGCTAACTGGTCATGTGTGTAAATAAACATGTTAAATATTACTATTTGAGATGTGCTTTTTCACTAAAGAACCCTGGCAACAGCCCACTCGGCACTTCCAAAATTTCTGTGGGAATTTTCTAGTTTATCCTTATTGTTATGTTATTGTTTATGTTGTATATGCATTTTATACGTGAGAAGGCATGAACAGCTGATCAGCCCGGAGCGGGGTCCCTCTACCCCACTGTGTGTGTGTGTGTGTGTGTGTGGATGTGTGTGTGCGGATGTGTGTGTGCTGCAGCTGAGTGAAGAAATGAAACTGACCAACAACGACTTTATAAGTTTATATGATTTTTATTTTGTATAATCAGAACAAAGAGGAAATAGACAAATTAAAGTCCTGGTTTGGTTCTGTTCAGCGCCTCCATGTGACTGAACTATTATTGTAAGCTCTGTTACTTTTTATGATCTGATCAGTTATTCACAGAAGTGGAGCAGGACCAGGAGAGCCATCACATCCATAGAATAATAATGATAAGAATTTTACAAACAGTCTAACAGCCAAACATCAACCACGAGCTGTCAGGAGGCGTTTGTTTTATCCTCCTGCTGAAGTTCACACATGCAGACTCTGTAACTCCACGCGGGGTTACGGGCGCGAGTCCTGCTGACTCATCACCTGTCACACCTTTCCAAACAGAGCCGCCTCAACCATAAAAAGAAACTTCAAACCTAAAAAAGAACTTAGCATGCACAGTAAGTAACACACGTCAGCGTTAAAGACGATAAATGACGTGATGATTAAATGATTAGATCATAATAATAAATGAGAAAAAGAATCAATAATAAATCTGTGGGTAATAACAATGATTCAGATTTTTAACTGTGATCATCAAAATAAAACAAGTGAAAGTTAAAAAGAGAAACAATAAAATGTTTGAACTTTCAAATCCAATGAAACAAATGAAGAGTGTAATAGGAGTGACTGAAACATGCATGTAGAGAATATATATCAAAGTATGAAAGGATGAATGAATATAAAGGAAGTGAAATACAAACAAACGCAGCTGACGGAGGAATCCTCCCTTCCTTTCTTTTGGTTTTGGTCTTTCTGTCCAGACTTGAATGATCGAAACAATCTGACAGAAGATTCTAAACCCGGGGACGCATTTTCATTTTAGATTTACAGAGGAAACTGGGTGGAAACCCGCCAAAATAAAATCACAGATATCAAAGTAATGATGGATATTTCTGGTTCTGGTTATTGACTGACAGCTTAATCTATCTACAACACAGAGATCAGGACTTTATTGGACCTGTTTGATTCACTGGGATTGATTTTTATCTCTGTGCACAGACCAAGAATCTTCTTTCATTGCTCTTATTCAAATGGACGCAGGTATGCATAATTGTAATAATGATAAACATAGAAGCCTGGGTAAAGAGGCTCAGTGAATGTGGCCTTAAAGGTGTACAGGTGACTCAGTGTGTTATAAGAGACTTTGTAAAAGGACAGAGTGCCAGCAGGCCAGTCCAGATACACCCCAACTCTGCTGCAGCCAGAGGGAAAAGGAGTTTCCTTCAACTTCCCATTATGCCATGGCTCAAGTGTGTGCTTTCTACATGAAGCACATTGGAGCAAACACCATGATATGGGATTACTTCCAATTGAGCTCTGTGCACCGTTTCCTTTTCTTTGAATTGATTTGTATGCAGCAGCTATGGAAAGATATTCTTTGGAGCTAATGCTCCACTCTACCTCCCAGTAATGACGCCCAGTTAACCCCTCACTGCACAACACCTGAGTGTATTCATCAAACCTCTCTGGGCGATCAGGATATTTCTGCCACTCTCCACATGTTGCCTTTTTGTTTCCCTCAGACAGATGGAGGTACCCGTTTGCAGTGTTTGGGTCCAGGGTGAGGTCACAGGCATCTGATGGACAGACCAAAACAAAATGTGTTCTTAGTCATTGTGATGGTCAAACAGGTTTCTGGAGAACAGTAATTAGTACAGCGTAGTTTTGACTGAAGAAACATGGAAAATGACTTACACCACATCAGATCTCTTCTGTCTGTGATCTCCTCCACAGGAGGGAGGTTCGGCTTGGTGAAATCTTCACTGACCAGAATGCCGTCCTTGTAACGGTAGATAGTTGCTCCTGTGTACTTCTCATTTGCAATCGAGGCGATGAGGAAACAGACTCGAGGGTTGTTCTTCAGTGCTTTGGCAAGATTGTGGACCTTTTCTGCTTTTTCTCTCATTTTGGTTAAAACTTCATCTGAGTAGTACCATGGGACTTCATTGGTGCTTCTTAACTGAAGAGTATCCAAGTAGTGGTTCATGGCATCAAGGCAGGGGTCAGCACTCTCCAGAGAGGTGAAAACGAAGCACAGAGCTTCTTCTACATCTGCAGCAAGAACCTCTCTGTCCAACTCTTCCTGACTTTGGACGATCTTCACTCCCTCCATCTTTTCTACACAGGACCTGATGACGTTGATTTCTCTCTCTTTGTGATCCAGCCACTCGCTGAGTTTTTCATGACTGAATGGTGACTTGTGTCTGTCTTCAAAGACTTTTTTTACTGAACTCTCATCTTCTTTACCTTCACGGATGAGGGGAAATTTCTTCCTCATGGTCTGCTGGAGTTTAGATGTGTAATAATGACAGGATTTTTGGAAACTGCTCAGATCTTTGTGAATCTGTGGAAAATGCTCTTCCACTCCATCATCCAGAGAATCGTTGCATCTCATTTCGATTTCCTTTAAATCTTCTAGAGCATCTTGTGCCTCCCTCACTACTCCAATGCTGATCTCACGCGACAGCTTAGCAGCTTCTGGATCTAAATTCTTCAGTGGCATCAGCCAGATCTTCACTGGAACGCCGTTCTTTCCATTTTGTCCCAGAAGCTTTGGAAGTTGGACATAGGTCTTCACTGCGTCTACAAATGTTGCAGGATTACTTTTAAGAACAAAGTCTCCATAGAATTTACAGGAGAACTTCTCAGTTGTGGCTTTTTCTTCGTCAGTCAGCTTGATGTCAACTTTCCCCTCGATATTAAAAGAGGGGATCTTCTTTACCACAGCTTCCATGTGGCCCTGGATGTCCTGAACGCTGCTGGCTTCTAACTTCTCACTGTCAAACACAAAGAAAGCATTTGCCCCATAAAGGATGCCTGTGACGACATGTGTTGCCAAACCCTTCTCAATAAGCTCTTTCTGTTGGGCGCTCATGGTTAGAAGGTTAATCATTGACAGCTGTTTAAAGTTGGTGGTAGCTTTGTACTGACATGTCACTCTGCTCTGATTGTGGGATTTCTTCATATCATTCAGATACTTGGCAGATCCTCCAACTTCAATCAGTCCACTCATGAAGCTGGCCTCCAGAGAAGCTTCAACATCCAGCAGAGAAGCCTTGGATTCAATGGAGTCAGATGCAGAAATTTGAAATGCACTGCTGGGCTGAGAGTTTTCACTTGTGTTCTCTTGTAGAGTTTTACCATCCCACAGAGTCACACCTGTGGAAAGAACATCAGTTTAATTAACATGAAGTCACAACACTCTGATCATGCCCTTGAGCAAGGCACTGAACCACGAACTGCAGTCCACCATCTCTCCACATTTACATGTCTATGTGTATAAAAAAGTATCTACTGGGTCGACTTTAGCTGGAAGAGCTAACATGCTCTCTTCCTGTTTACAACACAAGCAACGTTTATAATAAGATGAGTATGTGACACGTTCACACAAATAAAACTGCAAAGACGAGTCAGATAATACTCAGGTAAAATTAGGGCTGTCAAATTAACATGTACATTTTGATTAATTTATTATAGAAAAAAATAAGAGATTAATCAGGCTGCGTCCACTAGTGGAATCAGGAAACTTCAGCTCATTCTCCAGCACAGTAGGTGGCGGTAACGCTCCTTAAACACTCATTGCTGTCCACCATTAAATAAAAGAAGAATCAGGCTGCATGGTAACCATGGTAACCACCTCTGAGTACCACTCCACTTTACTTTATTTTGACACATAAGCTGTCAGGTTGAGGCTCGAGGTTTGTCCTGAGACGATCACATTGAACTTTAAAATGTTTTTCATTGATTTATTCAGCTACCGAATTCAGTTTGAGTTGAAACATGTTGGAACACGTTTGGTTCCTTTAACAGAAAATGTACATTAATTAATCACAGAGCTTATAATTAATTAGATTCATTCTTTTAATCTAATTTCAGCCCTATCTTAGATATTTAAAATATTTCTTTCATAAGATTGTAGTCACAGTCAAGACTGACCTGGGATCAGTTCATCTTTCCGAGCATCGTACAGCATTCCCAGGGTGAAAGGTCGACCCAGACCAGCAGTCGTCATGTTAGTTGAGTCCATTTCTCCAACCTGTTGAGAAATGTCCTGTCAGTGAGCACACAGCCTTCAACACTGCGTTTACATTTACACAGCAGGAGTCAACACTGCTCACAAACAGTAAGGACGACAAAGACAGACGGACAGTTTGCTGTGCTATGAGCTGCAGTGTCTCTGTTCACACTGAGATTTTCACACAGACTGGAGTTCAGTGAAAGTCTAAATAAAAATCTGTCTGTCCTGCCAGTTTGTCCTCACCTGGTAAAGATGTGTAGATCAGCTGAGTTGTGTGAGGGTCTTCTTGACTTCCAACTGGAGCTTCGTCTGAAGAGCTGTGATGCTGTGATGTTACTTATATGCAGTCAGGTCCTGCTCTCTGCCAACAATGACACACCTTCATATATGTTTTAACTGAACAGGTTCCTGGTTAGAGTCCTGTAACTAGATCCTTTTGTTCTGTAAACTACAGGGAAATAATAAGACAGACAGGTGTTTTCCAGTTCTCTCTGTTATGATGGAGGCTTGTTGCCTCATACTTTCATGTTTCCCATCGTTTCCCCTTCTCTTGTCTGTACTGAACATCTTGTCTGTCTCTCTGGTACTAGTGGGTAGTGGGCAGAGGTGAGAGACGACCAGAGAGACGAGAACTTCCTGCACTGAAGACAGAATTTGATCCAAACATGATTTGCCCTAAAATAAAGTGTAATCTATGGGATGAGTTTGCTGATGCTTCACAACCCAAAAGAAGGAAACAACTCCTCCAAGGAAGTAAAAAACAAATTCTCTTTGTAAGAGAAGAGAATTTGCATATAGGCATCTTGCCAAGTAATGCAATGAGGAAACACATAGCAGCACTAAGAATGCAGAAGAAGGTATCAGGTGAAAAGACAAAGTGCTGACCCCACACCTCCATGGGTCGGAGCTGTTTTAATGGCAAATTTGGTGCTTGTCAAAGTCACACATGAAAGGGACAGCAGGAAGTTAACATCATGTGAAATAGTGACAGAAAATGAGAAACAATTAAAGAACAAATTATATAAATAAATGATTCATTATACAACAAGTAGGTCCGACTGAGCAATCTGATTGGTCAACTAGACATTTAGAAGGTGCTCAGATCAGCATGACAGCACACCTGACTCATCACTACAAATATTACTCCGCCATCTTCGTCAGATCCTGGAAATATAGAACATGTAAACAAATATTTGTTAGCCTCGTTACCACAGCTGTGTACCTTGTTAATACAAGCATGTACCTCTTTAATACAGGTATGTACATCGTTTGTGTGCAGCACATCAGAGATCAAACAATGAATAAGTCCAATGGAATAACTCATTGACTGAAGTGTACCAAAGCAAAAGCATGTAACTTTGCATTTAGGCCTTCTTTGTCAGGACACATTTAATAAAAGTCTGAAGGCGGTGAGGAACGCTCGGGCCAAGATCAACATCAGCACAATACCATATCATACTATATCTATCATATCATAGGTACCTGCTTAAGAACAACAAACAGGTAACAAAACAAGTTCTCTTTATGAGACGAGATTCAAGACAGAACAAGAACTTTTTACAGGTCAAGAAGTTTAATATTTAAAGTGGTTTTCAAAGTGGTTTGTGATGTTGGGCTTCATAAATCAGATTGACTTCACTTGTTGTTGACGATTGGTTAAGAAGAAAAATAAGTTTTTAAGTCAAATTGATCTTATTTTCAGTCCTCCTCCTCCTTCCACTCTTCATCTTTGCTCTTTATCCTCCAGTACTTAAATAAGAGACAAGATAAGAGGCAGGCAGAGTCTCAGAGTTGTCTGCAGCGTTGCCAAAGCATATGTGGTTCTTCCAACAATTACCACTGCCGTGCTGCCGTGAGCATTCATTTCCTCTGTTGGGTTTGGACAAACAAATCATCTTTATTAATACTGAATGCACATGTCCGTTACATTGAAAGATGCTGATGAGTCTTCAAGGATGAAGTAAAATCTTTGGTACAGTCAACTTGTGAGTCTACAGGAAGCAACAAAGCAGCACACAGCAGTAATCTCAGGTCTGCACTTTATTGAATATTCTGCTCAGCATAAACACGTCCAACAGGCGGCGCAGTTTCACAGGAATCTGACATAGCAACATCAGCAGGGAACTTCACAGCTAGAAAATGATGTTAACAGTGATTCTCTCCTCAGAACAATCATTAATTACTTACTCATTAATATGTCATTAACTGAACCCTACACCATGTTTAAGACCCCAGACACAAAAAAATCTTTTTCAAATGATGCACAAAGAAGAAAAAGAACAAATTCAAACAGCGTCCATGTTAGACACTGAATGTACGAACATGATCAACACAATGAATTCAACATTTTTACATGAGCTGTTCATTTCTATTTCAACACGCGACTGTGACAAAGGATCAGTATAATCTGTGTATATCATCAGGAAACAGAAAGCTACACTAAAAATATCTGTGATGTTCCAAACAGTTAAAGTTTAAAGTGACTGTAAAGCTGTGAAGCACAAACATAGAAACAACATGAACTAATACAAAGGAAGTGATGCATTACACCATCAGTTATCCTGGTCCCTCTGGGTTTTAATGCATCTTTTGAATTTGTGAGGTTGAAACGGGGTGTTACGTCAGCTCTTTAAAAAGTGAATGTAAACACAGACCCTGAGCAACATACCAAGAACCCAACAGGTCTTTATCATTACTCATATTCAAATGGACATAGGTACACATAACTGTTTGAATGGTTAACCATGAAGCCTGGGTAAAGAGGCTCAGTGAATGTGGCCTTAAAGGTGTACAGGTGACTCAGTGTGTTATAAGAGACTTTGTAAAAGGACAGAGTGCCAGCAGGCCAGTCCAGATACACCCCAACTCTGTTGCAGACTTTTGAACTTTTCCATGCCACACCATTATTATGCCATGCAGAAAGTCCTCGGATGTAGTGAAATCTGCACTTTCTCAAACACCAGGACCTTCTATTACATCCAAGCATGCTCTGAAATCTGATTCCTTTTCTTTCAATTCTATGGTATGCAACACCTACGTGAAGAGCTTGTGTCATGTTAGCACTCAACTCTACCTCCCAGTAATGACGCCCAGTTAACCTCTCACTGCACAACACCTGAGTTTGTGTACCAAACCTCTCTGGGCGATCAGGATATTTCTGCCATGATCCAAATGCTGCCTTTTTGTTTCCCTCAGACAGATGGAGGTACCCGTTTGCAGTGTTTGGGTCCAGGGTGAGGTCACAGGCATCTGATGGACAGACCAAAACAAAATGTGTTCTTAGTCATTGTGATGGTCAAACAGGTTTCTGGAGAACAGTAATTAGTACAGCGTAGCTTTGACTGAAGAAACATGGAAAATGACTTACACCACATCAGATCTCTTCTGTCTGTGATCTCCTCCACAGGAGGGAGGTTCGGCTTGGTGAAATCTTCACTGACCAGTTTACCGTCTACCTTGTAATGGTAGATAGTTGCTCCTGTGTACTTCTCATTTGCAATCGAGGCGATGAGGAAACAGACTCGAGGGTTGTTCTTCAGTGCTTTGGCAAGATTTTGGAACTCTTTGCCCTTTTCTCTCATTTTGGTTAAAACTTCCTCTGAGTAGTCTTGGACTTCACTGGTGCTTCTTAACTGATGAGAATCCAAGTAGTGGTTCATGGCATCAAGGCAGGGGTCAGCACTCTTCAGAGAGGTGAAAACGAAGCACAGAGCTTCTTCTACACCTGCAGCAAGAACCTCTCTGTGCAACTCTGACTGACTTTGGACGATCTTCACTCCCTCCATCTTTTCTACACAGGACCTGATGATGCTGATTTCTCTCTCTTTGTGATCCAGCCACTCGCTGAGTTTTTCATGACTGAATGGTGACTTGTGTCCATCTTCAAAGACTTTTTTTACTGAACTCTCATCTTCTTTACCTTCACGGATGCGGGGAAATTTCTTCCTCATGGTCTGCTGGAGTTTAGATGTGTAATAATGACAGGATTTGTGGAAACTGCTTAGCTCTTTGTGAATCTGTGGAAAATCCTCTATCACGACATCATCCAGAAAATCGTTGCATCTCATTTCGATTTCCTTTAAATCTTCTAGAGCATCTTGTGCCTCCCTCACTACTCCAGCACTGATCTCACGCGACAGCTTAGCAGCTTCTGGATCTAAATTCTTCAGTGGCATCAGCCAGATCTTCACTGGAACGCCAAGCGTTCCATTTTGTCCCAGAAGCTTTGGAAGTTGGACATAGGTCTGCACTGCGTCTACAAATGTTACAGGATTGCTTTCAAGAACAAAGTCTCCATAGAATTTACAGGAGAACTTCTCAGTTGTGGCTTTTTCGTCATCATTTAGCTTGATGTCAATTCGTCCCGCGATATTAAAAGAGGGGATCTTCTTTACCACAGCTTCCATGTGGCCCTGGATGTCCAGAACACTGCTGTCTTCTAACTTCTCACTGTCAAACACAAAGAAAGCATTTGCCCCATAAAGGATGCCTGTGACTACATGTGTTGCCAAACCCTTCTTTATAAGATCCGTCTGTTTTTTGTTCATGGTTAGAAGGTCAGGCATTGACAGCTGTTTAAAGTTGGTGGTAGCTTTGTACTGTAACGTCACTCTGCTCTGATTGTGGGATTTCTTCATATCATTCAGATACTTGGCAGATCCTCCGACTTCAATCAGTCCACTCATGAAGCTGGCCTTCAGGGAAGCATCGACATCCAGCAGAGAAGCCTTGGATTCAATGGAGTCACATGCAGACATTTGAAATTCACTGCTGTGCTGAGAGCTTTCACTTGTGTTCTCTTGTATAGTTCTAATATCCCACAGAGTCACACCTGTGGAAAGAACATCAGTCTTATTAACATGAAGTCACAACACTCTGATCATGCCCTTGAGCAAGGCACTGAACCACGAACTGCAGTCCACCATCTCTCCACATTTACATGTCTATGTGTATAAAAAAGTATCTACTGGGTCGACTTTAGCAGGAAGAGCTAACATGCTCTCTTCCTGTTTACAACACAAGCAACATTTATAATAAGATGAGTATGTGACACGTTCACACAAATAAAACAGCAAAGACGTCTCAGGTAACATTTAAATTAGGGCTAATTTAAACACGTTAATTTAAAATAAATATAAAATATAAAAATATAAAATAACAACGTGCGTGGTAACCATGGTAACCACCTTTTGAGTGGAGAAAATGCTCCTCCCACACCTGCTCTGTAAACATGATGGAGGCGGATGAGAAGAGAACACCTGATGCTAGCGTTAGCAGCCAGCCTGGACCAAAAAACTTTTGGCCTTTTCAAGCTTTATTTGATAAAGACCAGCCACAGGTCAGATTCGAACCCTTACTTCCACAGCAACGACTGAGCCTTCCATGTGGGGCAGCTGCTCTACCAACTGAGCTAAATGCTGCCCCTGGAAGACTTTTAAATATTGTGCTAGCACATCCCAAGCTGCTGAAATGGTTACTGTATATCTTTAGACATGGAGAAAGCTTTTGATTGGGTTGAATTGGATTACTTGTTTTCTTGTGTGTTGGGAAAAATTGGCTTTGGGTCTAAATTTATTCCTTGGATAAGATTTTTATACACTGACCCTTCTGCTTGTGTGACAATTAACTTTACAAGGCCTGAATATTTCCCACTTTTAAGAGGGACCCGTCAAGGGTACCCAGTGTCTCCCTTGCTTTTAGCCATAGCAATAAAGCCTCTTTCCATTGCTCCTAAATCTTCTTTGCTGGTATTTAGAGCTGGACTGGAACATGTCTCTGTGTCTCTCTATGCTGATGACCTGTTGCTATATGTCAAGAACACAGTTAGCTGTGTAGATGATATTTTACAAATCCTGACAACTTTCATTCTCAGGTTATTAATTGAACATCAGTAAAAGTGAGTGTTTTCTGGTAAACATAGCAGCTAAACGGATCCAATCAGATGCACTATCATTTCGATTAGCTCATAACAGCTTTCACTATGTAGGTATTCATATTTCTCTCTCTCTTTTATTTATTTATCTATTGTTATTATTATTAGTTTTTCTCTTTTGCCTCCCTCTATATCACTATATACTTTATTTATTTCTCTTCTTTTTGGATAACAGCTGTACAATAACTTTATATCTTGTATTGATGCTTGTGAAATGCTGATCTCCGATAAAAACATGTTTTAAAAAAAAGAAAAACATTTGTAGTCACAGTCAAGACTGACCTGGCATCAGCTCATCTCTCCAAGCATCGTACAGCATTCCCAGGGTGAAAGTTCGACCCAGGGCAGCAACCTTAATGTTATCGTCCATTTCTCCAACCTGTTGAGAAATGTCCTGTCAGTGAGCACACAGCCTTCAATACTGCGTTTACATTTACACAGCAGGAGTCAACTCTGCTCACAAACAGTAAGGACGACAAAGACAGACGGACAGTTTGCTGTGCTATGAGCTGCAGTGTCTCTCTGTTCACACTGAGATTTTCACACAGACTGGAGTTCAGTGAAAGTCTAAATAAAAATCTGTCTGTCCTGCCAGTTTGTCCTCACCTGGTAAAGATGTGTAGATCAGCTGAGTTGTGTGAGGGTCTTCTTGACTTCCAACTGGAGCTTCGTCTGAAGAGCTGTGATGCTGTGATGTTACTTATATGCAGTCAGGTCCTGCTCTCTGCCAACTCCTCCCATGACACATTCCAGGTGTGTCCAATTGATAAGGTTCCTGGTTAGAGTCGTGTAATTCTTCTATTACAGGGAAATAATAAAACAGACAGTTATTTATGATGGAGGCTTGTTGCCTCTTCTTCATACCTTGTCTGTCTCTCTGGTAGTGGGCAGTGGGCAGAGGTGAGAGACGACCAGAGAGACGAGAACTTCCTGCACCGAAGACAGCATAAATAACTTTTATGTATGAAACTTGACCCAAACAATTTAGTCCAATGGAATAACTCATTCCCTGAAGTGTACCAAAGCAAAAGCATGTAACTTTGCATTTAGGCCTTCTTTGTCAGGACACATTTAATAAAAGTCCAAAGGTGCCATGCCAACGTCTTGATAAAGAAGGAGGTATCAGGTGAAAGGACGTATAAAGACCTTCCCATGATTTACCCTCCTATTCTCCTCAAATTTACTAACACTTTTTACCCTCTGGGTCAATCTGACCCCAGGTATATTTGCCTCCAGAAAATCATTTAAAGAAAATTATTGCCCAAGTTTTTGTGTCAGACACTTTGTTTATTTGTTGAATACATAAATAAGCCCTTGATAATGAAAGCTGACCTGGTTTCTAGCGCCACCATCAGGTTGGTAATTTATCTTGAAATGTTTTCATTCAAATCTTCTCAACTTTACTGACAACATTAATGACCACTAGAGTATGTACCCTAGTGGTTTTGGTGATCATACGACCTTTCCTGTAGCGCCACCATCAGGTCAAACTTTGAGTTTTAGAGTTAGTGCATATTGAAAATCTTTCATCCAAATCTTTTCTAATTTGGGGTGCACATTCATGACTCTCACAGAATGAACCATATTGATTGATGTTGGTGACCTGATTTGTACACCCCTGCCAAAATAAGCAAGCCAGTGTAAGCTTCCAAATCAGCTACATCCAAGTCTCTCCAACTGTCCCCATACAGCAGGTGCGTCCCCTCTAAATTTGTCATCCCAAGCACAATGTTTCCAATTGATGTGTGTTATGAAGAGTTTGAATGATGATTTGATGTCTTCAGTGTGGCTGATTGCAAATCTGGTGGGGCCTGGAGCCATTTTGATGACATTAGTAGCACTAAGTCTACCCTGCTGTTGATGTGGGTAAAGGGACCATGTTATCTTTCCATTTTTGGAGGTGACCATGTCTGCTGGTTGTTGAGAGACAACAGGAGGGTCAACATTCTCATTCTCATCAAATGAGAACCCCTCAAAATCAGGGTCCACCTCAACACAATCCCCAGTGTGAGTTCAGATGGTTACGCACACACACACCTTCATGTCCATGCTTGGAATAGTTGTTTTCTTTACCCCCCTTTCAAGTATCAACTCAAAAGTATCACCTCTGCACCTGCAGGTGTGGGGTTATTAGGTCATACACACAGACAGACACATTTTACACAGCTAAAACAGCTTGTGGTCAAATTGACCCCAGAGGAACACCAATGCGTGTATTATGTGTTCAGCACATTAGAAAAATATCATCATGAAAATGTTTTGCTTAATCAGTTGTCCCCATCAAATTAGGAAAAGTCATGAAAAGCAAAAAACAAAACAAAGGCAACTGTTATTTTTGAATGATAAACATTGAAAGGGGTTAAAATGACCCCAAGGAGAATAGGAGGGTTAATGATTAACCGATAAGGTTCCAAGTTAGAGTCCTGTAATCAGATGACCTCTTTCTTCTGAAAACTACAGGGAAGTAATAAAACAGACAGTTATTCTCCAGTTCTATTTTCCAGTAGGTTGTCTGTTTCTCTGGTACTAGTGGGTAGTGGGCAAAGGTGAGAGAGGACCAGAGAGACGAGAACTTCCTGCACTGAAGACAGATTTGAATTCAAACATGATTTGCCGTAAAATAAAGTGTGGTGGAAACGACTCCTCCAAGGAGGTTTTGGTTAATAAATAACTTTTATGTATGAAACTTGACCCAAACAATGAATAAGTCCAAATGAATAAGATTTCTTTGTAAGATGTAAGAGAGGTTTTGCAGATAGGCGTCTTGCCAAGTCATGCAATGAACAACAGGAAGCTTTCTTTCCACAGAAATGAAAACACGCCTATCTACAGCTATAAAGACCTTCCAATGAGCCTTTCTGTGGAAGAACTACCTGAACATTATGTTACATCAAACAAGTTCTCTTTGTGATTTAAGAGATTCAACAGAGAAAGTGAGGAGACGTTCACCCCTCCGCGTCCTGACTGTGAATGAACCGCACATGCCTGAATCTGCTGCTGGCTCATTTCATGTCAGATTTTCTTCTAAAATAAATCACTGCACTAAAATAACTCTTTGGGGTCACTTTGGGTCCCAAACCTGGATAAAGGAGGAGGGTTGGAGGAGTGGAGTCGACAGAAGGAAGTTCATTTGTAGTTCTAAACATATTTGGGCTTTTTACTGACTTTTAGTCTCTGCCAAGACGTTATTCCTCTCTCCTTCAGTGTCCGTTACACTTACATGTTTAAATTAGTTGATGACGTCATTTAGCAGCTTTTAGGACAGTAGCTACTTTCTTTACTGAGGAGTTAGTTGGTAACACTGGTTGTCGGATTGCTTTCACACTCTTCTGTCTAATGAATGTCTTGTCTATTAGACAGAGAGCTGTCCAGTTCATTGCTAATGTTCTGTGTGGGTCAGAAATGGTCCTACCAAGTCTCACACATCCCAGAAGAAGACTGTGCCTTACTGTAGTATCCTGAGATTGATACTTGAGGTATTCCTCTAGAGGGAGCTCTAGGGGATCAAGGTGTGTGTTACCTGGTAGGAAGTTACCTGTCAGGTGTCCAGTTTACATGGTGTAGATAAGACTGTCAGTGGCCTTGCAGGCATACTCAATAAGCTAACAAACTTAATGTGAATCAGGTAATAAGATTTATGTACAAATAAACTCAAAATGACTGCGTTCATTTCCTCTGTTGGATTTGGAGAAACAAATCATCTTTATTAATACTGAATGCACAAACCTGGTTACTGTGTAGTGGAAGCACATTGAGTTTATTAGTAGTATTACATAAATCTTATTAATTGCTTCACATTAAGTTCATGAATTCATTTATATTAAACCTATGTAATATAAATGGATGGATGTTTTCTATGTGTGCAGGAGCTGCTCCGAGGATTGATCTTCTGTCATTGTCGTGTCCGTTACATTGAAAGATGCTGATGAGTCTTCAAGGATGAAGTAAAATCTTTGGTACAGTCAACTTGTGAGTCTACAGGAAGCAACAAAGCAGCACACAGCAGTAATCTCAGGTCTGCACTTTATTGAATATTCTGCTCAGCATAAACACATCCAACAGGCGGCGCAGTTTCACAGGAATCTGACATAGCAACATCAGCAGGGAACTTCACAGCTAGAAAATGGTGTTAACAGTGATTCTCTCCTCAGAACAATCATTAATTACTTACTCATTAATATGTCATTAACTGAACCCTACACCGTGTTTAAGACCCCAGACACAAAAAAATCTTTTTCAAATGATGCACAAAGAAGAAAAATAACAAATTCAAACAGCGTCCATGTTAGACACTGAATGTACGAACATGATCAACACAATGAATTCAACATTTTTACATGAGCTGTTCATTTCTATTTCAACACGCGACTGTGACAAAGGATCAGTATAATCTGTGTATATCATCAGGAAACAGAAAGCTACACTAAAAATATCTGTGATGTTCCAAACAGTTAAAGTTTAAAGTGACTGTAAAGCTGTGAAGCACAAACATAGAAACAACATGATCTCTGACTTCCAACTGAAATTCAAACTGCTGCACTAACTGCCCGGCGGCGGCCATCTTAGCAGTTATTGTCAGTTAATTTGAATTTGTCTGTGTAAAATAACAGAGAGAGACAGCAGAGCAGCTAGCGCGTTAGCCACACTTAGCCACTAACTGACAGACATTAACACAGGCAACTCAAGCAAGACATTTTCTGTGGTGACCGTCAATCTGTGTTGTTTGTGTTTAAATCTGCTGTTGCTGTGCCTATGATGCGACATATATCAGTCATCTGATTTGACAGTGAATCCAACAGGACTGTGTGAAATCATAACATAACTTCTAGCTACTAAAAATCAAAGACATCAAAGGCGGCCATTTTAGCAGATAGTGGCAGTGAATTTGAACTTGCCTGTCTAAAGAGACAGCAGAGCAGCTAGCGCATTTGCGCTAGCCTGTAACTGACAGACAGTAACACAGACACACAGACAAGCACACACACAGAGACCGACAAGACAAACACACCACACACACACACCTAACAGCTTCTACATATTTTGGACTACAGAAATAAAAATTATATCACTAGATTCAGCTCATTTAGGACATTACTACTACACTGACCTTCTACAAACCTAACATTCTACAATGAGCTAACGCGCTAGCTGCTCATTGTATGTGTTACTGTCTGTCAGTTATTAGCCACTAACTGACAGACAGTAACACAGACACAGAGACAGACCAACACAGACAAGCACACACACACACACAGCTAGCGTGTTAGCGCTAGCTGCTCATTGTATAAAAGACATGACATTTGCTAACATTTGCAGCTGATGCTAGAATTAGTGGCTAGCGCGTTAGCGCTAACTGGTCATGTGTGTAAATAAACATGTTAAATATTAATATTTGAGATGTGCTTTTTCACTAAAGAACCCTGGCAACAGCCCACTCGGCACTTCCAAAATTTCTGTGGGAATTTTCTAGTTTATCCTTATTGTTATGTTATTGTTTATGTTGTATATGCATTTTATACGTGAGAAGGCATGAACAGCTGATCAGCCCGGAGCGGGGTCCCTCTACCCCACTGTGTGTGTGTGTGTGTGTGTGTGTGTGTGTGTGTGTGTGTGCTGCAGCTGAGTGAAGAAATGAAACTGACCAACAACGACTTTATAAGTTTATATGATTTTTATTTTGTATAATCAGAACAAAGAGGAAATAGACAAATTAAAGTCCTGGTTTGGTTCTGTTCAGCGCCTCCATGTGACTGAACTATTATTGTAAGCTCTGTTACTTTTTATGATCTGATCAGTTATTCACAGAAGTGGAGCAGGACCAGGAGAGCCATCACATCCATAGAATAATAATGATAAGAATTTTACAAACAGTCTAACAGCCAAACATCAACCACGAGCTGTCAGGAGGCGTTTGTTTTATCCTCCTGCTGAAGTTCACACATGCAGACTCTGTAACTCCACGCGGGGTTACGGGCGCGAGTCCTGCTGACTCATCACCTGTCACACCTTTCCAAACAGAGCCGCCTCAACCATAAAAAGAAACTTCAAACCTAAAAAAGAACTTAGCATGCACAGTAAGTAACACACGTCAGCGTTAAAGACGATAAATGACGTGATGATTAAATGATTAGATCATAATAATAAATGAGAAAAAGAATCAATAATAAATCTGTGGGTAATAACAATGATTCAGATTTTTAACTGTGATCATCAAAATAAAACAAGTGAAAGTTAAAAAGAGAAACAATAAAATGTTTGAACTTTCAAATCCAATGAAACAAATGAAGAGTGTAATAGGAGTGACTGAAACATGCATGTAGAGAATATATATCAAAGTATGAAAGGATGAATGAATATAAAGGAAGTGAAATACAAACAAACGCAGCTGACGGAGGAATCCTCCCTTCCTTTCTTTTGGTTTTGGTCTTTCTGTCCAGACTTGAATGATCGAAACAATCTGACAGAAGATTCTAAACCCGGGGACGCATTTTCATTTTAGATTTACAGAGGAAACTGGGTGGAAACCCGCCAAAATAAAATCACAGATATCAAAGTAATGATGGATATTTCTGGTTCTGGTTATTGACTGACAGCTTAATCTATCTACAACACAGAGATCAGGACTTTATTGGACCTGTTTGATTCACTGGGATTGATTTTTATCTCTGTGCACAGACCAAGAATCTTCTGTCATTGCTCTTATTCAAATGGACACAGGTATGCATAATTGTAATAATGATAAACATAGAAGCCTGGGTAAAGAGGCTCAGTGAATGTGGCCTTAAAGGTGTGCAGGTGACTCAGTGTGTTATAAGAGACTTTGTAAAAGGACAGAGTGCCAGCAGGCCAGTCCAGATACACCCCAACTCTGCTGCAGCCAGAGGGAAAAGGAGTTTCCTTCAACTTCCCATTATGCCATGGCTCAAGTGTGTGCTTTCTACATGAAGCATATTGGAGCAAACACCATGATATGGGATTACTTCCAATTGAGCTCTGTGCACCTTTTCTTTGAATTGATTTGTATGCAGCAGCTATGGAAAGATATTCTTTGGAGCTAATGCTCCACTCTACCTCCCAGTAATGACGCCCAGTTAACCCCTCACTGCACAACACCTGAGGTTCTGTATCAAACCTCTCTGGGCGATCAGGATATGTCTGCCACTCTCCACATGTTGCCTTTTTGTTTCCCTCAGACAGATGGAGGTACCCGTTTGCAGTGTTTGGGTCCAGGGTGAGGTCACAGGCATCTGATGGACAGACCAAAACAAAATGTGTTCTTAGTCATTGTGATGGTCAAACAGGTTTCTGGAGAACAGTAATTAGTACAGCGTAGCTTTGACTGAAGAAACATGGAAAATGACTTACACCACATCAGATCTCTTCTGTCTGTGATCTCCTCCACAGGAGGGAGGTTCGGCTTGGTGAAATCTTCACTGACCAGAATGCCGTCCTTGTAATGGTAGATAGTTGCTCCTGTGTACTTCTCATTTGCAATCGAGGCGATGAGGAAACGGACTCGAGGGTTGTTCTTCAGTGCTTTGGCAAGATTGTGGACCTTTTCTGCTTTTTCTCTCATTTTGGTTAAAACTTCATCTGAGTAGTACCATGGGACTTCATTGGTGCTTCTTAACTGAAGAGTATCCAAGTAGTGGTTCATGGCATCAAGGCAGGGGTCAGCACTCTCCAGAGAGGTGAAAACGAAGCACAGAGCTTCTTCTACACCTGCAGCAAGAACCTCTCTGTCCAACTCTTCCTGACTTTGGACGATCTTCACTCCCTCCATCTTTTCTACACAGGACCTGATGACGTTGATTTCTCTCTCTTTGTGATCCAGCCACTCGCTGAGTTTTTCATGACTGAATGGTGACTTGTGTCTGTCTTCAAAGACTTTTTTTACTGAACTCTCATCTTCTTTACCTTCACGGATGAGGGGAAATTTCTTCCTCATGGTCTGCTGGAGTTTAGATGTGTAATAATGACAGGATTTTTGGAAACTGCTCAGATCTTTGTGAATCTGTGGAAAATGCTCTTCCACTCCATCATCCAGAGAATCGTTGCATCTCATTTCGATTTCCTTTAAATCTTCTAGAGCATCTTGTGCCTCCCTCACTACTCCAATGCTGATCTCACGCGACAGCTTAGCAGCTTCTGGATCTAAATTCTTCAGTGGCATCAGCCAGATCTTCACTGGAACGCCGTTCTTTCCATTTTGTCCCAGAAGCTTTGGAAGTTGGACATAGGTCTTCACTGCGTCTACAAATGTTGCAGGATTACTTTTAAGAACAAAGTCTCCATAGAATTTACAGGAGAACTTCTCAGTTGTGGCTTTTTCTTCATCAGTCAGCTTGATGTCAACTTTCCCCTCGATATTAAAAGAGGGGATCTTCTTTACCACAGCTTCCATGTGGCCCTGGATGTCCTGAACACTGCTGGCTTCTAACTTCTCACTGTCAAACACAAAGAAAGCATTTGCCCCATAAAGGATGCCTGTGACGACATGTGTTGCCAAACCCTTCTCAATAAGCTCTTTCTGTTGGGCGCTCATGGTTAGAAGGTTAATCATTGACAGCTGTTTAAAGTTGGTGGTAGCTTTGTACTGACACGTCACTCTGCTCTGATTGTGGGATTTCTTCATATCATTCAGATACTTGGCAGATCCTCCGACTTCAATCAGTCCACTCATGAAGCTGGCCTCCAGAGAAGCTTCAACATCCAGCAGAGAAGCCTTGGATTCAATGGAGTCAGATGCAGAAATTTGAAATGCACTGCTGGGCTGAGAGTTTTCACTTGTGTTCTCTTGTAGAGTTTTACCATCCCACAGAGTCACACCTGTGGAAAGAACATCAGTTTAATTAACATGAAGTCACAACACTCTGATCATGCCCTTGATCAAGGCACTGAACCACGAACTGCAGTCCACCATCTCTCCACATTTACATGTCTATGTGTATAAAAAAGTATCTACTGGGTCGACTTTAGCTGGAAGAGCTAACATGCTCTCTTCCTGTTTACAACACAAGCAACGTTTATAATAAGATGAGTATGTGACACGTTCACACAAATAAAACTGCAAAGACGAGTCAGATAATACTCAGGTAAAATTAGGGCTGTCAAATTAACATGTACATTTTGATTAATTTATTATAGAAAAAAATAAGAGATTAATCAGGCTGCGTCCACTAGTGGAATCAGGAAACTTCAGCTCATTCTCCAGCACAGTAGGTGGCGGTAACGCTCCTTAAACACTCATTGCTGTCCACCATTAAATAAAAGAAGAATCAGGCTGCATGGTAACCATGGTAACCACCTCTGAGTACCACTCCACTTTACTTTATTTTGACACATAAGCTGTCAGGTTGAGGCTCGAGGTTTGTCCTGAGACGATCACATTGAACTTTAAAATGTTTTTCATTGATTTATTCAGCTACCGAATTCAGTTTGAGTTGAAACATGTTGGAACACGTTTGGTTCCTTTAACAGAAAATGTACATTAATTAATCACAGAGCTTATAATTAATTAGATTCATTCTTTTAATCTAATTTCAGCCCTATCTTAGATATTTAAAATATTTCTTTCATAAGATTGTAGTCACAGTCAAGACTGACCTGGGATCAGTTCATCTTTCCGAGCATCGTACAGCATTCCCAGGGTGAAAGGTCGACCCAGACCAGCAGTCGTCATGTTAGTTGAGTCCATTTCTCCAACCTGTTGAGAAATGTCCTGTCAGTGAGCACACAGCCTTCAATACTGTGTTTACATTTACACAGCAGGAGTCAACACTGCTCACAAACAGTAAGGACGACAAAGACAGACGGACAGTTTGCTGTGCTATGAGCTGCAGTGTCTCTGTTCACACTGAGATTTTCACACAGACTGGAGTTCAGTGAAAGTCTAAATAAAAATCTGTCTGTCCTGCCAGTTTGTCCTCACCTGGTGAAGATGTGTAGATCAGCTGAGTTGTGTGAGGGTCTTCTTGACTTCCAACTGGAGCTTCGTCTGAAGAGCTGTGATGCTGTGATGTTACTTATATGCAGTCAGGTCCTGCTCTCTGCCAACAATGACACACCTTCATATATGTTTTAACTGAACAGGTTCCTGGTTAGAGTCCTGTAACTAGATCCTTTTGTTCTGTAAACTACAGGGAAATAATAAGACAGACAGGTGTTTTCCAGTTCTCTCTGTTATGATGGAGGCTTGTTGCCTCATACTTTCATGTTTCCCATCGTTTCCCCTTCTCTTGTCTGTACTGAACATCTTGTCTGTCTCTCTGGTACTAGTGGGTAGTGGGCAGAGGTGAGAGACGACCAGAGAGACGAGAACTTCCTGCACTGAAGACAGAATTTGATCCAAACATGATTTGCCCTCAAATAAAGTGTAATCTATGGGATGAGTTTGCTGATGCTTCACAACCCAAAAGAAGGAAACAACTCCTCCAAGGAAGTAAAAAACAAATTCTCTTTGTAAGAGAAGAGAATTTGCATATAGGCATCTTGCCAAGTAATGCAATGAGGAAACACATAGCAGCACTAAGAATGCAGAAGAAGGTATCAGGTGAAAAGACAAAGTGCTGACCCCACACCTCGACGGGTCGGAGCTGTTTTAATGGCAAATTTGGTGCTTGTCAAAGTCACACATGAAAGGTACAGCAGGAAGTTAACATCATGTGAAATAGTGACAGAAAATGAGAAACAATTAAAGAACAAATTATATAAATAAATGATTCATTATACAACAAGTAGGTCCGACTGAGCAATCTGATTGGTCAACTAGACATTTAGAAGGTGCTCAGATCAGCATGACAGCACACCTGACTCATCACTACAAATATTACTCCGCCATCTTCGTCAGATCCTGGAAATATAGAACATGTAAACAAATATTTGTTAGCCTCGTTACCACAGCTGTGTACCTCGTTAATACAAGCATGTACCTCTTTAATACAGGTATGTACATCGTTTGTGTGCAGCACATCAGAGATCAAACAATGAATAAGTCCAATGGAATAACTCATTGACTGAAGTGTACCAAAGCAAAAGCATGTAACTTTGCATTTAGGCCTTCTTTGTCAGGACACATTTAATAAAAGTCTGAAGGCGGTGAGGAACGCTCGGGCCAAGATCAACATCAGCACAATACCATATCATACTATATCTATCATATCATAGGTACCTGCTTAAGAACAACAAACAGGTAACAAAACAAGTTCTCTTTATGAGACGAGATTCAAGACAGAACAAGAACTTTTTACAGGTCAAGAAGTTTAATATTTAAAGTGGTTTTCAAAGTGGTTTGTGATGTTGGGCTTCATAAATCAGATTGACTTCACTTGTTGTTGACGATTGGTTAAGAAGAAAAATACGTTTTTAAGTCAAATTGATCTTATTTTCAGTCCTCCTCCTCCTTCCACTCTTCATCTTTGCTCTTTATCCTCCAGTACTTAAATAAGAGACAAGATAAGAGGCAGGCAGAGTCTCAGAGTTGTCTGCAGCGTTGCCAAAGCATATGTGGTTCTTCCAACAATTACCACTGCCATGCTGCCGTGAGCATTCATTTCCTCTGTTGGGTTTGGACAAACAAATCATCTTTATTAATACTGAATGCACATGTCCGTTACATTGAAAGATGCTGATGAGTCTTCAAGGATGAAGTAAAATCTTTGGTACAGTCAACTTGTGAGTCTACAGGAAGCAACAAAGCAGCACACAGCAGTAATCTCAGGTCTGCACTTTATTGAATATTCTGCTCAGCATAAACACGTCCAACAGGCGGCGCAGTTTCACAGGAATCTGACATAGCAACATCAGCAGGGAACTTCACAGCTAGAAAATGGTGTTAACAGTGATTCTCTCCTCAGAACAATCATTAATTACTTACTCATTAATATGTCATTAACTGAACCCTACACCATGTTTAAGACCCCAGACACAAAAAAATCTTTTTCAAATGATGCACAAAGAAGAAAAAGAACAAATTCAAACAGCGTCCATGTTAGACACTGAATGTACGAACATGATCAACACAATGAATTCAACATTTTTACATGAGCTGTTCATTTCTATTTCAACACGCGACTGTGACAAAGGATCAGTATAATCTGTGTATATCATCAGGAAACAGAAAGCTACACTAAAAATATCTGTGATGTTCCAAACAGTTAAAGTTTAAAGTGACTGTAAAGCTGTGAAGCACAAACATAGAAACAACATGAACTAATACAAAGGAAGTGATGTATTACACCATCAGTTATCCTGGTCCCTCTGGGTTTTAATGCATCTTTTGAATTTGTGAGGTTGAAACGGGGTGTTACGTCAGCTCTTTAAAAAGTGAATGTAAACACAGACCCCGAGCAACATACCAAGAACCCAACAGGTCTTTATCATTACTCATATTCAAATGGACATAGGTACACATAACTGTTTGAGTGGTTAACCATGAAGCCTGGGTAAAGAGGCTCAGTGAATGTGGCCTTAAAGGTGTACAGGTGACTCAGTGTGTTATAAGAGACTTTGTAAAAGGACAGAGTGCCAGCAGGCCAGTCCAGATACACCCCAACTCTGTTGCAGACTTTTGAACTTTTCCATGCCACACCATTATTATGCCATGCAGAAAGTCCTCGGATGTAGTGAAATCTGCACTTTCTCAAACACCAGGACCTTCTATTACATCCAAGCATGCTCTGAAATCTGATTCCTTTTCTTTCAATTCTATGGTATGCAACACCTACGTGAAGAGCTTGTGTCATGTTAGCACTCAACTCTACCTCCCAGTAATGACGCCCAGTTAACCTCTCACTGCACAACACCTGAGTTTGTGTACCAAACCTCTCTGGGCGATCAGGATATTTCTGCCATGATCCAAATGCTGCCTTTTTGTTTCCCTCAGACAGATGGAGGTACCCGTTTGCAGTGTTTGGGTCCAGGGTGAGGTCACAGGCATCTGATGGACAGACCAAAACAAATGTGTTCTTAGTCATTGTGATGGTCAAACAGGTTTCTGGAGAACAGTAATTAGTACAGCGTAGCTTTGACTGAAGAAACATGGAAAATGACTTACAACCCACATCAGATCTCTTCTGTCTGTGATCTCCTCCACAGGAGGGAGGTTCGGCTTGGTGAAATCTTCACTGACCAGTTTACCGTCTACCTTGTAATGGTAGATAGTTGCTCCTGTGTACTTCTCATTTGCAATCGAGGCGATGAGGAAACAGACTCGAGGGTTGTTCTTCATTGCTTTGGCAAGATTTTGGAACTCTTTGCCCTTTTCTCTCATTTTGGTTAAAACTTCCTCTGAGTAGTCTTGGACTTCACTGGTGCTTCTTAACTGATGAGAATCCAAGTAGTGGTTCATGGCATCAAGGCAGGGGTCAGCACTCTTCAGAGAGGTGAAAACGAAGCACAGAGCTTCTTCTACACCTGCAGCAAGAACCTCTCTGTGCAACTCTGACTGACTTTGGACGATCTTCACTCCCTCCATCTTTTCTACACAGGACCTGATGATGCTGATTTCTCTCTCTTTGTGATCCAGCCACTCGCTGAGTTTTTCATGACTGAATGGTGACTTGTGTCCATCTTCAAAGACTTTTTTTACTGAACTCTCATCTTCTTTACCTTCACGGATGCGGGGAAATTTCTTCCTCATGGTCTGCTGGAGTTTAGATGTGTAATAATGACAGGATTTGTGGAAACTGCTTAGCTCTTTGTGAATCTGTGGAAAATCCTCTATCACGACATCATCCAGAAAATCGTTGCATCTCATTTCGATTTCCTTTAAATCTTCTAGAGCATCTTGTGCCTCCCTCACTACTCCAGCACTGATCTCACGCGACAGCTTAGCAGCTTCTGGATCTAAATTCTTCAGTGGCATCAGCCAGATCTTCACTGGAACGCCAAGCGTTCCATTTTGTCCCAGAAGCTTTGGAAGTTGGACATAGGTCTGCACTGCGTCTACAAATGTTACAGGATTGCTTTCAAGAACAAAGTCTCCATAGAATTTACAGGAGAACTTCTCAGTTGTGGCTTTTTCGTCATCATTTAGCTTGATGTCAATTCGTCCCGCGATATTAAAAGAGGGGATCTTCTTTACCACAGCTTCCATGTGGCCCTGGATGTCCAGAACACTGCTGTCTTCTAACTTCTCACTGTCAAACACAAAGAAAGCATTTGCCCCATAAAGGATGCCTGTGACTACATGTGTTGCCAAACCCTTCTTTATAAGATCCGTCTGTTTTTTGTTCATGGTTAGAAGGTCAGGCATTGACAGCTGTTTAAAGTTGGTGGTAGCTTTGTACTGTAACGTCACTCTGCTCTGATTGTGGGATTTCTTCATATCATTCAGATACTTGGCAGATCCTCCAACTTCAATCAGTCCACTCATGAAGCTGGCCTTCAGGGAAGCATCGACATCCAGCAGGGAAGCCTTGGATTCAATGGAGTCACATGCAGACATTTGAAATTCACTGCTGTGCTGAGAGCTTTCACTTGTGTTCTCTTGTATAGTTCTAATATCCCACAGAGTCACACCTGTGGAAAGAACATCAGTCTTATTAACATGAAGTCACAACACTCTGATCATGCCCTTGAGCAAGGCACTGAACCACTAACTGCAGTCCACCATCTCTCCACATTTACATGTCTATGTGTATAAAAAAGTATCTACTGGGTCGACTTTAGCAGGAAGAGCTAACATGCTCACTTCCTGTTTACAACACAAGCAACATTTATAATAAGATGAGTATGTGACACGTTCACACAAATAAAACAGCAAAGACGTCTCAGGTAACATTTAAATTAGGGCTAATTTAAACACGTTAATTTAAAATAAATATAAAATATAAAAATATAAAATAACAACGTGCGTGGTAACCATGGTAACCACCTTTTGAGTGGAGAAAATGCTCCTCCCACACCTGCTCTGTAAACATGATGGAGGCGGATGAGAAGAGAACACCTGATGCTAGCGTTAGCAGCCAGCCTGGACCAAAAAACTTTTGGCCTTTTCAAGCTTTATTTGATAAAGACCAGCCACAGGTCAGATTCGAACCCTTACTTCCACAGCAACGACTGAGCCTTCCATGTGGGGCAGCTGCTCTACCAACTGAGCTAAATGCTGCCCCTGGAAGACTTTTAAATCTTGTGCTAGCACATCCCAAGCTGCTGAAATGGTTACTGTATATCTTTAGACATGGAGAAAGCTTTTGATTGGGTTGAATTGGATTACTTGTTTTCTTGTGTGTTGGGAAAAATTGGCTTTGGGTCTAAATTTATTCCTTGGATAAGATTTTTATACACCGACCCTTCTGCTTGTGTGACAATTAACTTTACAAGGCCTGAATATTTCCCACTTTTAAGAGGGACCCGTCAAGGGTACCCAGTGTCTCCCTTGCTTTTAGCCATAGCAATAAAGCCTCTTTCCATTGCTCCTAAATCTTCTTTGCTGGTATTTAGAGCTGGACTGGAACATGTCTCTGTGTCTCTCTATGCTGATGACCTGTTGCTATATGTCAAGAACACAGTTAGCTGTGTAGATGATATTTTACAAATCCTGACAACTTTCATTCTCAGGTTATTAATTAAACATCAGTAAAAGTGAGTGTTTTCTGGTAAACATAGCAGCTAAACGGATCCAATCAGATGCACTATCATTTCGATTAGCTCATAACAGCTTTCACTATGTAGGTATTCATATTTCTCTCTCTCTTTTATTTATTTATCTATTGTTATTATTATTAGTTTTTCTCTTTTGCCTCCCTCTATATCACTATATACTTTATTTATTTCTCTTCTTTTTGGATAACAGCTGTACAATAACTTTATATCTTGTATTGATGCTTGTGAAATGCTGATCTCCGATAAAAACATGTTTTAAAAAAAGAAAAACATTTGTAGTCACAGTCAAGACTGACCTGGCATCAGCTCATCTCTCCAAGCATCGTACAGCATTCCCAGGGTGAAAGTTCGACCCAGGGCAGCAACCTTAATGTTATCGTCCATTTCTCCAACCTGTTGAGAAATGTCCTGTCAGTGAGCACACAGCCTTCAATACTGCGTTTACATTTACACAGCAGGAGTCAACTCTGCTCACAAACAGTAAGGACGACAAAGACAGACGGACAGTTTGCTGTGCTATGAGCTGCAGTGTCTCTCTGTTCACACTGAGATTTTCACACAGACTGGAGTTCAGTGAAAGTCTAAATAAAAATCTGTCTGTCCTGCCAGTTTGTCCTCACCTGGTAAAGATGTGTAGATCAGCTGAGTTGTGTGAGGGTCTTCTTGACTTCCAACTGGAGCTTCGTCTGAAGAGCTGTGATGCTGTGATGTTACTTATATGCAGTCAGGTCCTGCTCTCTGCCAACTCCTCCCATGAAATGCTCCAGGTATGTTCAATCGATAAGGTTCCAGGTTAGTCCTGTAATTATTCTGAAAATTACAGAGAAATAATAAAACCAGTGGCAGCTGGCCAAAAGAGAGCGTTAGGGTGCCACCCTCCCTGAGCCACAAATAATGATAGTATTAATTAATTCATATTTTCAGTATTTGTGTTTAAATAATGGAATGCATCCATTAATATGTTCAAAATATGATAGGAAATCCAGTGCGCAGCAATATGCTGTCCCTTGTCTGCAGTTAAACCAATTGCTAATTTAAGGTATGAACGTTTAACATAAGATTTATCTAGTGACTACTAACAGCACCGTTTCATGTGCTCAACAGGCGATCAGGTCAACAGCCTTTCCAACATGTTCTGCTTTGTTAGAAAGTTGTTTACAAGTTCTGTTCTACATGTTAAACTTGTGATTGTGCAGTGCTCGTTTTTGTATTAGAATGCCTCATATTTTTTAGATTGGCATTAAATAATTAGTTATTAGTATCTTATGTTACATCACAGGTACAAAAACCTGTTGAACAACAGCAAAGAGGAAGAATCAGGCTTTCTTTGTAAGATAAAGTTTTGCAGATAGGCGTCTTGCCAAGTCATGCAATGAACAACAGGAAGTTTTCTTTCCACAGAAATGAAAACACACCTGCTGAGTATAAAGATCTTCTCATGAGTCTTTCTGTGGAAGAAATACCTGAACATTATGTTACATCATAGGTACCTGTTTATGAGCAACAAACAGGTACAAACAAGTTCTCTTTGTGATTTAAGAGATTCAACAGAGAAAGTGAGGAGACGTTCAACCCTCCGCGTCCTGACTGTGAATGAACCGCACATGCCTGAATCTGCTGCTGGCTCATTTCATGTCAGATTTTCTTCTAAAATAAATCACTGCACTAAAATAACTCTTTGGGGTCACTTTGGGTCCCAAACCTGGATAAAGGAGGAGGGTTGGAGGAGTGGAGTCGACAGAAGGAAGTTCATTTGTAGTTCTAAACATATTTGGGCTTTTTACTGACTTTTAGTCTCTGCCAAGACGTTATTCCTCTCTCCTTCAGTGTCCGTTACACTTACATGTTTAAATTAGTTGATGACGTCATTTAGCAGCTTTTAGGACAGTAGCTACTTTCTTTACTGAGGAGTTAGTTGGTAACACTGGTTGTCGGATTGCTTTCACACTCTTCTGTCTAATGAATGTCTTGTCTATTAGACAGAGAGCTGTCCAGTTCATTGCTAATGTTCTGTCTGGCTAAGTCTCACACATCCCAGAAGAAGACTGTGCCTTTTTCCTTTTCCAGATTCTGTTGGGCCCCTGAGAATATCACAGACACGGATACCCAGTTACACAATCCCAGAAGAAAACATTGCTTCAAATTCAGGAAACTGTCTACTTCTACTAACTCCCCGTGTGTCTTTCTGGTCGGGCCCATATGTTACAGCGAACCCCCCCGTGCACCTCTCTTGGTCTATTCTCCACGTGACCTCAAACAGCACCGGGAACATTTCAGATGTGTTTTTCCCACCAGACTCAGATTTGGTCATTTTCCTGGTTCATGTGCTTCTAAATATGTAAATATGCTACGTAGTTGTTTTTATTATCTTTGACTGGGTGTCTTATTTTGAAAATCTGCAAACTGCCTGTTCTGTTTCTGAAAAGAAAAAAAAGTAGAAGTACGTTACATATTTGAAGTCTGATTTATCTTTTTGTGAAATATTTTTCATACCATTATATAAAAGGTAAATGAACAATGTGACATTGTGCAGCGTTTGTCCATCAGCAGTGTGTATTGTGTCATTTTCAACACAGGTCAGACATACACAACACCTGCATAACATCATTCAGACTGCCAGTATCAACCAATGAGGAGTGGCACCTAGTTTGAAGTTTGGTCTTCAAACGTGAGCAGAGCTTCTGACAGGTGAGAAGAGAACGACACGCTGGCCTCTGATTCTTTCCTTTCCAGAAATAACTGAGTTCAGTGCGCCATCAAAGATCTCCGGACATGAAAGCAGAATTATTTATTTTAGGTTTTACTTGAAAAAGCTTCACAGTTACAGTGACACAAGTATTTATAGTAACTTCCAAGCCACACACACACACACAGACATTGGTGACGTGCTTTCCTGCTCTGAAGTCTTCTTGCGGTCGGCCTCAGACAGCCGTCTCACTGCTGATGGATGTCTCCTGCTCCCCGAGGCTCAGCCTAATCTGCACAGTGTTATTGCTTTGATTACTGCTCCTCCGCTGCTGGTTGGTGTACAAATGTTCCTGCGAGTCTCTTCAGGAACCGACACGTACACGTTTGTCTTACTACACCTGTGGATCTCACTCAGTGCGCTCATTCTCATCTCTGCTTCACGGCCCATGGAGGTAACTCTGGGAGATGTTTGCTTGATTTGTTGAGCTCAGACTGCTGATGAGTTGGTAACTATGTTCAGCTGTACTCGAGTATCAGTATTCACATGTATGCACACACCAGCTGACTGCTGGAACCGACGTTCAGACACTTCTTTTGGCTGTATGGTCTCACACAAACAATATTTACTTCCCTCCATCACACACACACACACACACACACACACACACACACACACACTCAGTTATTGTGCTGGGAAGCAATGAAAGTGTGTAATGATGCTACCTGACAGCCCATTAAACCGGAGAGAGATGAGGATGCAATTAGATTGTCATCCACGCCGGAGTTACTGCCGACAAACCAGATGGAAGGAGCGAAAGGAAGGAGGGGTTTTATTTTTGGAGGCAGAGGACGATTACGAGACGTCTGACATGATAGCGATTGATTGACGGATGGTGATTACTGTGTGTGATCAGCTGTGTCGGTGTGTGCGGCTGCTGAGGTAAAAGGACGAGCTGAGGATGAAGTTTCCACTGGTGAGAAAGAAAGTCACAGCCAATCACAGTCCACCTGGGGTGGAGGCGGGACTTCGAGGCCTGTCTCACACTTTGTCTGCTGAGTGTTTGTGTAAAGTGGCTGTGAAGTGAAGCAAAGACTAGAGCTGGAACTCACCTGTTCAGCTTTATTCAGGCTTAACGTTATGCAGAAACAGCGTGGACAGGTGGACGTCGTCACAGGTGCCAGCCTTCATTCTGTCTGCCTCAACTCCACCCACGCTCCACCTCTTTGCCTATGTTCAGATTAGTCAGGGCTGTTTGGCCTGACTCATAATGTTACACTCAAGCTTTACTAAGTGATATCTGGAGTGCATCACCTCCGTGATTTACGGCCTCCAACAAGCAGAGACCTGTTGATGCTCCGGCAGGGCAGAGCACGCCATGTTGAGCACCAGACTTCTCCTCCCCTCTGCACCAACGTGGGCCTGCAGCGATAACCACACAGCAAAGTGTCTTTGCTCTCAAAGAGTCTTTTCCAGCCCACCTGCCAGTACTTTTCCACTCACCTGCCTGCTGCTCCCACCTCATCAGTGCACCCACACTCACCTGCCCAACTTTTATAGCCACTCATTCCATTCAGTCCCTGTGGTTGTCGTGCTGCTTCCCCGGTTTCGAGCCTGCCCATCTCTGCCCCGTCCTCGTCGTCTCTGCCCAGGTAACCTGACCGTCCTTCTGTCCCGGACTCCTCTGTCTGTGAGAGGCTGTCACAAAGAACCACATCTCCTCATTCACCTGCTGGGGATGCTTTCAGTCCTGTTTGCTCAATAAACTGAAGTGTTGCTGGTCTCCGTCTGTGCTGCACAGCCCAGAATGGACAAACTAACATCGGCTCTTTGACATTGTTCACATGCAGGGCCGGACGCCATGAAACTTTAGAATTAAACCTTTAACCTCTGCTTACTATAGAGCATAACACAGAATATGACGTGCAGTCGTCTATGACCTCGTCTGGTTTGATTAGTTTCTTTATTTTCTGACAAAATAATCCTCCGTGATCTTTGAGCACTGCAACACAATGAGCAACTACACCATACACACTGTCCTTGTGTGTGTGTGTGTGTGTGTGTGTGTGTGTTTGTGTGTGTGTCTGTGTGTGTGTGTGTGTGTGTGTGTGTGTGTGTGTGTGTCTGTGTCTTCAACTTCTACAATTTTATTTTGAAATACTTTCCCCTCACATGACTTCCACCTCTCTTCCTCTCCGTTTCCCCTTTCAGTATAAAAGCACTGCAGTAACAGCCTGGTGCCAGTAGGAGGTGTGATGTTCCACAGATGGAGGCCGCTCTGTGTGTTTGTGTGTGGAAGCAGTGTGACATAATAACCCACAAAAATAATGAAAATACACCATAATAAAACAACATTATAATAATCCACGTGTTTACTAGATATATTACATTCTACATAGAATAATTAGGAAGGTGCCACATAGATTAACATTAAACTCCTGACAGCGATGACGTTCAGAGTTATTGATGAATAGTGACACTGATAATAACGAATAGATGCTGATGATGAATGATTCTTTGAATCAGTGTGAGCTCGAGCTGTGAGACAGACTCCATCAGTGAGTAACACCACACACAGTGACCAGGCTGAACATCAGAGTTCACTGATCAGCTCAAAAAGCTACAGCACTCACTCACACACTGATTCATTCGAGCACGGCGGCCTCGAGATAACACTTCTTCTTCTTCTCTTCTTCTTCTTCTTCTTCTTCTTCTTCTTCTTCTTCTTCTTCTTCTTCTTCTTCTTCTTCTTCTTCTTCTTCTTCTTCTTCTTCTTCTTCTTCTTCTTTTCATTCACAGGGACTCTGTGGAGTCACTGTGGCTGTAAATGTTACTAACAAGCTGCCTGATCGAGTCAAACACACGAAAAGCAGAGAGATGATGGAGAGTCAAATGTTTTCTATGCACCATGAGCTCTCCTCATCTGAACACAGCCACGTCCCATCACTGCATGTTACTAACTTAGCTTCTTCCTGCTCGACCTGTCTGACTGTCTGCCACTGTCGCCATGTGCCTGCTGATGATGGGAACTGTTGGATCTCTGTGGAAAGAAACCTTCTGCTCTGCTCTGACATACGATGAGCAGTCTGTGTTTGTGCATGAAGACGACGCTCTCAGTCTCTGGGATCATTTAATCTGCACTGAGCTCTTCTAACCTTCTGTAACATCTGAATATTTGAATAGACTCATGATAACCCGCTCACTCTCACACAGCAGGCACATGCGCAGTCGACTCCTCGGGAGCTGTCCGCTCCGGCGTGGTGCTGAAGTCAGATCAGCAGCAGCACCTCCAGCTGAAGTTCTGTGCAGATTCACGTCCGGACCTTCGCCGAACTAGACTTGACCAAACAATTAAAAGACATTTCTGAGTCACAATCATTCGCAAGAAATATCCTTTAATTGTAAAGTCAAGTGTAGTAAGTCAAGTGTCCACGGTCACTTCCTCCTCCTTCGTCCACAGGTCGTCACGTGGAGGGACACCTGGAATGACATCACGGCAAAGGTCAGTGACGTCTTCAGGTCTGCTGATGATCAAACTTTATTAAAACTCGTTAGAAAAAACGACTGGCTGCGTCCTGTTGTGAACACATCTCCCTCCTCCTCCTCCTCCTCCTCCTCCTCCTCCTCCTCCTCCTCCTCCTCCTCCTCCTCCTCCTGCTCCTCTGGCCTCGTTCCTATCCTCTCGGAGCTGAAGAGCCCGTCTCCCCTTGACTCTCACCCTGACATCACGACTCGCCGCCTCTCCTCTCCTCTCCTCTCCTCTCCTCTCCTCTCCTCTCCTCTCCTCCCTTTCCTCTCCTCTCCTCTCCCCTCCCTTCCCTCCCCTCCCCTCCTCTCCTCTCCTCTCCTCTCCTCTCCTCTCCTTCTTCCTCGCTCCTCTCCTCTCCTCCTCCTCTCCTCTCCTCTCCTCTCCTCTCCTCTCCCTCTCCCCTTCTCTCCTCTCCTCTCCCCTCCCCTCCTCTCCTCTCCTCTCCTCTCCTCTCCTCTCTTCTCCTCTCCTCTCCTCTCTTCTTCCTCTCCTCTCCTCGCCTCTCCTCCTCTCCTCTCCTCTCCTCTCCTCTCCTCTCCTCTCCTCTCCCGTCCTCTCCTCTCCCCTCCCCTCCTCTCCTCTCCTCTCCTCTTATTTTGACCCCTCTCTGTTTCTGAAAAAGAAAAAACCCCTCTCCATCATTTTTACGCACGGACGCGCCAAACTCTCCGCTTCTCTCTCCTTGTATCCGCGCGCTATGAGCGCAGCATGATTGCTGAACATGACAGGCGTGATGTCGGAGCTATTCCGAGCTGAGAGAGCTCGGCACTTAAGTGGAACCACCTGCTCGGGTCCTCGGTGTCTCCTGTCAGTGCGCCGCGCGTCATCCACAACCTCTCCAAGCTTCCAGAGGGAAATACCCGCCTCTCTCTCTGTGTCTTTCAAACACACACACACACACGGTGAGGTGTGACGGTATTCATTGAGGCTGCTGCAGCTCCACAGATGAAGTGTGCAGGTTGTCTGTCGTAGAGCTGCCGTGTGTTCCTCTTCCGTCACGAGAAACGGGAGAAAAACGCTGTCTTGGATTTACGCACGGATACCGGAGTCACAAGCACGAGCTGAGTAACGAGACGTGTCTGCAACACTCTGAGTAAATCCAGCGCGTGCAACAGCTTCATTGTAACGCGGCGGTGCAGCGGTGACGAGCCCTCCTGCCGGCGCCGATAAACGAACTTCAGTCAGAGCGAAGAGCGCGTTCATCGCGCGGAATCTGAAGTCGAGCTGTCGCAAGTTCATTACCGGCACCGACGACCTCCACCTCCCCTCCCTCCCCATCTTATCCAGGGTCCAAATCATCCCGAAAACCCCCCAGAAAACCTACCGAGTAAGCGAGTGTCCGTCCGGGGCGCGACTCGCACCCTCTTACCCCGTCTCCTCCGCGGTGCGCACCGGCTCCCATCCATCCCTCCATCTCTCTCCATCTCCATCCCTCGCCTCTCTTTTCTCTGCTCGGGCTTCCAGCGCCGTAGATAGAGGCTCTGCAGTCACGTGGGTCGGGAGAAAAGAGAGAGAGAGAGAGAGAGAGAGAGGGAGGGAGAGAGAGAGCGTCCCTCCTCCTCCGCAGTTTGCAGTGTGTTATGTCTCAGACTCGGAGGTAGAGAGTCAGAGCTGCTCGTCTGGCGGATCTCACCCTCTGAAACAAACCCCCGGTGTCTTCTCTCATCCGTCCCCGCTTCCCTCCTCACTTACCCGGGTTTGTTTCTCTGCGGAGCCCTGGAAGCTTCTATTTCTTTCTTCTCCTTCCGCCCTCTTCTCTCCAACACTTTGGTCTTTGGGATTTGTTTTTTTTGTTTTGTATTTTTTTTTTTTTTTACTATTCGGTGGTGATTTCAGCTGCTCCCGGTGCTGCTGCTGCTGCTGCTGCTGCTGCTGCCGCCGCTTTTACGCACCGACGCTTATTTTGGATTTGCTCATCACTGGAGAGAAAAAAGCCAGAAAAAATCAGCGAGGTGGATCCGTGGATGCGCCTTTTTGGCTCAAACTGGAGATGGAAATGCTGACATTGTTATTTCATTCCCTGTGGATATTGCAATGCAACACAGTGAGCGCCGACTCCATCATTCACATTGGTAAGACACCAGCCGGGCTCTTTTTTTGGCTTTGCTGTGCAGGGCTTTGGCTGGAGGCAGAGGCAGGCTGCTGGCTGCATGCGGGAGGATTTCAAACGCAGGATGTGAGCAGGAAAGCGGGTCAAGTTGACTTAAGGGAGAATTTGAATATTAGACTTTTCGTGCATGCACTGATTCTGAAACATCGTCTCTTCTCACCCGACCTCACACCTGATTATCATTCCGATCCGTGCCAGGATAGTGTGTAGGAAGGGAGGAAGGAAGGAAGGAGGCTGTTGCATCCAGGCTCAGACGCACGCAGCGCAGCCTTTTAGAAGTGCCCGCAAAGTGTTGCGCCGCGCCATCCCTCCATCATCCATCCCTCCATCATCCATCCCTCCATCATCCATCCCTCCATCATCCATCCCTCCATCCTTTCCAGGCTGAGAGAGCTCATGTCGATGCATATTCACATTCACATGCACAAAACCTGAGGCTGGCAGGAGGAAATGCCCCGACGTGGGTGTTTGGAGGGTTTCGCTTTATCCATCCTCCCTCCCTCCCTCCCTCCTCCTTCTCCTCCCCCTCTTCCCCCCTCCCTCCCTCCTCCTACATCCTTCTCTCCCTCGCCTCCTCCTCCTCATCTATAAGCCTGAACTTTGAATTGAACGTGAGTGAAATGTTAATCAACTCTGCCGGGGGATGAGATGACAAAGGGGACAAACGCCGACTGTTTGGGCTCAGAAACAACGTCAGCAACCAAAAAGCCAGCTCCTCTCTCTCTCTCTCTCCCTCTCTCTCTCTCTCTCTCTCTCTCTTCTTCTTCTTCTTCTTCTTCTTCTTCTTCATCATTTCATTTCCTGTGATTTTAGTCAAGTCACTTTGGTTTTAGTTAAAGTCAGAGTTGGTGAAGAAGCCACCACCACTGACACACACACACACACACCCACACACACACCACCATGCACTTTTCATATGAGCTCATTTGCACTAATCCCACTCAGAGGCTGCACTTCGCCTCCAGGTGATTGGATTCAGTTTGGAATGGAGCCAACAGGAGGAAGTCAGAAAGGTTTTGACATTTCAGATCTCTGCTGCAGCTCGCGCTGTCAAACGCCGGGCAGTATATAGCAGCACTGCGGTGGCCTGTATGGTTTTAGCCAGGAGAGGGGAAGAGAGAGGAGGGGGAGGAAGGGAAGGAAGGAAGGAGGGAGGAGGAAGATAGTGTGGGAGGGGGGAGTAAGAGCATTCTGCTAATAAGACTTGCTGTCTTGCATGATTTTAGACTTTAGGAGGATGTCCGACATGTTTGATCGTTTACAGGCTACAACACACCCAACACGAGAAGACACTTCGCTGAGGAACATTTCCTAGAATTGGTAGAGTATGGATGGAAGGATGAATGAATGGATGGACAGATGGACGGATGCTTTGCTGTCCCTCAGGAGAAAATCTGCGTTGAGTCCACACATGGAAACAAAGAGGAGAACAGTGATACGGGATTAACGAGAACACAGAACAGTAAATACGACAAATAATGGAGGTGGGGTGCCAAATAGTGAGACCAGACGAGAGCAAGAAAGCGCACTGATGTATGTGGATGTGCTGGGATGATTTATGAGCAACCAACGTGAATAAAAACAGCTAAATCTGACAGATTTGATGGGTGCATGCACTCTTTGCAGGCGTTTAGCTGCCAAATATCACCTGCCTGATGCAGCCTGGCTGGTGGCTGTGGTCGTTCTGCTCATGCACGTATCGCTCTCAATGGATGTCTCTTCAGGTGCAGAGGAACCACGCTGAGGTGGAGCTCTGTGGCCCTTTGAACTGAAGCGCAAACATGAAAATAAGTGCTGTACCATGTGAGTGTGAATCCAGCCATGCGACACTTGGCTCTCGTTGCGTGTTCGTGCCGGTCAGGCGGTGGATCCCCTGCAGCTTCTCGCAGCACAAATCACAGTTTGTAGCTCGGAGACGTGTGAAGTCACTCCAGTGATGCAGCAGCAGGGAAGTCTGTGCTGATCCTGAGGATGCTGTGTCTTTGTCTGTCTGTGCAAAGAAGATTAATTCAGAATTATTAGAAAAAGCATCCACAGATTCTATAAATAACAGGATGTCTGTGGCTTTACACGCTAATGATTCTGTTTCTGGTGCAATAATCCACCATGTTACAACACAAGGCGGTTTGTGGAGGATCTTCATGGAGCTGGTCCACAGTAAAGCTCTGAAACCTGCAGTAATCTTCTATTCTTTGATGCTTTTGTCGAATATTAATGAAGGACCAGCTGCTTATGGAGAAGTTGTTGCTGGTTTCCAACCTTGGAGGTTCACAGCTGTGTAGAGTGACCCACAGTCTCCACATCAAACGGCGTAGCCTCAGTTTGGAGGTTGGTGGTTTCATTTTTCATCTGTCCAGTAGCTTCTTCAGGTTTGCTCAACCCGCCTGCCTAAACCTGACCCAAACCTGACCCAAACCTGACCCAAACCTGACCCAAACCTGACCCAAACCTGACCCAAACCTGACCCAAACCTGACCCAAACCTAATTCAAGATCCAAGAGTCAAGATTTTTGTCCTTTTCTATTAAAATATTAAAATATTTCCATCTCATTGGATCAGAACTGGATCATAATGCACCTGAGTTCAGGTCCTGCATCATGTGGACGTGACTCCATGTTTCCTTCTCAGATTCTTTCGTTTTAAGGATTTCAAGGCCTGAAGAAGCAAAACAAGAAACAGTGAAATGTGCAGAACAGATGTTTGTTTGTTTCCTCTGAGATTTTCAGTTTATCCCTGAAACTACAGAATGAAGATCACTCTGAGGAGGGAGGACATTTTAGCAGCACAGCATGCTAATTTACTATTTTTTGTGTTTAGTTGAGGAACCTTCTCCCTCGGCTTCACCTTGATAACTGGACAGTTCCTTTTGTGGTGACTCTGGGGGCTCCTGTGGATAACAGCTAATCTTCAGCTGATGGTTTTGTCTGTTTATGTCGGTCATACAGAGACATCGGTACAAATTCAGATTGTGCCATAGGCAGTAAGAAACTTCTTGCATGTGCAGCTGCATTAACATACAGTAAGAATTGTTTGGTCTGAAGCTTGAACCTCCTCCATCCCCCTCCCAGTCCTCGTGGCTGATCTCTGGTTGGCTTGCTGCGTTCAGAGCCTGCGTTGTTCCCCTGAACCGACAGGCAGTCTGACTCTGACTGACTTGGCAGCACAACACAACGCCCAGATCAGATGTGACAGTGTTCCGACCTCGGCCTGAAAACCCCTGCCCGAGCATCTGTCTTGTCCGGCCCCGTGGCTTTATCGTTGGTGACATATCGCGGTTTGTTTGTCCCTTCCTCGTCCTCTTGCCCGTAGAGTGTCGGTGGCAGGCAGGAGGGGAGGGTTTAATCTGAAAAAGAGCTGATGCAGATGAAAACATGGAGCTTGGACCTCTGACCCAATTGCTGTGCTCGTGCATCCGTCGTGCGCTGTCGAGGTTCAGGAGTCGGCAGGTTTTCACATCTTCCGTCCACGACGGCAGCTGGTTTCTCTAATTAGTCCCGCCTCTTCTGTTCTTTGGTTGGATGTGCACGAATCAGTGAAAACAGCTGTTGCAGAGTTTGAAAGAAAAAACAGTGGACGTCTGACTGACGTGTCTGACTGAAGGTCAGGACCAGCAAACAGGAGGAAACAGGGATCCAATCAATTTTGGCCTTTAATTAAATCTCAGATATCAAGCTGTCAGCGAGGTCCACTCCTGATATGATAAACGCTCTCCGGAGGTTTACGAGAACGTCTCTTTCCAGAGAAGAGGAAGGTAAAAATCATTATGAAAAGCAGACAAATAGCAGGCTGTCAAACGCCGACAGAAGCTGGCGCAGGCTGACGGATCAGTTTACAGACGTGTGGAGACGATATCGAGCTGTTGTTTGGAGAATACATGACAGAAGTTTGTCTTTGACGGGACTCAATAAACAGAAATACTGTTCTTACCCAGCAGTAACAGACACAGCACCTTTCAACATGACGATGGATGCATGAAGAAGCTGACTCGTCTGCAGAGCTCTGATCCAACAGCTGTTGGGATGACGTGAAATTAAGGATCTGTCTCTGCTGTGTTTGTGTCTGTCTGGTTTTAGCTTCACGGCTGCAGAAAAGAGGAAAATCCTGCAGGTCTTTATTTGGATCTTGACTTTCGTTCATAAATGTGACGCTGACACAGCTGTAATATATCACTGATGACCTCATAAAGCTGCTTCACATTAAGCACATTACCTCTCGCATCGGCTCCGGTTTGGTCTCCACATTTTAATTCAGTGTGTTAGTGTGTTTTAGCAGTCGGCTTTCTGTCCTGTGAGACGAGACAAATAAACTCTGAATACTAATGAAGAAATTCTCATGTGAAATATGATTTTTAGAGACTGCTTCACTGTCAGCGATGTTGATATCGGCCTTCAGGAGGTCAGACTCGGCTTGTAGCGCTTCCTGTCCCTGTGGGCTCTTCTCCAGGTCTGAAGGTCCTCTAAACGTCCCTCAGGCCGAGCTGATAACAAGTCACTTTTCATGAGGAGCCTGCACAGGAGAGATTACCTCATCCCATGAGCCAGGCAGGCTGACGAGGGATGATTTACGGCGCTGCTGTGGCGTCTAGCAGAAGGGGAGCCCTGTTTATCCACGGCCCGGGTTTTGGAAAGGTGAGCTCGAACTGCAGGAATCCAATCTGTTGAAGCTGGCAAAGCGAATGAACAGCTGCGGCCTTTTCTTGCCCCGCCGCTAAATAAGATAAACTAACCCAGTTAGGGAACGACGTAAAAGGCTTCCCGCACTGTCTCAGTGAAGGCTCAGCCAGGCCATTTACCTGCACCACCTGCACACACACACACACGGTACAGATGCAGGCGTGGACGGAGAGCGGTGAAGCCATCTTGTGACATAATGCAGCGGCCTCACACGGTGGATTGAATAAACGTGGCGTGCGGCGGAGTGTTTGACCCCGCGAGGGCATTAACGGAAACGTTAGTACGCACAGAGGAGGCGCAGAGGAGGCGCAGCGGAGGCGCAGAGGAGGCGCAGAGGAGGCGCAGAGGAGCAGGCCTGCAACGGAAACTAATAACAGGTTTCTGAAAGATTCTGGTGATGCTGATGTTTCTATAATGGCGCTGCCAACACTCTGTGCTTTGTGCTGATGCTGAATATCTTTGATTTATTCATGCTGAAAAAAGAAATGACTGATGTCATCAGACTGAGATTTGGGATGAAGCCTCGTTCTGGATTTCCAACATTTGTTTCTAAGTACGTCCACGTCAGTTTGTTTTGGGTTTAACCCGATCAGCCCCAGAAATGGCTGTCCACTTCGATCGGCCTGCCGTGCTGTCAGATATCAATAGATCAATAGTTCTGTTCCCTGCAGCACGACGGGCTGCTTGCATGTTATTAAGAAAGAGAAGAGGCTCAATAATTGTTCTGTATTTGCAAACCCTCGCACCTCTCAGCAGGTCTTATGAAGGAACAAACATCATTTTGCAGACAAACTGGGCCCAAAGCTGAAATACTCTCAAGATCATGTTCCTATTTCACTGCACTGCTCCATAGAAATGTCTTTTTCCAGGAGATCTTTAGGGACAGACAGCAGGTCAAACCACACAGACGTGGTACACATCATCTGAAAGCTGGAACCTGAAGACTCATTTGAAATGCAGCTCTGTGTTGTTTTTGTAGCCATGAATCTGTAATACTGCATTATGTAAATTGCATTTTTAGTGAATAGATGGCGAGCACTTTTTGTAGAGATAGATTGAGGAGCTCGGACGTCTGGAGAGCCGCTGCTCCTTCACGATGAAAGGAGTGAGGTGGTTCATCATCTGATTAAAACATGGACAGATGGGTGGATGGACCCTCTCTATGTATCTGTAGGAAAGCCATCCTTCCCCTCAGTTTGTGCTTGGACAGTTTGACGAGGCCGTGATCATCCTCGAGGTCAGCTGGGCTCATTGAGTCCACACAAGGCTCATCTTTCCAGTCGGACACGGTTTATGAGATTCCAGCACTGCTGTATGCAGAAATGTTCATGTGACACATTTATACAAAATACTAATGTGTCATCCGTCCACAGGCACACACTCTGACTGGGTGGCAGAAATACGTGAATGGATTTTTACGTTGCAAAGCTAAGCCGAGACCTGCCTGCATGTTTGCTAGCTGGAGTTTTAATATTAAGCTGCTCTAATTACTGCCGTGCTTCACACGAGCTGCTGAAGCTCTGAGGAAGCCTCAACACGCAGCTACAGTACGGCACATTCACAGTTTACAAGGTGTGATTGCAGACATTTTGCTCCTGGTTCGAGTTTGTGTTGGATGCTGCTGGATGTTTAACAGCTGCAGCCACTTGATGGCTCTTAATATTCATCATATCGAGTGAGTTTTGGATATAATTGTTGGTCGTGCGTGCCAAAGTGGCCGGTGGGTCGTGGTGGAAATCTCAGCAGATGCACACTTTGTTTGCATTTAGTTGTCGGCGTGATGATTCTTGGCCGTCTGACAGCAGAAAGACGAGCTCGGGATCTGAAGATGGAGTTCAGCTTCAGACGGACTCCTGCTGTTTATCTTCTGCAGCACTCTCAATCTGTCTCCAAACCGCGCTGACGTCTGATGGCGTGGAAACATATTTTGTGTTCATATGGAAGGACACAGACAGTGAATCAGGCTGCTGTGGTTTTCTTCCAGTCTCCAGGTCCGTGCGGCGGCTCGCAGAGCTGCAACATCACTTATTTAGATGTTTAATTATAATAATAGCTCTGTTGTGCCGCTATGTGCTTTTTTTTTGGACTCTGGGGAAACGTCGTCCAACATCCTGGATGTTATAAATCTTGTTGTTGTTGTACTTAGTGTTTTGCAACATTTTAAAGCTGCACATTATTAATTTCACTTTTTAAATCTCTCTTGGCTCAGGATCAGAATAATTTAGTCTGTTTGAACAGAGTGAAGGTGAAGGCTAATTCTTTATAGTACTTGACCTCGACTGGCCGACAAAAGCAGCGTCTCTGCTTCACTGTAACTGAAGCAAACCTGCTGAACAGACGCTTGACTCTTTAAATGCCTGACTGAGTTAAGAATTCAGTGATTCCTTCACAATGGGAGCTACATTTTTCTGGTTTAGTGCCTCTGCTGCACATCAACCAGGTCACCAGCAGCAGCTAATCTTACTGACTAGTCCAGCAGCAGTCAGCCAGCTCGGCGTCTGTCTTTCAGCCTTTTATTTCACCAAGCTCTCACCAACCACTAAAAGTCAGTCCCAGATTTACTTTAAGAGTTTTTCTGTAGTATGAACACAAACCTACCAGAACTCGACTGTGTTCATGTAAAAGTCCATTTTCAGTCATTAGTATTCTTGGCCAGGCAGGAAGTTTTCCAGGTCACCACCTCTGTCTCTCTGCGAGGGAAACTTTGTTCAGAGTAAAATTGAATGTAAGGACGAAGCATAATTTCTGTTCTTGCATGTAATACTGCATCCGGTGATCTGCTACCTGTGTTTTAATCCCCTTACCTCCCTGTTGAACAGATTAGCACTGATTAAACCTGCAGAATAGATGTGAAAGGAAGATGGCGAGGATTGCAGATGTGCAGAAATCGACCATCTTTGTCGAATAACGAGTGATCAGAAATATCATCAGGGTAAAGTCCAACCATGTCAGCCACTTCTAAACCGCAGCGTGCTCTGTAGTAAAGATGACTGACAGTCTCTGAGGATTGGGCGAGGCCAAGTGTCCGTCAGATTCTCTCTGAAATCCGTCTGATGTCAGCAAATTACGTCTGTGGAGCGAGTCGGACGTGTTGGCCTAAAGGTTCATGTCGTGGCATCACCATGAAGAACCGCTTCAGGTTCTAACTCAAACCTTTATTTTTGAGGGATGTAGATGTCTTGTTTTTTGCACCTTTCATGGCCACGGTCGTTTCTCCTTCGTACTAGGAAGAAGAGGTTGATGGAGGTTGCCATCAGCAAGAACACCAGATGTAAATAAATCTTCCACACTAGAACTGTAAAGGAAATAAGAATTTCTGTATTTCTTACCTCTCATGGCAGGTTAATAAGACGCTTGTCTCTGCCTTTAGATATCTGTCTCTTGGGATTTAATAGAAGTGACTACAGGCATTTAAAGCCACAGACACTATTCATAGACTTTCACCTATTAGACGTAGAAATACGTGTAAATATTAAATGCGCTGAACAAAAAGAAAATCATGTAGGATTAGATTATACATAAATACACAGAACACACAAGAACAAGGGAATCAAATCATAACGACATTCAGGGAGGATATATTATTTCATTTTGAAGCATGAAAGAATAAAATCCTGGAATATTTTCATATTTTAAGATGGCAGCAGGTGCTTTTAATAAAATCTGAGAATACTGTCACGCAGCGAGAGTCACGGCCTCCATAAAGCTTAAAGAGATTAATAGGTCCGGCTTGAAAGTCGAGTTTATGGCCGCTGATCACAGCGGACGCTAAATCTCAGAGCAAAGCGAACGCTTTCTCCGAGCTTTGGGACTCGAAACCTCCGACTGCTGCTTGATTACCTGCCAGAGAGACGACGAGGCCTGATAAACTTACCAGCTACAACACATTGTTTTTGCATCAGTGGTAAATAAATTGCATTTGGCTGCTGGCCGGTGTGAAGTTCCCACCTTGTATGTAGCGCGAGAATGTCTGCAAAGGCCACAGACTTCAAATCACACATTCATCCTCCAACTGCTTCAACAGGATTTCCCCCGTTTCCGTGGCATTTATTAACCATTCAGCTCGGCTGGAAATTCAATAATCTGACCTTAAGGACTTACAGAATATGCACGCAGTGAAAAGAAATGTTTCACTTAAGTGCAGTTTAGATGTGAAAATGCCAAGTAATCCTTTTTCTGTCAGTGTTTGTGTGACGCCTACAAATGTGTATGGTCACAAATTTTGATTTAGATTTTTATGTATGAAAAGACATGCAGTTCATGTCGCCTGTCACAGCTTCACGTCCACATTACGTCATGACCGGTGGCACCAGGTCAGCTGTCAGTCAATCAAAGAGTCTCAACATGAACAACGAGAGACTAATTGTTGAAGTGGAACAACACACAATAATTTATGACACAACAGATCCTTTTTATAATCTCTCCCACATCAGAGAAGCAAAGTTAGCTGTTTGTTGTTGTTTCTTTTATACACAGTTTATCGCGTATGTTCGGGATTCTCGCGCGAGATCACGAGATCGCGCGAATACGGCTAGTTCGCTACGCAGCCGTGGCGCTGCCGTTACGCGCCCGGTGTGAGTTGACGCCGGGCAGAGGACGGAGCTGAACCGTGGCGCTGCCGTGGCGCTGCAGTGACGCTGCCGGTGTGAGAGAAGCAGCCAGTTTGACGTGTGTTTTACTGAGTGTAGATCCGAATTTCGCCACAAGGGGGACACTTCCCTTGGTGAGCGCTTGTTGTGGTGCTGCGTCGGACTGACGTTCAGCTATCAGCCCGCCATGGAGGACGCACAGAATGACTTCTGTCTCTTCTTTTCCTGTGAAAACAGGTTGGTAAAGTGTGTTAAAAAACCACAACTCAGGTATAAAGATTGGTAGTAACCTGCTGAATATGTAAATGAAGTTGTGAGGTTGAAACGTGATGCTAACTATGAGGAATGAAAGGAGAAGTAGCTCCGTTTCACCGGTAGAAAGTACCGACATAAAATGGCGGGCTTACGATGATTTTGCTCGGTTTTGTAGCGCCCCTCATCATTTATTTAGATTTCTTTTATAAGTGACTGTATATTCAGAGGTACAGAATTAAGAACGAAGTGTAATATGAGTTCGGCGATGGTTAATTAACGTGTTTTATGTGAATGTTCGTGCGAAAGTTTTAATTTAGTTTGAACGCATATGCTAACACGGGACTCACACCGGGCGCGTAACTGCGTAGCGAACTAGCCGTATTCACGCGAGATCATGAGATCGCGCGAGAACCCCGAACATACGCGAGTCCCCGCGATAAACTGTGTATAAAAGAAACAACAACAACAAACAGCTAACTTTGCTTCTCCGGCATGGGAGAGATTATAAAAAGGATCTGTTGTGTCATAAATTATTGTGTGTTGTTCCACTTCAACAATTAGTCTCTCGTTGTTCATGTTGAGACTCTTTGATTGATTGACAGCTGACCTGGTGCTACCGGTCATGACGTAATGTGGACGTGAAGCTGTGACAGGCGACATGAACTGCATTTTGTGTTTTATTTTGAAAGGGGGCGGAAGTGTTTACGCTGATTCTGTGTCAGATTTCCTGTCTGGTGCTATCTGCTCTGTTGAAATTGACGCGGTTTAGCAACGGCTCGCGTCAAAAATAGAAGTGCTACGTAAAGATAGCGCTGCGGAGCGGAGAGACGCTTCTGGGACGCTGCTGAGACGTTCCGCATCGCGCCCGGTGTGAGCGCTCTCATTGATTATAATGGCAGCGATCAGCAACGGCTGACGCGACGCAGCCGTAACGCGCCGCTGACGTCCCCGCACATGCCGTACTATTGTTAACGTGTCTAGGATGTGTTCATACGGGCAGTAGCGTAGTAGAGTCTATAACATGGAGTCAAGGTGTTAAAGACAGTAAAATATGAGTTATTTTGGTCAGAACAGTGGAAATGTAACTGGAAAGACACAAATGTGTTTTGTGATTTCATCCCGTGTTGGGAACCTGATCAAGTTTATTGATTTTTGATTATGTAGGTTATGTAGTATGTTAATTGATTGAAACGATTAAGAGAAAACCTGTGAAAGTAAAGAAGAAAAGTAAAATTCTGTTTAATAAAAGACAGCTATCAGCCTGCCATGGAGAACGCACAGAATGACTTCCTGTTTTCACAGGAAAAGAAGAGACCAGGTGAGACCAGGTGACTCAGCTTGAGGCCTGTAACATTTGTGTAATACAAACACGAGCCACAGAGTGCTGCTGCTCAGCTGGAGGGCTGCAAACCTTTTTAAAGTTCCCATGACACTCTAGCTGAAAACACGCGTCTTGATTGGAATTAATTAAAAGAAGCAGAGGCTGAAATGTTTGTTTGTGTGCTGGTGCACCCAGAAGTAATAACAAAAAGGTCACCTGTGGGGCGTTAAGGTCACCTGTGGGTCGTTAAGGACTCCTGTGGGTCGTTAAGGTCACCTGTGGGTCGTTAAGGACTCCTGTGGGTCGTTAAGGACTCCTGTGGGTCGTTAAGGTCACCTGTGGGTCGTTAAGGTCACCTGTGGGTCGTTAAAGCCACCTGTGGGTCGTTAAGGACTCCTGTGGGTCGTTAAGGTCACCTGTGTTACCATAGAACTTTAAAGCATTGTCTTTTAGTCTAATGGCAGCCGATCTTTTAGACATGTGACTCAGAGATGTAGGAGATCACTTGGCTGTGAACGGACTCATCGGGGGTCATCACTGTGTAGCTTGGAGCCAGACGTGCTTTAGAATTTGTGTTGCTCACTGACAGAAAACATCTAAAAAGTCCAGAACATTCATCAGTCACCTCGCTGTGTGAAGGTAGAGGCAGAAATCTGAGAGATGAAACTATCTGCATGGATGGATGCCACGGGAGGGAAGCGAGACGATGTGTGTTGGATGAAACCAACCCTGTAATTTAACTTCTTTTCTCAAAGCAGGCAGGAGAGAGACTGAGGAGTGTAAAATTCATGGAGGTTCGATCCTGAGCTCACGGAGCCATCACAGGCTCCAGAGTCAGCCTCCTCCAGCCTCAGCCCTCATTATTAATTAAACCTGTTGAAGTTTGAGGCTCCCCAGTCGGCTGCTGCAAGGAGAAATAGAAACCTCACATCAATCCCCTCACCGTGTCTCTGACAGGTGCAACAAGACTCATTCTTAATTGAAAACGCCTGACTGATTGCAATTTCAAAACTGGATGATTGATTGATCAAGCCCAGAAGTTAGACAGCGTCCCCCTCGCCGCCCTGCGAGGACGGCCGCCGAAATCCACGGCGAGGTTCTCGGTGCTGAGCGGAGTTCATTTGGATACTCAGCGAGCTGAATGAGCACAAGCGGCCTGGCAAATTGAATTCTTACTCGTAGGCGAGGTTTTCTTAATTGTGCGTGACAAATTGTCTGAAACTGAATCTGGAGAGTTCCATTAATCAAGTTTGTCAACATGTCTGTCCCTCCATATGTCTTTCACCGCAGATCCATTTCTGCTCATCCTTTCATCAGTCTGCACATTTAAGATCTCCAGTTGTGCCCAAAGCAGCTCCACCTCCTGTAATGAAAGACATTCTGAAGGAGTGTTTGGGGTTGAATGAGGTACTTCTCCATAGTCAGGGTAGCAGATGGTGAGCAGCGTACTGCTGCACTATCTTAGCCACAGCCTAAAAAGATCAATATCAGTTGGCATGCACATTATATTAATGGGGTTTTAACCACGTCGGCCCTTTACGATGGGGAACCGAAGCCTGACATCGCGCACTCCAAAGCCACCACACTCCTTTGACAAAAACACAGCAAATGGCAACACCATTGCAAGGTGACATTACTGTTTTTGTCAAAGAAGTCTGGAGCACACTTTAGTTTCTTGTCAGAAAGCGCTGTGATGGAGCAGTAAGAATATTCACAATATCCTGTACAACTAAAATATGTTTCCACAGCAGGACGATGTCTGGCTTCATGCTGGTCCTTCAAAGTAAGGAGGTGCTGACCGCCGTTGGTAACACACTGACTGTGTCTAAGTACAGCCACGCTTCAAACAACCCAAACTGTCCATTTAATGTCTGATTTGCTTCTCAGCCCTTCAGCCAGTCCATGAAAATGAAACACATGCATCATTCCAACTGCAGCTCTCATGAGCGCTGTTTAATAAAAAGCAGCAGCATTTGTCTTTGTCCACATCCTGGACTCGTTTTTTTTTTGGCTTGTTTTTTCCCCACAAGCTCCATTTAACAGCAGCTCTGGAGCTTTCAGTCATATCATGTAATCTTCATCAGCAGGAGTTGTTGTACTTTATGCACATTTCAGTTTATTTTAATGAACTCTTTAATGACTTCTCATCCATGTCGACTTTAAAGGTTCAAAGTTCACTCTTGACCGGAGGAAAAAATCCACCACGAGGTCCGTTTGATAGCTGTTCTGGTGATCATATTACTTAATCTTCAACAGGAGACTAATGTAGCAGAGTTAATATGTTCTACACACAGGAAAGACTCACTGTGGTCAGATTAAGCTTCTGGGGGGGGTCCTGGCACAAAAATGAGCCTCTGTTTATCATCAAATATGATATCTTAATTAGAGATATCTGCATGTCTGTGATCATTTAAATTAATTACATTTGGGAATATGCGATAATATATTAGATATGCAACTTTTATCCCTCCCAGATTATCAGGTGGACTAACTCTGATGTTTTATATATAAATATTTACAACTGCATCTTCAGACAGTGAAGATATCCTGTTGAATCTGCCTTTATGATTCCCTCACGTCTAAGTCGTGGCTTCTGATTGGTTAGTTCAGTCATGGGAAGTGCAAACAAGGTAGGGAGGTTGTGATGAAGTGTGGGACTGAGTAAAGTGCTGCTTGAGAAACTTACCTGTCTCCACACATCGATACACGCTACACTATGAATTGTATCGGTGAAGAAAGAGTACAGCTTCCTTCTGCTGTGGTTTGGTGTTCCTCATTTCCTGTTTTATTTTGAAGGAGTCTTTCCTGGGGGTGCTTTGTCACTTTACTTCCTGCCTTTGTGCTTCCTGTGTCTGTTCCAGCCTGATTAGCTCACCTGTGACTTCACCTGTGTTTGCTGTGTGGTTTTATTTTGGATTGTTGCACTGTGAGCTGTAAGTTCCTCCATGTTCACTTCCCTTCGTGTTCACACCTTCACTTCATTTGACTTGTTGTAATTAGAAGGCAGCTGCTGACAGTCTGATCTAATAATGGAGGATGAAGCAGTAGGATCATGTGGTGCATGGTGGCTGACTCTGCCATGGAACACAACCTTCATTAGTATCAATGGTACAAGCTTATTTATTGAATATTGACTTGCGTTCCATGTGTGGTAAGCTGGCAGACTGAGAGCAGCAGCAGCTCCAAAACTTCAAGCTGAAGAAGAAGCTAAATTAACATGGCGGACCTGCTGGAAATGAACAAACAGCGGCCATGATCTGTGAGAGGACCTGAAGTTTTCTAATCTGCTCCTCGACGTGCCCAGATGTGCAAACACTGAGGCTGCTGCAGCAGAGACACACCGTGCTCATACCTGTTTCTTACTTTGAGTTTCAGTCTTTTTCAAAATGGCCTCGCTGGTGATCTGCGAGCAGCTGAGATTTGTTCAGAGGGTTCATGACTTTCTAAAGATGTTTGATGCCTGTGACCAAAAACCTAAATATAATGTTCATGCAATGAATCTACAACGTTACATACACTAATCTGTGTTTGTGTGTGTCTTGCTGTAGCGACGGAAGCTAACATTTTGTGTGAAAATGAGTGGAGAGCTTTAGCATGATGATGATGATGATGCTGTTGCTATGGAGATCCTAGTTAAGATCACAGTTTTTTTAAGAGCTCAGCGGGCAGCCTGAAGACTTCGTGTCTGTCGTTCCTCTCTTCACACACTCCTTCATCTACATGCACATTTCCTGGTTTTAAACAGTCTGATGAATATAATTGTTACTGAGGTTATCGTTAATTTCCATGATACCGAATCACTTCATTAGCAGCTTTACAGTAACAGAAACACAGCAGCTGTTCTACTTCTTCTAACATTTATTAAATGGACTTTTTTATTGTCACATCAGCGAGCTTCAGTGGGACAGATTAGAAAGGAAGGAAACATAATGCTGCTTTATTAATTTGGCTTCGGAGCATAACGAGCTATTTGTCTCTGCTTCTTGTTTGATTTGTTAAAGTCTCCATAAAACCTGAAACCAGAGAGAACACGGGGCCCAACAGAACCTCTGAAACCAGAACAGAACCTCTGAACCAGCAGTGTCCAGTCTCACAGTGAACACAGCAACAGAACCTCTGAACCTTTGGTACTCATCCATTTCCTCTCCCTGTCCACCTGTCCAGGTGCAATATTTGAGGAGAACGCAGTGCGGGACGATGAGGTGTTCCAGCTCGCCGTGTCTGACCTCAGTCTGAGCGATGACATCCTGCAGAGCGAGAAGATCACACACTCTATTAAACTCATCGAGCCCAACAACCCTTTCCAGGCGGTGCAGGAAGGTAAGGACGCCGTGCGCGGCATGTTTACTTCCTGTGACTGTGTGTGTGTGTGATCTGCAGAGCTTTTATGCAGATTGGTGTGTGTGTGTCTTCCTTGCTTGCTTTGGGTTGTTAATCTTCAGGTTGAGCTGGTTCTGTGTCTTGGTGCGGTATCCTCTCGGCTAACGACCCAGGTGTATCGACCTGCTAAACGCTGTGTAAATGGCGGCTGCTGCCGCCGCTCTGTTTCTGCTCTCAGAGGACGCCGTTTGCCTTTGATGCTGCGCCGCAGAGACTCTCCTTCGCCTTCTCTCTTTCCTCTGTCTTATCGTTCCCCTCTGAGACTGATTCTCTCTATCTGAGCCTCTCTATCACTCACTTCCCTCTTCCTCTTTATCTCTGTGTCTTTGTGCTGGGCTCCGGTTTCTTCTGTGCAGAGGAAGCTAGGGGGAAGCACTGAGTCGAGCTGCGTCGAGTCCGGCTGTAATTTTCCATATAATTGCCTTTCAGGGCTCTCGGCTTTGAAAAGAGAGAGTTTATGTTCATGCTGGGAGTCCCAGAAAAGATAATAAACATGATGGATGATTGCGGTGATGATAACAGACAGCATTTTATTATTATATGAATGCAGTGATGAGGAGGAAGGTCTTGCTGCTGATGCGATGAAGATGTTTGAAGACCAAAATGAGATAAATGGCATATTTTTCTTCTTTCATTCGATGATGTTATCATATTTGTCAGTGATGTTTCAGCAGGGCGCCTCCTGCTGGTTGAAGGTCGGAGGTCACAGCTCCCTGTTAGGTGAGATGAATGTTTGTCACCTGGTTCCAGTGCAGATGAATCTAGTTTTTATGCGAGAGGTGACGGTGTGATCTTTACAGTCGTTGTATGTTCGTTTTGCATCAATGATCTCCAACACCCGTGACACCCCCGCAGCTTTGGGACAGTGACAGAACAGTAATTTGACTCTGATGGTAAAACTTCGTCACCGCCGTGTCACAACACTGCTCGATTGTCCACGCAGCAAATTAACGTAGCTGAAATCGCTTCAGAAAACAGACGACTACCTCGGACGGCGAGGCCGTCCTGGCAAACACCTTCACGATAATCAGCTAAGATTAGCTCAGGAATTAATTGGTTATTTACTCCAGCAGGCTCATCAGTGTCAGTCAAACCACTTAGCACTAGCTGTCACTAATTATGTTTGTGTTTTCAACTGGAACTTTGGAAACTTGGACGTCTCCCTGAAGTCAGGAAGCAAAGTGAGGCAGTTGTAGATGTGAGAGAGGAAATATTGATAAAAGCTTTTGGTTTATAAAATGTGTAGAGCCATTAGGAAGGAAGTGTTTGGAAGTGATGGGGATGGATTGAAGTTTGAGAGCAGATTGAGAGGTTCTGCTCATTTGCCTGTTGGAGTGGAGCGAATGAACAAAGTAGCACTGTAAATTATCTTAATTATCCAAAAACGGAATAAAATGTTTAAAACTTTGGAAAGTATATTTCAATAATTTCCTGTCAGAAAACTTAGTGGCCTCAGAGCAGCAGGGTGTAAAATAATACATCACAGCATGCATCATGTTTTTGATGATCCACCTGTTCTCTGTCCTCTGGAGTCTGTCCAACACGGACACAAAGTGTTTTCAGTATTTTCAGGTGACCTTAACGACCCACAGGTGACCTTAACGACCCACAGGTGACCTTAACGACCCACAGGTGTACGTAACGGCCCACAGGTGACCTTAACGACCCGCAGGTGCCCTTAACGCCCCACAGGTGACCTTAACGCCCCACAGGTGTTCTTAACAACCCGCAGGTGTACGTAACGGCCCACAGGTGACCTTAACGCCCCACAGGTGTACGTAACGGCCCACAGGTGACCTTAACGACCCACAGGTGTCTTCAATGACAAACATTCATGACGATCCATCTATGACACTGCTGTGAATCATATTTCATACAGAACATATTAACTGGTTTTGGTACAGCCAGCTAAAGTTAACTGAATCTGCTGTTAGCAGGCAACAGAACTGGGCTCAGCAGCTGGACCGGACCGGGTTCGAGCACAGCCTCGATGGAAAGACTTAAGTAGCAAGCTACTGTGAGGGTGTAATTCACACTCTTCCCTCGCCATCAGAGTGAAAATGAGGAAGTAAACAGACTTTAACCTGGTGACCGTTTAGTCTATGAACACAAAGCTGTGGATGTTCTTGTAAAATTCTTCAGGCTGTCTCTGACTGTGCCTCATTTCTAATAAGCAGAAGACTCATTAAAATGATAATACCATTTTGTCTCTTGAGTGGAGATCACGCTGCTTAGCAGCAAAGACTGTGGAAACAAAAGCCTGTTGACTTCTGACACTTTAGTCACAGACGTAAATCTAAAAATCTTCAGTCTTCAGTGGGCGCGTTGAGCCTCTCATTAGCAGCTACAACTTGAAGTGTGCGGAGGAAATTGCGTTGATTAAAGTCGAGCTGAGAGGAAAATGTTAAAGCGCACACAACAGCTTTGGATTTGTTCATGTCGCAGTGCGACGTGGCTGCGAACTCTCAAGTTTAAACTCACTTTTGTGTGTTTGCGTGCGGCAGAGAACTAACGCCGCCAATATGGAGGCGTCAGAGCTGCAAATAATTTAGATTTCATGACTTTGAAATGCTGATTTCTGCTTTCACAATACAATGAGCTTGTTCTTTAAAGGTCATGCAGTGGACACACACACACACACACACCTGTTTACTGTCTGAGCCTGATCCATGTTAACCAGGTGTAAAGCCTGCTGCTCTTTGCTACAGACGTCATCTCATTTCATTTCCTGCAGCAGCTGTCCCCGACGACACAAAGAAACTAACTACAGTTACAACGTGTCACATTTTATTTCATACCAAGTTAATATTAATCTGATTCTTTAGAGTTTTATTGATGTGTAAATTATTAATGAATGAACCAAACGTGGAGAGTGAACGCAGGCAGACCGAAGAGGGAAGAGTGTGTGTGTGTGTGTGTGTGTGTGTGTGTGTGCATGCTCCCAGCTGGTTTCTCTCTCGCCCTGACCTTTTCTCAGAGCTCCCATGATCCTCGGTCCTCAGAGACTCTGATGACAGCCCGGGCTATAGTGGATTATGGGTAATGAGAGGGGGATCCACACTCTGCCGTGTGTGTGTGTGTGTGTGTAGGGGGGCATGGGGTGGCTGACCGAGCATAAAAGAAGAACAGCTCAGTCTTTCAGTGTTTCCACTCGTCAGCTGACTTTCAGCTGCATGGCCTCGTCTGACGGTAAAAATCTGTCACGCTGATTCGTTACTCGTGACGACGCCGAGAGTTTGTTCATAATCCATAAACTGTTTCTGTCATTTTAAAGATTTTCTCTGGTTTGAGCTCAGCTTTGACATTTTGTGACATCCTCCGGATGAAACAATGACCGATCAGCAGCCGTCTGAGGAAAAATAAAGAATGAGTCAGGATCGATGGCGGTGTCGTCTCAGAATGACACCGTGACTGACCACGGGGCAAAACTGGCAGCGATGCTGAGCGGCGACAGCTTTTTATTAATACATGCACGATGACCACAGCAGGAAGTAAATGGTAAACAGCTGTTGTTTGCACTATTTCCTGAACCACAACCTCTGCTCCACGCTGAGGCTTTGATTCATCCGTCTCATTTATAAAGCACATCGTTCAGGTAACATTTTATTTCTACTTGTTATATAGATTTCACTGAAAACATGAGCAGTGGGTGGCCACGTTGCGTGTCGCTGAGATCGCCCACGTGGAGGACGTTTAAGAAGACTGAATCTAAAAACGTCTCTGCGGCGCTGCACATGCATCCATCTGCTGCCTGAAGCAGCTCGAGCGTCACAGCCAGTCGAGCTGCCGAGTCCGTCCAGTTCTTTTTGTCATGACGCAGGCTGTTTGTTCCGATACGAGTAGCTCCTCATCCACGCGGGCCGAGATGCAACACTCGAGCCCGCGAAGGAAAATCTCAGTGAAACCATCTGTCAGGGAAATCCGCTCGGATTACATGCTTCGAGTTTTCAACAAAGAGGCTAAGACAGAAAGCTGTTTCTGCGGCGGCTCTAATCCTTTTAACACGTATCGGCTGAATTTCCAATAAAGATGTTGTTTGTTTGTCTGCAGTACAGTTTGGTGTCAGCAGCCTGACCCGGCCCGTTTGGAGCTCTGATATAATCTGATGAACTTTTCAGCGCTGCTCACTTATTCTTTAATTGGCTTTTCAATTCAAACAAATTAGTCTAATTGTCTTATTATGATCGTGTCCGGCTCAGCTCGATTACTGTGTAATTAGAGGAGAAATGAGTCGGCGCGGGAAGTCTGCGGCTGAATGCGATGTTCTTCATTTTCTCTTCACCGTCTCTCCATTTTTAAATTTATTTTTCATCTTTTCTGTCCAAACTTTCTTTTTTTAATTGCTTCATTTTGGTTGTTTGTGTGTTTCCTGTTCATCTCCTCCGTTCGTCCTTGTTTCCTTTTCATTCGTCCTTCTCTCCTTCTCTTTTCCTTCCTTACCGTTTGTCTCCTCATCTTCTTCATCAGTGACAGTCAAATAGTTACTTAATGTAAATTTTCTTTTATGAGCTTTTAATTTCATTCTCAGACGCACGTCGGTCATCTCACTGTTCTAGTCTGAGTTTTGGACCTCAGAGGTCGGGTCAGAACCTCGACGGGTCAGAGTCTGCAGACGGTTTGATTATTTATGAAGCTGCAGTTAGAAATGTCAAAATGTTAACAGTAAGGATTATAAAAATATTACACACACACACACACACACACACACACACACACACACACACACACACACACACAGAGTCTGTCACTGAGGATGACGGTTAAGTTATAATGCCTGTTAAACACTGAACAACTTGATATGATCTGTGTGTGTGTGTGTGTGTGTGTGTGTGTGTGTTGTCTTCCTGTCTGTATTTCTTTGAGTGACAGCTCCTGCTGTTGGATCCCAGCAGACAAATTGGCCTCACCTGTCCCGCGGCAGCAGGTTTACACACAGCCAACACTGATCAGGATCCTGTGTGTGTGTGTGTGTGAGATAATGTAGTTTTTGGACCTGTGTTCTTGTAGTTTGACGTGTAAATCGCGGTTCTTGAACGATCACGACACGACAGTCGGCGTCTCGCCTCCCGTCCGTCAGAGTCCTGCTGCAGTTTGTTTCCTGTCTGAGCGATGAGGCCGACAGTTTGATGCTGTCGATGTTTCCGGGCTGCTGTAACTTCCTGCGTGGGTTGCATCTCGTTCCATCCAATAAAAGAACAGAACGGACTCTGCAGACTTTGTTCTCGCTCCGATGCCGCTAATCTGAACTGTCACTTGACTCTGTGATCTTTGCTGGTCCGGACCCAACAGCTCTGATGTTTGCTGTTTCTGCTGTCTGATCTCCAGCTGCTGTTCGATGTCAGTGATCCAGTGAAGCGCGGATCTGAAGACTCTCAGCTGCTCAACGTTGGTAATAATATTAAAACATCATAAAATGCAGCTCAGACATTCAGTGTCAGTCACGTAACATCTGAATGCCGTCCACACGTTCAGCGTCTCTCACCTTGCTGTATCCTGCCATAAGTTTGATTCACGACCCGGAGCTGAAGCTTCTGATGACAGCTGATCATCGTAAAAACTGTCTTAAAGACGGTCAGCAGCCAAAAAAACAGAGCGTGTTGATCATCGTACCATCTTCGGGGTTCGGGGGGATGTGAGGGATGGAGAAGGAAGAGGAGAAAGATAAGGAAGGATGAAGGATGAAGGATATCCACAAGGACACGGAGACGAAGCCTCGGGCGGAGATCGGGCTCCTGCTTCACTGTTTGTGATCTGACTTTTGTTGACTGTCCGAGCGCCTCGGCGGCTGCAGCTGCCACTTGAAGTCACTTTTCATGAGCTGAACTTCTGTCTAAAGCCATCTCGTCCGTCTGTCCTTCTCTTATCACCCCGTCCTCCTCTGTGCTGTCACAGCTGCTTCCCTGTTAAAGCCTGCGTCGCTGTACGTGTTTTAAATCAGGAAACTGACGCTCACCTCAGACAGGTAACATGATGGTTGGTCACGCTGGCGTTAGTTCGATGATATTACATGAATTTCTCTTTGAATTTGGTTCATACGTTGTGAGAATGTTTTCAAAGTGTTAAAGGCGTCGCAGTTTTATTGCTGTCGATGGACATTTTGGCTCCATGTCATCAGACTTTATGTGGCATGTTGTTAGTGGGCGTCCACTTTAAACTCATAATACGATATTTCATAAATGTAAACATAAAGCGCGGTGCTTAACGAGCGCCGCTCATTGGATCTGTTTGGTAAGCTGAGGTCTTTAAACGGCCCATAAATCCTCTCGTAACCGCTAACGAGCAGCACTCTGCTTCTGATCTGCGTTCGCTAAATGAATGTGACGTCACATCTTCAGAGGTGAAGCAGCTCTTCGTTTAGAGGTCGAGGTCGTCTGGAGAAACACAGGAAGTTCCCTCGTTAGCATTCTTTGCTCTTCTTCACACGGCGATTATTCACCATTAGCTGCTTTCCTTTTTTTGTAGTTTATCGACGGCACGATATAATAACAGCCAAATTCTCCTCAATCCAAACTGCCATCTGTTTCTCTGTGATGGAGGCTTTTACTCCTTCAGCCCGCTGGGTGTTATTAATCTGCAGGGAGAGGAGGAGGAGGAGGAGGAGGAGGAGGAGGAGGAGGAGGAAAGGTCTCGCTAACCTCACGCTGTCGACTTCTCTGTTTCCTGCCTGCTCCCTCTCTCTGCACACCTCCATCTCTCTCTCTCGACCTTTCTACAGGTGACGTCTGACTCTTACTGACCAAAGACTAAATGTTTTGTTCCGTCACGTCGAGTGTTGATTCATTAGACATCGAGCTCTGTCAGTCCACGTTAATATTCAGCAGATGACTGTGTGAAGACAGGTTTTCATTTGTGGTCTTGAAGTCTTCTTTATATACATACATGCACAGATGAAGTCTGTGCAGGTGTGACAGTCAGGTGAGTTAAAAACTGAAGTAGCATTTGTTCCTCTGAGCTGTCTCTTCATGTTCTTGGTCAGATGATTGCTTTAGGTTGAAGCTGCCGGTAAAAATGGACAAAAAGAAACTCGTGATGTCAGAGCACAGATCGACAATCACGTCTAATCCGCGTGCACGGAATCAGAAAGTCATTTCGTGTGTTCTGAAGCTTCCTTTTGGAGCCTGAATGAGTCCGTCCATCCTGAAAAGCCTGAGCGCTGCCACAACATCAATTTCCTCTGAGTACGGTGCTACACATGCTCGCTGATAGTGAGTGCACTTATTTTCCAGATAGCTTCATTATGTGTGTTTCCCCACGTCATGCTCGTCCTCCTTGGTTTGGCCCAACAGCTCCATAAATCTCTGTTCTGTCAATACCAACAGCCATAACGGCTCGTCCTGAGCGGCCCGAGTCGCTCATACGTGGGAAATTTACATCGAAGCTGTGTAACGCTGCAGGACCTGCAATGTGCCCATATTTCCTCCTCATCACAGCCGGACTGCAGACGGGCTGACAGCAGAAAGAGCTTCAGCTGTGTGATAGATCAACGCTGGGCCATCTGCCTGTCATTTCTGATTGGGGGACATTAATGTGGCGCTCTGTCTTTTTTAAAGTCACCAGAGACGACGAGATCGCCGGGATTAGAAAGGCTGCAGGAGTTCGTCCAGAGGTGAGGAAAGAAAAGACCTGCCAGACACCAGACAGACGACTCGATTGATCTGGCCTGGCTCTTTGGAAAGTGGCAGATTGTCCTCACACACACACACACACAGTGACTAAACACTTGATATAATTAAAGGGGTTTGATTTTTGCCAAATTTCCACAGCAGGGACAATTAGGTTTATTACTGCGATAGCCAGAGGCAGCTCAAAATGTTAACAACCCAGGATCAAAACCACAATTACCTTATTTAAAACGGCAGTCACCCAGCTGGCAAATAATATCTGTAGGCGATGAAAGGCATGAGAGGCCGCGGCAGAGAATGGCCTCTGGATGAAGAGCGCTGTGTTAAAAAGTGTGCAGGCAGGTTGCTGGTTGTGTTGTCAGAGCTGGCAGTAAGGAGCTGCAGAGGTGAAGCTGTTAGAAAATAACGAGCTGAGTGGGCTGTCTGCTCTGTGTATTTTTATAAAGTTCCTCTAAGCTTGACCCTTCACACCCACCATCTTTTTGGGGGTGGTTTAAACAAAGCGACCGGCTCTTGTAATGAATTGGATGATTGTTTGATATTGGGCTCGATAACATTTTTAAAGTTAGATTGAATTTTTTTGGTCGACCTTTGACAGAAACATAAAACAATAACAGACTGAGCTGAAAATCAGTTTTAAAAAGGAGATTTGAATGTTGGAAGGTTGGGACAGTCACGGATGTCGCCCCAGGTTCGGTGCTCGGTCCTGGGCCGTTAGATGGACGGAGGCTGCAGGATGACTGTGGAGGTCGGTGAGGCCTCTGTGTGAGGAGGAGGTTCTGCAGGTTTATTTAAAGGTTTGGATGGTGTGCCGTGGAGAATACTGTTGTGGTCAGTCCTGGAGGTGATGAAGGTGTGAATGGAGGCGAGTGATGGGCGTGGTCTTCAGGTGAAAGGTGATCGGGTTCATGTGATGTTCAAAGGAGAGGTTATTCAGTCAGCGGTGATGATCAAGCAGCCCCAGTGAATGT